>BSBN01000304.1:15000000-17500000 GCA_027924645.1 Cunninghamia lanceolata | reverse complement strand
ATTAAGGTATGCAAAGTACTATCCATCACCTAATATCATTGGTTATCATTGCATTGCACTAAAAAAAAAGAACAACTACAATAGAGAGACCTAAAACTGTAATCAGATCTAAAACAAACATTCAAGATTTAGGGACAAGGAATACAGATATAAGCTCTCCTTGGCTATCAATTCCACTACTCTGAGATCACAAAGTATTGACTAGCAACACTTTGAGCCTTCTTTTCACTATATCTAGCTAACATTCTATGCTTTTGCATATTGCATTTCTCAGACATTGTCATATTCTTTGATCTTTATAAGATTTGGACAATCTTCACTAAAAATTTAAGGAGTTTTATCAGACTTTTAAGGTCTATGAACTTATTTTCTACTCTCAAAACTATGACATTCCTGATATAAACTATCTTGATGTCTGATACAGAGGATACAAAGAACTGGTATATCACAAAGAGTAATAGAGTGGCATCATTGTCTATCACACAGTCACAAATACACCATTGTCTTGCACACTCTCACAAAGTACATACATCATCACTGCAATCATTAATTGAGACAGTTGTCACTCATACAATCACTGTTATCCCAAAATTATTGTCTTCATCCAAGCTTGTTGACATCAAAACAAAGAAGTTGCCAAGGACTTTACTTCTGTATGATGCTTCTTAAAAATATGGTGATTGGAGGTTGAACTTGCAATTAATAGAACTTAGAGAGAAATCCATTTCCAATTATTGATGTATGTCCACACCCATTTCCTTTTAATAAATATGGAGATCATGCTGACAAAGATAAAGAAGTCTATTTTTACATGTATTAGTTGCATTTACTTAGAATTTTCTATAACCATGTCATCCTATTAAACCACATTTTATTGAGACATTTTAACACAAAGTCCATGTGCATTGTCTATACAATTCATACATGTCTATCAGAGCACTTGTAACTACAACATTTGACAACAATCTCTTTGATGAATGCTATACACTGTTCTAAAGTTTCCAAAATGTGCAGACTGTAAGAATGCTAAGAAAGGTTGTAGAGTCTATTTTTATACATGTCAACTATATATTCCTTAGGTCTTCCAACTACATGTTCCATGAAGATTATTAAGGCCTTTTCAATAAGTCTACTTTGTGTGTAACCTATAGTGAATGCAATGTAATGCATATACTGACCAACAAATTGATGGAGATGCTGGTGTAAACAATATAATGAAGATTAGGGACTATCTTAATTCTATTATGCAAAAGAAATCATGAAGTTTCTTATCCCTTGGGTCTTAACAAAACTATTCCATGATCATGGTCTATTTATGTCTTGCAAACTAACTTTATGTTAGACATTTGTATATGTTTATTGTCCTTGCATGTTCTCAGTGCCTATTAGTCTTGAAGGAGGAAGCATTGAAATACAAACAAATCTCATAATACTAAGAATGTGAGACCAAAGTCAGACCAAACACATAATACCACTAATAACTCATCTTGCTACTGATGAAATCATGATATCATGTAGTATCACTATACAAATGAGATCAAGATGGAGATCATAACTCATAAAACCATAAGCAACATAGATATCACAGGCACATTACTCCCTCTATCTGAGACACCACTATCTGATCTTACATTCAACATGGTTCTGATGTAGAGATAAATACTACTATCACCAAGGTACGTAATCATGCAAACCACTTCAATCCATATCAAATGATTACTTACTCCCCCTAAACTTATGGTACATCTCATGCAATTGGTGATGCCTTTTGTGCAATATGCACAAGATTAAGTTCTTCCTTCTTTTTCTCTAGTTTTCTTCTCGAGACTTTCATAGGTCCTTTCTTTTGCATGATCAGGGTATGTATCTTCTTTTTATGTCTAGATGGCTCCATCAACTTATTGTTGGAATTAGAGGTGACAAATGAGATGGGGAGGATGAATCATTTGTCTCAAAACTTTAATACTTACTGTAATTAATTCTTTGTTTTTCTTTTAAGAACAAATCAATAACTTAACCATGGAAACAACAATCATAAATGTAAGAGCAACAACACAATAACACACTTGAAACCAAGATTTTTGACGTGGAAACCTAGTTAAGGGAAAAACCACAGTGGGGGTTAACCCACAAAAATTAATACCCTATTAAAAGTATTTTTACAAATGAGAATGTACATGCATTTGGGTTCACTACCCAAAGCTCACTGCTCAAATAGAGGCTCACTACCTGCAAATGATTACAGAAGAATATAGAGATTTTGAACTGATGAGAAGCATCTACAAATGTATGAATTCAGTTCTGGTTAAGCACAAAACACTAATCTTACACATTTCATCTTCACTCTGCCCTATTTACTATTCTTCCTTCATCTGAATCTTAGATCTCTGCTCCTTTTGCATTTGCTCCATATTCGTAATACACACACAATTCATTCAAATCTATTGGGTATATACATTTGCATCCTGATCTTCAATCACTTTTCAGTCAGCTTCAAGAACACTTAGAACTTTATTGAATACTCTGCTCTGTCGGCTAGATCCATGCATAACTTGAGTCATGGACCAAAAATTGCACTTAAAAATCATCAAACAGGTTGGCCACTATCACTGGTCATCACTAATTGCCCAATCAACAACTTACATACATTCAGAACTGTTGTGATGTTCACAACACGCCCCATTTTACTCCTTAGCAAAATGAGGACCCCTGTTGTGGCTTTTTGCTTTTTGCTTGTGTGTGTCGTTTTGCTTGGTGGTAAAGGGAAAAAGGAGTTAAAATTGCAAACCTTGTTAAAAATGGAGAAGAAATGCATTTCAGTATTAGTGCATAGTATGGTTGGATTCCTTGTCAAAAATGAGCTAGGGTTGCTTTTTGAACCATGTTAAAATTTGCCATATTTTGCAAGTTATGAGCATTTTGGTAAAATGTACAAGGGGAGGGTTTGCTGTTTGCACATACAAGTCTCTTTGTATATCGGGTTGCATATACAAGGCCCTTTGTATGTGAGTTCACTTGTATACAAAGACCTTTGTATATCGCTTTCCATATACAAAGTCGTTTGTATATGCAAAGGTTATTTTATACTTGGTCGCATGAGTAGTCAGGTTCATATACAAAATCATTTGTATGTATTTTTGCCTTGTATACATTTGGTAGAGTTTATGCATACATACAAGATGGACCCGAGCTGCTTTTAGGTTAAAATGAGTTGATGTTTTAAATCCGCTTTGTATCTCACGTTTGTATGTTTGGCAGGTGAAATATACAAGGCACTTCATACATGGCGGACCCAAAAAGGTTATTAAACGGTGTTAAATCGTTGTATCTTCACAGGCTTGTATATTTCGGTGGTATGCATTGCAAAATATACATCGCACGGACTTGAAGTTTATTAAAAGTGGTTAATTCATTGCATGTATCCGTGATGTATATATCTTACATACACTGCCAATATACAAACACTTTGTGCATTTGGCAGACCTGAAGGGAGTTATGAAAATTGATTAATTCCTTATACATTTTGGACTTGTATATTTAAATATTCAAAGCAAACATACATCGAATTATACATTGGGCAGAATCGAAATGGCTATAGAATAACATTAAATCATTGTATATTTGGCGCAATGTATATTTCATACATACACTATGACATACAATGAAATATGCATGGCACGGAATCCAAGGGGTTACGAGGAGGAGTTAATTTGTTGTATGGATTCCGGCTCGTATATTTCCAAACATACTTCGCACACATACAAGCCAGAATCCAAAAGGAAAATCAAACCTGATTTAATGCTTGTATCGAGCCCGAAATGTATGTCTAAAAGATACAATGGAAATATACATACCGCGGACGCGACGGAAAGTTAAAAAAGGTTAATTCATTGTATGTTTGTGCTTTGTATATTTCGATACATACAAGCCAAGATGCATCATGAAATGTACAAGCCACGGAATTGAAAAGTTATGAAACGGAGATAAATGCTTGTATATTTTGCATTTGTATGTTGCAATATACAAACAAAATATACAAAGGAAGCATACAGGCCGTGGAATTAAAAAAGATTGAAATCTGATTGAACCAATGTATCACGTCCACAATGTATATCACAATATACATTGCTCAGCATACAATGCAATTATACATTGGGCAGACTCGAGGGACTTATTAAAAAAGAGAAAATCCTTGTATATGTTCTAGCTTGCATATTGGCGCACACAAGAATAATATACATGCAAGCGCGGATTTGAAAAGTTTCAAAGCAGAGTTAATCCAATGTATATGGGGCTTGTATATTCTTATATACAAGCCGATATACATTGCGCTTATACAAAGCGAAATCGAAGAGAAAGTCAAAACTGATTTAATCCTTGTATCAAACCCAAATGTATATTGGAAGATACAAGGGTTATGTACAAGGGGCGGACTTGAAATGGTTATGCAATAACGAAAAGTCCTTGTATATTTCACGCCTTGCATATTATTACATTGCAAGGAGTATACAAGGCAGATCTCAATGAAGGATTAAGTTTGGTTAATTTGTTGTATTACGTCTAGATTGTATATCAGATGTACAAAGATTTAAACAAGGAAAATGAGTGGGAAATTGGAGCGATAGATTTTTGAATCCATTTTTGGAGCCCGAATGCGTGTTTTTGGTCAACGATGGTTGACCTCACTGGTTTTAACACTGTATCGGCATTTTGATGCACATTTTCCATGGTTTTTGAGCCTGATGGTTGTGTTTATGCATTTGGAGCCTGATTTAATGTAGATTTTCATTTTTCCTGCTGATTTATTAAATGATGGTGCTAATTCTTGCTTGTTTATTGCAGATTGTTGGAGTAGCTAGGAAGAAGCAGAGTTGCCGACACAGTAACGGTGTGTAGGTGAACGCAAAGGCAAGGTTTTAAATGACGATGATGTCCCAGGCAGCGGGCCAGATCCTGAGAAGCCAAACACACCAAAAGGAGATGAAGCTTTCAATGCGGGGGAGTTTGCAGATGGAAACATTATTGAAGGAGCGGCGCCCTGTCTGAGTATGTTGCTCGAATTCTTGGCGGGATTCATTTCTCACTGTTGGATGATGCATTTCAAGATGCTGACTATTGATCTCCTGGGGTTTTTGGGTGCCAGATTGAAAAAAAAGAAACAGAGATATATATATTGAGCCCATGTACTATAAAAGGAGGAGGTCAATAATACACAAAAAATTAGACCTGTAATAGTTTTAGGAGATATCAGATTACTGAGACTAGTGAGGACTAGATTGTTGAAATAGTCAAGGTCCCTTCCTCAGATCATTGTAAATGTACCTATTTTATGAACATATTGTATGGAGATGAAGTTTCAGACTATACCCTAATTGTAAACCTTAAGTAGTCTTTAAGTTGATTTCTAGATATGTACTGGTGAATGTTGTGCTCTATAGAAGCGCTTTCATTTCATTGCATGTTGTTGTCAACTTTTCCCCTAAAGATTTGCACTGAATCATGTGGATTTGTGGACTATCCTGGTGAAGTATGATTTTAGTTTTCTTCTCTCCATTGCTGTATGGGAACATGTATGTGGATCAATGATCTCAGTCAAGTAATTTTAGGAATCTCACTCTCTAACCCTTTTTCTCATTTTAATTTCATTGAAATCACTTTCATAACTGCATATCATGATAAATCAGAAGCAGAACAGAGAAATATGTTGACATCTCATAGATAACTGAATATCATTAGCGTATGTTAAGCTAGATGCATGCACTGTTGAAAATATCATGCAGAGAATCACAAATAAGGGTAGAACTCATGCAAATATTAACTTAGACACATCGTTTGGAGATATATACTATGTAGAGTAACCTCCCTGTGTAGCATTGTTGCAGGAACAGAATCTACTAATCTACGTAAGGCCCCAAAATGGAAAACAACAATACACATCAACCACAGAGTAACATCAACAGATTATGAACTAATCGACGGGGACTTGGGATCATGAATTCTTGGAATTCATCGTATCTTTTAGGATAAACAAGGGTTGTTGTGTGACTTTTGTTTTGTGTGCTTGGTTGTGACTGACATCACAAACCAATCAACAGGAACCAAGATCATTTACAAGGTCAGCCTGTTCTTCTTCTGTCTACTATGTCAAATTGTTAACCCGATACTCAGATGCTAATAACCATTGAATCCTTCATCATCGGAGACCAAAACTTTAGATTTATATTATTCTAACAATTCTTATGACTCCCTCATATCCGCAGCAAACTATGATCTACCATCGGAGAGATCCAAACCAGGATACTGGACCCTATCACACACTCTATTCTTGACTCCCCGGACTTAGATAAATCTTCAATCTAATTTCTGGTAGGGGCAAAATATGCAATGTGGATGTGTAGTAGAGACTTAGTTGCCATCAATAACAACACTTATCATGCCTAGCAATGTCTCTTGCCAACAATCTCCCCCTTTGGCATTGATGGCAACACTTAGTGAAAAAGATTAAGTGTCTGAATAACTCCCCCTTTGCTTGTGCTCCATACTATTGTTAATATTGCTTTCCGGTGCTCCCCCTTTGCTGGATTCTTCATTTTTCACTAATCTTCACTCCCCCTTTGACATCAATGGAAAAGGGTGGGATGCGCAAGCCAAAATTCTCCAAAAATTATATGTATAGTGTTGCATATGTATAACTAATCACTAAGTTCTATTCACATGAACTTGAGAATGTCTGCAAAACTATTTTTCAATTGCACAAGTTCAGAGGTCCAGGTTCCCTTCATTCCATCCAAAATTGAGATGTGTCCACTCAGCAAAAATGCATATGCTTCTACCTTTGTTAGATCCAGAGGATTACTTGTTTGAAGTGTAGTCTGAGCTTCTGATAAGGCATTAAACATGGTTTCTAACTTGGGGGCAATCAATTCTCGGAGCTCACACATTCTCTTCATAATGTTACCTTTTTCTTTAGCAAGTCTCTTTATCTCATATGTCAAGCTAATTACATGACATTCTTGACTTATAGGCAAAACTGTTAGAGGATCAAAATTTTTAGAAAGATTTAACAATTTCTATTCTTGCTCCTTTAACTTCTTCTCAAAATCCTCACTAACTTTGGGCCATGATAGACATAATTTGCACATATTACTTCTATCTTTTAGAGAATTCTGAATACTTCTTATGCTAATGTCAAGTATCATCCTATCATTTCCTATTAGATTCTGTACTTCACTAAATTTCTTATCCAAAATTCCTTTTGAACTTTCACCTCTGTAGATTTTTCAAAAGACTCAAAATGTGTACTTACAACATTTACAAGATTCTTTAGGTGACTAGAGGGGGATTCCAATGAACTCTTTTGGTAGGTTGGCAATAATTTCTCCAAGACTCTGGTTGCAAGCCCTAATAGTGTTGGCAAGAGACACTGTGTGGCTTCATAAGTGTTGTCATTGATGGAAACAAAGTCTATTCTACACATCTGCAGTACATAATATGCCTATACTGAAAGTTAGATTGAAGATTGTTTTGGTCCAGTGAACAAGAACAAAGTATGTAACAAGGTCTAACAATCAGGTTCGGATCTCTCAAATGGTGTAACTCAGTAAGTTGCAGTGTTGGAAAAGTCAAGAGGGGTATCATGACTATTGTATTCTAGAGACTTAGCCTCTAGTGATAAAGCATGAAAAAGATATGAGCATTTGAGTGTTGGGTTCCAATCAGGTAGAGCAGACAGAGGAAGAACTGACTGACAAAGTATCAGACCTCAATCTGGATGTGAAAAAGGCATTGATCAAGCAATTTGTGGCATCATACATCATTGGCCAACATAACTAATGACTTCTATGCCTACATTTTTGATGTGCATCACTAATCAAGCATGGATTCAACCGACAGATCAATAACTTGCAAATCTCTCAGGTATTCTTGTTGCCGACTAAGAAGTTGTTGGAAATCCTTGATGCGGATATATATACCCAATGGATTCAAGCTTGTAAGGGTGTGAAAGTGATAGTATGAATGATTAAGTGCGAAAAAAAGAAGAGACAAGTGTGAAGATAGTAATTCAAGCTTGGAATGTGACAAGAAAGAAATATTGAGCAGAGGAAGAATGAAATGTAATAGATCAGTATACTGTGCCTAACTGGAACTAAATTACTACATGTGTAGATGTTGTTCACTAGTTCAAACACCTTGGTATCATCTGTAAGCATTTGTAGACTGTAAGTCTCTTGTAGGTAGTGGGCCTCTTGTGAGCAGTGTGCTCAGGTGGTGAGCTCTAATTGGCAAGTGCCAAATTTATACTCTTTATTCTTTTAATAGAGAATATAATCTTGGGTTAGTCTTAATAGAGAATACAATCTTGGGTTAGTCACCTCGTGGTTTTTTCCCTTAGTAGGGTTTCCACATAAAAACCCTTGTGTTATGTGTTAATTCATTTTCAATTCTTATGATTGCATTGTTTTGATATAGCACTAAATGATGAGATAAGAAAAGAAAGTAAAAAGAAGAAAAGTTATAAGATAACTAATTCACCCCCCCTCTCAATTATCTGCATTGTTTCCAACAATTGGTATCAGAGCCTAGTTCCTCTGAACAAGCCTAATAGCTTGAGGAAGATCTGGGAATCTTAATGGATGCATATGGTATGAAAGAACAACTTAAGTTTGCCCTAGATGATCTTGAACAATCCCACTCTGAAGTTAATGATTTGAGAGAAAACTTAAGGAAGCTAATGATTCCATCAATGAGCTGAAAGAAAAACTCAGTATTTCTATGAAAAAGAGAAAGGAACTATTCCAGAAGTTAGCAAATTAGAATGAAGCCAATAATACTGATGAGGATTTGAATGAGAAAACTAAGCTATGTGAGAAGCTATCAAGAGAAGTGATTATGATAAGACATGAAATGGAATAAGGGGTTATGAAATTCACACAAGAATTTGAAGAGAAGATAAAGACTAAAGATAATCTAAAACAATCCCTCAGAGAAAACAGAGGACTGCCACAAAATAGACAGAATAATCAGGCATCTTGAATCTAATCTTGAAGAAGCCAGAGAAAATGAAGAACATCTTGAGAACCAAATAGACACTCTCAAACAAGATCTTCAATTTGTGAATGAATACAAAGAAAAATTCAAGATAAGCTCTGCCCAACTTGAAGTTCTTCTTGCAAGTCAAAAGAGGGTTGATGATAAGCATGGCTTGGGGTATGAGAAAGGTGAAAGCTCTGGATCTGGTCAAAGGAACTTTGGATTAGGAATTCAAAGGAACAAGCCTAGAAGACCTCCGATAAGGCAAGAAAATGCCCAAAGATATCCATCTTTCAATGGGAATTGCTTCAATTGCAACAAGTTCCATCATAAATCAACTCAGTGCAGGAATAGAATGAATCAAAACAATTCATCCTTCTTCGGTCAATGTTTTAGTTGCAAAAGGTATGGTCACAAATCTCATGAATGTAGAAATATGCAAATAAACAATTCTTTCAATGGTAGATGCTTTACTTGCAATAGAATGGGACATATGGCTAATCAATGCAGATCAAAAGGATATCAACCAAATAAGCAAAGAAATGTGTGTTACAATTGTAATAAATCTGGTCATATAGCTAGATTCTACAGAAGCAAAAATCATGATGAAAGGGGTCCAGTAAAACATGATCAGAAACAAGATAAAGGCAAAGGTAAAGTAAATGCGGATGAAGTTCAAGAGGAGATGAGTAAGATTTGGGTGAAGAAGAGCACAATGAATATTGAAGATGGATCCGCACCGAAATTTGGTGCTGATAATCCTTCCAGAAACTAAAAAGTGAGCTCTAGCTCAGGGGGACATACACAAAAGATCCTTTTTGCCCCAGCCAGCTAGTGAGTGCCTGAGTTTGGCACATTGAGTCAGAATAAGAGGTTACAGTTTAAAGGGTTTGAGGAGATTCATTTAAAACTCATCCAGTCAAAATTTAACAAATCCACATGCAGATTTGACGAAGCTATGAGGAACTCCTGTATCGGCAGCTATCTAGTAAAGTAGAATTTCACAGACAGATCCGGTATGATCCAGAATTGAAATGTTTTAATCCGTGGACCTATGGCATGTTTGAAAAGTTTGAAGATATATTGTCAACCCTCATAGATAATGATTTTAAAGATCCACACAGTGATTCAAGAAAATCTCTCTAGAAATAGGGTAACCGGATGACTTAAGTTGTGCATTTATTACAAAAGGAAATTAGGTTTTTGGGCAAGGTTAAAAGGTTTCTCATCCATCATTTGCAACATTTTGCACTCACGAAGAAGGGAGAAGAGCTCTGAGAAGAAATCCAGCAAAAAACTCAAACCCAATTAAAGATTGAATCCAAGTGCAATCTGTTCTCGTAGTCGCTCCAAACCCTAAGGCATGAAGAGGCATTTCTTTTAATCTCTCAAATCTTAGTTGATTAGAATGGCTTCTCCTATGGTTGTAAATGTTTCTGAGAGACCAAGGCCAGCTTTCAAGAAACATCCTCACAAATCTATTGAGGTTGATCCTTTGGGTGCATTTTCCTGTACCCCGTATGGCGTTCTCCATGTAGAAGACATTAGGGTTTATATACATGCAAACATTGAGGACTTTGGAGACTTGAAATTGATGAATCTATACCACAATCAGTTAAGTAGTGAGAACTTTGATTCTTAAACCGGAGTTCTAGACCCTAAAAGATAAGCATTTTGCACATTGCATACATTTTTCATCTTTTGGAGAGGAGGAATGGGTATGGTATATCTTAAGTAGGATCCATGATAACTTCATGTAGTTAATGAGGACTTTCAAAATAACCAAAGATTCCATCAAATCTATAACTAGTTTGCACTCCATTAGTGGGTTGCATGCTCTTAAGTCTGTGAAGAATCAAATAGTATCTGAAGCCACAGGTTCAAAATATGATAAGAGAGAAATGAGCATTGATGACATCACTGATCCAGATGTCAAGTTTGCCTCAATTATGATTGGATACAAGATTTACCATTCAAGTAGAGAAAACTCTGTATCTGGTACTGCCATCTACACTGCATACTAGATGCTAAGAGAGATTGTAGATTATGACCTGTGTGAACTCCTATTGAATCAGCTAATTGAGAACCTACAAAAGATCAAGAAAGATAAAAAGAACTCTTTCAAAAATGGTGATTTGGTGTTATGCTTGTTTTTCTACTTCATGAATGAGTTACCAGGCTCAAAAGATCTGATCTGGGAAAATGACAAACCAGTTGCTATACAGATCAAGGATTACTTGTATGAACTTGGTGACACTCAAACTCAAAAGACAACTCTCTAGGGTTACTTCAAAACTTCTAGAGCATGATGCAAGCAAGAGAAAGAATTCCCAAAACAATAATGGAGAAGTACCCATACACAGTCTACTTTATGGTAGGTACTGATCAGTGCCTAATAGAGATAGTTGAGCCAAGGACAGTATGGATATTGCCCATGGGCTATAAGGTTGATGGAAACATATTGGAGACTCATAGTCAACATTTACTGAGTCAACCCAAAGACCCCAAAGTAGAGAGGTTTGGCACTGTTAAAGAATTAAACATAAAACTGCATGTTGAACTAAGAAGGCTTGAGATAAAAAGAAAGGTGAGAAAAGAAGTTGAAGAACTGGCTGAGAAATTTGGCATCACCAGAGAAGCTGTTATTGTAAATAGAGAAAGAATAGAGAAAATTGAGAAAGAAAAGGAGGAAGCAAAGAAAGAATAGGTTCCATTAGAAGCCTCCACTCAGACTAGAACTACTAGGCGTTCTACCTCGAGGAGCTCTAAAGATGCAAATTCAGAAGCCCATTCATCTGCAAAAGAAAAGAGAAAGAAATCCAAGGCCAAAAGAGCCTATGTGAGTCTTAAGGATGATGATGAGAATGAGTCAAATGTAGAGATTAGAGAATTGAAGAAAGAAAAAGTAAAATACCCCAAGGTTAATGTGGAGCAGAAGTCAGTAGAGTATGTTGAGAAGCCTACTCTTTCTATTGATGATATCATCAAGGAAGTTACTATGGATGGGAACCTGTAGCTGATGATAGAGTTCTACGATGAATACAATGATACTGACAAGTGAATTCTAGAGGAAGCTACTGTAAGGTATTTGAATATCTATAACAAAGCATTCATTGAAATAGTTTCATTAATTCCAAACAGCCTAGAAGATGTATTGGAGCAAAGAAAAGAGAATGCAAAGGCAAAAGACTTGGAGATTCGGGAGCAGATAGTGATATAGCTATGTCCCTCTATCACTCCAAAACAAATGGACATGGTTTTTAAGGATTGTAAAGATGATTTCTGAAGCAAGTCCTAGATGAATAAACTCATGGTTGGAGAAACTGACCAAATAGCAAATGAAACAAAAGAAATTCTTCGGAATGCCTTGAAGAGATTTAATCTTCCCATTATAGAGGAAATAGATGAAGAGCCTTCTAACATGGATGTTGAAGGATTAAAGAAAAATGATGAAGAGTCATCTAAGGCATTAGATTCCTCTACTCCAGAAGAGGAAGGATAGAAAGAAGAAATATTTTCTGACAAGGATGTCAAAGGATTAAAGAAAAATGATGAAGAGCCATCTGAGGCATTAGACTCCTCTATTCTGCAAGAGGAAGGACATGTAGAAGAAACAAATATCAATAAGCAATTCATTCCGGATGCCCCCAAAAGGAAGGAAGTAGATTTGACAAGAGACACTGCAGAGATAGTACAGATTTCCTGGACAAAGAAATAATGGAGTTGGATGAACCTGAGTTAATTCAAGGGCCACTAAACTTTGACTCTCTCTCTGATTCAGATAATGAAAGTAGAATCTTTTGCTCAGGCCAAAGCAAAAGAGAAACTTCTAAAATCACACATGGAGGATTATGAGCTATTGGAGATTGCATCTGGGATGCTAGAGAAGATTATGCCAACCTATCAAAAGGATCCTTCTGCCTCTCCATTTGGTAATCTAAAAAACTTAGTCAATTCTATTAACACTTATTTTGAATCCTTAGAGAAATCGGTAGAAACTAAGGTCCAGGAGGAGTTCTTGGGAAAGAGGTTTAGTGAAGTACAAGGGCTAATTGCTAATGATAGAAGAATCTTAGGCATTGGCATAAAGAGCCTTGAAAATGCTCTTAAGGATGGTGGGGACATATACAAATTTTGTTTAACTTGGCCCAAAGTGACAGAGGACATCGAGAAGAAAGTGAAAGAACAAGAAGGAAAATTGTCAAGTTTATTTCAGAGTTTTGATCCCCTTACTACCTCTCTGGTGAATCATGAATGTCAATCTATTGCTATAATAAATGAAATTAAAGAACTGGTTAAAGAGAAAAATAACATAATGGATAGAATGGGTGAGCTCAGAGGGATAATCATTCCTAAGTTAGAGGCAATGCATGATGCCTTGATAGAGGTACAAAATACAGTTCAGACCAGTGATCCACCAGACTTATAGAGGGAAAAAGCATATGCATTTTTGTTAAGTGGACACGTCTCCATTTTGGATAGAATGAAGAGGAGTTGGGCCACAAAAACTATACAGTTGAAGACAACCTTTGCGGACATACTTAAGTATATGTAAGTATAACATATGATTTGTATGTACTTAGGTGGCCACGTATATAATAGTTTTTGCACAACTTTGTATGTGGATTCCACCCATTTCCATTGATGTCAAAGGGGGAGTGAACAATAGTGAAAAATGAGGAATCCAGCAAAGGGGGAGCCACTATGACACTTAGCCATTTTTCACTATGTGTTGCCATCAATGCCAAAGGGGGAGATTGTTGGCAAGAGATACTGTGTGGCTTCATAATTATTGTCATTGATGGAAACAAAGTCTATTCTACACATTCACAGTACATAATATGCCTATATCGAAAGTCAAATTGAAGATTGTTTTGGTCTGATGAATAAGAATAGAGTATGTAACAAGGTCTGACAATCAGGTTTAGATCTCTCAGATGTTGTAACTTAGTAAGTTGCGGACTTGGACAAGTCAAGAGGGGTATCATGACTATTGTATTTTAGAGACTTAGCCTCCGGTGATAAAGAATGAAAAATATATGAGCATTTGAGTGTTGGGTTCTAGTTAGGTAGAGCAGACAGAGGAAGAACTAACCGACAGAGTATCAGACCTCAATCTAGATGTGCAAAAGGCATTGATCAAGCAATTTGTGGCATCGTACATCATTGGCTGACATAACTAATGACTTCTATGCCTACATTTTTTTATGTGCATCACTAATCAAGCATAGATTTAGCTGACAGATCAATAACTTGCAAATATCTCAAGTATTCTTGTTGCCGACTAAGAGTTAGAAATCCTTGATGCAGATATATATACCCAATGGATTCAAGTTTGTAAGGCTGTGAAAGTGATAGTATGAATGATTAAGTGTGAAGAAAAGAAGAGACAAGTGTGAAGACAGTAATTCAAGCCTGAAATGTGACAGGAAAGCAATATTGAGCAGAGGAAGAATGAAATATGCCAGATCAGTATAATGTGCCTAATCGGAACTAAATTCCTGTATGTATAGATGTTCACCAGTTCAAACACATTGGTATCATCTATAAGCATTTGTAGACTATAAGTTTCTTGTAGGCAGTGGGCCTCTTGTGAGTAGTGTGCTCAGACGATGAGCCCTAATTGGCAAGTGCCAATTTTGTACTCTTTATTCTTTTAATAGAGAATACAATCTTGGGTTAGTCACCCCATGGTTTTTTCCCTTTGCGGGGTTTCCACGTAAAAATCCTTGTGTTATGTGTTAATTCATTTTCAATTCTTATGATTGCATTGTTTTGATATAGCACTAAATGATAAGATAAGAAAAGAAAGTAAAAAGAAGAAAAGTTATAAGATAACTGATTCACCCCCCTCTCAGTTATCTGCATTGTTTCCAACAAATAGTTCACTATCCTCCATGTGAGATTTTAATAACTTCTCTCTGGCCTTGGCTTGAGTGAAGGATGCAATCTTCATCACTTGTACCAAAGAGAGAGCATAAAGATTAAATCGTCCTTGGAGTAATTCAGGTTCATCAAACTCAAGCATCTCTTTATCTAGAAGACTTTTCACTGCATTTGCTGTGTCTCTTGCAACAATTTTTGGAACACTTTCCTCTTCTTGGATTTTCTCCAGACTATCTTGTCTGGGTGCTTCAACATTTGCACCATCTTCTTCTATTTTCTCATCCTTACTCTCTTCTTTCTCTTTCTCTACTTCACCTTTTTTGTATCATCTATAGTGGGATTCTCTCCTTTGTCCTCACCACCTAAAATCTGTTCTGGAGGATCTAGTGTGGCAGTAAAACTCTCAACATTATCTTCCTTTTCTGAATGGTCAGGAGGAGTTAGAGTATCACTTGCATCATTAATTTGGTCCACCATCTCTGTATTTGCTTTGTTTATTTTCTCCTCTCCCGGAATAGAGGAGTCATCAATATTTGTTTGTTGCTCATTGATGTTCAATTCTCCAACAATTGGAATTGATGAATCAAGTCCATTATCTGTCTCCTCATAGGTTTGTTTCAGAGGATCTAGAGTATTACCTTGGTCATCATTTCCTTTTTCAATTTCTTCTTCTAGAGCTTCTTGTTCCTCTGAAATAATATAGTATTTATTGTTAAGGGCTTTTCTCAAAATTTCTTCTATTTCTTTTACAACTTCCTCAATTTCACCAAGCATTAACTTGTTCATCCAGATCTTGCTTCTGAATTTCTCCTTAACTTCCTTGAGGATTTTATCAGCTTCTCTTCTGGTCATTATTGGACATAGGGTGGAAAGAACATATTCTCTGAGTTCTATGTCTTTGTCCTTAGCAGCTTCCTTCCTCATTTCTAGTATTTTCCTTAAACTTTTGGGAATTTCTTGCAAAATTTCCAATAGAGCTCTATTGAATTTATTCAAGTACAAGATGGTGGCATCCTCCAAGATTTTCTTATTTGCTTCATCAAAACTATCATAATATATTCTGGAGGGTTGGTTCTCATAGGCCTTTGAAGTCTTGGCTTTCTTTAATCTTATCTCTTTAACTTCTTCATATGTTTTTGTTTCATTATCATCTTTTGTGCTCTTGTAGGCTCTTGTGGCCTTGGTTTTCTTCCTCTTTCCTCCTTCATCAGATGGTGTGGCTTCTAGTGTCTTAATGGGATTAGACTTGGATTGTTCTGAAATAGTTGCAAAGCTTCTTATTTTCCTTGAAGTGGAGGATGGTTCCACTGGAGCATCTTCTTGTTTCTTGTCCTATTTTTCTCTTTCATCCTTTTCAATTCTTTCTTTATTTTGCTTCACTTCCCTTTTTGCTTCTAGAGGGTTGGTTCTCATAGGCCTTTGAAGTCTTGGCTTTCTTTAATCTTATCTCTTTAACTTCTTCATATGTTTTTGTTTCATTATCATCTTTTGTGCTCTTGTAGGCTCTTGTGGCCTTGGTTTTCTTCCTCTTTCCTCCTTCACCGGATGGTGTGGCTTCTAGTGTCTTAATGGGATTAGACTTGGATTGTTCTAAAATAGTTGCAGAGCTTCTTATTTTCCTTGAAGTGGAGGATGGTTCCACTGGAGCATCTTCTTGTTTCTTGTCCTATTTTTCTCTTTCATCCTTTTCAATTCTTTCTTTATTTTTCTTCATTGCCTCCTTGGTTAGGCCATACTCTCAGTATATCTTTCAACTTGCCTCTGCACTTTCCTTTTGGTCTCTAGCTGTCTGAGCTCCACATGCAACTTTAGACTTAGCTCCTTGTATGTTCTAAACCTTTCCACAGATGTGTCTTTTGATTTGCTCAGGAGATGTTGAGCATACATTTCCAAAACTTTCTCATCAACCTCATATCTCATTGGCATAATCCATATGGTTCTAGGTTCCACAGCCTCTATCAGGCACTGATCAGTGTCAACCATAAAATATATTTCATTCTCATATTTCTCCACAACTGACTTAGGGATTCTCTCTCTTGCATGCATCGTACTTTGAAAGTTTTTGAAGTAACCCCAAATGATTGTCTTCTAAGTTTGGGAATCACCAAGGCTGAGTAGATGATCTCTTATTTGCCATGCAACTGACATGTCATTTATCCAGTGCACACCTTGAACTCCAAGCACTTCATTCATAAAATAAAAGAACAAACATATAATCAAGGAACCATACTTGAAGGTATTTTTCATATCATTCTTTATTTTGCTCAAATTCTCAATTAATTGATTTTGTAATAGTTCACAAAGATCATAATCAACATTCTCCTTTATCATTTGATAGGCTGCATATATTGCAGTTTCAGAGATAGAATTTTCCCTGCTGGAGTGGTAAATTTTGTACCCAATCACCATGGAGGCAAATTTAACATCCGGTTCTATGATATCATTGATGGTCATTGCCCTTCTGTCAAACTTGGCACTGGTAGCATCAGTCACTATTTAGTTTTTCACAGCTTTCAGCATGGGTAATCCACCAGATGAATTTAACCTAGTTACAATCTTGATAACATCCTTTGTAATCTTAAATGGTTTCAATAGCCATATGAGCTCAGCATGTATTCAGCTCAAGATGTATCAAACCCATTCATTCTCATTAAATATCAAAAACCTAATGACTTGCAGAAAATGTTTTCTTTCTAGGGCTTTGTATTCTGGTTTCAATTTATGGCTATTATCCCTTAAGTAGTTGTTAAACAAATCCAAGAGTTTTAGATTTCCAAAATCATCAATGTTATAGTGGATGTATGCCCTAATATCCTCAACATGTAGCATGCCATAAGGAACTCCAAAAAATGCACCTAACGATTCAACTTCATTTGATTTGTATCGATGCTTCTTAAATATTGGTTGGGGCCTTTCAGTTACATCAAAAACTAGAGGTGTGGCCATTTCAACAGATTTTAGATTCAAGATTTTATAGAGAAGTACCTTTTTCTTCTGCGGGGTTAGAGTTGATCAATTACTAGTTGAATTGCTCTTCGTGCTTCAGTTTCTAGATTTTGCAGCACAGATGCACTTCTTGTTTCCTTCGAATGCAAAGTGATTCAAATACATGACCAAGTGACCTTTTATCCTCTATAAAATCTAATTTCGCATTGTAATAAATGCACTGCCCTAACTTCATCCCGTTCCTCTATTTCTTGAGTTGTTCTTCATGAATTACTCTACAAATTTTCATATTAACATCTTTTCTTCTAGAAATCCTTCCAAAAGATCTGAAACAATTCAAAGTACCTTCACTCATTGTGCCATATCTAGGCACCCACTTACTGACTGGGGGAATTTGATGTTCAATGCAGCTCCCCCTAAGCCAAATCTCCTTATTTAATTACTAGAGGAATTGTCAAAACCAAATTCTGGTGCAGACCCATTACTATGGTTCACAATTGTTTTCTTGACCCATGTCTCGCTTATTTCATTTTGGATCTCATTTTCATCAATTTTTCTTTTGCCTTTGTCTTGTCTCTACTCATTTGGTTTTCTATTTACTTGACCCCTTCTTTCATTAATCCTACTTTGTAGAATATTACAAAATGACTGGATCAGTTAAAATTGAAGCACACAACATTTCTTTTCCCATTTGATTGATTTCCTCTTGATCTGCACTGAATGACCATATGTCCAAATCTATTGCATGCAAAGCATTTTCCATTGAAGGAATTCCTATTTTCTCTATTTGATGAGTTATTCGTTATCATACTTCTGCATTCATTAGATTTATGACCCTACCTCTTGCAATTGAAGCATTGTCTAGAGACGGATGGATTATTTTGATTTACTCTACTTCTGCATTGAGTGGCTCTATGACCAAATTTATTGCACTTGAAACAATTTCCATTGAATGATGGATAGATTTAAGCATTAGGTTGTCTTACCAAAGGTCCTCTAGGCTTGTTTCTCTCTTTCCTTGGTTGAGAGTTTCTTTGTCCAGATCTAGAGCTTTCACCTTTCTCATATCCAAGACCATGCTTGTCATCAGCCTTTTTTTGACCCTCAAGTATTTCTTCAAGTTTAGCTGAACTTATCTTGAACTTCTCCTTGTATTCATTTGCAACTTCTAGGTCATGTTTGAGAATGACAATTTGTCTTTCAAGATCTCTTTCGTTGTCTCTGCTTTCTTGTAGATCAGACTTTAGATGGCCAGCTATACTATCTAATCTGTAACATTCATCAATTCTTTCTTTTAGAGTTTGATTCAAGTCTTCTTTAGTCTTCATCCTTTACTCAATTTCTTTGGTTAGCCTCATTGCCCCAGATTCCATCTCAATTTTTCAGAACTTGTTTTGACAGCTTCTCACATTCCCTTGTCTTTTCTTCCAAAGCTTCATTCATGCCATTTTCTTCAATTAAATTGGATAACTGCAGAAGTAGATCTTTTTTCCTTTCCATGGATTTTTTTAATTTGTCTTTTAATATTTCAATTGTATCATCATCATCTTTAAGTTCACTTCTCATATTACTAATTTCTTCCTTAGACTAAACAAGATCTTCTAGGGTCAATTGAAGTTGATCTTTGAGTGAACCCATTAAAACTCCTTCTAAGATCTTTCCTTAATCTATTAGGCTTCTTAGAGGAACCTTTCTCTGATACCAATTGTTGGAATTAGAGGTGACAACTGAGAGGGGGGGTGAATCAGTTGTCTCAAAACTTTAATATTTATTGCAGTTAATTCTTTCTTTTTCTTTTAACAACAAATCAATAACTTAAGGTCATGAAAACAACAATCATAAATGTAAGAGCAGAAGCACAATAACACACTTGACACCAAGATTTTTGATGTGGAAACCTGGTTAATGGAAAAACCATGGTGGGGGTTAACCCACAAAAATTAATACCCTGTTAAAAGTATTTTTACAAATGAGAATGCACATGCATTTGGGCTCACTGCCCAGAGCTCACTACTCAAATAGAGGCTTACTGCCTACAAATGATTACAGAAGAATATAGAGATTTTGAACTGATGAGAAGCATCTACAAATGCATGAATTCAGTTCCAGTTAAGCACAAAACATTGATCTTACACATTTCATCTTCACTCTGCCCTGTTTACTGTTCTACCTTCATCTGAATCTTAGATCTCTGCTCCTTTTACATTTACTCCATATTCACAATACACACACATATCTCATTCAAATCCATCAGGTATATAAATCTGCATCCTGATCTTCAATCACTTTTTAGTCGGCTTCAATAACACTTAGAACTTTATTGAATACTCTGCTCTCTCAACTAGATCTGTGCATAACTTGAGTCGTAGACCAAGACTTGCACTTAAAAATCATCACCCAAACTGGTCACTATCACTGGTCATCACTGATTACCCAATCAACAACTTTCATACATCCGAAACCAAGATCATTTACAAGGTCAACCTGTTCTTCTTCTGTTTGCTCTGTCAAACTGTTAACCCGATACTCAGATGCTAATAACCATTGAATCCTTCATCACTGGAGGCCAAAAATCTAGATTTAGATTATTCTGACAATGCTTATGATTCCCTCAGATCTATAGTAAACTATGATCTACTGTCGGAGAGATCCAAACCAGGATACTGGACCCTGTTACACACTCTGTTCTTGACTCCTCAGACTTAGATAAATCTTTAATCTGATTTTTGGTAGGGGCAAAATATGTAATGCGGATGTGTAGTAGAGACTTAGTTGCCATCAATGACAATACTTATCATGCCTAGCAGTGTCTCTTGCCAACACTTACTTCTACAAAAATGTGCTCTATGTTGCAAGTATGTGCTTACTGGTGTTGTCATCGATGTCAACATATTTGTGTTGTCATTGTTGTCAAATGCACTCTTGTTTTGATGTTTACTTGTATTGAGTTAGTTGCTTATATAAGTGTTAAAGATAATGAGAAAGTGTTCCTGATATTGAGTTTCCAAGTGCTTTTGAGAAAATATGCTCTCCTAGTGGAAACAGTGTGTTGCAGAGTATCTTGGCTTACAGATGAACAGTGCAGTGTTTTGCTATGCATCCTATAGGTTGAATATCTTTGTCTATAGATTGGAAGATATGTTAAGGGATGTCTATAGATGCTATGTTCCAAGTTTGAGCCCCCGATATGAAGATTTGAGTCAGTTCTGTTTACCAGAGTAAAAACTATTTTTCTGAGTATTCCATTGCGACAGGGAGAAAGTATTTTGCTCCACATTTCTCTGCAATTAAGTTTTATGATTTTATGTTCTAGAGTTAAGTCTAGGATGATGTTATGTGCCTTCAATTGAAGTGGTTCATGATTTGGTGCTCCACAAGCAATCTTTTCTTTATGATAGTGGTTGACAGTGTTGTTTAAATGCTCTGGTTTGAAGAATCTTTTGGTTAAAGTGGTTGGGTGTTGTACGGATGTTCCTAGTGGTTACAATGTGCTTATGTATGTCTCTAGATTGTGTTCCTACCTTTTAATTGGTCCACAAAGTGTAATTTGGATCATGCATGAAGCGTGCTCTTAAAGGTCTTAGTGTTAACACCAGTTTTGGCCGACTTGATTGTTTTCACTTCTTGCGATTATACTTTGGAGTTTGTGATAGTGTGTTGTTGCATGGAAGATTACATTTGAGTCCTAGCTAAGGCATGGTGTGGTTCACATTCATTTTTCTACTTCATAAATCTATTTAAGTCCAAACTTATTCTAATGTATGTATGTTTTCCGACCTTGGAGATTTTTCCAATGGTTGATGATTGTAATGCTGACCTTGATGTACATTCCAAGGTTGATGAATTGTTTAATTACTTGTAATGATGTCATGAAAAAGGCATCAAGGTGCGAAGATGTGAAGAAGAGTGTGAAGTGAAAAGCAGAGCATACCAGAGGAGTTGTATTACACTTTAATGGAACTAAACCTTGGTATGGTATAGATGCTACTATCTTAGTTCACCCTCTAGTAGTGAGCCACCCCTTGGTAGTGAGCCACCCTTTGGCAGTGAGCCTTTTCTTATAGTGAGCATTCTTTTGGGCAATGAGTCCTCTAGGCAGTGAGCCTTTTGATATTTGATATTGTTACTACATTATATTGTGAGCTAACACTCATTGTGGTTTTTCCCTTTCCAAGAGATTTCCACAAAAAAATTATGGTGGACCTTATGTGTTGATTGTGTGGATGTGTGTGAGTTTCTAATTTCATGCTTTCATGTTAAATCATAATTACAGTAACTAAGTGATTGATGCGTTGATGTTTGAAAGAGGTTAAGTTTTGGTTACAACTGATTCACCCCTCCTCTTAGTTGTCTTGTGCATTTCAACACTCTATGCCCAAATTTGTTGCATCTATAGCAAATGATATTGTTACCTAGAGCAACGGTATTATACTTTGTTCTTGATAGCCCATAAGTACTTTGATTTTTGTTCCATACATGATTGTATCTTACATGTGCCCTAAAATCTCTTTCTTTATGACCAAAATTGTTACAATTGTAACACACTAGATCCATACTACTTATTGAAGAAAAAGATTTCCTTTTCATAAATTCAAACCTTCTCCTATGAGCAACATTACAAGTAGCAGCCTTATTACCATAGGCATTACATAAATAACAATAACTAGGAAAGGAATAATTGCACATTTTTTTATTGATTTTGCCTGGTAGGTGGAGATCTTGTGGACCTAATGGTTCTTCTTCTTCCTCCATTGTTGATGCTCTTGAAAAATTAATTATCAACACTTTATCTTCTGCTTTCTTCTTGTCTTCAGTCTCAGGAGCAGCAAAATGATAACTAAGATCTATTTTCGACCTAGGCGCATTTCTGACCTTAGAACTCTATCCTCTATCATAGCCTAAGCTAGTAATTTCCTTATGATATTTTTGCTTGCTCAACATCTCATTCAAATAATTAATGCTCTTTTCAAATTGAAGATTCTTGTGCAACTTGGAAGATGCCTTTTCTAGTTCCTTTCTCAATGAAACTATCTCAAACTCATACTTTTCATAGTTAAATTCTTTTTCCTTGAACTTATTTATTATAGAAATTCTTCTTTTTTCTTACTTTCTTCAACTTGCATTTTTAAATCTATGATAAATTTTTCTACTTCTTGAAGGACTAAAAGTACTTTGTCTTTTGATTCTTTTTCTTCTTGAAGCTATAACTTTAATCTCTAGTTCTCCTTTCTGAGTTTCTTGATCTCATCTAGGGCACACATGAGTTCACCTTCAATATCAATGTCACATTCATCTTCATCATACTCATGTTCATATTTGAACTCACAATGTAGTCTTATTCTTTATCAGCATTCTCAACTACAAAGTCATCTTCTCTTTGAGATATATCAGATCTTGTCTCAATTGGTAGGGGTGTTTCATGCGATAACACATCACTTGATTTGATTGGGACTTGTAGAATAATTTTTTTTGGCATTTCTTCTTCCCTTATTTCTTTTACTCTTAGCCATAGTATTCCACCACAAAGATCAACCCAAGTCTATTAGAATTCTCCAAGGAACCTACTACTCTGATACCAATTGTTGGGATACAACGGATCACTGAGAGGGGGGGATGAATCAGTGATCTGATAAAACTAATTTATTCATTAGCTCAATAGTGTAAATACAATTAACATCACAGAGATTAGAATCATATAAATAGACCCATAACACAAGATGTAAATTGGAAAACCCTAAATAGGGAAAAATGACTATCCAACCTCACCAAAATCTTTATTAGGTCTCACTAACCAAAAATCTCACTGATTACAATAGAGCACCAACTCCACCATTAGGTCTCACTGACCAAATTCTCACTGAATAAAATATGTATAGAAGCACCAACTCCTTATGACAAATAGGAGCACCAACTCTAATGAGAAATGAAAGACATAAATATAGAGTACTACTCTATTTACAATATGTACAAGAACAATAAACATTCAACCCTTATCTCTCCTTATTTCACTTACAAACATTCAAGACTTCAACTTCCTTGAATACATGAATGATAACTTCTTTACAAGCAACCCCTATTTCAATAAACACAAACAAGACTTAAACTAATGTTGATATGAATAAGAAACTTTCAACCTATGCATACTTCTTGATAGAACCTTTTGAATGAACAAGAAGATGACACACAATGAATTTTACATAACTATTCCTTCTGTCATGATTGCATACACCTTGACAACATACCCAACTTTATATACATGTTATGATATTTAATCTTAGAAGTTCCCTAGATTGACATTTACACATTCAGAATTTTGTTATACAAAATCACATATTGTTATTACTTCTAACCAATCTTCATTCACCTGTGATCTCATTTAGATCACACTGATAAATGCAAAGAAACATATACTTTATTCTTTTCATAACACATCATGTTCCTGTCACAAACAAACAAATATAACACATTAATCATCATCAAAACAAAGAGTACCTGAACTGAGTACTTTCACTACCCTCTGCAATCAATATAATGCTCTGATTCTATTTCATGTTTTCTCTATACTAAAATCACCAGACCCTACCTTCATTCTGCCTCTGTAATTCACACTGTCATTTCTATATTCCATTTATTACCATAGTGTATACTTGTTACTTTATTCTCTAAAAACTATATATATATATATAAAGTCTCACATTATTCACCATGTCTTTGTCAAAATGTCACGTCTCATTTTATTAAACTATATCATTATTCTAGATTAGTGAACATTTACTATGATTGTTTTACTTTGAGTAAATTCCATGTGTGTGAAGGTAATTATCATGAAGTTATATTTGCATAATTTGGAAAGTTGATTTAATATTAAATATTATCAATGTGATTATAATGTTTTTCTTCAGCTATGTTTTGGGGAAACTAACCTATTGACATCAAGTTGATTGTGAATGAATGCAGGTACTCGTTGAAGACGAGAACATGGTTGAGGTAGAGATGTTCTAGCCACTTGGCAAGAACCGTTTGGATGGTTAAACCTGATGCACTCACACACTCATGTAGTCTCATATTGCATTATTTTGAATGTTTTAATATAAATTATTGTATGAATAATAAATGTGATTGATGGTTAGATGCTTAGAAAAATATTATGTTTTAATTGCTACAATAAATCCTTTTTCGAATGTATGATTTAGTTATAAATATTAAGGTTCTTTTGATTAAATTTAAATGGTGTATTTTAAAATAGTGTAATTAAATTATTTTAATAATAAAATATATAAGTGTATTCCTATTCTTGAACTATTATTGTTTGAATAAAAATATGTAATTTAGAATTAAAACAATTATGTTAATTACAATAGATAGAAATTATTATTATTATTATTATTATTATTATTATTATTGCAAATAGTTCTTGAGCTAATTTAAATGATTGTCCTATATTTAAAAAAAAATATCTAAAGTACGTCGAGAGATATCCTTCTCGAGGCGCCTATTCCACCTATGTGAGGTAAATTGATTAAAAAATAGGTGCCTCGAGAAGGATATCTCTCAACGTACTTTAGATATATTTTTTTAAATATAGGTATACTAGTAGCATCCGCAGCGACAAGCCCAATTCTAACTATATTATATAATTGTAAGAATTATTATAATTATACAATATAATATTATAATATATTATATAATAATTATAATTATTACTACAATTCCAACCCTTGTTAGATCTAGGGCACACAACTGAGAGGGGGGGTGAATTAGGTGTACAAAAACTTGCTTCTACTTCAAACACTTGATTCTTCTTTGTTATTTAATAGCATATCAGTTAACCATTCATGAAAGCATAATGCATAAACACAGGAGCATATAAACATCAACACATTGGACACCAAGATTTTGACGTGGAAAACCTGGTTAAGGGAAAAACCATGGGGTGATTAACCCAAGGATTATTCTCTGTTAGAAGAATAAGAAAAATGAATGGCACATGCCAATTAGGGCTCACTGCACGAGCACACTGCTCACAAGGAGGCACACTGCCTACTAGAGACACACTATCTACAAAGTGATAAGAATCACAAACTTGAACTGGAGATTGACATCTTTACCATGTCTGGATTAGTTCCATTTAAGCCCGAGATACTTCTGCTCTGCCCTTCGCTCTTTTGCCATGCCACACTCATCCGCTCCACACACTCTTTGAAATGAACTCACAAACCTTTATTTATACAAGGCATCGACTTAGGAACAATCATCTAAGTCAGTAATCATCCACAAGAACATTCGCAAGTCAGCAATCATCCACCAAAACATTCGCAAGATGAATAACTCATCCGGTCGGCCAGTCTGAACAAGAATATCTTCATCTAAAAGAATATCTTCAATTCCAGGCTCTAACACTGATGCGAACTAACAACACAACCTCAACATGATCTAAGAACCTTCACAAGCTTGCCTAAGTGACCAGGTACATCCGCACTTCCTCTACTTACTAGAATCTCTTCTCCTCTTCATCTGAAACTTCAAGAACACAGTTTGTCGTGACTGTCAAACTGAAACAGGTTCTTCCGAACCTCCAAACATTGTACAAACTGAGATGACACATCACAAGGACATCCAAAACACTCCTTCCAATCCACAGAGTCTGACAATGCACCTCCAGATCTCACCGGACCTTTTTGTAACACTTTGTCCCTCTGGAGCATCTCCCAGAACCAGTTCTACTTGACCAATCACAACTTTTTCATATCTTCATGTGAACCTCTAAAATCTTAACTGGATCATCTCAAGACTCATATCTACAAACCCTTTAATCCGCATCCTCTAATTCTCAACCTATTGAGTACATTTGCCTTCTTCTCATCACTGTTCTTCACTGTTCCTGATTGAGACTAATTTTCTTAATATCCTCAGCACACAGCTCATCCAATCCTTCTTGCCAATGTAATATGAGTATGTTGACATCAATGACAACACTGGTTAACCTCATACTTGCAACAATCTCCCCCTTTGTCATTGATGGCAACATATGATGTGAAAAACCATCAAGACAAGAACTTCTCTTTTCTATCACAGCTCCCCCTATCAGCAACAACTCTTCACATGTCTTCTCTTCCTTTACTGCTCTCCCTTTGATCATCAACCACTTGTTTTTCACATGTCTTCTCTCCCCCTTTGACATCAATGGCAAAGGGCTCATACTTGCACTTGTAACATATCAAAATCATACCAGCTGCCCCCCCTTAGTAGCAGCTCCCCATCATCAATCCAAATCACAAGATATGACTGTGAGATCCACCGGACTGATGCACATCAGTGCATCCTAGTTCATCACCAGAGGGGCCATGACCCCTAACTTCTCGTTGAGATACTCAAAAGAGTCTTTGGGAAGAGGTTTAGTAAAAATATCTGCAAGCTGATCCTTGGAGGGCACATACTCCAACCTGACTTCACCCTTGTTCACTTGTTCTCTCAAAAAGTGAAATTTGATAGATATATGCTTGGTCTTAGAATGCAATACTAGATTCTTGGAAATATTTATTGCACTTGAATTATCACAGAAAATTATGATAGGCTCCTCATATTCTACTTTCATGTCTCTTAACATCTACTTCATCCATAAGATTTGAGTGCAACTACCTGCTGCTGCAATATATTCTGCTTCAGTTGTAGACAGAGATATTGCCTCTTGTTTCTTGCTTAGCTAAGAAACCAATCTCTTTCCCAAGAACAATGCTCCACCACTGGTGCTTTTCTGGTCATCCACATCTCCTACCCAATCTGCATCTGTATATGCATGAAGAGAGAAATCCTGATCTCTAGGATACCATAGGCCATACTCAATTGTCCCCTTTAGATATCTAAAAGTCCTCTTGATTGCCATAACATGAGATTCTCTAGGGTCAGCCTGAAATCTTGCCACAAGACCAATAACCTGCATTGTATCTGGTCTAGTCTGAGTGAGATACAATAATCCTCCAATCATTGATCTGTACTTGGTCTGATCTGTCTTAGGAGAGTCATCATCTTTGCTCAACTTACATCCGGTTGCCATAGGAGTGTTCATTGGCTTTGAATCTTCCATTCCAAATTTCCTCAACAATTCTTTCACATATTTGGTCTGAGAGATAAAGATACCTTTCTTTGTCTGAGTAATTTGCAGACCCAAGAAGAAATTCATTTCACCAAGCATTAAAATTTCAAACTCACTTTTCATTTGATTTGCAAAGGTTTTACACAAACTATCTCTTCCTCCAAAAATGATATCATCAACAAATACTTCAACAATCAAGATGTTTTCATTATCTATTTGGAAATATAGATTATTGTCAGCAGTACCTTTGTTGAAACCAATTTGCACAAGATGATTATCCAACCTTTCATACCATGCTCTTGGGGCTTGCTTCAATCCATATAGTGCTTTCTTCAACTTGCAGACCATATCATCATGATCAAACAATTGAAATCCATCTAGTTGTTCAATGTATACTTCTTCTTCCAAATCACCATTTAGGAAGGCAGACTTGACATCCATCTAATATACCTTGAATTCTTTGAAGGCAGCATATGCAAGAAATAATCTGACTGCTTCAATTCTTGCTACCGGAGCAAAGGTTTCTTCAAAATCAATTCCTTCTATTTGAGAGTAGCCTTTGCAAACCAATTTGGCTTTGTTTCTAATTACTTCACAAACCTCATTTAGTTTGTTCCAGAAGACCCATTTGGTTCCAATCACATTTTTGTTTCTAGGTCTGGGAACAAGATCCCAAGTGTGATTTTTCTCAATTTGCATCAACTCTTCCTCCATTGCTTTGGTCCAGTTTTCATCATTACAAGCTTCATTTATTGTCTTAGGTTTAATCTTTGAAATCAGACAGTATTCATTTGAATTTTGAGCAATTCTCCTCCTTGTTTGTACTCCTTTGCTTTTGTCACCTATGATCTGATCTTCAGAGTGATTTAGAGTTACATGCCTTGGAACTTTGGGAGTCTCTTGCACTGCTGTTTCTTGATCAGGTTCATTCAGACAAACCTCTTCTTCTTGATCTACCAGATCAGTCTGAATCTGACTTTCAAGAAGGGATTGAGTTCCTTGAACCAGAACACCATCCTGATCATCTTCATCATATTCATAAAACCTTGAGGGCTTCTCAATTCCTTCATCAACCTTCACATTTGTACTTTCTATCATCTTTTTCAGTCTCTTATTGTAACACCGGTATGCTTTGCTTTGAGTGGAGTAACCCAAGAAAATTCCTTCATCACTTCTAGCATCAAACTTTCCTAGATCTTCATATCTTTTGATGTAACACTTGCTACCAAATACTCTGAAATATCTCACAGTAGGAGTTATACCAAACCAAAGTTCATAAGGAGTCTTACCAATATTGCTTCTAATTTGAACTCGGTTGAGAGTGTAGACTGCAGTGCTGACAGCTTCTCTCCAAAACATCTAAGGAACATTTTCTTCCATCATCATTGTCTTGGAAGCTTCCTGGATGGTCTGGTTCTTTCCCTCAACTACTCCATTCTGCTGTGGAGTCCTAGGAGCAGACAACTGTCTCTTTATGCCATGCTTCTCACAAAAGTCTATGAAATCACCGAATGTGAATTCACCGCCTCTGTCAGACCTTAGACACTTCAGTTTCAATCCGGTTTGATTCTCTACCATAGCCTTGAAGATTTTAAACTTCTCAAAGGCTTCTGATTTCTCTTTCAGAAAGGTAACCCACATCATCCGAGAATGATCATCAATCAGTAACATGAAATATCTATCACCTTGCATACTCTTGATTCTTGTCAGACCACATAGATCAGTATGAACTCATTCCAATAATCTGGTAGAGGACTGATCTTTGCTTTTGAAAGAGATTTTGCTCTGTTTACCTAGCTGACATTCTTTGCACAAACTATTTGTAGGTTTCACCAATTTTGGAAGATCTCTTACAGCCTGAATATTGCTTATCTTGATGATGTTATCAAAATTTACATGACACATCCTTCTATGCCATAACCAACTCTGATCAACTTGAACAAACATACAACTTTTATCTGAACCAACTAGATGGAAGATATTACCTTTTGTTTGAGTACCGGATGCAATCTCAATTCTGGAGCTTTCAAAGATCCTGCATCTTCCATTTTTGAACCGGAGATCATAACCTTTGTCTACTAACTATCCAACACTGAGAAGATTGTGCTTCAATCCTTCAACATATAGTACATTACCAGTTTTTCTCTTTCCATCAAAAGAAATAGTTCCCCTACCTCTGATTCTACCTACAGAATTGTCACCAAACTTTACCATTCCTCCTTCATACCTTTCCAAATCTAAGAACTTGCTCTTGTCACCTGTCATGTGGTGAGAGCATCCACTGTTAATAACCCAATCATCCTTTTCTTCAACTTGGGCAGCCAAAGATTTTTCTACAACCTTATGATTGATAGATTCAGAGGATATTGGTTCTTCTTCCTTGATGGCAATAAACACCCATTCATTTCTGGATTTGTCTCCTATCTCTGATTCATCATCTGTTACTCCTTCATTATCAGCTTCTTCATGAACATAATAATAGTTCTTTTGGAACCTTTGTCTGTTAGAGTTTGACCTTGCAGATCTTTTTGGACATCTTGAAGCAAAATGACCAATCTTATTGCAGTTGAAGCACTTAAAAGGTAACTTTCCTTCATACTTACTGGATCCTCTTGGCAATCTGTTTGCAATGAGGGCTTCAAGATGAGTTGTTTCTGCTTCTTCCTCTTCCATGTCTTTCCTAGCTTGATCATACCATGACAGTTTCCTTGAAGAGTTTTCTCCCAGATTAAATCTTTGTTTGCCTTTCACATAGGCACTGGATTTGAATGCAGATTCAGTCTTGGGAGGATCATCTCCGAACTCAGTCATTTCAAATGTAGCCAGTTTGCCAACCAATTACTCTCTTGTGACAGTTGCATGGGCTCTGAATTCATCAATGGCAGCAACCTTGATCTTGTAGGCAGCAGGAAGGGATCTGAGAATTTTGGAAACAATCTCATTTTCATCCAGAACTCCACCAGTATTCCTGATTCCACACACCAGCTCATTTACTCTTGGCATAAAGGTAGTGATATTTTCATCATCTCTCATCTTCAATCTTTCAAATTTCCCTTTGAGACTTTGCAACCTTCAACTCTTAACAAACTCATCTCCTTCATGCATAAGTTCTAGTTTAACCCAGATCTCATATGCAGTTGGTAGGTCAATAACATTTGAGAGTTTGACTTAGTCAATGTGCTTAGAAGTGCCTCTTTGGTCCGCAGATTGTTTTAAGCATCTGTGATTTCATTTAGTGTTGTCGGACCACCCTGTGGAGGAACATATGCTTTTCCCATACACTCCAAGTGACATTTCATGCAGCCTTTCCAGAGAGAGAAGTTGGTTCCATCAAACTTTGGACTGTCCTTCTTGTATGATGACATCTTGGATCTCCTCAAGCGATTAAGCTCCTTTTAGAGGAACTTAGCTCTGATACCAATTATTAGATATAGGGCACACAACTGAGAGGGAGGGGGTGAATCAGTTGTACAAAAACTTGCTTCTACTTCAAACACTTGATTCTTCTTTGTTAGTTAATATCATATCAGTTAACCATTCATGAAAGCATAATGCATAAACATAGGAGCAGATAAACATCAACACATTGGACACCAAGATTTTGATGTGGAAAACCTGGTTAAGGGAAAAACCATGGGGTGATTAACCCAAGGATTATTCTCTGTTAGAAGAATAAGAAAAATGAATGGCACATGCCAATTAGGGCTCACTGCCCGAGCACATTGCTCACAAGGAGGCACACTACCTACTAGAGACACATTGTCTACAAAGTGATAAGAATCACAAACTTGAACTGGAGATTGACATCTTTACCATGTCTGGATCAGTTCCATTTAAGCCTGAGATACTTCTGCTCTGCCCTTCACTCTTTCACTATGCCACACTCATCTGCTCCACACACTCTTTGAAATGAACTCACAAACCTTTATTTATACAAGGCATCGACTTAGGAACAATCATCTAAGTCGGCAATCATCCACAAGAACATTCGTAAGATGAATAACTCATCCAGTCGGCTAGTCTGAACAAGAATATCTTCATCTAGAAGAATATCTTCAATTCTGGGCTCTAACACTGATGCAGACCGACAACACAAGCTCAACATGATCTAAGAACCTTCACAAGCTTGCCTGAGTGACCAGGTACATCCGCACTTCCTCTACTTACTGGAATCTCTTCTCCTCTTCATCCGGAACTTCAAGAACACAGTCTGTCACGACTGTCAAACTGAAACAAGTTCTTCCAGACCTCCAAACTTTGTACAAACTGAGATGACACATCATAAGGACATCCAAAACACTCCTTCCAATCCGTAGAGTCTGACAATATACCTCTGGATCTCACCGGACCTTTTTGTAACACTCTATCCCTCTGGAGCATCTCCCGGGACCGGTTCTACTTGACCGATCACAACTTTTTCATATCTTTATGTAAACCTCTAAAATCTTAACTAGATCATCTCAAGACTCATATCTACAAACCCTTTAATCTGCATCCTCTGATTCTCAACCTATTGAGTACATTTGCCTTCTTCTCATCACTATTCTTTACTGTTCCTGATTGAGACTAATTTTCTCAATATCCTCAGCACACAGCTCATCCAATCCTTCTTCTCAATGCAATATGAGTATGTTGACATCAGTGACAACACTGGTTAACCTCATACTTGCAACAACCCTAACCCTAATTCTAACTACAATTCCAACCCTAGCTCTAATTTTGACCCTAACCCTAACCTTAATTCTAGCATTAACCCTAATTATATTCATAACCCTAACCCTAACCCTAATCAATTAATTGTAACCCTAACCCTAATTCTAACCCTAACCCTAACCCTAACCCTAACCCTATTTCTAACCCTAACCCTAAAAATTATTCTCACCCTAAACATAGCTCTAATTTTAACCCTAACCCTAACCATAATTCTAACCCTAACCCTAATTCTAACTCTAACCCTAACCCTAATTCTAACACTAACCCTAACCCTATTTCTAACTCTAATTTTAGCCTTAACCCTAATTTTTAGGATAACCCTAACCTTAATTAAAAATAGTGCATTCCATACTCTGGTTTGCTCTATTTTAATAAAAAGGAAATACCAATTAATTTATTATATCAACCAAAAAAGAACTTAGATACTCATTTCATTTGCACTCAATGGTGACTTACCCCTAATATTATTTGCATTAAATAAAATAATAATTACCCTTTTAAAATTATTTGCATGCATTAATTTCAATATAACACACTCCTAAATTAATTTAAATAAACCAATAATCTCATTTGATTCCACTTATATGTATTCTACAACTAAATTAATTACATAATTTAATTTTAATTTAAATCATTATGTTGAGAGGCATTCTACACTCACAACAAGGGCCGGAAGATTCAGATTCTTGTAAACAATTAAGATTCAGATTCTCATGTAAACAAAATTCATAAATGTGTAAATAAATAAATATGTGGAAAAATAGAAAAACTTGGGCAAATGGATAGAAAAATAGAAAACAAAAATCCAAAGAAATAAAAAAATAGCAAATAAAATCAATGCATGGGGGTAGTGGCATGGGAGAATAAAAAAAAAAACACTCAATAGAATTGGTCCACCCTGGAATTAAAAATAGCTTTGTTGTTTTAGTTTGAATTTAATTTAATAAAAACAATTATGCACAATAAATTAAGAAAATTATTAAGTTTTAGGTTATACAATTTTAAAGAGAAGTTAAAGAGAAAAGTAATGGCTAAAAATAAAACAAAGCATACCAAAACCACATGATAATCCTAGACAAAAGGAAATAAAAATTTATTAAATATAAAAAATAGGAAATAAAAATTGATAATTTACAAAAAAAAATGAAAAAATAAAATAAAATCAAGGAGAACAAGGGAACAATAAAAAGCAATTGTTAAAAATAAAAGAAAGCATATCAAAACAAATTATAATCCCTTTAAAAAAGAAGAAAAGAAGAAAACTAAAAAATAAAAAGGGAAACATCAATATGGATTCCTATAATGTAGCCAACTTGACTTAATTATAGTAACTATTGTTTAAAATTGATTTTTTTTAAAGGAATGTAATCATGTGTTAAATGAAAATTAGGATTTGAAATTACTAAGACTTAAAATTGATGCTAACTTATTTAATTTTTTATTTTAAAATTTTATTTTAAATTTAAGAATTTTTTATTTTATTTTTCTTATTTGTTGTTTAATTTTATATACAAATATTAATTGCGTTTTAAGATATTGAAAATTGCATGTGATAATATTTTAAAACAAAAAAGATTGTTTCTTTTGAGGCAAAGTTTAAAATAAAATAAAATAAAATCTATAGTAAACCATTTTGTTTTTAAAACAAGAAATAAATATTAATGTTAAATTTTGTACTGATTCATTCCTTACAAAAGAAACAAGAGAGATTTCATATTATTGTTATTTCTTTAGATTTTTGTTTTCTATTTTTCTATCCATTTGGCTTCTAGGCACGTGATAAAGATTTCACTCCATAACTGCCCAAGTTTTTCTATTTTTCTACGTATTTATTTATTTACACATTTATGAATTTTATTTACATGAGAATCTAAATCTTAATTGTTTATGGGAATCTGAATCTTTTAGCCCTTGCTGTGAGTGTAGAACGCCTCTCGGCATAATGATTGTGTTTTATTAAAAATAGATAAATTGCATTAATAAATTATTAATATTATATCTAGAATCTAATTAAAAGAATTAAATTAATTTATTGTCATGCAAATGATAGAAATATAATTTAATTACTGTCATGCAAGTGATAGAAAGAAAATTAATTTATTTTACTCTAACTAAATAGAAATTTGAGAGCTTTTCTAATGGCAATCTCATGCAAAAGTGGGAGTAAATCATCAGTTATAAAAAAAGTAGCCAAAACCTAAATTAAATGATGCCAAAATTAAGAAAAGATTTTAATAAAAAAGAAGAACAGTAGAGGATTTGGCACCCACGTTTTGGCAGAAGCAGAGAAGAAATTCATGTGTTTTGTTCATGTTATGGCCTGCGTTTGATCTAGAATGACCTTCTCCTTAAACTATTCCTAATGCTGGTTCTTGTCACCTCTTTATCTGCTATTTATTCCTCTATTTTACTTGAAATTGGCCTGCTATTCTTAAGCCTGCAGATCAACTACCATTTACAACTGAAATACATATATTTCCATGCCTAATTTTCTTTTGAGTGCTAGCGTGCTATCCATCACGTCATTGGAGAAGTCAACCTGCTATTATGGGCATTTGTGCCTCTTTATTCTAACTGACCTGCCTTACATTTCTTCCTAGCCGCTAAACTCCTTAAACCACAAAATTTATCTCTGGTTCAACATTGCCATGAAGTTGGCACCTAAGTTTTTACTTTACCAATTGTTTATTTTCTTCTTCTGGCCAATCCTACTCTTGACGCTACTATTCTTTGTTTTTCTAGTTTTTGGTAAGTGAATCGACCTCTTGCCTTGGTTGACCAAATTACCTAGCGTGGACCATAATTCTCTTCAAACCTGGATTAATTTTTTGCCATGTTGTGACCTATGTATGTTTGTGTGGATTAGACATGTGCATATTAGCCCGATTGCCAGTTCTAGATCTGTTATAACCTCTTGTCACAGTAGTTATATTCTATTTTTTTCACTTATATTTAATGTTGTTAAAAATTACTCTTTTGTTGGAAATATAATTCTTCTTCTTGACTGAACTATATGAAATAACTCTTAATTTAGAGGATAATATTAGATTCCTATAGCTAAATTTCATCTATTCTAATGCCATTCAAAAACCTATTTTATTCACTATCATTTGAGTGACAACAAGTCTATTTATGAATTCTGTTATTCTTATTTTAATTCACTGTTACAACTCCTATCACAGTTGTGATAGTAAGTCTATTTCTTGTCTTTTTAACTTCCTATCACAGTTGTGACATGAAGGTTTTTTAAATGATTTAAAAAACTTATTGCTTATATATGACTGAAATAGTTCCTGTCATAGGTATGACAGTAAGATTGTTAAATGACTTAGAATACTTACTACATTGCTTATTATGAATGAAATATGGACTTGGTAAATTAAATTGAATTAATAGTTTTATAGATGCGATTTGTGTGGATGAATGATGAATTCTTTCTTGAAAAGAGTGTTTTTATGATTGATGTGTTGGGAAGGGAATTAGAGATGGACTATAAGAGAACATTGATTGTTTTAATTTATTATTTATTTTACTTGATTATGGGGAAAGAAAGTAGATTTTTATCTAAGAATGTGTTTGACTTACTTTTGAGCTAGGATACCGAATGTGGATTATCAGAGATGAATTTTCCTCTTTTTTAGGAATTATACTAGTTACTATTTTTCTAAGGTTTAGATCTAAACAAGAAGTTATTGAAAAAGATGAATATTTTGTCTAGCAAACTTTATTGATATATATCTCTACCACATCTTGTTGTGAGACAATCTACATTTCATTATTTAGAATTGTACATTAGGCATTAGGTTGCATCGGGTGTTCCCTCTTGCCAGTTGTTTCCAAGTAGCTAGACATTTCGTGCAGGGTTGGGTTTCCTTCATGTCATGAAGGGATCTAGGGAAGTGTAATTGCTTCATGGTTGAGTGGAAAATCACCTGAGTGATGTTCTCATCTCTCATCTCATAGGAGAACTATTGAGTTCGTGGCGACTGGAGAGTGTTTTGATTTATTTATACTTGTACATGAACATTGTAACTTGTAATTGGATGTATTATGGCATGAATGCCAAAGAACTTTGTATGTTATTTCATAGTGCTATCACCTGGATTGAGCACATGATTTTGTAAGATTTAATGAATTTTATTTATTCATATTTAAGAGATTTATCTTTACTTTTAATGTTGTAAATAAGCGGATTATTTACCTCATTTGACTTTTGTTACTTGTGATGTTGTATTTAAATGGATTATTTACTTCGTTTTACTTTTGTGATGGTTTGAGTACTTCACAAAAAACCATTTTGAAGGCTCAGACACATCATCAAAATCTTAAGGTTTCAATCTCCAAGTCCCTCTCTATGTCATCTTCATTTTATAGTCACCTAAAACAATGTATCCTACATGTAAAACCACCATTCAAAAATCATCTTTCTTCCCATTCAACATACCTCAAAAAACCATAGAAAAAACTACTTCAACCAACTCCACTATCATTCACTTTCATTAGGGTTTTTAGTTCCATAAATCACCGAGCAAAAATAGTTAATAAAACTGTTTCAACTCCTTTGCACATATTATATGGCTGAATAGTCATCAAATGATAACCTAAGCAACTAATTGTTGAAAGTTTAAATAAAGACCATGGATTTTCTATTTTACACCTGAGAGAGATTAAACATATATGCCATAGATTAGATTTTAGCACCCAATTTAAAACCAAAACCCTATTGGTCTGGTCACCCTTAGAACATGGGGCAAGTTACTGAATGATATAAGAACCCTTAGTTTGTCACTTAAGTGACAAGGTAACCTGCCAGAGCAGGTCAACTGAGTTTTATAACAAAAGGGCACAACGTCATGAGTTCCTTAGGGTTTAAACCTTTAAGTCTTAGGATTTTAGAATTATAGTTCACACTTAGGGTTTTGGGAATGTAGATCACACTTAGGTATACAATGTAATGTGCCATACCTATTTGTATATTTTAAGATCTTTTTATGTGTTTTATTTTTATTTTTATGTGATCTTTCAGACTAGACAGAAGAATGCAGAAGGGGTTTTAGGCTTTCCTGCAAATGTGTTGCCGGAGCATACAATACAAAGCATATAACCAAAACCTAGAAAAAATACAATGAATTTGAAGAAACTATTGACTACCCAGATAGTAAATTAGCCAAATATTAATTACTATCATATACCCATGTTTAGATTTGCACTTTGAAAATTATGTTGTAGCTGAACTAGCAACTAGGTATGGCTAAAATCACTCCAAACTCCAAATGTATTGATAATATTTGTTGTGCAAGTGTTTACAATGAGCAAATGGGTCTAAACACCCAAAAAGAGAGGAAATACAATTGCCCACAACCAAGAAATGAGTTACCCAGAAGTTCCCCGTCCCTCGAGGTGAGGATGTACGGCCCAGCCAAGGATGAATAGCAGAAACAAGTCTCAGAACAAGCCTGCACTCCTTCCAATGTTGTTGCACCTCCAAAATAAACCCTCATGCCAAGTATGGATCAAATAGAATGAAGCTACAATGGCAAATCTCCTCCAAGACAAGGTATGACAGCATGAGATGTACGGCCAGCAAGGGAATTTAACACAACAACAATAACTCCCTTCTAACTCACTGAAAACTACCTCCAAACACTCAGAAAATCAGAATACTCCTTCACTAATGAAAGATGTAACAAATCAGCTCCAAAACTCCATCTCCAAACTCCATTGTAGCACAAATGTGAATGCTGAATACATCCACAGTCAATGGCACCGTTGGGTGATTTTTCACACCTGTAGAATGTCATTACCTATGGAGGTTTTCATCTCCACAAGCTTCTAGTTCGAATCTGCAAACCCTTCACAATAGCAAACCCTAGCAAAACTCACAAGAAGAAAATATCACAAAGCAAGCATAATACAAAATGAGCCCTTCAGCACCTTTTACAACTTACTCCAAGCCCAACGCCCCTTTTGGAGGGAATTTGTATTTGTTTTATTATTTAATTTTCATTCCCTTATGACTCCCATGGGCACCCACCTCCTAGAGGGTCACTTTTAAGTTATAACTTATTTTTATAAAGTGACCATATAATATTTATTTGTAAAGTCCCAATAAATAATTATATTAAACTTTGGACTTTAAAATAAATATGAAGATGGTGTCAGAATACCATGTTCTTTAGCTCGTCAGAAAGGTCTCGATGAGACGCTTCTGACCCCATTCTAAAAATATTGAATTGACGCTAAACCCAGACTTACTAAAAATAGTAAGTAACGCTCAAGATCAAACTGGGCCAACTCTGAAGGCTGGAACTACTGAATCTGAACCACATTATCTCCACCGACACAAACCTCCAAAGCCAAAACAACTCCAGTTCCCCAACCAAACTGCTAGTCCATGGGAACTCTATGATGGACTAACCATGGGACTAATAGGGGACATTACAGTCCACCCTCCCTAAGATTACTTGCCTCAAGCAATCTCAAGTCAGGATGCTCCAATATCTGCTCATTCTCCCAAGTAGCATCCTCTACTGGCAGGGTTTTCCATTTGACTAGGTACTCTCTGATGATCCTCCTCCTCAAATTATGTTCCCTAGTGTCAATTATAGCTTTAGGTACTAATATCAATTTTCCCTCTTCATCAAGAGGAGGCAACTCTGCTGATGGTGTTGTATTATGCCCCAATGCCTTCTTGAGGTAAGATACATGGAACACATTATGTACCCTACTACTTGCTGGAAGCTCCAACCCATAAGCCACTTCTCTAATCCTCTTGGAGATCCTGAAAGGTCCATAACACTGTGGCTTTAACTTCTCTGCTCCACTCTTCTTGAGAGTGGACTACCTATAGAGCTGTAACATGAGGTATACCATGTCACCAACCTCAAAAGATCACTCAGTCATCTGTTGATCTGCATACTACTTCTGCTAATTCTAAGCCTTCTGTATATTCTCCTTCAAAGACCTCATGATGTCCTGACTCTCCTAAAGTAGGTCTTTGGCCTTAGGCACTCGGCTATCACCAAACAACAAATCAACAAAGCTCGGTGCCTCATACCCGTACAATGCCATGAAGGGTGACATCTGAATGGACATGTGGTAAGTGGAATTGTAACAATACTCCCCCATATGAAGCCACTTCACCCATGCCTTCTGCTTCCCTGAAACATAGTTGCGGAGGTATCCTTCCACCCATTTGTTAACAATCTCTATCTGCCCATCTGTTTGAGGGTGGTAACTCGTAGTGGGTGTGAGCTCTATCCCTATCAATCTGAAGAGCTCCTACCAAAAGTTACTGAGGAACCTGTTGTCCCTATCACTGACAATGTTACGAGGCAACCCATGGAATCGAAATACCTCACAAAAGAACAAGTCTACTACTTGTGCTGCAGTGAAAGTGGTAGGGATGGCAAAGAAATGTGCATACTTTGTCAATCTGTCCACTACCACAAAAATGCAATGCCTGCCTTGGACTTTTGGCAACCCTGTGAAAAGTCCATCGAAATGTTATCTCATTTCCTCTCAGGAATGGGCAGGGGCTGCAATAATCCTCCTGTAAATGAGTTCTCTTGTTTGTTCTACTAGCATATCGGGCACTCTCTCACATATTGCATCACCTCTGTCTTGAGGCCCTTCTAGGTGAACCTCTCTCTAATCTGCCTATAAGTTTTAAAGTACCCCAGGTGTCCTACCATCAGCAAATCATGGAATGCCCTCAAAACTTTCTACTTCATTTGTGATCCTGGCACCAAAAAGATCCTATCCTTGTAAATGATTAAATCATTTACCATTGTGTACCTGTCATCCTTAATGGTGCCATCAATTATTCCAGTAGCCCATGCATCCTTAGCATACTCAGCTAATATCATCTCTCTCCAATCATCTGCAATGGCACCTAGTGCACACAAATGGGGCCTCCTAGATAAAGCATCGGCAACAACATTCTTCTTACCTTTGACATATACAATATCAAAGTCGTAGGCCTGTAGCTTGCTGACCCACTTTTGTTGCCTCTCATTTAGGTCCTTCTATCCAAGGAAATGTTTCAGACTGTTGTGATCTATCTTGACCACAAATTTGCTGCCCACCAAATACTATCTGAACTTAGCCAATACATGCATTATGGCTAACATCTCCTTGTCATATATGTTGTAACTGTGTTCTACACCCCTCAACTTCCTTCTCTCAAATGCTATGGGGTGCTTATCCTACATAATTACCGCACCAATGCCTTCCCCTGAGGCATCACATTGCAACTTGAAAGGCTTGCTGAAATCTGGTATAGCCAACATAGGGCATGTACTCATAATCTGCTTGAATTGGTCAAAGTACTCCTGTGTACTCCCTATCCAACTAAAAGCATCCTTACGAGTTAAATCTGTGAGGGGTGCAACAGACTGAGAAAACCCCTTCACGAACCTGCAGTAATATTCACATAACCCCAAGAATCCCTTCAGCTCAGTGAGATTCTTTGGTGGTGGCCAATCTACTATTGCCCAAATCTTCTTCGAGTCTACCTTCACACTACTAGAACTGATGATGTGACCCAGATATAACAACTCGGTCATCCCAAACTCACACTTTGATATCTTAGCATACAAAGATTCCCTCTCTAGAATACTCAACACAATGTCAATGTGTTTCAAGTGCTCTTCCCATGTCCTACTATAAATCAGAATATCATCAAAGAATATCAAAACAAACCTCCTCAACTGCTTTCAGAAAACTCTATTCATGCAAGACTAGAAGGTGGCTAGTGCATTAGTCAAGCTGAATGGCATGACCAGGAACTCAAAGTGCCCATAGTGACACCTGAATGCTGTCTTCTCCACATCCTCGTCCCTAACCCAAATTTGATGATACCCAGATCTCAAATCTATCTTGGAGAAGTATCAAGCCCCGTGCAACTCATAAATTAGTTCATTGATCCTGGGTATGGGGTACCTGTTCTTAATTGTTTTCTTATTGAGTTCCCTGTGATTAATGCACATTCTAAGAGTCCCATCCTTTTTCTTTACCAACACAACTGATGATGCAAATGGACTCTTACTTGGCCTTATGTGTCCCATAGCGAGAAGCTCTTTGATAGCTTTCTTAATTTCATCCTTATATCATTTGGGGTGCCTGTATGGAGTAGTAATCACGAGCTTTGTACCCTCCTCCAACTTGATCACATGCTCTATTCCCTTCTCCGGGGTCTACCTAGTGGAATGTCACTAAACACTTTGGTGTGTTTAGTTAGAAGAGACTGTATGTCAGGTGGATACTCATGCTTCTACTACTCTGCAACTTCTGGCATCACCATTATCTCTGTTGCCCATTGTACCTGATCATCACGAATCAACCTCTCCATCCGTTTGAGAGAAACAACTCTCAATCCACCATCTGAAATGCCCCTAAACACATGTTTAACTCCATTCACTTCAAACTTCATTTCCATTGTCCTCAAGTTAATAGTGACCTCCCCAATTTCATGTAGCCACTTCATTCCCAACACAACATCCATGTCACCCATGTTAATCACATAAAACTCTAACTGGCAAGTATAATGGTTTACCTGGATCATCAAATTGGGAATCCTCCTAGTGCATGTGAGTACAAACCCATCGGCTACCTTTACCTTAAATCCTGTAAACTCTTGATGAAGGGGGGGTAAGTCACAAAACACACAATAACAAATATTGAACACAACAAATAGAACTTTCTTTTGTTGAACTGGGCAACTCATTACATCACAAAAGCTTAATTACAATCAGAGGTTGAATCCTCTACTAGCTGCAACACATTACGGCTTTCCAACCTCAAGACTCTAGAATCTTCAACCTTCTGTAACCCCAAATCAGCTAGGGTTTCTGTTTTCCCACTTATTCTTGACTCTACACTGGCCCCCTTCACTCTACTACTGCCCAGGGTTCCCAAAATAGTCATAAATAGCACTTTTTGGCGGCCTCTAGCTAAATTTCAAAATTTGCAACTCCCTCCAAAAGCAGGTGAACTTCCGGGAAGCATAACTTTTGATCCGGGTGTCCGATTGACAAACCGTTTTAAGCGCCGGAAAGCTCGCGATGTGAACTATCATGCTGGAAATCCATAAATGGATTTTTGTCAACTTTTTAGGATGTTATGGGAAGTTTTAGTGCCTCATATCTCGTTCTAGAAATTTTCAGGGGCTTTTCAGAAAATAAAAACTTTAATATCTTTCAGCTCACAAATGATCTTTACCTGATTCCTTCACCAAAGGTCTTATATTTCCATTATGTAACTTTCTAGAAGTTTTTGCTTCATTACGTGCCCAAATGCAAACTTTCTAAAAATAGCAGGTACACTTTCCAAAATAGGCAGGTCACTATTTTTAGCAGTTTTGGAAAAACTGAAAGTCCTACATTATTATTCTGGATATTATGGAACCAGAAACACTAATTATGAAAAGAAATGAAAATAACTACAATGATTTTGAATTAACTTCTTTTTGGGTGATGCAAGATTGCCCTTACACCACTGGATGCTCCTGCATCAACTCTTCTGTCTGCAACCCCCTGTTAGCAACCAAGCCCTCATCTATGAAGTTATGAGTGGCACCTGTATCCAACAATGTAATGCATCTCTATCCACCCAACACTCCTCGGGTCCTAAATGACCCCTCTCTCTATATGCTAGAGATATGGGTTGTGGGTAGGGAGGTATCCTCATCCTTATCTGGTACTTCAGATGCAACATCTGTCCCTGAATCATCATCCTCTGTATGCTTCTCTGAATGTGTGTCTGACTCCATAGACTCATCTACTAAAAATACTCAATTTGTTTTGCCTTTCCTTGGGCAACACACTTGTGCTTAGGATCCCAAGGCTCTCTGTAGTGGAAACAAAGCTTCTTCCTCCTAAGATCATTCAACTAGTTGTTATGTAATCAAGAAGAGCTCTTCTGTGGCTGGTGTCCTGCGTCCTTGTGGAAAGGTCTCCTATCTCTTTCCTTATCCCTCTGATGCTGAAAGTTTTTATTCTAAAATTTACTCCTCCATGCCAAAGACTCCATATCATGGGCCTTCCTCATGGCCTCCTGTAATGACATAGGGTCTAAACCCTTCACCCATCCTTGAAGAGGATCAAACAAACCATCAACAAAGAGCACAATCAACCTCCTCTCTCATATGTTTGAAACCATGACCGAAAGATCCTAGAACTCTAAAATGTACGAGTCCACTGAACCACTCTGTCGCAACTGATCTAGCTCCTTAAACTACAACTTCAGGTCCTTTTTGTTGAACCTATCAATGAGTCTGGCTATGAACTCAACATAAGATGTAATCTGGTCATGTCCCAAAGTCACCTTCCCATTGTTCCACCACTTGTGTGCACTACCCTCCAAGTGTAAGGATGTGTATGTGATGGCATCCATCTCCGGCATGGGGCTGATCTGAAGGTAACTGTCTAACTTTTGTACCCACACTCTTGCTGAAGTTTTCCCTGAACCATCAAAGTATGGTAATGTCATCTTACTGACCTTCTTCTGCAGCTCATTATTCTGTTGCCTATTACCCCCTCTGTGTCTGTGTCTCATCCAGAGATCTGAGTAGTCTCTGAAAGTTATTTTAGCTCTAAACCCTTCGCTAGATGCCTGCCAATCTCTAAAGATCTCCTGAAACTCTAATTGTGTAGCATCCCTCTCGGGTATCTCGTCCCTCAGTCTGAAAGTTAGAATGTATGGCCTATCTGCAGTTGTGAGCTGTGTAGCACCCCAGTTATTTACCGAAGCCTATCCATCATGATTCCTGTGTCCATTTCTATCACCAATGTTCATGTCACCGTTCCTATCTCCATTACCTCGGTCTCCATGACCTCAGTCTCTCTGTCTATCATCCTCATTTCTATCTCGATCCCTGTCATTCCTGTCTCGATCCCTGTCATTCCGATCTCCATTCTCCTCTTCTTCCAACTCAGGAAATAATCAGCTAAGGAGCCATCTAAGTGCCTGTTGTGACCTATCTAAGCTAGCAACAATCTACTGCCGACCTCTAGCCAATTCATTAAGGATATCTTTGGTACTTGTCTCTTCAATCTCCCTGTCTCCCATCTCCGCTATATGCTCCAGAAATGGATGTAACTCTCCTAAAAAGGGGTCTGTCTACGACACTTGGGAATCATCCTCTGTAGCTGCTACCTCTATCTCTAGATCTGACTCAAATGGATCACTTTGGGGCCATGGATTCAACTGTGGAAACTATGTTCCTTTCCTTTCTGTGGTATTTCTGAAAGGATATCTATCTGTTAGTTGCATGTCTGTTTCAACCTCATAGGATGGCAAGATCATAGCTCTAATACCATTGTAATGTGCTATACCTGTTTGTATATTTTAAGATCTTTTTATGTGTTTTATTTTTATTTTTATGTGATCTTTCAAACTAGACAGAAGAATACAAAAGGGGTCTGCAGATGTGTTGCCAAAGCATACAATACAGAGCATATAACCAAAACCCAAAAAAAATACAATGAATTTAAAGAAACTATTGACTACCCAGATAGTAAATTAGCCAAATATTAATTACTATCACATACCCATGTTTAGATTTGCACTTTGAAAATTATGTTGTAGCCGAACCAACAACTGGGTATGGCTGAAATCACTCCAAACTCCAAATTTATTGATAATATTTGTTGTGCAAGTGTTTACAATGAGCAAAGGGGTCTAAACACCCAAAAAGAGAGGAAATACAACTGCCCACAACTAAGAAATGAGTTACCCAGAAGTTCCCCGTCCGTCGAGGTGAGGATGTATAGCCCAACCAAGGATGAATAGCAAAAACAAGTCTCATAACAGGCCTACACTCCTTCCAATGTTGTTGCAGCTCCAAAATAAACCCTCATGCCAAGTATGGATCAAATAGAATGAAGCTACAATGCCAAATCTTCTCCAAGACAAGGTACGGTCTGGCATGAGATGTACAACTAGCAAGGGAATTTAACATAGCAACAATAACTCCCTTCCAACTCATTGAAAACTGCCTCCAATCACTTAGAAAATCAGAATACTCCTTCACTAATGAAAGATGTAACAAATCAGCTCCAAAACTCCATCTCTAAACTCCATTATGGCACAAATGTGAATGTTGAATACATCCACCATCAATGGCACCGTTGGGTGATCTTTCACACCTGTAGAATGTTGTTACCTATGGAGGTTTTCATCTCCACAAGCCTCTGGTTTGAATCCTCAAACCCTTCACAATAGAAAACCCTAGCAGAGCTCACAAGAAGAAAATATCACAAAGCAAGCATAATACAAAATGAGCCCTTCAGCACCTTTTATAACTTACTCCAAGCCCAACGCCCCTTTTGGAGGGAATTTGTATTTGTTTTATTATTTAATTTTCATTCCTTTATGACTCCCATGGGCACCCACCTCCTAGAGGGTCACTTTTAAGTTATAACTTATTTTTATAAAGTGACCATATAATATTTATTTGTAAAGTCCCAATAAATAATTATATTAAACTTTGGACTTTAAAATAAATATGAAGACGATATCAGAATACCATGTTCTTTAGCTCGTTAGAAACGTCTCGACGAGATGCTTCTGACCCCATTCTAAAAATCTCAAACTGACACTGAACCCAGACTTACTAAAAATAGTAAGTAACACTCAAGATCAAACTAGGCCAACTCTGAAGGTACCAACTGGAACTACTGAATCCGAACCACATTATCTCCACTGACACAAACCTCCAAAGCCAAAACAACTCTAGTTCCCTAACCAAACTGCTAGTCCACAGGAACTCTATGATGGACTAACCATGGGACTAGAAGGGGACATTACATATAAAAAATTTACAAACCTTGTGTTCTTATCCTCCCTATGGGCCTCTGACATTGGATACTTGAATGAACAAGAAGCAACTCTTGGAGCACTAGCTATAATGTTGTCTTTGTCATGAAGATCAAAGATCGTATCAACACTTTTACGAAGGACAAAATAATGAAGAACCAAGTATCTTTGCCAATAAAAACCTTTTCAACCCTAAACATTGCACTTGTATCATGAACATAAACAAATACTACTGAGATGTGCTTATCAACACCACTCTTGACCAAATATATTAGATATCATCACCAAAGTACATTCCTTGTCATGAATCAAAAGAGGCATCATCATCATGACATACACCATCACTTGACACATAAGATCTCTGATGACTCACTATCCTCCCAGGAACTCAAACAACCTCTAGTCTTCATTTGATCAATGGCATGACAATACAAGCATCATTTCATACATGTCTTTTGGTGTCTGCTAGGAAATAGATCAATGAAATCAACTAAACAATCAATGTGAGTGTTTTCATCACAGATGATACAAACCCCCTCATTGCCTAATACAAACCTGACACAAACCACTCATTGCATGATACAGACCTCAAGCACCCTGATGATGATAGTCCAATGAAAATGAAGATCAATGACATAACTCTTCTACCAAATTACAAACTTCATTCTATATTTGCATGAATCAATCAATCACCAAACACCATACCACGAAGCTTATCAAGAAGAACATCCACCATATCATGAAGAACATACACCATGCACAATGTTGATCATCTTTGACATCAAAGACAACTCCTTTGATCACCTAACATCACAGTCAACTCCTTTGAGCTCTTTTGACATCAATTGACATCAATGACAAACCTTGGACATCAATGATAAATCAAATGCCTCTCGACATAATCAAAACACAATGAAAATATATTTAAAAAAAACTAAAACTAAAAATAATCAATGATGGCTTTTCCAAAAGTAAAATTAAAAGTAAAATAAAATAACTCTTAACTAAATAAAATGGCTCCTTGAGATTTTTTAGATAAATAGATTTAAGTAGAATTTGATACTTTACTAATAAACCATTTACACATATATTTTAATTACTTCACTCTATTCGTTAAAATATCTATAAAAAATTATTAGGATGATTTAATATAATAGATTAGTAGGGCCAAGAGGCTAGAGATGAGAACACTCATTTTCTCAAAAAAAAAAAAGAAATTAAAAATAGTTGAATGAGAAAAACTAAAATCACAAAAAAAAAAACTATGGAACCAAAATTAGAAAGAAAAAAAAATCAAAATCAAAAAAGAAATTACAAAAAATAAAAAATAAAAACCAAAAAGAAATTCCAAGAAAATAAAAAATAAAAATTAAAAAAGAAATTGGAAAAAATAAAAAATAAAAAATAAATTGGAAATTCTTGGAAAGTGAAAAAGATGGAAAAATCACCAAAACTATTGAAGGAAAAATTAAAAAATAAAAACCAAAAAAGAAATTGCAAACAATTAAAGGAAAAAAAAGGTGAGAAAATAAAGAAACTATAGAAAAAAAATATCTCTCCACATACTTTACATATATTTTTTAAATATAAATATACTGATAAATAATTTAAAGTTAAATAACAAATGTTTAAGAGAAAGATTCATAACTAATTTTTTAAAAAATAAAATGAAATTGATATATAAATAAATATGGTAAAGTGTTTGTTATTTAAACTGTAAGAGATTAGAGAGGGAAAATATTTATCTATTTTATAATGATAAATAACAACAATTTTAAAAATAGATTTTAAAAATTCTTACTAAATTAATTTGGTAAGGAAATGGGAAAAATTATCCTGTGATAATGCAAAATTTATGGAAACAAAACAAAAAAACAACCCAATCAATCAAGGAAAGTTGGTGCACACACTTATTTATATTAAGTGCCTAGGCTAATGCAATAACATTCATTTTTTATTTTCTTGCACTTGTTGAAAGATAACTTTTCTTTAAATTTGTATGAAATGGCCCGTGTAAAGCAAACATTAAGGAAGTATGCTACAATTTATCGACAATTTGATGTGGCGAGAGCGGCCGCAGCAGCGAGAGTGAGTGCCTCTCCTCCCACATATACCTGTGATTGAGCATATACTCAGCTTATTTTTAGTACTGTCGAGTCTTTGAATTGCATGTGTTTATAAACATGCCATTTCATTTAGCTTGATTTTTCAAGCTTTAGCCAGAGTGTTATTTCAATATTTGACTGTTAACATAACGGACATCATAAATTGCAGAATTGAGTGTTATTTCAATAGTTCCACCAAATTGGAAATGTTGCCGTACTGGCCGGAATTAAGGGCTATTTTTCCTATTGAATGAAAAGCAGATGTTTATATATATAGAATTTTAGATGCAAAACTAATGTCTTCAATTTTCTTCTCAGCATTCCTTGTAGCATTTACTGTACTATAATCAAATGTATGAGGATTTACTGCACAGCAATCAATTCCTCCATCCAAAAAAATATCATACAAACAGAAACAAAGTATTATTTCAATGGGATGACGGGAATTATAATGTGGTGATTTTTCTTATGCAGTTATGAGAGCACAGCCATAGTGCTGTGCTCGGTGGTGGGAATTGACATTTTATGGGATGACTCCTAACTTCTTCCGTTAAAATGTTTAGCCTTGTTGGGCTGTTTGCTCCTGGCGTTTCTTTGCCATGTACACTGCGTTCGATATTACAGTCAAGTTAGCTTCCTCATCACCATTAAAGTTTTGGATCTACAAGATGAGTGTTATTGTGTCATGGTGGATTATGGATTACCTGTGTTTTAGCATGATATGGCTTCTTTTGAGCACATCAATTGGTTATAGACAAATGATCTTATTTTATGGAGATATAAATCATGGTTCCATAAGAACTTTCCTAGATTTTTTAGGAATCATGTAGTGGGAGCATTGGCTATGATTTGTAGGTAGTCTTCTACTATAGAATATAGTGATAATTTTGCCTTGGGGAATTCTTAGATATTATGGAGTTGTAGTTAGAGTTTGGTTGGCATGAGATGATTGCTTGGGTACTTGTTTATGCTAGATAGATTTGTGTGAGGCTAGATATCTCTTGGATATTGGAGATCAAGTGTTGGAATAGTAAGTCTCTTGACATGGTTTCAATAGAAAGACTGACAAGCCTACACCTAATGCTAGATTTGAGTTCAACATGGACCTAATGAGGAGATTGTTTATGCAGAGAGTTGGTGTGGCTTAGAGCTTCATAAGAGGAATGATATCATACCCCCCACTCTCATGGAGTTCCACTTAGTAGACAATGATATGATAAGGTATTGTCCACCTAGTTGTTTAGATGCATTCTACTTTGTGCCTGGTCTTTTTATGTGAATGATTTTTGAGCTATGGATGTTAGTTCTGATGACTATTGAGAAGTATATGGCATGGTCTTATTTTCCTTTGTCTCCTTATGTATGGGTCTTAAGTTGTAGAGTCACTTGTAAGGACAAGATTGAGGAGCATAGAACATAGTTAGTGGCTTTGGGCTTATTCCCTAGTTGTGGGATGGGTGTTAGTTCAATCTTCATTTAGTTGAGAAGATTACATCTTAGATTCTCTGATTTGATGTTACTATGTATGACCTTGGGTTTGAACGATTAGATATTGTGATGGATTTCTCTATGAGGATTTAGATGTGGAGATCTACTTGTCATAGTTCAAGCACTTGTTGGCATTGTTAGAAGGACATTGTTTGGTTTGCACACTATCTCTCTTTGGTCTAAGTTTTTATGTGAGAGGTTTGGTTCATATGTTGTTGGAGTTGAGACTTGTGTAGAGCTAATTATATCACTATTTGTCAAACATGTTAAATGTCGATCATTTATTGTTATTACACTTCATTGTTTTTAGTAATAGTATGATATAAGAATAAATTACTTTTGGATTTAACTATGTGGTGTATTTTGTCATCAACATTTTAGATCTCACTCTGTGATCCTTCATCAACTTAAAGTAGATTGTAGGCCAAACTCCTTTAAAAAAGAGGAGAGGGTCCAAAAATAAAAAGAGTGGAGAGAAAAAGAAAACAAGCCTACAAAATTTAACCACAAAAAATCAATTAAACAAAATTGTATTTTATAAACCCAATAAACCTGAATATTTAAAATGCTAATAAAACTCTTTAAAAAAATTGTTGAATTATAAAATTTTAATAAATAGTATAACATACTCATATACTACTACTAAGGTAAGATTCATATATTACTAATTAATATAAATTTTAATATATTACAACTAATAAATATTACTCGTCAGTATAAATTAACAAATAAGTCATATAATATTACTTATATTATAATGATATATTACTAATATAATATTATAATAACTTTATAGTAGTGTATTAAATAAAAATATTTTAACATATTTAAAATATATAACTATAACTATTATATATATATATATATATATATATATATATAAGTTGTAATAGTTATAGTTATATATATTTTAAATATGTTAAAATATTTTTATTTAGTGTATATATAAGGGTATGGTGTGTTGGTTAAAAACTTGGTCTTACTATTACACCACCAAATTTAAAACCTCCATTGGGTCATTTAGCTTGCATGCCTTATGTCTTCATGGGTTCAATTTCTTAAAGTAGGAAGGAATTAAAATTTTACAGTTTACCAAACCAATATACATATATATAATTATTAGTATTATCAATACGAATATTAAATAATATATACATATTTACATTATATTATATAGATATTGGTATAATAAATTAATACTAATTAATTTAAATAATAGAAATAGTAATTAAACATGTTATAAATATACCAATATTAAAATTATATATTAGTATATTTTTACAAAATATTATTTGATTAAACGTAAAATCTACCCTTGTATATATATTCATATTATATATAAAATAGTTTTTAATATTTATATAAATATAATACTAATAATGTATACTATAATTAATATTGATTATACTATGTTTTTTTGATATAATATACCTGGTTAAGGGACTAGGGACCCATCAAAAAAATGGTTGAACCCGCCAGTTTGTAACAATAGTTTAAACAACAGAACACCATAATAGTCTGACAGAGAAGTCCATTAATAGCTAGAGGAGCAGGGCAAATTACCTCGACCCACACTCCTTAATACAAACTACCAAAAAACTAATAGAACTAGTTAACACTCTAAAACATTGTAGCATACAGAGTAACAAAATAGAGCCTTCAAACACTACTCCTACTTATCTACATCTCCCTCCAAATCGACAATTCCTTCATCATTACAGGCACATGCATAGATTGGCTTGGCTTGAGCCGGAACAACTACATCAAGTTTGACAGCAACACCTTCAACCAGCTTTCTAGTTTCTAGGACATTAAGAAGGATGTCATGTAAATGTCCCAAGGAGACTTCATGGTTCTCCCCTATCTAGTTAAATGACTCCACCAGGTCCTCGTGAGTCAACACTGAAGCTCCAGCCACATACAACATGGTCACCACCACTATGGATTGAGATGCACCAAAAACATTCCAGCGGCCCTTGGACATTCTTGGGTCAAGCAATAAATGAGCCATGGCTTCATGAACGTTGATCTCTTCCTGACCATCAACCTCCTTTGTGATCTTAAGTAGATGAAACAACCACTCCCGTAGTAATGGGTCCCATACCTCCTCAACACACTTTAGAAACCCTTCCATTGCAGTCTCCACTGGGATTTTCTTTATTCTCTTTCGCAGAGTATACTTTCTTTTCATACGACTGCCCACAAATTTGTCACTTCTAGAGCAGGGGATTTGTCTATGCTAGGCAACATGAGATTTCACCTCCTTACGCTTTGAGACAGAGTCCCCAGCCTCCCTAGAATCCATCTCCAATTCCAAATAAAACCACACACAGAGAGAAATAGAGTGAGAAGCACATCGAAGACCACTTCTCAAGAAAGGCAAATTTCCTTAAAAAACACGCCTCCTCATGCAAGAAAAGAAACCTACCAACCTTCCTTTCTCACATGTCGCTGAGCTTGCCACATCATCTAATAATGACTATACTAATGACTCTTTAATGTTCTATCCTATTATCGAGAGAATATTTATTATACTATGTATATTATAATAAATATTATATTTATTAGATGGTCTTGGGACTTCCATCTCATACAATTTATTTGAGAGAATACCACTTTATCTAATGCTTTACCAAGTGGGGGATACCACTATAGCTACATTTTGAAACTCCTACACCTCTTGTGGTGCTAATATGGCTCGAATGCCTCACCTTCTTCTTGCCTCATTTCTCCTCCTACTAGACATACAGGCCTACTACACACTAACACTAGAGAAAAATATCATTCTAGCACACTCTACCAATGCTAAGATTTCTTTGGAAAGAATTGAACCTTGGTCTCCAATATGAGAACCAAGTGGTCTTACCAATTGGCTACAACCCCTTTAACAATGTACACTATAAATGTTACTAGTATATATAATAATAACATTACTATATTATATTGTAATACTAATATTACCAAGATAAAAGGGAAAAAGAAAATAGTAAAAAAAATAGTAAATATAAAAATATTATATTAATGTAAAGATTCAACTATTAATAGTGTTAAAATATCATTATAAAGTTTTAATATTTTTAGTATTATCAAGTTTATAACAATATTAGCATATCAAAGCCACTTGTCAAAAATGATGTTAAAACATGTAGAGATAATATAACTAGACAAGTAAATTAATATAATATTAGAAAAATCATCATAAAAAAATTATAATTCAAAATTATTATTAATGTGTGCATATAGTTAAGTGAAATGCTAAAATATTAAATTAGCAAAAGAGCTAACAAGATATGTTCTAATAAGGTTACCTAATTAGTAACAACAAGATATGAGATACTATAATTAACATTAATACTCGATAGTAAAATGTTTTAATAATATAATTAATGATAATAAAATAATTTATAGTACTAATAGAAACTCTAATATTAAAATGAAAAAATCAATTTATAAAAAAATTTAAAATTATAAAGAATATAAATGATCATATTATGACTACAATTTACAAGAAGTCTAAAATAAGATACAATATTTTAAATAATAAAATTAAGATTTAAGATCTATTATTCTATAATTAGATTTAAAGGTCAATTTTCATTATAATTTTAAAAAATGTATTGTAATAAAATATATTTTTAATATATTAGTTGATGCAAGAGCATCTCGGTCCATAGGCGATACTACATCACCCAAAAATATATGTTCGTTTTATTTCTAGTTTTGGTGTGTGGCTGCATTTACATCTTATTATCATGGAAGTTTCTTGTTTGAATCAAATTTTACAAGGGTGATATTTCACCTAGTTGCAGCTACATGGTTTATATGATGGTTGGAGCTACATCTTATTATCATGGAAGCTTCTTGTTTGAATCAAATTTTACAAGGGTGATATTTCACCTAGTTACAGCTACATGGTTTATATGATGGTTGGAGCTAAATAAACTTACAGGGGTATTCATGAATTCATTTCACTCAATGTGACAATTTAGCTATGCCTAGTAAACTTTTTTCACATGACTGGTGACGCTGGTATGACACGCACTCTGGTACCATGGGGACGGGGGGAGACTGGACCTTGTGACCATCTTTACCACAACAGAATTACTTAGCCAATCGAGCCAGGACCCCCGCCCATGGTTGGATATTTTGTCAGTTGAGAGAAATTAATTCTCTCTATTTTCGGTTGAAAAATCACAGAAATAATTAATTCCAGAAAATTACAAAAGTTGGGGTAAAATGGTCTAACTGGGAGCTTCAGGGGGTTATTCCTTGCTATGTGACTAGTTTTTAGGTAATGATGTACATTCCATCTAAAGTTTTGTAAAATATCATTTTTTGAGCTTTGTTGGGGGTTAGTGTTAATTTCACAAATCCAATTTTGGCTTCTTGCCTATGCTTTATTTAAGAAGTTTGTTGTTACAAAAATAACCAAAATAAAATACATACACCAAATCTTGGGAGAGGGGGTTGCTGTAATAAAAATCATAAAATAAAATGCCTTATCCATTGAATGGGCATTAAAATGCAAGAGAGGGCACACCCCTTTATACAGTGTAAAATGTAAGAAATGAAATTTTTTTTTACACATTTAAACTTGTGAAAAGTGGTGCAGCTTTAGAGGGAGAAAATAGAATGTAAGGAGGTACCCAACATGAAGAAAAATAAAGAGAATATTAAAACACAAACTCAAGGAATTCAGCTACAGGTTTTGACACCATTTGTGAGTGCGTTTGCAGAGGCCACCCAAAGAAAAGATGAAGGTGTGGAGTAGAAAGAAAAGAAGAGAGCATAGAGTTTGAAGGGGAGTTGAGGTGCAACATTGAGAAAATCTGGAGTGGTTAAGTTGCTCTAAAAAACTAGAGAGCTTGCTTAGAGAGAGAAGTTGTTTAACAAACAACCTGCATGTAGTTTGTAAGTTGATTGATTTACAGATTGGAAGCTACCAAATGCTGAGGTAGTGGAGTTGAGAGTAGAAGCACACAAATAATTTGGAGGTTTTAAAATTATTTTGAAATAATACATTTTGTTGTCTGTGCACAACAGTAATAAATTATTTTTTTGTTTATGATGCAAGTTCAAAAATTTGGATTTTTAAATGGATTTATAAGTGAATGTGAAATATGCATCTTAAAAAGTTAAAAAAAATGAGTTTGAAATTTTATTGTGGCTGCCTAGTTTGGCGGTTTGATAAAACCCCCAAACCTTGATCCGTGTCAATTCATATTAGAGCATGGTTTCTTGCTGGGAGAAGTGTGCTGAGGTAAGAGATGTGTTGAGAGGGTAGATTTTTGGAAATGTTTTGAGGTGTAAGAGAAATTTTTGTAACTGCAAACCATGTTCTTGCTAGAGAAGTTGAAAAGGTTGTGAGGGTTTGAAGTTGTGAGGGGTGTCTAAAAGGTTCTAAAAGATTTGTTGTAGGTGTGAGGAGTCCTACAATTGCAGAGGGCTGAAGGGGACATTAAAACTGTGAGAAACAATTATGGTTGTGAGTGTAAGTGTGAGTTTTGTTGTAGGTGGAGGAGACCTCTGACTATAAAGAGCGTAGGCTCTAGGGTCAATGCACAAAGATGAGGGACCAAAAATTGGCCACAACCACTTTTTTGTCACATATAAGCTATAACGTGAGCGTGTTATAACGCACTCATGTCTTAGGTTTATAAAACAAAATAAAAACACCAAAAATTGAAACCCATGGCACATTTGCAAAAATTGATGACAGGTTTCACTTTTTCTACTGCATGCATGTTATAGGAGACATAGAAACAACAATTTCAAAGATAAATTAACAATTTCACCATGCCACCTCACCAATCCCACTCCTGAGGATGTTGTGCATGAGGTGTAGAGGGTGTAGTAGCTGAAAAAGGTAGGTTTTGATTTTTTTTTATGAATTTGAAAAGTTTTTTTAATTTTGCAAGGATTTGATTAGATTTTATCTTGAATTTTCAGCCAATGAGCCACCACAAAACCCTAATCTAGCAGAGGAGGCTCAAAACAATCACCCTCAAACTGAGGAGAACCCTCAAAACCCCCCACCTTCACGTCCTCACCATCAAAGACACACACAAGAAAACTATTCAAGGCAAATTGAAGAAAACAAAAAACATCTTGAAACCCTAATTGAAACATTAAATACTCCAAATGTAAGCACCGATCATAGGAGAGCCCTTGCCAAGTCATTAGAGGTAATTGTTTCTCATATTGAATTAGTGACAAACCAAATCACCTAATGGAATGACTATAGGGAGAGGAGTCAACAATACTATGCTAACAAATTGTCTTACAAACAAGTTAAGGACAAAAAATTACAAAATCTCAATTATGTTCACATTTTATCAATCCTAAAACTGGCCAAATACTAGAAGAGAGTTGCAAATGGTTCCCAATTCATTGGTGTGTGCATGATGGTATATCCCAAAACTTTTGGGATAGATGGTACATGGTCTTTGATGACATCCTTGTAATGACAATGAGGTTCCGCAATATTTCTTGAGGAAACTCTATTGTGAGTTTGTCCTCAATGAGATTCCTAATTACTTTGACATTCAAGAGTTCCATGGTAGAGGTGGTGGCTCTGCCCAAGATAGATAGGGGGATCAAGACCAAAACCACGTACCTAGACCCCTCATGAAGCCAACACATATCTCACTCCCTTCGTCTTTGAAGGAGAGTGTTGAGGTGGAAACACTGCATTCATTGAGTTATCTCACCTAGTCTCTAGCATAACATGGTGATGATCTTACCCAGGCCAATGAGGGTGAGAGTAGTAGGCATCATTGGTCCCCACATCTTTGTAGTTCATGTGGGAACTTGTGTGACTATGGGATCCATGAATCTCACCATTTAGTCAATCCATGTGATGTTGTAGAGTGTCAAGATGCTACAATGTAGGGACAACAACCAATAATGGACACATCCATATTGGATGATATTTCCCTCATAGATGTTGTCTTGCAGGAAATGTTCGGTATTGACTCCGAGGTAATTTTTTATAAGGTTCGTCTTGATTTAATATATTTGTATTTGAAACTTCTGATTAATTATATGTGTATCTATATTACAAGTCAAAATTAATGTTTGTAATTGTCTACACTATGAAATTCTAGGGTCAAAGCATTCATCCTGCATCTATTAGTCATTTAGTACAGGGTTATTAGAGGAGGTCGAGTCAACATGTATGTAATTTATCACAAGATCATAAATATAGTACATATATCAATGGCAATCTTATTTAGTGACAATTTGATGATGAACATGGAGATTCACCACAACCACCGCAATTTTTTTGGTCTCCTACAAGCAAAAGCACTTTCATTGAGGTAACTTTTAACATTTGTAATCATTATGCATATAAATAATGTTATGTATCTATTTTGGTCAAATAACCTTGAACTCTATTTTTAGATGTTGAATATGGAGACTCCTCATCTTCATTAGTTAGTGGAGGTGGGCATTGTTGCAGTTGTTTTGTCTACAAATCCTTTGATTGAGTATGAGCCAACAACATGTAAATGCCATTTTGTATTTCTTATTTTATTTCATGTCATTTAATGTACATAAATGATGTTCATGTTTACTCAATTTTTCTTCTTCATGCTTCTCACAAGAGGTCACAACTCCAACCTATCTAGCTATGGATGAAGAGAGACAAAAAATGATTGAGAGGATCAACAACTGGTAAGTGATTCATTACATATGCCATGTTATATATTTCATGTTTTCTATATTAATGTGGATATTGTTTGATTGTATTAACAAGTGGAGCTTCAAAAATCTGTTGAGGAGGTCTAGTTGACATGAGAGAGAAGATGAGTCACTTATTGACTCTCTATCTTCACATCCAAGCAAGGGCCGTCAATTATTTGATAGCAGTTCATAGGAAATTTCATTTTGAGACATTTTTTTATGCCTAAATGGCTTTGTATACATACTTTTGTATTTTACTGATGTATATCTTTATATATGCCTGTATGGATTTGTTTGTACATGCCTATATGGATTTATATATACACTATATGTTATTTTCCTGACATTATGTATATGAAATTTTACATTAAATATAATATGGTGATTAATCATGGTTACAAGATAGATATTGTATCATTCTTAAAAGTATTGATATTGTCTATGTGTTCTTCAATGTTTCCATGAAATGATATTATGTTCTATTATAGTTAAATATATGTGTCAAGTATGGTTTGATTAATTCAAATATTTTGACGACATCCTTGCAAAATACATTTTGTACATATCTTGCAATCATTGCATTCCATGAGACTTCATTTATTTGAGCAATCATGTCAAATAGTTCATGTGCCTTGTCTATGCTATCACACTTTGCATACATGTCTACAAGGGCAGCTAGAAATACAACTTGTGATGAAATTCCTATATCCTTTATGCTTTGATGATTGTCCACACCCTCTTCCAAATATTCTATTTGGCATAGGCAAGGAGGATGTTGGATAAGGTTGTGGAAGTTGGATTGACACCTGCCAATTACATTTTCTTGAAATTTTCTTTAAATCCTTATCAAAAAATCCATTTTTTGCATATCTTGCAATCATTGCATTCCATGAGACAACATTTCTTTGAAGCATCAAGTCAAATAGTTCACATTCCTTGGCTATGCTTCCACACTGTACATACATGTTTACAAGGGCAACCATAAATACAACATTTCACAAAATTCCTATATCCTTTATGCTTTGTTGGATGTTCATACTGTTAGATTCAGGGCAAACAACTAAGAGGGGGGGTCAATTAGTTGTTCAAAACTTTTCTTCCAATTTAATCACTTAAATCCTTCTTGTAATTCAACAGTATAATAATAAATCAATCATAGAAACATAATGCAACAATTCAAGAGCAGAAAAACATTAACACATATGACATCAAGATTTTAACATGGAAAACCCAGTTAAGGGAAAAACCACGAGGTGACTAACCCAAGATTGTATTCTCTGTTAAAAGAATAAGAAGAACAAAATGGCACATGCCAATTAGGGCTCACTGCCTGAGCACACTGTTCACAAGAGGCCCACTGCCTACAGGAGACACACTGTCTATAGAATAATAAATATATTACATACTTGAATTGAAGAATAGCATCTTCACCATGCTTGAGTCAGTTCCATTTAAGCTCAATGCTTCTCTGTCTTTTGCTCTTCTCCTCTCTACCACACTCTCCTCTTCACAAGATACCATCGAAATGACTTCACAACTTCTTATTTATACAAGACATTTGACTTAGGGATAATCATCCAAGTCAGCATACATTATAGAGAAAATACATAAATACAACATGACTAATTACAAAAAGACTTCACGCGGATCAACACATTGTCGGCCACACAGATCTAAGACTTCAATCTTTCTTTAGGAACACACCAATCTTCAGAGAACATCTTCAAGATCATCCGTAGGATGTGTAACTCATCCGGTCAGCTAGACTTAGGAAGAACATCATCATCCAGAAGTAATTCTTCAATTACGAGCTCAATCTTCAATGCGGATCACCAACACGAACTGGACACAATCCAAAGACCTCCACAAGCTTGCCTAAATCACCAAGAACATCCACACTACTTCCGCTTACTGAAATCTTTCTCTCCTTCATCTGGAAGCTCAAGAACATAGTTTGTCATCATTGTCATTTTGGAATAGATGCTTGCGGACCTCCAGACCATGAACCAATTGAGTTGTCAATTCACATTGACTTTCTAAACACTCCACCAAATCCGCAGAACAAGATATTGCATTTCCAGATCTCACCAGACCTATCTGAGCCACTCTGTCACCTCTGAACATCTGCCAAAACTAGTTTTACTCAAGTGGCCTTAACTCCTTCAGATCTTCATGTAGACCTCTCAAATCTTTACTAGATCATCTTAAGGCACATATCAACAAACCCTTTTATGTGCATCCTCTGATCTTCAACTTAACTGGGATCTTCACCTCATTGTCTTGATAGGACTAATTTTCTCAATATCCTCAGCATACAACTCATCCAATCCTTATCATCAATGCAACAGGAGTATGTTGACATCAATGACAACACCGGTTAGGCCCATACTTGCAACACATACCTTATTCCAATGATCCTAATCTAGCACAGACAAGGAGGACGCTTGCAAAGCTTATGGAATTTGGTTTTACACATGCCAATTGCATTTTTCTTGAAAGTTTATAAATCCTTTTCAAAAAATCCATTTTGTGCATATCTTGAAATCATTGTATTCCATGAGAATGTGCATTTCTTTGAGGCATCATGTCAAATAGTTCACATGCTTTGTCTATGCTTCCACACTTTGCATACATGTGTATAAGGTACAACATGTGACAAAATTCCTATATGCTTTATGCTTTGATGGTTGTCCACACCCTATTCTAAAGATCCCATTTTGGCATAGGCAAGGAGGATGTTGGATAAGGTTGTGGAATTTGGTTTTACACATGCCAATTTCATTTGCTTGAAAGTTTCTTTTGTGCATTTTCTTGAAAGTTTCTAAAGATTTTTTGAAAAATCCATTTTGTGCATATCTTACAATCATTGCATTACATGAGACAACATTTCATTGAGGCTATTGTCATGAAGGATTATGCCCTGAATGCTAAGCCTTTACAAGCTTGGCAATCCTGTGCAACATGGGAACATTCTCAGACTATGGTTTTTTCTGTTATGAGAATGAAGCTCTAGAAGTGTCAGTTCCCTTTAAATGCCCCTTTGGATCTATATACTTTTGTAGAAAAGAGATAGAAGAATACTTAAATAAATTGAACTAAACTGAAATCTATCCTAAAGGGGGTGATGCACCAATGTTTTAACTCTAATTTGTAATATGATTCACAATTACTTCCCAATACATCTATTCTTAAAACTCAAACTAATCAAATTTACCACATAAAGGTTTCATAGAAAGGCATGAAACAACTTGCACAATCTATAACCTGTAATAAACTTGCACTTTGTGTACTTGCATTCAATAAATGGGACAGAAAATTCAAAGGTTTCAAAGCAAAACATAGTAAATTCCTATCAAATTGTGATCTATGAATCTAAAATGAAGTTAAAATATAAATCAAATGCAAAACACAAATGATTATACCTTCACTTGACCCACAAATCCACGATAGTGGGAAGGAGTTGTACCCGATAACTCCTCAGATTTTACCCAATTTGATTGAGATGTGGATTGTTCAATGCATTCAACACAATGTAGGAGGATGAGATTGGATGATGGATTGATAGATTAGATGGTGGCTAGAGTGATTTTGGCATTATGATGTTGGGATGAGAAGACTTTGGAGAGATTTTGGCAGAGGTTGGATGCAAGAAGAAGTCCTTCTCGATGGCTTGGGTGAGGGTTTCATTTATAGATTTTCTGAAAAGAGGATGGAGGGTGAGGATCAAGAGTTGAGATCAAAGGCTAGAAATGAATGAGCATTAGGGTTAGGATTGGGTTCATAGCCTTGTGACAAGTGTCACAAGGAGAGTGGATGAGGGAGATCAAGGGTTGAAGCTTGGTCAATGGATTGGAGGGCTCTCATTATTCGTGAATTTTAAATTCACATGGGGAAAGGTGTGGAGGACAAAAATGAATTAAAGATTCATTTTTGGGAAGAGTGGACATGACAAGTGAATTTTTAATTCAACTCATGGGGGAATGTGAATTAAAAATTCACCTTTATGTGGAGATGTGAAGATGTACTCTTACATGTGTAAGAGGGTGATAAATGAGGGGTAAGGAGGATTTGACCCTTTGAATAAAAGATTGATTTTTATTCAAAGGTGTGTGGGAGGATGGGTTAAGCAAGGTTAATTAAGTGTTTAGCTTAATTAACTTAGGTATAGGGGATATGTAGGCTAGGGTAGATTGATCAGTAGGATAGATTAATTAGATAAGGATGATTTATCTAATTAATAGGGATTAGGGAGATGGATAAATCAATTAAATAAATATTAGAAATATTTATTTAATTGATGAGGATAGTGTTGTAAGGTCTAGTGATAAATTAAGTGAATTAATTGATCACAAGGGATAGACAGATGGTTAGGGATAAATTGATTAAATAAAATGAATTTATTTAATTAATAGGAGGGATAGATTAGTGTAAGAGGTACAGGAAATTGATTTGCAGAGCAAGTCAATTTTAGGTGTCTACATTTGCCCCTCTTTGAGATGGTGTTATAGCTAAGTAACCTCATTTCAAAGAAGTTAAAACATAGAGTTGGATTGGATAGAAAAAAGATTTTGGCTTGGAAGAGTAGGGTAAGGTTTGGGGATAATTGGTTAGGGTGATGCCCCCTCGAGAGGATGGGCGGGTTGCAAGAACATGGTTGTGCTCTCGAAATGGATGGAACAGATTGGTAGAAGTGGTTGGAGGATAAGAGGTGAGATGAAAGAATTATGATGTTGGGAGATTGATTGGTGGATGATCATTGTGTTGAAAAATGATTTAGAGCAATCCTAGGTTTGATATAGCAAAGTGGATATTTTCACCAAGGTATAGAAGACCAGGGTGATGATGTTTATCCAACATTTGCATGGACTAGACACATAGACAAAGGGATGATCTCATGCATGCCCAAGATAGTACAACCTTGTCTTAGACGAAGGAAGGGGACTCATAGCATAAGTCCTTAGTACACAAAAGGTATGATGAACCTTAGATGCATAAGGAGATCAATATGCTAGAACCGACCCTATGGTCCACAAGATATGAATACTAGCTTGGAGTAATGAAATCAAACCACAAGCACAGCATACAAAGCAAGACTATGCCCCATTCTAGATGTTTTCGCCACATACCATGATATAGTGAGATCAAGGTAGCTTTGATGTGATCTTCGAATAGGACAAAAGATAAAAATAAAAAATGAAAAGACCAACGAACCAAACAAGTAGCCATTGTATCTCTTACCAAGATGGATGATGATTTGATAGATTCTACCTATCGTAGGAATGATATATCCTAAGGCAGGAATCAATGGATGATTGGATCATGCTTAGTTGATGTTGTAAGATTGGCTCAAGATTTGATGGTGCCAAGTTGTGGTTGATGCTGATTTGATAGTTGATGATTTTGATTAAGGGACGATGTTTCGATAGGTGATGCGATGCTTGGATCTAGTGTAAGCTCAACGGGTTGGATGGGTGCATCTTATGTACCTGAGTACTAGAAACGTCCTTCGTATTCCAGCTTGCCTACATACCCTATATCCACGGGATCAAGGCACATTAAGATGCAGGTGATGATGATATGTAGTTTTGATTTGCGATGATGTGGGATGATCAAGGATAAATGTGATGATGTTGGAAGATGAAATGTGTTGGATGATTTGGGTGATTGTGATGATAATTGTTTTTGGGATTTTGTGGATATTTTGATTTTTTTGGATTTTTAGATTTTGTATTGTTTTTGGATTTTTTTATTTTGTATTGTTTTTTGATTTTTTGATTTTGGAAAAGGAATGGTTTATTATGAGATGGTTGCATTGGATTTCGTTTGGATAGCCTTTGAGCTAGATACCAATGACAAGGGAACACCAAGTCTAGAGGTGAAGGTGATGGGGTTGGATAGGGGGATTGGCGATGAAAGGATAATGGGTAGGAGATTTATGGTAGATGAATGGACAAGCGATAGGGATGCATGTTAGATAGATGGAAGATAGGGATGAGGGATAGGATAGGTATGCATGATATATGGTTGGGGGGTTTTAGGATTTTCTCCAAGGGCTAGGTTGCAAGGAATCATATGCCCCAATACTTAGAATTTTGCTTGATGGGTTCATGTTTGAATGGATGAAATTTGCAGTAGATGAATGGAGGATATACTTACAAAGGGAGTATGCCAAGAGGTCTCCAAAGCATGTTGTTGATATTTTGCCCCTTGTCTTTATCAAGATCTAAGGTGGGAGATGGTAAAAGCAAGATATAATGGATAGGATGGATGGGAAATGATAGGATAAATAGGGGATGGTGGATAGGAATATGATAAGATAAGGATACATGGATAGGATATGCAAAAGGATGTTATGGATGTGGATGATTAGATGGTTTTGCCCCCAAGTGTAGGGATACAAAAATGGATGGAGAAGGGATTACGCATGACGCCCACAAGGGGTTTTCATCATGGTACTTGCCCAAGGCGCCACAAGGAGTGGTTTTCACCATTGGACAGATTTTTTCTCTTTACTATTTTCTTGATTTTTGATTTTTTTACTTTTTTGATGGAATGGGGACTCTAGCGTATATTTTCATAGCATGGAGAAGATGGTCTCATGTTGGATAGCATTTTGGATGTTGATTGCATAGATGTTGGTAGATAGGAGAAGATGGAATGTATGGTGGGTAGTGGATTATGATGGGGATTATGCAAAATCATGGACCATAGGAATGTGATGGGGAAGATATGTAGGATAGTGGATGAAAGATGGAGAGATGGGGGTATGTGGGAATGTCAAGTGGTGGAGGGGAACCAAGACCAATGGCTGCACACACCATGATGTATTTGGAAGCTTGTACTTTGGATGTGGTGTTGGGAGTAATGGGGATCGGGATGGGAGATTTTTGGATGGTCGATTTGGGGTTTTAGGGACCCAAATAGACTTAGGATTTATGGGATTTTTAGATGGGGAGAGAGATGTTTGGGATTTTGGGGTGGATTGGGAGGTGGATGCCTCATTTGTTTTGATTGATCTTTACTTAGGGACCCACACCATTTTTGTTTTTGCTTTTTCTTGTGATGGTGTGGGCTTTGATAGCCTTTTGGATTTTTGATTTTGCTTGGAAGGGGTAACATCTTTAGGCTTTTGTGCTTTATGAGTTGAGGCATTCAAATTATTACTTTTGAATCCCATGGGTTTGATGGAAGCTTCATGTTTGAAAGATCTGTGCTTTTGTTGGTCTTGATTGGGAATTTTAGGGGGTTTATGGGTGGAGGGGTACAAAGTGGATTTATGGATAAATGAATGAGGGGATTTGAGGATAGGGATGTTTGAGAGGATGGGAGGATAAGAGGATTTGTGGATAGGGATGTTTGGCATTGGTAGGATAGGAGGTAGAGTGGATTTAATAGGAATATTTGGAGTTGGAAGTAGTGGAGGTAAATTTGATGGAGGAAGATGGATGGTCACATGCTTTTGCAAATGATAGGATGATGGAGGAGGGATGGCAACATATGCTTTGGGGGTACGATGAGATGCACCATGTTTGGGATTGGATGAATGGATTTTGGAAGGTGGGTGGATGGTATCAACATGTTTAGATTGTTTTTCTTGGGATGTATAGCCAAGGCCATGTGAGGATGGATGGAATGTGGTGTGGATGGGCTCCAAGATGCCTTGTTCGTGAAGGCCTAAGCCTTTGCCTTGATGGTTCATATGTTGGAGTATGCGACATGCGATGGGATGTTTGGTGCTTTGGAAACAAGACGCGAGTCCATTATTTATTGGAGATAAATAGGTGGTGGATGGAAGTTGTTCACATCCTACAAGGGGTTTACCATGGATGAAGGTGCTTTTTCCAAGTGGATAAGGGGATGGATTTGGGTTGGGATTGGTAGATGGAGGTGAAGGATTCATGTGGGATGGTAAAGGGGTGGTAGAAGATGGTGTGAGATCAATAAGTTGATCAATAGATGGTAGGGGATTGGGGATGGGATTAGATGGGATGGTGAGATCTTGATTAGGAGAAGGGGTTGATGTTTCAACATGCTTTGGATTTGATTCTTGACATAGCTCATGTGCTTGGATAGAAGTGGGAGTGACTTGGATAGATGTGGTGGGTGCTTGGATGGATGTGATAGGTGTTTGGATGGATGCGATAGGTGCTTGACTTATGTGTTCTTGAACATGACTGCATGATGGTTCTTGAGTTATGATAGGAGATTGTTCAAGAGGTTTGGTGGGTGTTGGATTTCATGAGGGTGTTTGATTCCTTTCTAATAGCCAATGGATGGTATCTTTCATGAGTGTATGGGTTGAAGAACAATGTAATGGATGGATAATGATGGTGGATGGTGTAGGATTAGGATTGGGATTGGATAGGTGGGTGATGGGACTAGGTAGTAATGGTTCTTGGATGGGTTCAAGGATAAGTGTTGGACTAGATAGTGGTGCTGGAGGGGTGGAGAATTTGGGGGATTCCTTTGCTTTGCTTGGTGATGTTCTTTGGAGGAAATCCCACAAGGATTCTTTGGATGTCGTGGTCTTAGGATTTGAAAGATTTGATGGTGGATTAGAAGGTGTATGTGTGATAGGGGTTGGTGGATTGGGAGATGCATAAGGTGATGGATTAAGGTTGGAAGAAGATTGTGTTGGGGGGGTTGGGATTGATGGATTGTAAGTTAGGTAGGGTGATGGCTTAAGTTTGATAGGATGGGGATTAGAGGATGGGGGATTTGTATGGGCAAATGGTTGTTGATATAAGGTTTGGATTTCAGAGATAAGGTGTGATAGATTGGTGTTCCCTTGATCAAAGTAAGCATGACAAAGGCTTGGGGATGGATAAGGTGGAGGTATTAATTGGTTGGATAGGTATGATGGCATGGATGTGTAAGGAGATGGAGATGAATATGAGGGTGAAGGTTGATATGAGGGAAGTTGGTATGAGGTTGAAGGTTGATATGAGGTTGATGGAGTGGATATGTAAGATGTAGGTTGGTATGAAGGTTGAAAGAATGAAGATTGATATGATGTGGATGGGGATGATGTGTAGGATGTTTGTTGATATGATGAGGGTTGGGTAGGGGCTTGGGATTCTCCAATGATGAGGTGTGCTAAGGGCATATCTATAATGTCATTTTTGCATTTTTCCTCAGCATTAGGATCCATGTTCTCATAGATTTTTCTAAGTCTTTGTAATTGTTGCATTGCTTCATAAGGATCCATGTTGTTGGGGAGGTATGGGATGATCGGGGATGATGGATGATTGTGATGTTGGGAATCAAATTTCAAGACCTTAAGATGATTTGATTTTCTTCAAAGGATGAATGATTCTCTATACTTAAGGTGGACAAATGACACTTAAGTAATAGAGTTGATTTGGTTGATTTGATTGGATGATTAATTAAGGTCTTGATTTTTGATTGGGTTGATTTGGATTTTGGATTGGGATGAAATTATTTAGGATGTGATTTGGCTTGGAATGATTGGATTATATGTAATGACTAGGATGTTGACTCAGATGATGTTGATGAAATGAGGATGAATGATGAAGATGTGACTAGGATGTGCTTAGGGATGATTGGGATTGAGGTTGATTTGACAAGGATGGAGATAATGATGATGTGTAATGATTAGAATGATGTTGTTTGGATAATGATTTAGATAGAATGATGATGATTTAATGATGTAGAATGACAAGGATATGATTAGGATTTATTTAGGATGACTTGGATGTGATTAGGAATGAAGTGGCTAAAAACGGATGATTAGGATGAATGTGATTGGATTTGAATGTGATTGGATGACTTGTCTTATGTGTTTGGTGTTTAGCTTGATTTGGCAATGTTCAATGAAATGATCACACATGTACAATCATGAGTCACTCACACAAGACACATAAGCAATTTTGGATTTTGAATTTGAAGAATATGATGATTAAACAAGCACATGTGCAAGACACATTAACATGCCCTAATGTCTAGTTTGATGGGGTATGGCCAATTAGGGTTTGGGCAATGTTTATACGAGGTTGACTAGGAATTGAAAATGAAATCCTATCACACAGCCGGGAGAAGGGGGTAACCCACCCTTCACCTTCACTTCCCAAAGGTAGAAAGTTCTTTGGGGCTTAGCCAAGAGTGACAAGATTCCAATTTCAATGAGGGTGTCTTTCGATTCAGCCTTGAATGAGGTCGTCCCTAGGGGTGATGAAATCCCCTAGCAGGCCTCCTAGGAAAGGGTAAACAAAAGCAAATCAAAGTGAGGTGTTTTTTATCTCCAAGATCACCTTGCGATGCGAGGAGAGAGCATACACATGCACACTTGATTCACACTCAGACTTGGTTAATTGACCCTTAGAAATTGAAATGTGAGGAAGACACTTCAAGCACTTGTTCTTTTTATGCCCAAATCCAAATGTGTGATGAAGACACTTGTTGATTTTATGTCCAATTTCAATGATGTGTGATCAAGCAATGTTCATTTTAGAAGCCCAAATCGAAATGTGTATGCAAACAATGATTCGTTTTATGTCCCAAATTGAAATGTGTGATGAAAACAAGATTGAAGATGAAAGATTAGAATGGATGTACCTGGATTGTTTTCGTTGTCCAAGCTACTGTATATGTTGTTCCTGATGTTGTTCCAGCCCCGAATGATCACTTGCAAGTCACAAAATCAAAAATGAAGCAAGTAGACTAGCATAGGAGATTGTTATGCAAAGATCAAGAATCTAATAAAATCTAATGGAAAATGAACTGATATAGAAAAATGAATGCATAAACAAATTGTAGATGAAATTCCATGCAATTTGAAAAAAAAAATCACTGAAAAAGGATCAAATTTGCAAAAGATATGAGCATTTGAAGTTATCATGCATGTTTGACTTTGACTACGAAAAAAGTAGTCAAAACGGTACAGTCACCTGAAAATTTCTTCACAACTGTGTAGTTTGCCTCATCAGCTTTCTGGAAAGTCCAATGTGATTTGAATAGAGGAACACTTGATTGTATTGATAATAGAAGGAATACTCTGTAAAATAACAATGAATTGCTGAAATAAACTATTGCTACTGCATAAAACTGTAAAAAATGGTTGAGTTACAAGTTTGAATCTCTCTCTCTTTCTGCAATGTGCAAAGGTAAGGAAAAAACAAGAACTAAGAAAAATCACAATCTTTTTTCCCTATAATACAAAGATCTATCCCAAAATGGTAAAGGGAAGTCAACTCCAGCTCAATTGGACTCCAAATGATGCATGAATAAGTCTAAAAAAGCAACTCCAAGTTGTTGGGTGAGCACAAGCGAAAAGCCTAAAAATAAGGGCCCAAAACTGCTCCAAGATGAGAAAAAATAGCTCAGAACTCCACCTCCCAAGATGCTTGACCCAAAAACTACCAAAAGTAGGCTAGTTTGAATCCAAGGAAAAAATAGAAAAGATTCTTCTTTATGAGTTTGAAACCTCAGTTCAACTCCTCTTCTATTTTTTGCAGGATATGAGGGCAAAAAATAACCTATTTTAACAAATATAAAATGCAATCAATTTGATTTTCTTTAATAAGTGTTGTATGAACATTATTCTTCTTTCTACGCTTTCATATAACAAGTATTAAGGCAATTTATAGAACTATTACACTTAATAGGTGTTAAATTACATTGTTTTTGTCTTCAATTTATGCAAAAGATAGAAGGGGGTTGCTTCATTACAAATTTGAGTCACATCCCTTTACAAAAAATCATAGGGCTTATAAATTTGGCCGTCAAATAATAAGGTCAAAACCCTAACTACCCTTTTTCATCATTAAAACACTAATAATGATTTACTTTTGTTGTCAAAGGTTGAAAAAAGAAACCTTTCTTTAAAAGTCAAAATACTCAAAACCCCTTATATCTCCCACGAGCTCCATTATTCTCCCTAGGTCTTCACACTTTGCAAGGTTTTGACCTCGAGGGCATTTGATTTTTCTTTGAATGATTTGTTTTTTTTTTAAGTCAGAAAAGAACCTAAAAAAATGTCACTCGGACTAGGGTAGTGTTGTAAACAAAATAATTTTTAGAAACCCTAAAACACAACATTCTCAATTTTCACTTCTCATGTTGCTCTATTGTTGCACCACCATGATAAAGGTTTGGCTACTCTATAGGGAGTTTACTGAAGGTTTTCTTCTACTACTACAAGGTAAGATTTTCTTCTGTGTATCCTCTATGAGCATAAGAAAGAAGAACTATGGTTTTTCTTCTCCTTTCTGGCATACTCTCTATTGTTCTAGTTGTATTTATCCTTCATATTCCTGTGCTTATCATGAGAAAAGAGTGAAATAGGCATCCCTTCTCTATTACTTGAATGAAAATGTGATAAAACCCTATTGTGTTCATTTACTACTCTTTTCTTTCTATGGTCTTGTGACAAAAATGGTGAAAGAATGAACCTTTCTCTACTATGCCATTCATTGAGAAGAGGGTAATAAGACTTGCTCTCTAGCTTACCTCTACACAGATCCATGGAGAAGCTTTGAAAAGTATGAAAAAGAAAGTTTGTGTTTTCCCCTTTTGCTCTGTGTGATGGTAAACGACTTGCTTATTTGCTTTCCTGAAGGTCCTCAATAGAATATTGGTAGGGTTTATTTATAGATAGTCCATTAAAACTCTTGCTTTTCTTTTCTCACAATCCAATAGACCTTCTAAGGTTTGATCTTCTACATAAATGGCACTTTTGGTTGCTTTTGCTGTGTAAGAAGCTCCCTTCTGGACTGCCACCTCTCAGGTCTTTTTCTACCCATATCAAATGTTGACTGTTAACACACTATGACTGCCTTTGGAATTGTTGCTTTCTTTTTATCATTCAATTATGTATATATATCACTACAAGGAGGTTTTAGATCATGATCCTAGATCTAGATGTGTCATGCATAGGATTTTATTGAGGCTACAGACTTCTTTGCTCCATTGATTCTGTATCTTAGTGTTAAAATCATTTTATAAGATCTTGCACATCATTGTGTTCCTCTTTGACTGTATCAACAGTACTTTGTCCTCTTACTGTAGGTCTACTATTGGACTACTACCCTTTGGTGGCTTGTCCTTTGTTTAAGATAGTCTTACTTTTTCATTGCATGACTATCTTTTATCAGTTGCACCATGATTACTTTCTTACTATCTCTGCTTTGGTGATAGTCCATAGGGAATGACTGGAGTAGCTTCTTTAATATGATCTTCATGGTACAAGTTCCTTTTGCATCAACTCCTCATGACCATCTCCTTTTGAGATTGAATTGCTCCTTTATTATGATGACTGTACTTTTAGATCTTCTAAATCTTGTTTTCAAATGTTGTGTGGGAAGCCTTACTTTGACAGTTCTATCACTTTACACTCTGTTATGGGTTTGTATATGACTCTGAAACTTTTCTACACTTCTGATATCTACATTCCTTTCTAGCTCCATAGGGGGTCCTTGTAAGGTTTCAAGACATGCTCATATAGATGTAATATCCTCGCTAAAATTGATAAGGTTCTACAACTTCTCTAGACTGTTGAAGTTTTTACCTTCATGGTTCTGTGACTTGCTTCTACAGTCAAAATGACTATTGTCCTTCTAAGATGATTGTTCCTTTTTTCCTTTCATTATGCATCTTATGGTGTTAGGAACCCGTGTTCAACCCTTCTCTTTACTTTGTTAGTATATTACAATTAGACGCATATGATTTGTAAGTCATCTTGTGAGCATATTGTATTATCCCACATTCATGGGAAGTAATAGTTGTTTAGATTAGACTTAGTATATAAGTACATGTTGAGGCCAATGGAGGCATCCATGAATTTGTTGTATTGAGCTTTCTCAAAGGAGGTTGCCCCCTCGAAGTGTCCTACGATCAATAAATTCCTTTTGTGTTTTCTCTATTTATATATTGATGTTATTTCGTGCATTTTTCATTATATTGTTGCAGGAGGTTCCTCTCATCTAGTATCAAAGTACTTTCTTGGGCTTGCTGGGTGAAATTTCTGCCAAATTGTTTTTTCGTAGTGGCCTCCAGGTGTTGTGATTATTGCAGTAGTTCTTTCTTTTTCGCATCTGTATTGTTCAATTCAATTGTAGGTTCAGATCAGGGAATATCACTATCTGCTTAACTATGGGAAGTGCCTAGGCATATAGCCCTAAAACTCATTATGAGTACCACATGAACCCTGAAGTAGATGGCCCATTGAGAGGACCTGCCAGCAAAAAGGGCAATGACCCCTACCTGATTGACTAGTTCTCATCCATGAGGTAAACCAAGAGCTGTCATTTATGGCAAAGTGGTTATCAATTTTACCCAAGTCATGGAGTGAGGGGTAGTGCTCTAATATGCAAGCTGTTAGACATCATTTGTGGCCGAGTGACTTCCCTAAACCTTTAGGAAGCCAAACATACTTGGGGCCCATATCTATTAACAGCTGGCAAGTCACAGATTAAATCCATCTAGGGTAGTTGGTAGATCATTTCCAAAAAAAAAAATTTCATTTTTTCGCCATATCTTCCTTGCTTTAGCTCCATTTCCTCTCAAAATTCACTGGAGCCCCTAAAATTTCATTCTGCATATTTCCTTCCTTGAGAACTCTATCCCAAATTCCACTTATCAAAGCCAGAAATCCCACATTTGTCTATTTTTATGGTTTTCCATAACTTCTTCGATTCTCACCTAATAGCCTTCAAATTTTGCCACAATGTTCATTTCATATTTATGCTCCTTTGTCCCTCTTGGACAAATTTTCCCATTCTTTCACCCCACTTCTAAAATCCCCATTTCTTCTTCCCTTTCCCTCAGAAAGTGTCCAAAACCTAGTCAAACCCCAATTACCCATCAGAGTTTTTCTGAAATCCAAAATTTCCTTTACTAAAAAAGTTTTTCTTTTTCTTTTTCTACCCATTCCCAAAAAAAAAGAATAATAATAATAATTCTCGTGGCTATGGTTGTCAACCAAACGGGAGAAAAAAACATGGAGGATGAACTTGCAACCCTCAAGACCAAACTCCAAGATCTAGATGAAAAAATTCTTGGCCTAAATCTTTAGCATTCAACCATGAATAATAGACAGCAACTAGAGTCTTCTGTAGATACTGGGTTTTCTTCTCCCAACAATTTTCATGGGTCGAAGCTTGATTTTCCTCGCTTCAATGGTGATGATATGATTGGATGGATATACTGGGCAGAATAATATTTTAGTCTACATAATACTTTTGATTTCAATAAAGTCCCACTTGCATCCTTTCACTTGGAACATGAAGCCCTTCAATGGTTTCGTTGGTACATCAAGGCTCACGAGGAGCCAAAATGGACAGATTTTTATATAAACTCATTTTGCAACGATTTGGCCCTAGTGCTTTTGATGACTTCACTAGAGCACTCACTAAACTATGCCAAATAGGCACTGTGCGCAAATATCAAACAAAATTTGAAAAATTGGCCAATCACACAGAGGGATTGTCTGATGAATTCTTTAGGAGTTGTTTTGTCAGTGGTCTGAAGGATGCAATTCGATCTGAGGTTAAAATGTTCCATCCCAGCATGATGATGGAAGTCCTAGGGTTGGCTAAGTTGGCAGAAGACAAGATCACAGCTCAACAGCGATCCAAACCCAATTTTGTTCCATTCAGAAATACGGCTTCCCAAAGACCTCAAATAATGCTAGCTCCTAAAACAACTCCTATCAAGCATTTGACTGAAGAAGAGATGTGGGCACATAGAGAAAAAGGGCTTTGTTATAATTGTGATGATAAATTCACTCAGGGACATAGATGTGTTGAGAAAAAGCTCTATCTCTTGGATGTGGATTCTCTGCTTGAAACTAAAGTTTAAACGAATGCTTAGGATACAGTGGATGATCAAGTTGACACTCAGCAGCTGCTTGTTGACCTTGCATCTTAGGAAGACCACCCAGAGATCTCCCTCCATGCTTTAGCAGGAGTCACCACCCCACAAACCATGCAGGTCAAGGGTTACTTCAAGAAGCTCCCTCTTACAATACTCATTGAGTGTGGTAGCACTCATAACTTCATTGACCCTTGGATCGCCAAACAGGTTGATTGTTTTGTCCATCCTTGCTCTAGCTTTGAAGTCATGATTGCCAATGGGGGCACATTACCTTGCAAATGGAAGTGTCGCAATGTGCATATCTCTATTGGAGATTATAACCTACACTCTGACATGTTTGCCTTCCCTTAGGTGGGTGTGATGTGGTTTTGGGCACCTAATGGTTACAGACACTTGGACCCATCTGATGGGATTTTGCTAAAATTTGGATGCATTTTTTAGACAATGGGAACAAACACACATTAAAGGGCTTACAACTGGGGTCTCTTAGCATCATAAGTTCACATCGTATGGAAAATCTTCTTAAGAAAAATTCACATGGTGTCATTACTTAGCTCCATTCCATTCAGATGCAACCATTAGCGGTCTCCACTACTCCTTCTAATCTACAATGAATTTTGGATAGGTATGCATGTGTCTTTTCCAAACCAGTGGGATTGCCACCTTCACAAATAGAGGACCACCATATTTAGCTCCTTCCTGGAAGCATTCTTCCTAACATTAGGCCCTGCCGCTACCCATTTCACCAAAAGACAAAGATTGAGATGCTCGTTCGAGACTTACTGAAGCAAGGTATTATTTGCCTTAGTACCAGTTCCTTTTCTTCACTAGTTCTTCTTGTCTGGAAGAAAGATGGGTCATGGTGCCTCTACATTGACTTCTGAGCACTTAATCACATCACAATCAAGGATAAGTTTTTGATTCATGTTGTTGATGAGCTTCATGGCACTCATTTTTTCTCCAAGTTGGATCTTCATTCTGGGTATCACCAAATTCGAGTTCATGAGGATGATATCCCTAAAATGGATTTCTGCATGCATGGTGCTACTTTGACTATTTTATTTGTATGCTCCTTTTTCATTAATGATGATAATGTACACATAATAGCTATTGGAAACCCCTCTATGCCTTGTATTACCTTCATGGACACAACTTGCTATGTTCTCTTAGATGTTTGGTTGTCTTTTTGTTTAGGGGAAAATTGGATTTGTTAATGTTTCAGTGTTTTGATGTTTAAATCCTCCTCTCCACTTAACATTCAAGGATCTAGGGGCAAGTGGCAAGCACTATCATACCCTAGGTCATTGTGAGATGTAGGGAAACTTGGATTAGGGAATTTAATTATTAATTTTCCTTCTCTTATGCCCAATTAACCATTAAAACCCTAATTATGTAAATACGACAACAAATTGATGAATAACAGAAAAAGATCTTGTAGACGGGAGTAAAATACCAAATCATAGAATACCTATTTTTGGGGTTCTGAAGTGGAATAGTCAGGGACACTGGAGTGGGCACCCAAGTCCAAGGTATCAGTTTCTTTGAGGGATCCGGACCTCCTTCTGACATTGATCAACCCTATAACTTTTGTTTCCCAAAACTTGGATGCAGAGGACACTAGAGCGAGCTCCCAAGTCTTGGAAGTGCTCTTGTGTCCTTCTTTTCTTCAGATCCTGAATCCTTGATGTCTGCCAATTCTTCCTGCAACTCCACATTTCCCAAATGTGACATGTTTACCCTGCCCCAGAGGACACTTAAGTCTCCGAACACCGTTGTCAGATAAAGAGTGCGTGCCCTTGTGAGGCAGAGGCAAAAACCAAAGGAATCAAGAATGAAAACACAATATTATGCCACCTTGTAGTGAAGCTCTAATGGGAGGAAGATGCTCTTAATGCCATGAGAGAATTGATGCTCAAATCTGTAAATATCAACACACAAAACACACAAGTCTGCTCTTACAACACAATAGAAGCCTTGAATCACCTTGAGAACACTTAAACATCACAATTGCTATCTAATTGAAATCTAGTTTACAAATGAATGCCTAAGAATTCTTATATATGCAACTACAAAAACTCCCACCAAGATTTTCGTAATTCAAACTTACCGTGTCCGCAAAGGGACCTAATAATGGTCACAAACTGACACCTGAAAATTAGGGCTGCCCAAAATAGGGCAGGACTAGGGTGCGAGCTCCCAAGTCCTCCCCCTATTTTGGGTAGGGTATAGCTCAAGGGGTCCACCTAGGCCCAATTTGTCATGGAACCTAGGTCTCATTCCATCGGGGTGTCAAAATATGAACTAAGATGCCTAAATGCATACTAAAGACCCAGGAGCTAAACCTTATGAGGGAAAAGCCCCCAAGGGGATATTTTCTGACTTTACATTTAGCCACCACTTTAATGTATGTATAAATGTGAGGTCAATACATGCATTAAAGTAAGGTCACAAACACAACAAACACACCAAGCACGGAGAAGACATGCCAATCACATAGAAGACAGTAACATGCACACAAAACACGAAGAAGACAATCAATGTATAGAAGACACATTAATGCATGGAAGATAGAAATTGTATCTTTTCTTTTCTTTTTATCATATATATGAAATGCAAATGCAAGTACTGGAAAGTAAACAAACCTCCCATAATATAGGATACAATCATCGCGCAAGTATTTAGACTATATGTATGGGGCAACACACACACAAGACATGCAAAACCTCCCAAAATGCAGGATGCACTCATCGAGCAAGTCTTTAGAATGCATATGGGGCAACAAACACGCCACACATAACAAGCATGCCAAACACACACACTTGAAGACACAGAGAAAACACAGCAGACAAGTGATGGAATGTACCTATTTCTAGGTCCAACACCATCTCAAGCACATTACAGGCACACACCGACGATTGGGCTTCACCACAACAATCACTGAAAACATGCTTAAGGGTTGAGTTAGTCGCAGAACTGCTCCTTGCCTTCGCAGAGGACTTTTAAAAATGACAGGATAATGTAATCTGCTATGAGAAATACACCATCCCTGCCTCCATAGAGGGCTTAAGATAAAAAGGATATACATGATATCTCACCTCTGCAGAGGACTTAAATGATTGATTGATTGATTGAAAACAAACTCAGGATGCATGATGCACTCATCAAGAAAGTATTTAGACTATACTTGAGGACAAGCACATTGCTAACATCTACAATAGACAACTTACCTTATATATGCCCCCCCTTAAGGTGGTTCATATCAGTTATCGATATCAAGCACGTTAAGGTAGGAAGAAAACACATGAGGGAACACCAACTTTCGCAAAGCCCATGCCCCCCGAAGGTGACATGTATGTTACGATTGCCAAATGTTCCCACAAACATAACCCTGCAAGAAACATGTTAGTGTCTACAAGATCAATGCATATGATTAACCACACAAAGAGCCAAGGTTATACAATGAATTCAGAGTTCAAGGATAACCGTGGGGCTATATCACGAAGCTCTCTGAATCGAGTACCGCTAAGGCTAGATTCAAAGGAAAACAAAGGTGCATAGAGCAGCAGTATTGTTAAGGTTTGTAAATGTGACAGAAACATCATCAAATTCACTACACGGAAAGCACAAGTGCTTCCACTATACAAGCGTCGAATAAGATATACAACCTCATCATCATATTAGGAACTAAGTCCATTTTTTGATTGCTCTTGAAAGGGACAGTAGGTCCACATCAGTATAAATGTTTGTCATCATCCGCCCACTAGGTGGAAACACTAGAGGAAGGGAAATAATAAATAAGAGAGGAGAAGAAAGTGTCTTAGGGATAGTCATGTAGGAGGGTGCCCCCAGGTCACCAACTGCGACGCTATGTCCGCAAGACACAAAACACAACAATGAAATCAGAGAGAGGCAATTTAGAAGAATGATGATACAAATAGAAGAAGGTCACAACAGAGGCAGTCTCTTGGTATCTCAAACCTTACAGGAGAATACGAGGTCATCCCAGGAGGCCTAAACAACATATAACACATCACGAGGGAAGCACATCATGAGAGAGATAAAGGGTTAGAGATACTTACCTGTATGGTCCCTGCTGGGCTAGCGGGTATCACAAATCTTGATCTTTATCTTGATGGTTAAGGCATTAGCACATCTTCTCTCTTCTGTATGTTCATGAGTTTGCAAGGGTAACCGTGTAGGAAAGGTTTCTCTTAATGATGGTTTAGAGGCAATGTTGCCATTGTTTGTGTCAGCTATAGGAGCATTTGAAATGCCATTTAAATGAGCTTGTGGAGGCATCTGAAAGATGCCCATTTCAGTCCCTATACAGGGTGTTGGAATGGCTTGAGCCAAAGGGATAGCTTGTTCTTCCACAACATGTAGGATTTCATCACTTTCCAAAGTTTGTGACGGTTCATGATCTGTTTGCTAGTTTAGCATGTAATTGAGAAGTTCTTGAACATCAGGTGGCAAATTATCATTAGATTCAAGCAAATGGTCACAAAGAGAATCTGCATCATCCAAAGCTTCATCCTAATTAGGGAGAGTAGGAAGGGATGGTAGAGTAGTTTGTATAAATGTATCAATGATATCTTTTCTTGTGCCAATATATCCTCACCAAGTGGGGTTATGTTGGTACAAGTCTCTTTGTTTGATAAATCACCCATTGCTATTTCATTTTCATAGGTCTCATAAAGGATTTGCATTATGTCATCATGAAACAAAGGAAGAGCAGGAGTAAAGTTGTCACCACTACTTTCCCCGTGATTGTTTTCAGCTATAAAACTTTTGAGATTCTCTATGATTGAGGGAAAAATATCCACAGTTTCAAGAAAGTTGTCGAAATAGGCTATTGATCGTAGAATATCACATATAGTACTATTGGTCATGTCAATGTCATAGATGTATGCGATTTGATGCAATACTTGAGGATATTTGTTAGTGAATTTGCAAAAATTATCATAGTTCACAATGTACTCATATAAGTCTTCTAAAGATGTACCCTTAGGAGAATCCATTAATGCAAAATATATGCAAAAATGCTTGATTTTTTGATATGTTTTCAATGCCAATGAATGAAACAAAGGGTTTTGTAAGGATTTCAGTCAAGGAAAGAAAGTTATATGTCTGATATCAGTCCAAAACAGCAATAAACTCACTCTCAACACACTCTTGATGCAAATCTAAGATAATGCCAAGTCAATTTATACTGAAAATATGTCAAAATAGGCACTTTTTTCACCAAAATTCAATGCAAGAGAGAATAACAAAGGGTGTTGTGAGGAAAATGATGATGGACAGAAAATAATATCAGTAATAATAGCCACTTAGTGCTAAAATATCCACTACAACACACTTTTAGCGCCACTTAAGGTAAAACCCTAGTGAAAATATAGCAAAAATAGGCTATTTTTCATGGTTTTTCAACTCAAAGACCTAGCAAAAGAGATGTTGTAAGGAATTTTAGGAGGGAAAAAAATAATATCAATAATATCATTCACCTCAATCCATAAAATTGATCACAAAACACTTGGAATGCAAACTAGGTCAAACCCTAGGGTAAAAATAGTCAAAATGTGTGGTTTTGCACCAAATTTTCACTACAAGAGCTTGTTAAAAGGGTATTGTGAAGTTTTTTTTATGAGGGGAAGAAAATTATTTCCCTGATAATAGAAAAATAATGCCAAAATACCTTTTACAATACACCTATGGTGCAAGTTTATAAAGTCGATAAGGCCAAATTTAGTGAAAATTGTTGTTTTTGAAGCCCTAGGTTTGAGATGTTAGGAAAAAATGCTATGAGAATGTTTTGAAATCTTATTTTTGATGTAAATTAAATAATCTCAGATCTGAAAATGATTTTCAAGCTTGAACATGCCAAACGCCCATGCAAATTTAATGAAAATGCATCAAAATTGCTAGTTTTTTGTTGAAATTTTCTATGCAAAATTGCAAATTTACACTAACATGAAAGACTACAGCCAAATGTTAATTTGAATGAGCCTCTAAAATTAGTATAAAAATTTGAGAAAAGATTTTGCCTACTAACCCTAGATTTTGGAATTACTAGGTTATATAAAAATTGTCAAAATTTCCACAAAACCCTAGCAATTAAATGATGAAAATGCAAAGCAAGATTTTGAATTTTTGTATTTTTATATAGTTTATATAAGATCTGATGCAAAAATAATGAATTAGGAAAATTTAGGAAGAACTGATGCAATTTAGTAAGCCCAACAATGCAATTTTTTTGAATTTTCCAAAATTTTCAATTTATTTGAATTTTTCGCAATGCAATAAAATGAATGACTATATGAATGAATGAAATCAATCCAAATCTAAAGACACACACTTAGAAAGTTGCAATTTAATTCCAAAAACATGGATTCACCAAAATGTTTAGGGGAAAATTGGATTTGTTAATGTTTCAGTGTTTCGATGTTTAAATCCTCCTCTCCACTTAACATTCAAGGATCTAGGCTCGAGTGGCGAGAACTATCATACCCTAGTTTGCTGTGAGATGTAGGGAAACTTGGATTAGGGAATTTAATTATTAATTTTCCTTCTCTTATGCCTAATTAACCATTAAAACCCTAATTATGTAAATACGACAACAAATTGATGAATAACGGAAACAACTCTTGCAGACGGGAGTAAAATGCCAAATCACAGAATACCTATTTTTGGGGTTCGAAAGTGGAGGGGACATTGAAGTGGGCACCCAAGTCCAAGGTACCGGTTTCTCCATGGGATCCGGGCTTCCTTTTGACACTGATCAGCCATGTAACTTTTGTTTCCCGAAACTCAGATGCAGAGGACACTAGAGCGAGCACCCAAGTCCTAGAAGTGCTCATGTGTCCTGCTTTTCTTCAGATCCCAAATCCGTGATGCCTGCCAATCCTTCCTGCAACTCCACTTTTCCCAAATGAGACACCTGTAACCTGCAATCACAAGACTTGGTTTGGGGGTTGTGGTGTATAGAGCCTTGCCTCAGTCAAGCCCTAGAGGACACTTAAGTCTCTGAACACCGTTGCCAGATAAAGAGTGCATGCCCTTGTGAGGCAGAGGCAAAAACCAAAGGAATCAATGATGAAAACACAATATTATGTCACCTTGTAGTAAATCTCTGATGGGAGGAAGATGTTCTTCATGCCATGAGGGAATTGATGCTCAAATATGCAAATATCAACACACAAAACACAAAAGTCTACTCTTGTAGCACAATAGAAGCCTTGAATCACCTTGAGAACACTTGAACATCACAATTATTATCTAATTGAAATCTAGTTTACAAATGAATGCCTAAGCATGCTTATATATGCAACTACAAACACTCCTGCCAAGATTTTTGTAATTCAAACTTACTGTGTCGGTAAAGGGGCCTAATAATGGTCACAAACCGATACCCAGAAATTACGGCTGTCCCAAAATAGGGCAGGACTAGGGCGCAGGTGCCCAAGTCCTCCCCCCTATTTTGGGTAGGGTACAACTCAAGGGGCCCACCTAGGAATAATTTTCCATGGAACCTAGGTCTCATTCCATCAGGGTGTCAAAATATGAACTAAGATGCCCTAAATGCATACTAAAGACCCTGGAGTTAAATCTTATGAGGGAAAAGCCCCCAAGGGGACATTTTCTGACGTTACACTTTTAAAAAACAATGGATGCTCCTTTGAATTGTAGACTACTCTTTTTTTATGCAATCCTATTGTTATGTATCATACAGAGGATCCTCCTTGGATGATGGTGACTACCAGGTCCATTACATTGGTAGTCTTTTATGTTATTGACAAACAAAATTAGTAATCTTCATACAGTCATATGCCTGCTCACAACATGTTCTTGATTTCTCATTTTGGATGGAGATGATTGTTGCTCCACTGTTACCTACAACAACCTCTCTTAAAATACCTGATGGTCATTCAATGTATTTTATTCATTGTCACTGTATCTTGGACTCTTTCATGCATCCTGCTTTGTATAACAATACTGATTTGTAGCAGCTATATCATATCTTTCTCCATGATGGAACCCTATTTGTTTTGATCATACTTTAGCCATTTCTTAGGTCATTGTGCCCACAATAGTCTCTTGTGTAGGTCTGAAAGATTGTTTACTTTTATCCCTGTCAGCCTTAATGCACTCTTAAACAATTGTTAGTGTTCTCATAGCCAGTCACTATTCTCCTACTGTCAAGGCTTTGTCACTCTTTTCTTGTTTTATTTGTTAACACAATGATGCAAATTAAGAGCCTATAACTGCTCAAAAGACCAATATGTATATAAATGACTAAACAATGACTTCATCTTATTGATTGAATTCTCACTATTGACTGTAGATCTTGAATGCCATCCATCTCAATGGTCAAACACTTCATCAACAGTTTTACACCTTGTATGCACTAGAAGAGGCTACTTTTATTGTTCCTTATGACTATGTTTGGTAGCTTGTAGACTGCGTTTTCATTATGGTACTATCTATGCATGCATTTTATGATTGATCTATTATCCCTATGGGCTCTAATCAGGTCTGAAACTTTAGTGTAGATGGCCCTAACTATCCTCATCTTGGTATGTCTCTCAAAAACTGTTTAGTGTTCACTTTGGTTCCTCTTGCTTTGCCAGGTACTGCTAGGGTTTGATACAGAGTTTTAATGATTTGGCATGGATTAAATTGCTTTGATATGGCTCTCAAGACTTTGATTGTTATTTATCTCTATGTTACATTGTTGGTATTGTGCTATTGGTCATCTCACATTTTATATGACTATTGATAGTCTTTGCATTGTACATTGTGCCATGTGTTTTTGTGTATGCTATGTTACTTCTTCCTATCACATTTTTGACTATCCTATTGACACGGAGGTAGGGCAAGTCATCTAATGCTGTCACTATGAGATTATACATAAGTAGCATAATTGATACCTTTGATTTATGATTGTATTCTTCATGATGGTAATGTATCTTCATTGCTGCTAAAGACTCAAAAGAGTATTGGATTGATGATGTTGTTCTACCTTTGATAACTCTTTCATGTAACTACTCTTTTCATGCTTGTCTTACAATTGAAGAATACACTACTCCCTCTAGATTCTATAGGCCTATACCTCTAGTTTGATAGACCTTTTTCACAATTATCACTGACTATTTTCATGATTGCCCCTACCTGTGTGGACTGCTCCCCCTCCTTATCATGAATGTCTCATGCTTGTTCATGGATGCCTATGACTGCTATAGGTTGTTGCTCCTGATGATGTCTATCTAACAACCTTTGGTAGGTTTGTACTTTGCTTGGAACATCAAAAACTTTGTAGGAAGTGATTATCCTCTAAAAAGGCTATAACAGTTCCATACACTTGTCTCCATATTGACAATGTTGATTGTCTAAAATACAATCATAATGTCATGACTATACCTTACCATGCTTGTAAACTGTGGGGCCGCCACTAGACATACATGATTTTTGTATGTGTATCATATGTTGAAAGCTATTTATACAATGTATATGAACATTCACCACAACAACTTGATTGTTGCTATAGCTGTGCTGATTGTGTCTTGTGCTCCTTAACAGTGTTCTAGCATCTCATTTATCTCATTGTCCTCTCCTTGAAATGTATGGCTATTTCATGCTCTCCCACCAATCTTCCTGGATTGAAATCTAGATTTTCTTCTTGGGACTATACCCTTTGGTGATTGACAGCTTCCAAAACCTTAAAGGACTATCCCCTTCATGATTGTACCATCAAGGCTTAAATATGATTGTTCTTTTCAAGACTACTTGTAGCTGTACAGTGAACAAACACATTAGGAAACTAGTATAGAGGCAAGGAACCCTTCTTGTGCTTGTATGCTCTTCATCTTTTCTTGTCTCCTTCATGATTGTATGCTTGCATCTGAGTGACTCTTTGTCTCTTTGTTGTTCCTCCTTTTGATGAGATATCTACATGTTTATCTCCTTCATTTTTATGGATCAGATGCAAGATAACAAGTACACTTTTATTTATTTCATATAGAAGTAGAGATAGTATGAGCTCTAACAATTATGTTCATTTCCTCTTGTAGATTCACCTGGACCTATCACTAGGACAACTGAAGATGTTGATGTAGATGTCAATGAAATTCATCATTCAAGCAATGATGGGTCCCTCCTTTCTTTTATATGTTTTCCTTTAGTTCAAATGTACTTGTTATTGTGAATTGTATCATATACAGTTGCTCCCACGGCTTGTGTGGGATCATATAAACACTTTTCATTTGAATATAAACAATTATTTAATGTAATGACTTGTGTATAATTTCTCTTTCTTGTAAATCAATTGCATAAACATAAACTGAACATTATTGCATGGCATTGGTGTTTATAATCATGAATAAACTTGATAATGTTATGTGTACCATTCTGAACTGTATCAAACTACAATGAATGAACTGCAATGAACACAACTGAAACTTGACCTACAATGACTAGATTAGCTTTAACTTCACCTATCAATCTCTAAATGTTTCCTACCTTGCTGGAGCACTCTTCATCTTATTTGTCTCATGTAGCAGCTCTAATTGAGCTGCTACATGATCTTGGTAATATGATCATTGAATAGTCATCCATCAGGATAGTAGGCCCTCTAGGCTGGCCTGTGAACCTGAATATTCTTCTCCCTTCCTCTTTAACCTTTCTGCTTCACCAAAGAAACAAAGAAATTATTGTTACAACCTGACCTAATTAGGTTGCAAAGCATAATTTGGTAACCGAGGTATCATGTCAAATAGTTCATGTGCCTTATCTATGCTTCCACACTTTACAAACATGTCTCCTAGGGTAGTTGCTGTTAGAAATGAAAGAAACACTACTTCAATGGAAATCTGATTCAAGATAAATTTCAGCAATCTAAAACTGTGTGTTATTAATGGAGATTGTAACACAGAAACAAAACTATGCTTCACATAAATGCAAAATCAGAAATATGAACACATAACACAATGTTTAATGTGGAGAAAACCCTTTTGGGAAAAAAATCCACACAGGAAAGAGGCCCAATGTTTGTGTTAATCTGAAAATGATTTACAATACAACAACACTTCAACTCTCTCCACCAGTCTTCAATCTAACAGCATTCTGACAGCACCTGAGTACCTAAAATCTACATTACAGCAACTAATACATGGCAAATACTTATAGAAACATTTTCTAACTCATCTTAGGTGTTCACCTTCTCTCTCCTAAGATTCTCCAATCCTGTAAACATTAATTACCATCTTACAAGCATCTTACACTTGTCCAAAAATAGCCATGCAAAGGTTGGAGGCCCAAGACTAAATCTGGCCTCTTACAACATCTTATGATGCGTCATAACTGTCATAGATTCCACAAAAGAGTATCTTTCCAAGATAGGAACCTTGGGCTAAATATAGCAAATATACAACTAACATATCCGTCATATGTGTCATAGAATCACATAATCTTATGACAACTTGCAGCTGTCATAGATTCACTCACCAAACATTATGATAGTTGTCATACATGCCAAAGATAGTATATTCCTCAAGGGAGCACGCATATCCTCATTTACTATGAGTTTTTACATTCGCCAACTGTAAATGTCACTCTGTAACTACCGCTAGTAACTCTAAAATTACAACTGTCAATGAGACTACCTCATTCCCTTATGGGTAATTACAAATAACAAATAATAAATGGAACAAAATATAATATTGGAATTTACAAGGTTAATGGCACCTTATTCCAACATTCTCCCACTTGAAATTATACATTGTAAATCAACCCATAGGAAATCAAATGAAATAATCAGGCACTAGAAACAAGGCCCATGACCTCTCTACACCACACGAAATTTTTTATGCTCACAGGTTTGGTCAATGAATCTACAACATTCTCCTGAATGTCTATCTTTTTCAGCTCAATCTGTTTATTTGCAACCAAATCTCAAACAAAGTGATACTGAACATCAACATGCTTAGTTTGAGCATGATACATAGGATTTTTGGCCAAACATATAGCACTCTGGCTATCACAACTAATCTGAATGATCCTGCAATCAAAACCAATACCTATACACAGTCTCCTCAACCAAACTGCCTCCTTAGAGACATGAGTAGCAGCCATATACTCTGCTTCTGTGGTGGACAAAGCAACTATGGCCTGCCTCTTACTCATCCAACTCACTACACCTCCAAACAGAGTAAACACATAGCCACTAGTGGACCTTCAATTGTCCAAGTCACCTACCCAATTTGCATCAACAAAACCCTGTATGTCCAAAGATTTATCAGCACTATTAGTACTAGAATAAACCAAACAATGATCAGGATTACCTACAAGACATTTAAACACCATCTTCACATAGTTCCAATGCTGTCTACCAGGGTTAGACATAAATCTTCTCAAAACTGCCACTGCTTGGGCAATATCTGGTCTAGTGTAAACCATTGCATACATCAAACTCCCTACAGCACCAGAATATGGCACATTAGACATATCCTCAAGATCATCCTCAGTCTTTGGACACATATCTAATGAAAGTTTAGTACCAATGGGTAAAGGAACTCTAACTGGATTACAATCCTGCAAACTAAACCTCTACAAAATAGTATTCACATACTTACTTTGTGATAACCAAAGATTTCTATTAACTCTGTCCCTCCTGATCTCCATTCCCAAAATATACCTTATAGCACCAAGATCCTTCATCTCAAATGCACCTAAAAGTTGGGCTTTAAGCTCACTGACCATACCCTTAGTATTTCTGAAAAACAACATGTCATCAACATACAAAGCAATAACCAGTATAGAATCATCAACACAATGAATGTAAACACAATGATCCTCCTCGCTTCTAACAAAATCCAATTTCAAAACAAATGAATCAAACTTTTGATACCACATTCTGGGGGACTGTTTCAAACCATAGAGAGACCTCTTTAACCTGCAAACCCAATGTTCTTTTCCTTTTACCTCAAAACCTACAGGCTGTTGCATATAAATTTCTTCTTCAAGATCTCCATGCAAGAACATAGTCTTAACATCCATTTGCTCAATCTCCCAATCATAAGCTGCAACAATGGATAAGAAAAATCTAATAGAAGTCAATTTAGCAACATGAGAGAATATCTCACCAAAATCAATTCCCTCTCTCTGGGAGTAGCCCTTGGCTACCAGTCTAGCCTTGTACTTCTCCAATGACCTATCAGCTCCAAATTTCTTTTTGAAGACCCACTTACATCCTGTGGCCTTTCTTCCTTTGGGCAAATGAACAAGATCTCAGGTTTTATTAGAGTCTAAAGCCATCATCTCTTCCTGCATGGCTAGTTGCCAAGACTCACTATCATCTATAGAAATAGCTTCCCTGTAGGATATAGGTTCATCATTAGTACTCAATAAAGCATATACACAATGGAAATCTGGTGGGCTATACCTGTCAACTAGATTCTGTTGTCTTGTGGATCTCCTCAAGGGTGGAGTAAGAGACTCTACTCATTCTTCTACATGATCATCTGTATCAACTTCTTCTGTCACAACAGATTCATCTTCATCAGAACTACTTGAATCTTCTTCTTCACCCCCCAATCCATCATTCTGTTCTTCCTAAGGTGCATCTTGCTTCTCTAAATCAAAGTGCACCTTCTTTACCTTTTCATCTTTTTCTTTTGGCTGCTCAGGTTTAGAAATAGCTCTAATTTCCCTAAAAATAACATCTCTAGAAAAGATAATCCTGTGGGTTAGTGGATTCCAAAGCTTATAACCTTTCACATTATCACCATATCCAATGAATGTACACTTTTTAGCCTTTGGATCCAACATAGATCACTTTTCCTTAGGCACATGAACAAAAGCCTCACAACCAAAAACCCTTAAATGTGAAACAGAAGGTTTCTTACCTGTCCACATTTCATAAGGTGTTAAATCAAGAGACTTACAAGGAGATCTATTTATCAAGTAGCAAGTAGTACACATAGCCTCTACCCAAAAGCATTTATCTAATTGTGCATCACTAAGCATACTTCTGGCCCTTTCCATAATTATTCGGTTCATCCTTTCTACAACACCATTTTGTTGTGGTGTATACGGAGTTGTCTTTTGTCTGATTATACCTACATGCTTGCAAAACTCATCAAATTCCTTAGAGCAATATTCCCCTCCATTATCAGATCTTAATATTTTTATCTTTAAACTTGATTGGTTCTCTACTAAGACTTTGAATTCCTTAAATTTAGTGAAAACTTTAGATTTATGCTTCATAAAATAAATCCATGTAAATCTAGATACATCATCAATGAAGGTTACAAAATAATGAGATTTTTCAATAGATTCATTATCCATAGGTCCAAACACATCTGTATGAATAATTTCTAACTTCTCTTTTGCTCTATTGCTTCCTGAAGGAAATGATTTTCTGTTTTGTTTACCAAACACACAATGCTCACAGAAATCAAAGTGCTCATCAAAATAAGAGAAACCGTCCAACAAATTTTTATTCTTAATAGTTTTCAATATATTATTACTTGTGTGGCCCAATCTACGGTTCCACAACATACATGTATTTTCAGTAGTGGCCTCAAATACATAGGAGGCATTACAAACTATAGTGGCTTCAAGCTTAAACAAGTTCCCGAATCTCTTCCCTTTTGCTACCACCAAGTTCCCTCTCACCAATCTGTAGCCATGCTTGTCAAATGTCACATGCATTCCCAAATCATTCAACTTTGAAACTAAAATTAGATTTCTAGCTAATCTAGGAACATGCAAAACACCAGGGAGGGTTTTAATCCTCCCATCACTGAAACACAACAATACCTTTCCTTTCCTGACAATCAGATATGTAGAGTTGTCTCCAAGGTAGATATTACCTCCATCATATTCTTCATATGAGGAGAACCATTCTTTATGTGGGGTCATATGAAATGAGAATCCTGAGTCAATCAACCAGTGATCATTAGAAACAAGATTACATGCAGAAAGTAAAACTTCTTCATCTACATTCAAGGACTTATATGAAGCACTCTCCCACTATTTCTTGGGATTTCTGCACTCCTTCACATGTCCCCTTTTATCGCGGTTCCAACACTTAACTCTGTTCTTTTTACCAGGAGTCTTAGACCAGTCCTTGGACTTGTCCTTAGCCCCTTTCTGATCTCCTTTAGGTCCTCTTTCCTTAGACCTTCCCTTGACACTGAGAGCATCCCCTGAACTATCTGAACTCTTCTTCCTCAATTCTTGTGATAGTAGCACTGAAACAAGAGCATCCAACTTCGGATCCACGAGGTTAGTAGTGATAGAAAGGATAACATTCTCCCAAGACTTAGGTAAAGAACAAAGAAGTAAGATACATTTATCTTCCTCACTAATGTCAACATCTACTGAATCAAGCTGACTCACTAACAAATTAAAAGAATTTAAATGCTCTGCAACTGATTCACCTTCCCGCATTTTTATGGAAAACAATTTTCTTTTTAAATAAAGTTTATTTACCATACTTTTGGCTCAATAGATCTCAGCTAACCATTTCCACAACTTGTATCTAGTCTCTTCCTTTGCGGCATTCAACAGGACAAAGTTTGAAAGATACACCTGAATGGTTCCCCGTGCCTTCTTATCCAGTCTATCCCACTCATCTTGAGAGACATCATCGGGTTTCTTCTCTTTTTGAACAACCAACCATTGGTTTCTTTCTTCCAACAAATCTTCAATTTTCAGCTTCCACAACTCATACCCCATTCCATTGAACTTTTCAATGTCCATTCGAGAGGTTGATGCAACGGTGGATGCAACCATAATAACAACACAAGATCTGCAAAACAAATGCAACCAAATCTCCCACTGTAGCTAGAGCTTCCACACTACCACCCAAGAGTCAAAGCTAGCTAGGCTCTGATACCAAATGTTAGAAATGAAAGCAACACTACTTCAATAGAAATCTGATTCAAGATAAATTTCAGCAATCTAAAACTGTGTGTTATTAATGGAGATTGTAACACAGAAACAAAACTATGCTTCATAGAAATATAAAATTAGAAATATGAAGACATAACACAATATTTAATGGGGAGAAAACCCTTTTGGGTAAAAAACTCCACACAGGAAAGAGGCCCAATGTTTGTATTAATCTAAAAATGATTTACAATACAACAACACTTCAACTATCTCCACCAATCTTCAATCCGATAGCATTCCAGCAGCACCCAAGTACCTAAAATCTGTATTGCAGCAACTAATACATGGAAAATACTTATAGAAACCTTTTCTAACTCATCTTAGGCATTCACCTTCTCTCTCCGAAGATTCTCCAATCCTGTAAACATTAATTACCATCTTACAAGCATCTTACACTTGTCCAAAAATAGCCATGCAAAGGTTGGAGGCCCAAGACTAAATCTGGACTCTTACAACATCTTATGACATGTCATAACTGTCATAGATTCCACAAAAGAGTATCTTTCTAAGATAGGAACCTTGGGCTAAATATAGAAAATATACAACTAACATATCCGTCATATGCGTCATCGAATCACATAATCTTATGACAACTTGTAGCTGTCATAGATTCACTCACCAAACATTATGATAGTTGTCATACATGCCAAAAATAGTATATTCCTCAAGGGAGCATGCCTATCCTCATTTACTATGAGTTTTTACATTTGCCAACTGTAAATGTCTCTCCGTAACTATCGTCGGTAACTCTGAAATTACAACTGTCAATGAGACTACCTCATTCCCTTATGGGTAATTACAAATAACAAATAATAAATGGAATAAAATACAATATTGGAATTTACAAGGTTAATGGCACCTTATTCCAATAGTTGCAACTACAACATCTATCGGAATTCCCATATCCTTTATGATTTAATGGATGTCCATACACTTTTTCAAAGATCCCATTTGGGCATATACAAGGAGGATACCGACTAAAATTGTATAATTTGGATTTACACCCACCAATTGAATTTGATTAAAAGTTTCTAAAGCCTTATCTAAAAAACCATTTGTGCATATCTTGCAATCATTGTATTCCATGAGACAACATTTCTTTGAGGCATCATGTCAAATAGTTCACCTACCTTGTTTATGCTTCATCACTTTGCATACATGTATCATAGGGCAGTTACAACTACAACATCTAACAAGATTCCCATATCCATTATCTCTGATGGATGTCAATACCCTATTCTGGAGATCCCATTTGGGCATAGACAAGGAGGATGCTAGATAAGGTTGTGGAATTTCGCTTTACACCCGCTAATTACATTATATTGAAAGTTTCTAAAGCCTTATCAAAAAACCATTTTGTGCATATCTTTTAATCATTGTATTCCATGAGACAACATTTCTTTGAGCCATCATGTCAAACATTTTACGTGCCTTGTCTATGCTTCCACACTTTGTATACATGTCTCATAGGGTAGTTCCAACTACAACATATGATGAAATTCCCATATCTGTTATGCTTTGATGGATGTCCATACCCTGTTCCAAAGATCCCATTTGGCCATAGACAAGGAGGATGCTGGCTAAGGTTGTAGAATTTTGTTTTACACCCGCTTATTGCATTTTCTTGAAAGTTTCTAAAGCCTTATAAAAAAATATTTTGTGTATATCTTTCAATCATTTCATTCCATGAGACAACATTTCTTTGAGGCATCATGTCAAATAGTTCACATCCCTTTTCCATGCTTCCTAACTTTGCATACATGTCTCATAGGGAAGCTGCAACTACAACATCTAACAAAATTCCCATATCCTTTATGCTTTGATGGATGTCCATACCTTATTCTGAAGATCCCATTTAGGCATAGACAAGGAGGATGTTGGCTAAGGTTGTGGAATTTCACTTTATGCCTACCAGTTGCATTTGCTTGAAGGTTTCTAAAGCCTTATCAAAAATTACATTTTGTGCATATGTTGCAATTGTTACCATTTTTTTACCCCAACTCAAAAATTGGCTGAGTAGATTTATCATTTTTGAATGAGGTTTGATTTATTTATTTTATGTGTTAGTTGCATAGTTGTTATGACAAATGTAGTTCAGTTGTTCAGATACAGAAAAGAAAAGTTTCAATCATTCATTACATTGCAGGGCAGTAAAAGAGATAAGTATTCATTCACTACAGTGATTGTTCATTTACAATTTTGAATACATAAGAGAATAAACATTGCATTGAAGGAAACTAAGACATATAAGATATCCCACACAAGCCGTGGGTTATATCTGAACTCATGCAAATACAATTAAAACAATATGCATCTAATGAAGAAGAGAGAAAGACATAGCCATCATTGCCTTGTTTTGGTTGATCTTCGTAGAAGCCTCTAGTTCCTGCTCTCGACCTTGGCATGTACCTAAAAAAATGCAGGAAAGGTCCTGTTAGAAGCTTCGGTTATGAAAATCCTTCATCAATCAAGAGAGACATAATATCTTAATTGTAATACATTGATCAAGTGAGAGCATCCATATGCAGAAGGAACTGAAGAGAAGCAGACATAAGAACGTCATTGTTTTATTCTAATCTATTTGTTTCATGTGCAGGTATAGGACAAATCATGAAGCTAATTGAAGACATTCATCATGTGGTGTCAAATGGGCTCCCACAAGGGTTGAGCCCAACATGTTTCTACCCCTTGATCTCAAAAGGGATGAGTAGAAGAAGAGGATCATTGATAACATTCACATGACAAGATGAAAGAGTAACAAGACAATCATATGCATCAGTCCCATTTAAGGACATGACCATGATTTCACTTCAGAGTATGAAATGCAACCAAGAACATGACATGAACAGATGGAGGACCAAATTCAATGCATATAATAGCCTTACACTACTCCAACTATTATGAAATGACATTCTCAGTTCAATTGGAGTGTTCATTATAAACCAATAAGCAAATTGCAAAGATAGGTCAGTATCAAGTTTCATACTTTCTCATTTAATTGGAGTGATAGAATCAAATTCAGAATTTAATGACATAAGTTGCCTATTAAATGATGAAATATCCAATTATGCCTCACTTTTTTCTACCGATAAGTTGAGCATCAGACAAGAGTTATCACATGTTGCATTCATTGCATATCTATACAAGAAACATGATAAGTTTTACAGATCTGTAGCCAAAAATACAAGATAGCCAATCTAGATGGCTCATTTTTTTGTCTTTTGACAAACTCCAAATGGATCAAAAGGAGCATTTCATTACATGTTTGTAATAGAACATCAATATCATGTGACAAGGAGTAGTAAAATGGTATGATCATCATCCTTATGCTACAGGATATCATGTCGTGACAAAATGAAATGAATAAGTGTATGGTTGCATCTGTGGCTGAGTGAGCTCAAATGAAGTTTTCATTGTAAGAAGTGATCTACCAAGATTAGACAACAGATACAATGGACCTGATCATGTCCTACAGGACATCTCATATAATACATTTGATATGATTGAATACAGAAAGAAGAACAACAGAGGTTCATCTGTTACAGTTTATACAGAATGAGTAAGTGTTGCCTTCATATGTTATAATGCCAACATATCATGATATAGCTAGGTCATCATCATACATGAAAAATCTGATTGCTACAGTCCACTCGATGGACAAGTATAAGCTGTAGGAATAAAGACATTTATGCTACTACAATGGAGCCATTCAAGTGACAGTATCATCCCATATGCCATGCATGCTACAGAAAGAAGTTTCTATGCTCAGAAAAGAACAAACATTGCTTCAGTTTTCAAGTCTGATTTATACAGTAAAGAGGAAAATGCATATGCATTCATAGTAAAGCCATGGCATGTAGTGCCATTTGCATTCTTTTTTCAAACACTGACATCGACTCTCAGAACCAAAGCTTTTTGCGGTATTTAAGAGAAAGAGAAATGGTAGTATAAATTGTCTAGGTAGGCCAAAATGAGTTTATTGTTTATACAAAATAAAGAAATGAAACCCTTGTCCGGTAAACGTTTTCTTTCTTTTTCACAGTCAAACAAGTCAAAATGGAGTATTGAAGACATGGTCGTAACAAGAAAAGAGTTTTGTGTGACAGGACATGAAACCCTTATCGGGTTTAAAAAGGGAGTCTCCTTCTTCTTACTTACAGTCAAACAATATAAAAGAAACTTCTATGTAAGTATGGATGCATGAGAAAGGAAGGTGTTGACATTTCTTCTGAATCAGCATTAGGGTTTGCCACTTCTAATGCACAGGCAGATTCAGGCCAACTGAATACAGGAGGTTGTGTGAGCTCCTCCCCTTCACTTCTGGTTCTGCCGCACCAAGGGGGGTATCCCTATAACTCAAGATGTAACCTTGACTAGCTCAAAGATAGAAGGATCTAACTTGACAACAACAGGCAGAATACTCTCATGTATGGACCAAGATCTGTATGATAGATCACAAGGCTGGCAACATTCTTGGACATGATGTCTGGTTGGGTATGAGAGCATGCAGGGGGTTCCTAATCCTACTCCTACAACTAACAGGTGGAAGTATGAAATTGTTTGATATGAAATTGGATGCAAAGCTGGACATGGTGTATAACACAAAAACACAGCATGATTGGTGCCTATCCAGGGCTTGGAGTCGGTAGACATACACCTGTGAATGATCAGCATGAATAGCTAAAACTGGATTTCAGGGGGATACACATGATATCTGCCCTATAGATATCTCCCAATATAGAGTGTTGAGCTATCTCTACTTATGGCATCCCTACTGCAGTATACCCTTCCCAATGTTCAACCTGAAAACAGTTTAATCTGCCCCTTGAGCAGAGGTTAAAAGATCAGACATTCAACATAGGAATTCTATGCTCTAGAATCTAAACATAAGCAAACATCCAGATCCAGAAGAAGGATACATGCAATACTGGAGACAGAATTAACACAACACATGCTAAGATAGCATTACTCATACAAGATCAACCATGAAATCAGTGGATTCATGCCAAGTCCTACAACAGGAGATACATAAACTCACAAGATCAAGCTGTACAGAGCAACCAGATCAGCTGGTTTTGGATTACAGAGCCAAAAATCATCAACTTTCAACAACCTCAAATGAACAACACAACCTGCTTATAACAGCCAGGTAGGTGCTCAGCAATTAATTACAATGTTGACCAAAATCTCGCCAGATACACGGTATCATGAAAATGGCGCTCAAACACAACCAGATTGGCGCCCAAACTTGAATGCAGTAGGTAGGGGAGGAGACAGGAAGACTTCTCGAGCCCTGCGCCATCATCCGCTGATTGACACCTTCAGTCGGGTACCAGATCGACCCACGCCATCGCCCATACCTCTGCAACCATCGCCATTAATGGCGCACCAACCCGCGGCCTTGGGAAGATCATCAAACAGACTATCGCAAGCTTTTCCCGCCGAGACTCATCATCATGATATTTGAAAATGCAGGATAACAATATCCCACATGCACCCCGCGATGACCTCAATAACACTTTATATACTAGGTCATGAGCATATATCATGTCGGTGCTTTTGCTCCTGACGACACTAGTATAGACTTCATCATCATCATCCTCCAGCAGCATGATATCCTGTTGTTCAAAATATCACCCTGACGTCATCATGATATTTGAAATATAACCTTCATGATAATCGGCACAACCTGATCCATCGGAGGAACATCCTCCTGCTGAGCTTATAACAAAAGTCTGGCCGATGAACATCCTGATGACGTCATCATCATCTACTGCTGACGTCATCATCATATCTTCCTACTGCGCACCTCCTCATATCCGGATGACATCATCATCATGTTTGCAAATATCAGGAGGTCTCTTCAAGATGATCAGCTGTTAGAAATATGACCCCCACGGACCTTGATGACGTCATCATCATATTAACATCATCATGATATTCGGAAGACAACCGGATATTTGGAAATATCATCCTGATGCACAAATATCAGGTTGCACTGTAGCTCCACTATAAGATCGGGGCGATAGAAGAATATGATGATGCTTGAAAAGATCACCCCCACTAGATAATGCACGACGCCAGCAGGCGGATATCTCCTTGATATCAGCATCATCATGACGCTGGAACAAACATACACCCGGGTGATATGAAATATCACCCCCTCCTTCAGAAATATCATGATGCAGATAGGCAGAGAAATAGATATCACCCTGATATAAGGATGACGTCAGCATCATCAGGATGAAGAAACAACGAACGAGAAGTGATACAACATCATCAGGATGATATTGACTAAGATCATCCGATGATAAAAATATCACCCCGGCGAAATATCATGAAGGCAGAAAATATGATGACCTCCGCAAGCAGCAGGATGAAAACTGGAAATATCATGATGATGACGACGACCCTTAGGATAAAACAAGTTAGGTCGAGCAACTCAAAGAATAAGCAACATCATCATCATGCCTGCGCAAGGTGATAAATGGAAGATCACCGGAGACTTTGAAGAATCACCCTCGTAAGCAGATCAGGGCGCACTGTAGCTCGTCAGCATCATCATGATAAAAACCAAACATCACCCCATACTTCAATATGATGATGACGATGAGAAACCGGTCGACGGAGAACATGATGATGATGACCATCATCGAAACAAACATGATGACGATGACCTCCTCCTCAGGAAAACATGATGCTGCAGTTGAAAAATGCTGAGGAGGTCCAACACTTAGAAAAAATGGGCAAGAAGATAAAGGCTTCAAATGAAGAAACCTCCTGATCATGACAAATCAACCCCTGGTCAAAATGAGTGTCAACAGAAGGTTTTGTGACAACAAAAATGAAACCCTCACTTTGAGCACAAAGAAACTTCACATTTCTTACATCAAAAGACAAGGAAGAAGATACATAATGCATTACAAGGAGCGGCCACACCTTATGATAAGGTATTTCACATACCCAGCTAATACATATGAAACCCTCTTCATAGTTTCAGATATGCAAAGATAAAGAGTTCATGATGCAAGTAATGACAAGGAGGAATAGTGGACTTACCAGATAATGCAGCATGAGAGGGAGATAATGGCTGCAGCCAATTGAACCGAACCTTGACATTTTGTCATTCTTTCATAGGTTTGATACACAGAAAACTAAACAAATGTTATCAAACAGAGAAGACTGGGAAAGCAGTTACATGGCCGTGGCCATTTACATAATATATGCCATCAAAATAGTAGAATACCATTTTAAAAGCTCAGATTCAAGTTTACCAGGAGGCAGCTATCATTTTTGCCAAAGGACGTGCAATGAAAAACCATTAAAGACATCGAATGGAGCAAGGAAAGCACACAGAGCATGAAACCTCAAGTTGATAGCCAGAGTTGCAGAGCTAACCCAGTGACAACAAAAATGAAATGACAGAGATTTTAGGGTTCTCATTTTCTTTTGTTTGATGTCCCTTTCATTTTTTACCATGCAACATTTTTATCATTTTTATCCAAATGGGATCAGGGTCAACACTTTGTCTTGATAAGTGTCTAGTAATCATAAGTAGAGGTGGCTGACAGTACTTAGAAATATGGCTCAATGTATTACGTCAAAGGTGGACATGACTATGAGATATGCCTTTAGAATTTACAAGGTCTTAATCATCATCGGTGGTTGACTCACATTGGAGTCAAGATCTTATTTGATAATGCATGTGGTCAATTGTCTTTGACCTCCCACATGCATTTTATTATTCCTTCACATATTTCAATATATGTATAGAGATCAAAACAAAAACCTTGTGTGTGAAGAATATACAAAATGGAGATATGGTCAAAGGGGGTCAATACAACATGGTGGCACCATAGAGGTAGTGAGGTGGTAGAATATTGACACTTGGAGTCCATGGTGTCAAGCCTTTTAAGGCTTTTATTTATTTTTTGCAAAACATGTGTAATAGTTCATATTTTTATGATTTTTATAGAAAATCATTAATGATATCTTGTAAATATCTTGGTGAAATTATAAACCAGATATCATTTTTTTTGCAAAAAATCATATCAATAGGATATTCATTGAAACTACCAAGTCATGTAAAGTTAACTTTAAAGCAATGAAATTATGAAAAATTGCTTTTAAAGTTTAACTATTTTTAGGCAGTTAAAGCATTTTGATTCCCTTGGGCGAAATTAAGCATAACAGGACAAAAATCTTGCTTTTATGAGGCAGATTGGATAGATTTGGATACAGATTTGGTGGGGACCACCTAGAGGATCAAGTTGGCATTTTTTATTTGCAGTTTGGAGGCAGTTTGAGGCTATTTTTGGCATCTTTTTTCTGAAGCTCAAAAATGGATTGTAGATCTATTTTTAGGAGCTTTTTTAGCTTTCCTTACTGGAGATCATTTGGAGACATATATAGGAGAAAAACTTAGTCTTTTCTCAGTCAGTTAGCATCAATTTCTTCTCTCTTGTAGAGTTGTATACATTAGTTGGCTCATACATCTATTTTTTCATGCATTGTACTCCTCTTAGTTCTAATAGCAAATCATCTTGTTTCACATATTTTGCAGTCTTGATTTGATGTTATATTGTGACTATTTTAGTCCTTTATTTTGTCTCAATACTATTAAATTCAGTTATTCCTAGTTGCAGTTTGTGTTTGACATCAAACCTTGTTGCAAATTACTTAAGGAGTAACTATCAGTGAAGTGAGGATTTATGTTAAAAGATCTGCTTGTGAGTGATAGATTTCCATCCAATTTTAGATTCCAGAATTAGTTTGCATTTCATTTACATCTTTCTATCTCTTTTCCCTTCAAGTAAGTAGTTTAGGAATTATAAGAGAACCAACTCATTCTGGAGATTCATTCTCATGAAAGGAGACCTACATCTGAGAATGATTCCATGTTTCAGCAAGTAGTTAAGTTTTCACAAAGCTTAAAAAGGGTGCATACTTGAATTGACAACAACAATCATTGCATTCCATGAGACAACATGTCTTTAAGCCATCATGAATGGGATCAGGTCACTTCCTACAATGAATCTCTATTAATAACTATAGATTCTTAATATTTCTTTCCTTTTCATATGTTGTCATACTAAGCCATAGTGAGTAAGGATCTCAATCAGATAACAAAAGATCATTTATAATCAAAGTTAGGAATTCATAAATATAGTCATACATCTTTATGACAACATAAATTAATTGTAACTCATAGACTACAAGAACAAGTATTACCAACCCAAGTATCAATCCTAGTTTCCACTCAGCCACCCTCATAGTGGAGTATATAGTTTCACAAGGGTCATGATACAAAATGCACAACCACTTATAATTTCTTAATAATTTGGAGTATAAAACAACTTCATCCATTAGATCCTTTCAAATCACTTCTTTCTAAATCCTTACTTATGTCTATGCCTCACTTATTCAATACATTACCCATAGTTGATAAATGCATGCAAGACCTACTTGGCACACTAGTCCATTCTCTTCTACAAAACTAAGTGACATCTTAACTTAACTAGACTTACTAGTCCATATTAGTATCATGAGGGAGAATCAGGAGACATTCATGAAGATGGATTGAAGGATCAGTTACCATAGTAGTAACTAGAGCAGATAAAGTAAATTTTGGATAGCAGAATTGGACATAATAGTAGAGGCAAGTAGTACAAAGAGTATTTGGTTAAGTGGAAAGGAAGGTCGAAGGAAGATTTATCATGGATTTCTTTGGCTAAGGTAGGCCACCTTGGTTTTCCTCTAGCCCCAACAAAGTGAGGGACTCACTTTTTCAACAACCCCAGGTGTTTGATGTAGGAGCATCCTAGATTGAAGAGCAATCTTACATCAAACAAAAAATATTTGCCTTCTTTTCTTTTCTTGCATTTCAATGACAGTTTCAGTCATTTACAGTCTCAGCATTTTCTACCGCATCTTCATTTTAGAGATTGTGAAATAGGAATTAGCTTCTATACCATGCCAACTACATTTAGATTTCATGAGACTTGGATTCATATTGCAAATAGACATTACCATCAAAAGATCATCAGTATTCACAGAGTAGAGCATTCATTAGACAACATGATCATACAAGGTTTACGGAGCACTTCCATGACTTGCAGAGCTAAATGGAACATCCCAAAATATAATTTGGAACCAAATATACCTTCGTTAAGAACTGCATCAAGTTTCATTCATTTACGGAGCATTGAAAAGTGTTATAGACTGACCTACATGTACTTTACACATTTCATCATTTATTGGAGTTTGAGATCTCTTAAGGCCGATGTGGAGGATTCTAAGAGCTTGAAGAGAATATATATGCATTCATGAGATGCACTAGGAAAGTAGTCAGTTAGCTAAGTGATTCGTATCTGATGATAGATTAGAGTTGAAAGATAGTTCTTTTCCAGAGGCACTTCAATGCCAGTACATCTTAGGTTTGAAGCACATACAATTCCTTTCTGTTTCCAGTACAACACAAAGTACTTAGGTCAGTTTTGTAAAGCGTTGTGTTTGACTGTTCTCTAGATTATAGCATAACTGTCTTTGATTTCCTCTAGAAGTGATAGATGTGGTTGTACAGTGTAGACACCCAGAAATGTCCATCTCTTATAACATTACATCATTTAGACATCTTGTAGCATGTTTTTCTCTAGGTACCCATATCATCACCTAATTAGTTAAATAAATCTTTTTTTTTACTAATTTCATTTATTCCCTTTTAATCCCATAATCATACCTTCTATAATTAAATAAATTTTTATTTATTTAATTATTCATGTCAATTTATCCCCTCTAATTAAATAATTATTTTTAATTGTTTAATTAGTCATTTATCTATTTTCCTATAATTAAATAAATTTTTATTTATTTAATTAGCTTTCCACATCATCTATCATCATAAATCCAAATTAATTTAATAAATCAAATATTTATTTAATTAATAAAATCCTAACAAAATCCTCTTGCTTTCTTTCCAATTTTGAACTCATGTGTATCTAATTAATTTATTTAATTAGATAATTCATCAATTATCCTCCCATCCTTTTCAAAGATTTATTTCCTTTTTAAGGATTTAAAACTAAAAACAAGTCTTTTTATCTTTTTCCTATCTTGTTTTATTTCCTCTTTTATCAAAAAATCAAATCAAATCTTATCTTATCAAATCTTCTTCCCTCCACATCAAAAATTCTATAAATATGTCCTCTCACAAGCCATTTTGTATGCATTGAGTTGATATTCTTACTTTACTGAAATTCTTCCTCTCATCCATCATCTATCTATTTTCTTCCAATCTTCTATCTATCTTCTTTCATCAAATCTTCATCCTATCATTATGCTGCGTATCTAAGTAATCAACATCAAATCAAGTTACAACAATCAATCAAATTTGCATCCATCATTCAAGACATCGAGGTGATCTCCACACCTAAAACAGACATCACGGTTGCGTCCGAAAGGGCCAAGAGGTGTTGGAAAGATGATAGGATAAACTTCACAGTGGTGAAGAAATTATTAGGTGAATGTATCATTTTATTAGTTATTTTCTCAATCAAACTTTAGCTTCTTTCTTTTTAAACTTCAAATGAGCATAACTCGAGTGAAACTGATCGAATTTCAATGATAATTTTTTGAAATTGCTTAGAATCTTCCAAATTTTTTGTTTATGCAGTCTATTTGCCATATCAGATCATCCATATCAGATTTTTAATAGACCACATCATTTTGACCTCAGCATACACAACAAATTTAAGGACAAAAATCAATTAGGTGCAATCAATCCATCTCTCATCTCTAAACATTGCTTGCCTTCACACTTCGATTGGTGCAGGAGCACCTCTGAAGAGTTAAGACATTCCCAGTTATCATTTTAATTTATTGTAAGGCCTAGTGCCAATTGTTTTGATTTGGACAAATGTGTCCCCTAGATGAGATAATCCCATGTTGTGAGCCGATTTGGCATAGCTGGCAAGAGGTAGTTGTAAATGTCTGAATTGTAACTGTCTTGTAACGGATGGCAGAGGTGATGAATCGATTGAGATTCCACCGTGTGTAACTACCAAGATGTGAGTCTTTAAATAAGCAGTCCATGTTTGTTAGAGAGAGAGATATAGGAGGAAGAGAAAAGGAGGAGCAACAGAGAAGCATGTAATCTCAGAAAGAGAAATAAAATTTAGTGTTTTGTAAGAGCAATCAAGTTTTGACTCATTCCACTGGTCAAGACCTCGGTCGAGACCAATGGAATGCCAATCTGTATTTAGTCCCTTTTCTTTGTTGTTCTGTGTTATTTTGATTTGTACTAGATTAGAAATCTGTGTGTGTTTAGTTGCAAAGAACGGCAACGGTATTGTGGAAGATAGTTACAACCAAATGGGAAAAGAAGAAAGCCTAGTGAGATATATAGAAGTGATCGCAGAAAGAAGTCTCTGTGTGCATTGGCATGAACCTTGGCATCGGGCTAAGGAGATGATTGTTTGGCCGAAGTTATATTGTCACAGTGACAAGTGAGTTTGTATTGGGTTGATACTAAGTATTGGCGTAGCAGTTTTGAGGAAAGCCGATAGTGAAATGTTTTGTTGATGGTTGAACCATCGAATTGAACCGGTTCATCGGTTCAATGGGTTCAACTGAATGGTTCAAAGTAACAGTTCAACCGAATGGTTCAAGGCAACGGTTCAACCGAATGGTTCAAGGCAACGGTTCAACCGAATGGTTCAAAGCAACAGTTCAACTGAATGGTTCAAGGCAACGGTTCAACCGAATGGTTCAAGGAGTTCAAAGGGTTCAACCACTACGGTGGTTCAAACATAGATTCTGTGCTATTTATTGTGGCCGATAAGAGAAATGTTGCTGATGGTAATGGGAATATCTATTTTGGTGAGTCATGGATGTGATGTATGGGCTTTGCGAAGGAACATTTGAAAAGCTATTTGAGCACTTTGTGGGTAATATGGGTATTTTGACACCCTGTTTAGTAAGTTGTTGTTTTTCCTCCACATCAAATTGGTATCAGAGCTAGCGAAAGCTCTGGGAATCTAAGTGAGAGATTGGTGTTTTGGTTTGCTAATATTTGTGGTTGCAGATGCATGTCCACAAGCTATAGTTAGGCAGATAGGAGATATGTCATGGAGCCATAGGAGATGGTTCAAGGGCCTGAGAAGGAGGTCCAGTGGGTGTCGCCAAAAGTCCTGGGGAGAGAGGCAAGCGAGGACTCCCAGGTGAGGGACAGAAGTGTTGGTGCAGCATTGAGGTTGGACCTATAGCAGCATCTGGAGGAGCAGCCAGTTAAACTCCATTGAGAGGAGTCACAGTTGAAGGGTAAAAGTAGCAGAGGCATCAAGTTTGAAGACACCAAGAGAACAGAGTTGTTGCAGTTCTCACCGAGCATTTCCATGGGACATGGAAATTTTTCAAGTCTGGGAGTATGGTGCAGGAGCACCTCTGAAGAGTTAAGACATTCCCGATTATCATTTTAATTTATTGTAAGGCCTAGTGCCAATTGTTTTGATTTGGACAAATGTGTCCCCTAGATGAGATAATCCCATGTTGTGAGCCAATTTGGCATAGCTGGCAAGAAGTAGTTGTAACTGTCCGAATTGTAACTGTCTTGTAATGGATGGCAGAGGTGACGAATCGATTGAGATTCCACTATGTGTAACTGCCAAGATGTGAGTCTTTAAATAAGCAGTCCATGTTTGTTAGAGAGAGAGATATAGGAGGAAGAGAAAAGGAGGAGCAACAGAGAAGCGTGTAATCTCAGAAAGAGAAATAAAATTTAGTGTTTTGTAAGAGCAATCGAGTTTTGACTCATTCCACTGGTCGAGACCTCGGTCGAGACTAGTGGAATGCCAATCTATATTTAGTTCCTTTTCTTTGTTGTTCTATGTTATTTTGATTTGCACTAGATTAGAAATCTGTGTGTGTTTAGTTGCAAAGAACGGCAACGGTATTGTGGAAGATAGTTACAACCAAACGGGAAAAGAAGAAAGCCTTGTGAGATATATAGAAGCGATCACAAAAAGAAGTCTCTGTGTGCATCGGCATGAACCTTGGCATCGGGCTAAGGAGATGATTGTTTGGCCGAAGTTATATTGTCACAGTGACAAGTGAGTTTGTATCGGGTTGATACTAAGTATCGGCGTAGCGGTTTTGAGGAAAGCCGATAGTGAAATGTTTTGTCAATGGTTGAACCATCGGATTGAACCGGTTCATTGGTTCAATGGGTTCAACCGAATGGTTCAAAGTAACGGTTCAACTGAATGGTTCAAGCCAATGGTTCAACCGAATGGTTCAAAGTAACGGTTCAACTGAATGGTTCAAGGCAACGATTCAACCGAATGGTTCAAAGCAACGATTCAACCGAATGGTTCAAGGCAACGGTTCAACCGAATGGTTCAAGGAGTTCAAAGGGTTCAACCACTACGGTGGTTCAAACATAGATTCTGTGCTGTTTATTGTGGCTGATAAGAGAAATGTTGCCGATGGTAATGGGAATATCTATTTTGGTGAGTCATGGATGTGATGTATGGGCTTTGCGAAGGAACATTTGAAAAGCTATTTGAGCACTTTGTGGGTAATATGGGTATTTTGACACCCTGTTTAGTAAGCTGTTGTTTTTCCTCCGCATCATCGATTTAGGCTTAAAATTAATCTTGTTTGCTATCACATCATTGGAATCTAGGCTAAAATGAACAAGTGTCTTTCCTACACATTTGGCTTTGGGATCTTAAAATGAACAAGTACCTACATTGTCTTCTTTCACACATTTCATTTCTAAGGGTTAATTAACAACTGTGATTTGTCAAACCCTATCTACGAGGCCTGCTAGGGGATTTCATCAACCCTAGGGATGACCTCAACCACATGTTCTGGTGGGGTATATCAAAGGGGGGAGAGAAAAAGCTATACCTCAATCTAGCTAAATAGTCATTGGGACAACCTTGTGGCCCCAAGTGATTCTGGACACAAGGTGAAGTGGTATTCACTTACGCTTATGCCACATCCTTTCAATGGGCTAGTATTCACAGATTGAGGCCCCTCATACATTGTGTATATCAGGGACACCCTTAGTTAACCCTTGTGTATCTTAGCTTAATACTTATCAGCCATACCCTATCTAATTAATCATTAGGGCTTGTTGTGTTTGCAAGTTTTTCTTAATCATAACATCTAATCTTGCAAGGAAATTTGAACATAATGCTTGGCATGTGTGTTTATGCATTTACATTGTGTTTGATATTCCCCAAGTCAAACTACCAAACTTTCCTTATCATCTAAGCAATCACATCCTAAGAAAGCCCTAATTCATCCTAATCATCAATCCAAGTTATCCCACCTTGTTATCCCACATCATCCTTATCATTATCCTGATCCATCCAAGTCACCTAACCCAATCATCCACACCATTATCAAAACCCAAAATCTAAATCATCCCAATAAAAAATCAAGACCTTATTTGATCATTATCAACATTTATCCAAAATCACTTGAGATCATTAGTCTATCTCAAGTCATCAAATCAAATCATCCAATCAACTCTATTACTTAAGTGTCATTAGTCTATCTTAAGTATAGAAAATCATCCAATCAACTATATCACTTAAGTGTCACTAGTCTACCTTAAGTATAGAGAATCATCCACTCTTTGAAGCAAAACAAATCACCCTAAGGGCTTGAAATTTGATCCCCAAACATCACAATCATCCATTATCCCCCATTTCATCTCATATCTCTCCAACAACATGGATCCTTATGTAGAAATGCAACATTTACAAAGACTTAAATATGCTTATGAGGATCAAAATCCTATTGCTAAAGAAAATTTCAAAAATGACATTAAAGATATCCCCTTAGCACACCTCATCATTGGAGACTCCCAAGCCCCTACCCCATCCACATCATATCAACCTTTATCATATCAACCTTCATCATACCAACCTTCATCCTATATATCCACCCCACCAACCTTATATCAACCTTCAACATCCTACATATCCCCCACATCAACCTCCTATCAACCTTCATTATATCAACCTTCAACCTCATATCAATCTCCATCCCCTTATACATCCATGCCATCATACTTATCGAACCAATCAATACATCCAACTTATCCATCCCCCAACCTTTGTCATCAAAACACCAATCTAGCACACCTCATCACTGAAATTCAAATCTTATATCAACAACCATTATCCTATGTGAATCCCCCATCATCCAATCCCTCCATCACAACATCCCCCCAACCCCATCACCCTTAATCCATCATCCTATGTATCTCCCAATCCATCAATCCCTATCACCCATACACCATCCAATACACCATCAAACCTCCCAAATTTTAAGCCAAGAGCACCCAATGAATCCTTGAGGGATTTTCTTCAAAGAAAAAGAGAAGCTAGGGAGTCCTCCCAATCTCCCACCCCTTCAAAACCACCATCTAATCCAGCACCTATCCTTGAACCCATCCAAGAACCATCACTCCCTAATCCCATCACCCACCTATCCAATCCCAAGATCCTATACCATCCACCCTTACTATCCATCCATTATATTGTCCTTCAACCCATATACTCTTGAAGGATGTCACCCATTAGCTATTAGCAAGGAATCAAACACCCACCATACCTCTTAAACAATCTCCTATCATAATTCAAGAACCATCATGTATCCATGTTCAAAAACCTGTAAGTCAAGCACTTAACACATCCATCCAAGCACCCACCACATCTATCCAAATCACTTCCACTTCCATGCAAAAACATGAGCTATGTCAAGAGTCAAATCCAAAGCATGTTGAAACATCAACCCCCTATCCTAATCAAGATCTAACCATGATCTAATCCCATACCCGATCCCCTCCAATCTAGTGATCAACTTATTGATCCCACACCATCCTCTATTACCTCTTTATCTACCGATCCCACTCCAAATCCATCCTCTTATCCACTTGGAAAAAGCATCTTCATCCATGTTGACTCCCTCATAGGAGGTGAACAACTTCCATCCACCACTTATCCTCTTCCAACAAATAATGGACTCACATCTTGTTTCCAAAGCACTAAACATCCCATTGAATGTCGCATACTCCAACATATGAACTATCAAGGAAAAGGCTTAGGCCTTAATGAACAAGGTATCTTGGAGCCCATCCACACCACATTCCATCCATCCTTGCATGGCCTTGGCTATATATCCCAAGGAAAACAATCAAAACATGTTGGTAACATCCACGCATCCTCCAAAATTGATGCAGGAGCATCTAGTGGTGTAAGGGAAATCTTGCATCACCCAAAAAGAACTTGATTCAAAATCATTATAGTTGTTTTCATTTATTTCCATAATTAGTGTTTTTGGTTCCATAATCTCCTGAATAATGATGCAAGACTTTCAGTTTTTTTTTTAAACTGCTAAACATAGCAAACTGCAAGTTTTGGAAAGTTTACCTACTATTTTAGGAAAGTTTACATTTGGGCACGGATTGAAGTGAAAACTTACCGAAAGCTTCATAACTGAAATATAAGACATTTGGCAAATGAATTAGGCAAAGATCATTTGTGAGCTGAAAGATATTAAAGTTTTTATTTTCTGAAAAGCCCCTAAAAATTTTTGAAATGAGATATGAGGCACTAAAACATCCCATAAAGTCCCAAAAAGTTGATGGAAATCTATTTACAGATTTCTGACATGATATTTCACATCACGAGCTTTCTAATGCCTAAAATAGTTTGTCAATCGGACACTCGGATCAAAAGTTATGCTTCCCGGAAGTTGACCTACTTTTGGAGGGAGTTGCAAGTTTCAAAATTTAGCTAGAAGCTGCCAAAAAGTGCTATTTATGACTATTTTGGGAACCCTGTGCAGTAGGGTGTTAAGGGGGAAAGTGTAGAGTCAAGAATAGGTGGGAAAACCAAAACCCTATTTGATTTAGGGTTACAGAAGGAAGATGATTCCATAGTCTTGTGATAGGAAGTTGTAATGTGTTGCAGCCTGTGGAGGATTGATTCCTCTGATTGTATTTGAGCTTCTGTAATGTAATAAGTTGTCCAAATCAATAAAGAAAGTTCTATTTTATGTGTGCAATTTCTGTTATTGTGTGTTTCATGATTTACCCCCTTCATCAAGTGGTATCAGAGAAAGGGTTCCTGAGTGTGTAGACAGATCGCCGACCATGAGGCAGTTTGCACCAGGACCTGAGGTTGTGGGTTTGCTGCAGAGATCAAGATGCCTCCATGAAGAAATCATATTAGGAGGAATGCTTTGACGGAAGAGGGTTTTAGAGCCTTGGAAAGGCAAATAGATGCATTACAAGAGGAGCTACGAAGAGGGTTTGAGCTGAGAACAAGAGAAGAAAGCAAAGATGAATCTAAAGAAGAGCTATCTGAGGAAGAACAAGAAGTTACAGGAGATTCTACAAAAGTTAGGTTGTTGAGGGCCATTTTCAAGATTAGAAAGAGGTCCAAGATCAAATTTCCTACATATTTTGGAGATTTGAATCCAGAACAGCTTATTGATTCAATCAATGACATGGAGGAGTATTTCAAGTATGAAGATGTGGAGGACCCAGATCGAGTCAAGTTTGCAAAAACAAAGTTGAAGGGCCATGCCAGTATTTGGTGGAAGGAGGTCCAATTAGAGAGGAACAGAAGAGGAAAAGGAAAGATCACTAGATGGGATCAGATGGTGGAGAAACTGAAGAAGCAGTTCATTCCTATGGACTATGAGATTGAGTTATTGAAGAAGCTGCAAGGATTGAAGCAAGGCAACAAGTCTGTTAAGGAGTATACATAAGAGTTTTATAAGATTACTATCAGAACTGGTCATGCAGAGGCCAACAAGGAGAAGGTAGCCCATTAAATTAATGGGTTGAGGCTAAGTATTCAAGAGGAGCTGAGCTTGGTCAGAATGACCAGCATAGAAGATGCATACCAGTTTTCCTTGAAGGTGGAAGAGAAGCTAAATAAAAGATTTGACAGCAAGCAAAGGGGAAGAGGTCAAGGTGGAAGGACTGGTGGAAGATCCTATGGGGGCCGAAATGAAGATCCAGAGAAAAGTGAAGAAGCTGACACCAGTTGAAATAAGAGAGGAGATAATACCTACTGCCCTCATAACCAGAACAATGGTGAACAAAGAGGAAGAGGAAGAGGTAGACCTAGGCAAGGACCTAGAAGAGGAAGTTTCAGAGAAGCTATTTCCAATGTGGAGAAGAAGGGCATCAAGCATACGAGTGTCCATAACATCAAGGAAGGACAAATAGAATACCTGAAGGTAATGCATGAGTTGCACATGTAGATGAAGATGCATTGTCTGAGCGTTCTGAAGATGCTGAAAGGGGAGAAACCCTAGTTGTTAGAAGAACTTTGTTGAATGAGGAGAAAGAGCCCAATCAAAGGAAGAGTTTATTTCACACAAGGTGCAAATGTGAAGGTAAGTGTTATGATATTATTATTGATAGTGGAATTACTGACAATCTTGTTTCAAAGGAGATGGTTGACAAGTTGAAGTTGACAAGAAGAAAGCATCCACATCCATATCAGATTGCATGGTTGCAGAAGGACCATAGAGCTTTGGTCAATGAGCAGTGTTTAGTGAAGTTCAAGATTGGGGACTACCATGACGAGGTGCTATGTGATATCATACTAATGGATGCATATCATATGCTGTTGGGGAGATCGTGGAAGTATGATAGAAGCACTGTCCATGATGGCCGTGTAAATACATATTCCCTAACAAAGGATGGAGTTTGTCATAAGTTGAAGCCCTTGAAGGAGGTGGAAGAAAGGGATGTAGTACTTCCAGAATTTTCTTGGTAGATGGTAGGACATTTTTGGAGGGTATGAAGGATGAGCATCATTGCTTTGCATTGATTCCTAAGATTAGTCAAGAGAAATGTGAAGATGTACTAGTAGAATTTTCAGATATGTTGGAAGAATGTCAGGACATTATCTCTGATAATGTACCAAAAGGTTTACCACCAGTGAGGAAGATAAGTCATCAAATGGATTTGATACCAGGAGCTAGTTTACCAAATAAGGCAGCCCACAGAATGACCCCTGTAGAGAGTGAAGAGCTGAATAGACAAGTTCAAGAGATGTTAAGGAAGGGGCTGATAAGAGAGAGCCTAAGTCCATGTGCGGTACCTATAGTACTAGCACCTAAGAAATATGGAGAGTGGAGAATGTGTATAGATTCTTGAGCCATCAACAAGATCATGATCAAGTACAGATTTCCATTACCTAGAATGGATGACATAATGGATTGTTTGAGTGGAGCCAAGTACTTCACGAAGATTGATCTAAAGAGTGGGTATCACCAGATCTAAACTAGAGAAGGAGATGAATGGAAGATGACCTTCAAGACCAAGGAAGGTTTGTATGAGTGGTTAGTCATGCCATTTGGACTAACCAATGCACCGAGCACATTCATGTGGCTCATGAATGAGGTATTGAAAGGATTTTTGGGAAGTTTTGTTATTGTCTATTTAGATCATATTTTAATTTTTAGTAAGACTTGGGATGAGCATCTGATGCATATCAAAAGAGTTTTAGAGAAGCTGAGGGAGAAGAAGTTGCTAATTAATCTGAAGAAATGTAGTTTTACAAAGGAGTTGGTATACCTAGGATTTGTTGTCTCAGAGGAAGGTCTTAAGATGGACCCAGAAAAGGTGAGAGCTATCCTTGAATGGGCTATGCCAAGGAGTGCCACAGAGGAACAATCTTTTCATGGTTTGGCAAGTTTTTACAGAATGTTTATAAAAAATTTTAGTAGCTGTAACATTGGAAAATGTCCCCTTGGGGGCTTTTCCCTCATTAGGTTTAGCTCCTGGGTCTTTAGCATGCATTTAGGACATCTTAGTTCATAATTTGGTATCTCGATGGAATGAGCCCTAGGTAACATGACAAATGAGACCTAGGAGGACCCTGTTGGCAAGAGACACTATATGGATTCATGGTTGTTGTCATTGATGGCAACAAAGGTCATCCCACATATCCGCAAGTCATGATGTGTCTCTATCGGAAGTCAGAATAAAGAATGTTGTGGTCCGGTGAAGAAGAACAGAGCATGTGGCAAGGTCCGACAGATTGGTCCGGACCTCTCAGAGGAAGTGTCTTGGTGCAGTGCAGATTTGGGGAAGTCAAGAGGACTACCTTGAGTGGTATATTCCAAGGATTTAGCCTCCGGTGATGGACAAGGAAAAAGATATGAATGGTTGAGTACCAGATTCCTGAGAGACAGTGAAAACAGAGGAAGAACTGACTGGCAGAGTATCAGACTGCTTTCCGGATGTGTTACTGTTGATGACAGAGGTTGTGAAGGCATGAATCATGTTTGGCCGACATGATTTATGATATCTACAAGTATATGCTTAATCCGCATTGCTTGGTGAGGAAGGATTCAGCCGACAGAATGAGAGTTTGTAAGAAACTAGACTGTTCCGGATGCCGACTAGAAAGGTGATGAAATTACTTGTGCGGATATATATAGAGGATGGATTTAGTTGTGAAGGTGGTGTTGATGTGGAGATATATGCGAGCAAGTCCAGATAAGAGCAGAGGTAGCAAAAAGGATCCGGTATGTGAAAGATAGTAGAATAAAGAACAGAGGAAAGATGAAGTGCAGCAGATCAGTGTACTGAGCCTAACCGGAACTGAACTCCAGCATATGCAGATGCTTCCAATCAGTTCAAGACTGTGATTCTCATCACTTTGTAGACAGTGTGTCTTCTTGTAGGCAGTGGGCCTCTTGTGAGCAGTGTGCTCGGGCAGTGAGCCCTAATTGGCAAGTGCCATTTTTGTAATTTCCTATTCTTCTAACAGAGAATATTTTTGGGTTAATCACCCCGTGGTTTTCTCCCTTAATAGGGTTTCCACGTCAAAAATACTGTGTCATGTGTTTCTTATTTCATGGTTAATGTTTTTGTGTTTGATTTTATGCTGCATCAATTAAAAGGAAAGTTCAATAAGGAAAATAGTTAGGATAACTGATTCACCCCCCCCCTCTCAGTTATCAACAATTGGTATCAGAGCTAAGTTCCTCCTAATAGAGCCTAACAGCTTGAGGAAGATCTGGGATTTCAAATGGATGCATATGGTTTAAGGGAGCAACTCAAGACTGCTCTTGAGGATCTTGAACAGTCAAATTCTGAAGTCAGTGAATTAAAGGAAAGACTCAAATAGGCTGATGAATTCATGAGAGAATTAAAAGACAAATTAAGTCTCTCTATGAAAAAGAGAAAGGAGCTGCTTCAACAGTTGGCAAGGCAAAGTGAAGAAAGCAATACAAATGAAGAATTGACTGAGCAAACCAAGTTATGTGAAAAGTTATCAAAAGAAGTCATTATGTTAAGACATGAAATGGAATCAGGAACTATAAAGTTTACTCAAGAGATTGAAGAAAAAAGAAAGGCTGAAGACAATATAAGACAATCTCTTAAAGAAAAATCAGAAGAATGCCACCAGATGGACAGGATTATCAGACATCTTGAATCTGATCTTGAAGATGCCAAAGATAATGAAGGAAAACTTGAGGATCAAATTGCCTCTCTCAAAAGAGACCTTCAAACAGCAAATGAATATAAAGAGAAATTCAAGATAAGTTCTGCTCAACTTGAAGTTCTTCTTGGAAGTCAAAAGAGGACAGATGACAAGTATGGTTTGGGATATGAGAAAGGAGAAAGCTCTGGATCCGGTCAGAAGAATCTTGGATCAGAAAATCCAAGGAGCAGGCCTAGAAGACCTCCGGTAAGACAGCCAAATGCTCAAAGATATCCATCCTTCAATGGATACTGCCACAGCTGCAACCACTTTGGTCACAAAGCTAATCAGTGCAGAATGAGAATGAATCAGAATAATTCATCCTTCTCCGGATAGTGCTTCAACTGCAAAAGGTATGGACACAAATCCCATGAATGCAGAATTATGCAAGTAAACAAATCATTCAAAGGTAGATGCTTCACATGCAATAGAGTAGGTCATATTGCTAATCAATGTAGATCAAGAGGATATCAGTCAAATATGCAAAGAAATGTTATTTGCCAAATCTGCAATAGGTCCGGTCATAATGCTAAAGTCTGCAGAAACAAGAATCAGGACAAAAGAGGTCCGGTGTATAATCAGAATCAAGACAAGGGTAAACAAAAGATGAATGCGGATGAGGTTAGGAATCAGATGAGCAAGATTTGGGTGAAGAAAAGTTCAGAGAATGTAGAGGTTGGATCCGCACCAGACTCTGGTGCTGATATTTCTTCCGAAAATTAAAAGGTGAGCTCAGGCTCAGGGGGAGACTCAAAGAAAATCTTGTTCCCCCAGCCAAACAAGTGGTGCCGGATGTGGCACAAGATGCGGATCAAAGGGTTTGTAGATATGAGTCTTGAGATACTTCAGTCAAGTTTTCAGAGGTCCGCATGGAGTTATGAAGAAGCTGTGATCGATCAAATAAGACCTGTTCAGGGAGATGCTCCGGTATGATAAAAGATTACAAAAAGGTCTGGGAAGATCCGGAAATGCACTATCTTGTTCTGCGGATTGGACAGAGTGTTTGGGATGTTCTTGCAATATGTTACCTCGATTCATTCATGATTGAAAGATCTGGATGATATCCACAGATCAGGACTAATCCGGGATACTCCAAACTATCCAGACAAGGCAAATCGGAATGATGTAGGTGAAGCATTTATTGCAGACAGATATTAGGGTTCGCGGAGCAATTTAAGGGATTTCTCAAAGGTCATTTGCTCATTCTGCACTCGAGAAGAAGCGAAAAGTGGAGCTCTGCAACAAGGTTCATCAAGCACACCTAGGATCTCCTGCCGAAGCTATTGCATAAAGAAATCAATCCAACCACTCCGTGCAAACCGAAGGCGCATAAGGTATTCTCCGTTTTTCATTACCTCACTGCAAATCTTTGAAGAATGGCTACTCCAAACATAGTTAAGATCTCTGATAGACCTCGCCCCTCATTCAAGAAACATCCTTACAAATCATTGGAGGTAGATCCACTAGGAGCCTTCTCTAGTGTTCCTCACGGAGTTTTACATACCGAAGACATTAGGGTTTACATACATGCAAACATTGAGGAATTTGGGGAATTCAAATTAAGAGACCTCTATCACAAGCAGCTGATAGACAATGCTTTTGAGCTTAAACCAGAGTATAAGGACATCCAGAAGAAACAATTTGAGCAATTTATTCATTTCCCCTGCTTTGAAGAAGATGAATGGGTCCGGTATGTACTGAGCAGGATGCATGACAACTTTCTATGGCTAGATAGACCCTGCAAGATCACAAAAGAGGCAATTAGAGCAGTAACTGGTCTATACTCTTCCGGAGGGGTACCTATCCTCAAATCTGTCAAGAACAACATTGTAACTGAGGCCACCGGATCAAAATTTGATAAGAGGGCAATGACCATTGAAGACATCTCGGATCCGGATATCAAATATGCATCAATGATAATAGGATACAAGATCTATCACTCCAGCAGGGAGAATTTTGTATCCGGAACTGCAATATACACTGCCTATGAGATGCTAAGAAAGAATGCAGAGTATGATCTCTGAGAACTACTGCTAAGCCAATTAATGGAAAATATACAGAAAATCAAGAAGGATAAGAAGAATTCCTTTAAGTATGGTACTCTTATTGTATGTCTATTCTTCTACTTCATGAATGAGCTACCCGGAACAAGTGGATGGGTATGGCAGAATGACAAACCTGTTGCAATTCAGATAAGAGACTATCTGCATGGACTTGGGGATGCAAAAGCGAGAAATACAGCTCTATGGGGATACTTCAAAAACTTTCAGAGCATGATGCAAGCAAGAGAGAGAATTCCCCAGTCTCTTGTTGAAAAATACAAAGACTCAGTGTGCTTTATGGTTGACACTGATCAGTGCCTAATGGAGGCAGTAGAGCCAAGGACTGTCTGGATCATGCCCATGGGGTATGAAGTAGATGAACAGATAGTGGAGCTGCATGTTCAACACATGCTAAGTCAGCCCAAAGATCCTAAGGCAGAAAGGTTTGGAACCTTTGAGGAGCTGAGTGTAAAAATACATGTAGAACTCAGGGAACCTGAGATTAAAAGAAAGGTGAGAAAAGAAGTAGAGCACATTGCTCAAGGCCTAGGTATCTCAAAGGAGGCACTTGATGCCAGCCAGGAAAAGAGGAGGAAGGCTGAGGAAGAAGAGAAAAGCAAAGAAAGTGCTCCGGTTGAAGCTCCCACCCGGACCAGATCATCAAAGAGACCTGCACCTCCCACAACCAAAAGTTCAAAACCGGAAGTTCAGGCATCCGGTAAGAGATCCAAGACAAAAGCCACAAGGGCTTATGGAAGCCAAAAGGATGAAGAGGAAACAGAATCAGATGAGGGAGTAAGAGAAGTAAAGAAACAGAAGAAGAAAGGATCCGGTAAGCCCTCCACAGGCCAAGACAAGGATGAAATGGCAGAGGTAACTGTTGAAAAGCCCACTCTGTCACTAGAGAGCATAATCAAGTCGGTCACGGTGGATGGAAACCTTCAACCAATGACTGAATCATATGATGACTTCAGTGAGGCCGACCAAAAGACTCTGCAGGAGGCCACAGTAAAATATCTTAACATATATAATAAGGCTTTCATTGAAATAATATCTCTTATTCCTAAAAGCCTAGAAAAGGAAATGGAAGTAAGAAAGAATAATGCTCATGCTAAAGATCTTGAGATCCGGGAGCAGATAGCTATTCAGCTATATCCTCAAATTGATCCCAAGACAATGAACATTATCTTCAAAGACTGCAAAGATGAGTTCAGAAGCAAAGCCAGGATGAATCAACTCATGCTTGGCGAGACTGACAAAGTGGCCCAAGAAACAGAAGAGATCCTCCGGAAGGCCTTCAAAAGGTTCAATCTTCCGGTTGTAGAGGATTTAGGTACAGAAACAGCTGAGGACTTGGGACCCTCTGCTCCAGAAGAAGTGGCCCATGAACAAACTAGCATCTCTCCTCCAGTTTCCCCTACAGTCTCCGGATCCAAAGAAGAAGAGCAATTACAGGAGAAGGAAGCAGTGGTGAAAGACAAAGAGGTTGACAGTTCTAAGACTGCAGAAGAAAAGAAACATCTGTCTCCGGCAAGAGACACTGCACAAACTGTTCAACAATTTTTGAGCAAAGAAACTCTAGAGATTGATGAACCGGAGCTTCTAAAAGGTCCATTTGATTTTGACTCTCTCTCTCCGGTACAAACAATGAAGATAGCTTCATTTGCAAATGCCAAGGCAAATGAAAAGCTCCTGAAGTCTCATATGGAAGACTGTGAGTTGATAGAGGCTGCTTCCGGAGTACTTGTAAAAATCATGCCATCAATCCAGATAGATCCGACAGCCTCCACTTCCGGTAATCTAAAAACCTTAGTCAGCAGTATTGATACACATTTTGATTCTCTAGAAAAATCAGCTGAAGAAAAGGTCCAGAAGGAATTTTTGGATAAGAGATTTTCAGAAATATTAGAATTAATCTCTAAAGATAGGAAGATTGTAAGCATTGGAATAAAGAGCTGAGAGAATGCTCTTAAGGATGGCGGTGACATCTATAAATTTTGTATATCCTGGTCAAAGGCAACAGCAGCATTTGACAAGAAAATAAAAGAGGAACAGGATAAGCTACAAAGCTTATCTCAAAGTTTTGATCCTCTCTCTTCCTCTATAATAAATCAAGAATGTCAGACTATTGCAGTCTTGAATGAAATAAAGAATCTTGAGAAGGAAAGAAAGAACATCACTAACCGGATGGGAGAACTTAGAAGGATTATAATCCCTAAGTTGGAAACTATGCATGAGGCCATCAGTGATGCTCAGACCACCGCCCAAACAAAAGATCCGACAGATCTCAAGCGGGCAGAAGCGTTTGCATTTTTGTTGAGTGGTCACATTTCAATTTTGGACAGAATGAAGCAAAGCTGGGCTACAGAAATGATCCAATTGCAGACATCCTTTGCAGACATTCTTCAATATATGTGAGTATGTAAATATGCGGCTAAGTATAAGAAATTTTTGAAAATTTTGTTATGCGGACCCTACCCTTTGCCATTGATGTCAAAGGAGGAGTGAGGAGCAGTGAAAAATGAGGGATCCAACTAAGGGGGAGTTCCGGAAATTGTATATAAGGACAGAGCATCAGCAAAGGGGGAGCATAGTGAAAACACTTAGTCATTTTTCACTAAGTGTTGCCATCAATGCCAAAGGGGGAGATTGTTGGCAAGAGACACTATATGGATTCATGGTTGTTGTCATTGATGGCAACAAAGGTCATCCCACATATCCACAAGTCATGATGTGTCTCTACCGGAAGTCAGAATAAAGAATGTTGTGGTCCGGTGAAGAAGAACAGAGCATGTGGCAAGGTCCGACAGATTGGTCCGGACCTCTCAGAGGAAGTGTCTTGGTGCAGTGCAGATTTGGGGAAGTCAAGAGGACTACCTTGAGTGGTATATTCCAAGGATTTAGCCTCCGGTGATGGACAAGGAAAAAGATATGAATGGTTGAGTACCGGATTCCTGAGAGACAGTGAAAATAGAGGAAGAACTGACTGGCAGAGTATCAGACTGCTTTCCGGATGTGTTACTGTTGATGACAGAGGTTGTGAAGGCATGAATCATGTTTGGCCGACATGATTTATGATATCTACAAGTATATGCTTGATCCGCATTGCTTGGTGAGGAAGGATTCAGCCGACAGAATGAGAGTTTGTAAGAAACTAGACTGTTTCGGATGCCGACTAGAAAGGTGATGAAATTACTTGTGCGGATATATATAGAGGATGGATTTAGTTGTGAAGGTGGTGTTGATGTGGAGATATATGCGAGCAAGTCCAGATAAGAGCAGAGGTAGCAAAAAGGATCCGGTATGTGAAAGATAGCAGAATAAAGAACAGAGGAAAGATGAAGTGCAGCAGATCAGTGTACTGAGCCTAACCGGAACTGAACTCCAGCATATGCAGATGCTTCCAATTAGTTCAAGACTGTGATTCTCATCACTTTGTAGACAGTGTGTCTTCTTGTAGGCAGTGGGCCTCTTGTGAGCAGTGTGCTCGGGCAGTGAGCCCTAATTGGCAAGTGCCATTTTTGTAATTTCCTATTCTTCTAACAGAGAATATTTTTGGGTTAATCACCCCGTGGTTTTCTCCCTTAACAGGGTTTCCATGTCAAAAATACTGTGTCATGTGTTTCTTATTTCATGGTTAATGTTTTTGTGTTTGATTTTATGCTGCATCAATTAAAAGGAAAGTTCAATAAGGAAAATAGTTAGGATAACTGATTCACCCCCCCCTCTCAGTTATCAACAGACCCCTTGAGCTATACCCTGCCCAAAATAGGAATGAGGACTTGGGCGCTCACACCCTAATCTTGCCCTATTTTGGGGCAACCCTAATTTCTAGGTGTCAATTTATGACTATTATTTGGGTCCTTTGCTGACACGGTAAGTTTGAATTACAAAAATCTTGGCAGGAGTGTTTGTAGTTGCATATAAAAGCATGCTTAGGCATTCATTTGTAAACTAGATGCCAATTGTGATGTTCATGCATTTTAAAGGTGATTCAAGGCTTTCATTATGTTGCAAGAGCAGACTTGTGTGGTTTGTGTGTTTGTATTTACAGATTTGAGCATCTATTTCATCATGGAATGAAGATCATCTTCCTCCCATGATATCTTCATTACAAGGTGACATTATATTGTGTTTTTATCATTAATTGCTTTGGTTTTTGTCTCTACCTCACAAGGGCATGCACTCTTTATTTCACAACGGTGTTCGGAGACTTAAGTGTACTCTGGGGTTTGACTGAGGTAAGCCTCTAAACACCACAAACCCCTCCCAAAGTTTTGTGATTGTAGGTTATAGGTGTCATATTTGGGAAAAGTGGAGTGGCAGGAAGGATTGGAAGACATCAAGGATTCAAGATCTGAAGAGCAACAAGATCCCAGAGCATTTCTAGGACTTGGGTGCTTGCTCTAGTGTCCTCCGAAGCTAAATTTCTAGAAACAGGAGTTACAATGCTGATTAGTGTCGGAAGGAGGTTAGGATCTCGCAAAGAAACTGGTACCTTGGACTTGAGTGCCCGCTCCAGTGTCCCAGATTGTTCCTCCTCAGAACCTTGATAATAGGTACTCTGTGATTTGTTATTTTACTTCCATCTGCAAGAGCTTTTTCCGTTATTCATCAATTTATTGCCGTATTTGCATAATTAGGGTTTTAATGGTCAATTGAGCATAAGAGAAGAGAAATTGATATTAAAATTCCCTAATCCAAGTTTCCTTACATCTCATAGTGATCTAGGGTATGATAGTGAATTGCCACTCGACCTTAGATCCTTGAATGTAAAGTGGAAAGGAGGATTTAAACATCAAACAATAAAACATTAACAAATCTAATTTTCCACTAAACATTTTTGTGAACCCATGTTTTTGGACTTAAATTGCAACTTGCTGAGTGTGTGTCTTTAGATTTAGATTTATTTCATTCATTCATATAGTTATTCATTTTATTGCACTGAGAAAAAATTCAAAAAAATTGCATTGTTTGGCTTACTAAATTGCATCAATTCTTTCTAAATTTTCCTAATTCATGATTTTTGCATCAGATCTGATATAAACTATAGAAAAAAACAAAAATTCAAAAATTTTCATTGCATTTTCATTATTAATTTTCTAGGCTTTTGTAGAAATTTTGACAATTTTCATAAAACCAAGTAATTCCAAAATCTAGGGTTAGTAGGCAAAATCTTCTTTCAGATTTTTCTACTAATTTTAGAGGTTCATTGAAATTTTTATTTGGCTTTAGTCTTGCATTTTAGTGTAAATTTACATTTAGATTTAAAATATTTGCATTTTTGCATAGAAAATTTCAACAAAAACTAGCAATTTTCATGCATTTTCATTAAATTTGCATTGGCATTTTGCATATTAAAGCTTGGAAATCATTTTCAGATCTAAGAGTAATTCATTTTCATCATAAATCAGACTTCAAAACATTCACATAACATTTTGTGTCAACATATCAAACCTAGGGCTTCAAAAACAATGATTTTCACTAAATTTGGCCTTGTCGACTCTATAAACTTGCACCATAGGCATGTTGTGAAGAGTATTTTTGCATTATTTTTCTTTTATCAGGGTAATCATTTTCTATCCCTCCTAAAAATCTTCACAACATCCTTTTAACAGGCTCTTGTAGTGAAAATTTGGTGAAAAACTACACATTTTGACTATTTTTGCACTAGGGTTTGACCTAGTTTGCAATCCAAGCATGTTGTAATTAATTTTATGGATTGAGGTGACTGATATTATTGATATTATTTTCTTTATCTCCTAAAATTTATTACAACACCCCATTTTCTAGGTCTTGGAGTTGAAAACCATGAAAAATAGCCTATTTTTGTTATGTTTTCACTAGGGTTTGACCTTAAGTGTTACTAAAAGCATGTTTAGTTGGATATTTTGAAACCAAGTGGCTAATATTACTATTATTATTTTCTATCCATCATCATTTTCCTCACAACACCCTTTGTTATGCTCTCTTGCATTGAGTTTTGGTGAAAAAAGTGCCTATTTCAACATATTTTCACTATAGTTGACTTGGCATTATCTTCGATTTGCATCAAGAGTATGTTGATAAAGATCATATTGCTGTTTTGGACTAATATTAGACATATTAATTTCTTCCCTTGATCAAAATCCTTACAACATCCTTTGTTTCATTTATTTGCATTGGAAATGGTACAAAAAATCAAACATTTGAGGCTATTTTGGGGTATATCACCTTGCACTTATCTTTGACATACTTTTGGAAAAACTCTCAAATCTGATTTGAGCACAAAAAACATGGTCTCTAATCACAACAACAATGATAGTTTCTCTCCTAGACCTTACATGAAAAGAAAAGCACTTAAAATTGTGTTTACACCACATGATATAACAACTGGAGACAAGGAAGGACCTCTTTACATCATTGTGAAAATAATGGGAAACCCTGTGGATGGGACTCTTATTGATCCCAATTGCATGACTAATGTTGTCACTAAAGAGTTCCTCTTTTCACATCAACTAATGCAAGGTTCTTATGATCTCTCGAGCATGATGATTAAGACACATAAGGGAACTGTTGGAATCGTTTGCCGTTGTGCCAAAAGCTCGAGCTATCAACACTCGCTACAAATGCCAGACTTAACCCAGATCCACGGGAGGCTCACTGCCATGTCACGAATCCCAAGATCAGCATTGAATGCCTCACTGACAAGGGGGTAGCTCACTGCCAATAATCCCCCCTCAACGCAACCCAAGGGATTCAAACCCGTGACCCATGGCTCTGATACCAATTGTTGGAATCATTTGCCATTGTGAGAAAAGCTTGAGCTATCAATGATCACTACAAATGCTAGACTTAACCCAGAGCCATGGGAGGCTCACTTCCATGTCACAAATCCTAAGGTCAACATTGAACACCTCACTGACAAGGGGGCAGCTCACTGCCAACAAGAACCTTTATAAAGCCTTTGGATAAGATATCATTGTTAGTAACACTATCTGGAAAACATGTAGAACAATGGTTTGATGTTGTCCCTATTTCTGACCTCTTTCACATTAAAATGGGACATCCTTGGCTAAAAGAAATGAAAGCTATCCCTTCAGAAATACACTATTGGCTGAAATTCCCTCTGGATGGCCGCATAATCACCATCCCTCGCAACAAGTATAAAACTTTGGTTGAGAAAACACATTACAGATTGAATTATTTTTGGGATAAAACTAAAATACCTAGTCCTTCTATACAACAAATGACAAAAGATAAACAACTCACATGTGAAGAGAACTTTAGACTGAAAGGACAAGGTCCCTATGCTAAGGTTCCTCCCCTAAAATCCTTACAAGGATCGGGAGGTCATTGTCAACAACAAAATGTTCCACCATGACAAATAGGGTTTGATCCTAGTGCTTCATTTTCTAAATTGCACAAGCCTATGAAAGAGGATAGCCCTGTCTTACAAGAGATAAGTGGTCGAAGAAAGAGAAATACAAAAGCAAGAGAAAGAAGAAAAAGAAGACAAGGTTATGCCATAAACCTTGCCTCTCAACAAGAAAATAGTGATCCCAACATTCAACCAAACAATAATGATCCTAATGATGAACAACATGATGAGCAAGACATGAATTTAGCTATGATACCTTATGTCCCACTTTCCTCTAACATTAGGGAGTGGGAGGATGACGATGATTTACCTGATGATGAGAATTAGCGCGAAGATCCTACAAGTAAGTATCTCTAACCCTTTATCTCTCTCATGATGTGCTTCCCCCATGATGTGTTATATGTTGTTTAGGCCTCTTAGGATGACTCCTGATTCTCTTGTAAGGTCCAAGATACTAGGAGACCACATCTGTTCTGACCTTCTTCTATTTGTATCATCATTCTTCTAAATTACCTCTCTCTGATTTCATTGTTCTGTGTTGTGTCTTGCGGACATAGCATTGCAGTTGGTGACACTAGGGGCACCCTCCTATGTGACTATCCCTAAGACACTTGTTTATCCTCTCTTATTTATTGTTTCCCTTCCTCTAGTGTTTCCATCTAGCGGGCATATGACGACAAACATTTATACTAATGCAGATCTAGTGTCCCTTTTGAGAGGAATCAAAAAATGGACTTAGTTCTTAATATGACAATGGGGTTGTATATTTTATTCGACGCTTGGCTAGTGGAAGAAATCGTGCTTTCCGCATAGTGAATTTCATGATGTCTTATCTCATTTACAAACCTTAACAATACTGCTGCTCTATGCACCTTTGTTTGTCTTTGAATCTAGCCTTGGTGGTACTCGATTCAGAGAGCTTCGTGATATAGCCCCACGGTTATCCTCAAACTCTAAATTTGTTGTATAACCTTCACTCTTTGTGTACTTAATCATATGCATTGATGTTGTTTTTTATCATGATGTTGTAGACACTAATATGTTTCTTACAGGGATGTGTTTGTGGGAACATTTGACAATCGTAAAGTACATGTCACATCTAGGGGGCATGGGCTTTACGAAAGTCTGTGTTCCCTTGTGTGTTTTCTTCCTACCTTAACGTGCTTGATATCAATGCATGATATCAACCACCTTAAGGTGGGGGAATATATAAGATAAGATGTCTATTGTAGATGTTAGCAATGTGCTTGATCTCAGGTGTAAAGACCTACGTGATGAGTGCATCATGCATCCTGAGCTTGTTTCTAATCAATCAATCAATCATGTAAGACCTTTGAAGAGGCGGTATATCACGTATATCCTTTTTATCCTAAGCCCTCTGCAGAGGTGGGGATGGTGTATTTCTTGGAGTAGATTACATCATCCTATTATTTTCAAAAGTCCTTTGTGGAGGTGGGGAGCAGTTCTGTGACTAACTATTGTGTGGTTACACAACACGCCCCATTTTGACTTGACAAAACAGGGACCCAACTTTTTTTTTCTGCTTTGGCTTGTTGTTTTTTTCTTTTGGGTGGTCTGGTAAAAATAAGTCATGCAGGTCATTCTGTAGAGGGTGGATAGGTCTCCATGATGATGTCATTTGTCAAAGTCAGTATTTCATATCATCAACCTCATAGATGGAAGTGCACAAAATTCCAAGCAGGTTTTCCTTTTAGATCACCCTGAAATTCTTTAAGGGGAGAAAGTTATGTTGAGTCAAAGTTTTGGTCAAACCTGATATTCTGAGAAGTGGGGTCATATTTCAAACATCAGTCATATCTTGTAAGATCACCTTGATATAAGCTTGTCACCTGATAATCACTTGGTCCGTGAAACTCTAGGCTTCAATTTTACATGATAGCAGTTATCTGCCCATAAACAACTTCACATATTTTGCCAGTGTCTCATATTTTGAATATCCGTCATCTTACAAATATCACCCTCGTCGCAAAATATCACCCTGTGCCAAAAAATGATGATGACATCATCTAAACCAATGAACAAAGAATATCACCCTGATGATGAAGTCATCATTCTTTTTACCTCGTGGAGGTATGTATCCAATCCCCACCATATTCAATAACATGACGGTGACGGCATTACAACATAATGCTTAGACAAGGTAGCTGACATGCTGATGTCACCCTGATCTTTCGAAGGGGGGTTGATGTAGAGCCGCTAGTGGGAACGTGCATTGGAAAAGTCAAACTCCCCTTGACATACATTTAGCTTTGTATGTATGTTGTTAACTCATCCGTCGGTGAGATATCTCCCATTGGCCGACCAAACTTGTCCTTCCTCGATCACCTAACTTCCACCGATACCTATCAACCGATTAAGTTGCCTATCGGCAACACTTAGGACATCGGCCTCTTCGCAACAGTTCTCCCCGAACACCTCCTCACACCGATGTAGTTATGTTCTCTTTTGGTTGCCTATTGGCAACATCTACACCATCGACCTTCATGGGTTATGTCCCTCCGACATATCCCGTCACGCCTAAGCCTTTAACCAACTGACAACTAATAGCGGTATACGCACAAAACATACAAATGTGGCATACATAGCAATTGCACCTTGCGATATATACAGGAAATGTATATCAACCCCGAACATTGAAAATATGTGCTTTTGACATGTTTTTGGTGCCCGGTCTGATTAACGATAGACTTTTAGACTGCATCACTCGCATCCAAATGTGATATACCCACAATTTCTCCTTTCAATCAATCAAAGCAAACTGTTTCACCCTGAACCATCAACAAACCTCTCGGGAACATATCATTTTTACATTTGATGACCTAGCACATGAGAAATTCTAGGGTTCTTCACAGCAACCTACACACGACTCTGCACAAAACAACACAAACAAAATGAAACCCTAACCTATTATCTACACCCATTCCACCAATTACAAAATAATCTACAGGTGGAATGGTTGAGGACCCATTCATCCCCCAGGCAATTACACAGTGAATTCAGAATAGAGGAATAACACAAACAGAGTGTTTTATTTGCTTGCAGAAAAGATATACAACTATCTAGTTCACAGTTCCACAATTCAATTCTCTAATATAGAACTGTTCAATAATTTGATGCCTCCCTCAAAATGACCCGATCTAGGGTATTTTTACTACTCACAATGGTAGTACTGATTTGATTCCCAGTGGCTGGGAGATAATATCCAACTACCTTCATAACAAACTAACAACCTGTCCTAGGGATTTGCACAATCAACTATATGCAAATTACAATCATGCTTTGGTCAAATAGACCTTATTTATCTATAACAAAATGCATAATGACAAAATATGTTGAGACTTTTAGTCCTCTCCCTCCAATGCTTGTTGAAGGGGTGCTCCTGCACCATACTCCCCGAGAGAAGAAATCTCAAGTCCACTTGAGATGAGATGCTGGAGGTCTGCACCATGTGATTGAATCTGTTCTTCAGTCATCCAAATAGCCTCTGAATCAGGTTTTCCGTGCCAAGTTACCAAGTATTCCAGATACTCCTAATTCCTGGTCTTCTTTACCACTCTGGAATCTAAAATCTGCTTCAATTGTGGTGGATCATGTTTAGGGATATCATCATCTGCTGGAACCTATAGTGACTCCTAGTCTGTCTCAGGATTAGGTTTGTAGGGGTTTAGATCATAGACATTAAAGATAGGTGATAAACCAAGATCAGAAGGAAGTTGGAGTTTGTAAGCATTTGGTCCACATTTCTTCAAAATCTAACATGGTCCAATCTTCCTCTGCATGAGCTTAGTATATTTTCCTTTTGGGAGTCTTTCCTTCTTCAAATTAACCCACACCAAATCTCCAACATCAAACTGTACATCTCTCTTCTTCTTGTCAGCATATTCTTTATACTTCAATGTAGTTTGCTAGAGTTGAGTCTTGACTTGATCATGCACCTCTTTGATTGTGGAGGCAAAAGCTTCTCTAGCTGAACTAATAGATTCACCTGTAGGCATGGCTCTTAACTCCAAGATACCTCTAGGATGGATACCATAGACCACCTGGAAAGGTGATTTCTCTATACTCCGATTGACAGTATCATTATATGAAAAATTTTCCTATGAGAGAATGTTATCCCACTTCTCTCCATGTTGTCTTGTCAAACATCTCAATAGATTTCCTAATGAATGATTCACCACTTCAGTCTATCCATTAGTTTGAGGATGATAAGCTAATGAGAAAGACAAATTTGTACCAAGCTTCTTCCAAAGAGTCCTCCAAAAATGACCAATGAATTTCACATCCCTATCTGATACTATGCTTAAGGGTAATCCATGTATCCTTACTATTTCCTTGAAAAACAGGTCTGCAACATATGAAGCATCACAAGTAGTTTTACATGGCAAGAAATGTGCCATTTTACTAAACCTGTCCACTACAACAAAAACACTGTCATAACCTTTCCTTGTTCTAGGTAAACCTAACACAAAATCCATGCTTATGCTTTCCCATGGTCTAGAAGGAATGGGTAGTGGCTGATATAAACTAGCATTAATGGATCTTCCTTTTGCCTTTTGACAGATCACACATGTCTCCACAAATTTTCTGACATATGTATGTAACTTTAGATCAAGAGTCTTATCCAGACCAAAATGTCCTGCCATAGCTCCATAATGTTTTTCCCTGATAATATTCAGTCTCATAGAACACTGTGGGATACACAACTGGCCATCTTTGAAAAGTAATCCATCTTGGATCAGAAATTCAGAGTACTCAACATGATACTTGGCCCCAAAGGAAGTACATACCTAATAAATTTCTCCAAAATCTTCATCAGCATCATACATAGTTTTCAAGGAATCAATACCAACAATCTCCAACTGGATCTGATTGATGGTTAGAACCCTCCTACTCAAGGCATTTGCTACCTTGTTCTTGACTCCTTTCTTGTGTTTCAGTGTGAAAGTAAAAGGTTGTAAAGTTTCCACCCACTTCATGTGATGATGATTCAATTTCTCCTAACTGTTTATGAAGCTAAGGGCTTGATTATGTGTAAACACTATGAATTCTTTTGGCAGAAAATAATGTCTCCACTTTTTGAGTGACTGGACTAGAGCATACATCTCCAAATCATAGGATGAGTACTTCTTCTTAGCATCATTTAATTTCTCACTAAAGAATGCAATAGGCCTACCTTCTTGACTGAGTACAGCTCCAATCGCCATGTGACTGGCATCACATTCTACTTGAAAGATCTTATTGAAGTCAGGAAGTGCAAGGACTGGCTGATGTGCCACTTTCTTCTTCAATGCTTCAAATGAATCATCTACCTTCTTTGTCCAAATAAATCTGCACTTCTGCCCTCCTTTGATGGTGTCCAACATGGGTGTACAAACATGACTAAACTCTCTTATAAACTTCCTATAGAAGGTTTCTAACCCATGGAAACTTCTGACATCATTCATGGTTTTAGGAGTTGGCCAAGATAATATGGCACTTACCTTTTCCTGATCCATTTTCAGTTTGCCATGTGAGATAACAAAACCTAAGTAGATGATCTCTTCTTGCATGAACAAACACTTCTCCAAGTTGATCATTAACTGCTCTTCATGTAACCTTTTGAGAACCAATTCTATATGCTTGAGATGATCTTCCCTTGTATTACTGAAAATCAGTATGTCATCTAAGTAGCCTATGGCAAATTTTCCCATGAATTCTCTCAAAACCTCATTCATCAATCTCATAAAGGTACTAGGGGCATTGGACAAACCAAAAGGCATGACCTTCCACTCATACAACCCCTCATTAGTCTTGAATGTTGTCTTCCATTCATCTCCAGGCCTAATTCTGATATGATGATATCCACTTTTCAAATCTATATTTGTGAAGTATTTGGCACCTCCTAAGCAATCACGCAAGTCTTCTATTCTAGGGATTGGAAACCTATATCTGATTGTGATCTTGTTAATAGCCCTAGAATCAGTACACAGTCTCCAAGTGCCTTCCTTCATAGGTGCTAGTACAACTGGTACTGCACATGGACATAAACTTTTACCAATGAGGCCTGTCTCCAACAATTCCTCAATCTATCATGCTACCTTAGCATTTTGCTCTAGGGTAAGCTTGTATGCTGCCTTATTTGGAAGTGTAGACCTTGGATTAGGTCTACACAATGATTGATGTCTCTAATAGGTGGTAGAGACCTTGGAATTCCATCGAAGATGGTGCCTTTGTACTTGTCCAATAGTTCTTGGACATCAAGATCAATAAACCTTTGCTTCTTTTCTCCCTTGATCTCTTGCTACTACTCCTTGTTCACATTCAGACATGGAATTAAGGCATATGCAACTATACCTTCTTCTACTATCTCCTTCATGAACTCATTTCCTTCTACCAACATTACCTTGGCTTCTTTTCCTTTGGACTCTTCCTCCTTCTTCATCAAGGGTAGCAATGCTATGACTTTACCATCTTTGGTGATTGAGTATGTAATCCTAACTCCATCATGTTGGGCCCTCAAATCATATTGCCATGGTCTTCCAAAGAGAAGATGGCAAGCATCCATCTGAGCTATGTCAAACAACAATCTGTCCTTATATGCTCCAATCTGAAACTCCACCCAAGCCTGCTCTTCCACAACTGTTTGCTGACCTTGAATGAGCCATGAGATTTTATATGGGCACGGATGTGGCAGTCTTCTGAGCTTTAGCTTTTCTATCATTTCAATAGACACAAAATTTTTAGTAGATCCAGAGTCAATCAGAACTTTACATACCTTTCCTCCTGCCTTGCAAGTGGTTTTGAAAAGAGACTTTCTCTGTGGGGGTTCTCTGTCAGGTACCTTCATGGTAGTCATTGTCCTTCTAATCATCAAAGACTCTCCTATCTCTCAATACCCATACCTGTCAGGGGCATTCACACTTTGATAAGTGTTTGAACTTGTCACACTCTGGCCATTAGATTATTGGATCAAATTTGTTCTCCTTTTTCCCATTGAGCTTGATGCTTTTTCTGGACATCTACTAGCTATATGACCTTCTTGATTGCAATTGTAACATCTAAGAGGTCCTCTACCCTGAGATCTCCCTCTAAATGGTGGTCTGCTGCCTCAAAAGTTGTCTTTCTGATTGTAACCTCCTCTGTGAGTCTGATTACTGTCTCCTTTGTTATTTTCTTGATGGGATCCGCCTTGGTTTCCAAATCCTTGTCCTTTACCTCTGAAAGGATTTCCTCCCCCTCTATGTTGTCTTCCTCTTCCTCTGTTGTTCTATTCTTGTCTTCTCTTTAGTTTCTCTTCCACCTTGAGTGCCAATTGATAGCATTTCTGGACTGTATCTAGGTTATGCAGATTTAGATCTTCTTGGATGTTGAATCTCAATCCATTGAGATACCTTGCTACTCTTTCATGAATTCCTCAATATATGAACTAACATCTAACTCCTTTTGTTTCAGGTTTTGTCTCTTCTTATGTAATTGAATATTATAGTCCAATGGAACATAGGCTTCCTTTACTAAAGCCATCATCTTCTTCCATGTAGCAATTATGTTCTTTCCTTCTTTCACCCTATCATCTTGGATGAAATTCCACCAGGTCAATGCAGCGCCTTTCATTTTGGACCGAGCCATCTTTACCCTTTGATGTTCTGGTATTTCCTTTGTCTCGAAGAAATTGTTCAAGGAGTCTATCCACTCCATTACCGAATCAGGATCCATTTTGCCTAAAAACATTGGTAGGTCAATCTTCATATCAATGGTCCTTTGCTCCATGGATTTGAGGGCATTCAAAAAAAGCTTTTGGTTTGTAGGAACATCTATTTCTTCCTGCCTAGGGATCTCCTCTTCATCCCTATCTACTTCCTTTCCAGAACTTACCTTGTCCCTCAGTTTCTCCAACTAATCCTTCAACGCCTAATTCTGAGCTTTGACAACAATGCTTTTGGTGATTTACTTCTTGACTAGGACAGCCAACTCAACATTTGTCATCCTTGTGGGGAATTCCTGTGATCCCTCTCTATCAAACATCTTGTCTCTTTTCACTTTTCCCAAAAATGCTCCTTCGCTTTGATACCACTATGATGCAGAGCCGCTGGTGGGAACGTGCATTGAAAAAGTCAAACTCCCCTTGACATACATTTAGCTTTGTATGTATGTTGTTAACTCATCCATCGGTGAGATATCTCCCATCAGCCGACCAAACTTGTCCTTCCCAGTCGCCTAACTTCCATTGATACTTATCGACCGATTAAGTTGCCTATCAGCAACACTTAGGACATCGGCCTTTTCGCAACAGGTCTCCCTGAACCCCTCCTCACATCGATGTAGTTATGTTTTCTTTTAGTGCCTATTGGTAACATCTACACCATCAGCCTTCGTGGGTTATGTTCCTTTGACATATCCTGTCACACCGATGCCTTTGACCAACCGACGACTGATAGTGGTATATGCATAGAACATACAAATGTGGTATACATAGCAATTGCACCTTGCGATATATATAGGAAATGTATATCAACCCTGAACATTGAAAATATGTGCTTTTGACATGTTTTTGGCACCTGATCTGATTAACGATAGACTTTTAGACTACATCCCTCGCATCCAAATGTGATATACCCACAATTTCTCCTTTCAATCAATCAAAGTGAACTGTTTCTCCCTGAACCATCAACAAACCTCATGGGAACATATCATTTTAACATTTGATGACCTAGCACATGAGAAATGCTAGGGTTCTTCACAGCAACTTGCACATGACTCTGCACAAAACAACACAAACAAAATGAAACCCTAACCTATTATCTACACCCATTCCACTGATTACGAAGTAATCTACTGGTGGAATGGTTGAGGACCCATTCATCCCCTAGGAAATTACACAGTTAATTTAGAACAGAGGAATAACACAAACAGAGTCTTTTATTTGCTTGCAGAAAATATATACAACTGTCTGGTTCAGAGTTCCACAATTCAATTCTCTAATAGAGAACTGTTAAATAATCTGATGCCTCCCTCAAAATGACCTGATCTAGGGTATTTTAACTACTCACAATGGTAGTAGTGATTTGATTCCCAGTAGCTGGGAGATAATATCCAACTACCTTCATAACAAACTAACAACTTGTCCTAGGGATTTGCAAAGTCAACTATATGCAAATTACAATCATGCTTTGGTCAAATAGACCTTATTTATCTATAACAGAATGCATAATGAGAAAATATGTTGAGACTTTTAGTCCTCTCCCTCCAATGCTTGTTGAAGGGGTGCTCCTACACCAGGGGTCATCTTAGTTGCAGGGTCATATTTTGAACATCCCCCGATCTTAAATTCATGACCTAATATACATATGGTTAAACATTGACCACATCACCTGATTCTTTTGCATTAGTTTTGCCGCTCAAAGACGGAAGGTCATGTTATAGAAAGGGGGTCATATTTTGAATATCACCCAATCTTTTAAAGATCACCCCTCCCCTCCTATTTCTAGACATTAAATGAACATAAATGTAGTAGATGGATTCCTACTGACTGTGAATACGATTCAAACACATGGCAGCATCCATGGATTCTCTGCAGAGGATCAACAAATTTAATTGATTTAACACAGTTTTACCCTAATCCTACCCTAAAGATGCATTTAAAGGTAACTTTCCAAGGTTATTTCCATTTACCTTGCAAAAAAACAAGAATTTACAGAGAGGAGAAGTCAAACCCCCATACGAGCTACCTGTGAATGGAATATAGCTTGCAGCATAATAGAATGGTAATCATCAGCACCTGCTGCCCCTTTTTTGTAATCATCCACTTAACCTAGGAGAAAAGTGTTATCAAGTAAGTAATTGAAAACCCTCCTATTGTCATTATCTGCATGTTTAGGTAGTATGTTCTTTCTTATGGTTTGAATCTGTAGATGTGTACATCATGATAAAGTAATGAGTAATGAATGTGGTATGCATGATGTCATAGAGATATATACTATCTGAATACATATAGACATTGTATAATAAGACAAGGCATGTTCATTGCAGGAATCCATGGCAGACCTCAGACGGATTAGATCTGATTCTGAATTTCAAAAGCCCATGTTTGTTCAGCTCGAAGGGGTGCAGTTCAAGTACGGTATCATTGGGGACACTCACTAGGGAGACACAGATTTAGTGGCATTGTCATTCATAATAGATCATGATAAGGAAAATACCCTGTTGGATGTAGTATATTTATTAGGAATGTGGCATGTGGTCGGATTCCCTTATGCCATGGAAACCCCAGAACTAGTAGTGGAATGTGCCAGAAACTATAACCCTCAGACGAGGTGGGTGGAAAAGCATGGAAGGGTTTATGTAGACTTCTCAGTTAAGGGCATCACATCTACATTTAACCTACTAGTTGGAAAAAAAGTGGTCAGTGTAGATCTGCACAAACTGGAGGCAGAATATAATAACAACAAAAATAATGCAAGGAAGAGGATGTACCAGTGGAGGTCAAAGAGCAGCACCTATACTGCCTCTGCCAAGTTGCCCATCCACCTATATAAGTTTGATTTTGATGATGAGTATCAGTACATGATTGCCCTGCTCAGCAGGATGACAGGCCAACCTCATGCTGGGAACTTCAAGAATTGGATGTTTGGGATCATCTAGATGGTCCTGTATATAGACATCAAGCCACTATGGGCCAAAGTCATCAGTGATGCTTTAGATGAAGAGATGAGGAACCTGGGAGGTTAGGAGTGCTCATTCCACATGACCTCATACGTTGTTTATTCATGTGCCTACAAGGGAACCTTTGATGCCCTAACAATAGTAGGGAAGGTTAGTGATGGTGTAGATGATGCCCACATATGGGATCACTATCCTCAGTTACAAAGAAAGAACTACCTCCAAGATTACAAGTTGGTGAATGATGCATTCTCTATGCATCTAGTCAGAACAATGGAGAAAGATAGAACCAAGAGATTGAGCATGGAGGCTCAAGAAGTTGTATACAAGCATGGAGCTTGGTTTATTCAATATGCCACATTTTCATATATAGGGTGGAAGGATTTGAAGATCAACCCCTCATGCTGCCTAGGCACCCTACTGATGGGGTAGTCCTGATGGAATTTTTGAGACAAGTGTCTACCATAGTGGAGACATACAAAGCACAGAAGAAGATACCCCCTGTACTTTTTCCAATTTCCATGGGATCGTATATGTGCTCAGATTCGCAGAGCATAGAGCATATCATAGGTGGCCTGAAATTGATGTATCTGTAGCCATTTCCATTGGCTAGATCATATGACCCCTATGGAAGGATGCAGAAAATAATGGGGAAGCCCATACATATGAGGCACCTAGAGGATTTTTGGACTAATTGTGAGGATGAGGCCGAAGTGAGAAGAAGAAAATATCAAAGGCTCACCCTAAATCAAATAAGGACATTTGACTGCATCCCAGTGCCAGCACAGCTGAAGAAGGATGATGGTAAGATTATGTCAAATGAATATGAAGACAAGAAGGTGTACAATGACACCATCTCAACCCTTGATTTAACACAGCAGGAGGATATCTCCTTGGATCAGTTTAAAGGAGGGGTGCTGCAATTAACCGAGGCATGGGTGGATGAACAAATAAGTAGATTGAAGAAAAGAGGTGTGGCCATTACAGTGGACACCAAGAAGAAGAGGCAGGATATCCCAGATGAGGAATATGATGGCTTCCTCGGTGAGAAAAGAAAATCCAATGGGGAGAGGTTGCCCACTCAGAAACAGAGAAAAGGTCCCCCTAGAGGAAACAAGACTGATGATGGTCCTAAAGGGGTGATAATAGAGAAAATGGCCATACTAGTTGCAGGTGCATCAACATCAAGACATACATCTGCCTCATCTGCACCACCTCAAGACATTGCAGAAGTACAAGTTGAGGACCAAGCCTCACAATAGAATATAGAAGAGGATATCCCTCTTGAGGAAGAGCCAGTAGAAAAGGAGCCTGCAGGTGATGACCCAATGATGGTCAGCAGGAAGAGGAGGGCGGCACCCCTGATGTCTCCACCCAAGAAGAAAAGAACATCTATGAGAGGTGAGATAAGGGCTGACCCAATAGTATTGAGAGGAGCTAGTGGTGAAGTGTTTAGGAAGGAGCTGTAGCATGATGTGCCACTTCCCACCATTATTAAATTCAAGATAGAGAGAGTAGAGAAGCAGACAAAAGAAGCTTCTAAAGTAGGTCATGGTGGTCCTTTCTCCTTGGAAGACGCCATAGACCTATCGGATGATGAACTAGTGCAGAGTGTTGCCTCTCAGAAGATGGAGACCCTTGCTTGTAGTACCCGCATGACTCCACATGGGACCCCATTAGCACAAGCAGTGGTATTGGAAGGGTTGAAATAGATAGCTCAAGAAGAGAAGGAGAGTAGCCCAGAAAGGGCAGCCCAACAAATAGGGCTCGACAAGTTGATAGATCAGGTGACCAACCCTACCATTATAGATTTGACATATAGAGAAGATGTGAGTCCCAAAGACAAGGTGGGTGCACCTGATGTCACAAAGAAAATTGAAGCAGCTAAGCAGGCTGAGGTAGGGAGTAATGCTCCAAATATGGGCCAGCAACAACATGAGATACCTGCTACGCCAAAGATAGTAGAGGTCCAGCAGAAGGACGAAGCTGATAAAGATACATCAGGTAATGATGCTGCCTAAACTTAAGGAGATATAGGAGAAAAGAATATATCAGGTCATGAGGACCTCAAAACACAAGATGTAGGTGCATCTGGTGAGGAACAAAATGTAAGCCAAGATCAGGGTGATGCACCAGGACTGGACACATAGACATCCACAAATACCAATATGCTTCAAGATGAGGAAAACACCAAGGTGGATGAAACAAAGAAAGAGGGAGTGCAAGATCAAGCACAGGATCATCCGGTGGATATTCCATAGGATCCTCCCTTACAAAAGGAAGCCCCTCAAGAAGAAGAGATGAAACATGATTCTCCTCATGAGGAACAACATGAGGAAGAAATTAGGAGGTCGCCTTCTCCACCCAGAATGGAGACAGATACATGAGATTAGGGTAGACATGATGATGACAAAGGATATCAAGGATCCGAAGATGAAGTGCCTCAGTGGCCTGAAAAGGAAATAGGTACGGAACAAGGTTTTGAAGTTCAAGAATTTGATGTTTCTACCTTGTTTGTAGAGACCATCATGAAACCAAAGAGAAAAGCCAGATTAACATCTGCTATCAGAAGAGATCCTGCTACAGGCAGAAGAACTGCCCAAGTAGCACTTCGTACTATAGAAAAAGAGAAGGGCAAAATCACCCTGGAAGAGTTCCAAATCACAACTATGGATTTGGGTTTTACCAATGAAGACTAGGAGGGTCAGGAAAGGAAGGATATCATAGATTCTTTGACCCAAAGGGTGAAGAGAGAAAAAGAGAAAAATAAGCAGCATAAGGAGCGCATTGCCCAGCTGCATGCATATATAAAGGGGTTGATTAACCCTAATAGTACACCAATAGATCCGGCAGTCCTATTGATTGTTATCTCCCAAGAGGAAGTTAATAAATTGGACATCATGAAGCATCAGGCCATGATCATGGATAAGTGGATGCTGTCAGCCCTTACAGGAGTGGAGGATGTATTGATATCCTCTTTACAGAGGTGGAATTCTTTAAGCAGTCTGAAGAGAAAAGTAGATAAGATGCAGAATGAAAGAGGAAGAAGGTCATTCCAATTGGAAAAGGACCTGACTGCTTTGAGTGAAATAAAGAGGATTGATCCTCAAATTCTAATTAACAATCAAGTGTTGAATAATAACAATGCCCTGCTGATAGACATTTGGTATGAAGATATCATGTTCGAATGTGATATCCTGAAGAAAAGCAGTGGCAAGCTCAGGGATATCAGTATAAAGCTGCACAACATGATGGCACATGAAGCAGAGATCCTTGAAGCATTAGAAGGAAAAGTAGAAGGTAAGATAGAAAATCAAGATGCAAACTTTGCTTTCCAGGCATTGTATGATAATTTCCAGCCGGTGGATGATGACCCCCTCACCCACCTGATAGAAGAGGTGATGAATAAGATCATGAGGATCAAAGTCAGGGTGTAAAATTACAATAAAATGTTGAACCACAGAAAGGCTAAGTTGGAGGTAATCAAAGACAAATTCTAGTCTCATAAGCATGCCATTACAAAAGCTAAAACCCAAGATGGCAGGGAGGTAGACAAAATAGTGCATGCCTATGAAAATATCAGGACAGTAATGAAGGTCCATATACAGGATGATGTTCATCAGGGTGATAGTGATATAGAAAGCAACAAAGATGATGAGCATGATGAAGAAAAAGAACATGAAGAAGAGGAACTTGAAGAATGAAAGAAGATACACCACAAAGAATAAATATGCATCAGGTACTCATAAGATAATGAGCCATCCAGATGGTTACTAGCTGGCAACTTGTGCCACGAAGGAAATAGTTGACTGAGTCAAAGGATGATAATCTACCATTGATCCTAATTGACAAATCCTGACCGTAGGTCATTTGTAACTGCCTCCTCACCTTATTCTATAAAAGGTGTAGGGGTGGTTTATTTTGAACATTCAGAAGCTTAATTGAAATTTGATTGCTGAAATATCAGGACTAATTTCAAAGTTGTTGTAAACATACATATTTTGCATACTGAATGAAAGAGAAGACAATTTGATTACAAATCATCATAAATCTTGAGTAATCTGTGTTTGAAATCTTGATACATGCTTTGATCAGCTACGTCCCTTGGAGTGCTTGTCAGTCTGCATGTGTTGTTTTCATTCATTATCCTTTGAAGTTAGCATCATCTGTATCTAGTTGTGGAACATCCTAGTGAAAATATGGTTTGATTTCTTCTCCTAATGAATGTATCTTGTATGTATGTGGTTCAATAGCTAAAGATTCACCAAAATTAGAAGCATTCATTTAAATTTCTTTCAATTTCATAACAATTCACCATCATAATTGTAAATAATAGATAATCAGAAGCAAATAACATGAAATATGCTGACATCTCATAGATAATTGGAAATACATAGCATATTTAGAGTTAAAGCATGTTAAATTGATAGATATCAGGCAAATTCACACATAAATCCATGAAATTCATGCATATATCTACTTAAAAACACATCATTTGAGTAAATATACTGTGTAGAAGAAAGAACAAGTTCATGATGATCAATAATCAGAAGAATTGATCAAGCTTGCAAATACATTAGTTATCTTTGAAATAGAGTAGCAATAACCTCTCTGTGAAGTATATTTACAGGAAATAGAATCTACTGATCAACTAGACAAACGTAAGGCCCCTTGAAATGGAAAAACAACATGTCACATCAACCTCTGAGTAACGTCAAATGATCATGACCTGATCAACGGAGACTTGGAGTCATCAACTTAACTTAAGTTGATCATACTTTACAAGATAATAAAGGTTTGATGTACAAATTTTTATGCATGTTGTTATGACTAAAAATCATCATCAACACTAACTCAACCCTTAAGCATGTTTTTGGTGATTGTTGTGGTGAAGCACAATCATCAGTGTGTGCTTGTAATGTTCTTGATATGGTGATGAGCCTAGAAATAGGGAACACACCGTCGCTTGTCTGCCGTGTTTTCTCTGTGTCTTGAAGTGTGTGTGTTTTGGCATACTTGCTTTGTTTGGCATATTTGTTGTCCCATATGTAGAATAAAGATCAGCACCTTAGGGTAGTGCTTCATGCATTTTGGGAGGTTTTGTGTGTCTTGCATGTGTCTTGCCCCATATATACAGAGACTTGCACATTAGGGTAGTGCATCCTGTACTATAGGAGGTTTGTTTACTTTCTTGTACTTGCATTTGCATTTCATATATATGAGAAAAAAAAAAGAAAAGATATCATGTCTGTCTTCCATGCATTAATGTGTCTTCTATGCATTGACTATATTCTCCGTGTTCTGCATGACTGTAACTATCTTCTCCATATTTTGTGTGCTAGTTACTGTTTTCTATGTGATTGGCATGTCTGCTCCATGCTTGATGTGTTTGTTGTGTTTGTGACCTTACTTTAATGCATGTATTGGCCTCATGTTATACATACATTAAAGTGGGGGCTAAATGTAGCACCAGAAAATGTCCCCTTGGGGGCTTTTCCTTCATAAGGTTTAGCTCTCGGGTCTATAGCATGCATTTAGGACATCTTAGTTCATAATTTTCCATCCCGATGGAATGAGACCTAAGAGGACCTCTTGAGCTATACCCTACCCAAAATAAGGGGAAGGACTTGGGCGCCCATGCCCTAGTCCTACCTTATTTTGGGGTAGCCCCAATTTTTGGGTGTTGGTTTATGACCGTTATTTGCGTCCTTTGCCAACATGATAAGTTTGAATTATGAAATATTAGTAGGAGTGTTTGTAGTTGCATATAAAAGCATGCTTAGGCATTCATTTGTAAACTAGATGGCAATTGTGATGTTCATGCATTTTAATGGTGATTCAAGACTTTCATTGTGTTACAAGAGTAGACTTGTGTGGTTTGTGTGTTTGTATTTGTAGATTTGAGCATCCATTTCATCATGGAATGAAGAGCATCTTCCTCGCATGATATGTTCACTACAAGGTGACATTATATTGTGTTTTTATCATTGATTCCTTTGGATTTTGCCTCTACCTCACAAAGGCATGTACTCTTTATCTGACAACAGTGTTCAAAGACTTAAGTGTCCTCTAGGGTTTGACTGAGGCAAGCCTCTAAACACCACAACCCCCTCCCAAAGTCTTGTGATTGCAGGTTACAGGTGTTGTACTTGGGAAAAGTGGAGTGGCAGGAAGGATTGGAAGACATCAAGGATTCAAGATCCGAAGAGCAGCAGGACACCAGAGCATTTCTAGGACTTGGGCACTCGCTCTAGTGTCCTCCGAAGCTAAATTTCTAGAAACATGAGTTACAGTGCTAATTAGTGTCAGAAGGAGGTTAAGATCCTGTAAAGAAACTGGTACCTTCAACTTGGGCACCCGCTCTAGTGTCCCTGATTGTTCCACCTTAGAACCCCAAAAATAGGTACTCTGTGATTTTCTATTTTACTTCTGTCTGCAAGAGCTTTTTCTGTTATTTGTCAGTTTATTGTTGTATTTGCATAATTAGGGTTTTAATGGTCAATTGAGCATAAGAGAAGAGAAATTGATAATTAAATTTTGCAATCCAAGTTTCCCTACATCTCATAGTGATCTAGGGTATGATAGTGAATTGCCACTTGACCCTAGATCCTTGAATGTAAGTGGAAAGGAGGATTTAAACATCAAAACACTAAAACATTAACAAATCCAATTTTCCACTAAACATTTTGGTGAACCTGTGTATTTGGACTTAAATTACAACTTGGTGAGTGTGTGTCTTTAGATTAGGATTTATTTCATTCATTCATATAGTCATTCATTTTATTGCATTGAGAAAAATTCAAAAAAAATTAAAATTTTTAAAAAATTCAAAAAAATTGCATTGTTTTGTTTACTAAATTAATTCTTTCTAAATATTCCTAATTCATGATTTTTGCATTAGATCTGATATAAACTACAGAAAAACAAAAAATTTAAAATTTTGCATTGCATTTTCATCATTAATTTGCTAGGCTTTTGTAGAAATTTTGACAATTTTTATAAAACCTAGTAATTCCAAAATCTAGGGTTAGTAGGCAAAATCTTCTTTTAGATTTTTCTACTAATTTAAGAGGCTCATTCAAATTTGTATTTGTTTGTATTCTTGCATTTTAGTGTAAGTTTTCATTTAGATTTAAAATATTTGCATTTTTGCATAGAAAATTTCAACAAAAACTAGCAATTTTCATGCATTTTCATTAAATTTGCATTGGTATTTTGCATATTAAATCTTGAAAATAATTTTCAGATCTGAGAGTAATTCATTTTTATCATAAATCAAACTTCAAAATGTTCACATAGCATTTTGTGTCAACATCTCAAACCTAGGGCTTCAAAAACAATGATTTTCACTAAATTTGGCCTTATTGACTCTATAAACTCTCACCATAGGCATGTTGTGAAGAGTATTTTTGCATTAATTTGTTGTTATTAGGGTAATCATTTTCTTTCCCTCCTAAAAAGCTTCACAACACCCTTTTAACGGGCTCTTATAGTGAAAATTTGGTGAAAAACTACACATTTTGACTATTTTTGCCCTAGGGTTTGACCTAGTTTACACTCCAAGCGTATTGTGATCAATTTTATGGATTTAGATGGCTGATATTATTGATATTTTTTTTGTACCTCCTAAAATTCCTTACAACACCCCATTTTCTAGGTCCTGGAGTTGAAAAACTGTGAAAAATAGCCTATTTTTGATATATTTTCACTAGCGTTTGACCTTAAGTGGTACTAAAAGCATGTTGTGTTGGATATTTTGGAACCAAGTGGCTGTTATTACTGATTTTATTTTCTGTCCATCATCATTTTCCTCACAATACCCTTTTTTATGCTCTCTTGCATCGAGTTTTGGTGAAAAAAGTGCCTATTTCGACATATTTTCACTATAGCTAAGAAGGATCATATTATTGTTTTGGACTGATATCATACATATAAATTGATTCCCTTGATCAAAATCCTTACAACATCCTTTGTTTCATTTATTTGCATTGGAAACGGTACAAAAAATCAAACATTTGAGGCTATTTTGGGGTATATCGCTTTGCACTTATCTTTGACATACTTTTGGAAAAACATTCAAATCTGAATTGAACATAAAAAACATGGCCTATAATCACAACAACAATAATAGGTTCCCTCCTAGACCTTACATGAAAAGAAAAGAACTTGAACCTGAAATTGTGTTTACACCACATGATAGAACAACTAGGGACAAGGAAGGACCTCTTTACATCACTATGAAAATAATGGGAAACCCCATGGATGGAACTCTTATTGATATGAACAATTTTTCTTCTAGTTTGAACACTTTTATTTTTATCTCCTATGATCTGATCTTCAAAATGATTCAACCTTACATACCTAGGAGTTTTGGGATTTTCTTGATCTTCTAATTCTTGAACTTGTTCCTCAACATTTGCACTACATCCTTGGCTAAAAGAAATGAAATCTATCCCTTCAACAATACACCATTGTCTAAAATTCCCTCTAGATGGCTGTATAATCACCATCCCTCGCAACAAGTATAAACCTTTGGTTGATAAAAAGGATTATAGATTAAATTATTTTTGGGATAAAACTAAAATACCTAGTCCTTCTATACAAGAAATGACAAAAGATAAACAACCCACATGTGAAGAGAACTTTAGACTAAAAGGACAAGGTCCCTATGTTGAGGTTCCTCCCCCAAAATCCTTACAAGGATCGGTAGGTCATTATCAACAACAAAATGTTCCACTGTGAAAAATGAGGTTTGATCCCGGTGCTTCATTTTCTAAATTGCACAAGCCTATGAAAGAGGATAGCCCTATTTTAAAAGAGATAAGTGGTCGAAGAAAGAGAAATAGAAAAGCAAGAGAAAGAAGAAAAAGAAGACAAGCTTATGCCATAAACCTTGGCTCTCAACAAGAAAACATTGATCCCAACATTCAACCAAACAATAATGATCCTAACGACAAACAACATGATGAGCAAGACATGAATTTAGCTATGATACCTTATGTCCCACTTTCCTCTAACATTAGGGAGTGGGAGGATGACAATGATTTACTTGATGATTAGACTTAGCACGAAGATCCTACAGGTAAGTATCTCTAACCCTTTATATCTCTCATGATGTGCTTCCCCCGTGATGTGTTATATGTTGTTTATGCCTCCTGGGATGAACCCTAATTCTCTTGTAAGGTCCGGGATACCAGGAGACCACCTCTGTTGTGAACTTCTTCTATTTGTATCATCATTCTTCTAAATTGCCTCTCTCTTTGATTTCATTAATGTATGTTGTGTCTTGTGGACATAGCATTGTGGTTGGTGACACTGGGGGTACCCTCCTACCTGACTGTCCCTAAGACACTTGTTTCTCTTCTCTTATTTATTATTTCCCTTCCTCTAGTGTTTCCATCTAGCGGGCAGATGATGACAAACATTTATACTGATGCAGACCTAGTGTCCCTTTCAAGAGCAATAAAAAAATGGACTTAGTTCCTAATATGACGATGGGGTTGTATAATTTATCTGACTCTTGGCTAGTGGAAGCACTCATGCTTTCCACGTAGTAAATTTCATGATGTCTTATCTCATTTACAAACCTTAACAATACTGCTACTCTATGCCCCTTTGTTTGTCTTTGAATCTAGCCTTGGTGGTACTCAATTTAGAGAGCTTCGTGATATAGCCCCACAGTTATCCTCAAACTCTAAATTCATTGTATAACCTTGTCTCTTTGTGTGGTTAATCATATGCATTGATGTTGTTGTTTATCATGATGTCGTGGACACTAACATGTTTCTTGCAGGGATGTGTTTGTGGGAACATTTGATGATCGTAAAGTACATGTCACCTCCAGGGGGCATGGGCTTTACGAAAGTTTGTGTTCCCTTGTGTGTTTTCTTCCTACCTTAACGTGCTTGATATCGATGCATGATATCAACCACCTTAAGGTGGGGGCATATATAAGGTAAGTTGTCTATTGTAGATGTTAGCAATGTGTTTGACCTCAGGTGCAAAGACCTGCGCAATGAGTGCATCATGCATCCTAAGCTTGTTTGCAATCAATCAATCAATCATGTAAGCCCTCTATGGAGGTGAGATATCGTGTATACCCTTTTTATCTTAAGGCCTCTATGGAGGTGGGGATGGTGTATGTCTTAGAGTAGATTGCATCATCCTGTCATTTTCAAAAGTCCTCTGTGGAGGTGGGGAGCAGTTCTGTGAGTAACTCAACCCTTAAGCATGTTTTCGGTGATTGTTGTGGCAAAGCGCAATTGTCAGTGTGTGCATGTAATGTGCCTGAGATGGCGATGAGCCTAGAAATAGGGAACACACCATCGCTTGTCTGTCGTGTCTTCAAGTGTGTGTGTTTTGGTGTGCTTGATTTGTTTGGTGTGTTTGTTGCCCCATATGTAGAATAAAGATCAGTGCCTTAGGGTAGTGCTTGCTACATTTTGGGAGTTTTTGAATGTCTTGCATGTGTGTCACCCTATATATAGAGAGACTTGCGTCTTAGGGTAGTGCATCCTGTATTATGGGAGGTTTGTTTACTTTCCTGTACTTGCATTTGCATTTCATATATATGAAAAAAGAAAAGAAAATATATCATGCATGTCTTCCATGAATTAATTTGTCTTCTATGCATTGACTATATTCTCTGTGTTCTGCATGACTGTAACTATCTTCTCCATGTTTTACGTGCCAGTTACTATTTTCTATGTGATTAGCATGTCTGCTCCGTGTTTGATGTGTTTGTTGTGTTTGTGACCTTACTTTAATGCATGTATTGGCTTCATATTTATACATACATTAATGTGAGGGCTAAATGTAATGTCATAAAATGTCCCCTTAGGGGCTTGTCCCGCATAAGGTTTAGCTCCAGGTTCTTTAGTATGCATTTAGGACATCTTAGTTCATAATTTGGCATCTTGATGGAATGAGCCCTATGTAACATGACAAATGAGACCTAGGAGGACCCCTTGAGTTGTACCCTACCCAAAATAGGGGGGGAGGACTTGGGCACCCACACCCTAGTCCTGCCCTATTTTGGGTAGCCCTAATTTCTAGGTGTCATTTTATGACTGTTATTTGGGTCCTTTATGTACACGGTAAGTTTGAATTACGAAAATCTTGGTAGGAGTGTTTGTAGTTGCATATAAAAGCATGCTTAGGCATTCATTTGTAAACTAGATGGAAATTGTGATGTTCATGCATTTTAAAGGTGATTCAAGGCTTTCAATGTGTTGCAAGAGCAGACTTGTGTGGTTTGTGTGTTTGTATTTGTAGATTTGAGCATCCATTTCATCATAGAATGAAGAGAATCTTCCTCCCATGATATGCTCACTACAAGGTGACAATATATTGTGTTTTTATCATTGATTCCTATGGTTTTTGCCTCTGCCTCACAAGGGCACGCACTCTTTATTTGACAACGGTGTTTGGAGACTTAAGTGTCCTCTGGGGTTTCACTGAGGCAAGCCTCTAAACACCACAACCCCCTCCCAAAGTCTTGTGATTGTAGGTTACAGGTGTCATATTTGGGAAAAGTGGAGTAGTAGGAAGGATTGGCAGACATCAAGGATTCAGGATCCAAAGAGCAGTAGGACACCGAAGCATTTCCAGGACTGGGGCACTCGCTCTAGTGTCCTCCAAAGCTAAATTTCTAGAAATAGGAGTTACAGTGCTGATCAGTGTTGGAAGGAGGTCAGGATCCCACAAAGAAACTAGTACCGTGGACTTGGACACCCACTCCAGTGTCCCTGACTGTTCCACCTCAGAACCCTGAAAATAGGTACTCTATGATTTTCTATTTTACTTCTGTCTGTAAGAGCCTTTTCTGTTATTTGTCAGTTTATTGCCATATTTGCATAATTAGGGTTTTAATGGTCAATTGAGCATAAGAGAAGAGAAATTGATAATTAAATTCTGTAATCCAAGTTTCCCTACATCTCACAATGATCTAGGGTATGATAGTGAATTGCCACTCGACCCTAGATCCTTGAATGTAAAGTGGAAAGGAGGATTTAAACATCAAAACACTAAAACATTAACAAATCCAATTTTCCACCAAACAGGAGCATTGGTGCACCCCTGACTGAGACAATGAGAGGGGATAGAAAAGAGTTTAGATGGACTAAAGGAGCAGACAAAAGCTTTTATGCATTGAAGCAGAAAGTCATAGAGAAACCTATTTTGGTACTTCCAGATTTCAATAAGGTATTTCAGGTAGATTGTGATGCTAGTGATAGTCCTATAGGAGCTGTTTTGAGTCAAGAAGGTAAGCCCATTGCCTATTTTAGTGAGAACCTTAATGATGCCAAGAAAAAGTATTTTGTTTATGATCAAGAGTTTTATGTAATAGTCTAGGCTTTGAAGAAATGGAGACATTATTTGTTGCCAAAGGAGTTTGTTTTATATACTGATCATCAAGCTTTTCAGTATCTTAATAGTCAAGGAAACTTGAACCAAAGGTATTTAAAATGGGTTGAGTTTTTGTAGAGTTATACTTTTGTTTTGAAGCACAGGAGTGGGAAGTCCAATAGAGTTGTAGATGCTGTAGTTAGGGTAAAATTGCAAATCAGGGCAAATGAATAAACAACAATGATAAAAACCCTAGCAATGCACAATGAAGCACAAGACAACATGAAAATTAAAATAACAAATGTAAATGCAAACCGATCTCCATGCTATGCTCGATTTATCTCCATTGCTCTTCTCCACCTCACATGAGCATGCAAGATTTTGAAGGATTATTGTTGGAAGAATGTTGGGTGCTCACTTCTGCAGTATAACATTAAGATGAAGATGATATGAGGATGATAGTTGAAGGATGCAAAGGCTCTAATGATATTTTGACAGCATGTGGATACTTGAGGATCAATGCATGCTAATGATAATTTGGCAGAATAATGTTACTTGAAGCTCAATGCATGTTAATGGCTTATGAGGGGTTTGATTTATAGGAAAGGCTTGGTTCCAATGGATGGCTGAGATTAAAAAGCTAATTGATTGATGTGGACGGCTAGGATTGATTAGGTATTCCCACTCTTCAAGGGAGTTGTAGTCATTTGACAAGTGTCAAGGAGAATAGGGCTCATGTGTGCTTGTGTACATAAAAAGTACTACATATGAAAGATATTAAATAAAAGGCTGTAGTACCACTTATCTTTTTTTTAAATGAAAGAGGCACACATGTCGGCTTAATGATAAGATAAATTAATTAAATAAATAAGATTTATTTAATTAATTAGAAAGTCGGCTTATGATGAGAACTTAATTCAAATAAAATATTTGAATTAGTTGGGATATGAGTTGGATATTAATTAAATAAATAAAATTTATTTAATTAATTGGATAAATGAATAGGATGAGATAAGATATGATGTGGAAATTAATTAAATAAATAAAATTTATTTAATTAATTGGCTAAGTAGGATAAGGATGGGATTGAATGAGATTTTAATTAAATAAATAAAATTTATTTAATTAATTGACTTAATGGAATAAGTGGGGTTAAGAGTGGGATTTAAGACAAAATGCTACATGATGTCTAAGTGATGTTTTTGACAAGGTGTTGCTAGACATGGACAAAGTTGGGATAAATTTGGGTGTCTACAGATGCCTTGAGTAGAAGGCAAAATTTGTTGACAGAAATGAAGATAGAGGTTGTTGGGTTTGATGAGTTCAAAAGTTTATATCCTAAAGATCCAGATTTTGTAGAGGCTTGGAAAGCTTGTCTGGAACCTGTTACTTTGAATAGGACAAAATGGTTGGATTTCATGATCCAAGAGGGCATGTTGTTTAGAGGAAGCCAGTTGTGCATTTCGAGGAGTTCCATGAGAGAGAACCTGATAAAAGAGAAGCATAGTGGGGAATTAGCTGGACACTTTGGCTGAGATAAGACCATTGCTATTGTTAGTGAAAATTATTATTGGCCACAGTTGCAGCAGGATGTGAAGAAATTTGTGCAGAATTACAGAGTGTGTCAGATGGCAAAAGGAAGAAGTCAGAATACAGGGTTGTATCAGCCATTACCTGTACCTGAGAAGCCATGGGATGATATTAGTATAGATTTTGTTCTTGGTTTACCAAGGACACAAAGAGGACATGATTCCATTTTTGTGGTGGTGGATATATTCTCAAAGATGGTACATTTTATTCCTTGCAAGAAGACTAATGATGTTCATATTGCTGAATTATTTTTCAGAGAGGTGGTGAGATTACATTGTCTACCAAAGAGCATAGTTTTAGATCGAGATACCAAGTTTGTTGGTTATTTTTGGAGGACATTGTGGAAGAAGTTAAAGATGGATTTGAAGTTCAGTTTTGCACACCATCCATAGACTGATGGACAGACCGAAGTGGTGAATATGAGTTTGGGTAACCTGCTATGACTCTTTGTAGGAGATAAGCCCAAGGGATGAGATTTGATTTTACCACAGATATAATTTGCTTACAACAATTTTGTCAATAGGAGTACTGGTAAATCACCATTCCAGATTGTATATGGGAATAGTCCAAGAAATGCTTCAGAGTTAAGGAATCTGGACCAAGGAGAAAAGGCAAGTGCCGAGGTTGAAGACTATGTAGAACATGTGAAGAATTTGCATGAAGAGGTGAGAAAGCACATTAATAAGATTAATATTTAGTACAAGGCTAAGGGAGATCAGAAGAGGAGATATAAGGAGTTCCAGGTAGGAGATGAAGTGATGGTTCACTTGAGAAAAGAAAGGTTCCCAATTGGAACATACAATAAGTTGAAAATGAAGAAATTTGGACCATGCAGAATCCTGAAGAAGCACGATTCAGGAAATACATATGAGATAGAGCTGCTAAGAGGGATCAATATTTCCCCTATTTTTAACATTGCTGATTTATTAGAATATCATGAAGGTGGAATGGTGGATGGACCAATAGAAGCACAGTGGAGTATTTCGGCATTTACTTCAATGGAGGAGATAGAAGAGATCTTGGATAATCATGTGGGAAGAAGTACTCAGAATAGGCAATATGAAGAATATCTAGTGAAATGGAAATGAAGTCATGTTGAAGATTCTTATTGGTTGTCTAAGGCGGAGGTTGACCATTTAGGTTTTCCTCAAACAAACACCTAAGACATGACAAGGTCACTTCTCAAATTACCCTAGGTGTCTGATGCAGGAGCATCCAGTGGTGTAAGGGCAATCTTGCATCACCCAAAAAGAAGTTGATTCAAAATCATTGTAGTTGTTTTCATTTCTTTCCATAATTAGTGTTTCTGGTTCCATAATCTCCTGAATAATGATGCGGGACTTTCAATTTTTTTTTAAATTATAAAAATAGCAAACTGCTAGTTTTGGAAAGTTTACCTGCTATTTTAGGAAAGTTTGCATTTGGGCATGGATTTAAGTGAAAACTTACAGAAAGCTTCATAAATGAAATATAAGACCTTTGGCGAAGGAATCAAGCAAAGATCATTTGTGAGCTGAAAGATGTTAGAGTTTTTGTTTTCCAAAAAGCCCTTGAAATTTTTTGAAATGAGATATGAGGCACTAAAACATCTCATAATGTACCGAAAAGTTGACATCATGAGCTTTCCGACGCCTAAAACAGTTTATCAATTAGACACTCAAATCAAAAGTTATACTTCCTAGAAGTTGACCTACTTTTGGAGGGAGTTACAAATTTTGAAATTTAGTTGGAAGCCACCAAAAAGTGTTATTTATGACTATTTTGGGAACCCTGGGTAGTAGGGAGTTAAGGGGGAAAGTGTAGAGTCAAGAATATGCGGGAAACCATAAACCCTAGCTGATTTAGGGTTACAAAAGGTAGATGATTCCAGAGTCTTGTGATAGGAAGTTGTGATGTGTTGCAGCCTATGGAGGATTGATTCCTCTGATTGTTTTTGAGATTCTGTAATGTAATAAGTTGTCCAAATCAATAAAGAAAGTTCTATTTTCTATGTGCAGTTTATGTTGTTGTATGTTTTATGATTTACCCCCTTCATCAAAAATCCATTCATCTAAACACGGTGCATGTCATCGCACCCCCAAATCATATGTCACTATCCCTCCTCCATCTTCATATCATGAGCAAAAGCATGTGACCATCCATCTTCCTGCATCAAATTTACCTCCACTACTTCCAACCCCAAATATCCCTATTACATCCACTTTACCTCCTATCTTGCCAACACCAAACATCTCTATCCTCAAATCCTCTCATTCATTTAGCCATAAATCTACTTTTAACCCCTCCACCCATAAATCCCATAAAATTCCCAATCAAGACCAATAAAAGCACACATCATTCAAACATGAAGCTTCCCCTAAATCAATGGGATTCAAAAGTAATAATTTGAAAGCCTCAACTCATAAAGTACAAAAGCATAAAGATGTTATCCCTTCCCAGAAAAAGCAAAAATCCAAATGGCTACTAAATCCCCCACCATCAAAAGAAAAATCAAAAGAAAAAATGGTGTGGGTCCCTAAGAACAAAGAAAACAAACAAAATGAGGCATCCACCTCCCGAACCACCCCAGAATCCCAAACATCCTGCTCCCCATCTAAAAATCCCATAATTCCTAAGCCTATTTGGGTCCCTAAAATCCAAAATTGACCATCCAAAAATCTGCTATCCTGATCCCCATTACTACTCACCCCCCATCCAAAATATAAGCTCCCAAATACATCACGATGTGTGCAACTGGTGGTCATGGGTCTTTTCCATTTTGTAACATTTCCACATACCTCCATCTCCCCATCCTTCATCCATTATCCTACATATCTTCCTCATCATTTCCCTATGGTCCATGCTTTTACATAAGCCCTCTATCCATAAGTCCTACATAATCAGCATCATGATCCACTATCATTACCCTCATAATCTGCTATCTACCTACCCCATCTCATTTTCATGCAATCCCCTACCAACATCTATAAGCACACTTGACATGGTCCATGTAACAACATCCATCTAGTAGGACTATCACCTTTCATGGAGCTACACAATTGAGTCCCTCCCATCCATATCCACCTATCCCTATTATTAAATTTTGTTCACACCTAATTTAGTTGGACCTAATTTGTAGTTGTTTCAAAAGGAGTAAAAGAAAGCTTTAAAGTTATTACAATCAGTGAATGTTTGATGTCCTGACAGTGGAAAATAATGATATGTTGTCATGATAATCCAACAGTCCAATTAGGACTGTCAAATCATCATGGCAAGTGAATGTCCATGTCAAGAAATCAAACAGTTAATGAGATATAGTTGATCTAACTTTTTTTATCTTTCAAAAATTATAAGACAATTTGATTATTCAAGTGATCATATTTTAGTGTGAAAGAAAGGTATTCATTTGAACTGTCATTTCATTTCATATTTTGAACATACATTTAGTTTTGGTTATTCTATCCTATGCATTGATTGAAAAAGAAACATACATAAATCAATTGCATAAGATAAATTAACTGATCATGTTTAAAAGAAATGTTTAAATGTGTCCCACACAAGTTGTGGGAGTGACTAAACTAAGCAATGCAAACATATGCAAGCTATAGATCTAATGATAAAAGGAAATGGAAAAAGAACATATGAGAATATCAAATATCCATCAAATATCCATGAAGGTTGATGCCTTGTTGGTGACTGGTCTTCATATCTTCATCTTCAACTCTAGTCATGCCAGTGTACCTACAAAAAATTTGGGGAAAGTCTTGTTAGAGCTCCATATATTCAAGATTATCATATGCTTTTATTAAATAGACATATCAACTTGCAAACATCATGCATTTCATATGAAGGAGTCAAATCAGATCATCATGAGAAAGATCAATCAGCTTCATAAGGTATGTTTTTTATGCTAACTTGTTTGTTCACTGTGTAGGTATAGGACAAGTAATGTTTCTGATTTGAAGACATTAAAGCATGTGGAGGAAATGTGGCTCCCACAAGGGTAGAGACCAACATGCTTCTTTCTTATTCAGTCAAGAAAGATATCAGGAGTCATAAACAATTACATCATCTGTTGCTATCCCTGTGCTATGTTATCAAGAGCTTACATCCACATGAGATACATCAAAAGTAGGGGTACCATTCAGTGCTATGTCATGCAATGAGGAACATAAGTACAACTACAAAATGGAGTAGCACTTAGTAACATATATTTCTTATATTGTTAATGAAGTGTAAATTTGCTATTCAAATGCATGATAATCAAAATAATAGTCCAAAACATACAAAGGATAGTCATGCCAAAGATTGACAATCCTATCGCATTCAAGTTGCAAGTGTGTCATAAGAAGCAGTTAGAAGCAAGAAGGTGTTGTTATATGGAGCCTAATCAGACTCGAAGGTTAAATTTACCCCACTTTTATCAGCGTGGTTTCCCCCCAAATTCCTACGGGGTCAAGCGGCAGCGCCCCTTGCGGGGGTTTGGGGGCAGCGCCCCTTGCAGGGTCTAGGGGCAGCACCCCTGGTGCATTCCCTATCGTGATATAGGGTAGGGTCGAGGGGCAGCGCCCTCGTGGGGGCTTGGGGGCAGCGCCCCCAAAACCTCACATGTTTTTTTATTATTTTATAAAGGTACTAGTGTTGGCAAGACACACATTATGGCTTCATGATTGTTGTCATTGATGGCAACAAAGTTCATCCCACACATTCGCAGGACATGGTGTGCCTTTACTAGAAGTCAGATTGAAGAGTGTTGTGGTCCGGTAAGCAAGAAAAGAGCATGTGGCAAGGTCTGACAGTCAAGTCCAGATCTCTTAGAAGAAGTATCTTTGTAAAGTGCGGACTTGGGGAAGTCAAGAGGAATACCTTGACTGATAGATTCCAAGGATTGAGCCTCTGGTGATAAGAGAGTGAAGAGATATGAGTATCTAAGTATTAGGGTCTGGTTTGGTAGAGTAGACAGAGGAAGAACTGACAGACAGAGCATCAGAATTATTCCAGATGGGATATTGATGGTGATCAAGGTTCTTAAGGTATCATCCATGATTGGTCGACATGTTAGATGACTTCTATAAGTATCTCCTTGATTTGCATCACTTGGTAAGCAAGGAATCAACCAACAGACTAGAGTTTGGGAAAATATTGACTATTCCGGATGCTGACTAGAAAGAGGATAAAATCCATTGTGCGGATATATATACCAGATGGATTTGGATATGAAGGTGTGTGTTGTGTGTTGTGGTGTATGAATAAAAGTAGAAGAGCAGTATAAAGGCAGTAAGGTAGGTCCAGTATGTGAAAGGATAGCAGCACAAAAGAAGAGGAAGAATGAAGTGCAGTAGATCAGTATACTGAGCCTAACTGGAATTGAACTCTAGCATATGTGGATGCTTCTCATCAGTTCAAGTATCTTGTTACTCTCTTTATAACTTGTAGACAGTGAGTCTCTTATAGGTAGTGAGCCTCTTGTGAGCAGTGTGCTTGGGCAATGAGCCCTAATTGGCAAGTGCCATTTTGTATTTCTATTCTTCTAACAAAGAATACATTCTTGGGTTAATCACCCCGTGGTTTTTTCCCTTAACAAGGTTTCCATGTCAAAAACATTGTGTCATGTGTACTGAGTTTATTTCTACTTTGATGTTCATTTAAGCTTATGTGTTTTGATACTGCGCTAGTTGATAAAGAAGAACAGAAAGTTAAAATAATTAAGATAACTGATTCACCCCCCCTCTCAGTTATCAACAATTGGTATCAGAGCCAAGTTCCTCCTAACAGAGCCTAACAGCTTGAGGAAGATCTAGGAATTCAAATGGATGTGTATGGTATGAGGGAACAACTTTAGACTGCCCTAGATGATCTTGAGCAATCTAACTCTGAAGTCAATGAATTGAAGGAAAGACTCAAACAGGCTAATGATTTCATAAACGAACTAAAAGGGAAACTGAGTATCTCTATGAAAAAGAGAGAGGATCTACTTCAGCATTTGGTAAGTCAAGGTGAAGCCAATGATACAAATGAAGATCTGAAGGAGAAAACCAAGTTATGTGAAAAGTTATCAAAAGAGGTCATTATGGTAAGACATGAAATGGAATCAGGAGTCATAAAATTTACTCAAGAAATTGAAGAGAAAAGAAAAATAGAAGATGATCTAAGACTATCTCTTGAAGAGAAAATAGAAGACTGCCACAAGATGGATAGAATAATCAAACATCTTGAATTTGACCTTGAAGATGCTAAAGATAATAAAGAAAAATTTGAGGATTAAATTGTCTCTCTTAAAAGGGATCTTCAAACAACAAATGAATACAAAGAGAAATTCAAGATAAGTTCTTCTCAACTTGAAGTTCTTCTTGAAAGCCAAAAGAGGGTAGATGACAAGTGTGGCTCGGATATGAGAAAGGTGAAAGCTTCAGATCTGGTCAAAAGAAGTTTGGATCAGAAAATCCAAGGAATAGGCCTAGAAGACCTCCGGTAAGGCAACCTAATGCTCAAATATATCCATCCTTCAATGGATACAACCACAACTGCAATAACTTTGGTCACAAAGCTAATCAATGTAGAAAAAGAATGAATCAGACTAATACATCCTTCTCTAGACAATGTTTTAACTGCAAGAGGTATGGTCACAAATCTCATAAATGTAGAAATATGCAAATGAACAATTCATTCAATGGTAGATGCTTTGCATGCAATAGAATGAGTCATATGGCTAATCAATGCAGATCAAGAGAACATCAATCAAATATGCAAAGAAATGTTGTTTGCCACAATTGCAATAGATTCGGTCATATTGCCAAATTTTGTAGAAGCAAGGATTAGGACAAAAGAGGTCCGGTACATCATAATCAGAATCAAGACAAGGGAAAAAGAAAAGTGAATGTGGATGAAGTTCAAAGTGAGATGAACAAGACTTGGGTGAAGAGAAGTACAAAAAATGTAGGGGATGGATCCACACCAGAATCTGGTGCTGATATTCCTTCCAGAAATTAAAAAGTGAGCTTTGGCTCAAGGGGAGACAAGGAAAAACATTTTCCCCCAGCCAGTTAATTGGTGCCGGAATTGGCACAAGGAAAATTGTGGATTAAAGGGTTCACAAAGGGACATCTAAATAAGCTTTGGTAAAGAGATGAAAGATCTGCAAGAAGTTTTGAATAGGTTAAAGACTAATCTGGTTCATCAGTCATCTGGTGAGAAGTAAATTTTTCAAAGTTAAATCCGATATGATTCAAACTGAGGAATCTTGATCTGCGGATAGATGAAATGTTTGGGGAAAGGAAGATAGACTATCAATCATCACCAAGAACAACTCTAAATGCTTCTTAGTGATCCAGAAAAGTTTTTTTTACAAGGAGAACAAGGCAACTAGAATAACTTAAGTTACGCATTTATTGCATTGTGAAATTAGGGTTTGCAGAGAAATATTAGGGATCTCCTATTAGTCATTTGCTCATTCTACATTCGAGAAGAAGAGGAAAAGAGCTCTGCAACTAAATCACCTTAAACATCTCAAGGATCAACTGCAAAAATCAAGTCTTCCAGCAATCTGATTCAGGTCTTATTGTGAAACCTAGAAGCGAAAAAGGTATTTTCCGTTCTTGAATATCTTTCTACAAATCTTCTTGAAAAATGGCTACTCTGAATGTTGTGAAGATTCCTGATAGGCCACACCCTAAATTTAAGAAGCATCCATACAAATCCCTAGAAGTGGATCCCTCAGGTGCTTTTTCTAGCATTCCACACAGTATTTTGCATATAGATGTTAGGGTTTACATTCATGCGAATATTGAAGAATTTGGGGAATCCAAGTTAATGGATATCTATCACAAATAATTGATAGATGACTCTTTTGAACTAAAACCCTAGTACAAGGCTATCTGGGACAAACATTTCGATTAGTACATCCATTTCCCATGTTTTGAAGAAGATGAGTGGGTCTGGTATGTGTTGAGCATAGTGCATGATAACTTCCTATGGTTGAATAGACCATTCAAGATCACCAAGGATGCAATTAGGGTAGTAACTGGTTTGCACTCTTCCGGAGGGATACCAGTTCTCAAATCTGTCAAAAACCAAACTATGAGTGAGGCTATCGGATCAAAATTTGATAAGAGAGTAATGACCATAGAAGATATCACTGATCCAGATATCAAGTTTGCATCTATGATAATTGGCTATAAGATATATCACTCCAGCAGGGAGAATTCAGTACCCAGAACTGCAATCTACATTGCCTATCAAATGATAAAAGAGAATGTAGATTATGATCTTTGTGAACTTCTTCTAAGCCAACTAATGGAAAACTTATAGAAGATCAAGAAGGACAAGAAGAACTCCTTTAAGTATGGTGGACTGATATTGTGTTTGTTTTTCTACTTTATGAATGAGTTGCCCAGATCCAGTGGTTGGGTATGGCAAAATGACAAACCTATTGCAATTCAAATTAGAGATTACTTGCATGGACTTGAGGATGCTAAGGCAAGAAATACAGCTCTGTGGGGTTACTTCAAGAATTTCCAAATTATGATGCAAACTAGAGAAAGAATTCCCAAATCATTGGTTGAGAAGTACAAAGATACAATGTGTTTAATGGTAGACACTGATCAATGCCTAATGGAGGCTGTGGAGCCAAGAATAGTCTAGATCATGCCAATGGGGTATGAAGTAGATGAGAAAATAGTCAAGCTACATGTTCAACACATGCTTAGTCAACCTAAGGATCCCAAGGTAGAAAGGTTTGGAACCTTTGAAGAGTTGAGTGTAAAGATTCATGTGGAACTTAGACAACCGGAGATAAAGAGAAAAGTGAGAAAAGAAGTAGAGAATGTTGCCAAAATATTTGGCATATCAAAAGAAGCACTTGATGCTAATAGAGAAAAGTTGGAAAGGGCAGATAAAAGTTGGAAAGGGCAGAGAAAGAGAAGGAAGAAGCAGATAAGGAAAGTGATCCGGTAGAAGCACCCTCCCGGACCAGATCCTCTAAGAGGTCTGCACCTACCATTGATAAGAGCTCCAAGACATCAAAACTAGAAGCAAAATCATCTAGTAAAGTAGAGAAAAGAACTAAGACAAAGGCCACAAGGTCTTACATCAGTCAGAAGGATGATGAAGAGACTGAGTCAGATGAGGAGGTAAGGAAAATGAAGAAAAAGAAGAAAGTATCTGGTGAACCCTCCATTGGTGAAGAAAAGGAAGAGATAGCAGAAGAGTTTGTTGAAATGCCCACTCTGTCCTTAGATGATATAGTTAAAGTAGTTACTATGGATGGGAACCTGCAACCAATAACATAATTCTATGATGCATATAATGATGCAGATAGAAAGATCTTGGAGGAAGCCACAATTAAGTACTTGAACATATACAATAAGGCTTTTATTCAAATCATCTCTCATTCCTAAAAGCCTAGAGAAGGAATTAGAGATAAGAAAGAATAATGCTAGGGCAAAGGATCTTGAGATCCAGGAATAGATAGCCATTCAGCTCTTTCCTTCAATCACTCCGAAGAAAATGAACATGGTCTTCAAAGATTGCAAGGATGAGTTCCGGAGCAAAGGTAGAATGAATCAACATATGCTTGGAGAAACTATTAAAGTGGCAAAAGAAACTGAAAAGATCCTCAGGAATGCCATAGAAGATTCAATATTCCTGTAATAGAGGACTTAGGTGATGAAACCTCTACCATGGATGATAAAGAAGAATCTACTAAGGCTGTAGTAGAAGAGGTAAAGGAGATAGGTGAAGGAAAAGATAAGGACTTAGAATCCTCTGCTCTGGAAGAGGAGGTCCATGAACAAGCAGACATCTCTCCTCTGGTTTTTCCTACAAACTCTGGATCTAAAGAAGAAGAAAGAGTAGAAGAGAAGATCAGTCAAGAAACAGAGGAGAAGGAAAAAGAAGATGACAGTAGGAAGGATGCAGAAGAAGAGAAAACTCCAATAGAAAAGATCACAGATGATAGTGGTAAGGCTACAAAAGAGGACAAAACCCTGTCACCGGCAAGAGACACAGTAGAAGCAGTTGAAGATTTCTTAACCAAGAAGATGATGGAATTTGATGAACTGAAACTTCTTCAAGGACCGTTCAATTTTGACTCCCTTTCCCCGATTCAAACCATGAAGCTAGCATCCTTTACTTTAGCAAAGGCAAAAGAAAAACTTTTGAAGTCTCACATGGATGACTACAAGCTCATAGAATCTACATCTGGTGTTTTGGAGAAAATCATGCCATCTTTTAAGAAGGATCCCTTAGTCTCTTCATTCGGTAATCTCAAATCTCTAGTTAAGAGTGTTAGCACACATTTTGATTCCTTAGAAAAGTCAGTAGAAGATAAGGTCCAGAAGGAATCTTTGGTAAAAAGATTATCAGATGTACAAGGGTTAATATCAAATGATAGGAAAGTTATGGATATTGGAATAAAGAGCCTAGAAAATGCTCTTAAGGATGGTAGAGATATCTATAAATTTTGTTTATCTTGGCCAAAAGTGACCAAAGATTTTGAGAAGAAAGTAAAAGAGTAAGAGGATAACCTGTTAAGTTTATCTCAAAGTTTTGATCCTCTCTCCTCCTCCATAGTGAATCAAGAGTGCAAGACTATTGCAGTCATAAATGAAATAAAGAGTCTTGAGAAGGAGAAGAAAAATAGAATAAACAAGTTGAGTGAACTTAGAGGGATAATTATCCCTAAGTTAGAAGCCATGCATGAGGCTCTAAGTGATGCTCAAACCACAGCTTGGATCAGTGATCCGACAGATCTAAAGAGGGCAGAAGCCTTTGCATTCCTATTGAGTGGTCATATCTCAATTTTGGATAGGATGAAGCAGAGTTGGGCAATAGAACTTGTCCAGTTGAAGACAACTTTTGTAGACATACTACAGTATATGTAAGTATAACCTGTTTATATACTTATGAGACTAAGTATAGTTGAATTTTTGGGTAATTTTGGTGCACGGACCCTACCCTTTGCCATTGATGTCAAAGGGGGAGTGAGGAACAGTGAAAAATGGGGAATCCAGCTAAGGGGGAGCTCCGGTAAAATGTACATTAGAACAGAGCATCAATCAAGGGGGAGTGTAGTATAACACTTAGTCATTTTTCACTAAGTGTTGCCATCAATGCCAAAGGGGGAGATTGTTGGAAAGAGGCACATTATGGCTTCATGATTATTGTCATTGATGGCAACAAAGTTCATCCCACACATCCGCAAGACATGGTGTGCCTTTACCGGAAGTCAGATTGAAGATTGTTGTGGTCTGGTAAGCAAGAACAGAGCATGTGGCAAGGTCTGACAGTCAGGTCTGGATCTCTTAGCCGAAGTATCTTTGTAAAGTGTGGACTTGGGGAAGTCAAGAGGAATACCTTGACTGATAGATTCCAGGGATTGATCCTCCAGTGATAAGAGAGTGAAGAGATATGAATATCTAAGTATTGGGGTCCAGTTTGGCAGAGTAGGTAGAGAAAGAATTGACAGACAGAGCATCAGAATTATTCCAGATGGGATATTGATGGTGATCAAGGTTCTTAAGGTATCATCCACAATTGGCCGACATGTTAGATGACTTCTATAAGTATCTCCTTGATTTGCATCACTTGGTAAGAAAGGATTCAGCCGACAGACTAGAGTTTGGGAAAATATTGACTATTCCAGATGTCGACTAGAAAGAAGATAAAATCCATTATACGGATATATATATACCAGATGGATTTGGATATGAAGGTGTGTGTTGTGTGTTGTGGTGTGTGAATAAAAGTAAAAGAGTAGTATAAAGGCAGTAAGGCAAGTCCGGTATGTGAAAGGACAACAACACAAAAGAAGAGGAAGAATGAAGTGCAGTAGATCAGTATACTGAGCCTAACCAGAAGTGAACTCCAGCATATGTGGATGCTTCTCATTAGTTCTAGTATCTTGTTACTCTCTTTATAACTTGTAGACAGTGAGTCTCTTGTAGGCAGTGAGCCTCTTGTGAGCAGTGTGCTCAGGCAGTGAGCCCTAATTGGCAAGTGTCATTTTGTATTTCTATTCTTCTAACAAAGAATACATTCTTGGGTTAATCACCCCATGGTTTTCTCCCTTAACAAGGTTTCCACATCAAAAACATTGTGTCATGTGTACTGAGTTTATTTCTGTTTTCATGATCATTTAAGCTTATGTGTTTTGATACTACACTAGTTGATAAAGAAGAACAGAAAGTTAAAATAATTAAGATAATTGATTCACCCCCCTCTCAGTTATCAGCAACTGGGAGTTATTTTTCATTGGCTGACATAAGAAAACCCTATTTTTGTAACTGACAAAAATCTTGATAAAAGCGGCTAAGGGTTAGGGTTTCTATTGATGTATTGTAGCATTTTTTGTAGCAGTATTGAGTTACAGGGATTGCTGGTTGTAATCGGTTTGATTTACTGGATAATAATATTGAACTCTCTGTTTGGTGGATGTAGCTCGAGTTTGGGTGAACCGCGTTAAAACTTATCTCTTGCTATTATTATTTCTGTGTATTTTCATTCCTATGTTTAATCTTTATTTGCATTTAATTGATATTTTCTATCGGCTAACCCTAACGAGTGCTATCAGAGCAGCTTGTGTTCGATTATCATCTGCAGGAAGGTCTCACAGTTGAGTGGGAGTCTCACGGTTGACTGGGAGCAATGGCAGACGACGGTAAATTGAAGGTAGATAAATTCAATGGGTAGAACTATCAGTTATGGAAGATGCAGATGGAGGATTATCTCTATCAGAAGGATTTATGGAGGCCATTGGAAGGAGTATCCAAGAAACCGGCAATAATGATGGATGAGGATTAGAATCTTCTGGACAGAAAAGCACTAGGAACCATTCGGTTCTACCTGGCACCATCGGTGGCATTCAATATAAAAGAAGCAATGACAACAAGTGAATTGATGAAATCTTTGGCTAAATTGTATGAAAAACCCTCAGCCTCAAATAAGGTATTTCTCATGAAGCATTTGTTTAATCTAAAAATGATTGAAGTTGGATCTGTGACAGATCATTTAAATGAGTTTAATATGATTGTCAGTCAGTTAACTTCTGTAAAAGTGAAATTTGATGAAGATGTGAGGGCTCTCTTGGTTTTATGTTCTTTGCCAGAAAGCTGGAATAGCTTGGTAATGGTTGTAAGTAACTCTGTCTCTGGTTCAAACACTTTGAAATTTGATGATGTCATTGGTGTTATCCTTAGTGAGGAAATGCGAAGGAAAAACTCAGGAGGATCAACATCAGGTAGTGTTTTGAATGCAGAAAGTAGGGATAGATCAAAGGAGAGAGGAAAAGGTTTTGGAGGTCATGGAAAGTCACAAGGAAAATCAAAAGATAAGAGATCCCAAACTAGAGGATAGAAGGATTGCTGGTACTATGGGAAACCAGGTCATCTGAAGAAAGATTTCTGATCTCAAAAAAATAAGAAGGCAATAAGGAGACAAATGTGGTAAGTAATAAATCTGAAGATGATGCTTTGATTCTTTCCCTAGATAATGCTGATGATTCATGGGTTTTGGATTCAGAGGCCTCATTTCATGCTATGCCCCATAGAAGTTATTTTCTTGATTATGTCCAAGGGGATTTTGGGCTGGTTTATTTGGGAGATAATGAACCCTGTCAGATTGTTGGAAAGGGAAGGATCAAGATTAAGTTGCAAAATGGGAATCATTGGCTACTACAAGAGGTAAGGCATGTTCCAAGGCTCAGTAGGAATTTAATTTCAACAGGCTAGTTGAAGAAGGTTGCATTGTTACATTTACTAATAAAAATTGGAAGGTTTCAAAAGGTGCCTTAATAGTAGCAAAAGGTGTGAAAGTAGGCACCTTATATCTTTGTACAGGTCATATTGTTCCTTCTACTTCAGCTGTTGCAGAGAAAAACCAAACAAGTTCAAGAATAGTTGCTGCAAGTTCGCAAGAAGAGACTGAAACAGTTGCTGCAAGTTCTGAGACAACATTGTGGCATAACAGACTTGGGCATATGAGTGAAAAAGGTATGAAGGTACATCATTCTAAGAAAGTTTTACCAGTTTTGAAATGTATTAATATAGATTTTTGTGAAAGTTGTGTATGGAAAACAAAAGAGAGTTAGTTTTGTCAAGGATGGGAAGCAAAAGAAAGATGAAAACTTGGAGCTTGTGCATACAGATGTATGGGGACCATCTCAGGTATCTTCTCTTGGTGGCTCTCGGTATTATGTTACATTCATAGATGATGTAACTAGGAAGGTATGGATTTATTTCCTTAGGCAGATATATTTGAAACATTTAAGAAATGGAGAAGCTTGGTTGAGAATGAGATGGGTAAAAGATTAAAATGTCTCAAATCTGATAATGGTGGTGAGTATTGCAGCAAAGAATTTGAGGATTATTGTTCCTTTAATGGAATTCGTAGGCAGAAAATAGTTCTAGGGACTCCACAAAAAAATGGAGTGGCTGAATGTATGAATAATACAATAATGGAGCATGCAAGGACCATAAGATTGCATGCTGGGCTGCCTTTAAATATGTGGGAAGAGGTTGTCAACACTGTTGTATATTTAATTAATAGAGGTCCTTCAGTTCCTTTAGGTCGTGGTATTCTAGAGGAAGCATGGACAGGTAAGAAGGTGAGTTATTGTTTTCTCAAAACCTTCGGATGTGAAGCATTTGCACACATAGATTCTGAAAATAGAACCAAGCTGGATGCAAAATAAAAAAAGTGTACCTTTGTTGGATATGACATTAATAAATTTGGTTATAGGCTTTGGGATTTTGAAAATTAGAAAATTGTGAGAAGAAGGGATGTTGTATTCAATGAGAAGGTGTTGTACAAAGATTAGTTGCAGCAGCATGAGAAGAAAGAAAATGATTATGTGGTGCCGGATGATACTCCAAATAGTGATGTTCCAGTGGTTCCTCATGCTCCGCAACAGCAACCAGAAATACCACAAACTCCACTGAATGTTAGATGGTCAACAAGGCTAAGTAGACCTCCTGAAAGGTTTTCTCCCTCCTTGTATTCTATTTTGTTAATAGATGCTGGTGAACCAAAAGGGTATGATGAAGCTATGCAGGTGGATAAAGGTTCAGTGGGAGATTGCAATGAAAGAAGAAATGGAATCCTTGCTAAAAAATTAGTTTTGGGAATTATGTAAGTTACCTGCAGGTAAAAAGGCTTTACCAAACAAATGGGTTTATAGGCTGAAAGAGGAAGATGGAGGTAAGAAAAGATTTAAAGCCAGGTTAGTAGTAAAATGATTTACACAGAAAAAGAGCATTGATTTTGATGAGATTTTTTCTCCAGTTGTCAAGATGACTTCTATTCATACTATTTTAAGTATTGTGGATGTTGAAGATTTGCATTTGGAATAGCTGGATGTAAAAACTACCTTTCTCCATGGTGATTTAGAGGAGGAGATATATATGGAACAACCATAGGGATTTGAGTTTAAAGGTAATGAGAAATTGGTGTGCAGATTGAAGAAGAGTTTGTATGGCCTGAAACAAGCACCTCGGCAATGGTATTTGAAATTTGATAGTTTTATGGCTAACCAAGGTTATAGCCGGTGTAACTCTGACCATTGTATTTATTTTAAAAGGTTGGATAATGATAGCTATATTATTTTATGTTTATATGTTGACGACATGCTTGTAGCTAGGTCTAACATGGATCACATAAGAGAGTTAAAACAACAGTTAGCACAATCATTTTCTATGAAGAATTTGGGGGCAACAAAACAAATCCTTGGTATGAAAATTTGCAGAGATAGGAAGAACAGAAAATTGACTCTATCTTAGGCTGATTATGTTGAAAAGGTGTTGCAGAGATTCCATATGGAGAATGCAAAAGCTGTCAGTACATCTTTGCCTAGTCATTTGAATTTGACTAAGGAGATGTGTCCAAAGACACAAGAGGAGGAAGACAAAATGTCCAAGGTACCATATGCTTCAGTTGTAGGAAGTTTAATGTATGCCATGGTATGCACGAGACCAGATATTGCACATGTTGTAGGAGTTGTAAGCAAGTATATGAGTCATCTCGGATTGGAGCATTGGAATGCAGTAAAATGGATTCTCAAATATTTGAGAGGTACATCTAATAAACACTTATGTTTTGGGGGCTCTAATATAGATTTAGCAGGTTATGTAGACTTAGATTTGGCAGGGGATATTGATACTAGGCGGAGTACTATAGGTTATGTCTTTATTGTAGGTGGGACAGCAGTGAGTTGGATCTCACGGTTGCAAAAGGTGGTTGCTTTATCCACCATGGAGGCAGAGTATGTATCTGTAACTGAGGTAAGCAAGGAGATGATATGGCTGCAATCTTTCATGGTAGAATTGGGCAACCAACAAGCTCACAATTATTTGTTTCAGATAGTCAAAGTGCCATACATCTTGCAAAGAATTCTACCTTGCATTCAAAGACCAAATACATATAGTTGAGGTATCACTTCATTCGGTCAGTGTTGGATGATGGACAATTAAGGCTGGAAAAGATACATATAGATGAAAATCCAGTGGATATGTTTACAAAGGCAGTGACAAGGGAGAAGCTAAGCTCCTCTTCATCTTCGGTTGGTCTTCAAGACTAAAAACAACAAAAAATAGAACAACAGAGAGTCTAGGGTGCTTATTTCTAGTAGAAGCTACAGGGTTAGCGGTGTTATGATTAGTCTCCAAGTGGGAGATAATATGGTGTGGAGTTTGATCAGTCTCTAAGTGGGAGATTGTTGTTATATGGAGCCTAATTAGACTCAGAGGTTAAATTTACCCCACTTTATCGGTGTGGTTTCCCCCCAAATTCCTACGGGGTCAAGGGTCAAGGGGCAGCACCCCTTGCGGGGTCTAGGGGCAGCACCCCTGGCGTGTTCCCTGTCACAATACAGGGTGAGGTCCAAGGGTAGTGCCCCTAAACATTTTTTATTATTTTATAAAGGCATCGGGAGTTATTTTCATTGGCCGACATAAGAAAACCCTATTTTTGTAACCGACAAAAAGATTGATAAAAGCAGCTAAGGGTTATGATTTCTATTGATGTATTGTAGCATTTTTTGTAGGGGTATTGAGTTGTAGGGATTGCTGGTTGTAATTGGTTTGATTTACTGGATAATAATAGTGGACTCTCTATTTGGTGGATGTAGCCCGAGTTTGGGTGAACCATGTTAAAACTTGTCTCTCGCTATTATTATTTCTGTGTATTTTCATTCCTCTATTTAATCTTTATTTGCATTTAATTGATATCTTCTACCGGCTAACCCTAATAGAAGGACAGTCAAATCGTGACTGAAATTAGTTGAAGAGATGTAGTATAGACTAGAAAAATAGCTCATAAAATCAGCAGGTGTCATGACAGTCACAATATTTAAAGGAGTAGTCCACCTTACAGATAAGCATCCATCTATGGAACAACATATGCAATCATATAAAGGGATCATCAAAGTTGAAAGGAGCATTGCATCATCATGAACAACAATTAGGACAATACCATAGACTATCACAGTAACGACCCTCAAGGTGCAAGAAGATATAGTATGCATTTCGATGGAAAAACTACCAGGAGAACTAAAGAGGTACAGTCTTGTTATCAATCTTCCTAGAAGGAGACCTATAATGAAGCATACATTCTCTTAGGAAGGGGAACAATCATCATTAGTTGCATTAAATAGTCATGCAAAGGAGATAAAAGTAGTCATTTAGTGACTATACACTATAGTCACCAACACAATAATTTTGTATAAAGATTCCAGGCAATCTAAATGTAATCACTTAGACAGAGGGTCTATCCATATCTTGTAGAGGTCTATCTAATAGTGTAAGTGATCTCATGGTCTTATGTCAACCTCAAACTCACTATATAAAGCAGTCAACAAACAATGAAGACTAGAGGACTTTGTCAGCAACTATGGAGAATGTAGAACTAGTTTTGTGACATGCCTATACTCATTGTATGGAGCATCCAAGCTCTGGAATAATCATAGGATCATGTAAAGAAATCATGGATGTTTTGAATTTTTGGCCGAACTTCAAATGGCCTGTCAAAAATCTGTGACAATAAAGAAAAGGGTCATGTTTATAGTATTTCAAACCTATTGGATCTTCATTAGCAGTTTCAAAAAAGTATTATGAGATACCAACAGATAAATGCAACAACTGTCAAGAGATCTAGAAGAGACATAACATTCAGAGAAGAGAAGACAGTCGCAATCAAGATACCTATTAGAGGTTGATAGTTATCATAAGGAGACAATACAGTCATAAAGAGAAAAAAGATAAAAAGAGTAGTGATTTCAAAAGAAAGTCTTCTATGAGAAAAGGATCAAATTCCAGTGTCAATATTGATATTATTGTTGGCTATGTTACATTTTTGCATTGTATATATCTATCTTTTGAAACACCCATAGATGAAGAAAATCAGGTTTTGAGTCAGCACACGGAGCTTCAGGATAGAGCTTCAGGGACCTAAACAGGTGACAAGAAATAGTGCTAGTAAATGGTGAAGCTAGAGATAGTCAATAGCCCATAGGTCTCATGAAACCATAGTTTACCCTCTATGGGGTTTTTCAAAAGAATAGGATAAGTTCAATCCTGCAAATCTGTTGACAAAGGTAGGGTTTCTTCACAACCTCTTATGGCAAAAGTAATACAACCAAGAGAAGCCTTAGAAGTTCCTACACAGTAAAATTCAATCATAGACATGCTACAGGAAGAGTTTATTAAAAGAAACGTCAAAACCCTAGTTGTAATTCTTTGAAACCCTCTAATATTTCTTTGATGAGTAGAAAAGATAAATACAAAGAAGATACAGTAGGAAGATGCCATAAAATGCTCAGAAAGAAACACCCAGTCGCAACCCAATAATGCAAATCACAAAAAGATAAAAGGAAGGACTATTATCATCACACTGAGGAGATCGTTTACCTTCTTGATGCTAGAAATACATGAAAGATCAACTAAAAATTTTAGAAGAGAGGCTTAAATACATCAAACCCTAGCAAAATTGTCAACGACCGGCATGAAGAAACAACAGAGAATGGTGAAAATGAAGAAGAGTTTAGGGTTTGGTCCTCCTTTTGATTGATGGGATCTTTCCTTTCATCTTTTCCTTTTTGACTTATCTTTTTTGAAAAAATCATTACAATGTAATTGAAACCATGGTCAACAACCTTGAATCTTATCATGCCTAGTGATCAGCAAAGGGGGCCCGTGTGGCTTTTCATTTCATTTTGATTTTTGCTAAGTCAAAATTAAACAATCATAGCAAGCTAAGGTTTAATGCCTTTGTTCCCTTCTTCTCCATAATGGTCGACAGAGAAAAGGTTGAAAATGACTTATGCTTCATGATGGTTGACAAAAGGTGGTCAAATATCCTCTTATGCCTTATGCATTTTTAAAATGCATCAAAAGTCAAAAAACAAGAACATGATATGAAGACAAAAGCTAAGGTGGCAGAAATGCATGAAGGTATGGACATCATGAAGACAAACATAAAGTAAAGATTTTTACATGGTGATATTTGCATGATGCATAATCAAGACAAGGTGAATATTTTGCTTTGAGTGCATATGAGATGCAACTATAGAGTTGTTTTTGCATGGAGTAATAAGGGTTAATTTTCACCTTGATGCATGTGAAATGCAACTAGGAGATTATTTCTTGCATGGAGGAATAAGGGGATCTTTTCTTTCTCTTAAAGTCCTATTTAAGCATTAAATCATGTAAATTATGCAAAATTAGGCAAGTGTAATTGGAGAGATAAGGTGTTTGTTTTCTTTTCACCTATCATGCATGACTTTACAACTATAATCAATGTAAGTAAATAATAAAGTAATATTTTACAAATTACTTTATTATTTTTCACAAGTTGTAAAATCATAGAAAAATAGTACAAGATGTAACTAATAGTAAAGTAATTATCACCTAATCACTTTATTATTTACTCACATCAATTTTGCAATGCAAAATCATGCAAAATAGATGAGTTGAGTTAGCTAATGCTATTTGAGGACTTTTGAATAATTTGGAGTGCAATTTGAAGAGTTTTGGTTAACTTCTTGGTCAAACACATGGAGAGGACCAGTTTGGAGCTATTTTTGCTCAAATTGAGGGAGTTTGGACCCTTATTCTTAGGGATTTCTTAGTTTTCTCATGGATCACTTTGGAGAGATTATTTTTAGGGGCAGTTAGCTGCAGTTATATTTTTCATGCCTCTTGGAGAGAGCAAACTATATATTGTAAATCAAAACTTAGGTTTTGCTAGTTCTTTCCTTTTTGTTCTTTACACTTTGAGAGAGAAAGAGGTTTTGTAACTCATTGATCACAAATTTTATAGAGATCACAGCAGGTTACAGGTTCCATTTTCTTGTCTTTTATGCAATATTTTCCTTTATTTTTCATTGGATTCAAGTGTTTTCCTTTCCATTAATACTACTTGTATGAGTGATTTGATGAAATTTTATTGTGTTTAAATATCAAAACCTTTAAAATTATTGTCTCATTCTTACTTGCAAGTGTTTAGCATAGTGATTCATAGGTCTCAGGTTGTGTTACTAAGATCTTCTTCTTTCATGTTGTGAAAAATCACTTTTCCTTCATAAAGAAGATAATTTCCAGCCTTCCTTCGAAACATTTTTGTGATTATTTTGCCAAAAATGGATTGTGTGGATAAGATTTTTGAGATCTATTGTTAGTCAAATTTGCAAGTTTTCCATCATTATTAGGTACATCACCAACTTTTACAATTTTTTATTACCTTTAGAAAATCCATTTTACCCTTTTCCAAACCAAAAGTCATAGATTCAAACTAAATATTTTAAGGGAACTGACCCATAATCTGGAGGTTCAAACTCAATATAGTTTACCCACAGCCTAAGTTTGTCCCCATGTTTCGAAGGATTGTAGAGTTTCACAACTTTGCATAAGGGTGCAATCCTCATCGACAACAATCCCATCCAAAAAAGTCAAAAAGTTAAAAAAAAGAAAAAAAAAGAAAAAAGAGTAAAGAGAAATCCCTTTGTCCAATGGTGAAAACCTGGTAAACAGGCACCTTGGATAAGTACCATGATGAAAACCTGGCAAACATATGTCATGTGTAAGTTGATCTTCTATGTCACCTACACTTGGATGCACGTTGTCTCATCCTAGCTATCACTTCCCATCCTATCATATCCTATCATACCATTTCTTTCCTACCATCCATATACATTCCACATACATATACCTATCCTATTGAGTCCATCCATCCTCCCTTCTTCCTTTTGATCTTGATAAAGATTGGGGGCAAAATGTTGAAACATGCTTTGGTTATCTCTTGATGTACTCCATCCTTTCCAAACCAATCCATCTTATTATCTTATTGTCCTGAGCCTTGCCATATAAAACCCTAAGTCTTACACGTACAATGGGGCATGTTATTCCTATGCGACATAGTCTTTGGAGATCACATCCTAGCTCCATTATGAGCATACATCCATCCACTATAGCTTATACTTGTACCCATCCATCTATCATAAGATCCCCATCCGCTATTGCCTATCCATTTTTATATCCATCCTACATTCATCATTGCAACTAGACTTTGTTCTCCCTTGTCATTAGTATCTAGAATAAAGGTTGCACAAATTGTAAATCCCTTTGACATCCCAAAACATATCAAAATCCAAAAAAAAAATCATAAAAAGCCCTAAAAAAATACAAAAAAATCATAAAAAGCCCTAAAAAAATACAAAAAAGATCATAAAAAGTCATGAAAAAACACAAAGAAAAAAATCAAAATATCTTCAAAATCCAAAAAAATTGAAATATTCCCACAAAAAACAAAAACATTAAATAGCCAACAAAAAAATCCAAGAAATACAATCAATTCAACCAATGAAACCTATCAAATCAAAGCAAATCAATCCAATCAATCAATAAAAATCACATCAATCCATCCATCTTCATCATTCTCCCATTCATCATCACAAATTAGAACTACATCTCATTTCTATCGTTAAGTGCCTTGATCCCACGGATACAAGATATGTAGGTAGTTTGGGATACGAAGGAAGTACCCAAATTCAGGCACAAGGTGATACCTTTCTTTCATCTTCCACCCTTCTTTAGATCATCCTTGTCTTCATTCATCTCATCTTCTTTTATCATTCATCTCTCACATCATCAATAAACACCCAAAACTACATATGATCATGTCTCATCATCATCGTACAGTGCCTTGATCCCATGGACATAGGTATATAGGCAATTTAGAGTACAAAGGAAGTGCCTAGATTTAGGCATATTTGATACACCTTTTCCATCTTTCATCCTTCATCTAATCTACATCAATCAACATCTTCATCTATCTATCATTTCTTCTATCATCAATTCTCAATTCCAATCAATCCATCAAATTCATCACATCAAAATCAAATCATCATTATCATTTCTTAAAATCAATTCATCCAATCAAATCACTTCTTCAATCAATTCTTCCATCACTTCTATCCAATCATTCCATCCAATAAATCCAAATTCAAGTCATCCTTTAACCATACCAATCAAGTCAATCAAGCTTGTCAAATCATCCAACCACATCAACGGTCTTGATCCTAGCCTTGTTGTAAGCCAAATCAATTAATCAACCAATCAATCATCATCATCCTTGTGTTGATCTAGGGATATATTGTTCTCTGCCATGACAACACTATCTCAATCAATCACTCAATCATTGGTTTACAGCTTGACTGGGGCAATACCTTGTTTGCTTTTGTATCATTTGTGCATGCTTTCTTGCTTGCTTGTGTGTGTTATCTTTTTATCTTGTATTTGTATCACATTAGTATCATTCCAGCTAATTCTCATATCTTGTGTATGTTGGAATAGCTTTTTGCATTATCCTTTGCATCTAAGGTCACATCATACCTTTTGTGTATTAGGATTTTAATGCTCTAAGTTTTCTTCCTCATACGTCTAGACAAGGTTGTATTACTCTGGGGCATGAGACACATCATCACCTTGGTCCTCATACCATGGTGTATAACATCTAGTGCTATATCAAAGATCATGGTTGCTCACTTTCATTGCAGCATAACACATCATTCATTTCTTCCATTCATTTCTTCCTTGACCAATCCATTCCATGTTGAGAGCCTACTCATGTTTGTCCAACCCGCCTATTCTCTCAAGGGGGCATCCTCATCCTATCTTTTTATCATCCACTCTTTTTTCCTCTATCCATACCTTAGCTTCTTTGAAATGATGTTACTCAACACAAATTTTCATCATCTCGAACATCATCTCAAAGAGGGGCAAAATGTAGACACCCAAAAATGTCCATCTCTTGCAACATTACATCATTTAGACATCTTGTAGCATGTTTTGCTCTAGGTACCCATATCATCACCTAATTAGTTAAATAAATATTATTTATTTGACTAATTTCATTTATTCCCTTTTAATCCCATAATCCTATCTTCTTTAATTAAATATTTTTTTATTTATTTAATTATTCATGTTCATTTATCCCCTCTATTTAAATAATTATTTTTAATTGTTTAATTAGTCATTTATCTATTTTCCTATAATTAAATAAAATTTTATTTATTTAATTATCTTTCCACATCATCTATAATCATAAATCCAAATTAATTAAATAAATCAAATATTTATTTAATTAATACAATCCTAACAAAATCCTCTTGCTTTCTTTCCAAATTTGAACTCATGTGTATCTAATTAATTTATTTAATTAGATAATTCATCAATTATCCTCCCATCCTTTTTGAGGATTTAAAACTAAAAGAAAGTATTTTTATATTTTTCCTATCTTGTTTTATTTCCTCTTTTATCAAAAAATTAAATCAAATCTTCTTCCCTCCACATCAAAAAGTCTATAAATATGGCCTCTCACAAGCCATTTTGTATGCATTGAGTTGATATCCTTACTTTGCCAAAATATTTTTCCAATCTTCTATCTATCCTCTAATCTTCTATTTATCTTCCTTCATCAAATCTTCATCCTATCGTTATGCTGTGAACATGAGTAATCAACATCAAATCAAGTTACATCGATCAATCATGCATGCACCTATCATTCAAGATATTTGAGGTATTCGAAGGGTTTGGGTCAAAAGGGTATTGCATTTATTTGTTTTATCTTTATATTTTATCCAAATTTCTTGTTTACTTGCAGATCTAGGAATATGTTTATAATGGTATATAAGATCATTCATAAGAGTTCTAGGTGATTTGGTATACTGCAATACAATATCCTATGTCTTGAAGTATTACATTCAGTCTGGAATGCTCTACCTTCATCAGTTCAATATATTTCTTGTCTTGTAGATGCATATAATGATCAGATACTTTAGGAGACGGGTGTATTGGATAACATGATAAGGTACATTACTCATATCTTGGTTCGTATCATGTTTTTGGTGTCTCCCAGATGGTGCAAAGATGGACAGTTAGCAGTGTTAATGTGGTTTGGGTTGACAGTCTGGTTTCTTTCATGTGAGTTTGACCTTGTTCAAATGGTTTGGCATTGAAGGTTGTCTTGTGACATGTTTTGGGTCTTGTTGTGATGTGTTGTGATCTCCAACCTGTTTACTATTCTTATTGTATATGTTTGATGTTGACCTATGGAGAATCACACATTTCATCTAAAGGTCTTTTTGGTGTCGACCTAATTGAGGATTTGAGTGATTGTAGAGGATATATAGAAGAAAAAGGTCATTTCTGGAGTGTGAAAACTTCTACTTCTACTTCTACTTGATAGAATAGAATGAGGAGTATGAAGTGTGTGAAGTCAGTATGATGGAGTGATTGTTCAAAAAAGATGATTGCAACAGATCAACATAAGTTAGATGCCTTTTTCACAATAATTCATATTTGTGTTATCAATGTAATTTTCATGTACCCTGCTATTAGACAAAGAGTCTCCTCAGCATGTCCTTTGTATCTTTCCCTAAGGTTGTAGCCTTACCTGCAAGTCCAATGGGGAGTAGTAGCTGCCTTCGATTGTAGCCCTAAAAAAAGTTGTAATCTTTATAGCAGTGATCATTATATATTGTGAGCTAACACTCATCGTGGTTTTTCTCATTTTTAGGTTTACCACGTATAAATCCTAGTGTCATTGTGTTAATTAATGTGGTGCATGTTTTACTTTATGTTCTCTAAGTAATTTGATTTGATCTGCAAATCAAATAGTTAAGCTTTTGTATATGTTGATTCACCCTCCTCTCAACATCTCAGTTTGTTCAACAAAAGAAACCTATTGACAGAGATGAGGGTAGAATTACTAGGATTTGAAGAATTTAAACATATGTATGAAGAGGATCTTGATTTTGTAGAAGCATCAAAAACATGTAAAGGAACCTGTTGTGATAGATAGAAGCAAGTGGTTAGATTATTTCATTTAGGAGGATATGTTATTCAAAGGAAATCAGTTGTGTATACCTAGGATTTCAATGAGAGATAGTTTGATCAAGGAGAAGCATAGTGGTGGATTAGTAGGACATTTTGGTATTGACAAGATAATAGCTTTGGTAAGTGAACATTATTTTTGGCCTCAAATATATAAGGATGTAAGGAAATTTGTTCAGGGTTGCAAAATTTGTCAAGTTGCAAAAGGGAGTAGTCAAAATACTAGATTGTACAAATCGTTGATAGTACCAAAGAGACCTTGGGAAGATATAAGCATGGATTTCATTTTAGGTTTTCCAAAAACACAGAGGGGATATGATTCTATATTTATAGTAGTGGACAGATTTTCAAAGATGACATATTTCATTCCTTGTAAGAAGAAAAATGATGTTGTACATGTTGCTGACCTATTTTTCAAGGAGATTGTGAGATTGCATGGATTACCAAAGAGTATAGTTTCAGACAGGGATACAAATTTATTGGATATTTTTGGAAGACATTGTGGAAAAAGATGAAGACAGACCTAAAGTTTAATTCAACATTTCACCCATTGAGAGATGAACAAAGTGAAGTGGTAAATAAGAGTTTGGGTAACTTGTTGAGATGTTTAGTAGGAGATAAGGTAGGAAATTGGGATCTAATTCTACCACAAGAAGAATAGAAGTACAGGGAAGACACCATTTGAAGTTGTGATAGGAGTACAACCTAGAGGAGTTGTAGAGCTGAGAGACATCAGTATGGAGAATAAGAGGAATGCAGAGGCAGAAGGATTTGCAGGGTACATGGAAACCATACACAACCAAGTCAGGAAACATTTGGAAGAGATGAACCTCAAGTATCAAGAACAATAAAATTAGAAGAGGAGACATAAGAAGTTTTTTGTTGGAGACGAAGTAATGGTATATCTTAGGAAGGAGAGATTTCCAGTGGGGACATACAACAAGCTGAAAATGAGGAAATTTGGACCATTTAGGATTCTTAAGAAGTTTGATTTAGGGAATGCATATGAAGTGGAGCTACCGGAGACATATGGTATATCACCTATATTCAGTATTGTTGATCTATATCAGTATCATGAGGGAGAATCAAGTGACAGTCTTGAAGATGGATTGAAGGATCAATTACCATAGCAACAACTAGAGCAGATAGAACAAATTTTGGATAGCAGAATTGGATACAGTACTAGAGGCAAGTAGTACAAAGAGTATTTGGTTAAGTAGAAAAGTGAGGGAATCAGTTTTTCAACAACCCTAGGTGTTTGATGTAGGAGCATCCTAGGTTGAAGAGCAATCTTGCATCAACCAAAAAATATTTTCTTTCTTTTCTTTTCTTGCATTTCAATGATAGTTTCAATCATTTACAGTTTTAGCATTTTCTATTGCATTCTACCGCATCTTCATTTTAGAGCTCATGAAATAGGAATTAGCTTCTATGCCATGTCAACTACATCATATTTGAATTTCATGGGACTTGGATTCATATTGTAGAGAGATATTACTATCAGGAGATCATTAGTATTCACAGAGTAGAGCATTCATTAGTCAGTATGATCATACAAGGTTTGTGGAGCACTTCCATGACTTGTAGAGCTAAATGGAACATCCCACAATACAATTTAGAACTAAATAGACCTTCATTGAGAACTAAATCAAGTTTCATTCATTTGTGGAGCATTGACAAGAGTTAGAGGCTGACCTACATGTACTCAACACGTTTCATCATTCATTGGAGTTTGAGATCTCTGAAGGTCGATGTGGAAGATTCTAAGAGATTGAAAATAATATATAAGCATTCATGAGATGCACTAGGAAAGTAGTCAGTTAGCTAAGTGATTCATATCTGATGATAGATTAGAGTTGAAAGATAGTTCTTTTTTGGAGGCACTTCAATGCCATATCCTTCATGAATTTTGTAACCTAGAAAGTAGACCTATGAACCCATTATTGTAGTCCACATGTTGCTGGCATATAAGCATTGTAATTGTCTGATATATTGAATATCTAAATCTTCCATTGCATACTATTAATGTTGATATGAATAAGAAACAAGACTTAAAATGAGGTTGATATGAATAAGAAACTTTTAACCTCTGTACACTTCTTGATAGAACCTTTTGAATGAACAAGAAGATGACACACAATGACTTTTACATAACCATAACTTTTGTCATGATTGCATACACCTTGACAACAAACCCAACTTTATATACCTGTTATAACATTTAATCTGAGAATCCCCACATTAACATTTACACATTCAAAATCTTGTTATACAAAATCACATACTGTTATTACTTCTAACCAATCTACATTCACCTGTGATCTCATTTAGATCACACTGATAAATGCAAAGAAACATATAATTTCTTCTTTTCATAAAACATAATGTTCATGTCACAAACAAATAGATATAACACATTAATCATCATCAAAACAAAGAGTACCTGAACTAAGTACTTTCACTACCCTCTGCAATCAATATAATGCTCTGATTCTATTTCATGTTATCTCTGTACTAAAATCACCAAACCCTTCCTTCATTCTGCCTCTGTAATTCAATGTCATTTCTATATTTCATTTATTACTACAGTGTATACTTGTTACTTTATTCTCGAAAAACTATATATATACAAAGTCTCACATTATTCACCATGCCTTTGTAAAACCATTTTGAAGGCTCAAACACATCATCAAAATCTTAGGGTTTCAATCTCCCACTCCCTCTCTATGCCATCTTCATTTTACAGTCACTAAAAAATAATGTATTCTACATGCAAAACCACCATTCAAAAATCATCTCTCTTCCCATTCAACATACCTTGAAAAATCACAACAAAAACTACTTCAACCAACTCCACTATCATTCACTTTCATTAGGGTTTTTAGTTCCACAAATCACCAAGCAAAAATAGTTAATAAAACTATTTCAACTCCTTTGCATAGATTTAATGGTTGAATAGCCATCAAATGATAACCGAAGCAATTGACTATTGAAAGTTTAAATAAAGACCATGGATTTTCTATTTTGCACCCGAGATAGATTAAACATATGCCATAGATTAGATGTTGGTTCCTAGTTTAAAACCAAAACCCTATTAGTCCGGTCACCCTTAGAACATGGGGTTGGTTACTAAATGATAGAAGAACCCTCAGTTTGTCATTTAAGTGACAAGTGAACCTACTAGAGTAGGTCAGTTGAGTTTTATAACAAAAGGGCACAATGTCATGACTTCCTTAGGGTTTAAACCTTGAAGTCTTAGGATTTTAGAATTATAGTTCACACTTAGGGTTCTGGGAATGTTGATCACACTTAGGTATACAAAACATTTACAAACCCTATGTTCTTATCCTCTCTATGGGCCTCTGACATTGGATACCTAAATGAACAAGAAGCAACTCTTGGAGCACCATCTATAATGTTATCTTTGTCATGAAGATCAAAGATTGTATCAACACCTTTGTGAAGGAGCAAATAATGAAGAACCAAGTACCTTTGCCAATAAAAACCTTTTCAACCTTGAAGATTGCACTTGTATCATGAACATAAAAATGTATTGTTGAGATGTGCTTGAAACACCACTCTTGACAAAATATATTAGATGTCATCACCAAAGTACATTCCTTATCATGAATGAAAAGAGGCATCATCATCATGACATACATCATCACTTAATACTTAAGATATCTGATGACTCACTATCCTCTCAGAAACTCAAACAACCTCTAGTCTTCATTTGATCAATGACATGACAATACAAGCATCATTTCATATAGGTCTGCTAGTGTCTGCTGGGTAATAGATCAATGCAATCAACTAAAGAATCAATGTGAGTGTCTTCATCGCAGATGATACAAACCTCCTCATTGAATAATACAAACCACTCATTGCATGATACAGACCCCAAACACCCTGATGATAACATGTCATAACTCTACCTCCTTATGGTGATGATAGTCTAATGAAGATGAAGATCAATGACATAACTATTCTACGAAATTACAAACTTCATTCAAGCTTTGCATTACTAATGACAAACTTCATTCAACAAACATGAATCAAACAATCACCAAACACCATACAATGAAGCTTATCAAGAAGAATATACACCATGTACAATGTTGATCATCTTTGACATCAAAGACAACTCCTTTGATCACTTGACATCACAGTCAACTCTTTGAGCTCTTTTGACATAAATTGACATCAATGACAAACCTTGGACATCAATGACAAATCAAACCAACAAACTCCCCCTTTAGCATTAATGGCAATTCAACATGCAAATCTATCACTCCCCCTTTTGACATGAAATGACAAAGGACTATAGGCTCCCCCTACATGATAGGAATACTTCAGTCTAAGCATTGAATGAAGCCCATGTGAGCATATCACTGTCAAGATGATGACATACATATCAAAGTCATTGTCAATCTAAAATCATGCATGGTACTATCAATATCAATGACTGTTAGTACACTAGACTGTGTCATACTCTATAAAAAGATTTTTAAGGCAAAAGCTATAGGCAATCAAAAATTAATGACTATCATTGGCCAACTTGACTTAAGATCTGTCCTCCATGATTAAGAGAATGAAGGTATGCAAAGTACTATCCATCACCTAGAATATCATTGGTTCTCATTGCATAGCACTGAAACAAACAAGAACAACTACAATAGAGAGACCTCAAACTACAATGTGATCTAAAACAAACATTCAAGATTTAGGTACAAGAAATGAAGATATAAGCTCCCCCTGACTGTCAATTCCACTTCTCTGTGATCACAAAGTATTGAATAGAAGCACTCTCCTTCTTTTCATTGTATCTAGCTAACCTTCTATGCTTCTACATGTTGCATTTCTCAGACATTGTCATATTCTTTGATCTTTATAAGATTGGACAATCTTCACTAAAAACTTAGGGAGTTTTATCATACTTTTAATGTCTATGCACTTATTTTCTACTATCAAAACTATGACAATCCTAATATAAACTATCTTGATGTCTGATACAGAGGATACAAACAAATGGCATATCACAGAGTAATTGAGTGACATCATTGTCTATCACATAGTCACAAATACACCATTGTCCTGCACACTATCATAGAGTACATACATCATTATTGCAAGCATTAACTGAGACAACTTTCACTCATAAAATCACTGTTATCCCAAAATTACTGTCTTCATCAAAGCTTGTTGACATCAAAACAAAGAAGTTGCTAAGGACTTTACTTCTATATGATGCTTCTTAAAAATATGGTGATTAGAGGTTGAACTTGAAATTAATAGAACTTAGAGAGAAATCTATTTCCAATTATTGATGTATGTCCACACCCATTTCCTTTGAATAAATATAGAGATCATACTCACAAGGATACATAAGTCTATTTTTACATGTATCAGTTGCATTTACTTAGAAGTTTCTATAACCATGCCATCATATTAAACCACATTTAATTGATACATTTTGACATAAAGTCCATGTGCCTTGTGTATACAATGCATACATGTCTATTAGAGCACTTGCAACTACAATATTTGACAACAGTCTCTTTGATGAATGCTATACACTGTTCCAAAGTTTCCAAAATGTGCAGACTGTAGGAATGCTAAGAAAGGTTGCAGAGTTTGTTTTTATACATGTCAACTATATATTCCTTAGGTCTTCCAACTGCATGTTCCATGAAGATTACTAAGGCCTTTTCAATAAGTCTACTTTGTGTGTAACCTACAGGCAATGCAATGCAATGCATATACTGACCAACAAATTGATAGAGATGCTGGTACAAACAATATAATGAAGATTAGGGACTATCTTAATTCTATTATGCAAAATAAATCATGAAGTTTCTTATTCCTTAGGTCTTAACAAAACTGTTCCATGATCATTGTCTATTTATGTTTTTTAAACTAACTCTATCTTAGACATTTGTATATGTTTACTATCCTTGCACATTCTCAGTGCCTATTAGTCTTGACGGAGGAAGCATTGAAATACAAACAAATCTCATAGTACTAAGAATGTGAGACCAAAGTCAGACCAAACACATAATACCACTAATAACTCATCTTTCTACTGATGAAATCATGAGATCATGTAGTGCCACTGTACAAATGAGATTACTATGGAGATCATAACTCATAATACCATAAGCAACATAGATATCATAGGCACATTACTCCCTATATCTAAGACACCACTATCTGATCTTACATTCAACATGGTTCTGATGCAAATATAGATACTACTATCACCAAGGTAAGTAATCATGCAAACCACTTCAATCCATATCAAATGATTACTTACTCCCACTAAACTTATGCTACATCTTATGCAATTGGTGATGCCTTTTTGTGCAATATGCACAAGATTAAGCTCTTCCTTCTTTTGCTCTTGTTTTCTTCTCCTGACTTTCATAGGTCCTTTCTTTTGCATGATCAAGGTATCTATCTTCTTGTTATGTCTAGATGGCTCCATCAACTTACTTGTGCAAAAATGTACACTATGCCCAAATTTGTTGCATCTATAGAAAATGATATTATTACCTAGAGCAAATGTATTATAGTTTGTTCTTGACAGCCCATGAGTACTTCTATTTTTGTTCCATACATGAGTGTATCTTTCATGTGCCCTACAATCTCTTTCTTTATGACTAAAATTGTTACAATTGTAACACACTACATCCATACTACTTATTGAAGCAAAAGAGTTCCTTTTCATAAATTCAAACCTTCTCCTATGAGCAACTTTACAAGTAGCAGCCTTATGACCATAGCCATTACATGAATAACAATAACTAGGAAAGGATTAATTGTACCATTTTGATTGATTTTTCCTAGTAGGTGGAGATCTTACGGACCTGATGGTTCTTCTTCTTCCTCCACTATTGATGCTCTTGAAAAAATCATTATTAGCAACTTTATCTTCTACCTTCTTCTTGTCTTCAGTCTTAGGAATAGCAGAATGATAATTAAGATCTATTTTCTACCTAGGAGCATTTCTGACCTTAGAACTATGTCCTCTATCATAGTCTAAACCAATAGTGTCCTTATGATTTTTTTGCTTGCTCAACATCTCATCCAAACAATTAGTGCTCTTTTCAAATTGAAGATTCTTTTGCAACTTGAAAGATGCCTTTTCTGGTTCCTTTCTCAATGAAACTATCTCAAACTCATACTTTTCACAGTCAAATTATTTTGCCTTGAACTAATTTATTACTGAACTTCTTTTTTCTTACCTTCTTCAACTTGCATTTTTAAATCTATGATCAGTTTTTCTACTTCTTGAAGGACTGAAAGCACTTTGTCTTTTGATTTTTTTTCTTCTTGAATCTATAACTCTAATCTCTAGTTCTCCTTTATGAGTTTCTTGATCTCATCTAGGGGACACATGAGTTCACCTTCAATATTTCCAATGTCACATTCATCTTCATAATACTCATGTTCATATTCACTCACAATGTAGTCTCCTTCTTTATCAACATTCTCAACTACAAAAGCATCTTCTCTTTCAAATATATAAGATCTTATGTCAATTGGTAGGGGTGTTTCATGTAATAACACACCACTTGATTTGATTGGGACTTGTTGAACAATTTTTTTTTGAATTTTTTCTTCCCTTATTTCTTTTACTCTTAGCCATAGTATTCCACCACCAGGATCAACCCGAGTCTATTAGACTTCTCCAAGGAACCTGTTGCTTTGATACCAATTGTTGGAATACAATGGATCACTAAGAGGGGGGTGAATCAATGATATGATAAAAATAATTCATTCATTAGCCCAATAGTGTAAATGTAATTAACATCACAAAGATTAGAATCATATAAACAGACCCATAACATAAGATGTAAAGTGGAAAACCCTAAATAGGTAAAAACCACTATCTAACCTCACCAAATTCTTTATGACGTCTCACTGACTAAAAATCTCACTGATTACAATAGAGCACCAACTCCACCATTAGGTCTCAATCACAAAATTCTCACTAAATACAATATGTATAGAAGCACCAACTCCTTATGACAAATAGGAGCACCAACTCCAATGAGAAATAAAAGACACAAATACAAAGTACTACTCTATTTACAATATGTACAAGAACAATAAACATTCAACCCTTATCTATCCTTGTTTGACTTACAAACATTCAAGACTTCAACTTCCTTGGATACATGAATGTTAACTTCTTTACACACAACCCCTTATTTCAACAAACACAAACAAGACTTAAACTGATGTTGATATGAATAAGAAACTTTTAACCTCTACACACTTCTTGATGGAACCTTTTGAATGAACAAGAAGATGACACACAATGAATTTTACATAACCATTTCTTCTGCCATGATTGCATACACCTTGACAACAAACCCAACTTTATATACCTGTTATAACATTTAATCTTAGAAGTTCCTTGCATTGACATTTACACATTTAGAATTTTGTTATACAAACTCATAGACTATTATTACTTCTAGCCAATCTTCATTCTCTTGTGATATCATTTAGATCACACTGATAAATGCAAAGAAACATATACTTTCTTCTTTTCATAACAGATCATGTTCCTATCACAAACAAACAGATATAACACATTAATCATCATCAAAACAAAGGGTACCTGAGTACTTTCACTGCCCTCTACAATCAATATAATTCTCTAATTGTATTTCATGTTGTCTCTATAGTGAACATTTACTATTGATTGTTTTACTTTGAGTAAATTCCACATGTGTGAAGGTAATTATTGTGAAGTTATATTTACGTAATTTGGAAAGTTCATTTAATAAATATTATCGATGTGATTATAATGTTTTTCTTCATCTATGTTTTGGGGAACTAACAAGTATTGACGTCAAGTTGAGTACGAATGAATGCAGGTACTCGTCGAAGATGAGAAGATGGTTGAGGTGGAGATGTTCTAGCCACTTGGCAAGAACCATTTGGGATGGTTAACCCTAGTGCACTCACACACTCACATAGTCTCATATTGCATTATTTTGAATGGTTTAATATGCATTATTGTATGGATAATAAATGTGATTGATGGTTAGATGCTTAGAAAAATATTGTGAACTTTAATTGCTATGATAAGTCCTTTTTCAAATGTAAGATTTAGTTATAAATACTAAAGTTCTTTCGATTAAATTTAAATGGTGTCTTTTAAAATAGTGTAATTAAATTATTTAAATAATAAAATATATAAGTGTGTTCCTATTATTATAACTATTATTGTTTGAATAACAATATCTAATTTAGACTTAAAACAATTATGTTAATTACAATAGATAGAAAATATTATTATTATTATTATGGAAAAAAGTTCTTGAGCTAATTTAAATGATTGTGTTTTATTAAAAATAGATAAATTGCATTAATAAATTATTAATATTATATCTAGAATCTAATTAAAAGAATTAAATTAATTTACTATCTTGCAAATGATAGAAATATAATTTAATTACTGTCATGCAAGTGATAGAAAGCAAATTAATTTATTTTATTCTAATTAAATAGAAATTTGAGAGATTTTCTAATGGCAATCTCATGCAAAAGTGGGAGTAAATCTTCAGTTATAAAAAAAGTAGCCAAAACCTAAATTAAGCGACACCAAAATTAAGAAGAGATTTTTACTAAAAAAGAAGAACAATAGAGGATTTGGCACCCACGTTTTGGCAGCAGTAGAAAAGAAATTCATTCATTCTGGGCAATGAAAGGATAACAGAGGGGAGCAACGACCACAACAACTATTTGACCCATTCACAAGCCAGTTTTACTGGGTACTTTCTTGTTTTGGGTACAATAATTATTGACTATTTATGATTGTTTAAACATAGAAAAATTGACCTATGTTTTGTTCCTGTTATGGCCTATGTTTGATCTAGAATGACCTTCTCATTAAACTATTCTTGATGCTGGTTCTTGTCACCTCTTTATCCATTGTTTATTCCTATATTTTACTTGAAATCAGCCTATTATTCTTAATCCTATAGATGGGCTTCCATTTGACCTCTAAAATACATATATTTCCATGCCTGAATTTATTTTGAGCACTAGAATGCTATCCATTCTGCCGTTGGAGAAGTCGACCTACTATTATGGCTGTTTGGGCCTCTTTATTCTAACTGACTTGCCTTATATTTATTCCCTTCCACCAAACTCCTTTAACCATGGCATTTATCTTTGGTTCAACACTACCATGAAGTTGGCACCTGAGTTTTTAATTTACCAACTATTTATTTTCTTCTTCTAGCTAATCCTACTCTTAACTCTACTATTCTTTATTTTTCTAGTTTTCGCTAAGTGAATCAACCTCTTGCCTTGGCTGACCAAATTACCTGGCATGGACTATAATTCTCTTCAAACCTGGATCAATTTTTAGCCATGTTGTGACCTCTATATGTTTATGTGGATTAGACATGTGCATATTAGCCTAATTGCTTATTTTAGATCTGTTATAACCTCCTCTCACATTAGTTATATTCTATATTTTTCATTTATATTTAATGCTATTAAAAATTAGTCTTTTGCTGGAAATCAACTTCTTTTTCTTGACTAAACTATGTGAAATGGCACTTAATTTAGAGGATAATATTAGATTCTTGTAGCTAAATTTCTTTTATTCTAATTGTTACCTAATTTAGCTTCCAACTCAATTTGTTTGAGCTGAGATAATGATTGCAGAAGGAGATAAAGGTATTGTGAGGGTAAAAATGGGAAAATCAATTTAAGAATATAAACCCAAACATCAATGAAATATGAAGGAAAAGGAGATTTAAAACAATAATAAGATACTTACAACCTTTACCTTATGCCTTCCATTGTTCACCTATATGTTCTTGATCTTGATAATGATGAAGCCTTCAGAAGCGTATGCTTCCTTGCTTGTTGAAGATGACAAGAATAGAATGGCTATGATACTTGCTTGTATTTGAAGATGAACTTCAAACACAAATGTGAGTTGATGGTATGAAGTGCTATGGAGATGAACGGTGCCAAAGGCGTGCTAGGTTTCCTGCAGCATAAGTTTACTCAAGCAATGGATTTATGAAATGAAGAAGAAGAGGGTTGTATTTATAGAGAAGGGTGAGGGAAGATCAATGGTCGAGAAGAAAAGAGAAGATCAACGGAGGAGGATGGTTGAGGAACGTACAACCAATAGAAGAAGGACACGTGTCATTAAAAAAAGAAGCTTTGTTGAGTTAAATGCTTTCTTGATGAGGATGATTTTGTTTTTCTTAAATTATAATTTATTTTTCTAATTTAAGAGCAAAGTTGCTTTAAAGTTGCTTTAACTCAGCTTTTGCTTTTGCATGACAAGAAGAATTTATTTTTAGAAGATATTGAAGATAAGAAAGCAAATTAAATAAATAAATTTATTTAATTTATTTTTAGAAGATTTGGAAGATAAGAAAGTAATTTTTTTTTTTTTTAAATGCGCCTGGTAAACTTTTTAACGTGACCGGTGACGCTGGTGCGACACGCCCTCTGGCTCCACGCGAATGATTTTGCTTGGAGCAATGAACCGGTGAGGCCACAACTGGGGGACCTCATCCCCTAGGAAGAACATTTCAAACCCGCGAGCTCATTGGCCCAGCGAAGCGTAAAGCCTTGCGAGCTCGTTGCCCCAGCAGGGGTTTGAACTCTAGTGGCCGCCACTACATCTTGAGCGACTTAACCACCGAACCATGCCATCATCGGCAAAAGATAAGAAAGTAAATTAAATAAATAAATTTATTTAATTTATTTTTAGAAGATATTAAAGATAAGAAAGCAAATTAAATAAATAAATTTATTTAATTTATTTTTAGAAGATATTGAAGATAAGAAAGCAAATTAAATAAATAAATTTATTTAATTTATTTTTAGAAGATATTGAAGATAAGAAAGCAAATTAAATAAATAAATTTATTTAATTTACTTGCACATGATTTTGGAAGAATAAATAAAATATTTAATTATATTTTATTTTTGGAGATTTTAATTTAAATAACTTTGCATTTTATTTAAATTTAGAAGAATGGATGGTTTAATTAAATGATTAAAATTATTTAATTATTTTAGAAGAATAAAGTTGATATAGATGAAATTAATTAAATAAATGTAATTTATTTAATTAAATGAGAGAAAGTGAATCAAATAAATAAATTGATTTATTTATTTATTGATAGAAGAATGTGAAGATGAAATAAACATTTAAAATATTTATTTAAGTAGAGTCATGTCATTTTTAGGTGTATACATTTTGCCCCTCTTTGATGCAATGTGTTTTATCATGTTGTTTCAAAGAATAACAGTTTTCAACAATGATACACGCCCCAGTTTGCCCCTGGCACAAGTTTAACGACAGGATGCCCCCTCGGGAGATTGGACAGGGAGAAGGTAGAAGGCGTGAGATGGACAATCTCACGATGAGATAGGCTGACAGAAAAAGAAATGGTTGGATGCAGAAGAAAGAGGTGAATGACATGTGACACAAGCAAGTAAGCAAGTATGCACAAATGATACAAGAACAGGCAAGGTATTGCCCCAGTCAAGTGGTAAACCAATGATATAGATCGATGATGTCTGGTGTCAGGAATGAAACATGTCATATAAGACTTCAGGTTTAGTTTCAACAATGCAACATTCTATCTAAGACATTGGATATGATAACAATATACAACACTGTTGTCATGGTGGGGAATGATATATCCCTAGAGCAACACAATAGGCGTGGGAAAGATATATCCCACTGATAGTTATGATTTATTGATATGGTTTACGATAAGATTAGGATCAAGACCACTGATTGTGAGTGGATCATATGACAAGATTGACTAACATGATTGGTATGGATTAAGGATACACTTACATTTGGATCATTGTTTAGATTGATTGGACAAGGATGAAAGATATGATGATAGATAGAAATTTGGTTGATAGAAGAATGACTCAACAGAAGAAATCACAAGCTTTTCTTTGTAAACATTGATACGCTGCATATAATTTTATTGCATGGGATATGGATATGGATATGGATACGGATACGGATATGAAATGCAATTGGATACATTATGGATATGGATATTTGTCATCATTAGAGCACAAGTACTTTACTTTCATCATTGGGCACTTATTATGTTGTAAGAGAATACAAGCATCTAGGTATAATTAGACCGAGATGACCTGAGTATTGCTTACATGGATTTTGATATAGCAAGTTGATACAAGCATCTAGTCAAACTTGAATCTAGATGACCTGAGTACTTCTTGCATTTCAACAGACAAGGATTGCCCCTTTTCATGTTTAGACCTCTGAAGTCCTCAATGAGCTTTTGCCGATCATGTCGTTAGACAAAAGTTGTCACATTACTAAAGTTTGATCCACAAGCAGCAGACAAAGAAAAAGATTATACCCCATCATAGCATCTCTAGCTTTTGGCATCCTTCAGTAGCATAGGAAGACATAATGACAAAAAACCAAGACTTTGTAAGTTAACCTATTCATAAAACATTCTTGCATTAGATGTGTCTTTTTGCCATAATTGATATAGAATTAGTTTGAGTGTTTCGGTATATGTTTACATTGGACAGGTTCATGTTTTGCGCCAAGATTTTTGTTTTGGGAAGCTTGATTTGCTATGCGCGGTTGTCTAGTGAAAGGTGTGAATGTGGATGGACCAGAGGACAGGTGATAAGGTAGGGAATGGAAGCCTCGGGGGTGCATTGATAATGGCCTTGCCTACGTAATGATGTAGAGGCAACGTAGTTCAGGAAGAACCCTGATCGACCTAAGATATGGATCGGATGAGACACAATATTGAACAGACATAGATTAGATATGGAACAGCTATGGATCAGATATGGAACAAATAACACTGATGACAGAGGCTATGCTAGGCTGACACTGTGGACAGGATACTGGACAAGAATTTTGGATAGCCTTAATGCTAGATACTGATGACAAGGGAAACACCATGAATAGGTAGATGGATGGAAGATAGTAGATACGGATGGTTAGGTAGAAGGAAACATGGATGTGATCTCCAAGGACTATGTCGCATAAGAATAACGTGCCCCAATGTAGGTAGAATACTTAGGATTTTTCATGACAATGCTTAAGACGAAGGAGGAGGATGAGAGGATAATGAAGGATTTGTGTGGTTTGGAGGGATAAGGTATATCAAGAGCCATTCAAAAACATTTGTCAACATTGTGCCTCCAATCTTTATCAAGATCAAAGAAATAGAGGAATGGAAGATCAAGATTGATAGACTCGATAGTATAGGTATGTAGGATAGAGGAATAGGATAGGAAATGGTATGGAAGGATACTGATAGGAGAAGAGTGATATGCCGATGAGACAAGGTGCCCCCAAGTGTAGGTGACATAGGAGATCAACTTACACATGATGCCTGTTTGCCAGGTTTTCATCATGGTACTTATCCAAGGCGCCTGTTTGCCAAGTTTTCACCATTTGGATGAAAGGGTTTCTCTTTACTCTTTTTGATTTTTTTTTTAGATATTTGGATAGAAGAAGGTGGATATGGATAAGGACTCGAGCATCTAGTTCCTTGAAAGGTGATAGTCCCACTAGAAATGTTGTTGCATGGACTATGTCAAGTGTTCTCATAGATGTTGGTAGGGGATTGCATGAAAGTGAGATATGGAGAAGATAGATATTGGATAATGGAAGGTGCGATAGTGGACACTGATGTAGATATATGGATTGGAAATCTTATGCAAAAGCATGGACCATGGGAGTAGGATGGGGAAGATATGTAGGATAGTAGTGGAAGGGAGGGGAGATGGAGTTATACGAAAGTGTTGTGGAATTGAAGGGAACCATGACCAACGGTTGCACATACCATGATAAACATTGAAGTTGATGATGGGAAGGTGGTGTAGGAAGCAATGAAGAGTTTTGCTTGGTGGATGGATGATATAGGCCTTTAGGGATCCACATAGACTTAGTATTTTTCTGATTTTTGCTTGTCATGTGGGATGGAAGGATTTGATATTTTTGGATGGAATGCAATTTTTGGATGGAAAAGGAGAAAGTGGATGGTTGGGATTCGTGAGAGGTGGATGCCTCATTTGACTTGAGGGCTTTTTGCTTAGGTACCCAAACCATTTTGCTTTTAGACTTTGATTGTGAAGGTATGGGCTTGAGTATATGCGGCGTTTGTGCAGCTTCAGAGGTAATTAGTTGTTGCTTGGGGACCCACACCTTTTTCAATTTGGCATTGAGGTGTATGGGTGCATGCAACTTTTGATATGGATAATTCTTTGATTCTTGGCTTTTGTATCCTAGGTCATGAGGACGCTTAGGATTTTTTACTTGAGAGGTAGAGGCATCCAAATTTTTGCTATTGAATTCTCTTGGGATGGTGGAAGTGAGGTTGGTGGAAGCTTGTTGTTTAAACAACATGTGCATTTGTTGGTCATGATTGGGATTTTTAGAGGATTGATAGATGGATGGATAAGGTGTTGGAAGAAGTGGTGGTAGATTGGATGGAGGGAGGTGTATGGTCACATGCTTTTGACAATTGTAGGATGATGTAGGTGGAATGGCAACATATGTTTTGGGCATATGATAGGATGTACAATGGAAAATGGTAGACTTAGGAGGAGTGGAGGAAGTACCAACATCTTGAGATTGTTCACCTTGGGGTGTGTATCCAAGGCCATATGAGCGTGGAGGAATATTGGCATGCACATGCTCTAAAATACCTTGTTCATGAAGGCCTAAGCCTTTACCTTGATAGTTCATATGTTGGAGTATGCGGTGGACAGTGGGATTATGTATAGGTGGAACACTAGACATGAGTTCCTTATTGGATGGAGGAGGAGAGATAGAGGATAACGGTTGTTGGTGCTCTAGGGAGGAACATTCATGCATGAAGGTAGTGAGACCAAGGGAATAGGATAATGGATTTGCAACTTGGTCGATAACAGATGGTGGGGGAGCAATAGGATCTTGATTATCATTATGCTCGGTAGGATCCAAGTTATTGGTTTGATCATCTATGTGCACTTGGGAGGAAATTGTCTCATCAAGGGAAGTTGTTGGATCATGGATAGGAGTAATGGGGGTTTCTTGCTCATGGATGGGTATGGGATCAAGTTGTTCATGGATATCTTCTTCATAGGGAATATCTTGATCATAGAAAAGATATAGATTATGGATGGGTTGGAATTGGATCTCTTGCTCATGTATAGGTATAGGATCAAGTTGCTCATGGATAGCTTCTTCATTAAAGGTAGAATCTTGATTATGGAAAAGGTATAGATTATGCATAGGTTGCATTAAAGTGATTTGATCTTGACTTGGACTAGGGCTTAATATTTCCTCATGTTTAGGATTAGACTCTTGACATACCTCTTGGGTTGCTAGAATGGAAGTGGATAGCTCTTGGATAGGCTTGACATGTTCTTGAGGGTTATTGACATGATGGTACAATAGCTCTTGACTTGGGTTTATGGTAGGAGGTTCTTTGATAAGCTCAAGGGGTTGAGGATCACATGAAGGGGTTGTAGGATTTGACATGTTATTGGAAGCATTTTTTGTAAGGTCAAGAACCAGATTTTAGGGACATGTTTGACTCTCTGCTGGTAGTCCTTGGATCACATCCTTTGTAGGTGTAGGAGTACATGGATGAGGTGATGGATTTGGAATTCTCCATAGCTTTTCTTGTGTTGCATATCTTTCCCAAAAATCATTCGAGAATTTTTTGTTTGTTGGTTTAGACGGTGGGCAACTTGAGGTTGGTGTTGGTGTAGAACTGGTATGTTTTGGAATATGTGTCTTAGAAGATGGTGAAGGAGGTGTAGTAGATGGGGTGGTATATGATTTCCAACTTGAGGTGGTGCTTGCCTTGTCAATAGTATCATTAAGACGGGAAAAGAAGGTATGAGTTTGGTGCGAGGTGTAGCTAGTACTAATACGTTTAGCTTGCAAGATTGCCATTTCTTGTTGTAAGACTTGGATTTGTTGAGCAATTGCTATACAATCTTGGGGTGAGGGACCTAAGTTTACTTGCAATTGAAGATATTGGAGAGTTTGAGCAATATATTCTAATTGGTTTGCCATCTCTACAGAAATTGACACAAGACCAGAAAAGATTAGTGTGATAGATACACAGCTACAAATGCGTGGAAACATAGGATAAAAGCGCAACAAGTCAAAGCATATGTGTAGATCTGGCAAAGTTTGTTTTTGTAGAGTTTTTTAGCACATTTTTCAAAAAAATTCTATTTTTGGGTGAAAACTTGGTCTTTTTGAGAATTGATCTTCAATTATGGCAAAGACATAGCAAACACACATAAGTTTTCATGATTTTTATCTTTTGTTATTTTTTGTATTTCTTGGACTATTTTGACTCAAAAATAAGTACACCCTAAGCTGGATAGGACAATATTCGTTGAATCCTATAGCTGTACATACTCAAAGCGTGTAACTCTAGGATATGGTAGCACCGGCTCCCCTCCACGACACTCACTTCTCACGCATACTAGATCCAGGTTTCCTTAGGCTCATACCCCCACCGAACCTTAGGATTGTCCCTGCTACCTCTACTAAGAGTCACATGAATCAAGGCCGCTTTAAAGACTCCACCCTTTGCATCAACAAATAGGGGTTTTTGGTATACTAAACAATTGGTTTGTAGTTAGGGAAACTGTTTGAGTGGTTACACGTGTGGTGGCACTACTCTCCGTTATGGAGTCTCCAAGCCTCTAAGGGTTATGCCTTAAAGGGTTTTGAGGGAGGTTGGTCATCGGTGTAACACAGCAACACTCGTTGCAGGAGGTTTTCACCTCAAGCACAATTTATTTTAAGTGGATTGGTAGGGCTTGGCTTTAGCCTGTTACCACTCAGGGTCGTTCCCACTTGGACAAGCATGCATCCAAGGGCAGGCCCCTCTAAAGGTTATATAGATGGAATAACAAGTTTGGCATTCTGGTCACCCAGTTAAGGGGAGAGCATAAGCCTATTGTCATTCGATAAGCACAAAGAACACTGATTAATCCAAACCTAGTTAAAAAGAAAACAACTAAATGACCTATCTACTTGTGCACTCATGCATTTGTTAACTTTGAAGTGTTTAAGACATAGCAATGTTCATTTTCCCATTTGTAAGATAGCAATGATCTAACTAGGAAAAGAAATCAACAATGCAAAGATAGCAATGGTTCAATTACTCTCCCTCCTAGTTAAAGACTACGTGGAGTTTGCATGCATGCATTTTTTTTGTTACTTTTTCCCCTAATTAAATCTAAATGAACTAATCAATGCAGCTAAATGATCTAATCCAACCTCTAACCCTGCAAGACAAACGTTAGCTCAAACATAAAAATCAGACAAAACCCTAAAACCACAGTGCAGAACAAAAGCGTTGCTTTACAGTCTGAATGCACAGAAATAGAGTTTGTAAGTGGTGTTGTATAGATGCTCTAAGACATGTGTCAAAAGTGCTATAAGAAGAGACAAATGCATCATTTTAATAAATGCATCGTTATATAGTATGAAAGTGATGTAAAATAGTGTAGATGCACTGAAGTTACGCAGGCACTAGAACAGGATTCATATGTGTCGTCCTAGAGGATGAATGCACTAGGAAATCGCAGGCGCTGGAACAGAAGACAGAAGCACCGGTTTAGAGAGTGTTTGCGCCAAACTTCTACGTGCATTGAAACAGAGAGTAGAAGCACCGCGGGATTGCTCAGATGCGCTGGATTGACCTATCAGAAGCCTATGCAACACCTGTACGGAACCTGTCTACAAGAAAACTTAGATTTTGATTAGATAAAGGGGCAAGAGCCCCACAGTGAGTGCCAAAATGTGAGGGTAAAAATGGGAAAATCAATTTAAGAATATAAACCCAAACATCAATGAAATATGAAGGAAAAGGAGATTTAATTATTTTAGAAGAATAAAGTTGATATAGATGAAATTAATTAAATAAATGTAATTTATTTAATTAAATGGGAGAAAGTGAATCAAATAAATAAATTGATTTATTTATTTATTGATAGAGGAATGTGAAGATGAAATAAATATTTAAAATATTTATTTAAGTAGAGTCATGTCATTTTTAGGTGTATACAGGTACACATTGTTTTTTGCTTTTAAAAGTTAGAAGTCATATGCTAGAGATATTATCCAATAGACTACAGTTCAGTTTTGCAAATGAACACAAAAGAAAGATTACATAATCTTTGCATAACTGATGTCTGTTATTGATAATCATGAATGAATAATGTCCCACACAAGCCATGGGAATAAATTTTCTAATGCAATATGAAAGTAAGCTATACAATTGAGGAAAAAGAAAAGCATATGAAAGAAATGGCATCCATCATTACCTGGGCAAGAAGCAGGAACATTGATCTACTTCTTCTTTAGCTCCTTTAGTTATTGCTCCAGAAATACCTACAAGATTTGAGAAATTTGGTGTTAATGCTCCAGATACGATTTCTCATCATATAATTTTAGTTTCAAAAAGCATATAATGTACTATCATAAAGGCATTGAAATAGTTGTATAAACATCACAGATATCAAGAAAAATAGGAGATAATCATCATATCCATTGTATTCAGATCTTCATTGTTTTATCTAACATGTTTGTTCACTGTGCAGGTATAGGTGAAGTTTTAATTGCTAGATTATCTTTCATTTGAGATCATAGCATGTGTAGTCAAATGGGCCCCCACAAGGGTCAAGCCCAGCATGTTATCCTTTTGTGTTATAAGAGAAGTAAGAGTGTAAAAGCACTATACTTGTTATCAATGGATCAGTTATTCATCACTCATGGTAGTGAGTTGATAGTTTCACTGTCATGAATGACAAATACCTTCTCAATGGAATCACAATGAGAGAAATAGTGGTTCTAAGTCATGATATGCTTGTAAATATAGTCATAATAGTCTTGTAACTATCATAGAAAGTCATTTTTGTGAGAGATTAGCACTTTAGTCTGACAAAGAATTATGGACAATCTTTGCAATATGCAAAAGTTGTGATATTTCTTACTTTAATGTCAAAGAAGATTGTAGAAATAGTCTCCAATAAAAGTAGTCTTTTTTGTTAACCTAGCAGAGAACACTCAATAGTCCAAGTAACATCAAGTAAGGACAATTTTGAGAGAGAAATGAGGTGCAGAGCTTTATAAAAAAATGACCTATCAAATCATTAGTGTACAGATCTCATCAGGTGTGTGAGAAGTATCATTCAAAGACCAAAGGAATTCTAGGCTGAGACAGTGACTTAACATACAAAGATGACTTTGATAGTATTGAAGAGACAGAGATATCTGCAACATGTGGTAGTTAAAACTGAGATGTGTTCTGTCAAGGGTTTTATGGCTTAGGAGTTATGAAGAAGGTGTCTACAGATTAGGTTCCTCAAGGCATGCCCAAGTCTTGTTAAAGAACAATTCATATAGTCATGAAGACATAATGAAGAAAAATAGTTTACAAGAGACATTAGTAATCTCTAAATAAAATAGTCACCTTTGACTCATAGGGAATCATCAGCAAGTGCCTCAGGAAGATCAAGAAAAGTAGAAACACAGAAATGTCTTGATAAAGATATGGTCAATCTAAATAGGGATAGTCAAAATAGAGTTTGGAAACCTACCAAGAGTGAGAAACAATCAATAGGCCCTCTAAAGCAGTCAGTTTCATGTGGGCAATGCAAGGTGTAGGAATGTTAGAAGATCTATTACATGATGCAACATAGGAGGCAATCTAAACCATTGAAGTAGCAGTCCAAGGACGTAGAAGATGAGATAGTCCATGATAGTGGTATGCCTTGAGAAGTCTAAACAAGGCAAATTAATGCATGACAAGAAGAAAGGCACTGTCTAAAATGCAGATCTAAAAGGTATAGTGATAAAGAGAAATACAAAATGCAATGAAGATATAAAAGATTTTAATAATGCATGAGAAACACTGAAGAGAGAAGTATCTTGACAGAGCTATTAGATCAGAAAAACATTATGCAAGGCATGCAAGATAGGCATGAAGAGTAGCCTAACAGTGGCAAGGGTCTATATCAGATAATAGACAGTCACAACTGCCATTGAAGCTTGCATTTCACATTGTTCTATGAAGGTTTGGAAAGATAGGTTTGACAGACATCTCATGGTAGCCTCAAAGAAGTCTTGAGCAAAGTGTTATGTGAAATAGATGATGGAGATATGCTCCTAAGTTTGTTGAAATCTAACAGTGTATACATGTTTAGAAGGGTTTTAGAAACTAGTGTGAAGACCTAGACTATGATGTCAAGTTTGAAGTTTTCCTTTCAAGGTTTGCAAATATCAAATGAAGATCCAAAGGAGACTGCTAGTGCATAAGGAAATGTTAAGGCCACTCGAAATGCAAGGGAATCAATATGAGAACCAAGAAGAATAAACAATTGCATCAGCTACAGACAATCAAGGAAAATCTCCTTGTTGTGAGAAGACACATATAAATAAAGAGGATGGACTAAAGAAGAGATTGACAGGCTTATTTCCCATATCCAAGCCATGGTCAAGGCTATTGAAGGTCCCTCTCCAAGGTAGCAGGACTGCTAGAACAGTGGAAAAATGATAGTACTTGTGTAACAGAAATAAAGGGCAATGATACCATGATTTAGCTGTAGTCAAGAAATAACTTAGTAAGGAACAATCATGAAGATGCCCATATGAGATAGCAAATATAGTCAATAGGAGAAGCATACAAAAGGCCAATAAAGTATGGTATAGAGAATCCTTCATCAGAGTTTTGTTTTGACTATTACAACAGATGGAGAGAAAGTAAAATAGTCATAAAGACTGTTATAACAGTCAAAAAAATCATTGTTATAACAGTGAAAGTAAGACATCCAATAAAGAATATTATAGCAGTGTCAAGAACAATAAGGAAAATGCAAACCCTAAGCAAGAAAGAGAAATCTAACAACACTGTCTTTGGGAGAGACTATTTTTGAAATCATACAGGGATTAAGAAGGGACAACTTTCAATGTCAATAGAGCTTGAACAAACCCTAGAAACCAATGTATAAAACATGTTCAGAGTATAACAAAAAATTTCTTCATTACCTTGTCAATGACTACAGAAAACAAGAATACATCTTGCTGAGAGACAAATACTTGGGAAACAAAGAATATATTCATCTTTTTATCTTGTCTAGTATGAAATAGCTCCTAAAATACAATTTTTTTTAACAGAAGTAGAAAGGAAAAAGATAATTTCTAATTGTCAGAGAGCTTACTCAAGCTTCTCTGTTATTTTCCTATAGAAAATGCAGTTCAAATACACAGTAAAACCTCCATGGAAGTAGCAGAAACCCTCTGATGGTGGTGCATAGAATGGAAGAGAAGAAATGCAAGAAAAATGAAAAGTGCAAAGTGAAATGCAATAAGGGTTTTTACTTTGTTTTGTTTTTAGGGTTTTAACCCTAATAGGTGCCGACAACATAAGGTGATTTTTTACCTTTATTTTGGTAAAATACATCAACTAATGTATGTCCATGGCCTTTTGTGCCCTAGTGAGTTTTCAAACATTTGAAAACCTCCAAGACTTGTGAATTTGACTCATGTATTTGTTCTCAAGTGTCGAGCCATTTTCTTTATTTTTGCACATTGTTTTGAATGTAAAACATTAAAATAGATGACATCTGGAATTATAAATCACCTTATTTGAAATGTTATTTATTGTGCAAAAGGAGATGGAGGGTGTTGGTTTGCATGACTAAGTAAAAAGAGAGTGCATATTAATCAAGTGGAGAGCATATAGGGGAGGTTGGAGGAAGCCACCCAACACATGCATGAAATATAGGGGTAGTTTTGAATATGTTTTAATTGCCTTAGAGAGCATCTAGGGGCATTTTTCTTGTGCCTTAATGTTTGACATGGTCAAACTTGACTTTTTCCACACATTGGAGTTCTTTTGGAGAAGTTTCAGTTGCTACTTTTGGGGCTTTTTGGTAGGCATCTGACCCAAAATAGTTTCTAGTTCCTTTTTTGGTGCAACTACTTGGATGATGGACTCATTTTATAGTTAGTTCTGATTATACACTTTTGTACTCTATGACTTTTGGAGTCCTTTTTTAGTTTCTACATATTTTGTAACTCATTTACAGACAGATATAGTGTGTATACCTTTGGAGATCAATAGAGATGAGCTTTTTGCCTCCTCATTTTCTATTTTATTGTGTACATTTTTAAATGATTGATGCAAGTACTTATGAAATTATTTTGTTTCCCTGTCCTTATGTCTCATTTGTAGCACCTTTGTGTAGAAGATATATGTGTTTTGCAGGTTGTGAGTTGTGTTAAATGCAAATAGTCCAAGTTGTGAAAGTATTTTTTCCTTCTAGGATAGGTATTAAACCTTCTCATGAAATACTGATGTAGAAGCATATACTGTTGCAAATATGTGACTAAGTGGTGTTATCATTGATGTCAACATATCCTTGTTGCCATTGGTGTTAACTGTATCCTATTGTTGTCTATATAGAAGACCGGATTGTTGAGGATATTAAGAAAATTAATGATAATCAATACATGCAGACCATATAGTTGTGTAGAGGATTGTTAGAGGTTGCTCTAGTTAAGATTTGAGAAGTCTGCATGAAGATTTGAATAAGTTATGGCCATCTAAGTAGAACAAGTTTTTTTAGTATTCATAAGTGACAGTGTGATAGTAAGTTGGTCCAGATTGCTCCACAGTGAAATATTATTCTAAAGGGATGTTTGGGAAGTCGTGTGCATCATCAACTCCATTGGTTCATGGTTTGGAGGTTCACAAGATATCTTTCTAGTTTGACAGTCATGGCAGATAGTGTTCTTGAGGTTCTGGAGGAAGATATATATGATTCTAGTATTTTGGTATAAGAGTGGATGTTATTGATGAAGTCAATGTGCTTGTGGAGGTCTCTGGACCGTTTGGCTACTATGTTGGAGGTCCGCATTGAAGGTTGAGCTTGTTGTTGAAGATTTCTTCTTTAAGGTTGTTGTTCTTCCTAGTTCTTGGCCGACTGGATGCTCCTAGTGTGTTTTAGATGATCTAAAGAGCATGTTATGAAGCGTGGCATGTTAGTAAAGGAAGATTCAAGTCTCAATTATGTTTGGCCGACAGTGTGAAGATCTGCATTGAGTTTAGCCAACCTTGTTGACCATTCCAAGGTTGATGAAGTGTATAAATACTTGTTGAAGAGTTGTGGAAAATCATCCTTGTACAAAATCCATTAAATTCAAAGAAAGGATCAAAAGTAGAGTAGAGAAGCAGAGGATCAAAGGGAGTATAAAGAGAAGATTTAGTGAAGAATAATTCGAAGATAGGAGTAGAAGTTTTTGTTGAAAACAAGGCAGATAACTGAGAGGGGGGGTGAATTAGTTATCTCAACCTTTCCTTAATTTTCTTTTCTTTAGTTATCTCAATATTCAATGTTATATCAAAACATGAAAACATATGTAATCATGAGAGTAGATATAAAACTAACACACATGACACAAGGATTTTTACATAGAAACCCTGTTAAGGGAAAAACCACAGGGTGATTAACCTAAGATTGTATTCTCTATTAAAAGAATAAAGGGTACAAAATGGCACTTGCCAATTAGGGCTCACTGCCTGAGCACACTGCTCACAAGAGACACACTGCCTACAAGAGACTCACTGTCTACAGAACTTACAAAAGATGATCAAGTGTTTGAACTAATGAGAAGCAAGTTTGAACTGATGAGAAGCATCTACAAATGCAAGAGTTCAGTTCTAGTTAGGCACAATAGACTAATCTGATGCACTTCATTCTTCCTCTATTCAATGTGGTTGTTTAGTCACATACCGAACTTGAATTGTTGTTCTCACACTTATCCCTTATTTTCTTCACACCTTCTTACTTCACACATTCACAACATATATTTGCATACTAGAATCCATCTGGTATATATATCCGCATCAAGGATTTCATCAACTTTCTAGTCGGCAACAAGAACACTCAAGATATTTTTAAGTTATTGATCTGTCGGCTGAATCCATGCTTGATTTGTGATGTGCATCAAAATCTTAAGCATAGAAGTCATTAATCATGTCAACCAACAATGTATAATCCCACAAATTACTTGATCAAGACCTTTTACACATCCGGATTAAAGTCTGATACTTTGTCATTCAGTTCTTCCTCTGTCTGCTCTGCCAAACTGGAACCCAACACTTAGATGCTCATATATTTTACATACTTTACCACCGGAGGCTAAATCTCTGGATTACACTAGTCATATGACCCCTCTTGACTTATCTAAGTCTGCAGCTTACTAAGTTACACCATCTGAGAGATCCAGACCTGATTGTCAGATCATGTAGCATGCTCTGTTCTTGTCTACCGGACCATCTTGACTTCAATCTGACTTCTGGTATGAATGAATTACTGATTACGGATATCTGGGATACACTTTATTGCCATCAATGACAACACTTAAATGACCTAGCAGCTTCTCTTGCTAACAATTTTTGGGCCTTCAAGGGGACTGATTCAGGCATGAATATAGATGCTATTTCTCAGTTCATTATCTCTGTGTAAATCATAATTTATTATAGGAAGTGAGCCTCTTCTTGAGTAGTGAGCTTTGAGCATTGCGGTCAAACACATGTGCCTTCTATTTCCTTTAGTACTTTTAACAGGGTACACATTTTTGAGGGTTAAACCCCACTGTGGTTTTTCCCTTAACTGGGCTTTCCACATCAAAATTCTAGTGTTGTGTGTTCATGTTGTTATTGCTCATGTGTTGATTTATGCTTAATGTTTTCATCATTAATCTAATTATAAAGAAGATTTAAAAAATTTAGAAAATGTTAAAGTTTAGGGACAACTGATTCACCCCCCCTCTCAATTGTCTAGACTATTTCCCACAATAGGTATTAGAGCCAAGTACCTCAAAAAGAAGCTTGACCGCTTGAGGAGATCCAAGATGTCATTTTACAAGAAGGAAAGTCTGAGATTTGATGGAACAAATTACTCCCTCTAGAAGGTATGCATGCAGTGTCATTTGGAATGTATGGGTGATGTCTTTTGGTCAATTACCTAGAATGTGTATAATATTCTAAAGAATGGACCTACAAATATAGATGAAATTAGAGATGTTGAACACAACACTTGAGCCAAAGAAGCATTGTTGAGTGCCTTGTCTGATATCGAATTGGCAAATGACCTAGATTTGTAAACTACTCATGAAATCTAGATTAAATTAGAAAATCTGTATGAAGGTGACAAAAATGTTAAATGTGCCAAGCTACAAAGCCTGAAGGCTAACTATGAAAGATTGGTAATGAGTGAAGATGAAAACATTACTTCCTACATGCAGAAAGTAAATGAACTTGTGACCGATATCAGAAATGTAGGTGGAGTATTGGATGAATTAGAGATTGTTGCCAAAGTGCTTAGATCATTACCTACAGCTTACAAGCACAAGGTTGCAACCATTGAAGAAATCAGGACAGTAACAACTATCACAAGGGATCAGTTAGTTGGTAAGCTTTTAGCATTTGAAATGAGTGAGTTTGGTGATTCTCTCCCTAAGTCTAAATCTGCATTCAAGGCTAGTGTGTATGGAAAGCAAAGGTATGATCTGGGTGAAAATTCTTTAGGAAGATCAAACAGATTTATCAAGACAAGGAAGGATCTTGAAGATGATGAAGATGAGATTGCAGATCTTGAAGCTCTCATTGCCAAACACATGCTAAGAGGATCTGGTAAGTATGAAGAAAAGTTGCCACTCAAATGTTTTGCTTGTAATAAGATTGGTCATTTTGCTTCAAAGTGTCCAAAGAGGTTTTCAAAACCAAACCCTAACAGATACAAAAATCAGAAGAATTGCTACTATGTTCAAGAAATTGGAGAAGAAGGAGTCACAGATGATGAATCTAATCATGGAGAAGGTGATTGGGTGTTCATTTCTATTAAAGAAGAAGATCCAATGTCTACTGAATCTACTAGCTATACAAAAGTGGAAAGTACCTTGGCTTCTTAGGTTGTTGAAAAGGATGAATGGGTGATTGATAGTGGATGCTCTCATCATATGACTGGTGACAAGAGTAAGTTTGTGAGGTTTGAAAATTATGAAGGAGGACTTGTGAAATTTGGAGACAACTCAGCTGGTAGAGTTCATGGCAGAGGATCCATCTCTTTTGATGGTAAGAACAGCACCAATGATGTTCTATATGTGGAAGGACTGAAACACAATCTTCTCAGTGTTGGATAGTTGGTTGACAAGGGTTATGATCTCTGATTCAAGGATGGAAAATGCATAATATTAGAAAGTTCTGGAACTAAAATTGTATCCAGTACTCAAACTAGAGGTAACATCTTTCACTTAAGTAGTTCAGGCAAAAGTTGTTTGATTACTCAAACAGATCAAAGTTGGTTATGATATAAGAGGATGTGTCATGTGAATTTTGATAACATTGTCAAAATAAGTTCCACTCAAGCTGTAAGACATTTCCCAAGACTTGTAAAATTGGATAGTATATGTAGAGAATGTCAATTAGGTAAATAGAACAAAATTTCATTCAAAAGTAAGGAACAAGGTTCAAGTGGGAGATTGGAACTGGTACATACTAATCTCTATGGTCCTGCTAGAATTAGGAGTGTGCAAGGAGACAGATATTTCATGTTGTTGATTGATGATTGCTCCTAGATGATGTGGGTAACTTTCCTAAAAGAAACATCAAAATCTCTATATAAGTTTAAGGTATTCAAGATGATGGTTAAAAATGAGATTGGTGGGAAATTAAAGTGTCTGATATTTGACAGAGGTGGAGAATTCACTTCCAGTGAGTTTGATGCTTTTTGTGAAAAGCATGGAATAAAAAGACAGTTATCTGCTCCTAGGACTCCTTAGCAAAATGGAGTTGTGGAAAGGAAAAATTAGACCATTCAAGAAGCTGCCATGACCATGATGATGGAAACAAATGTTCCTCAAGTTTATTGGAGGGAAGCTGTGAGTACTACTGTCTACACTCTTAACCAGGTGCATATCAAAGGAAATTCTAGTATGACTCCTTATGAACTATGGTTTGGTCATCCTCCCATTGTAAGATATTTTAGAGTTTTTGGTAGTAAATGCTATATCAAAAGAGATGAGGATTTAGGCAAGTTTGAGGGAAGAAGTGATGAAGGAATATTTTTGGGTTACTCAACCCAAAGTAAGGCTTACCAGTGCTTGAACAAAAGGTTGAAAAAGATTGTTGAAAGTGCTGATGTTAAAGTTGATGAAAGCAAAGAAGGACATTCCAAGTATTACGGATATGATTTAGATGATCAAGATGAAAATCAAGGTCAAGAAAGACAAGTTCAAATCTAGTCACAGATTCAAATTGATCCAGTAAATTTAGTAACTCAAGATATTAATGCAGAAGATGAGGAACAAGTTTAATAAATAGAAGTTCAAACAATTCCCAAAACCCCTAGGTATGTAAGAATGAATCATCCTGAAGATCAAATCATAGGAGATAAAAATAGAGGTGTTTGAACTGGGAGAAGAGTTGCTAAAGATCAAGAAGAGATTTGTTTGATTTCAAAGATTGAACCTAAATCAGTAAGTGAAGCTTGCAATGATGAAAACTGGGTTAAGGCAATGGAAGAGGAATTGATGCAAATTGAAAAGAATCACACTTGGGATCTTGTTCCTAGACCTAAGGATAGAATATGATTGGAACCAAATGGGTCTTCTAGAATAAACTAAATAAAGATGGTGAGCTTGTAAGAAACAAGGCAAGGTTGATATGTAAAGGTTATTCTCAAGTGGAAGGAATTGATTTTGAAGAAACATTTGCTCCGGTGGCAAGGATAGAGGTAGTCAGATTATTTTTTGCTTTTGTTGCTTTCAAAGATTTTAAAGTTTATCAGATGGATGTCAAATCAACATTTCTAAATGGAGATTTGGAGGAAGAAGTCTACATTGAACAACCAGAAGGATTTCAGTTGTCTGATCAGGGAGATATGGTTTGTAGACTAAGAAAAGCCTTGTATCGATTCAAGCAAGCTCTAAGAGCTTGGTATGCCAGATTGGATAAGCATTTGCTTAAGCTAGGATTTAGCAAAGGTACTGATGATAGTAATCTATACTTCAAGATTTATCATGAGGGCATTCTAATTGTTGAGGTCTTTGCTGATGATATCATTTTTGGTGGAAATGAATGTATATGCAAAGCATTTGCTGGCTAGATGAAAAGTGAGTTTGAGATGTCAATGTTTGGCGAGATGAATTTCTTCGTAGGTCTGCAAATTGTTCAGTCAGACAAATGTATCTTCATATCTTAGTCCAAATATGTGAAAGAATTGTTGAAGAAGTTTGGAATGGAAGATTTAAAGCCAGTAGGTACACCTATCGTAACCAGATGTAAGCTAAGCAAAGATGATGACTCCCCCAAGGCAAATCAGAAAAGGTATAGATCAATGATTGGAGGATTGCTTTATCTAACTCAGACTAGACCTGGCATCATGAATGTAGTTAGACTTGTTGCTAGATTTCAATCTAATCTAAAAGAATCCCATGTTGTGGCAATCAAAAGAATTTTTAGATATCTCAAGGGGACAATTGATTATGGACAGTGGTATCCAAAGGACAATGACTTCACTCTTCATGCATATATAGATGTTGATTGGGTAGGAGACGTGGATGACATAAAAAGTACTAGTGGTGGTGCATTCTTCTTGGGAAGAAGATTGGTTTCTTGGATGAGAAAAAAGAAAGAAGAAATTTCTCTATCTACTGCAGAGGCAGAGTATATAGCAGTAGCAAATAATTGTTCTCAAGTTCTATAGATGAAGCAAATGCGAAGGACATCAGAATTGTGTTTGAGGACCCAGTCACAATTTTCTGTGATAATTCAAGTGCTATACGAATTTCAAAGAATCTAATATTGCACTCAAAGGCAAAACATATATCTATCAAGTTTCATTTCTTAAGAGAGAAAGTTAATGAGAATGAAGTCAAGTTGGAGTTTGTGTCTTCCAAAGATCAAATTGCGGATATCTTCGCTAAGCCTCTTCCCAAGGATACTTTTGAGTATCTTAGAGAAAAGTTAGGGGTTATTACCCCTCCTGATCAGAACTAAGATGCACTAAAGTGCATCAGTCTGATGGATTTCACATTCATATCTTGTGATCCGGATTGATGTTAAGGAGGTACTACTCAAAGGGGGAGTAGTTAGTATGCAAATTTTTTATCAGTCTAAAGCAAAAAGGGAGAAAAGATAGAAAATATGTGCCCTTTGCCATTGATGTTAAAGGGGGAGAGAAGTCATGTGAAAAACTAGTTGTTGATGTAAGGGGGAGCAATAAAGAAAGAAACTATAGAAGTGAGAAGGAAAAGGGGGAGAAGTTCTTGTCTTGATGGTTGAATTCAGTTTTTCACATCATATGTTGCCATCAATGACAAAGGGGGAGTGTTGGCAAGAGACACTGTGTGGCTTCATGAGTGTTGTCATTGATGGCAACAAATTTCATTCCACACATCCACAGAACATGGTGTGTCTATACCAGAAGTCAGATTGAAGAGTATTTTGGTCCGGTGACCAAGAACAAAGCATGCAACAAGGTCTGACAATCAGGTCTGGATCTCTCAGAGGAAGTATCTCAGTAAAATGTGGACTTGGGGAAGTCAAGAGGAGTACCTTGACTAATAGATTCCAGGGATTGAGCCTCCGGTGATGAAAGAGTGAAGAGATATGAGCACCTAAGTATTGGGTTCCTATTTGGCAGAGTAGAGTGAGGAAGAACTGACTGACAGAGCATCAAACCTTAATCCGGATGAGATATTGATGGTAATAAAGTTTCTTAAGGGATCATTCATGATTGACTGACATGATTGATGACTTCTATAAGCATCTCTTTGATACACATCACTTGGTAAGCAAGGATTCAGCCGACAGACTAGAGTTTGGGAAAATATTGAGTACTTCGGATGCTGACTAGAAAGATGTTGAAATCCTTTGTGTGGATATATATACCAGATGGATTTTGATGAGAAGGTGTGTGTGGTGTATTGTGAAGTGTGAAGAAGAGAAGAGAACAGTGTGGAAATAAAGATAGAGGTCTGGTATGTGATAGAACAATAGCACTAAGGCAGAGCAAGAATGAAGTGTAGTAGATTAGTATAGTGAGCTTAACCGGAACTGAACCTAAGCATATGTGGATTCTTATCATCAGTTCAAGTACTTGGTTTTCCTTCTATAAACTATTGTAGGCAGTGAGCCTCTTGTGAGCAGTGTGCTCGGGCAGTGAGCCCTAATTGGCAAGTGCCATTTTGTACTACCTTATTATTTTAACAGAGAATACAATCTTGGGTTAATCACCCTATGGTTTTTTCCCTTAACAAGGTTTTCCACGTCAAAAATATTGTGTCATGTGTGTTGAGTTCATTTTTGCTTCCATGGTTATGTATGCTTATATGATTTGATATTGCACTAATTGTTAAAGAACAAAAGAAAGTCACAATTGAAGATAACTGATTCACCCCCGCCCCCTCTCAATTACTAACAATTGGTATCAGAGCTAAGTTCCTCTAGACAGAGCCTAATAGCTTGAGGAAGATCTAGGAATCTCAATGGATATGTATGGTATGAGGGAACAACTTCAGTCTGCTCTAGATGATCTTGATCAATCTCACTCTGAAGTCAATGAGCTGAAGGAAAGACTCAAGCAAGCTGATGATTTCATAAATGAACTCAAAGAAAAACTAAGTATCTCAATGAAGAAAAGAAAGGAACTTCTTAAATAGTTAGCAAGTCAAAATGAATCCAATGATACTAATGAAGATCTAAATGAGAAAACCAAGTTATGTGAGAAGTTATTGTAGAGTAAAATACTCTACATTTTGATTTTGAGTTTAAGCTGTGCGGGTTCCAATTTTGCTCCTGAGTGCTTTGGCTTTGCAGAATTTGTTTTTGACACAATGTGAGCATAGAGCACGGGCACGAGGGTTTTTCCTTTTTGAAAATTTTGCCAAAGTCCCAGAGTTCAGCGGAAGCTACCAAGTGTCAATGCCCGGGACACATTTTGAAGTTGCTTAAAGTTGCACAGATGGAACTTCGCATCCCTTTTAAGTCCCTGCGGAGCATGCCAAGTGTCGGCATCCAAGGATCAGTCTCTACAAGTTTCAAAGCCCTTTTACAAAGTAAGTATGGCGGGCCCCTTTTTAAGTTTCTCCCAGTGCAGCGGAAACCACCACGTGTCAGCAGCCGTGATACATTGTAAAGTTTCTCAGGGTAGCCTCGGAAAGTGCCATGTATCTTTTGCAGTAAGGTGGAAGCCGCCAGGTGTCAGCACCCGTTGAAGTTTCTTCAAAGTTTCAGACGTTCTGTTGAGTATTTCTTAGAGTATAGCGGGCCCCTTTTGAAAGTTTTTGTGAGCGTAGAAGGTGCCAAGTGGCGGAAGTGGAGAGTGTCTCTAAAGTTTCCTAAAGTAACACGGAAGGTGCCGCGTGTCCCTTTTCAGTTTCAGCGGAAGCCGCCAAGTGTCATCTTCTGCAGGTTTCCTTTTGTTTTCATCGCTAAGTAAAGAGGTATGGTGGGCCCCGCTAATATTCTTGTAGTTTCAGCGGAGTGCGACACTTGTCTTCATCCGCGTGATCCTTATAAAGTCCCTAATGTTTCTATAAAGTTTTTGTGAGCGCGGAAGGTGCCAAGTGGCAACGTCTGAGGAGGTTTGTGTTTAAGTCCTAAAGTTTCTCAAAAGAGTAGCGGAAGCTGCCAAGTGTCATCTTCCACAGGACCCTGCAGTGTTTCAAAAGTTTCTTTCAGTTTCAGCAGAGAGCGCCAGGTGTTGTCTCCCGTAGAAGTCCCTAAAAGTATCTACAGTTTCTCCCGAAGCAGCGGAAGCTGCCATATACACAGTTTTTCATGCAAGCGGAAGGCGCCACCTGTCCCTTTTCTTTTTAAAGCTGCTCAGGCACGAACTGTATGGTGGGTCCCATTTTTAATGTTTCTTGAGTTTCAGAGTTCAACGGACCGTGATAGATGGCAGAGCCTGAGCACTCTTAGTATAAGCCACAGTAAGGACTCAGAATTAAGCAGAAAATGCCATGTGTTTTTTGAAAGAGCCACGGACGTTGCCAAGTGTCAAGTTCTGGTGTTTCCTAAGGAAAAGGCAGTTTCTTAAGTAAGTCATGTGAAGGATGCCAAGTGTTTTTTTTCTTATTGATCTGGAAAGATGAAGGAGTTTCAAGAAGGAGGCGCGTATGAATGCCAGCTATTTCAAGGGTTTATAGTCGCAAAGACTATCAGAAGCTGCCACGCGTTCCTCTCTGGTTCAAGTAAGTGGGGTTACATGTATCTGTTGCAGCCAATGATTTTGTAGAATGGCTAACCATTTCTGATTCGAAAGAGATCCTCTATCAGACACTTTCGGTTAACCGCCAGTTCGGTTAGGCCGTTGAGATTTGATCATGCGGGCAATCTTTGGGCTAGTTCTATGCTATAAATATGGGTTCAGATCACCGTAAAAATATATACAACATTGGAGATATAGAGATTTTTCTACATCACAGATTGTTAGAGAAGTTTGAGGATCTTTTGTAGCGGCCAGTAATATCATTTGCCTTTGTTTTATTTTCTTGATTCAGAAAGTTTGTATAATTGTGCATGATTATGTGCCTTTTATGTAACTGGAATATTAATAAAGATAGAGTTATGTGCCTTTACTGATATTTCTGTGTTATTGCAAAATCTTCTAAGTTGTGGGCCTTTTGTTTCTGTTTGCTTTCATCTGTTACATTAATCATGCATTGTTTTCTCTTTAATGTGACTGAATCTTAAAATAGTTTCACTATGCTTAAGTATTGAGAAACAAAATCACATTCTGGCACATCGCTATAGTTCTAGTTTCCCTTTTTTGTTGCATTCGTGATTCTGTTTGATTCTATCCTTTTCCCAAACTCTTTTGAGATAGAGAAGAGCAGCTTCTTTAAAATCTGGAGGTCACTCTGAAAAGCATTCCCACATTTCAGAGTTTCCCATGTTGGTGTTGGAAACAGTGCAATTCTAAGCATCAACAGTTTTTGGCACACCCGGTGGGACCATTTCTTGAAGTTTCTTTCAAGACTACATGAACCAAAGAGTCACGAGGAGTCAAAGCTGTGGACCTGTGACAAGAGCTCAATCAGCTGTGAACCCAGGTATTCTTTTATCACCATTGATAAATAATTCAAGGAGGGTAAATCAGCCTACAACAACACTAAGTGCAAACATGGGAGCACCTGTGGCCCCAAGGAATTATGTGAATTAGAATACTGGCAATGCTCTGATTCTTCCAGTACCTCCAGCCACTTGGGATCCTATTCTAGCAAATGCCCTGAAGGCTCTGCCCAAATTCAATGGGGAGGATTTCAAAACACCAGAAGAACATCTACAAGATGTGTCTGATGTCTGTGCAATACATGTGATCACACAGCAAAATGTGGCTATAAGACTCTTAGCAGCTTCTTTCAAGGGAAAGGCTTTGGACTGGTACAGATCTTTGACCCCAAATTCAATTTTCTACATGGGATTAGCTTGGAGATGCTTTCTTTGCAAGATTCAAAGAAAAGGGTGATAAATCTTCTCTGTTACAATAACTGATCACCATCAAGAGGGCACCGTAAGAGGCAATGACCGATTTTACTACCAGATTTCAGAAGACTTGGGAAAGGATTCCTGCTACAGCAAGACTGTTACCAGGTATGGCCATAGTGTTTTATCTTAAAGCCCTAAATTCAGATATAGCAGTAATGATTCAATCACTTGGAGGCCAGACCCTGCCAAAAGCCTATGACTATGCAGTCAGAACCGAAAATAATTTGATAGATGCTGGAAAATTGCCCCAAAGGCCTCCCATGCCTATGTTTCCAGAGATTACTCTACCATTGCCTCAAGAAACTCCTAATCCTATAACCCCACCTGTGTCCATGTATACGTTTCCCCAACAACCTGCTAAAGCTGCTATCCCTACCCAGTCTTCAGAGATGGATGATGTCAAGAACATCCTGAGAACATTTTCTAATGAAATAATTAACCTAAAGAGATAGCAGAATCCTTATCCTAGACCCCAATATCAAGGCTATCAAGGAAATAGACCTCCTTCATAGTCAAACCAGTATCAGGGCCCCCAAAGGCAAACTAACCCTCAACCATCAAACCAATTGGTTGCAGTCCCTACACCCCTGCAGACTATTCCTCCCAATCCAAACAGAGAGATTGTCCTAGGGTAGAATAATTATGCAGATGGCACCAATGCCTGGTGTTTTCCTTGTAATAATGCACATATGCCCAGAGATTGTCCTAGGGGTAATCTACAGCAAAAGATAGCAGAGCAAAGAAGAGTGGATGGACAATTTGCAAATACTTCTGACACTCAGCCTTATCAATCCCCTGGCATGTAAAATTCAGTCCTAGTGGCTCAGATGCAAGGAATGTCCTTACAGCAAGAAGAAGAAATAGCCCCTGAGCATGCTCTTTTCTCATGGATTGAAGATGAAGAGTCAGTATTCTTGAATGAAGCTTCAACTTCTAAGAAGCCATTGGTACAATCAGATTACTATACCAGAGCCAAGAGAAGGATGATGGAATAGCCTAGAGTCACAAATAATGAAATTATGGGAGTTCCACCATTTCAAGATCATCAAAATACAGTTACTAGACAAGAAATACCTTAGCCAGTACAGAATCAAGTAGTTTCTGGACAAGTTCAAGAAAAAGCAAGATACCCTTACCATCCCAGAACACAAGCACTAGGACCCGTGAATGTGGTGGATCAGTTGAAGAGGACTCCAACACATGTGTCAATATGGGACATGTTAGCCATTCCTGAACAAAAGACACTGTTGCAAGAAGCTTTACAGGGCCAAGCTGTGCCCAAACAGACTGTTGCCAAAGGAGGACCTAATGATAAGGAAATGCTCAAAGACACTATTCCTCTGCAAACAACAGCTCTTCTGAACAATGCACCAGAGGCAAGTAAATCCAATGATGCAGAGGGGAACCAGTTAACAGATAAAACAGGTTGTGGAATCCTTGGAAAGCCCATAAAATAACCTTTACAGTGTATATCGGCAAGACAATTTAAATGTCACACCGAAAAATACATATTCTTGCCTATCGGCAAGACTATACATCGTCGGTCAAATGAAAGAGACCTTCACCGATACATATCTCTCAGTGATGAGTGGCTTCGATTATGTGCCTATCAGCATGATATTATTCTATCGGTGAGTTCCTTGAATCTTCTGCCGATGCTATCGGTCACACCGATGAGCGTCTAACTCCCACTTCTCCATCGGCAACACTTCCCTAATGATCTCCCCGATCGGCTTGACATAAATCATCGGCCACTTCATAAATTCCTTCGCCGATAAGTCTCCTCTCCCCGATGGTTAGAACCATCGGCTAGACCGATACTGTCGGCCTAACTTTTAGTGAGTCTCCCGATGTGGTCACTCTTGCCGATGCACTAACGAGACTCTTCCACTGACACTCCCTCTCACCCTGATGCCTTAGGTCAAGGCAATCATCGGTGAGACTTTCACCGTTGGGCCAGCCGCTTTTAGTTCCTCCGATGATGATTCTTTCGCCGATGACTTCGGCCAAGGTAGTCATCGGTGAGTCTTAATGATCGACACTCCGATACAATATGATCGGTGAGACTACTATTATCGGATCAAAGTAAACTTGTCATTCCGATAGCCATGTCACTCCGATGTCTTTTACTTCACATACACATTTACAGACTTGCTATACCGGTCCTCCTTACCGTTTCCACCGGTCAACCTTTATATCATTTGGAATGCATCTTTCTACCAAATACAACAGCAACACTCAAAAGGAAGATACACACGAACTGTATTTGTGATATACACCGGGGATGCTTTCCACATACATTAGTTGTATACACTTAAAGTGCATAGTTCCTCTCCACAGCTCATGTAACCGAACAAAACACACAGAACTACAAAAACCCACAAAATAGAAAAGTAAAACACACTACTCTATACGGAGGTCATTCCACTGGTTTCGAAGAAACCCACCAGTGGAATGACTACAAACGATGTCTTCTGTGGATTTACACTAGAAATAGAATTTGTATTCCTTCCCAGAGTTAGTTTACAATCTTCTCTCTCTCTGTCTGCTCTTTCTACGAATACAGAGATAACTATTTAAAGACTCATACATTGGCAGTTACAGAAGGTGGAAGGTGAACCGTTCCTCAACCACCCTGCCAATCGGTTATATTCTACTTGTCCAGTTACAATCTCTTTCAATTCATTTACAATTTGGAATGACACGTATACAATCTTTCAATATGGCTCAAAGGCTTACAACATAACATTTTGGACATAACATAAAATGTATAGAATCCTCAGATTCTTAATGTCTTCGAGGTGCTCCTACACCATACTCCCCAGCACGAAGAAAACTCTTGTCCCAAGAGTTATGTGGTCTGCTTCAAATAACTTTTGCCTCTTTATGTCTTCAACCTTGACTTGATGCCTCCTCTGCTTTCTCTTTACCCTCCAACAGTGACTCATATCAATGGAGTTTAACAGGCTGCTCCAAGGTGCTACTCTATCTGAAGTTCACTCCTCCCTGCTACAACAACCCTTCTGTCCCTCACCTGGGAGTCCTCTCTTGCCTCTCTCCCCAAGACTATTGGCGACAACCAATGGACCATCTCCTCTGGCCCTCTTGATAGACCTTCATGTCTGCCTACAGCAGTGAGTGAACTTGCACCTGCAACCATAAAAACTTCATAACAAAATTAGATAGCAAAAACCAAATGCTCATCTCGAACTCCTGGTGTAGATTGCCTCCTTCGACGCTCTATCTACACGCTCAGAATCTTCTGAGCTCTGATACCAATTTGATGCAGAGGGGAACTAGTTAACAGATAAAACAGGTTGTGGAATCCTTGGAAAGCCCATAAAATAACCTTTACAGTGTATATCGGCAAGACAATTTAAATGTCACACTGAAAAATACATATTCTTGCCTATCGGCAAGACTATACATCGTCAGTCAAACGAAAGAGACCTTCGCCGATACATATCTCTCAACGATGAGTGGCTTCGATTATGTGCCTATCGGCATGATATTATTCTATCGGTGAGTTCCTTGAATCTTCTGCCGATGCTATCGGTCACACCGATGAGCGTCTAACTCCCACTTCTCCATTAGCAACACTTCCCTAATGATCTCCCCGATTGGCTTGACATAAATCATCGGCCACTTCATAAATTCCTTCGCTGATAAGTCTCCTCTCCCCGATGGTTAGAACCATCGGCTAGACCGATATTGTCGGCCTAACTTTTAGTGAGTCTCCCGATGTGGTCACTCTTGCCGATGCACTAACGAGACTCTTCCACCGACACTCCCTCTCACCCTGATGCCTTAGGTCAAGGCAATCATCGGTGAGACTTTCACTGTCGGGCCAGCCGCTTTTAGTTCCTCCGATGATGATTCTTTCACCGATGACTTCGGCCAAGGTAGTCATCGGTGAGTCTTAATGATCGACACTCCGATACAATACGATCGGTGAGACTACTATTATCGGATCAAAGTAAACTTGTCATTCCGATAGCCATGTCACTCCGATGTCTTTTACTTCACATACACATTTACAGACTTGCTATACCGGTCCTCCTTACCGTTTCCACCGGTCAACCTTTATATCATTTGGAATGCATCTTTCTACCAAATACAACAGCAACACTCAAAAGGAAGATACACACGAACTGTATTTGCGATATACACTGGGGATGCTTTCCACATACATTAGTTGTATACACTTAAAGTGCACAGTTCCTCTCCACAGCTCATGTAACCGAACAAAACACACAGAACTACAAAAACCCACAAAACAGAAAAGTAAAACACACTACTCTATACGGAGGTCATTCCACTGGTTTCGAAGAAACCCACCAGTGGAATGACTCCAAACGATGTCTTCTACGGATTTACACTAGAAATAGAATTTGTATTCCTTCCCAGAGTTAGTTTACAATCTTCTCTCTCTCTGTCTGCTCTTTCTATGAATATAGAGATAACTATTTAAAGACTCATACATTGGCAGTTACAGAAGGTGGAAGGTGAACCGTTCCTCAACCACCCTGCCAATCGGTTATATTCTACTTGTCCGGTTACAATCTCTTTCAATTCATTTACAATTTGGAATGACACGTATACAATCTTTCGATATGGCTCAAAGGCTTACAACATAACATTTTGGACATAACATAAAATGTATAGAATCCTCAGATTCTTAATGTCTTCGAGGTGCTCCTGCACCATCCAAGCCAGATCCCTTTTATTTAACTTTGATAGTTGGGAAGAAACTATTGCACAATGCAATGATAGACTTTGGGGCTAGTACCACAGTGATGCCAAAGCAAATAGCAGATGCTTTGAAGATAAAATATGAGCCACTTGCAAAAGGAGTTATGTAGTTAGATGGGAAGTCTGTACAAACAATAGGGAAAATTAAGCAACTTCCACTACAACTGTATACCTGTCCCAATATAATTGTTAATCAAGATGTTATAGTCATAGATATTCCTCCTGTTTTTGGCTTATGCCTATCCAGAGATTTCACAGCTAAGATAGGAGGTTATATTCACTTGATTGGTCTCATCTCATCATAAGGACCAAATATGGGACTAAGATGAAGGTACTATCAGAACCATTGTCAAAAGACCATATCACTAATGAGCCAACCCCAAAGTTAGATGCAGCCCATGCCATGTTAAATAAAGAGGAAAGGCTCTTTGTTGAAGAAATAGGGGATTGGACTGAATATGATCAGCAAGTAGAGGATAATCAGTTGTTAACCATGATGCAAAGTGATCCCTTTGGGAACTATGACTCAACAGCATTGGGCACTTATGTTATATTTGAGGAAGACCAGGAGATCCCTAATGTCTTAAGGAAAGAGCCCTCTCAGACCCAAGAATCTATAAATGACTCAGAAATCTGGACTTTAAATTTTGATGGGGCTAGAAGCAAAAATGGAGCTGGGGCGGGGATTTGTCTTACTGCTCCTAATGGTGAAAAGATTTTAAGGGCCATTCGCTTTCATTTTGCCTGTACCAATAATGATGCTGAGTATGAATCTTTAGTACATGGACTTATATTAGCAAAAAGGAAAGGAGTAAAGAAACTAATAGTCAAAGGAGATTCAGAACTAGTGGTGAAACAAATAAGAGAGAAGGCAATAGCCAAAAATGTAAGGATGAGATCTTATAGGCACAGAATTTGGGACTTGATAGAAAATTTTGAAGCCTTCAATATAGAAGTAGTCCCTAGAGCCCAAAATTCTGAGGCAGATAGGATGGCACAAATTGGTTCACAGTTTGATCCAATAACTGATCTAATGGTCAATAATGAGTCAGTCAAAGTTATTGTGAGGCCAACCATCCCAGACAATGATGAAAATTGGCAAGTTTTTGAGAATGATTTTCAAGTACTCTCATTTTTGCAACAGTCAGGAGAATTTGCTGATCAGTTACAACCAAAAATTGAAGAAGCATATGGTAACCAGATCATTCAACTAAAATCAAACAAGCTCCCTAAGGGATTGATTACACTGGAAAACCTGTTTGATCCTGAAGATGCTAGCCTAGAAAAGAAAAGATTCCAAGCAAACAAAGAGGACTACTCTGAGATTCAGGTTAGTGAAGGAAGAAGACTAAAGGTTGGAAATTCTGCCACTCAACAGGAAAGAAAAAGGTTAATTGATTTATGTGAGAAATATGATAGGGTCATAGCCTGGACCTATGAAGATCTCCATGGTTATGATAGAAGTATCATTCAACACACTATAGAGCTGACTGAAGGATCTAAACCAGTTAGGCAGAAGCAGAGGCCAGTGAACCCTAGGATTGAACTTTTGATGGTGGATGAGTTGCAGAAACTATTAGAGTCAAAGATCATTTTTCCAATTAAACACTCAACTTGGGTGTCTAACCTGGTACCAGTAAGGAAAAAGAATGGAGATATAAGGTTCTGTGTGGATTTCAGGGATCTAAATAGGGCTTCCTTGAAGGATCATTACCCCTTGCCCTCTATGGAACAAATTTTACAGACTGTGGCTGGATCGGAGAGATTTTCCCTACTAGATGGTTTCTTTGGGTACAATCAGATTTGGTTGGCTGATGAAGACCAGCATAAGACTGCTTTCACTACAAAATGGGGAACATTTGCCTATGCAAAGATGCCTTTTGGTCTTTCAAATGCTGGAGCCACATTTCAGAGGGCAATGGATATAGCATTTGGAGAGATTATCAATAAAATTATTCTAATCTACCTAGATGACCTCACTGTTTTCTCTAAAAATGTTGCTGATCATTTTGACCATTTAGAAGCAGTTTTTAAGAAATGCCAAGAGTTTGGAATATCTCTAAATCCTAAGAAATGTATTTTTGTAGTACCTCAAGGTAAACTATTAGGGCATATAGTTTCTAAAGAAGGAGTCTCTATAGATCCAGAAAGAGTCACTGCCATAATGAACATGTCTCTGCCTATCAATAAGAAAGTAGTTCAGTCCTTCTTGGGAAAGATTAACTTTGTCAGTAGATTCATATCAGACTTTGTAGGCCTAATAAGACCGATTACACTACTACTGAAGAAAGACTTGGTTTTCAAATGGACTGCAGAAGGAAGACAAGCTTTTGAAGAAGTCAAGAAAGCAATTTCAACAGCCCCAGTATTGAGGAATCCTGACTTCTCTAAATCTTTTATAATGTATGTCTATGGAGGAGAATTTAGTGTTGCTGCTGTCCTAACATAGAAAGATGATCAGCAAGAGGGAGAGCATCCAATAGCCTTTTTCTCAAGGATTCTTAGGGAATATGAAGCCAGGTATAACTTTGTAGAGAAATAGGTATATGCTATGGTAAAAGCCCTCAAGAAATTCAGATACATGGTCACAGGTAATAAGATTCTGATACTAGTGGCTCATCCAAGTGTCAGGGAATATATTATGGAAGGAGAAATCACTGAGAAAAGAGCAAACTGGATAACAAAGATTCTTGAATATGATGTGGAGGTCAGACCACCTAAACTTGTCAGAGGCAAGGGTTTGTGCCAGTATATGGCTCAAGATATGGAAAAAATGATAACTGAAGAAACAGAAAAAGAAAATATATTGAGGATACAAGAAGTTGATCAGAATTCTTGGGTCAGAAATAGGATCTAGTTTATGAAACATGGGATTTTCCCAAAGGAGCTCTCTCAGGATAAGAAGAGGTATTATAGGCAACAATGAGTTCATTTTGTTTTAATTGACCAAGTTCTTTTCAGAAGAAACATGGATGGCATACTTTTAAGATGCATAGAAAAGGATGAAGCCCAGAGAATATTGCATGAGATGCACCATGGAGTGTTAGGTGGACATTTTTCTACAAGAACCACAGCTATAAAGATAAGTCAAGCAGGTTACTTCTAGCCCACTTTATTCACAGACTGTTATCAACTGGTTAAATATTGCCAATCTTGCCAGTACTATGTAGGGAAGAGAAGGAATGCAGCAATGCCCCTTAGTCCTATAATTGTTGATGAACCATTTGCCCAATGGGGTCTAGACTTCATTGGAATGATTAGTCCAGTGTCAAGTATGGGGCACAAATGGATCCTAACTACCACAGATTATTTTACCAGATGGAGTGAGGCAGTCCCACTGAAAGAAGCAACAGAGAGTGATTCTAGATTTTCTGGAGGGTATCACTACTCGCTTTGGGCCTCCTCGCACTGTAATTTCAGATAATGCTAAGGCATTTTTGGGGGCAAAGATATCTAATTTTGCACTAAAATATGGAATCTACCTGAAGACCTCTTCAAAATATTATCCTCAGGGTAATGGTTTAGCAGAATCAACTAATAAGAATCTGATCAGACTTATTAAAAGAATTGGGGTTGATCATCACAAAGAGTGGCATAAAGTGCTTAATATAGCACTGTGGGCAGACAGAATTACACCAAAGCAAGTGACAAAAATGTCTCCATATGAATTGGTCTATGGTAAACCTGTTGTGATGCCCCTGAGCTTGGAGATTCCTACTCTCCAGTTATTGAAACAAATTGAGATTGAGGAAAATGGCCCTATGCAGGTCAGACTTGCCGAACTCCTGGAGGTTCAAGAAAAAAGGGATTCAGCACATGAATCATTATTGAAACATCAGAAAATAATAAAAGACTGTTTTGATAAGAAAACTTCAAACCCTCTTTTTGAAGTTGGATCAGTTGTTCTGAAATGGGATGAGAGAGCTGCCAAACCGGGTTGACACAGTAAGTTTGAGTCATTATGGACTGGCCCCTATAGGATTCGTGCCTGTAAACAGTAGAATTCTTTCGAGCTTGAAACGATGGAGGGTGAGCCTAAGGAGATTCCTGTCAACGGGATCTACTTGAAGCATTTCAATTAGACACTGCCTTTCCTGTGTATTATAGTTAGTTAGTTTCTTTTGTCATTGCTTTGTTTTCCCGCTTTGTTTTTCTTGCTTTTTGTTTCAATAAGTGTTTTATAAACACGTGGCCACAGCTTAAATCTCTTAAAAGTCTTGAAACTTTTGCATTCATTGAAACTCTCAAATCCCCAAAATTTCTAAAAAGGTACCTAGCGCAGCCGCTTTTTATGACGTGTCTAACACTCTGTCCCACTCAGATCGCTTGAGATTTTATAACGGTTTCCATTTTAAATGCCATTTATGACACTTGATGCGTCATTAAAATATCCCAACAACACGAGTTAAAGCTTAAACCGAGTTTCATTTGCTGCTACTTCTGCTAAGTATCTTCCCTGTTGCTGCTTTTCGTCGCAAAACCCACTTCCTAATTGTGTCTTTCCTGTTGCAAAGTTTCTATCCTTGTTACAAGCTTCCATACCCATTCACAGTAGGTTCAACGACTTTTGAAGTTGTAGAAAGTTATACATTTTCCAGCAAGCGCAGAAATGGCGGAAGCACAGTCTTCTCAGCAAGGGCTTGGGATTTACGAGTCTGTTGACAGGCTCCTCACCAGCAAATCATACGCTTCGGCCCCTCCACAACCTTTGAGGACCTATCCAAGGACTAGGGTTCCTGAGGTTGGCTATGCAGTTGACCCAGCCAAGGTGCTAGATTTTGCGGATGGTATTGTGGAGCCAGCCCTACAAAAGTCTTGCAAAGCTCTGCGAGAGGGAGCACACCAAAGATGCCTCCCGAAGGCCAAAGCTAAATAGTTTGAAACATTCGGCATGCGAATTTGGACCTCCCAATTGGCAAAATTCATTGTCCCGAGCGTGCATTTATGCCCAGACCTGATTGAGGTATGCGCTGAATTGTTTCATGCACCTTCGAGCACCATTCAAAAGGGACCCTTCATGGTGCAAATTACACCGAAGGCCATTAGGGACATGTTGGCCCTACACTATGACAGCACAGCCACGTTTCCCACAGTTGCCAAGATGTAGAAGACGTGGGCAAACGTCAAGTTTCAACTGAGGTTTCTTAATGTAGAAATGCAGTTGGGAGACGACAATACCCAAATGCCAACGCTGCCCACAGGAAGGGCACAATTTACACAAGCTAGCCAGGAAGCGCTATCTATGATAGCATTTATCTTCAGGATGAAGGAAGATATAACTGTTTATGATTGGCAGCTGGCCATTCTTTTCAGAATGAAGACTGTTGATAGGTCCCAGGAGTTTCAGCTAGATTTCTCTGAGTAGATTGCCTACTCAATGGCCGAACAACTCGCCAATTTCAAATCAACAGGGGTTTTCAGGTATTCCTCCTATCTGTTCCACCTTATGTTATATCAAAATTATGCCCTCTTTTCCCAGTATATGCATTTAGACATATATGACCCTAGTTTTGATCCAAATACAACCATCCTTGTGTCTGCATGGACCCATGTTTTGTCTGAATCATCTGACCCTTATGAGTTTTGGGAACTTTTTGTCGCCCCTGCTTTTACTCACCTAAGCCCAGAGCCTGTTGAGAATAGATTGACTTTGAGTATCAGAGGCCTCATGGCAAATTCCCCCATCCCCTGTGATTATTTCTTTGGGTCTCACCATACTATTATCAGGGTCCATGGTTTTAATGGGGAACCAATGTTGCTACCCAAAGTGTTGACTCCTAGGCTAGCCTTTTTAGAGGTCACCCGACAAGTGTCTGTGGTTGATAATGAATATGGGGATAGGAAGAAGAAAAAGAAAATGTATGACCTTCCCTGGGTGAAGAAGAACATGACCCTATTGGTCAGAGATGCTGAGCATTTGTTGCTGAGAAAGTTAGCTATCCTGGGTTTTCTTTTAGTTGAAGACAAATGGAGATATGATCCAGTTAGTTTCATCACCTTATGGGTCAAGAATAATAAGATTGGTGCCAAAATTGTGCATGAGGGCCGTCCCTTTTGGGACGACAGAAGAAACCCTAAGGAAGACACCCCTAATTTATATGCAGAATTGACAGATTTGCCATTTGAGGGACCTAGGCCATGGGAGGTGTTTTATAAGAAGGAGAAGGCCTATGACCCTAAGCTCAAAATGGGCACTGGATTAAAGAAAAATTTATTAAGAGATAGGGAATGGAAGGCTGAGAAAATAGAAGCCTATTGGAAGTATAGGCAGGAGATTTTTGAAACAACCCATTCTTTTGGTAAAGTAGATACAGATGAGAAATGGGAGTCTATTTGGGACGAATGGCATCCTTCTCTTGTCTCAAGCCCTGATACAAGCAAAATAAAAAAAAAGGGTGACGAATCTAAAGAGGAACCTAAATCCACCCACACAGTGCAGGCCCCAGGACAAACATCATCTGCACCTATAGTAACCACCTGGCCCCAATCCCTCAGCACTATAGAGAAGCAAAAGAGTGTGGTGTCATCACCACCTAGAGGGACCCGATTAGTTTTAGTAAGTGGGGCTTCTGGTTTTGTGCAAACACCACTGGCAACAGTGGTAAACGTTGAGGAGAAAGAAACAGAGCAAGAAGAAGAGAGGCCAAGGAAACATAAGAGGCTGAAACTTCAGCCTGATTCAGATGAGGAGGTAGAACCTCTGTTGTAGCCACCACCAAGTGTCTTAGTTGCCCCTCAAGTACGTGCTTCTTCTCCTTCTTCTTCTCCATCTTTTTCTTCTTCAATAGGGGTGGCAATCCCAGCTGGCCAAGTATTATCCCCTGCCACCTCTGCTATGCCAATTTCTCATTTTTCCCCACCGGTCACTACATAGGCCATGTCATTACAGGCCACTTCATTACCTCCCTTCTCTCCCACTTTTCCCAGGAGGGTACCTCAGATTTCTCCTAGCCAATATTTGGCTATTCCTTATGGCCTGCCACAAGGTCATCCTTTTGCGGGCAGGTACATTGCCTCTCCCCCTACCTTCCAAGCTCAAGCAGACACTGCCAAGAAGGCTAGGGAGGCCCAGATGGACAAGAAGAGAAAGAAGGATAATAAAGCTCAGGCTGTCCCACATATGAGGTCACTATTTGACCCAATTCAGCAGTAGCTAACTGTGACCCATTTGTCACCGAATGTAGCAAAACCAAATGAGCAGATGCAGCCCCAAGATTTTACAATGAGTGCAGTGGAAATGGATATGTCACTCTTCAGGCCACAAGACAAGGTTAAGCTGCTAAATGAAACCACTTCTGCTATAGCCACTGACTATCTGAAGTTATCCAGGAAGTTGCAGAAGGTGGAGGCTAATCTGACTCAGGAAAAGACACATAGTGAGACTCTGGCAGCTGAGCTCAAATCAAAGAATGATGAGATAGAGGATCTTAATAAACAGTTGCAAAATACTGTTTCATGTCAGATCCATTAGGCTACACAGAGCCAAAATGCTTCATTGAAGGAAGAGCTGACTCAAGCGAAGTCTATTGTGTCTACCCTGAAGCAGGAAAGGGCCACACTGCAAAAGAGGCATCAAGATTCCTCTCAACAGGCCATATAGTTGCAACAGCAACTATTGAAGGAATAGAATAATGTTGCTGCTATTTAGGCTCAACTCTAGGCCGAGCAACAAACAGCCAAGCAATTGACCCTTGAGTTGGCAAATAGGCCACAAAATGCAGGAGTGTTAAATTTGGTCAAGGAGTTATATGCATCAATATGGGCAAGAATCTCTGAGGAGATTATCTAGCTCAGACCTTCTTTAACCTTCCTGCTACATGCACAGCAACTATGTGAAAAGGTGGAAACCTCAGTTCAGGCCACTCTGTCTACTGTTCCAGTGAGGGTTTCTGATTCTCAATTACTGCTGGGAAAACTTTATGACACATCTGATGAAACATTATCAGCAGCAAGGATCAAAGACAGGATGATTGCTGCCAAAAGGGTGAACGAGGTTCTGAGTTGCAACTCTACTGCAATCACTTGCCAGGAGCTCCTGGATGTGGTAAAAGAGGGAGTAAAGGACATGAAGAAACATATAGAAGACTTGGTGCAATTGGGCCTTCCTTCTCCTTTTCCTGATAGCAACACAGTACTAATGGTTGATGAGATCAAGCCTTTGTTGCTGGCCAGATAGAATGATCAATTAGTTTTCTAGGGCCTAATAGATGCCTCATTAGTATCAGAAGTGGAAGCTGTTTTGATTCCTATGGCCCAGCTTGATTTCCAGTTGAAAGCAGCGGTTCATGTTTTGCAAAGCTTTTCACATAAAGACATGATCAACCTGGATTTGGCCTTCCAGGACTTGCAGATTAAACAAGGTTTATCTGATGCTGAGTGGTCTATATATCAGATAGCTTTGCAGAATTTGTAAGTTTTGCTATATAGATACATTTTTTTGGGATTCTTTTTGAGCAGGCTCAAAAGTCCTCGGGGTTGCCAAGAACTGTAGAGTAAAATACTCTACATTTTGATTTTGAGTTTAAGCTGTGTGGGTTCCAGTTTTGTTCCTGAGTGCTTCGGCTTTGCAGAATTTGTTTTTGACATAGCGTGAGCACAGAGCGCGGGTACGAGGGTTTTTCCTTTTTGAAAATTTTGCCAAAGTCCCAGAGTTCAGCGGAAGCTGCCAAGTGTCAGTGCCCGGGACACATTTTGAAGTTGCTTAAAGTTGTGTGGATGGAACCACGCATCCCTTTTAAGTCCCTGCGGAGCATGCCAAGTGTCAGCATCCGAGGATCAGTCTCTACAAGTTTCAAAGCCCTTTTACAAAGTAAGTATGGCGGGCCCCTTTTTAAGTTTCTCCCAGTGCAGCGGAAATCACCACGTGTCAGTAGCCGTGATACATTGTAAAGTTTCTCAGGGTAGCCTCGGAAAGTGCCATGTATCTTTTGCAGTAAGTTGGAAGCCGCCAGGTGTCGGCACCCGTTGAAGTTTCTTCAAAGTTTCAGACGTTCTATTGAGTATTTCTTAGAGTATAGCGGGCCCCTTTTGAAAGTTTTGGTGAGCGTGGAAGGTGCCAAGTGGCAGAAGCGGAGAGTGTCTCTAAAGTTTCCTAAAGTAACACGGAAGGTGCCGCGTGTCCCTTTTCAGTTTCAGTGGAAGCCGCCAAGTGTCATCTTCCGCAGGTTTCCTTTTATTTTCATCGCTAAGTAAAGAGGTATGGTGGGCCCCGCTAATATTCTTGTAGTTTCAGCGGAGTGTGACACTTGTCTTCATCCGCGTGATCCTTATAAAGTCCCTAATGTTTCTATAAAGTTTTTGTGAGCGTGGAAGACGCCAAGTGGTAACGTTCGACGAGGTTTGTGTTTAAGTCCTAAAGTTTCTCAAAAGAGCAGCGGAAGCCGCCAAGTGTCATCTTCCGCAGGACCCTACAGTGTTTCAAAAGTTTTAGCGAAGAGCGCCAGGTGTTGTCTCCCACAGAAGTCCCTAAAAGTATCTACAGTTTCTCTCAGAGCAGCAGAAGCTGCCACGTACACAGTTTTTCATGCAAGCGGAAGGCGCCACCTGTCCCTTTTCTTTTTAAAGTTGCTCAGGCATGGACTGTATGGTGGGTCCCATTTTTAATGTTTCTTGAGTTTCAGAGTTCAGCGGACCGTGACAGATGGCGAAGCCTGAGCACTCTTAGTATAAGCCACAGTAAGGACTCAGAATTAAGCAGAAAATGCCATGTGTTTTTTTGAAAGAGCCGCGGATGCTGCCAAGTGTCAAGTTCCAGTGTTTCCTGAGGAAAAGGCAGTTTCTTAAGTAAGTCACACAGAGGATGCCAAGTGTTTTTTTTCTTATTGATCTGGAAAGATGAAGGAGTTTCAAGAAGGAGGCGCGTATGAATGCCAGCTGTTTCAAGGGTTTAGAGTCGCAAAGACTATCAGAAGCTGCCACACATTCCTCTCTGGTTCAATTAAGTGGGGTTACATGTATCTGTTGCAGCCAATGATTTTGCAGAATGGCTAACCATTTCTGATTCAAAAGAGATCCTCTGTCAGACACTTTCGGTTAACCGCCAGTTCAGTTAGGCTGTTGAGATTTGATCATGTGGGCAATCTTTGGGCCAGTTCTATGCTATAAATATGGGTTCAGATCACCGTAAAAATATATACAACATTGGAGATATAGAGATTTTTCTGCATCACAGATTGTTAGAGAAGTTTGAGGATCTTTTGTAGTGGCCAGTAATATCATTTGCCTTTGTTCTGTTTTCTTGATTCAGAAAGTTTGTATAACTGTGCATGATTCTATGCCTTTTATGTAACTGGAATATTAATAAAGACAGAGTTCTGTGCCTTTGCTGATATTTCTATGTTATTGCAAAATATTCTAAGTTGTGAGCCTTTTGTTTCTGTTTGCTTTCATCTGTTACATTAATCATGCATTGTTTGCTCTTTAATGTGACTGAATCTTAAAATAGTTTCACTGTGCTTAAGTATTGAGAAACAAAATCACATTCCGGTGCATCGCTATAGTTCTAGTTTCCCTTTTTTGCTGCATTCGTGATTCTGTTTAATTCTATCCTTTTCCCAAACACTTTTGAGATAGAGAAGAGCCAGCTTCTTTAAAATCTGGAGGTCACTCTGAAAAGCATTCCCACGTTTCAGAGTTTCCCATGTTGGTCTTGGAAACAGCGCAATTCTGAGCATCAACAGTTATCAAAAGAGGTCATTATGGTAAGACATGAAATGGAATGAGGAGTTATAAAATTCACCCATGAAATTGAAGAGAAAAGAAGGACTGAAGACAATCTAAAACAATCTCTCAAGGAAAAATCAGAAGATTGTCACAAAATGGATAGAATAATCAGGCATTTGGAATTTGATCTTGAAGAAGCTAGAGACAATGAAGAACAACTTGAGAATCAGATTGACACTCTAAAAAGGGATCTTCAAACAGCAAATGAATACAAAGAGAAATTCAAGATAAGCTCTGCTCAACTTGAAGTTCTTCTTGAAAGCCAAAAGAGGGTAGATGACAAGCAAGGCTTGGGGTAGGAGAAAGGTGAAAGCTTCGGATTTGGTTAGAAGAACTCTGGATCAAGAAATCCAAGGAATAGTCCTAGAAGACCTCCAATAAGACAACCAAATGCTCAGAGATATCCATCCTTCAATGGATACTGCCACAATTGCAATAACTTTGGTCACAACGCAAATCAGTGCAGAAGAAGAATGAATCAGACTAATTCATCCTTCTCAGGATAGTGTTTTAATTGCAAAAGGTATGGTCACAAATCTCATGAGTGTAGAAATATGCAAATGAACAATTCATTCAATGGTAGATGCTTTGCATGCAATAGAATGGGTCATATGGCTAATCAATTCAAATCAAGAGAATATTAGTCAAATATGCAAAGAAATGTTGTTTGCTACAATTGCAATAGATCTGGTCATATTGCCAAATTCTACAAAAGCAAGAATCAAGACAAAAAGGGTCCGGTGCATCACAATCAAAACCAAAACAAAGGAAAGGGAAAAGTGAATGCAGATGAAATTCAAAGGGAGATGAACAAGATTTGGGTGAAGAGGAGTTTAGAAAATGTTATGGATGGATCCGCACCAGAATCTAGTGCTGATATTCCTTCTGGAAACTAAATAGATGAGCTTTGGCTCAGGGGGAGTCTCAAAAGAAAACAAGTTCCCCCAGCCAGTCAATTGGTGCCTGAAATTGGCACATGGAAAGTTGCGGTTTAAATGGTTCTCAGAGAAACATCTAAATGAGCCTTGGTAAAGATATGGAGGATCCGCAAGAAGTTTAGAAGAGGTTAATCTTCCTAGATTGATCTGGTTTAACAGTAATCCGGTAAGAACATGATTCTCATAGTTAGATCCAGTATGACTCAAATTTGAGGTATCTTTGTCAGTGAATAAGTGGAGTGATTGGTGAAAGGTAGATAGACAGCTATTAGTGCATACCAGTGATCCAGAAAGATCTCTCTCAGAACAAAGAAAATAAGGCCACCAGAATAACTAAGGTTGTACATTTATAAAGAAATGAAATTAGGGTTTGTGCAAAAATAAAAGGGTTCTTTGGTTCATCATTTGCACATTTGCATTCGAAAAGAAGAGAGAAGTAGCTCTACAACAAGTTACCTCAAACCTCTTAAAGATCAACAGCAGAAGTCGATTCATCCAAGTAACTAGGTCCGGCTTATATTGTGAACCCTAGAAGCGTAAAGAGTTATTTTCCACTCTTGAAATCTCTCTCTGAATCTTTGAAAGATGACTACTCCAAATGTTGTGAAGATCACTGATAGGCCACACCCTAAATTCAAGAAACATCCCTATAAATCCCTAGAAGTTGATCCCCTAGGCGCATTTTCTAGCATTCTGCATGGAGTTCTACAAGTAGAAAAATTCGCCAAGAGGCATGGAATTTCAAAGAAAGCACTTGATGTGAACAGAGAAAAGATGGAAAGGGCAGAGAAAGAAAGACAAGAAATTGAAAAAGAAAGTACTCCAGTGCAAACCTCCTCCTAGACCAGATCCTCCAAGAGCTCTGCACTTGCCACCTCTAAGAGCCAAAAGGCATCAAAACTGGAAGTCAGGACATCCAGAAAGGGAGAGAGGAGAACTAAAACAAAGGCCACAAGGTCTTACATCAATCAGAAGGATGATGAAGAGACAGAATCTGATGAGGAGATCAAGAAAATGAAGAAGAAGAAGAAGAAGAAATCTGGTGAACCCTTTACTGGTCATAACAAGGAAGCGGAGGTAGAAGAGTTTGTTGAAAGGCCTACTCTGTCCATTGATGATGTAGTCAAATCAGTCACTATGGATGGGAATCTAAAACCAATGACTGAGTTCTATGATGAAAATAATGAAGTTGACCAAAAGATCTTGCAAGAAGCTACAGTCAAGTATTTGAATATCTATAATAAGGCATTCATTGAAATCATATCTCTATTTCCCAAGAGCCTAGAGAAGGAACTAGAAATAAGGAAGAACAACGCTAAGGCAAAGGACCTTGAGATCCAGGAACAGATATCTATTTAGCTCTATCCTTCAATCACTTAGAAACAAATGAATATGATCTTCAAAGATTGCAAGGATGAGTTCCAGAGCAAAGCTAGAAAGAATCAGCTTATGCTTGGAGAGACTGACAAAGTGGCTAAAGAGTTTGAATAGATCCTTTGGAATGCCTATAAAAGATTCAATATTCCTGTCATAGAGGACTTAGATGATGAACCCTCTGCCATGGATGACAAAGGAGAATCTACTGAGACAGTTGCAGAAGAGACAAAGGAGATAAGTAAAGAGAAAGCTAAGGACTTAGATTCCTTTGTTCTGAAAGAGTAAGTTCATGGAGAAGCAGACACCTCTCTTCCAGATCCCCTTACAGACTCCAAAATTAAAGGAAAAGATAGAAAAGAAGAGAGCATCAATCAAGAAGAAGAAGTGAAGGGAAGAGAAGAAGCTCAAATAGAGAAGACCACAAGTGATAGTGCTGAGGCAACAGAAGGAAAGGACACTCTGTCTCTAGCAAGAGACACTACAGAAGTTGTCAAGGACTTCCTGACAAAAGAAATGATGGAATTGGATGAATCGGAGCTACTCCAAGGACCATTCAATTTTGATTCCCTCTCCCCGGTTCAAACAATGAAGATAGCTTCCTTTTCCCAAGCAAAGGCAAAAGAAAAACTCCTGAAATCTCACATGGAAGACTATGAACTGATAGAGGTTGCATCCGGTGTGTTGGAAAAGATCATGCCATCCTTTCAGAAGGATCTTTCAGCCTCCTCATCCGGTAATCTAAAATCTCTTGTAAATTCTGTTAATACACATTTTGATTCCTTAGAGAAGTCAGCTGAAGAAAAGGTCCGGAAGGAGTTTTTGGAAAAAATATTCTCTGAGATACAAGGATTTATATCCAATTATAGGAGAAATATGGATATTGGGATAAAGAGCTTAGAAAATGCTCTTAAAGATGGTGGAGAAGTATATAAATTTTGTTTATCCTGGTCTAAAGTGACAAAGAATATTGAGAAGAAAGTGAAAGAACAAGAGGATAAACTATCAAGCTTCTCTCAGAATTTTGATCCTCTAACCACATCCATAATAAACCAGGAATGCCAGACTATTACAGTCATAAATGAGATAAAGAAGCTTGAGAAGGAGAGGAAGAACATAATAAGTAGGATGGGTGAACTTAGAGGGATGATTATCCCTAAATTAGAGGCCATGCATGAGGCCCTAACTGATACTTAGACCATAGCTCGGACCAGTGATCTGACAGATCTAAAGAGGGCAGAAGCTTTTGCATTCCTATTGAGTGGTCACATCTCAATTTTGGACATAATGAAGCGGAGTTAGGCAGCAAAATTTGTCCAGTTAAAGACAACTTTTGCAGATATACTTCAATATATGTAGGTATAACATGTATATAACTTGTAAGTATACTTATGCGGCTAAGTACAGTTGGATTTTTGGAGATTTTTTGTGTGCAGATTCTACCCTTTGCCATTGATGTCAAAGGGCGAGTGAGTAGCAGTGAAAAATGTGAAATCTAGCTAAGGGGGAGCTCCAGAAAAATGTACATTATAACAGAGAATCAACCAAGGGGGAGTGTAGCGTGACACTTAGTCATTTTTCACTAAGTGTTCCCATCAATGCCAAAGGGGGAGATTGTTGGCAAGAGACACTATGTGGCTTCATGAGTGTTGTCATTGATGGCAACAAATTTCATCCCACACATACGCAGAACAAGGTGTGTCTATACCGGAAGTCAGATTGAAGAGTATTTTGGTCTGGTGACCAAGAATAGAGCATGCAACAAGGTCTGACAATCAGGTCGGGATCTCTCAGAGGAAGTATCTTAGTAAAATGTGGACTTGGGGAAGTTAAGAGGAGTACTTTGACTGATAGATTCTAGGGATTGAGCCTTCGGTGATGAAAGAGTGAAGAGATATGAGCACCTAAGTATTGGGTTCTTGTTTGGCAGAGTAGACTGAGGAAGAACTAACCGGCAGAGCATCAAACCTTAATCCAGATGAGATATTGATGGCAATAAAGTTTCTTAAGGGATCATTCATGATTGGCTGACATGATTGATGACTTCTATAAGCAACTCTTTGATACGTATCACTTGGTAAGCAAGGATTCAGCCGACAGACCAGAGTTTGGAAAAATATTGAGTACTCCGGATGCCGACTAGAAAGATGTTGAAATCCTTTGTGCGGATATATATACCAGATGGATTTCGATGAGAAGGTGTGTATGATGTATTGTTAAGTACGAAAAAGAGCAGAGAATACTGTGGAAATAAAAATAGAGGTCCGATATGTGACAGAATAGTAGCACTAAGGCAGAGGAAGAATGAAGTATAGTAGATTAGTATATTGAGCTTAACTGGAACTGAACCTAAGCATATGTGGATGCTTCTCATCAGTTCAAGTACTTGGTTTTCCTTCTATAAACTATTGTAGGCAGTGAGGCTCTTGTGAGCAGTGTGCTCGGGCAATGAGCCCTAATTGGTAAGTGCCATTTTGTACTACCTTATTCTTTTAACAGAGAATACAATCTTGGGTTAATCACCTCGTGGTTTTTTCCCTTAACAGGGTTTTCCACGTCAAAAATATTGTGTCATGTGTGTTGAGTTCATTTCTGCTTCCATGGTTATGTATGCTTATATGATTTGATATTGCATTAATTGTTAAAGAACAAAAGAAAGTCACAATTGAAGATAACTAATTCAGCCCCCCTCCTCTCAATTAATAACAGGGAGATTGTTGCAAATATGTGCCTAAGTGGTGTTGTCATTGATGTCAACATATCCTTGTTGCCATTGGTGTCAACTGTATCCTATTACTGTCTATATAGAAGACCGGATTGTTGAGGATATTAAGAAAATTAATGACAATCAATACATGTAGACCATATAGCTGTGTAGAGGATTGTTAGAGGTTGCTCCAATTAAGATTTGAGAAGTCTACATGAAGATTTGAAGAAGTTATAGCCATCTGAGTAGAATCAATTTTTGCAGTATTCAGAAGTGATAGTGTGATAGTAAGTTGGTATGGATTCCTCTGCAGTGAAATATTATGGTTTGCGGATCTGAAGGGATGTTTGGGAAGTTAGTGTGCATCATCAACTCCAGTGGTTCGTGGTTTGGAGGTCCGCAAGCTATCTTTCTAGTTTGACAGTCATGGCAGATAGTGTTCTTGAGGTTATGGAGGAAGATACATATGATTCTGGTATTTTGGTATAAGAGTGGATGTTATTAGTGAATTCAATGTGCTTGTGGAGGTCTCTAGACTATGTGTCTACTGTGTTGGAGGTCCGCATTGAAGGTTGAGCTTGTTGTTGAAGATTTCTTCTTTAAGGTTGTTGTTCTTCCTAGTTCTTGGCCGACTGGATGCTCCTAGCATGTTGCGGATGATCTAAAGAGTATGTTATGAAGCATGGCATGTTAGTAGAGGAAGATTCAAGTCTTGGCTATGTTTAGCCGATAGTGTGAAGATCCGCATTGAGTTTAGCCGACCTTGTTGATCATTCCAAGGTTGATGAAGTGTATAAATACTTGTTGAAGAGTTGTGGAAAATCATCCCTGTACAAAATGAATTAAATTCAAAAAAAGGAGCAAAAGCAGAGTAGAGAAGCAGAGGAGTGAAGGAAGTATAAAGAGAAGATTCAATGAAGAAGAATTCAAAGATAGTAGAAGAAGTTTTTGAGCCTTCAAGGGGACTGATTCAGGCATGAATATAGATGTTATTTCTCAGTTCATTATCTCTATGTAAATCATAATTTCTTATAGGTAGTGAGCCTCTTCTTGAGCAGTGAGCTCTGGGCAGTACCCCCGAAGTCATGTGCCTTCTATTTTCTTAAGTACTTTTAACAGGGTACGCATTTTTGTGGGTTAACCCCCACCATGGTTTATCCCTTAACTGGGTTTTCCATGTCAAAATTCTAGTGTTGTGTGTTCATGTTGGTACTGCGCATGTGTTGATTTATGCTTAATGTTTTCATCATTAATCTAATTATAAAGAAGATTTAAAAAGTTTAGAAAAGGTTAAAGTTTAGGGACAACTGATTCACCCCCCCCCCCTCTTCGTTATCTGGACTATTTCCAACATATACATATTGGGTTGTGCATGTTAAGTTGTTTTTTATTGATTAAACTGTGTATGTAAAAGAAGTGTGTAGGTTTGAACATCATTTTGGTACATCACCTTAGTTGTAGGTTCCATTTTAGTGCAATTTTTCTTTTCCCCTTTCCTCAAAAAAAGCATTAAAATAATTTTTTGGTGAGTACCATAAGAGCCAGCTTTCTCTGGAGGTTCTTTCCTTTTTTAGGTGACCCACAGCCTAGGAAAGTTCCCATGTTTCACCAATATGCTAAGTTTTAAAACTTAGCAATGGCCCAATATTGAGTGATAACACTAATGTTGTTCAATAACCTATTTTATTCACTGTCATTTGAGTGACAGTAAATCTATTTATGAATTTTATTATACTTATTTTAATTCACTATTAGAGCTCTTGTCATAGTTGTGACAGTAAGTCTGTTTCTTGTCTTTTTAAGTTCCTATCATAGTTGTAACAGGAAGGTTTTTAAAATGATTTAGAAAACTTATTGCTTATATATGGATTGAAATAGTTCCTATCATAGACATGACAGTAAGATAGTTAAATGACTTAGAATACTTACTACATTGCAAATTATGAATGAAATATGGACTTGGTAAATTAAATCTAATTAATAGTTTTATAGATACAATTTGTGTGGACGAATGATGAATTCATGCTTGAAAAGAGTGTTTTTATGATTGATGTGTTGGGAAGGGAATTAGAGATGGACTTGGTGGTACTTGTAGAGGTTTAGGGTTTTAGGTTCATGAAATTACAAGTTTCTTGCCTTTGAAAATCTTTAAACCTAACTCCCTAAGCTCGTGCGCTTTATTTTCTAAATGTTTGTTGACTGCCTATGGTAGGCTTCCGGTCCCTTAAGTTATGACTTGAATTCTTTGTATATATTAAGTGATCAGCCCCATGTCCTAGTCTTACCCCTTATGGCCCATGAAAAATTAAACCCATGTTCTAAGTCTTTGCATATGTTATAAGGTTTAATAGAAGTTGTTTCGCAACATCACAGTGCATTATAGGTGACGTCATCATCCTTTTGCATGGTCACGACAAGGTGACACCTATCAAAGGATCTGGGCTTACAACCACTTTATTGCAGAATCTTACATTGAGAAACTGTATGCTACCAAGAGTCAACCTAAAAATGGTCTGAATCATCGTAAGGGTATCTTGCCCAGAAGGAATCTTCACCATGCGATTGTGAGATGGCAACACGTGGCTTCATCTTATCAAAAAAGCAAAAGGTAAATGAAAGGTGGATGCATGGAGGCTTTATTGTACTAGTACAGGGTAGGTAAGTGGTGGCCCACCTCTAGCTATAATGTCAAGAAATGATGCCACATCTCCAGGCTGGACAAAAGGTGATGTGGTTAGTGAAGGAAGTACATCTAATTTGGCTCATCCTTATTGGTTGAGGACTTTTCAACTATGATGGCCCAAATTTTCAAATATGGTGGGTAAATGACAACTGTGGATCTCACAGGAATAGACCCAGTTCAACGGCAGAGATTTAAATTTTTATGATGAACATTGAAGGTGCCCTGTGACATGAATGAAAGATTAAGGCCGAGGCTACCTCCATTAATTCCTCAGAACCTATGATAAAGAAGAAAAATTAGGGCTCTTTCCATCATTTATTCAAGCACAAACAAAGTTCAGATGCGTAGCGGATTCTCAAGTGAGCAAAGAATGAATCTCAAACTTCTACAAGCATAAACCAGTAAGTTCAATCTGTCTAAGTTGTCCCTGACATATTTTAAGTTAGCTACTTGATTGAGAAGGTAGATAATTTTCAATATAAGAAGCCCTAGTTTATTACATTCAATTTGAAACATGATTCAATCCAGTCAAGCTTCTACCCCTAAGCATAGCTTAGATGAGGACCTTATGGTCCATTTCCCAGGCTCTACTAGGAAAGCCCTAAATTTGCATGGTCCCGATAGGCCAGATGATAAATTCCTTGACTTTTTCTATAACTATAGAGATGATTGATTACCAATTCTTGGTTGCGTCTTGTTTGAACACTGGCACCAAAGAATGGATTATAAAGCCCTAGTCTACCATGCTTGGTACTTTGATTTGGCCATGCTTATATGCCCTAATGTATTCCCTAATACAGACCTGGTGAGGGTGATAGTACAGAAATACGATCCTTAGACAAGGAAAGTCTTGGAGGGAAATGACACAAAGATTATTGAGTTCACAAAGGGATACATTGCCACTGTGTTTTACTTGAACCTTGCAGCTAATAAGCCAATTGACCTAAATGCATTGAAGAAAAAGTACCAAACTATTAAGTATGCCTATAGAGATTTCAACTTGGCCAAGCACAAGCCAAGAGGGGTTGATGGTAAATTGGTGAAAATATCAGATAGTGAGGAGGAACCCTTCCAATGCAATTTGGTCATGCATTATTTTGTCAGAACATATGACAGCTTGTGCCAAGTGCTAGGCATGGATGCCTCAGACAGAATGCCTATCTCTCTAATGATGATGATAGTGGATATTCAAATTCAAGAGACTAGGGAGCCGCATGATTATGCTTCTTGCATTGCTAATAAAACACACAAATGGATGACAACAATCACGAGCAAATTATTTACTGTAGATGCCCATGTTGAATTCACATGGTATTCTTGTTGTAAATTAAGGTGTCTCAACCTTGGTAATTCCTTATATTTTTACATTATATTTATTTAGTTATTGCCTATTGTATTAATTGGATGCAAATCCTATGTTGTCATGTTGTGGGAGTTGGCACGGTGATGTGTCATCCTACATAGCATATGAACACATGAAATTTTGTCCTCAAATGAGGAGATAGGCATCCCACTTAGTGGTAGGAATATTTTGCCATGTGTCAACATCTTGGATGTTGTGTAAGGGAATATTGACCAAAACAGTTATGATAGATTCCTATAACAAAGTTATGACATGTAAGTCAGAAATAGGAGATTTTATGATAGGTGAAGACATGTATTGAAAAGCATCTTTGAAAAAGGCATCTTTGGGTGCCCCAAGGTGGACTATGACATGTTGTAAGAGAATATGCTTTTTATAGCCTATGTATGATAGATTCTCTTACAGCTATAAGTTATGACAGCTATGACAGATTCTATGACGGTTGTAAGAGTCGTAAGAGCATCTGTCCTAGCCCATTTTGGAAATAGGTGACCTCCTTGGGATGGGGTGACTTGACAAGTGTCAAGAGCATCCTATAGTGTTGGAAAAGTGTCCATAGGTGTGGGTTTTGGGCCATGAGGCCATGTTGGATGACCATCCCAATGTGGAGCTATTTTTGCCTTGTATTTGTTATATAAACAGGTTATTTTGAGAGGAGAAGTACTACAGGTTTGATAGGTATTGTTATGCTGTCGGAACATCTCCAGATATGAGTGTCAAAGACTCCTACAAGAACATTGGCTCTGTGTTGTATTGTAACCTTCATTGTTTATGGAATACATTTGAGCTATGTTTTGGAGTGTGGGGTTTTTCACCCATAAGAGTTTTCCCCACGTATATCTTGTCTCTCTCTTCTTTTGTCTCACTTTCTTGTGTATGTGTTTGCTGCAATATCTCTGTTAGTGGGTTAACATAGCTGTAATTGTAAAGATAAAATTAAATTTATACTCTCCTCCCCTCATTAGATTAGTGTAGGAAGCATTTTCCGTACACCTAGCTTCCTTTCAATTCCATGTTGTGCCATATGCTTCTATTTGCTTTGTCAGGAATGTGGCACCAAAATCTACATGTCAAAACTGTAGATGCATAGGGAAACATGTTGCCAGTGCAGAAGTGGACATGCATGGTGTTGGGACCTAAAATTTCATACCAATTTTTGAAAGAAATTTTGGGTTCCCATATGAAAAAATCAATTTCAACACTCATATACACCTAAAAATATGTCCAAGAAGCCTACTTTGGAGAGTTGTGTTTTGAAGCCTGTTCATTTTCTTGCAAAATCACTTTGCTAGCATGCTTACCCATCATACATGAATGCACATGTCTGATTTCACCTTCCTATGACAAGATTTGACTAAGTTTCGAGGAATCAAGTTGAGGGGTTCTGGTAAAGTTTGTTGTCTGCACAGTGTAAAATCAGCTCGGGAAGCTAACTTTGGAGGCCAATATATAATAGTTGGATGATGTTCATAATGAACCAATTCATGTTCCTGATTCACCTTATCAAAATCTACCTCTATGTCCAGTTTGAAAGCTCCAGCACATCGTTTGCTATTTTTTCAAAATGAAAAGCAAATGCATTTAGCCCCGATTTCACAGTTTCACCTCCAGAGAGGTCAACTTTGGCCCTAAATATTTTGTGATCAGAGATGATTGGTGAAAAAATCTCTTGCACATGCACTCATCAAGTCTAAATGAACTAAACTCTCCAGTTTGAACTTCCTAGGAAGAGATTTAATGGTTTTCTAAAATTGCAAGTTGGTGAGCTTGAATCAGGTTTTGACAGGGGCAGTTTTCAAGAAGGTTAATTTGGAGGCTAATATCTAGCAATCGGGTCATGTTCATGACAAACCAATTGGTGTCTTGAATTCTTCCCATATTAATGTGCCTTCATGCCAGTTCTCAAGATCATAGCACTTCGTTTGATATTTTTTCAAAGTCAAATCCAAATGGGTTTTACACAGTTTTTTGACTACATTCTCAGGCCACTTCAAAAAGGTCAACTTTGGCACTTGATATTTTGTGAAGGAAGAGGAATGATGAAAAATCCTTTTGTACACATGTTCATTTAAGCTAAATGACCTAATCTCCAGAATGGTAGCTCCTCAAAATCAGCTTTGATATTTTTTCGAAGAGACAAGTTGGCAAGTTTCAATTGAGTTTAAATAGGCATAAAAACATGCAGAGTGAGCTACTTTGATGGTGAGCAGATTTTAATCCTAATAATTTCATGCTGAACCATTTGTTGCGTTGAATTCTCGAGTCAAAAATCTACAAGTTTGTGCATTTTCATAGCTCTGGGAGAAGTTTTGATCAATTTTCCAGACTGATTCTGAAGGCTACTTGGCCTATTTTGCTCACAGTGTAAGATGCTTGAAGGTGGATTCTAATGATGGCCCATTTCAAATCTTCACTCTAGAAGCATGTTAAGGCAGTCCAAAGTTAAATCAAGAGAAAAAACTTGTTTGAAAATGAAAATTTTTTAGCCAGACCCATAGGGAGATCCGACATGCTTCACACAATTATGGGATCATAAGGGTTTCAGTACAACATAAGATGTTGAAAGTCTAATGATGTTAACAACTATAACAAATATAGGAACATGAATAATCACTAGTGTACTTAGTCACTCACATGATGATTACATAATCCTATCAAAGTTGAAGTTGAAAGCAACTCTCAAAGTTAAGTTTGGAGTGAAGGATGAATGAGTTTTACCATTTGATGTGATTCCCATCACAAAATGTCATTTGCAAGAATTTGCCGAAGTCTTGGTTGTAGGAGTTGAAGGTGTTAAAATATTAGTTGATTGACGAGAAAGAGGCAGAACAGACGTTTGGGGATATTACAAACTTGATCAGGATACATCCACATGCTACACAATAAAGACTGAGAAGGAACAATTTTTAGCAATTTAGAGAATTTAATGGTTCTACCAAAAATGGCTTCAATTCCAAACATAAAAGCTACACATTATAATATCTATGGTTCTATCAAATTGATAACAATAAACCTTGTTTGTCAAGAGGCAAGTTGTTTTAACACATGCCAGAGAATGTAAACCCAGAAAGGATAGATGAGATGGGTGACATTTGCTTTGAGGTTCCACCTGGAGACTATTGCATGCCTCCTCATACTACATCAATAGAGAATGCTTCTAGTTTGTTAATGGACCATTCTTTGGTATTGAATTTACACAGGCCATTGTTAATATCTGTGGATCAATAGTATGCAAGGGAAGTTGTAACTCCATGACTTCCATTTCTCTTTCTTCACTGTTTGCTACAAATACGGAGAGCTTAAGGTCAGTGAGTTTGAGTGGCAATATCAGCAAATTTGTATTTGAGAAAGATCTTCCTGTGGATGCAATATTTTTGCCCTTCCAAAACATTCTTCAGTGAAAATGTATTAATTACTTCATGGGATGATACTGGATATGCTACTAATATCAAAATCTTGCAATATTAACTGGTCATTCTCATCTGGCTCCTCACTTTCATATCACCAAGCATTTTCATATGATAAAATGACAATACTTCCATGCTTATTACTGGAGAGTCTTTCATTGAATCAAGCAAACAGTATTTGTGAAATTGAAATGAACTGCTTGGTGAAACCATTACTTGGCTTCCTGGAGCGTGACAATACTCAAGAAGTTGCTGCAAATTTAAGAAACAAATTGGAAGACAACTATGTAAAAGATTTGGTATGTAGAACTTGTGAAATGCAGTAGGCTGAAATGACTCAGACAAGAATTCTGAAATTAGGGCAAAATAAAAAAAAAAACCTAAAAAGCCATCGGGGAGACCAAAAGCATCGGGATGGCTTTTTAATCTTACAATAATGGTCTATGTTATACTAACGGATACCCTATCAGAGAGACATATGTGATCGGGCTAAGTTTCTCAAATCCCTCCGACTATAGGAGTTACTCCGATGAGAGGAAAAAATAGGATTTCAAATGCAAGATGCACTTATAAAAAAATTAAATGACAAGATTATAGTGAAATGAAATCTAAATCCCATATTTCATGGAAGGGGTTATAAGGCAGCCAGTGAAACAAGTGAGTGGTAATTATTTTTACCCAAATATAATATTTGCCAAATAAAGGTGAAAATACACAATGGTAAATATAACCAAAAAACTTGTCAACATAGAGATTAAAATAAAGTATTATGAAATACTTTATTTTCATGGGAAAGCATGTCAAATATCTTTTAAATAAAACATGTGAAATAAACATTGGAGAAGAATAATATATTGGAATAAATGTTTCCCTCCAGTGAAAAGAAATGGAAGATACATGAAAGTGCAAAATAATGTTATTTAAATGACTATCAGGCTATATTATGCAATTTATTTTCCATGATGGGTAAAACATTTTACCCTAGGAATTAAGAGAACAGGTTGTTAAACCACTAAATATTATTCTCCTAAGAAGTAAAATTATTTACACCAAGAAAGTTAAAGGGAAGAAATCTTGGAGGGAGAAATATTATTTCGAAAAGGAAAATAAGGTTTTCATTGAAATTGAAGAAATAAAACATTTTCACAAAAGGATATAATATATCAGATGCAGATTTTAATAAACAATCAAAGTGGAAAATTGCTTTCACTTCAAGGTGAAATATTTTTAAGGAGTTAACCAAGAGAACACTTTATGTGAGAGTGCATTATGGTGGCCAATAAAATATCTTTCACCAAGGAGATAATTATGAGGTAATACTTTTTACCCAAATATATACTTTTTGCCAAACAGAGGTGAAAACGAACACAGGTGAATGTGATGGTAAAATTTGCCAACAAAAAATTAAGATTTAAGTATTATTCTTCATTTTCTCACGAGAACATGGAGACAAGTTTAATTAATTAATTATTATATCTACGAAAGATAATTAATTAATTAATAAAGAGATGCAAGGGATAGACATGCAAAGGGTCGTAACCCTAAAATACAAAAACATATATGAAGGGAAAAATCAAAGGAGAAGAATCATCAGTAGATTAGAAAAAACATCATGATCAGAAGTAGGAATTAGATAACTTGATCAGTTGCCGAAATAAAATATTATGTTGTATATTGTAAAATCTTTTGAAATTATATAATGGAGAAGAATGCATAAATTGGTGATTTAATATTGGTGTCTATTGTTTGTTGAGCTAAACAATTATTTGGTTGTCTCCACATTGTTATTTCTCTGTTATTTGAACTTGAGTTTCCAAGTTGATATTTTAGTTTCATCGAGACACATTTGTTGTTTTTGCGTAATCAAATTAATTGGTTTCTATTCAAGAATTAAAATCCTTTTGATTGATTATAGTAACTTGGTAGTAACATTTGGATCAATAAGAAGAGCCATATAATTGACAAGATTGCCATACTGTCTCCAACTCGATATTGTCTTGTTATTCAAATTGAGGATCTACTCCATTTGTCAAAACACACTTGTTGTCATTGTGTGATTCTGTTGATTGGTTCCTTCAAGAAAGGATTAAAAATCCTTTCAATAAGTCATAGTAACCTAGTACGATCAATTGGATCAATAAGTCGAGTCTTTCAGTCACATTATTGCACGTTTATACAAGGTATAAACAAACACAAGTGCCAAACAATTAGAATTGTAACTAGTAAGTAAATCATATATCATATACACCTTGACTCCATTAGCCCAATAGAAATAGGCACTGGTCATACCAATTCCACTCTAGGATTCCATAAAATCTTATTTCAAACAATTACATCTCAGATCTTAGTATTAGGAGTAGAATTAGTTTGCAAGCTTTCATCTATTCCACGCTTTATGCCATTGTGGATAGATCCCTAAATTCATTTGAGTCATACATCCCTTTTATCTGCTTCAACTTTCAAGGTTCACCTACCTAGGTTTAGCAGAGCCTAAAGTGTAGGGAGTCATCAACCATTTAGGTTAACTCTATTAGTTGGTTCAAAAATGTTGCAAGTCTGATCATAGAGCTTGGCATCCTCTTAGGGCTTGAAACCTGCATTTTTGAGACCCAACACATGGTAGACATGCATTGTGTTGATGCTGATTATGTGATTTTTTAAGAATATTTTGTGAGGAGAGTTCTAGGTTTCTTGGAGCCAAAAGGAGAAAGGCTACATCCATATGTATTAGATTTCCTAAGGCCTTTGGATAGAAGTCCTCATTTGGGGATTGATCACAATTGGGGTGACTAGTTTTACCATGAGCACACCACTTGCATCAGGATATATGGGTGTGAGGCCCCTCCCCACATTCTACCTAAGTATGTACCTAAGATAATTGTATTTTTGGAAATCATTAGGAAATTAAATGAATTTGATAAGGAGCATCTAAGGAAGCACAAGAAAGGCTCATTTTTTCCTACCTCCCTTAGATTTAGTGACTTTTTGACAGCTGATAAAAATGAGTTGGATCAGATTTACTCAATGTTGCAATGCTATCGGATGTATTTGGAGCAGTTGAAAATATTTTACCCTGAGGGTTTCATTGACAGGGCCAGGGTTAGTAAACAAAGACTGAGGTACATTCACTAGGTCAATTTTGATGAAGATACTATCATAAATTGTTTCATAATGAATGATGTCCACACTTTACGAATCAAGTGGGACACTATAATGTTAGGAGAAGGAATGAGGAAGAATACGAATGTTACATACCAGGGTGCCTTTGCAAAGGTACAAGACCCTATACAAATAATTTAGAAAATGTTGGATAATGTAGAGAAACTAATTGCTAGTTCTCCTACAGGAGAAGAAAGGCCCTCCTATCATCCTGGCAGCTCAAGGGGAGGATATGCAGTGAAGAGAGAGTCAATTGACCCTTCCCCTACCAAGAAGCCAGAAATAATTGATTTATAGGCTGAGGAGGAAATTGAATAGTGGATTTAGAGGAATAGGTGTAGGAAGCTACCCATTAGGTGAATTCACCTGACAGAATAAGGCCCTACTCATCCCCTGAAAATAGGGCAATGAGGATAATGACAAGCTAGACTATAGATATTGAAGATGTTAGAGTAATGGGTTGCAATAAATTCTTAGAAGATGATGAATTCATAAACACTCCTGAATTCAGGAGTTATGTGTTAAAAGTAAGGAATGAGGAATTCCAAAAAAGGAATGAGGATGCAAAGAGTGGAGTTGATCCCTCTGAATATGAGGACATCACCCAAAAGGTGTTAAAAGAAGTCAATCAGGCCATCAACACAATGATTCTGGAGGAGGGGAGGGCATTATTTTCCAAAAGTAATATTTTTCTCCTCCCTCATTGGACTTTGTCAGATGCAATTGCATTTGACACAATAACTAGAGAAGATTCTGATGTGATCGATGAACAAGTGGAGAAGGGTCTCTCTGGTGCAGCCTTCAATCCTAGGTTCAAAACATTAGCAATATGGGCTCTAGCCCCAAATAATAAGTGTAGGATTGGATTGGGGGAGTTAATAAGAGACATAATAATCAAGAGGGTATCTGACACCCTTGCCCACAGGGTGCAAGTTTAAATGTATAGACTGCACAATTTACTAAGGCAGTCACTAATAAGATGCAGAAAGAACATGATGAGCTACTTCTAAAATATGCATAGGCAATTACAGAGCTCAATAAGTGCAAGGAGAAACTATCATTAGGGGCTGGTACTTCTACTCCTCCACCTGTGATCCCAACAACATAGTCATTTCTAGCTAACACAGAGCCTCTGTTAGCTGAAATCAGAGAACTGAAGGAGGAGGTGAAGAGATTGAAAGAGGAGAAAAAGAATTCATTCAAAGAGATGGTCATAAATTTGATCAACCATAGAGTGACCAAGGTTGTGGTGAGGATGTATGAGACATGGAAGTCTCATTCTGATTTAAAAGCTGCATTGGATAAACATGAACTAGATAAAGAATGTCTCAAGACAATGCAAAAATTGTGCCTGCCAAGGATTGGTGAATTAAGAGACTTAATTAGGTGTGCACGGTATGATGCACAGGTGCCAACAGAGATGAAGCTAACCCTTGAAATGCTAGAGAGTCTTGAAGGGGTTGTATCTTTCCAATTAAAGTTAGATAAGGTACTAGGTGAGAAGAAGAAGTTAATGGAGAAAATAGATAAGAAAATAATGCGTAGTACACTGGAGGCCGATGGGCAAGTCAAGAGCCTTGACAAGTGGAAAGCTAATTTCAATGACAATGCCAACTAACTCATATCTACTTGTTGCACTGATGGGGACCCCAAGCTAACAATTTTGAATTCAAATTTGGATAAACTATATGTATTGGCAATAAATTTTGAGTTGTTATGTAAGGAAGTGAAGATTTTGATGGATGCATGGTACAAAGGACACAATGACAAGATTTCAAAGTTGATCTCATTCCAGTGGCCGCCAGAGATGTCATATGCTAAGTGGGCAGAGAGATATGAATAGGTGTACATGAAGGAAACAGGCAACTACCTCTCCCCTACATTCGTGTAACTAGGATCCTCAAGCCATTTGTGTCCCATGTGACAAATTATTTTTATCTTTATCTAGACTCAATGTAATAAATGCCTCTACACCCTTGAGCGGCACCTTGTATTGTAATCTCACCTAATCACCAAATGTAATAAATGTTGGCACCAGCCTCTGTGTCTATAAAGAGTTGGTTGCCTCACTTTGCTTATTGTTGGAAGTTTTGGGACTTTGAGGAGTAAAGCTAATACAAAATTTTGGCTGGTTGTTTTCTCTAATGGTCTTGTGAGTTCCATTTTAATGTATGTATTTTCATGAGCCATTTATCAGTTTCAGATCAATTTATATGAGTAATTAAATGTGCATGTGTTTCTTTTAATTGTCTCTATTTGTTGTCGACATCTTTCTTTAGAATGAAGTAACCAAGGGTTTTTTAAATTTTGGGGTGCATATCTGCTGCACTACATGTTTGATTTTTTGCTTCTGTTTAAGGAACAGAGTTAAAGTTCTTTAAGTCAAATGTGGAGAAATATGTGTGATAGCAGGGATATTTGTAAGAAGAGTTAGTAGGAACACTTAATTTTGGGAGTTCTATGTAAGGCAGGAACTTAATAACCCCCTAACACTTGTATCTTTGTTTTGTTTTATGGAAATTTATATGTTTTAAGTTGGACTACATGCCTTTGGATAAGCACCGATCAAAGGCTTGCATTAAATTTATGAATCAAACCCTAATTTGGCAACCACACACATAAAATTTTAAATCAACTCAAAACCTCAAACTTTAGGATATTAGGAGTAGGATTTAGGTTTCAAATCCTTTGATTCACAACTGAAGTAGGGTCCAAAGCTAGCTCCTTTGCATTTATCTCACATTTTTGGTCTACATAATAGAGGATTTATCTATTTTTGTGTCAATACCTAGTTGCAACCAGGATTTACTACATGGGTATTGAATAGGGACACCCCTAGGTCTTGTAGAGCCTGAAGTGGAGAGGAGACATTAGAGTCTGTCTCATGTTAGTTGGTCACTGACCTGAGGTCCTTGTTGACAAAAGATGGCTACTTTTTAGGGGAACTCAGATAATCAGCTGGGAACACCAACAAACTGGCAACTCCACTAGGGAGTTGAAAAGGAACCTGGAACATAGGTATAAATCCCACTAGTGGGTAGCGACTCCAAACAAAATCTTTAAGCCAGTAAAATAGAAATTGTATGCAGGGGAGAAGATCCCTACAAAATCCTTTGTTCCAAGAATTACCAAAGAAAATGTATAGAAAGAAAGGAACTACTCAACCCAGTCATGAAGGTTCACCAAGTCCAAGGAATAATGATGATTCCCAGAATAATGTTAGGTCTCCTGGACAACAGTAGCCACAACAACACTTTTCATCTACAGAAGCTAATATTCATGAGATTTATGAGAAACAACAAAGTGATGGGTTGCGGCTTGGATCTGATATGTTTCAAGAACATCCTTTTCTAGATCCCCTTGATAGATTTGAAGATATAGAATCTCTAAGAGACACTGATGTTAAGGGGAAATTGGATCAACAATGAATATGCAATAATAATCAATATCAAATACCCAAAACTCAATAGAATAGTGAACTAAGAAGATTAAACCAAACAAGCAATGAATCAACAAAGCAAACTTTCCTCAGATCGAAACTTCCATTGTTGCCTATCAAAAATTGTCCTTGTGTGTATGAAAAGAGCCCTCAGTGAATGTACTTTGCTTTGTCAAGAATATTGATTGAGAATAGCTGTGGTGATATCACAATGAAGAGGAGCTCCAAAATGAAGGTAGTAGTGTGTAGTGCGTAGTAAAAAGAGTGATCACAAGCAACGAAGGAATTAGTGCCAAAGATGTGCTGAAATTCCTACAGAGTAACAATACTTAAAGCTTGGATGATTGAAATGGAAGAAGAGGTTGTACTTATATAGATTTGAGAGAAATAAGATCAACGGTATAGAGAGAATGAGAAGATCAACGATTGAGAATAGTTGAGGAATGTGCAATGAATAAGAATACATGTGTCTTACTTTTTTTCGCATGAGAGGATTTGCTAAGAATAGAAGAATGAGTTAAAGCAATTAAAAGAATATAATAATTAGTTAAGTGATTTAAAACAAGAAGGGATTTGCATGAGAATAAGAAGATATTTTGCTTTATTAAATATTAGGAATATTTAACTGCATGTGCAAAAAGCTTGAATTATATTTAGAGATAACTCAATATAGAAGAAAAAGCAATTTAAATAAATATTTGATTTATTTAAATTTAGAGAAGATATTATTGGAAGAAGTAATTAAATAATTGGTATTATTTAATTTAGAAGATAAGAAAGTAAATTAAATAAATAAATTGTTGTGCATGATTTTGGAAGAATAAATAAAATATTTGATTGTATTTTATTTTTGGAGATTGAAAGGATTTAAATAAATTTGATTTGATTTATTCAAATTTGGAAGAATGATTTGATTTAATTAAATAATTAAGAATTATTTAATTATTTGGGAAGAATTGAATTAAATAAAGGATTTATTTAATTTTGACTTTAGAAGAGGTAATTAAATATTTTGATATTTAATTGACTTAGAGGAAATATGAATAGAATAAATAAATTTATTATTTATTTATTGATAGAGGAATTAGAAGGGAATAAATATTAAGAATATTTATCTAGACCAAATCTTGTCATTTTTAGGCATATACATTTTGCCCCTCTTTGATGCAATGCAGTTTGCAGCATTGCTTCAAAGAATAGATAGTCTGACAGTGATACATGCCCCAGTTTGCCCTCGGTACAAGTTATGATGATAGGATGCTCCCTCAGGAGATTGGACGAGAAGAAGGTAGAAGGACGTGAGACGGACAATCTCATGAAGATGAAGGGAAAACAAGAAACAAGAAAGAAAACTGGAAGAAACGGATGTGGGAAGTAGTCGTAGTCCCCACCTAGCCAAATTAGGGTTTACATGCTACAAATAGGAGTTGGGTCCACAAGACAATTCATTTGCACACTTGTCTTAGCTTGATTTGCTTCAGAGAGCTTAGAGCAACATGGCAGCCAGAGAGGTGAACATTCCACGCGAGGAGCATCGATTCGAGTGCATTCGTTGATTCGACCAGCCAACAGAGGCAGGACCCTCGGTATGTATCTCAAAAAACTACTCCTAGGGTTGATTTAGGTAGTAATAAATGCTAGGAGAAAACTAAGTAGATAGAAGCACAGAAACGTAGAGCGGCGCATGTGTTGTGCGAAACGGTGCATGCATTGTTTTACAGCGCATATGTGGAATGAAACGGCGCATATGAGAAATCGACGCTTCTGTAGAAAACTGTGGCACATGCATAATAAAACAATGCATACATGGCATGTTGTGGCGCATATATCAGAACTACGCATATGTAGAGAACTGCAGCACATGCATTGATTGTTGCGGCGCACTTGCCAAAAATGGTGCATAGGTCTAGAAACGGCGCTTTTGTTAAAAAGTGGCGCATTTACCACCTGTTGTGGTGCATATGTCACAGATAGGTAGATTACTTAGCAAAATTGACTCGATTGGTGTCCTGTTTGACACGTCAATCGATAAGCTATCTCTGAGATTGCAGGAATCTAGTTAAGAGATGTAGTTTGTTGTTTTGATCAATTTGAACTGCTAAGTTAGTTGACATGTTTCTATAGATATGCTGAGTATGGTACTTGTAGCTTTAGGTTGATGCCTTACTTTACGTGCTTGCAGGAGGAGATACAGGATACGTTGCAGTCAAGGGAGTAGTTCCCTATGCCCTTGTTATAGAGATATATGTTGACTGAGATAGATAGAGAGGCACTTGGCACTATGGGACTGGATTACATTTGCTTCATGCCTGAGGTGCAGGCGAACCGTGGCTTGCTGACTGCTGCTGTGAGAGAGATTCCACAGTGAAGACTGGACATTCCACTTCCTGACTGGAGAGATGGCCATGACACTGGAGGACGTCTATCAGATTTTGTATTTGCCGATAGATGGCGAGATTGTGGAGTATGACCCACAGAGATGTGCAGGACTCGTTGAGTGCAAGCGAGTGTTTGATGACCTGGAGCTGGTTGGACAGGTCATCCCATGGCAGGATATTCATGATTACTACGACTACTTCCTAGGGATTGTAGCAGGACTGATCAGAGGTGTTGTATACCCTGATAGGAGATCACATGGGTTCCCCATTAGATGGGGTAGGATCATGGAGAGGATGGTGAAAGAGGGCACCTGATATGCTTGGGGTGTCTGTGTGCTCACCCACTTATACCACGATATGCATCAGGAGGTATACCACAGGAGCACGAGCCTGTTTGCAGGCGTATCACTACTACAGTTTTGGCTATGGGAGCACATAGAGATCACGAGACTGATATGTGTTTTTGAGAGACAGAGGGGAGAGCCATATAGCTATGGCTATGCAGGAGTGATTTCCCAGCATAGGCTGGGGAAGCTGGAGTATTGGAGACATGCCTTGGATGGGGTAGATGTGGTCATATGGCGACCATATCTAGACTGCGAGCCGTGGGATGACGAGGCAGATGAATGGCTGATAGGGTGGACCCACCACATACTAGAGAGATAGATCATTGGCAGAGTACAGAGACAGTTCGGTAGGAGGCAGGGCATGCCATAGGGGTAGGCGTAGTTTGCACGGACACATGCAGAGAGGGTCAGATGGGGACCGATGGCATCCTACGAAGAGGCCCTAGCAGAGTTTCGGCAGACACCTTATATCACCTGGGATATGAGGAGGGAGATAGTAGATGTAGGGATGACACATGATTATGAGGATTGGTTTGCTGAGCACCCCTTCCCAAGATACTCTGGACCCGGGGTGTTGGTGCCTCGTATAGATGATGCAGACTCAGAGGATGAGGGCCAGGCTGCCTGGAGGAGGAGGGGAAGAGGAGAACAGAGAGGGGGTAGAGATGGAGGAGATGATGGAGGCCACCCTAGACAGAGGCAGAGAGTTGGGGAGGGACCAGAGGTCACACAATAGGTACCACAGGGGGTATCGCAGGTACAGTGAGGACAGATGCCACCACCTCAGTAGGTGGCACAGTAGCAGGCGGCATAGCAGCAGGTGGCACAACAGCAGGTGGCATAGCAGTAGGTGTCCTAGGGTCCAGCACAGGCAAATGTCCATGAGAGGACCATAGCTACACTGAGAGGGCAGGTTAGACAGTTGCAGGCCCAACTCAGGAGGGTTAAGGCTCAACGAGAGACAGACGCAAAGTACATTGCAGGTTTGACTAGAGAGAGGGACATGGTAGATGCTCAGATACAAGTTATATGGGTGGAGAGGGATACCGCAGTGGTAGCCCTAGGGATAGATGCGACGAGTAGTTTCCTAGTTGGGCAGGTGTAGCTAGCACAGGCACAGACAGAGCTAACATAGGTGCGAGGGCAGCTAGCACAGGAATAGGGAGAGCTTGCTAGAGGGCAGGCCCAGACACAGTATTATTGTGGATTATACCATGGTACAGTGCCAGTTAGTCAGAGGGCTCTGAGCTATAGGAGTTAGTCTATGGCCTCACAGAGAGCAAGTCCATCGAGGTCAGGGGCCTCCGTGATGGGCCCACAGTAGTCTGAGGCCGGCAGAGGAGGAGGAGGAGACACTGCCGGTAGCAGTGGTCCGTAGCAATAGGGGTAGCAGTGACACGCAGACTATTTTGGATCCTATGTTCATTTTGATGGCTCAGATAGCCAGATAGACTTGTACCATTTTTACATTTTGAGACATGTATCACCATCCATTGGGATGTACTTATTGTATATGACACTGATTCAAAGACAGACATTTGGATATTGTACATGTGGACATATTTTATGATATTTATATGACGATGTAGCTATTTTGATTCTCTCTACATGGATGAGTCTATGATGCACTTTTTATTGCATGATGTGATGTATGTGTTTATCTAATGCAGACTTAGATGTCTTACTTGATGTTTTTGATATGATGCTATGTGATGCTATATGACCTAATGCAGACTTAGATGCTTTACTTGATATGTTTCTAATGTGTGTGAATGCAAAATGATATCTATATGATTATGCAACTTATGTGATGCACTTTATCTATGTTTTTTATTTTTTCTGTTTTGACACTATATGATGATTGTATATGGATGACCTAATGCACTCTATTATGTATGCAACTAATTTAATCATGTAAATGACTATCTCATATGATATGATATGCAACTATATGCTCTATTTTTGTGATGACCAAATGTACTCTATTGACACAGAAATGACAGGATGATAGATAGAAGATTGATTGACAGAAGAATGACTCGATAGAAGGACTCACAAGCTTTTATTTTTATTGATACTCTGCATTGTTGGATCTTTTATTGCATGGGATATGGATGTATGCATGTATAAATGGATGGATGTATGATGGATGCTTTGATTTTGACATCTTGACGGTGCAAATATTTTGAAGTGCTTATTTCATCATTAGGTAATTTTTTTCGATACTTTTTTGAAATGTTGTAAGTTAATGCAAGCATCTAGGTATAATTGAACTAAGATGACCTGAGTATCACTTACATGGATTTTGATTTAGCAAGTTAATACAAGCATCTAGGTATATTTGAACCAAGATGACCTAGGTATTTATTACGTTTCAACAGTCAAGGATTGCCCCCATTCAGGTTAGACCTTTGATATCCTCGATGATCTTTTGCTGATCATGTCTTTAGACAAGGTTTCACATTACTAAATTTTAATCCACAAACAACAAACAAAGAAAAGAATCATGCCCCCATCATAGCATCTCTAGCTTTTGGCATTCTCGAGTAGCATAGAAAGGCATGATAGCAAAAAAATCAAGACTCTGTACTTTAACCATGTTTCCAATCCACAAAACATTTTTGCATTTAGATGTGTTTGTTTCTTGCCATAATTTGGGTCATATCATTTAAAAGGCCTTAGGAGTTTGCCTTGCTTTGGATAGGTTAATGTCCTGCGTTAGGATTTCTTTTTGAAAGCAGGCTTTGCTTGCGCTTGCTTTCCTGGTGAGAAGATTCCACAATCTTTATTGGTGAGATGGACCCTAAGGGACTAACCTAGTACCTCAGGGGCTCATTGCTAAATGGCCTTGCCTACGTAACAACACAAAGGCAACGTAGTTTAGGGTAAACCCTAATGGACCATGGACAGACTAGAAGAAAGACAACAAGAAATGGGACGGATGGGACCGTGGGAGCCTCGGGGGCGCATTTGAGAAATGGCCTTGCCTATGTGACAACGCAGAGACAACATAGTTCATGGACTTGGACCACGGAGACCAACGAGAGACACTATACTAGGCTAACACTATGGATAGGATATGGGATAAAACCTTGGCCGGCAAGGCAACAAAGAGATAGAGTATCAAGCCATGATAGGTTGCCAATGGGTTTTTTATTATGGAGCGGATATGGGTCAAATGGAACACGAGGAAGAATGGACACAAGGTGATTGGTTTGCCAAAGATGGAGGAAGCAGTTTATCACAAGTAATGCATGTTTACCAAGTTTTTCACCACTTGCTTTTATTTGCACGAAAAGCTAGAAAGTAAACACGATGCCTGTTTGCTAGGTTTTCATCATGATACCTATCCAAGGCACCTGTTTGCCAGGTTTTCACCAAAGGACAATTTTTTGTATTTTTCTAATTTTTTGATTTTTTTGTATTTTATGCCCCCCTTACATTGGGGTTCTCCTAGGTATAGAACCGGCGAAGATGCATGCTGTTGATTGGGCCATCTAATAACTCACCCTCTGATGTTGCTAACTGATATGCCCCCAATCCATAAGTAGCTACAATTACATAAGGCCCCAGCTAGTTGGGTTCAAACTTGCCTTTCTTTTCCCTATCCTGTTGATTGCGGGGATTCTCTTTGAGGACTAGATCTCCAACTTTGAAGACTCTTGGGTGAACTTTGCGGTTATAGCTTCGTGACATCATCTGTTGATATGCTTTGAGATGGTCAAAGGCTTTATGTCTCCTTTCCTCTAGCAACTCTAGTTCTTGCAATCTGGAGACTCTGTACTCTTCATCTGATATGAGACCTTTCAACGACACCCTGAGAGATGGTAATTCGACCTCAATAGGAAGGATAGCTTTTGAGCCATAGACAAGGGTGTAAGGGCTAGCACCTATGGGAGTGCGTATACTGGTTCTGTAGGCCCACAGAGCAAGATTGAGTTAGATGTGCCAATCACGGCCAGCATCGTTTACTGTCTTCTTGAGGAGTTTCAAGATGGTCTTGTTGGATGCTTTAGCTTGACCCTTGCCTTGGGGGTAATAAGGTGTAGAGAAATGATGTTGGATTTTGAATCCATCACAGAGTTCTTGGACATCCTAGTTTTTGAAGGGTCTTCATTATTCGTGATAATGGATGAGGGAATCCTGTATCTACAGATGAGGTAATTTAGGATGAATGAGGAAATTTGCTTACCTGTGACAGTGGTGAGGGGAACGGCTTCAATCCACTTGGTAAAGTACTCAGTGGAAGTTATGATGAATTTATGGTTGTTGGAGGAGGGTTGATGGATCTTTCCCATAAGGTCAAGTCCCCATTGGCAAAAGGGCCAAGGTGTTGTTAAAGGTCTCAACTCTTAAGTTGGTGCATGTATCAGGTTCCCATGTATTTGGCACTGCTTGCACTTCTTGACAAACTGATATGAATCTATTTCCATGTTTGGCCAGTAATAACCCAAACGCATGAGTTTCTTGGCTAAGGAAGGACTGCTAGAGTGTGTCCTACAAATCCCTTCGTGTACGTCTTGTAAGGCAGTTACAGATTCTTCTCATTCTAAACAATGGAGTAAAGTACCATCTAGACCACATTGGTACAAGGCGTCGACAATAATGGTATAGCGAGAGGCTTGGTGTATAAAGGTTCATCATTGGTTTGAAGATAAGTTAGGTGGGAGGGTGTTGTCCTTGAGGTAAGTGTAAACTTTACCATACCAAGGTGAATAAGATCCAACTAAAAGGCATATGGAATGGGTCTCAGGAAGATCATAAGCTGGTTGCTAAATAGTTTCCACTAAGAACTCGTACTGTGACTCATTCTCTGGTATCTCGAGAAGAGAGGTGATGGTCACCATGGCATCTGCTACTTTGTTCTCAATGCATGGTATTTGCTCAAAAGATATAATCACAAAGTATTCCTTGAAGTCATTTATCATGCACTTGTATGGGACAAGCTTCTCATCTTTGGTTTGGTAATCATCATTGACCTGATTTATCACTAGTTGAGAATTACCGTAGACATGTAGTTCTTTGATTTTCCAATCTATTGCCATCTTGAGGCCAATGACTAAGGCTTCATATTCCACTATGTTATTGGTGCATGGAAATAACAAGCAGTAAAACTTCAGTATAGTGTCACCATGAGGAGTTACAAACAAGATTCCTACCCCCGATCCATGGTTTGTGTAGGACCCATCAAAGTAGAGTTTCCAGGAATGTGTTGAGACATGGAATAAGGATTCATCCGGAAACTTAAATTGCATTGGTGTGGTGTCCTGTAATGGTGCATCTACTAGCTAGTCAGCAATGACTTGTCCCTTGATAGCTTTTCTGTCTACATACTCAATGTCGTATTCACATAGGAGCATTACCCATTTGGCTAGGCGACCTGTGAGAGTTGCTTTGCTTAGTAGGTATTTCAGTGGATTTATTTTTGCAATGAGTTTGACTAGATGTGCAAGCATATAATGTCAGAGTTTTTGGGAAGAAAAAACTACCGCAAGACATGACCTTTCTATCTAAGAGTATTGCAACTCATAGCCCACTAATGTGCGACTGATATAGTAGACGGCTCTTTCCTTGTTCTCATAATCTTGTTGTGCTAGAAGAGCTCCAAGAGCTGTAGGTGTAGCAGATATGTAGAGTATTAATGGTTTCCCTTGGATAGGAGGCATGAGAATCGGTGTATTCATAAGATACTCTTTTAGTTTGTTAAATGCCTCTTCGCATTTCTCATCCCATTTAAATGCAATGTTCTTGTGTAGGAGATGACTGAATGGTTGACACTTGTCTGCCAGTTGTGATATGAATCTACGGATTGCTTGTAGCTTGCCTTGTAGCGATCTTCATTGAGTAAGAGTCTTGGGTGGTGGCATGTCCATGATAGCCTTGACTTTGGCGGGGTCCACCTCTATTCCATTTGCTGACATAATAAATCCTAGGAGTTTGCCTAAGGTGACTCCAAATACACATTTCTTTGGGTTCAACTTGACTTTGAATTTCTCTAATCTTTGAAAGACTTTCTCTAACACATCCAGATGTGATTCTCTTGTAAGTGACTTTGCTAGGATATCATCTACATAATCTTCCATTGTTACATGCATCATATCATGAAATATAGTAGTCATAGCATGTTGGTATGTGGCTCCTGCATTTTTTTAGCCCGAATGGCATGATGTTCCAACAGAAAGTGCCCCACGGACAAGTGAAAGCTGTCTTATGCTGGTCTTCTGGTGCTATCTTGATCTGATTATATCCTAAGAAGCCATCCATGAGAGATAACATGGTATGTCCCGCTGTTAAGTCCACTATGATATCTATATGTGGCAATGGAAAATCATCCTTGCGGCAAGCTTTGTTTAGATCTCTAAAGTCATTGCATAGTTTGACTCGGCCATCTAGTTTGGACACTGGTACAATGTTGGATATCCACTTCAAGTAGTCTATTGCTCTAATTAATCCCACATCCAACAACTTCTTTAGTTCTTCTTTGACCAATAGTGCTATGTGTGGATACATCTTTCTTAACTTTTGTTTGACTAGTTTCACTCCTAGATCTAAAGTAAGATGATGTAGAATCAAGTTTGGGTCTAGCCCTGGCATGTCTGCATATGACCAAGCAAATGTTCCCCTCTTTTTCTTGAAGAATGGTATAAACTTGGTCTTTTCTGGTGGGGTTAGAGACTTACCGAAGTGAATGATCTTAGGCTATTCCTCTGTTTCGATGTTAACTAGCTCTATGGGTTCCACAACAATCTGAGACTTCTCCTGGTGCATGTCACTGGGGAGAGTGTCAAGCCTTCCATCGTCAGGTGCCATAGTTGGGTTTTCACCTTTGGATACGTCCTTTCTTTTTACTATTTTGGGATCTGACACTGCCGCAGAACAATTTTCACCGTCAAATCTAGTTTTTATTTTGATATTTTTGCGACTGGAAGGCTTGGCACCCTCTCCGAAATAAGCCATGGTATTAAGTTCAATAGAAAAACCAGCTTTATGATCCCCTTTGGGTAGGTGGTCCCTAAGTTCCATGTAGTCAATATAAGCATCATCATTTTGGAACATATCTAGTTGAGGAGTTCCTCGTAGATCCTAGTCAATAAGCTCGGGATGCACAAGGGGGAGGGAGTCAGAGGAGAGATCTGATTCATTGATAGTTTGAATGGATATACTAGGAGTATTGGTAGGGGGAGTGTTTGGGATGGTACTTTCCTCCAAGTTGTTTATTGCGATAGAACTCGAACCTTCCTCGAAAGTTGTATTCTCAGAGATAGCCAAATCAGACTCTAGTGGCCTATTCGGTAGCATTTGTCCCTCATAGTAGGGGCTAAAAGTTTGAATGGTATTAACCTCTTTGTCATCATAGGAATGCTCTATCAGCTCCTCCCACTCATATTCATTGGAATCTGTGTGACTGTCCACTTGAAGCATATGGATCATTTCTACAAGACAAGCATTTTCTTTAGCCTTGCCCTTGCCTGTGTATCCAAGGCCTTTTGTATTTCTAGCCGATGAGGATGAAGAAGGTTGGATGGGTTCTATGATTCGTTCTCTTCTTAGGCCAATGGGGCCTTGTCCTTTGTAACCCATTCTATGTAGGATAGACTCACCTCACCCATAGATTTCTGTTGGGAGCCTAGGTGGTTCTTGTTGTATGTTTTCTTCTTCAGTATAAAGCCATTGTAGGACATCTATTTCCTCTGTTTCATTAGATAAGGTCCCCCATTTTACAAAGGGAGCTGTAGGAGCAGATGACTTTGGAAAATGCTTGGGTTGACCAAAGGATCTAGGAGATAAAGGCATCTTGGCTAGATTGAGGTTGTGCTCTATGGAGTATTCCCCAACTCTTTTTTCTTTGATGGTAATTTTCTGCTCTTTGGGCCTTGATGAGGAAGCTTCAGAGGTATGATCATGCTGTGGGATAGGGGACGTAGATACTCTATTGTTTGGTATGATGCAATCGGGCTTTGAAAGGACAGAGTTACAATGCTGGAAGGGATCAGGGTCTTCTTGGATGGTGACTTGCTTGCCATTATGAGGGAATTTTATGCATTGATGATAAGTAGAGGGTACAGCTTTCATCGCATGAATCCATGGTCTTCCTAGCAGAATATTATAGGCGAGCTCCCTATCTAGGACTTGGTACACAACATCTTTTATCACCGGTCCTACTTGTATGGGTAAGACTATTATTCCCTTTGTAGTTCTCTCTTCTTCATCATAGGCTTTGATAGTAATCTTCTTCCTTGGATCGACAGCATTTTTAGAGAACCCCAATGTAAGGACTAGCTTTAACGTGCAAATATTTAAACTGGCTCCCCCATCAATGAGAAGCCTCTTGATGCAGTGCTTGTAGATGAAGGCGACAATATGTAGAGGGGTGTTATGAGGTTGAGACACTGAGAGGTCATCTTGCTCAGTAAATGATATGGTACTTGAGGAGGTCAGATTACCTACCATGGCCTGAAACTTCTCTTGGGCCAAGTTAGTGGGGATAGTGGTTTCCACTAAGGCTTTATTGAGAATCTCCTTATGAGAAGGAGATAGACGCAACACCTCCAAGATAGAAATGTGGGCCAGAGTCTTCTGTAGTTGTTCTATGACATTATACTGACAACAGTTGGACTGAGAAGGTGATGACCTTGGAGGGACAGTATTCAAGGTGACTTTACCACTGTGGGTAGTGATACTACAACCAGTTCTGTTAGATTCTGATTGTTGATTGGGCGTGACCACATTGATTTGTGGGACATGCTCAGATAGGCAATTGATGGTATAGTCGAATGGCACACTTGCATAGTTGGCATTACTATTCCCACTATTCTGATTTGGCCTGTTCCGATTGTTGTTGTTGTTATTGCCATGGTTGTTGTTGCCATTGTTGTTATTGCCATGGTTGTTGTTGCCATTGTTGTTATTTCCATGGTTGTTATTGTTGTTGTATGGCTTGTCGTGATTGATAAGTGGATCCCTGTAAGCCACATGTGTCTCATTGGAGGTATGCTGTTGGGTTCCTCCTTGATTTTGATCAAGCACATCTTGGATAACATGTTTGAGACAGATACAATCGTTGGTTGTATGTCCCCTCCCTCTATGATATTCACAATAGTCAGTGTCTTTCCAATAGGGAGGTTTGACTATAGGCTCATAATCACTTGTTAGCAGTAGAGAGATTTCATTGTTAGCCAATAGCTTCCATAATGCGGATTCTTGGGACTCACCCAGCAGTGTGAACTTTTGTCTTGGATTGGTACTGAACCATGGTCTTGGCTCTCGAGAGAATGTTTTGTTGGGCATAATATTGTTTGCTTCTTCTTTGAGAGTGAGTATGGGTTGTTGCTTGGGAGCCGCTGCCTTGGCGTCAACTACTCCATCGTTGACAACATTCTTATTCTTGTTCCAAAACTTTGATTTGTCAGTCATGTAGTTGGAGGTAGGTGTGTCCTTGTATAACTTGATTTGCCCCTTGGCGATCATGGTTTTTTTGATAAACAATCCCATTTCGATGACTTTTAAGAATGATGTAGGGCATTGTATTTGTATTTGATAGCCAAGATCAGTGTTGAGGTTATGGACAAACATCTCCATTAGTTGCTTCTCAGGTACATCGTATGACCATTTGCTTGATAGTTGTCTCCATATTTGGAGGAAGGTGGCAAATGATTCACCACTCTTTTGCTTGGTGTTGCATAGGTCAAGCATAGAGACTTCATGTTCAATATTGTAAGAGAAGTGTGTGATAAATTTGTTGACTAGCTCATCAAAAGTTTTGATGCCCGGCGGAAGCCGCGAGAACCACTCCATAGCTTGACTGCCTAGTGATCTAAGAAATAGTCTCATTAAGTAAGTCTCATTGTGAGCTACTTCCAAGTATGTTGCATTGAATTCCCTAATGTGATCTCTAGGGTCCCCTTTCCCTTTGTACTTGTCAAACTTAGAAATTTCGAATCGATAGGGAAACAATTTCATGATCAAACTTTTATCAAAGGGGTATGGTGCAATATCTTCCAAGGAGTAGTTTTTAGTGCTTGTACTTGTCTTTAGATCTGACATTTGTTGCTTTAGACCCTTGAGTTCTTTCCTCATTTCTTCCATAGGAGTACTTTGGTCTATGGTTTTCTTTCCTTTATCTTTTGCATTTGGGTCTAGGGTTTTCTTTCCCCTTTCATGATCATCCTCTATGTTTTCCAAGATTGTGCTTATATCGAAATCCATGGGGAGTTTAATTCCAAGACTAGCAAGGTGATGGAAATACTTGTGAGGGTCATCATGGAGCACTTTCTCTACTAAGCGTTGGAATTTCTGATCTTGGATGCTTCCTTGATATTCTTCGTTAGAGATTTCCTCATCACTATCATGAGGTGTGAAGATGTGGTTGGATGATTTGGCCATTTCAATTTGTTTTTTGTATTGAGATCTAGTAAGAACCATGCAAGGTGATGTGGGATGAGGTGGAATGGGACAAGAGATTTTGGCAAGGTGCCGATGGAGACTGCTAAGAATAGGATACTTATGACAAGATTTTGACAAAGGACTTTCTCGATCAATGTTTCTAAGTAAGACGACCGATACAAGATGATAGCCACTAGTAAGGGTACTCAATACCTGTCTTACTATGTAGGGACTAGTCGTGCACCAAGACCATTAGCAGAGTTCTGTGACCTACTAGGTTTACTTGAATCCAAAGTGATATGAAAAAAAAGGGCCTATGTTGACCTGATATGGGATACTTTTGACTTTTGGACTAGAAAATACCTGATAGAAGGTGAATGGGATGACTAAGAAAGAGAGATATTGACATGAAATGGATGGAAAACTGACTGCAAGGTAGGACCTTATCTCTGAACCTGAAACTAGACTGAAATGGGTACCCAGAACTAAAGGAAATTTTTCTCTTTAAAACTATGCAAGTGCTCACTGTCGTGTATGCGCTGAAATAGATGCGCTGTGAAAATAGATATATGCGCTGCAAGTCAGGATATATGCGCCGCACTGCTGAAATATATATGCGCTGGAACAGTCTATAAAAGCATGGAAAGTCACTGCAAATGCGCTGAAAGTTGGCACATATGCATAGGAATAGAGGACAAATTCGCCGCTCTGGCTTTTCTCAATATTTTTGCAATTTTTTGGAATTTTTTTGGTGTTTTTGGTACTTTGGTTGTAAGAAGGTCTCTTTGATCTGATTTTTCTGAACTTATGGCAATAGAACACAACAAACACAAAGAATTTTTATGGTTTTTTATTTTTTTGTAATTTTTTTGACTCTTTTTGGACTAAAAGGAAAAACAAGTACAAAAACCTAGGCTCGAAATGGATTATAAGGGTTTTTGGCCACTAGAACAAAAGGTGTTTAATGAGGGCAACCATTCGAGTGGTTACACATGTGGCAGCACTACTCTCCATTATGGAGTCTCCCAACTTGCAAGGGTTGCACCTTGGAGGGTTTTGGGGGAGGTTGGTTGTCAGTGTAACACAACTTCACTCATTGTTTGAAGCTTTCACTCCAAACACAATTTATTTATAGTGGCTTGGAAGGGCTTGGCATCTAGCCTGTTACCACTTAGGGTCGTTCCTACTTGGATAAGTGGTATCCAAGAGCAGACCCCTCTAGAGGAAAAACACATGCCAAAATGATACTTCTGGCATTTTGGTCACCCAAGATAGGGGAGAGTATAGGCCTAGTATCATTCCCAAAACATAGTATACAGTGGTTCTTTTCCCCTAGTTAAAATGAAAAAAACTAGATGAGCTATCTACTTGGGCAAGCACATAACTTTGAAGTGAGTAGCAAGATAGCAATGGTCCAATTTTAACCCAGATAGCAATGATGAGTTTAGTTTTATCCATGATAGCACAAGTTGTTAACTTTAAAATTTTGGTCAATCGAGATAGCAATGGTTCAGTTTTAATCCAGATAACAATGATGAGTTCAGTTTTATCCATGATAGCATGAGTTGTTAACTTTGAAGTGTTGCTCAATCGAGATAGCAATGGTTTAGTTTTAACCTAGATAGCAATAATGAGTTTAGTTTTAATTCAGATACCAATGTTGCAATGCAAAATAGCAAAGTTTCAGTTACCACATTCCTAGTTTAGACTATGTGAGATTTTGCATGAACATCCATATTACTTTCCCATTTTAGAAATCAAAGTGTGATCTAATAAATGCAACTATATGAATCTAAACCAGAACCTAGCCTGCAAAATAGATCAAGAGATTTCCTGCAAAGACGTCAGCGTTAGCAAAAATCTCCTAGAAAACCCTAAAATCACTGCCTACAACAGAAGCGCCACTTCAGAGACTATGCACAGAAATAGTCAACAGAAGCGCAATTATACATATGCGCTAAAATAGACAGTAAATACACTGAAATAAGGTGTATATTTGCCGATCCAATGTATGTGTCATCTCTGAGGGTAAAAGCATTGGAACAGTGTACATATGTGCCGCATGAACAGATGCACCGTAACAGATGGTATATGCACTGGAACAGTGAACATATGCGCTGATTAAACGGATGCACCATGACAGGTAATAGATGCGTGTTAGGAAATGATGTATGCGTTGTTTCCTCCTATGTATGGCTTTCTAAACACAAAAACTCAGTTTTTGGTTAAATTTGGGGCTAGGCCCCACAGTGGGCACCAAAAATGTTAAGGGAAAATTGGATTAACAATTAATATACAATAATAATCAATATCAAATACCCAAAACTCAATAGGATAGTGAACTAAGAAGATTAAACCAAACAAGCAATGAATCAACAAAGTAAACCTTCCTTAGATCAAAACTTCCATTGTTGCCTATCAAAAATCATCCTTGTGTGTATGAAAAGAGCCCTCAGTGAGTGCACTTCTTTGCTTTGTCAAGAATGTCGATTGAGAATGGCTATGGTGATATCGCAATGAAGAGGAGCTTCAAAACTAAAATAGTAGTACGTAGTGCGTAGTAAAAAGAGTGATCACAAGCAATGAAGGAATTGGTGCCAACGGCGCACTAAAATTCCTGCAGAGTAACAATACTTAAAGCTTGGATGATTGAAATGGAAGAAGAGGTTGTACTTATATAGATTTGAGAGAAATAAGATCAATGGTATAGAGAGAATGAGAAGATCAATGATTGAGAATAGTTGAGGAATGTGCAATGAATAAGAAGAAGACATGTGTCTTGCTTTCTTTCGCATGAGAGGATTTGCTAAGAATAGAAGAATGAGTTAAAGCAATTAAATGAATATAATAATCAGTTAAGTGATTTAAAACAAGAAGGGATTTGCACGGGAATAAGAAGATATTTTGCTTTATTAAATATTAGGAATATTTAACTGCATGTGCAAAAAGCTTGAATTATATTTAGAGATAACTCAATTTAGAAGAAAAAGCAATTTAAATAAATATTTGATTTATTTAAATTTAGAGAAGATATTATTGGAAGAAGTAATTAAATAATTGGTATTATTTAATTTAGAAGATAAGAAAGCAAATTAAATAAATAAATTTATTTAATTATTGTGCATGATTTTGGAAGAATAAATAAAATATTTGATTGTATTTTATTTTTGGAGATTGAAAGGATTTAAATAAATTTGATTTGATTTATTCAAATTTGGAAGAATGATTTGATTTAATTAAATAATTAAGAATTATTTAATTATTTGGGTAATTAAATATTTTGATATTTAATTGACTTAGAGGAAATATGAATCGAATAAATAAATTTGTTATTTATTTATTGATAGAGGAATTAGAAGGGAATAAATATTAAGAATATTTATCTAGACCGAATCGTGTCATTTTTAGGTGTATACAACTGATAACCCCATGAGACCATCTTCTTCCATGCTAAGAGAAGATGAGTTCATAGAAGAAATTAGGAACCTCAGGGTAGAACTTGATTATTTACAAGCACTAAAAATAAGAGATGATATGAAACAAAAGGTGTGAGTGTTGAACTACACCAAACAACTGAGAGGGGGGGTGAATCAAGTGTCCTAAAATTTTTAACCAAATATGATCACCAACTTATCAATTACTTATATTCAGATGTAACCATAAAAGCATCTATTTAGGGGAAAATTGGATTCATTAATCTTTTAGTGTTTAGATGTTTCCATCCACCTCTCCACTAAACATTGAAGGATCTAGGGTCGAGTGGCGAGCACTATCATAGCCTAGGTCAATTACAAATGTAGGGAAACTTGGATTAGGGAATTTAATTATTAATTTTCTTTCTCTTATGCCCAATTAACCATTAAAACCCTAATTATGCAAATACGACAACAAATTGACAAATAATAGAAAAAGCTCTTGCAAACAGGAGTAAAATACCAAATCAGAGAATACTTATTTTTGAGGTTCCAAAGTGGAACAGTTGGGGACATTGGAGCAGGCACCCAAGTCCAAGGTACTAGTTTCTTCGTGGAATCTTGACCTCCTTTCAACACTAATCAGCCCTGTAACTTCTATTTCATGAAACTCAGATGTGGACACTAGAGCGAGCGCCCAAGTCTTGGAAGTGTTCCAGCATCCTACAACTCTTTAGATCCTGAATCCTTGATGCCTGCTAGTCCTTCCTGAAACTCTACTTTTCCCAAATGCGACACCTATAACCTGCAATCGCAAGACTTGGTTTGGGGGGTTGTAGTGTTTAGAGGCTTGCCTCAGTCAAGCCCTAAAGGACACTTAAGTCTTCAAACATCGTTGTCAGATAAAGAGTGTATGCCCTTGTGAGGTAGAGGCAAAAACCAAAGGAATCAATGATGAAAACACAATAATATGTCACCTTGTAGTGAAGTTCTCATGGGGGAAATATGCTCTTCATGTCATGAGGAAATTGATGCTCAAATCTACAAATATCAACACACAAAACATACAAGTCTACTCTTGCAACATAATAGAAGCCTTGAATCACCTTGAGAACACTTGAACATCACAATTGCTATCTAATTGAAATCTCTCTAGTTTACAAATGAATGCCTAAGTATGCTTATATATGAACTACAAATACTCCCACCAAGATTTTCATAATTCAAACTTACCGTGCCGGCAAAGGGACTTAATAATGGTCACAAACTGACACTCAGAAATTGGGGCTGCCCCAAAATAGGGTAGGACTAGTGTGCCGGTGCCCAAGTCCTCCCCCCTATTTTGGCTAGGGTAGAGCTCAAGGGTTCCACCTAGGTCCCATTTTCCATGAAACCTAGGTCTCATTCCATCAGGATGCCAAATTATGAACTAATATGTCCTAAATGCATGCAAAAGACCTGGGAGCTAAACCTTATGAGGGAAAAGCCCCCAAGGGGACATTTTTTGATGTTACATTTAGCCCCCACTTTAATGTATGTATAAATGGGAGGCCAATACATGCATTAAAGTAAGGTCACAAACACAACAAACATGCCAAGCATGAAGAAGACACACCAAAATATGGAGAAGACAATTATAGTCATGCAGAACATGGAGAAGACACATTAATGCATGGAATATAGAAATGATATCTTTTCTTTTCTTTTTCTCATATATATGAAATGTAGATGCAAGTACTGAAAAGTAAACAAAGCTCCCATAATACAGGATGCACTCATCAAGCAAGTCTTTAGATTGTATATGGGGCAACACACATGCAAGACACACAAAACTTCCCAAAATGTAGGATGCACTCATCAAGCAAGTCTTTAGACTGCATATGGGGCAACAAACACGCCACACAAAACAAGCACACCAAAACACACACACTTGAAGACATAGAGAAAACATGGCAGAAAAGCGATGGAGTGTACCTATTTCTAGGTCCAACACTATCTTAGGTACACTACAGGCACACATTGATGATTACACTTCGCCACAACAATCACTGAAGACATGCTTAAGGGTTGAGTTAGTCACAGAACAGGTCCCCGCCTCTGCATAGGACTTTTGAAAATGACAGGATGATGCAATCTACTCCAAGAAATACACCATCCCCACCTCCGCAGAGGGTTTAAGATAAAAAAGGATATACGAGATATCCTGCCCTCACAGAGGGCTTACATGATTAATTGATTGATTGCAAACAAACTCAGGATGCAGGATGCACTCATCGAGAAAGTCTTTAGATTGCACCTGAGGACAAGCACATAGCTAACATCTACAACAAATAGCTTACCTTATATATGCCCCCACCTTAAGGTTGTTGATATTAGTTATCGATATCAAGCACGTTAAGGTAGGAAGAAAACACACAAGGGAACACTGACTTTCACAAAGCCCATGCCCCCCAGAGGTGACATGTACTTTACGATCGCCAAATGTTCCCACAAACACATCCCTACAAGAAACATGTTAGTGTCTTCAACATCATGATAAAAAACAACATCAATGCATATGATTAACCACACAAAGAGCAAAGGTTATACAATGAATTCAAAGTTCAAGGATAACCGTGGGGCTATATCATGAAGCTCTCCGAATTGAGTACTGCCAAGGCTAGATTCAAAGACAAACAAAGGTGCATAGAGCAGCAATATTGTTAAGGCTTGTAAATGCAATAGAAACATCATGAAATTCACTACATAGAAAGTACGAGTGCTTCCACTAGCTAAGCGTCGGATAAAATATACAACCCCATCGTCATATTAGGAACTAAGTCCATTTTTTGATTGCTCTTGAAAGGGACACTAGGTCCACATTAGTATAAATATTTTTTGTCATCCACCCGCTAGATAGAAACACTAGAGGAAGGGAAATAATAAATAAGAGAGGAGAAACAAGTGTCTTAGGTATAGTCATGTAGGAGGGTGCCCCCAAGTCACCAACTACAATGCTATGTCCATAAGACACAAAACACAACAATGAAATTAGAGAGAGACGATTTAGAAGAATGATGATACAAATAGAAGAAGGTCACAATAGAGGCGATCTCCTGGAAGACTAAACCTTATGGGAGAATCTGAGGTCATCCCAGGAGGCCTAAACAACATATAACACATCACGAGGAAAGCACATCACAAGAGAGAGAAAGGGTTAGAGATACTTACCCATTTGATCTTTGTATTAGATTTGGGAACTTGCGAACCTCTTGGAGCGGTACTTGATCATGTTGAGTGCAAAGTTTGAGTGGTTCTTATGAAAGCTTAGTTGATTATCATGTGATGCTTGATTTGTTACTCCTTGTGTAAATATAACTTTTTGTTGCTTATGAGGAGGGGAACTACTATTTTCTCCAATTTTTGACAGTTGTCTAGCTCTTTTCTAATTTTTATCAAGTTTTCATTGTTGAATCTTTCTAGCACAGGGATAGGAATCATCCCATACAATCTTACTCATTTCTATTAGTTGTTGTTCTTGTTTTTCAAATGTATCTTGATTATCTCCCGATCCATATAAGGATAATGGAGAAGGAACCTCAGTATAAATTCCATTTCTTCGAGGACAAGGTGGATTGTTTATTTGTTTCTTATCCACTTCAATTATTCCCACGATATTATCATAGTCCAAGTAATCATCCTTGTCTACTTCCACTAAATCTTGTTCCACCATATTATTTTCAGTATGCTTAGGAGAAGGATTAGTGAAGATTTGTAAGTTCTACTTCGGTAGAGCAACTGACTTATTTCCATTATCATTCACACCCGATACCTGGATGACATTTGAATCAATAAGGTCTTGTATCTCATGTTTAAGATGCATACATCATTCAGTGTCATGTCCTTGTGTCTGTGAAAATGACAAAAGGCATTAGCATCGAAGTAAGGTCTTTGTTTACTAGGATCAAGAGGCTTGATTGGGGGAAGTTTTAGAATGTTATTACTCACAGTTTGATTCATGATAGAATGATAGGACTTAGATATCAGAGTAAACTTTCTCAGTTGGTACGATGGTTTCTTTGGATTATTTATAGCAGACACATTTGTATTTGGTCCATTAATCTTGATGAAAATCCTATTATTGTTCCTCTTAAAATTGTTTTGTGATGATCCACCTATGGATTGACCAACTTGAGCCGATGAGTTTTGGTTTTCATACTAATTAGATGAAAGTTGATAATCATGAAGGGTTGTGCATAAATGTTGAAAGGAGTTATACTTCATCAAGAGAATCTTATCATGAATATTAGGTTGTATATTTGTAATAAATATCTTCTGAACATCCTCATCTTTCATCTGATACTGAATCTATGCATAAAGGCCTTGATACCAACTAATGAATTCAGTCAACTTTTCTTTTGGACCTTGTTTGCATTGAACCAAGTCGATAAGAGTGACTTGGTCTAATATTTTCTTGAAAATGTTGTAAAAATTGATCAATCAACTATGAAAAGAAGTGTATTGAATTCGGAGGCAAAGAGGAAAACCATTCTAAAGCAGTATCTTTGAGAGATCATGAGAATTGTTTTGCTAACAAATCCTCTTCAAAATAGAAATCTCTACACATAGCTGTGAATGCTGCCACATGGATATTAGGATCACCTTTTCCACCATATTTTTCAAAGTGAGGAGTCTCAAAGCTCTCAGGCATAGGGGTTCTTAAGATTGCATAGGATAACGAATTATGGGCATGATATGTCGGTAAACTAGGCTACGAAGAATTTGTCAAGTTTGTTACCTTTTGTTGCAAAGCAGTCATGCCCTATAAAAGTTGGTTAAAGATGGCATCATTTGGAGATGTGGTTTGTTGTGAAGAATTGGAACTAAAGTGAGGAGGTGAATGAGCTTGAGATATGATAGGTAGAGGTTGGGAATAGGTCAATGATTGTTGGACATATTGGTAGGTTGAAGATGGTTGTGAGTAGGCAATAGGTGGCTAGAAATGAGTGGAATAGATAGGAGGTTGAGAACAATTATTCATAGAAGAGGTCCCTTTAGGAACCAAATTTTGATAATTAAATTTCATAGCTTTGTAATTAGTGCATTTAGATACTCCAATACCAGTGGTAGCATTACTACAAGCATTCACATTAGTTGTTAGGATTGTTGATGTAAAAGTGGATATTCCTGTAGTCAGTATAGGTGCTGAAACTTGAGTATGAGATGGAGATATAATGTTATTTATCACTTGTGCACATTTGGTCATTGGCATAATATTGGTTTGTACAATATGTGCTGGACCACGAATTGCATTAACACCATCTTGTCCCTCTTTTATCAATTCTCTTATGTTATGAATTGTAGGAATAACTTCTTCAGCTATTCTCTTAGTTTCCATAAATGATTGAAATTGGGATAACTCTTTATCCAATTTTTCTATTTTCTCATTAGATACATATCTTGTTGCCTCAATAGTATCATCAACATCATGAAAAGTTTGTTCTTCCATTGTCCTTGTAATATCTTGTACCGTTTATGTCTCTCCTTTTGTAAAGAAGGCTTATAATGTACCCATTTCTTCAAGAGCACTAGACCCCATGTGTCTTATGATTCTTCTTAAAGGAGTATTTCTCTTGGGGCAGCGAGTTATTAAACTCATGTAGCAATATGCTCAAGTTTTAGGCTTAGGATATGTTGTAAATGCTTGATTTTCTGTATTGTTTCCAATGCCAATGAATGAAACAAAGGGCTTTGTAATGATTTCAATCAAGGGAAGCAAGTTATATGTTTGATATCAGTCCAAAATAGAAATAAGCTCACTCTCAACACACTCTTGAGGCAAATCTAAGATAGTGCCAAGTCGATTTATAGTGAAAATATGTCAAAATAGGCACTCTTTTCACCAAAATTCAATGCAAGAGAGCATAACAAATGGTGTTGTGAGGAAAATGATGATGGATAGAAAATAATATCAGTAATAACAACCACTTAGTGCAAAAATATCCAACACAACACACTTTTAGTGCCACCTAAAGTCAAACCCTAGTGAAAATATAGCAAAAATAGGCTATTTTTCACGGTTTTTCAATTCCAAGACCTAGAAAAAGAGGTGTTGTATGGAATTTTAGGAGGGATGGAAAATAAAATCAATAATATTAGTCATCTCAATCTATAAAATTGATCACAACACAATTGGAGTGCAAACTAGGTTAAACCCTAGGGCAAAAATAGCCAAAGTGTGTAGTTTTTCACCAAATTTTCACTACAAGAGCTCGTTAAAAGGGTGTTGTGAAGTTTTTTATGAGGGGAAGAAAATAATTCCTTTGATAACAGTAAAATAATTCCAAAATACCTTTCACAACACACCTATGGTGCAAGTTTATAAAGTTGATAAGGCCAAATTTAGTGAAAAACATTGTTTTTGAAGCCTTGGGTTTGAGATGTTGGGAAAAAATGCTATGAGAATGTTTTGAAGTTTGATTTTTGATGAAAATTAAGTATTCTCTAATTTGAAAATGATTTTCAAGATTAAACATGCAAAATGCCCATGCAAATTTAATGAAAATGCATCAAAATTGCTAGGTTTTGTTAAAATTTTCTATGCAAAATGACAAATATTTTAAATCTAAATGCAAATTCACACTAAAATGCAAGACTACAGCCAAATGTTAATTTGAATGAGTCTTCAAAATTAGTAGAAAAATATGATAAAAGATTTTGCTTACTAACCCTAGATTTTGGAATTACTAGTTTATATAAGCTTGTCAAAATTTCCACAAAATCTTAGCAATTAAATGATGAAAATGCAAAGCAAAATTTTGAATTTTTGTATATTTTTGTAGTTTATATCAGATATGATGCAAAAATCATGAATTAGGAAAATTTAGGAAGAATTGATGCAATTTAGTAAGCCCAACAATGCAGTTTTTTTGAATTTTCCAATTTTGATTTTTTTTGAATTTTTCTCAATGCGATAAAATGAATGACTATATGAATGAATGAATGAAATCTAGATCTGAAGACAAACACTCAGAAAGTTGCAATTTAAGTGCAAAAACATGGGTTCACCAAAATGTTTAAGGGAAAATTGGATTCGTTAATCTTTTAGTGTTTAGATGTTTCAATCCACCTCTCCGCTAAACATTGAAGGATCTAGAGTCAAGTGGCGAGCATTATCATACCCTAGGTCACTTACAAATGTAGGGAAACTTGGATTAGGGAATTTAATTATTAATTTTCTTTCTCTTATGCCTAATTAACCATTAAAACCCTAATTATGCAAATTCGACAATAAATTGACAAATAACAGAAAAAGCTCTTGCAGATAGGAGTAAAATACTAAATCACAGAATACCTATTTTTGGGGTTCCAAAGAGAAATAGTCAGGGACATTGGAGCGGGCGCCCAAGTCAAAGGTACTAGTTTTTTCATAGAATCCATACATCGTTTCAACACTGATCAACCCTATAACTTATATTTCCTGAAACTCAGATGCGGAGGACACTAGAGAGAGTGCCCAAGTCCTGGAAGTGCTCTGGCATCCTACAACTCTTTAGATCTTGAATCCTTGATGCCTGTCAGTCCTTCTCACAAATCTACTTTTCCCAAATACAACACCTATAACCTACAATCACAAGACTTGGTTTGGGGGGTTGTGGTTTTTAGAGGCTTGCCTCAGTCAAGCCCCAGAGGACACTTAAGTCTCTGAACACCATTGTTAGATAAAGAGTGTGTGCCCTTGTGAGGCAGAGGTAAAAACCAAAGGAATCAATGATGAAAACATAATAATATGTCACCTTGTAGTGAAGCTCTCATGGAAGGAAGATGCTCTTCATGCCATGAGGAAATTGATGCTCAAATCTATAAATATCAACACACAAAACATACAAGTCTGCTCTTGCAACACAATAGAATCCTTGAATCACCTTGAGAACACTTGAACTTCACAATTGCTATCTAATTAAAATCTCTCTACTTTACAAATGAATGCCTAAGCATGCTTATATATGCAACTACAAACACTCCTGCCAAGATTTTTGTAATTCAAACTTACCGTGTCAGCAAAGGGACCTAATAACGATCACAAACTGACACTTGGAAAGTGGGGTTGCCCCAAAATAGGGTAGGACTAGGGCATAGGCACCCAAGTACTTCCCCTATTTTGGATAGGGTATAGCTCAAGGGGTCCACCTAGGTCCCATTTGCCATGAAACCTAGGTCTCATTCCATCGGGCTGCCAAATTATGAACTAAAATATCCTAAATACATGCAAAAGACCTAGGAGCTAAACCTTATGAAGGAAAAGCCCCCAAGGGGACATTTTCTGATGTTACAACATCAAATGATAAACTCAACACAAAAGTATAAACTGTAGGAGTCAATGACAACACTGAGAGGGGGGGTGAATCAGTGTTGTGTAAATTCTTATCTTTTTGCAAACTTTACAAGACAAGTAGAAAGAAAGACATTAAAGATCTATTGAGCTCATATGCACAAGGCTAATAGTGAAAGATGTGAACCAAAAACTTATAAACAAGACACAAATATGTACACATAGAGACAAATTATAACACATAAATTTCTGGAGTGGAAAACCCTCTCTAGGTAGAAAAACCACTCATGAAGTGCCTCACTGGCAAACCAAATCACCAACAGAAGTAATAAACAAATCAGAGGGATACTCTATTTCCATTCAATACAAAACATTTCTTCTCTCATATGTGTCTGTTAAATGGCCATTTTATTCAAAATCAATCCTGTATCCAGATCCCCTCAACAACACTATAAATTAATCCTGTATTCTGATCCATTCAATAACACTTTCTTATTTTGTATGTTTCATCTCTGTATTTCAAGACATGCTATCAATGCACCTGAACAAACATTATATATAAATTGAATGTCTTTTCACCTTTCATCTTCTATATATTTCATCTCTGTCAAATTATGAAGTTGCATTAATACCAAGACTCTTGATGTTCCTCTTCTCTGCAAAACAACATCCATCCATTGCAATGACTAATCATATTCCTCTATCTGCAAAAACCATTTTCCTGCAAGAATATAGATCTTCATATTTATCTATGCATAATTAAAGACTTTTTAATCTTTTCAACAAGATCCTTCATCTCTTCAATGATGCTTCATATTCCTGCAAAAACACAATATCTGAATGCAAACAAAATCAATTTAATTTTCTTCTTTGTACAAATTCCTTCAATAATTTTTATTTTCATATATCTCAAATTTACAGAACCGTTCAATCTTCTCCTTCACATTCTTCATCTTCAAAAATCATTTTGCCTTGTATAAAGCCTTCATAAAAAATCTTTTCAAAACTCTTGATCTTCTCTATAAAAATAAACTCTTGATCTTCTCTGCAAAAATACATTTCCAAAAACTTGATCTTCAAAAAAAACTTCAATTCTCACACAAAAATATGTCTCCAAAAATCTCTTTCATATTCTTCAAATCCCCTTAAAAATTTTTGCATAAAAATCTTTCATCAAAAAGACTCCTTGAAAAAAAATCTCCTTAAAAAAAAACAACTCCTTAAAATTTGCCTTAAAAAACAACTCCTTAAAATCTGCCTTAAATTTCTTTTCAAAAGACTAAAATTCTAATAATAGTCTTTTCTTAAAAAGGCACATCCACTATTTCCTCCAAGGCACGTGGGAGAGTTTTTTAAAAAAATTAGTAATAAATCTTCAATAAAGATCTCCAAAAAAAAGAATGCTTTTAAAAGCACTCACAAAGCTTTATTTTGGAAAGCTAAAAGGTAGGCTAAAAAAATCTTTTTTAAGACTTTCTAACCATTCGTGCCCCACACAAATTTGTGCCCACCTTTTTCTCAATGCATATATAAAAATTTATTATTATTATTATTTTAATGTCATAAGGATATAACATTTTGGAGCCAATAAAATAAAGTTTCTAATATTTAAAACCATATTATGGCTTATGCGTACTCCCCTTAAATATTTGATACTCATGAGTTTATTTTATAAAATCATTCTAACTTTAAATATGACCCTATGCATTTTGATCAATGCTCTTCATAAATTAAATAAGGATATTCAATGCATTTTTGAGTCTTATATCTGCTCCCCTAAAATCATACAAATTTATATGACTTATTTGATGGCTTGACATGGAGAACACCATACTATCAACACTGAAATCATTAGATGATCAGCATCTCCCTGTTTATATGAACACCATAAAACCATAAGTTAGCATCAAACATCACTTAACCAACTCCTTCAAACACCAAGTATGATCAAGAATGAACCAGTATGAACACCAAACCATGAAGATATCCTGATGACATCACTTATCAATCACTGATCCTGATGACATGAACAACTCCTGCTAATACCAACACCTTTTTGACATCAATGACAATCTGTTACCATCAATCTCCCCCTTTGTCATTGATGGCAAAACCACCTGATGCAATTTTTCTTTCTCCCCCTTTTTGACATCGGATGACAAAGACTATTATCTCCCCCTGAGAAAATAACTTCACTGAAAGATGTTAAAACTTGATCATAACATTTACAAACACATTGTATTATGAGGGCTTTGAAGACATAAACTCCTATTATCTTGTTATCTTCAACCAAAAAAAAAGAGAACCACTTACCAAAATCTTTGATACCACTTATATGACAATACCACTTCTTATTACAATACCACTATGAAGATGAAGACTGACATACTCTTGATGAAATCACATGTGATTGAAAGACAAACAATTCTTCTTCCAACAACACTTCTTGACCCACATGACAAATCTCCAATGAAACTATTTGCTCCCCCTGTGTTGAATACCACTGGTAATTCAATATAATATCACTTTTTGACACAACACCAAAATGATGAAGAAGACATAACTCTTTGATTAACTGATGAACTTGAAGAAGAACAAGGTACCACCATCAATTTCATAAGCGAATCTAGATGTCATAGCTTGACATACATACCTTACCACTTCAAAAAAAGAGGCACACAATTTTCACATACCTTTCTAAACCATATTAATGAGGAAGAACATGTCAAATTAATATACCAATGATCACTTCTAAATGAACATTCATTCTACAACAAAGAATGAGGATCATCCTCCTGCACAAGATAGCTTTTGCAATCACAATGGCAAATCTGATATCACATCTGAAATAAACTGCAATCAACAAGAATTTCTGTCTCTTGACTTTATCATTCTAATCAACCCATCAAGACTAAACACCAAGTTCTTCCTGCAACAACACTTCACATTTTCTGAAACATATCAAGCACACTTTGAATTACAACATCATGACAACTCAACAAGATATGAACAAAATATAAAAGGATCAAAATCACTCAACATCAACAAACTCTTTGTGCAGAGAACTATTGAACATCTTATCAACAACATGTATGCATTATGACATCATGAACCATTGATCACATATTTCACTGACATGCACCTCCTGAAACCTTTTGGGGATAATTGATGAAACAAGAACAACTCCCCCTAACTTCATGCTATCTATTATGCAACTGATGAAGTGACTTGTGCAAGATGCACAAACTTAGAATCTATTTTTTCTTTACTATCTTTTTGCTTCCAAACTTTCACAGGAGTTTTCTTCTGTTCATGTTTCTTCATCCAAATCTTTTCAACCTTATTCTTTTTCAAATCTATCAAACCAGATGATGCTGTTTGTCCATACATTCTGTAACTATATGCTTTGTGACTAGGAAAGTGACACTTGAAACATACAACATTAGCATTTCTTATTGAAGCAAATTGATTTCTTCTACAATTAATTGCCTTGTGTCCAAAGTGATTACAAGTATAACAATAACCATTAAATGAATAGTTATACCTGTACATGTATGCTTGTCTTATAGGAGCAGGTTTTCTAAAAATCCTTCTTTGATTGTGCACTTTTCTTTCAGGAGCAACAGGCTGATCAATTTTTCTTCTAGGAGTTTCTCTGACTTTGGAACACTCTCCTTCTTCATATCCAAGTCTAGTAGTGTCTCCATATAGTTTTTTCTTTCCCAACATCTCATATAACTTGGTGGTGCTCTTTTCAAACTCATTATTTCTTTTTGACAGAACTTTGAGACTTTCAATATTTTTTCTCAAGGTAATAATTTCAGCTTCAAGTTTTATGCATTCAAAAGATTTTACTTCATTTTCAGATTTAGCAAAATCTATCATTCTCTTGGCCTCTTCAATCTCAATCTTTAGGCTTGTAATCAATTTTTCTGAATCATCAATTTGTGTTTTTAAACTCACAGTTAGACTTCTTGCCTCTTCAAGTTTAGAGAGTGCTTTGTCTTTGAGGTCTTTTTCTTGGTGTAGCTGCAATTGTAATTTTTGGTTCTCCTTTTTATATTTCCTGAGTTCACTTAGAGCACATATGAGCTCTCCTTCTATATCAACTTCAAACTCTTGTTCATCATCACTTATAATGTGATCTTCTTCTTCTAAATCTGATTGAGTCTCATGTCCTTCATGTGAGAGTTTTTTATCATTGTCACTCTTTTCAGATAATAAGTTGTCTTCTTTTTCAGGAGCATAAATTTTTATCAACTTCTTCCACATATCCTGTGCTGTTTCACAGTGCATAACTTCACAAGAAACATCATTAGGTAGAGTAGACAATATAGCTTTCTTTGCAATATAATTACATTCAAGAGCTTCTTTTTCATTTGTAGTAACATAATACCCATTCTCAACTGACATCAAAACACCATATCCTAAAGAGGATAAGTAAATCTGCATTCTCATACACCAAACTGAGAAATTTAAACCATCAAACAAAGGAGCATCTGAAATCTTTTCTTCTAATACAATACTTGACTCAACTTGTGAGACATATCTATCAACATCTGAATTTGATAAAGATAGGGATTTTTGTGTCTTTTGACCAGAAAGAATTTTGACATTTTTCATGCTCTTATTTCTTCTACGCTTACCCATTGAACTCCACACACAGGACCTACCCAAGCTAAGTAAGCTTCAAAAGGGAACCTGGCTCTGATACCAATTGTAGGAGTCAATGACAACACTGAGAGGGGGGGTGAATCAGTGTTGTGTAAATTATTATCTTTTTGCAAACTTTACAAGACAAGTAGAAAGAAAGACATTAAAGATCTATTGAGCTCATATGCACAAGGCTGATAGTGAAAGATGTGAACCAAAAACTTATAAACAAAACACAAATATGTACACATAGAGACAAATTATAACACATAAATTTCTGGAGTGGAAAACCGTCTCTGGGTAGAAAAACCACTCATGAAGTGCCTCACTGGCTTAACTTTAAAAACTTCTTACAAAGCCTCACTGGCTGAATGACTCATTGACAATTGAGAGGTCTTACTAACCTTCAAGCCTCACCGGCATACTGTGCCTCACTGGCAAACCAAATCACCAACAGAAGTAATAAACAAATCAGAGGGATACTCTATTTCCATTCAATACAAAACATTTCTTCTCTCATATGTGTCTGTTAAATGGCCATTTTATTCAAAATCAATCCTATACCCGGATCCCCTCAACAACACTATAAATTAATCCTATATTCTGATCCATTCAATAACACTTTCTTATTTTGTATGTTTCATCTCTGTATTTCAAGACATGCTATCAATGCACTTGAACAAACATTATATATAAATTGAATGTCTTTTCACCTTTCATCTTCTATATATTTCATCTCTGTCAAATTATGAAGTTGCATTAATACCAAGACTCTTGATGTTCCTCTTCTCTGCAAAACAACATCCATCCATTGCAATGACTAATCATATTCCTCTATCTGCAAAAACCATTTTCCTGCAAGAATATAGATCTTCATATTTATCTGTGCATAATTAAAGACTTTTTAATCTTTTCAACAAGATCCTTCATCTCTTCAATGATGCTTCATATTCCTGCAAAAACACAATATCTGAATGTAAACAAAATCAATTTAATTTTCTTCTTTGTACAAATTCCTTCAATAATTTTTTTTTTTCATATATCTCAAATTTACAGAACCCTTCAATCTTCTCCTTCACATTCTTCATCTTCAAAAATCATTTTGCCTTGTATAAAGCCTTCATAAAAAATATTTTCAAAACTCTTGATCTTCTCTATAAAAATAAACTCTTGATCTTCTCTGCAAAAATACATTTCCAAAAACTTGATCTTAAAAAAAAACTTCAATTCTCACACAAAAATATGTCTCCAAAAATCTCTTTCATATTCTTCAAATCCCCTTAAAAATTTCTGCATAAAAATCTTTCATCAAAAAGACTCCTTGAAAAAAAATCTCCTTAAAAAAAACAACTCCTTAAAATTTGCCTTAAAAAACAACTCCTTAAAATCTGCCTTAAATTTCTTTTCAAAAGACTAAAATTCTAATAATAGTCTTTTCTTAAAAAGGCACATCCACTATTTCCTCCAAGGCACGTGGGAGAGTTTTTTAAAAAAATTAGTAATAAATCTTCAATAAAGATCTCCAAAAAAAAGAATGCTTTTAAAAGCACTCACAAAGCTTTATTTTGGAAAGCTAAAAGATAGGCTAAAAAAATCTTTTTTAAGACTTTCTAACCATTCGTGCCCCACACAAATTTGTGCCCACCTTTTTCTCAATGCATATATAAAAATTTATTATTATTATTTTTTTAATGTCATAAGGATATAACATTTTGGAGCCAATAAAATAAAGTTTCTAATATTTAAAACCATATTATGGCTTATGCATACTCCCCTTAAATATTTGATACTCATGAGTTTATTTTATAAAATCATTCTAACTTTAAATATGACCCTATGCATTTTGATCAATGCTCTTCATAAATTAAATAAGGATATTCAATGCATTTTTGAGTCTTATATCTGCTCCCCTAAAATCATACAAATTTATATGACTTATTTGATGGCTTGACATGGAGAACACCATACTATCAACACTGAAATCATTAGATGATCAGCATCTCCCTGTTTATATGAACACCATAAAACCATAAGTTAGCATCAAACATCACTTAACCAACTCCTTCAAACACCAAGTATGATCAAGAATGAACCAGTATGAACACCAAACCATGAAGATATCCTAATGACATCACTTATCAATCACTGATCCTGATGACATGAACAACTCCTGCTAATACCAACACCTTTTTGACATCAATGACAATCTGTTACCATCATAAACAACACGTGAGACACTAGATTTTTACGTGGAAAACCCAAAAAGGGAAAAATCATGGTGGGTGTTAGCCCACATAAATATGTATGTTATATCAATACCAAAAAATAGAGGCTCACTACCCAAATTGCTCACTGCAAGGCTCACCGCCAAAGGGTATCTCACTGCCAAAGGGTGGATCACTGCCAAAGGGTGGCTCACTACCAAAGGGATGAACTAAGATAACAACATCTACTCCATGCCAAGGTTCAATTCCGTTGAAGTACAAAACACTTCTTCTCTACTCTCCTACCTTACTTCACTTTATCTTCACATCTTCACACACAGATCCATTTTCATGACTCAATTACAAGTATTTATACACTACATCAACCTTGGAATGGTCATCAAGGTTGGCATCACAAACATCAACCATTGGAACAATTTCCAAGGTTGGCATTACAAATATTTACAAAATAGGTCTTGACCTAATACAAAATTAATGTGAAGGAAATGATGTAAGAATATATGTGGATCACACCACACCTTAGCTGGGACTCAAACATGATCTTCCACCCCATGAAACACTTCTACAATCTTTAATAGATCTCCACAATCACTGAAATTAACCAAGTTGGCTAAGACTAGTTACACGCTATGTTATCTGGGAATAATCTTCAAACATGATCTTAATTCCTTAATGTGGAACAATGTAAAGGTAAGAACATGATCAAGAGACATCCACAAGCACATTGTAATCATCAGAAGCAACCGCACAAACTCTAACCACTTTATCCATGAGATTCTTCACACCAGAGCACATGAACTTTCACTGTCTTCAATTGTCATGAAAGAAAGATAGCTTGCAAACTGCCAAATCATGAACCATTATAGTTGTAGGAACTTATCATCATCCTAGACTTCCCTCTAGAAATTCAGAGCAAAATACTTCAATGCAGAGGAATGCAGAGAAAAATACTTTCTCCTTGTTGCCAGAGAATAATAAGAAAAAGTGGGTTTTATTCTGGTGAATGTAACTCACTCAAATATTCATACCAGAGGCTCAAACTCAAGATTTAGTATCTTTAGACATGCCTCAAAATAACTTTCAATCTGCAAACCAAGATCTCTAATATGCAAGAAATGCAGAGCAATCTTCTGAATTGTTCTTCAGTATGTAACTCACTGTCTTCCTTGTGATTCACTTGTTTCCTTTCTGATTCTTCTAGAGGGGATAATTTTCTCAATGTCCTCAACATACAAGGCTTCTAAACAAATAACAAAATAGGATAAAGTTGACACTAATGACAACAAAGATAGATTGACATCAATGACAACACCGATTAGGCACATACTTGTAACAATCTCCCCCTTTGTCATTTATGACAACATATGATGTGAAAAACTATAACATCCATCAAGACAAGATTCTCCCCTTTCTTTTTACACATTTGCACTCTTTCTCCACCTAAGTTTTTCACATGATTTCTCTCCCCCTTTGACATCAATGGAAAAGGGCACATACTTGCATTCTGCTGCTCTAAACCAAGCTCTCTTATAAACTCTCTCCATCTGACTACTCCCCATGAGAAGTAGCCCTTACAAGCATCAATCTGGATCTAGAGGTAGAAATCTAAGCACCACCAGACTGATGCACTCTTGTGCATCTTGGTTTAGAGTAGGAGGTGTGATAACCCATAACTTTTCTCTAAGATACTCAAAAGTATCCTTAGGTAGAGACTTGGTGAAAATGTCTGCAATATGATCTTTCATAGATACATACTCCAACTTGACTTCATTCTTTGTCACTTTTTCTCTCAGAAAATGATATCTTATGGATATATGCTTTGTCCTTGAATGCATTACTAGATTCTTTGATATTTTTATGGCACTTGTATTGTCACAAAAGATTGTAATTGGATCTTCATACACAACTCTGATGTCCTTCAATGTCTACTTCATCCATAACACTCGAGTGCAACTGCATGCTGCTGCAATGTATTTTTCTTCTATAGTAGACAAAGATATTGAGTCTTGTTTCTTGCTTAACCAGGATACCAACCTTTTTCCTAAGAAGAATGCACCTCCACTTGTACTTTTCCTGTCATCCACATCTCCAGCCCAATCTGCATCAATGTATGCACTAAGAGTGAAATCATTGTCTTTTGGATACCAAAAACCATAATCCATTGTGCCTTTCAAATATCTCAGTATTCTCTTGATTGCCATCACGTGTGACTCTTTAGTTTCTTCTTGAAATATTTCCACAAGACAAACTGCATGCGTTATGTTAGGTCTGGTTTGAGTGAAATAAAGCAATCCTCCAATCATGGATCTGTACCTTTTTTGATCTTCCATAGGTGAATCATCATTTTTTCTTAATTTGCAACTAGTCACCATGGACGTGCTTACTAGTTTGGAGTCCTCCATCCCAAACTTCTTCAACAACTCTTTCAAATACTTAGACTGATAAATGAAGATTCTTTTTCTGATTGATTGATTTGCAAACCCAAAAAGAAATTCATTTCCCTAAACATGGACATTTCAAATCACTTTTCATCTCACTGGCAAAACTTATGTACATATCTTCATTTCCTCCAAAGATAATGTCATCAAAAAAGACTTCGACAATTAAGATCTAATCATCATTGATTTTGAAGTAGAGATTGCTATCTGCAATACCTTTACTAAATCCCAATTGCAATAGATACATGTCTAACCTTCCATACTAGGCTTTAGGGGCTTGTTTGAGTCCATATAAAGTTTTCTTCAACCTACATACCATATCTCCTTGATTTGATAATTGGAATCCATCTGGTTGCTCAATGTATACTTCCTCTTCTAATTCACCATTTAGGAAGGTAGATTTCACATCCATCTAATATACCTTAAAATCTTTGTGAGCTGTAAACACCAGAAACATTTTGATTGCTTCAATCTGAGCTACTGGGGCAAAGGCTTCTTCAAAATCTATACCTTTAATTTGAGAATATCCTTTGCATACAAGTCTTACTTTATTCCTTACATCTTCTCCATTTTCATTTAGCTTGTTCCTAAAGACCCATTTAGTTCCAAAAACATTTTTGTCAGTAGGTCTAGGAACTAATTCCCAAGTTTCATTATTTTCTATCTGCAATAGTTCTTCCTTCATTGCCTTTACCCAATTTTCATCATTACATGCTTCATTCATAGCTTTTGGTTCAATCTTTGAAAGTAAATAGTAATTGACTTGTTCTTCTATAGCTCTTCTTCTGGTCTAAACTCCTTTATTGTTATCTCCTATGATTTGATCTTCAGAGTGATTTAATTTCACATACCTGGGTGTCTTAGTAATGATTTTCAGAGCTTGTTCTTCTTCTTCCTCTATGTTTTCTTCTTGCTACACTACTACTTTGCTTGCAGGGATATTCAATTCATCAGATTCATATCCACTTGATACCTTTTCCTTGCTTTCATCAACTTTTACATTTTCACTCTCAATGATCTTCTTCAACCTGTTATTGTAGCACTGGTAGGCCTTACTCTTGGTAGAGTATCCAAGGAAGATTCCTTCATCACACCTTGCATCAAACTTTCCTAGATCATCATCTCTCCTGATGTAACATTTGCTTCCAAAGACTTTGAAATACTTTACTGTGGGAATCTTTCCATACCAAAGTTCATAAGGAGTTTGAGTACCATTACCTTTCACTTGAACTCTATTTTGGATGTAAACAACAATATGAATAGCCTCTTTCAAAAATACTTTCAACAGATCTACTTCCTTCATCATTATTCTAGCAACTTCTTGGACTGTCCTATTTTTTCTTTCCACAACTCCATTTTGCTATGGAGTCCTAGGTGTAGACAGCTGTCACTTTATCCCATGCTCTTCACAGAAAATGTTGAATTCATTTTATGTGAACTCACCTCCTCTATCAGATCTCAAGCATTTGATCTTCAAATCTATTTCATTCTCAACCATTGCCTTGAAAGATTTGAACTTTTCTAGGGCTTCCAATTTATCTCTTAGAAAAGTAACCCAAGTCATTCTAGAATAATCATCAATAAGCAACATGAAGTACATGTCGCCTTGTAGACTTCTTACCCTTGTAGGACCACAGAGATCTATATGCACTAGATCCAGGAAACCGGTAGAAAATTGTTCTTTGCTCTTGAAACTTGTCCTTATCTACTTTCCCAAATGACATTCCTTGAAAATTGAATTGGAGGGTTTCACAAGTTCTGGTAAATCTCTCATAACTTGACTTGATATTATCTTTATCAAACTATCAAAATTTATATGACACATCATTCTATGCCATAGCCAACTTTCATCTGTTTGTGCCAACAAACAATAATCATTAGTTCCTCTTAATTGATAGATTTTACCTTTTATCCTCTTACTGGTAGCAATGACAGTTCCAGAGATTTCCATGATCTTGCATCCATTATCTTTGAATCTCAGATCATATCCTTTATCACACATATGTCCAACACTCAAAAGGTTATGCTTCAAACCCTTTACATATAGGACATTGTTAGTATTATGCTTTCCATCAAATGAGATGGATCCTTTTCCACAAATCTTACCAGTTCCATTATCCCCAAACCTAACCAGTCTACCATCATACTTTTCCAATCTTACAAACTTACTTTTGTCATCTGTCATGTGATGAGAGCATCCACTATCAATAATCCATGCATCCTTATCTTTGTCAACCTAAATAGCCAAAGCACTTTCTTCTACTGGTTCTTCATCCTTCACACAGCTAGCAGAATTAGTAGAGACATGATCTTCTTTAATAGCAATAAATAGACATTCATTTGCACTAGTACTAGCATGATTAGAATCATCATCTGTCACTCCTTCATCATCAAAATCTCTAACATAGTAACATTTCTTTGGAACTCTAGGTTTGCTCTCATATATCTTCTTATTCCTTTCAATTCTTTCAGGGCATCTAGAAGCATAATGGCCTACTTTGACTTTGAACTTACCGAAGCCTCTTTGTAGCATGTTAACAAAGTTAGCTTCAAGTTCTTCAAATTCATCATCCACTCTATATTTCTTAGCTCTAGAAATCCTTTTTGAAGTACTGTCTTTAAAAGCTAATTCAACTTTTGGCAGTGTATCACCAAATTCTCTCATTTCAAAGGCTGTAAGCTTTCCAAGTAACTGATCTTTCTCAATAGCTTTCACAGACATAAACTCTTCAATAGAAGCTACCTTGTGACAATAGGATTTTGGTAGTGATCTAATAATTTTCATCACAACTTCCTTTTCACTGAGAGTTCCTCCCATACCTTTTATTCTAGTAACAAGTTCATCAACTCTTCGCATAAAGGCTGTTATGTTCTCATCTTCATTCATCTTCAAACCCTCATATCTCACTTTCAGGGTCTGAAGCTTCACTTCTTTTATAGAATCATCTCCTTCATATAGATTTTTTAGCTTCTCCCATACCTCATTTGTAGTTTCAAGATCAACAACTTTTATCAGTACTAAGTCACTTAAGGAACTTAACAAAGCATCCTTTGCTTTGATAACCAACTCATATTCTTTGATATCATATTCAATTGTCAAACCACCTTTAGGCATGACAAATTATGACTACGTAGCTAGCCATACTTTATAACCAAGACGAAGGAGATGGATTTTCATCCATACCTTTCAAAGCGCATAATTTGTTCCATCAAAATGTGGAGCTTCCTTCTTATACGACATACTGGATCTTCCTCAAGTTGTTAGGCTTTCCTTAGAGGACCTTGCTCTTATACCAATTATTGAACTACACTGAACAACTAAGAGGATGGGTGAATCAGTTGTCCTAAAACTTTTAACCAAATATGATCACCAACTTATCAATTAATTATATTCAGATGTAACCATGAAAGAATCAAATGAGAAACTCAACACAAAAACATAAACAACATAGAAGATACTAGATTTTTATGTGAAAAACCTAAAAAGGGAAACACCACGGTGGGTGTTAGCCCACAAAACTATGTATGTTATCAATACTAAAAAACAAAGGCTCACTGCCCAAATTGCTCACTGCAAGGAAAGGCTCATTGCCGAAGGGTGGCTCACTACTAAAGTGTGGTTCACTACCAAAGGGTGGCTCACTGCCAAAGGGTGGCTCACTGCCAAAGGGATGAACTGAGATAACAACATCTACTCCATGCCATGGTTCAATTCTGTTGAAGCACAAAACACTTAAGCTCTGCTCTGCTACCTTACTTCACTTTATCCTCGCATCTTCACACACAGATCTATTTTCATGACTCAATTACAAGTATTTATACACTACATCAACCTTAGAATGATCATCAAGGTCGGCATTACAAACATTTACAAAATAGGTCTTGACCTAGTACAAAATTTATGCTAAGGAAATGATGTAAGAATATATGTGGATCATGCCACGCCTTAGCTAGGACTCAAACATGATCTTCTATGCCACGACACACTTCTACAATCTTCAATAGATCTCTGCAATCACTAGAATTAACCAAGTTGGCTAAGACTGGTTACATCCTACATTATCTGGGAATAATCTTCAAACATGATCTCAATTCCTTAATGTGGACCAATGTAAAGGTAGGAACATGATCAGGAGACATCCACAAGCACGTTGTAATCACCAGGAGTAAATGCACAAAATCTAACCACTTTATCCATGAGATTCTTCACACCAGAGCACATGAACTTTCACTATCTTCAATTGTCATTAAAGAAAGAGAGCTTGCGGACTGTCAAATCATGAACCATTGTAGTTGTAGGCACTTATCATCATCCCAGACTTCTCTCTAGAACCACAGAGAAAACTACTTCAATGTGGAGGAATGCAGAGCAAAATACTTTCTCCCTGTCATGAGAGAATAATAAAAAAATTAGGTTTTAGTCTGGTGAATGTAACTCACTCAAATCTTCATACTGAAGGCTCAAACTCAAGATTTAGCATCTCCAAACATGAATCTAAATAAATTTCAATCCACAGACCAAGATGTCTAATCTACAGGAAATGCGGAACAATCTTCTGAACTGTTCTTCAGTATGCAACTCATTGTCTTCACTATGATTCAGTTGTTTCCTTTCTAATTCTTCCAGAGGGGCTAATTTTCTCAATGTCCTAAACATACAAGGATTCTAAATAAATAATAAAATAGGATACAATTGACACCAATGATAACAAAGATATGTTGACATTAATGACAAAACTGATTAGGCACATACTTGCAACAATAAGCTCTAAAATGGCTCATCAGGATTGAGTTCCCACCCTAAATAATGCAAATGTGTTGAGAAAACAACAAGCAAATGAGGTTCAAAATCAACAAAATGACCAAAATATCCTTGGGAATGATCAAGGGCTTAATCAACATGTGAATCATCATCCACAAAATAATCAGAGACAAAATGCAAATAATAATAGGGTTTACAACATAATGTGAGAAATAAATTTTTTTAATGCTAATCCAAAAAGGAATGCAAATGCTAACCAATTGGGTAGAAGACCTATGTACTTAGATAGGTTCAAACAGTTAGATTTCACCAGCATTCTTGGATACCCTAACCCTATTGATAATGGTATCACGAGTGAACTACCAAAATTTTTAGGAAACAATGCTATATCAGGAGAAGATCACTTGAAGACTTTCCTGAATGTCATGGATAATTTTGAGGTAGAGCATGAGGATGTTTTCATGAAATTGTTTATGCAATCTTTGATTGATGAAGCCAAAGAATGGTATAGAGGGTTGATTGATCAGATTATCACATCATGGGATGAATTTAAAAGAATCTTTAGAGAATAGTATGGTCTTGTACACAAATGCATTTAATGCCAAGACATCGTATGAACTAAGAGACAAGAGTCTAGCTAGCCTTAGGGATACTTTCAGAATTGCAACTAATATAGAAAATAATAGGAAAGCATCAGGTAAAGGAAACAGAAGGGATGATGTAATAATTTTACAGAATCCAAACAATAGAATTCAAAATGTTCATAATAACAGTTCCGCATGTGAAGATAAATTTGATAAATTGACTACTTCTTTCAAGGATCTAAGTTATAAACTTGATAAGAATGAAAAAGGATTTGTTCCTAAAAAACTAGACTTATCAAAGGCAGGAAAAGAGACCTCAGTTGCATGATATGCCATACAATACAAATTGGCATAATGGTAGGCCTATTCCCAATAACAAAACTAATCAAAGATCCTAGAATATTAAAGAAACTCCTGATCCCTTGAAGAAGACCATTAATATTGTGGAGGATGCTCCATGATGTATAATATGCCAAATGTCTCATTCATAGTCACAATGTATGATTGCCCAGTCTTTTTATAATGATGTTAATGCATGTGATGAGTGTAATGAACCCCATTGCATTGAAGATGACAATGTTAACATGCTTTTTGCAAGTGGGGATTACTCTTCTTCTAATGAGACAGATGTGGAAATAGATGTAGATAAGAGAAGATGCTACAAGGATGTAAATTGTTAGTAGGTTTTTTCAGATGAAAAAAATGTGGATCATAAAGTTTGTGCCCAGGAATCACATGCTCCTTTAATTAACTTAAGAAGGCCATCTGATGAAGAAATTAGAGCTCTTACAGCTGCTGTAGTAGCCCAGGTTAAGAGTAATTACAACATCAGGAACAAAGTTTAGGTAGGTGAATCAGGTCAACCAGGAGGCATCTTTGTAAAACAACCTCAACAGAAGCACAAAGACCTTGAGCCACAGAAAAAATAGAGTAACAAGAATAAGAGATCCAAAAGAAAGATTGAATCAAAATGCTAAGAATGCAGATGGTAAGGTTTCTCAGGATGGAGAAAAGACTAAAGGTTCACATGTAATAGATGATAGTTAGAAAACTACAAAAGGTAAGGTTAGACAGACCCATGGGAAGGGTAAAAATGTGGCTCAAGCTATGACAGTTATACAAAATTATGCTCCATTTGACATAATTCAAGCTTTGTCTAAGATGAAAGTCTCAGTACCACTAATGGAAATGATGAAAATTGAAGAGTATAGAAATAAGGCATTGGCCTTAATCTCAGGAGTATCTTATCAGACAGACCATGCTACTAAGGATCAAAATAATATCCAAGAAATGAGTGTTGATGAAGAAGAAATTCCTAAAGTTTATCTAGAAAAATAGTAACAAAATGCCCTTCCCAAGTAGAACCATTTTATGTGTCCCTTATTGTAAATGGGAAAGTAATTAGGAACTACATGCTTGATTCAGGTGCTTCAACATCATGCCTCTGGCTGTTATGCAACAAATTGGATTGAATATAGACAAGGCATGTGGAAATTCTTATGCTATGGATGCTAGAGAAGTACCAGTTATAGGGATTATGAAAAATGTGGACTTCATGCTTGCAGCCTATCCAGAAAAAACCTATACAATGAATGTTACAGTAGTTGATATCAAGCCACAAAATGGTATGCTATTGTCTAGGAGGTGGGCAACATTAATTAGAGGAAGCATGCAATTGGATCTTTCATATGTCATGATTCCCATGAATGGTAAGGATGTAAAGCTAGTTAGTGAAGAAAGAGCACTAGATACAGTTGAAGATCATGAACCAGAAGATCAAATTTGCTTTGTGGATACTGACTATGAAAATATTAGGGTTATGTCCTGTGATCAGAATGAAAAAAGGAAAGAACCAATTAATGAAGAGTTTGAAAAATAGAAAGACCAAAATAGCTTATGGACCAAGTACTTCAATGGTACTTTCTCAAAAGAAGGTTCTAGTGCAGGAGTGGTATTTCTATCTCCTACTGGTAAGATCCTAAAATTCTCCTTTCTATTGAAATTTTCTTGCACAAATAATATTGCAAAATATGAAGCCTTGTTGCTAGGATTGAATGTTTCTCGTAAACATGAAATTAAAATGTTAAGGGTGTTTGGAGATTCAGAATTAATGGTTTCTCAAGTAAGAGATAGGTATGCTTCAAAGAATAAAAGACTAAAACAATATAAGCATGTTGTTTTGGATACTATAGAGTTGTTTGATGCATTCTCAATAAATTGGATAGAAAGATCAAAAAATGTTATGGCAGATTTCATGGCTAATGTAGCCATCAGACTAGATGATATCACTTTGTCTGCTATTACAAATGTTGAGATTAAAATTAGACTAGCAGTGCTAGATAATGTATGCAATTGGCAAGTATTTGAAGATGGCAAAGATCTGATAAAGTTTCTACATTGTATTGATGAGTATGAGAATCAAGAAATTGATTTCCAAAACTTTGTAGAAGTTGTAGATGGGAAGGATTCCCTTTTTGGAAAAGAAGTAATACAACTTAAAACTAATAATATCCCAAGAGGGTTAGTGGCTCTAGAAAGAGCATTTGACAATAGAGATCAGTTGACTACCAAGACCTCTCCCCCTCACATGGAAGATTTGGAGGAGATAAACTTGGGTACACAAAATACTCCAAAGAAAATATACATAGGTAAATGTTTGAAACCACATATTAGAGCAATGTTGATAGCCTTACAGAGAAAATACAAACATGTCTTTGCTTGGTCATATGAAGATTTGAAATCATATAGAGAGGAATTATTTCAGCATGAAATCCCCCTTAAGCCTAGAGCTAAGCTGTTTAGACAGAGGCAAAGGCCTATTAACCCCACTCTAGCTTTGAAAATGTAGGAGGAACTCATGAAGCTTAGGGATGTTGGAATTATTGATCCCATAAGACATTCTACTTGGGTGTCAAATCTTGTCCCAGTGAGAAAAAAGAATGGAGATATAAGACTGTGTGTAGATTTTAGAAATCTGAATGTGTCTTCTTTGAAGGATAATTACCCCTTGCCCAACATTGAAGCTATGTTGCAAAGGGTGAAAGGGTGTGAACTCTTGTCCATGATGGATGGATTTTCAAGATATAATTAGGTGAAGGTGAAAGAATTAGAACAGTATAAGACTTCCTTCACAACTCCATGGGGAACTTATGTTAGGATGCCATTTGGATTGACAAATGCTGCTGCTACTTTTCAAAGAGCAATGGATGTTACTTTTGTAGGTTTGATTGATTCTATCCTAGTTGTATATCAAGATGATTTAACTTCTTAATCAAAGAAGGAAGAACAACACTATATGCATCGGCACTAGAATATGGCATCTCCCTGAAACCTAAGAAGTATTCATTCGGTGTAATTGAGGGAAAGCTCTTGGGGCACATAGTGTCTAAGGATGGAGTCAGGATTGATCCAGAGAGGGTTGTAGCAATTGATAAAATTTAGATGCCCAAGACAGTTAAATGCGTCCAATCATTCTTTGGGCAAATTAACTTTATTAGAAGATTTATTCCTAACTAAATGGAGAGATTACCAAGGCCATATCTAAGATGTTGAAAAAAGGTGAATCTGTATTTTGAGGAAGCAAGGCAATTTAATCATTTCAAAACATCAAAGAAGATATCAAGACCTCCCCTATTCTAAAGTCTCTTGATTTTTCTAAACCCTTCCAATTGTTTTCATTTGCTTCATTCCATACAATTGCTGCATGTGCATTACAAAAAAATGATGACGGGTTTGAACAATCGATTGCCTTTTTTAGCAAGTCCCTACAAGCAACAAAATTGAAATATGAATTTATGGAGAAGTAGGCCTATGCTTTGGTTAGAGCAGTCAAGAAATTCAGAACTTATCTGGTTGGAGCTCAGGTTATAGCATATGTGCCACATGCAGCAGTTAAAGACATATTCACTCAACAGGAAGTGACTGGAAGGAGATGTAGATGGATAAATAAAATCTAGGAGTTTAATATTGAGATTCAGGTTACCAAATTGGTAAGGGGACAAGGTTTGGTTAAACTAATGATAGAATCAAATTTGGAAGCATGCTAGGTAAATGTAGTTTAGGATCAAGTTTGTGAAATGTATAAGTCAGATTGGTACAAAGACATTGTGTATTACTTGTAGAATCTAAATTGTCCTACTCACTTAAGTGACAGCCAAAAGGGAACATTGAAATTACATGTTGTCAAATATGTTATTCTCTAAGGTGAATTGTATTGGAAGAACCCTGAAGGTGTATTTCTCAAATGTGTAGATGAAAATCAAGCCATAAATATTATGATTGATATGCATGGAGGGATGTGTGGTGGACATTATACATCTAGGACTACTGCCCATAAGATTCTCAGAGTAGGATACTGGTGGCCAACACTTTTCTCTAATACACATAAGATGGTGAAGAAATGTGATTCTTGCCAAAGATTTTTGGGAAAGCTTAAGTATGCAGGTGCATTACCCCTTAAGACTATAATAGTAGAGGCTCCATTTCACCAATGGGGAATAGACTTCATAGGAGAGATATTAGAAAAGTCAAGCAGAGGACACAGTCAGATATTGGTTGCTATAGATTATTTTAGCGAGTCGATCGAGGCCATTCCAAACAAGAAGGCCACAAGTAAGGTTGTGCTTGATTTCATCTTAGAACACATAATAATCAGATTTGGGGTACCAGAAAAATTGGTTACAGATAATGCAATGTGATTTAGATATGGTGAGTTTGTTGATTTCTACAACAATTATGGAATCATTTTGTCTCATTCTTCACCATATCACCCCCAAGGGAATGGTCAGGTAGAGTCTAGTAACAAAAGTCTCATGAATATAATCAAGAGAATAATTGATAAAACTAAAAGAGCATGGGATTCAAAATTGAAGTTGGCACTATGGGCTGACAGAGTAACAGTGAAAAAAGAAACTGGTAAGTCTCCATTTGAATTGGTGTATGGTGTGGAGGCCAAGTTGCCAGTAAATAATCTCTTGCCAGTGTACACGTTTGTCCAAGAAAGTGGTGAGGATATGGAGGACTCAATGGCTAAGAGAGTGAATTAGTTGATCACATTAGCTGAAGTTAGGAGAGAAGCTCAGAAGACCAATATCAGGAAACAACAAAAGGTGGAGCATTTGTTTGACAAAAGGACTACAGAAAGAAAATTTAAGGTCAATGATTTGGTTCTTGTGTGGAATGCCAAGAACCAGGATAATAGTAAACATGGAAAATTTGAACCATTACGGGTTGGTCCTTATCTGGTAAGTAATACTCAAGAAGAGGATTCCTATTTTCTCCAAGGATTAGACGGTGAATTTCAGGAGTTACTTGTGCATGGAGTATTCCTAAAACCTTACTTTTCATAAGTTCTCCTCTTTGTATACTATAAATTAATTATTTATAGGTTGTAGATAGTGTACATTTTTGTATAGTCAGTCATTTTTGGTCATCTGGTTTGCTCTTGGAAGTCCAATGGTTCTCGCTGCAACCTAAAAGTTTGCATGTCCCTAGTCGGAGCTATTGGTGGTACCTATAGAAGTTTAGGGTTTTAGGTTCATGAAATTGCAAGTTTCTTTCCTTTGAAAATCTTTAAACCTAAGTCCCTAAGCTCATACACTTTATTTTCTAAATGTCTGTTGGCTGCCTATGGTAGGTTTTTGATCCCTTCAGTTATGAATTGAAGTCTTTATATCTATTAAGTGGCCGGCCCCATGTCCTAGTCTTACCCCTTATGGCTCGTGAAAACTTAAACCCATGTTCTAAGTCTTCACATATGTTATGAGGTTTAATATAAGTTGTTTCATAGCATCATAGCGCATTATAGGTGACATCATCATCTTGCTACACGGCTGTGACAAGGTGACACCTGTCAAATGATTTGGGCTTATAGCCCCTTTATTTCAGAATCTTACATTGAGCAACCGTATGCTGCCAAGTGTCGGTCTAAAAATGGTCTGAAGGAAAGTTCTAATCTAATGGTTGCACATCATTGCAAGGGTATCTTTCCCAAAAAGAATCTTCACCATGCTGTTGTGAGATGGTGACACATGGCCTCATCTTATCAAAAAGAAAAAGGCAAATTAAAGGTGGATGCGTGGAGGCTTTATCGCACCTGTGCAGGGTAGGTAAGTGGTGGCACACCTCTAGCTATGAGACCGCAAAATGATGCCACATGTCCAAGCCAGACAAAAGTGATATGGTCAGTGAAGGAAGTACATCTAATTTGGATCATCCTTATTGGTTGAGGACTTTTCAACTATGATGGCCAAGATTTTTAAATCTTATGGGTAAATGACAACTGTGGATCTCACAGGAATAGACTTAGACCAATGGCATAGATTTAAATTTTTATGATGAATGTTGAAGGCACCCTGTGACACAAATGAAAGATTAAGGTCGAGGCTACCTCCATTAATGCCTTAGAACCTATGCTAAAGGTGAAAAATTAGGGCTCTTTGCATCATTTCTTCAAGCACAAACAGAGTTCAGATGTGTAGTGGATTCTCAAGTGAGCAAAGAACAAATCTCAAACTTTCGCAAGCATAAACTAGTAAGTTCATTTTTTCTAAGCTATGCCTAACATATTTTAAGTTGGCTATTTGATTGAGAAGATAGATAATTGTCAGTATAAGAAGCCCCAGTTTATTACAATCAGTTTGAAAAATGAGTCAATCCAGTCAAGCTTCTACCCCTAAGCACAGCTTAGATGATGACCTTATGCTCTAGTTCCTAGGATCTTCTAGGAGAGCCCTAAATTTTCATGGTCCCAGCGTGCCAGATGATCAATTCCTTAACTTTTGCTATAAATATAGAGATGCCCAATTGCCAGTTCTTGGTTGGGTCTTGTTTGAACACTCACACTGAAGAATGGATTATAAATCTCCAGTCTACCATGCTTGGCACTTTGATTTGGCAAAGCTTATATGCCCTAATGTATTCCCTAATCCAGACCTGGTGAGGGCGATAGCACAGAGATACGATCCTCAGACGAGGACAGTCTTGATGGGAAAAGGCACAAAGATTATCAAGTTCACAAAGGGATACATTGCCACTGTGTTTAACTCAAACTCTATGGCTAATAAGCCAATTGACCTAAATGCATTGAAGAAAAAGTACCGAACTATTAAGTGTGCCTATAGAGATTTCAACTTGGCCAAGCACAGGCCAAGAGGTGTTGATGGTAAATTGGTGAGAATATCTGATAGTGAGGAGGAAACCTTCCAATACAATCTGTTCATGCATTATTTTGTCAGAACATATCAGAGCTTGTGCCAAGTGCTAGGTAGGGATGCCTCAGACAGAATGCCTATCTCTCTAATGATGATGGTAGTGGATATTCAAAGTCAAGAGACTAGGGAGCCATATGACTATGCTTCCTACATTGCTAATAAAATGTACAAACAAATGGCAACAATCAAGAGCAAGTTATTTACTACAAATGCCCATGTTGAATTCACATGGTATTCCATGTTGTGCCATATGCTTCTATTTTCTTTGTCAGGAATGTGGCACCAAAATCTACATGTCAAAATGGCAGATGCATAGGGAAACATGTTGCTAGTGCAGATGTGGACATGCATGGTAGACACACATTGTGTTGATGCTGATTATGTTATTTTTGAAGAATATTTTGTGAGGAGAGTTCTAGGTTTATTGGAGCCATAAGGAGAAAGGGTACATCTAGATGTAGTAGGTTTCTTAATGCCTTTGGACAGAGCTCCTCATTTGGGGATTGATCACAATTGGGGTGACAGGTTTTACCATGAGCACACCACTTGCATCAGGATCTATGGGTGTGAGGCCCCTCCCCACATTCTGCCTAAGTATGTACCTAAGAGAATTGCATTTTTGGATATCATTAGGCAATTAAATGAATCAGATAAGGAGCATCTAAGGAAGCTCAAGAAAAGCGCATTTTTTCCTACCTCCCTCATATTCAGTGACTTTCTGACAGCTGATAAAAATGGGTTGGATTAGATTTACTCAGTGCTACAATGCTATGGGATGTATTTGGAGAAGCTGAGGATATTTGACCCTAAGGGTTTCATTGACAGAGTCAGGGTTAGCAAACAAAGATCAAGGTACATTCACCAGGTCAATTTTGATGAAGATACTATCAGAAATTGTTTCACAATGAATGATGTCCACACTTTGAGAATCAAGTGGGACACTATAATGGCAGGAGAAAGAATGAGGAAGAATATGAATGCTGCATATCAGGGTTCCTTTGTAGAGGTGCATGATCCTATACAAAGAATCTAGAAAATGTTGGATAATGTAGAGCAACTAATTGCTAGTGCTCCTGCAGAAGAAGAAAGGCCCTCCTTTCTGTAGGAATACACTCAACATTGAGAGGGGGGGTGAATCAGTGTTGTTAACAATTTTTGCTCCTTTTCTTAATTTAATTTCACAATTGTAAAATTCTTCAAATAGAACAAAGAAAATATGCAGAGTATCAACACAAAACTTGACACAAGAAATTTCCCGAGTGGAAAACCCTCCTGGGGTATAAAAACCACTCAACTGCCTCACTGGCTTAACACAAATTTCAGATTACAATTGTCTCACTGACATTACAATTTTGCCTCACTGGCATATTGTACTTCTCTGCATGTCTCACTGACATTACAACATCAACAATTTCAATGAAAAATATAACTCAGGGGATTTCCCTGTTTCAATGAAAACAAAACCTTATTTCTCCCTTTTAAAACAAGCAAAGATATATTCTTTACAATTAAACTTCAAATCAATCAATTTTGATCTTCAAAAATACTTCATATCTCTGCAAAAACAACCTCAAACTAATTCACCATTTCTTGATCTTTCTCCCTGTGCAAAACTGAACAATTTACCCTCTCTAAAAATTATTGTCTTTCATCACTTTCACTTTCTCTAAACAAACATTAATTCATCCTGATCATTGAAGAACTCCATTCATTTATTGAACCAACATTCTTTCAAAACCTCAACACAATTCTCTGAAATAAAATTGTTTCTTCATACCTGCATAAAAATCATTTCATAGCAAAAATCCCATTAAAAGCTTCTCACCACACACAAGATCTTCTCTCTTATCTACATCATTTTTCACCCCTGAAAAAAATTCTCTTTATACAAATGAACTTTCATCATTCAATCTTCTACAAATCCGTTCAACTTCTAACATCATATATTTTTTATCACCTTCAAATCTTATTCTCTCAAAAATAAAAAAATCTTGATGATCACAATCTTTCATCTTCTCAAAAAAACTCTCCAACACAAAATCAATATTTTCTTCTCCTTAAAAATTGCATTGTATTCTATATGATTTCTAAAATAAAAGTTTCTAATTTCTAAATGTCTTCGTCGATCCACATTCCATGATTGAAAAAATCTTTTAAGAATCTTTCTATAAGCAAAATCTTCTGACTTTCCAAATGCAACTTTTGCTGTCACTTTAAATTAGAAACAAGTTGATTTTCTGCCTTTTAAACCACAGAACCCGTCAATTTTTACCTCTTCAACCTGCGGCATAATTCAAATTTCTACCACCGGATGTGGTAATCCCTCCATCTATTGTTTAAACCTTAACCGTTGATCGGCTTTCTCGTGCCCACATTGGAACTTCCACCGGCGCTCACCCGAAGCCTAACACAAGGGGCCGATAAATACAACGAGGCACATACCCTCAAGTTGTAACTTAAAACCCGATGACCTTCTCAATTGGTCAACAGAACATTAGAACTAAAGTGCTTTGACAGTTAGCTTTGTGGTTTTTAATCTAAGTTTGGATTTTGCAAATATGACAATTTGATCTTAACACCATATATGCTGACCACAATTTGATCTTAAAACTTTATATCATGTAATAAGCAAATATGCATTACCTGACCACATATTGATGAGACCACATATACACTTGATAAGTATATGACATAACATAGGACATGTCACATATTTACTCACACTATTTCACTGTAAAATCTGATGTCCCTGATCTGAGAACCATATCACTAAAATCATTACCATGAAGAAGACCATGTCACTGATGAAGACCATTCACTAATTTGAGAACCATATCATTGAAATCATTACCATGAAGAAGACCATGTCACTGATGAATCTATCTTTTTGGCATCAATGAAAACCACCATCATTTTGACATCAATGAAAAGACAATATACTCAACTGTGAAATGTGCTACAAAACTCCCCCTTTGTCTTTGACATTGATGGCAAAACCATAACTGATTTCTCCCCCTTTTTGACATAAAAATGTCAAAGGCAAAAAAATAATCACCACAACCAATAGATTCCTGTTCTTGTAAATACAATCCTCTGAAAAAAATTTGTCAAAACCAACACTTTACTTCATACTGATTAAATGCACAATACTGTAACACTGCCAACCACAAAATATGTACAAAAACTATATACAGGCTATGTAGAAATGAGATTCAGGACATCAAAAATAATCTAGAAGACAATTCCCCCTGAATCTAATATCTCTGTAACTTACTGAAGAGAGACAAGAGACAAAACTCCTAATCTCTGTCTCAGAGTTTCAAATGTCTCCTTTGGCAAAGGCTTTGTGAAGATATCAGCCAATTGATCACTTGTATGCACATATTCCAAAGCAACTTCATTTTCAATCACTTTTTCCCTTAGAAAATGATATCTGATAGCAATGTGTTTAGTTCTTGAATGCATTATAGGATTCTTTGACATATTAATAGAACTTGTGTTATCACAAAGAATAGACACAGGCTTTTTAACCTCAACCTTAATATCAAGAAGTAATTGTACCATCCAAAGTACCTGTGTACAACATGATGAAGCAGCAATGTACTCAGCTTCAGCTGTAGATAGAGAAACACAATCTTGTTTCTTACTATGCCATGCAACCAATCTGCCACCCAGAAAGAAAGCTGCTCCACTTGTGCTTTTTCTGTCATCAGGACACCCTGCCCAATCTGCATCTGTATATGCAAGAAGTGTAAAATCATTGTGCCTAGGATACCATAAACCAAAATCAAGTGTACCCTTAATATATCTAAAGATTCTCTTAACAACATTCAAATGTGATTGTTCAGGACAAGCTTGAAATCTTGCAACCAAACAAATTGCTTGCATAATGTCAGGCCTAGAAGCAGTGAGATACAAAAGACTCCCAATCATAGATCTATACAGAGATTGTTCTACTTCAGGTGATTCATCATTTTTACTTAGCTTATGCCCTGTCTCCATAGGAGTACCCAAAGGTTTGCAATCATCCATTTGAAATCTCTTTAACATCTCTTTGGCATATTTATTTTGTGAGATAAATATTCCCTTTTCAAGCTGAGATACCTGAAGACCAAGAAAGAAAGATAATTCTCCCAACATAGACATTTCAAATTCTGATTTCATAATGTTAGGAAATGAATGACTCATATCATCATTGTTACTACCAAAAATGATATCATCAACATAGATTTCAACAACCAGAATATCCTCACCTTTGATTAAATAGTACAAATTACTGTCCACACCTCCTTTTGTGAACCCCTGTTCCTGCAGAAATTTATCCAGTCTATAATACCAAGCCCTTGGAGCTTGCTTTAAACCATATAAAGCCTTTTTCAATCTATAAACATGATCTGAATTATCTTTATTCACAAAACCTTCTGGTTGTTCCATGTAGACTTCTTCTTCAAGATCTCCATTTAGAAATGCTGATTTTACATCCATTTGGTAAACTTTGAAATTTTTATAAACTAAAAAAGCTAAAAACATTCTTATAGCTTCTAATCTAGCAACAGGAGCAAATGTTTCTTCAAAGTCAATACCTTCAATTTGTGAATACCCTTTGCAAACCAATCTGGCTTTGTTTCTAACAACTTTACCTTTATCATCAAGCTTATTCCTAAACACCCATTTTGATCCAATGACATTCTTACCTTCTGGTCTTGGAAAAAGTTCCCATGTTTTGTTATTTTCTATTTGGCTTAACTCCACTTCCATGGCATTAACCCATGCTTCATCTTTGCTGGCCTCAACATAATTCTTTGGTTCCATTTCAGATATCAAACACACATGTGCTTGATTATGTGCAGCAACTTGCTTTCCTCTTCTTGTTAACACACCACTGTCCTTATCCCCAATGATCAACTCATGAGGATGATCTCTTTGAAATGCCTTTGAAAGAGTCTTTGTCTTAACATCAACAGATTTTTCAGGATCTTCTTCCTCTTCCTGAATTTCTTCTTCCTTTTGTGAATGATGATCAACTTCAATGTCATGAATCAACTGCATACAGGGCTACAAGTCCTCATCCACCTTAACATTAGTACTTTCAATTATTCTTTTGAGCCTATTGTTAAAACACTTATATGCCTTGCTATGTGTAGAATAACCAAGAAAAATGCCTTCATCACATCTAGACTCAAAACCACATAAGCTATCATTATCTTTCTTGATGTAACACTTACTTCCAAAAATTTTGAAATACCCAACATTAGCTGACTTACCATACAACAGTTCATAAGGAGTATAATTTGACTTTACCCTTAATTGAACTCTGTTCAAAGTATATACAGCTGTATGAACAGCTTCTCTCCAATAGACATTAGGCAGATTTGCATCATGTAGTAAGGTTCTTGCCATTTCTTTTACAATCCTGTTTTTCCTTTCAGCTACTCCATTTTGCTGTGGAGTTCTAGGAGTGGAGAATTGCCTTCTTATCCCATGTTTTTCACAATACTCCTCAAATTCCTTTGAAGTGTACTCTCCTCCATTGTCTGACCTTAGACATTTTAGCTTGAAATCAGATTCCTTTTCAACCATCTTCTTGAAGATTTTGAATCTATCAAATGCCTCTGATTTATGCCTTAAGAATGTTACCCATGTCATTCTTGAAAAGTCATCAATGAAAAGCATAAAATATTTTTCTCCTCCCAGAGCTTTAGTCCTTGTAGGACCACACAAATCTAAATGTACCAGCTGCAGAGGTTTTGAAGTAAAATACTCCTTAGGCTTGAAACTAACTTTGGTTTGCTTACCCAGCTGACACTCTTTGCATATAGTATTACTTGGTTTTGAAATATGAGGCATATTTCTGACATTGTGATTCCTGCTAATTCTCACAAGATTGTCAAAATTCACATGACCAAGTCTTCTATGCCATAACCAGCTTTCCTCAATTTGACCCATGAAACAGATCTGACTATCAATACTTTTAGTTTCTGAGTTATGAAGATTGTAGATGTTACCACTAGTCCTTAGACCTGCTGCAATAACTTTACCTGATTTCTTTTTGATCTCACATCCATGTGCATCAAATACCACATTAAAACCATTGTCACATATTTGACTGACACTTAACAAGTTGTGCTTCAGTCCTTCTACAAAATACACATCATGTAGTGGTGTTTCTTCATCGAGAAGAATTGTACCTTTGCCTTTGATCATAATGCAATCATTATTTCCAAACATAACAGAACCTTCATTAATGTCTTCAAACTTAACAAATTTTTCTTTGTCTCCTGTCATGTGATTGGAATAGCCACTGTCAATCACCCACTGTTCCTTCTTTCTGGCATGAAAAGCAGCTTGTGCAATCATAACATTAATGCTCTTATTGATTACCTTAGGTTTCCAAACAAGCAACTTCTTTTCAGAACTTGAAGAAGACAAACCTGTAACAGTATTCCTTATAGTTTGCTGCATTTGCAAAGAAGGTCTACAAAATTTGGCAATATGCCCAAAATTTTTACAATTGTGACACTTCAAACTTCTTAAAAATATGAATGGATTCCTTGGAAATAAATGCATTTCTCTTCTGACTCCAAATCTGCATTCACTGGCTTTATGTCCAAACTTGTTACAACAAAAACAATATCCAGTAAAGTGAGCATTATACCTGAAAGTATCACTTATGTTGTAGTTTGTTGTCCTTATGATTGATTTGCCATTTGTACTAGCCTTTTGTGAACATTGTCCCTCTTCAAATCCAAGACCTGATTTATCCTTGAATCCTTTTTGTTTATCAAGAAGATCATCTAGTTTATCACTGCTTCTGCACATATCAAGTCTTCTTCTCAGATCAACAATTTCAGCTTCAAGTGTATGACATTCCTTGTCCTTGTTATTCAACTCTTTGTCTTTATCATCAATAATTCTCTTACTTTCATCAAGAGAAAGAATTAGATCAGTAATCTGTTTCTCATAACAAGTTAACTTATTATTCATGATATCATTTTCTTTTTGAAATTGACTTCTTTGTGCAATGATTTCCTTTTTAAGCTTCTTGACTTGACTTAATGCACACATCAATTCTCCTTCAAAGTCAATAACAGCTTCACAACTGTTTGATTGTTCCTCACATTTTTCATTTTGAACTTCATTTAGAATAGCCATAAACAAAGTCTGTGCATTTTCATCAAGAAAATCATCTGAATCACTTTCAGTCATATCAACATTTTTTATGAACAAACTTATTTTCTTTCTAAAATTATTTTTCCTTCTAGAAACAAACTGTTTCTTTTTGAATTGCTTCTTGTTTTCATCTTCATCACTGTCTAGATCTTTGTAAGGACACTGAGCTGCATAGTGTCCAATCTTTCCACACTCAAAGCATTTGAATGGAAGCCTACCTTTGTACTTACCAACAGATCCCTTCTTCAACTTGCTTGCCAGAGATATTTCTTGATCATCATCCAATTCTTCTGAATCAGAAATCTCCTTTTCTTTTCTGACTGATTTGAAAGCAGCTTCTTTGCTTGAAGGTATGTCATTACTAATTCTCATCTCATAAGCTGTGAAAGTGCCATGAAGTTCATCAAAGGTAACTTTGCTTAAGTCTCTTTCTTCAACTGCAGACACTTTGGATTCATATTTTGGATTTAAGGTCCTTAAGATTTTTGTAACAACTATCTTCTCTTCCAGTGTATCACCAAGTCCTCTAATAGCATTTACAATTTCTTGGACCCTTAGAAGATATTCTGCCACTTTCTCATCATCACTCATTCCGAGACTTTCAAATTTTGCTCTGTAGGATTGCAGTTTTGCTTCTTTGATTTTATCATCTCCTTGATAGATATTAGACAATTTGTCCCATATTTCCTTGGCTGTTTTACACTCCATGATTTTGACAAGTATGTCATTGGTAAGACCACAACATAATGCATTTTTAGCCTTAGCATTATTTTCATATGCCCTTTTTTCATTAGCTGTGCTAGGAGGATTTGTAGCAGTATATGCAGTAACAATGGCAGCATACACATCATACCCCAGAGATGACAAATATGACTCCATCTTGAATTTCCAAAAAGCATAGTTAGAGCCATCAAACATAGGTGCCTTATAATTTGAGTAACCTTCTTGACTTGCCATGATAAGTATTCCAAAAATATGATCTACCCAAGCTGATTAAGCTTTGACAGGGTACCAGGCTCTGATACCAATTGTAGGAATACACTCAACACTGAGAGGGGGGGTGAATCAGTGTTGTTAACAATTTTTGCTCCTTTTCTTAATTTAATTTCACAATTGTAAAATTCTTCAGATAGAACAAAGAAAATATGCAGAGTATCAACACAAAACTTGACACAAGAAATTTCCCGAGTGGAAAACCCTCCTAGGGTATAAAAACCACTCAACTGCCTCACTGGCTTAACACAAATTTTAGATTACAATTGTCTCACTGACATTACAATTTTGCCTCACTGGCATATTGTACTTCTCTGCATGTCTCACTGACATTACAACATCAACAATTTCAATGAAAAATATAACTCAGGGTATTTCCCTGTTTCAATGAAAACAAAACCTTATTTCTCCCTTTTAAAACAAACAAAGATATATTCTTTACAATTAAACTTCAAATCAATCAATTTTGATCTTCAAAAATACTTCATATCTTTGCAAAAACAACCTCAAACTAATTCACCATTTCTTGATCTTTCTCCCTGTGCAAAACTGAACAATTTACCCTCTCTAAAAATTATTGTCTTTCATCACTTTCACTTTCTCTGAACAAACATTAATTCATCCTGATCATTGAAGAACTCCATTCATTTATTGAACCAACATTCTTTCAAAACCTCAACACAATTCTCTGAAATAAAATTGTTTCTTCATACCTGCATAAAAATCATTTCATAGCAAAAATCCCATTAAAAGCTTCTCACCACACACAAGATCTTCTCTCTTATCTGCATCATTTTTCACCCCTGAAAAAAATTCTCTTTATACAAATGAACTTTCATCATTCAATCTTCTACAAATCCGTTCAACTTCTAACATCATATATTTTTTATCACCTTCAAATCTTATTCTCTCAAAAATAAAAAAATCTTGATGATCACAATCTTTCATCTTCTCAAAAAAACTCTCCAACACAAAATCAATATTTTCTTCTCCTTAAAAATTGCATTGTATTCTATATGATTTCTAAAATAAAAGTTTCTAATTTCTAAATGTCTTCGTCGATCCACATTCCATGATTGAAAATTTTTTTTAAGAATCTTTCTGTAAGCAAAATCTTCTGACTTTCCAAATGCAACTTTTGCTGTCACTTTAAATTAGAAACAAGTTGATTTTCTGCCTTTTAAACCACAGAACCCGTCAATTTTTACCTCTTCAACCTGCGGCATAATTCAAATTTCTACCACCGGATGTGGTAATCCCGCCATCTATTGTTTAAACCTTAGCCGTTGATCGGCTTTCTCGCGCCCACATTGGAACTTCCACCGGCGCTCACCCGAAGCCTAACACAAGGGGCCGGTAAATACAATGAGGCACATACCCTCAAGTTGTAACTTAAAACCTGATGACCTTCTCAACCGGTCAATAGAACATTAGAACTAAAGTGCTTTGACAGTTAGCTTTGTGGTTTTTAATCTAAGTTTGGATTTTGCAAATATGACAATTTGATCTTAACACCATATATGCTGACCACAATTTGATCTTAAAACTTTATATCATGTAATAAGCAAATATGCATTACCTGACCACATATTGATGAGACCACATATACACTTGATAAGTATATGACATAACATAGGACATGTCACATATTTACTCACACTATTTCACTGTAAAATCTGATGTCCCTGATCTGAGAAACATATCACTAAAATCATTACCATGAAGAGGACCATGTCACTGATGAAGACCATTCACTGATCTAAGAACCATATCATTGAAATCATTACCATGAAGAAGACCATGTCACTGATGAATCTATCATTTTGGCATCAATGAAAACCACCATCATTTTGACATCAATGAAAAGACAATATACTCAACTGTGAAATGTGCTACACTTTCAGCCTGGTAGCTCAAGGGGAGGATATGCAGTGAAGAGAGAGTCAATTGACCCTTCCCCTACCAGGAAGCCAAAAATAAATGATTTAGAGGCTGAGGAGGAAATTGAAGTAGTGGATTTAGAGGAACAGGTGCAGGAAGCTGCCCATCAGGCAAATTCACTTGACAAAATTGTTTAGGGTAAAATTGGATTTTGTCAATCTTTTGTTGTTAGATGTTAAAATTTGCCTCTCCACTAAACATTGAAGGATCTAGGGTTGAATGGTGAGCATTATCATACCCTAGAGTCACTTTTAGATGTAGGGAAACTTGGATTAGGGAATTTAATTATTAATTTTCCTTCTCTTATATCTAATTAACCATTAAAACCCTAATTATGCAAATACGACAACAAATTGATGAATGACAGAAAAATCTCTTAAAGATAGGAGTAAAAATCAAATCATAGAATACCTATTTTCGGGGTTCCAAAGCAGAATAGTTGGGGACACTGGAGTGGGTGCCCTAGTCCAAGGTATAGGTTTCTTCAAGGAATCTGGACCTCCTTCTGACATTAATCAGCCATGTAACTTTTGTTTCCCAAAATTCATCTACAGAGGACACTGGAGTGAGCGCCCAAGTCTTGGAAATGCTCCAGCATCCTACAACGCTTCAAATCCTAAATCCTTGATGTTTGTTGATCCTTCTTGCAACTCTATTTTTCCCAAATGTGACACATGTAACCTGCAATCACAAGACTTGGTTTAGGGGTTGTGGTGTTTAGAGGCTTGCCTTAGTCAAGCCCCGAAGGACACTTAAGTCTCCGAACACCATTGTTAGATAGAGAGTGTGTACCCTTGTGAGGCAGAGGCAAAAACCAAAGGAATCAATGATGAAAACACAATATAATGTCAATCTGTAGTGAAGCTCTCATGGGAGGAAGATGCTCTTCATTCCATGAAGAGATTGATGCTCAAATCTACAAATATCAACACACAAACACACAAGTCTACTCTTGCAACACAATGAAAGCCTTGAATCACCTTGAGAACACAATAGCTTGCTAGTAATCATCTAGTTTACAAATGAATGCCTAAACATGCCTTTATATGCAACTACAAGCACTCCTGCCAAGAAATTAAAATTCAAACTTTACCGTGTCGGCAAAATAACCAAATAACGGTCATAAGCTGACACCTAGAAAATGGGGCTGCCCCAAAATAGGATAGGACTAGGGCATGGGCGCCCAAGCCCTCCCCCCTATTTTGGGTAGGGTACAGCTCAAGGGGTCCTCCTAGGTCCCAATTGTCATGTTACTCATGTTTCATTCCATCGAGATGCTAAAATATGAAATAAAATATCCTAAATGCACTTAAAAGACCCAGAAGCTAAACCTTATGAGGGAAAAGCCCCCAAGGGGACATTTTCCAACGTTATATTTAGCCCCCACTTTAATGTATGTATAAATACGAGGCCAATACATGCATTAAAGTAAGGTCACAAACACAAACACACCAATCACATAGAAAACAGTAACATGAACACAAAACACGGAGAAGACAGTTACAGTCATGCAGAACACAGAGCAGATAGTTAATGCATGGAAGACACATTAATGTTGTTGACCTATTTTTCCTCTAGCAAGAGTCAAAATAATTCAAGCAGGATTAGTCAGTATGCATATCCCCATGAAAGCCATATTTATGATTCTGAGGTCTTAACTTGAATTTCAAAATCTGAAGCTTGCCTAAAGCGGCTTACCATGTGAAAGAGCTTGAAAAGACAGGCAGGTTTGCTTAAAACATCACCCTAAAATTTGCCAAAGTGAGGAAGTTATGTGGGGTCATCATCTTGTCAAGCCCTGATGTTCTAATATCAGGTCATATTTCTAAGGAAGGATGATATTTTGAACATCGAGTGATATTCCGAATATCACTCAATCTTTCAAATATCATCCTTCCTTCCAAATATCACCTTGATGTGATGATGACGTCACCATCATCACCCTATCTTCCAACTATTCCCCCCATCCGATAGCATGACAATGACATCATGGTGACTGCAGCGATAAACCAAGTCATATGCCGCTGACGTCATCCAGATCCATTCTAGGGGAGGATCATCTTTCTTGCGAAGGTCATCATATTTATGCCAACCTGATCTTTCACATCAGGATGATATTTTAACATCAAGTGATCTTAGTTGAAGATCATCCTGATGTTGGTGCTACTAAGTTTTCTAGGTATGACCCGATCTTCTGAGGGGTCATCACATTTGAATATCAGGTGATCTTTGAAGATCATCCTGATGTTATTTTTCACTTCATGTTCGCTAGATCGCCCAACATGTTGTTGACGTCATTCCTATGTCAGGGCGATATCTGCTTGTTTCACAGCTTCATGCATATTCCTGCCAGGGGTGATATTCCCAAATATCAGTCATATTCCAAGATCACCCCGATCTTATGATGAAGCTACAGTGCAACCTGATATTTTGCAGGGATGATATTTTCGAATATCATCCTACCCCGAATATCATGATGATGCCGTCAAGGCCCGAAAGCGGTCATATTTTCCTTAACACCAGTTAGCATTTGAAGATCATCCTGATGTTTGAAATGATGGTGATGTCATCAAGATGTTTGTGGACATGATCATCTAGATCATCGGCGAGACATATGAGGTCAGCAAAGCAGGAGGAGCTTCCTCCAATGCATCGGTTTATGCCGATGAGGTTGAATATCATCATCAGGTTTCTTCAGGATCAGGGTGATATTTTTGAATATCAGGTACCTTACAAATATCATTCTTGCTTTCAAATATCACCCTACTCTAACATGCTAATGACGTCACCTGGATATGAAGACGTGATGAGGTCCGGATATGCTTTCCCGCAGGGTGATATTTTCTGCGGGGTGATATTTCACATCAGGGTGATATGAATTATCGGGATGAGCTCAATAGGAGGATATTTCCATCAAGAGGATATTTCGCGGGTCTTGAAGATGACGACGAGGCTTAGGGCTAATTTCATATGGGGGTGACTTTTCATATCGACCGGACATGCTGAGAGCTCACCGATGTTAGAGGTCTGGCTGATGGGTGATGGTGCTGAGGCCTGCTGATGTCAGGGTGATATTTAGAGCAACAGGATATCATGCTGAAGGAGGATGATGTTAAGGCTTATGATGATACCATCGGGAGCAAAAGCACTGACATTATATATGCTCATGGCTTGACTTATAAAATGGTGATGAGGTCACCGCGGGGTGCATGTGGGATAAATCATTGCCTGTGGAAATTTGAAAATATCAGGATGATGACCTTTTGGCAGGAATTCTTCTGGAGGGTTCCCACTTCCATTTTTTATCCGGATCTTCATGTCAGTCGAGTGGATTTTTTTAGCAACAACTTTCTCAAGTTGGTGAAGATATTTTTTGCATTTATTGCTGCATAGGAGGGCATAGCTTGCATTGATGGCCCAAAATATCCTGCCACCGCTTCATCTCCAGTCTTTCCTCCACCACCTAATTGTCAAGAAGGATCAGATCGATGATGCAGCTTCTTGCATTAAAGACTCAGAAATATCTTCCATCTGCCCCAGTTCTAGGTTTCAACACCATAACTCCTGTCAGCTGGATGTCCTTTCAAGGATATTTTTTGATTACAACTCCCTAAGCAGATTTTGTAACCGACCTAGGTTAGTTTTGAAATGCTATATAAGCTGAGGCTTATGATGTAAGAAGGGTTGGAAAATTTTTGGAGCATCCTATTCTCCCTGTTTCCAAACAGAATTTTTCATGCTGTAACCTTGCCTTTCATTAGATATATGCAAGCTATCATGCCTTTTGCTAATTTCTCTATCTCTGTGTGAATCTGCATATGGTTGTCTATGAATATCTTTTGTTCCTTTCAATCATCTTGCTTCTTACCTTTGTTAGAATCATCTATTCTGTGTATATTTGCTTGTTGTATCTGGTTGTGTTGTGCATGCTTCAGTTTTGCAAGGGTTCTTTAAATCTGTTTGGTGCCATCACCCTTTCATGCTTTTCAGTATTGATGCTTTATCTTTCATCTCAGTACATTTCTTCCCCTTTTCACCCCAAAAATACAGTAGTTTTAGGTGATAACTAGACAAGGAAGTCGGCCTTCTCCGGAGGTTTGATCTCATTTAGCAAAGTCCCACACTTAGAGATCAATCCCATTGTGTCATTGGAATGCTTGGAATCCCATTCAAGCAGGGTGTAATTTCACGTGACAACAGTTTCTGGCACGCCCAGTGGGACCATACAAACACTTATTACTGGTTTTGATGTGCAACCGGTGATTTTCTGACCTATAGGAGGTTAAAAACTACATATCTGGTGACTCATACTGAGGTAGATTAGGCAAACCAGTTCTGCTGATCTACTTTTATGAAAAGGACACAAACTAGGAGTTCAAGTTCAAGCTCATTTGATTATCTACAGCTTTCTCCACCTAGGAGGCAGAGTATAACTATAGTAAGAATTCCCTATTCTAAGAGGACATTGTCAACTCCACCAAATTTTAGACCAGTTGCCTACGTAGTCCTTGTAGCAACTCAAGCAAACCCACCTCCAGCTACTTAGATGGCAAGAAATCAGCCATTTGTGGCTTTTGATTGGGGAAGCCCTTTGAACTTACCAGTACATGATGCCATACCTATGGCAGCCTTGAAGAACCTACCCTATTTCACAGGGGAAATCCAAACTACACCTATTGAACACAAGAGATGTGGCTTCTCTATGTGGAGTACATCATGTAACACAAGAGAATGTAGCCATCAGATTACTAGCTGCCTCATTCAAAGGGAAGGCATTACAATGGTTCAGAAATCTACCAGTACAGACTATAGGAACCTGGGATGACTTAGGAGACAAGTTGAATAAGTAGTTCTAGGATAAATTAGATAATTTGTCATTGGTGGAACAGATGACCACCATAAAGAGAGCTCCTCAGGAACCAATGATGGACTTCAACTTTAGATTTTAGAAGACATGGGATAGAATCCCTGTCACAGTAAGACCTCCAGCTGAGTATGCATTCTTATATTTCTTGAAAGCTTTAAATAGTGATGATACAATCACTAGGAGGTGTAAGCCTACCTAATGCCTATGAAATAGCCATTAGAGCAGAGAACAGTCTAATTTAGGTTGGAAAAATAGCACCTAGGCCCCCTATGCCCATCTTCCCTGAGATCCACACTTCTATGCCTTTACCCACCCCATATTTTGTCCCTACGCCTGTTGTTGCAGCATTACCAAGTACCTCCACTTTTGAACCTGCTGCCTCTAGTTCATCTCAAGAGCTAAAGGAGATAAAAAGTAGCTAGCAGAAAATAGAAAATCTTCTGCAGACTTTTGGGAATGATCTAGTAAACATTAAGAAGCAACAGTCTCAAGGTAGGCAGCCTTATCAACAACAACATCAGGGGCAGAACCAAGCATATCAGGGGTAGGGTCAACCTTACCAGGCCAATAGGCCATTTTTTCAGAACAACTACCAAGGTGTCAGGCAAAATATGAACGAAAGGCCTTTTTAGCCTTACAATCCAGCACCTGTTAATGCAGCAAGGGACCTTGTCCCTGTTCAAAATAACATTGCAGTTGATTATGATTGGTGTGTCCCATGCCATATTCCACACAATCAGACAGCCTGTTCAAGTGGAGCCTTAAATCAAGCTCTGATGGCACAAAATGTGGCGGCTACACAGCCATACACACCAAATGATGGAGCTGCACAACAACAAGAGCAACCTCAAAATGATTCTGCTTTCATGAATTGGCAGGAAGGAGAATTATGTGGGGTAAACATTGATAGTAATCTAGTTGCTGCCAATACAAGGGTTAAGAAGAGGGGTTATGAAGTTGATCCAGTAGCAAACAAAGATAGAGGACATACTGATGCTTCCACATCCCATATTCCTCGTATCTTGCAAAGAAGTACTCCAGCAATAGCAAGGGAGATGCCTCATTGCAGGTTGATACTGCTGCTACAAAGTCAAGTCAGAAGGTAGGTGCCTCTTCACCTTTCAATATTATTGAAAAAATGAAAAAGATGAATGTAACCATGTCTATGTGGGATTCCTTAGCAATCCCTAGCCAAAAGAAGATGTTACAGTCTGCCTTGTCTGATTTGAAGGTATCCAATGATACCACTGCTGAGTTAAATAGGACTGTCCTTGCTAATTCATCCCAAGATGACATCAAGCAGCCTAACCAAGGTGCCAAAGCTCTTCCCTTTTATGTATCACAGATAATTGGGGACAAACTAGTGCACAATTGCATGGTGGATAGTGGAGCAAGCAGTTCTGTCATGCCTAAGCAGATTGCAGATCAGTTAGGGTTTAGATACTAGCCACTTGAGAAAGGTGTACTCCAGTTGGATGGTACATTTGTTAATACTGTGGGTATCATAAGAGACCTAGGTCTCACCCTACACACCTGCCCCAATGTTTCTATTTCATAGGAGGTGTTCATAATAGATTTGCCTCTCATTTTGCCATGTGCTTATCAAGAGAATTTATAGCCAAAATAGGAGGATATCTATCTTCTAACTAGTCCCACATATTTTTTAGGACCAGATATGGCACCAAAGTAACTTTGAAATTTGAGTTACTTTCAAACTATCACATAGAGCCTTACACACCCAGTGTTGTTAATGCAAATTGCATTATCTCTGATGACCCTGAACTAGTTACTGCTTAGGAACTACAAGCTGAGAGCATACCAGAGGTACTCTTGAAGGAGTGGGCCTCTAAAAATGTTGTGGATGATCCTGAGGGACATATCCAAGAAACTGGCCTGGGAGTGTACATATTGCATGAGCATGAAACAACAATACCAAGTCTTCTAAAGAAAGCAGAGCAGTAGGTAGAGCAACATGATGAGGTATGGAAAAAGTATTTTGATGGCTCTAGGGGCAGAAATGGATCTGGTGGTGGTGCAATGCTTGTGTCACCACGAGGTGAAAATTATTATGCCACTTTTTGTTTTTCCTTTTCTTGTACTAACAACACTGCTAAGTATGAAGGGTTGATCCAAGGTCTGTTGTGGGCAAGAAGGAGGAAGATTGGCTGTCTATAGGTGTTTGGAGATAGTGAGCTCATTGTGAATCATGTGAGGGGACTGCACCTTACAAAAAGTGATGCCCTGAAGTGCTACAAACACAGGGTATGGAATTTGATTGAAGATTTTGATGCTTTCAATCTAATCTCCATTCCAAGGAGTCAGAACCATCATGCTGACAGATTAGCTTCAATTGGGGCTCAATTTGACATCCCCAGTTATATTCAAAGGGAGAAGGTTTAGCCTCATGTAAAGATAATTTCTAGGCCTTCTATCCCTAATAATAATATTCACTGGCAAGTTTTTGACAGTGATGAACAGATCCTGAGGTTCCTATTAGAGGAAGATGAGTTTTCCATAATGAATCAGGATAAACTCAAACAACAGTATGACAATGATCAAATAATTTAGCTAAGAACAAATAAGTTGCCCAAGGGATTGGTCACCTTGGAATCTATTTTTGGCACTAATGACCAAAAGAAGAAGACAAAAACCAGTATGCAGGTAAAGGAGGAGCATTATGAAGAGCTAGAAGTTTTTAAGGGTAGACTCCTCAAAATTGGTAAAATCTACTCAGCTGAAGACAGAAGAGCTTTCATTGCTCTTTGTAAGGAATTTAAAGAGGTGTTTGTTTGGGATTATGCAAACTTAAAGGGATTTGATCCTCATATTGTCCAACACACCATAGAGTTAGAACTAGGTATAAAACTGGTGAGGCAAAAATAGAGACCTCTGAATCCAAAGCTAGAACCCCTGATGATCAAAGAACTAACCAAGCTGATTGAGGGGAAGATCATCTTTCCAATCAAGCACACTTCTTGGGTTTCTAACCTTGTGCCTGTGAGAAAGAAAAATGAGGAGGTTAGGCTATGTGTTAACTTCAGAGACCTCAACAGAGCCTCCCTAAAAGACCACTACCCATTGCCTTCAATGGAGCAAATTCTGCAGGTGGTGGCTGGTTTAGAAAGGTTTTCTTTGCTTGATGGATTTTCTGGTTATAACCAAGTGCTAGTCAAGGAAGAAGACCAATTCAAGACTACTTTCACAACCAAGTGGGCTACTATGGCCTACAAGAGGATGCCTTTTGGCCTCTCAAATGCTGGCTCTACTTTTCAAAGAGCCATGGACATGGCCTTTAAGGGTCTGATGTATAAGCTAGTGCTGGTATACTTGGATGACACAACAGTCTTCTCTAAAAATGCATCTGAGCATTTATCCCACCTAAGGCTAGTCTTTGAAAGATGCAGAGAGTTTGGGATATCCCTTAATCCAAAGAAATGCATTTTTGTTGTACATGAGGGCAAGTTGTTGGGGCATGTTGTGTCAAAGGAGGGTATTACCATTGATAAGGAGAGAATAAAAGCCATTTTGGAGTTGCCCTTACCTAGTCATAAGAAGGGACTACAGTGCTTCATTGGCAGAATTAACTTTCTGAGAAGGTTCATACCTGGTATTGCAAATCTCTTGAAACCCTTGACGTCTATGTTGAAAAAGAACATAACTTTCAGTTGGACGTCAAAGGCTAGACTTAGCTTCCAGTCCATAAAGGAGGCATTAGCAACTGCACCAACCCTGATCAATCCTAATTTCTCTAAGGATTTTATCCTATATGCTTATGGTGGCCTGGATACCATCTCTGCTATTCTGGTGCAGCAGCAGAGCAAGGGTTTTGAACAACCAATCGCCTTCTTCAGCCAAGGGTTGGAAGAGTATGAATAGAAGTATAGCTTCGTTGAAAAGCCTATCTTGGCAGTAGTCAGGAGCCTAAAAAAATTTAGACATCTTGTTTCAAATAACAAGATACACCTGATGGTGGCTCATCCTAGTGTGAAGGAGTTCCTGCTGAGTAAAGATGTTAATGAGAAAAGGGCTAGTTGGATCACCAAAGTCATGGAATATGATGTGGAGATCAAGATAACCAAGCTGGTCAGAGGCAGAGGACTCAGTGAGTAGCTTGTCACCAGTTCTAAGGATGAGGTAGAGGAAGAAGAAGAGGTACTCCTGACCATAGAAGAGGAGCATCAAGATGATACAGTAGCAGTAGGTACTAGTTGGGTTAATGATATGACCCAATTTTTGTAAACTGGTAGATGTTCTGCAGGCTTAGATAAAGCTAAAAGAAGATACTTCAGGCTGCAATCCATTCCATATGTTTTAATAGAAGGCATCCTTTTTAGAAAGGACTTTAATGGTGTATTGCTTAGATGTGTTGATACTGATCAGACTGACAGGGTGCTACATGAATTCCATGATGGAACAACAGGGGGACATTTTGCCCCAAGGACTACTGCTTGGAAAGTAATGAGAGCTGGCTATTATTGGCCTAGCTTATTTAAGGATGCCCATGCATGGGCTAGAAAGTGTGTTAAGTGTGCCCTTTTTGCAGGAAAAGAGAGGCTGCCAGCTTTGCCTCTACACCCAATCCATGTAGAGCAGCCCTTTATGAGATGGGGCATTGATTTTATTGGACCTATCAACCCACCATCAAGTGTAGGCCACAGGTGGATACTAATAGCCATAGACTACTTCACAAGATGAATTGAAGCAGTGACTCTGAAAGAATCTAATGAGAGTGTTATTTTAAATTTTTATTGTGATTTGGTCTCCAAATTTGGAGTGCCTGAATCAATAATCTCTGATAATGCTCTAGCTTTTGTTAGCCTAAAAATAACTGACTGGGCTATCAAGAATGGGATTTATTTGAATACTTCATCAAATTATTATCCACAGGGTAATGGTTTGGCTAAATCCACAAGCAAAAATCTCATTAGGATTATTAAGAGGGTAATGGAGAATAATCAGAGGACCTGGCACACTGATTTGAAGTTTGCTCTGTGGGCTGATAGGATAACTCCTAAGAGGTCTATTGGGAACTCCCCTTATCTGCTAGTGTATGGAAAGAAGGCAAGGTTACCTATGTCTATGGAACTGCCAGCACTAGACATCATGAATCATCTAGAAATGCTTGAAGCAGAAAGCCCCATGGCTGTAAGATATGCTCAGCTTATGGAGTTGGAGGAAAGCAGAGATAAAGCTATGGCAGCCATGGAACATCATCAGCTGCAAACAAAGAGAAATTTTGACAAGAAGGCCACCCCCAGACATTTTAGAGTGCGTGATATGGTGCTCAAATGGGATGAACTGAGGAGTAGACTAGGGAAGCATTCCAAATTTGACAGCATGTGGAGTGGCCCCTTTCTCAGTACTGAATGCAAGGAGCACAATGCATTTTAGTTGTCAAATATGAATGGAGAAAATCTACATATCCCAGGTAATAGGATACACTTGAAAAGATGTTTTGAGGTATGAGCACCCTATAAATTAGTAGGTTAGATTTCTTGTTTTCAATAAGTGTTGCTGCACAATAGTTTAGATCCTTTTACTTCCCTAAGTACTTCTACACAGGCTGCTTTGTCATTAGGAGAAAGCATGCCTTCTCCCCTTTTTGTGTTTTGAGAGGCAGGTCCTAGTTCCCCAGCATATTTTAAACTTGACTCCATGCCCAATGGATGCTTAAGGCCATTGATCTCATGTTTAGCAGGAAAACATCCCATAGAGGTTGCCAAATTGTTGACCTATTTTTCCTCTAGTAGGAGTCAAAATAATTCAAGCAAGATCAGTCAGTATGCATATCCCCATGAAAGCCATATTTGTGATCCTGAGGTCTTAATCTGAATTTCAAAATGTGAAGCTTGCCTGAAGAGGCTTACCATGTGAAAGAGATTGAAAAGATAGGTAGGTTTGCTTAAAACATCACCCTGAAATTTGCCAAAGTGAGGAAGTTATGTGGGGTCATCATCTGGTCAAGCCCTGATGTTCTAATATCGGGTCATATTTCTAAGGAAGGATGATATTTTGAACATCAGGTGATATTTTGAATATCACCCGATCTTCTGAATATCATCCTTCCAAATATCACCCTGATGTGACGATGACGTAACCATCATCACCCTATCTTCAAACTATTCCCCCCATCCAATAGCATGACGATGACATCATGGTGACTACAGCAATAAACCAAGTCATATGTCGCTGACATCATCTAGATCCATTCTGGGGGAGGATCATCTTTCTTGCGAAGGTCATCATATTTATACCAACCCGATCTTTCGCATCAGGATGATATTTTAACATCGGGTGATCTTAGTTGAAGATCATCCTGATGTTGGTGCTACTAACTTTCCTAAGTATGACCCGATCTTCTAAGGGGTCATCACATTTTAATATCGGGTGATCTTTGAAGATCATCCTGATGTTATTTTTCACTTCATGTTCGCTAGATCGCCCAACATGCTGCCGACATCATTCCTATGTTAGGGCGATATCTGCTTGTTTCACAGCTTCATGCATATTCCTGTCGGGGGTGATATTTCCAAATATTAGTCATATTCCAAGATCACCCTGATCTTACAATGAAGCTACAGTGCAACATGATATTTTACGAGGATGATATTTTTGAATATCATCCTGCCCTGGATATCATGATGATGTCGTCAAGGCCCGAAAGGGGTCATATTTTCCTTAACACCAGTTAGCATTTGAAGATCATCCTGATGTTCGACATGATGGTGACATCATCAGGATGTTTGTGGACATGATCATCTGGATCATCGGCGAGACATATGAGGTCAACAAAGTAGGAGGAGCTTCCTCCGATGCATCAGTTTATACCGATGAGGTTGAATATCATCATCAGGTTTCTTCAGGATCAGGGTGATATTTCTGAATATCAGGTACCTTACAAATATCGCTCTTGCTTCCGAATATCACCCTACTCTAACATGTTGATGATGTCACCTAGATATGAAGAGGTGATGAGGTTCGGATATGCTTTCCCGCAGGGTGATATTTTCTGCGGGGTGATATTTCACATCAAGGTGATATGAATTATCGGGATGAGCTCGTGAGGAGGATATTTTCGTCAGGAGGATATTTCGCAGGTCTTGAAGATGATGATGAGGCTCAAGGCTAATTTCACATCGGGGTGACTTTTCATATCAGCCGGACATGCCAATGGCTCACCGATGTTAGAGGTCTAGCCGACGGGTGATGGTGCTGAGGCCTGCTTACGTCAGGGTGATATTTAGAGCAATAGGATATCATGCTGAAGGAGGATGATGTTAAGGCTTATGATGATGCCATCGGGAGCAAAAGCACCGACATTATATATGCTCATGGCTTGACTTATAAAATGGTGATGAGGTCACTGCGGGGTGCATGTGGGATAAATCATTGCCTGTGGAAATTTGAAAATATCAGGATGATGACCTTTTGGCGGGAATTCTTCTGGAGGGTTCCCACTTCCATTTTTGATCTGGATCTTCATGTCGGTCAGGTGGACTTTTTCAGCAGCAACTTTCTCGAGTTGGTGAAGATATTTTTTGCATTTATTGCTGCATAGGAGGGCACAGCTCGCATTGATGGCCTAAAATATCCCGCCACCACTTCATCTCCAGTCTTTGCTCCACTGCCTGATTGTCGAGAAGGATCAGATGGATGACATAGCTGCTTGCATTAAAGACTCAAAAATATCTTCCATCTACCCCAGTTCCAGGTTTCAATGCCATAACTCCTGTCAGCTGGATGTCCTTTCAAGGATATTTTCTGATTACAGCTCCCTGAGCGGATTTTGTAACTGACCTAGGTTAGTTTTGAAATGCTATATAAGCTGAGGCTTATGATGTAAGAAGGGTTGGAAAATTTTGGAGCATCCTGTTCTCCCTATTTCCAAACAGAACTTTTCATGCTGTAACCTTGCCTTTCATTAGATATATGCAAGATATCATGCCTTTTGCTGATTTCTCTATCTCTGTGTGAATTTGCATATGGTTGTCTGTGAATATCTTTTGTTCCTTTCAATCATCTTGCTTCTTACCTCTGTTAGAATCATCTATTCTGTGTATATTTGCTTGCTGTATCTGGTTGTGTTATGCATGCTTCAGTTTTGCAAGGGTTCTTTAAATCTGTCTGGTGCCATCACCCTTTCATGCTTTTCAGTATTGATGCTTTATCTTTCATCTCAGTACATTTCTTCCCCTTTTCACCCCAAAAATACAGTAGTTTTAGGTGATAACTAGACAAGGAAGCCGGCCTTCTCTGGAGGTTTGATCTCATTTAGCAAAGTCCCACACTTAGAGATCAATCCCATTGTGTCATTGGAATGCTTGGAATCCCATTCAAGTAGGGTGCAACTTCATGTGACAACAAATGCATGGAAGACATAAATGATATGTTTTATTTTATTTTTCTCATATATATGAAAAGCAAATGAAAGTACTGGAAAGTAAACAAACCTCCCAAAATGCATACCGCATATGGGGCAATAGACACGCCAAACAAAACAAGTATGCCCAAAACACACACACTTGAGGACATGGGGAAAACACGATAGACAAGTGACAATGTGTTCCCTATTTCTAGGCTCATCACCATCTCAGGCACATTACAGGCACACACCAATGATTGGGCTTCACCACAACAATTACTGAAAACATGCTTAAGGGTTGTGTTAGTCACAGAACTGCTCCTTGCCTCCGTAGAGGACTTTTGAAAATGCAACCCCACCCGCATCACAAAGATGCCTTATAGTGAAAAGGAAGCATGGCATACCACCCCACCCATGTCATAGAGATGCCTTATAGTGAATAGGAGGTATGAGCTCAAAAGTAAACAACCCCACTACATCATGGAGATGCCTTATGGTGAAAAGGAGGTATACACAATAGACAGATTGATTGATTGTAAACAAACTTAGAATGCAGGAAGTACTCATCGTACTAGCCTAGACCTGAGGACAAGTACATTGCTAACATCTACAACAGATAGTTTACCTTATATGCCCCCACCTTAAGGTGGTTGATATCATACATCGATATCAAGCACATTAAGGTAGGAAGAAAACACACAAGGGAACACTGACTTTCTCAAAGCCCATACCCCCCAAAGGTGACATGTACTTTTTGATCGCGAAATGTTCCCACAAACACATCCCTCCAAGAAACATGTTAGTGTTTACAAGACCATGATAAAGAACAACATCAATAAATATGATTAACCACATAAAGAGCTAAGGTTATACAACAAGTTCAGAGTTCGAGGATAACCGTGGGGCTATATCATGAAGCTCTCCGAATCGAGTGTGCCAAGGCCTGATTCAAAGACAAACAAAGGTGCATAGAGCAATAGTATTGTTAAGGTTTGTAAATGCAATAGAAACATCATTAAATTCACTACACGGAAAGTATGAGTGCTTCCACTAGCCAAGCATCAGATAAAATATACAACCCCATTGTCATATTAGGAACTATAGTCCATTTTTTGATTGATGTCGAAAGGGACACTAGGTCCGCATCAGTATAAATGTTTGTCATCATTCACCCACTAGATGGAAACACTAGAGGAAGGGAAACAATAAATAAGAGAGGAGAAACAAGTGTCTTAGGGATAGTCACATAGGAGGGTGCCCCCAAGTCACCAACCATGACGGTATGTCCGTCAGACACAACACACAACAATGAAATCAGAGAGAGGCAATATAGAAGAATGATGATACAAATAGAAGGTCACAATAGAGGTAGTCTCCTGGTATCTCGAATCTTACTGGAGAATCTGAGGTCATCCTAGGAGGCCTAAACAACATATAACACATCACAGGGGAAGCACATTACAAGAGAAATAAATGGTTAGAGATACTTACCTATTAGGGTATCATTGTTAAGAACCTGCATATCTAGAATATATGTCATGTTATTTTGATCTTATTGAATTAACATTAAGTGTAGGATGACAAGAGGATTTCTTTTCTTTAAAAGGATTATATCCAATGCTGCTTGAGTAATGTGTTGAAGCGGATTCTATAGGTACTCGAATCCCTTGTTGATTTACACCACATCCATTACCTTCATAGTCATTATGCTTATACAAAATTTGAAATCCATGACCATATAGAGAATCCAGTTCCTCAGAGGAAGGTGAAGCCTCATAGGTATCCTAATTTGTAGTATAAGTTAGAGTATTATCTTTATTTTCAACCAAGGAGACTTTGTTGTTCTTAGATGCTTCAAAAGATTGCTTAGACGATATCGATGCCACTTTTGATGTGTCAAGGTTATTAAGTTTATAATCCCCTATGCTGCAAGGATTAAAATCTAATGAACCCCAATCATCACCAAAAAGTGCATTTGATGGTTTAGATTCCTTCATAACATAATTTGTGGCTAGAGGCTTTGATAGATCACCTCATAAATTGTTTAAGATCATATGATTATGAACTAGTTTTTTCTTTTCAATATGAAAACAGTTATTTGGTTCAGGATCAGCATGAATAGTATGAAGTTTACCTTTGAATATAAATTTGATTAAACGATGCAAGGTGGAAGGGACTGCCCCCAATGCATGAATCCAAGGTCTACCAAGAATCATGTTGTAAGATAAATAACAAGGCATGACATGAACCAGGGTAGGCAAAAGAATAGGTCCCACTTGTATAGGTAAAGTTATAGTACCTATGGATTGTCGTCCAACATTGTCAAAACCATGGATACTCAATAGTTTCAGATTGATGTCATATGTATCAACTTTAATCCTATGTAATAAGTCAATGCCACAGACATTAAGAGTCAATCCATTATCAATCATAACTCTCTTAACCAAATGTTTTATTTATTGTGACAAAGATAATGAGAGGATCATATTGGTTTTGAACTTCTACTGATGGTAATTCATGTGGTTGAAAGAGTATATCCGTTTTTGTTGCATGCATAATATCCAATACGGCTGCTTTATCATTGGGCTTAGCAGTAGGTGGGACAATCACCTTCTATAAAGCTTCTTGGAGCATTCCATGATATGTAGGTGATGTTTACATTAAATACCAAAGAGAGATCTTAGCCAGAGTACCACAAATCTGTTTGACAAGACCATACTCTTGACCATTTTTATGAGTAAGACAAGGTGGTTGAGGGAGCATAGGTTGAGAACATGGAAGAGAGACTGGCACATGTGGTGCTTGGTTACTTTGCTTGTTATTATGGGTGTTGTATGTGTGAGAAATCACATTGTGGTGTGTTTGTTGTAATGCATTTTGAACACCTTGCTCCGTAATCACTGGTTTTAAGCAAGAGGGTGCACTAAGTGCCCCTCGAACAATCATTTTAGGAATATTGCTATAAAGTCTATTAACAACTATTGAATTAACATTGTTTCCCTCTAGATTGCTCCCAATATCCATCCCTAAAGTATTTAACGTGAGAGACATTTTCTCATCCACTAATGCTATATCTTGGCTAGGGAGAGAAGTGGGATGAGGGGAAGGTACATCATCATCATCATACTCTGTGGTGGAAAAAGGCTTTTCACTCTCATCTTTCTCATGAGTATTCCTAGAGATGAATGTAGTTAAATCCTCTAATATCAAAGGATATGCTCCTATGAATAGTGTGAAGCTATTAAAATCATGTGTATAACAAAGTAATTGCATCTCATATGTAGAACATATAGAAGCATCAATACCACTTGCATAAGTTATGTGTTCTAGAACATGAGGATTCTCATTACTAAAATTAGAGAAATTTTCAAAATCTAGGATATACTCATGCAAATATTTCAGAGATGAATAACATGAAGAGGCCATAATGAGATGCAAAATCAGATTTTAAAAGCTTTCTCAGATGTATGCAAAAGACCAATGCAAACTATATAAAAGAATGACCTAAAATGCTTGTTTTTTTGTACTTTTTCAATGCAAATATATGAAAGAAAAGGTGTTGTAAGGATTTTTATCAGGGGAAGCAAATGATAAATCTATTTTCAGTCCAATACAGCAATAAAATCCTTCACAACACACTTTTGATGCAAATCTAGGATGATGATAAGTCAAAACCTAGTGAAAATCAATGAAAATTGCTAGTTTTTTGTGGAAATTGAATATGTGTGAATGCAAATTTTTGAAATATGAATGCAAAAAAACACTAATATGCAAAATTATATGCAAAATCAGATTTGAATGAGTGCCTAAGATGAGTAGTAAAATCTGAAACAAGATTTTAACTACAAACCCTAACTTTTGGAATTACTAGGTTATAAGAAAATTTGGAAATTTCCAACAAACCCAAGCAATTTTAATATGAAAAATGCAAATGTCTAAATAATGATGAATTTATGTAATTTAAATCAGATCTAGTGAAAATATCAGAAATTAAATTAAATTAAATTAAAATTAATTCAAATTATTTGAAAATTAAGCCAAAAATGCCAATTTTTTAAAATTTTCCAAAATTTCCAATTTTTTTGTAAATTTTCAAGTGTGCTATGAAAATGATGAGAATATGTTTTTGTAATTTAGGTCAGATCTAATTTAAAAATTAGTAATTAAATTAAATTAAATGAAAATTAATTCAAATTAATTTCAAATGCAAGCAAAAAATGCCATTTTTTTTCAAATTTTTCAAAATTTTCAATTTTTTTGTTAATTTTCAAATGCAATTAGATGAAAATTAAATAAATGAATGAATTTCAAATCTAATGTAAAAATTTGAATTAAAGTGAAAATTAATTCAAATTAAATCAAAATGTAAGCTAAAAATGCCAATTTTTTTCAAAATTTTCATTTTTTTTGTTAATTTTCAAATGCAATGAGATGAAAATTAAATGAATGAATGAATTTCAAATATAATGTAAAAATTTGAATTAAAGTGAAAATTAATTCAAATTAAATCAAAATGCAAGCTAAAAATGCCAATTTTTTTAAAAATTTTTAATTTTTTTTATAAATTTTCAAATGGAATATGAAAACTATGAATTAAATGAAAATAAATTTCAGATCTAATGCAAAAATCAGAATTTGAATTAGATGCAATTAAACTATGTCAAAATTCAAACCCTAGAATGCATTTTTTTCCAAATTTTTCAAAATTTTTATTTTTTTTGTAATTGTTTCTAATGCAATAAGATGAATGATGAAATAAATGAATGGAATCAATGAAAATCTGCAACACAATAATCAGCAAGGTGCCAAATTCAATAAAAACATGGGTTTACCAAAATGTTTAGGGTAAAATTGGATTTTGTTAATCTTTTGTTGTTAGATGTTAAAATCTGCCTCTCCACTAAACATTGAAGGATCTAGGGTCGAATGGCGAGCATTATCATTCCATAGAGTCACTTTCAAATGTAGGGAAACTTGGATTAGGGAATATAATTATTAATTTTCCTTTTCTTATGTCCAATTAACCATTAAAACCCTAATTATGCAAATACAACAGCAAATTGACAAATGACAGAAAAAGCTCTTGCAGATAGGAGTAAAATATTAAATCATAGAATACCTATTTTTGAGGTTCTAAAGAAGAATAGTCAGGGACACTGGAGCGGGCACCCTAGTCCAAGGTATAGGTTTCTTTGGGGAATCCAGACCTCCTTCTGACACTGATCAGCCCTGTAACTTCTGTTTCTCAAAATTCATCTGCAGAGGACACTGGAGTGAGCGCCCAAGTCCTAGAAATGCTCTGATGTCCTGCAACTCTTCAAATCCTGAATCCTTGATGTCTGCTGATCCTTCCTGCAACTCTACTTTTTCCAAATGTGACACCTATAACTTGTAATCACAAGACTTGGTTTGGGGGTTGTGGTGTTTAGAGGCTTGCCTTAGTCAAGCCCCAGAGGACACTTAAGTCTCCAAACACTGTTGTCAGATAAAGAGTGTGTGCCCTTGTGAGGCAAAGGCAAAAACCAAAGGAATCAATGATGAAAACATAATATAATGTCACCTTGTAGTGAAGCTCTCATGGGAGGAAGATGCTCTTCATTCCATGAGGAGATTGATGCTCAAATCTGCAAATATCAACACACAAACACACAAGTCTACTCTTGCAATACAATGAAAGCCTTGAATCACCTTGAGAACATAATAGCTTGCTAGTAATCATCTAGTTTACAAATGAATGCCTAAACATGCCTTTATATGCAACTACAAGCACTCCTGCCAAGAAATTAAAATTCAATCTTTACCGTGTCAGCAAAATAACCAAATAACAGTCATAAATTGGCACCCAAAAAATGGGGCTACCCCAGAATAGGGCAGGACTAGGGTGTAGGGGCCCAAGTCCTCCCCCCTATTTTGGGCAGGGTACAACTCAAGGGATCCTCCTAGGTCCCATTTGTCATATTACCTAGGTCTCATTCCATTGGGATGCTAAAATATGAATTAAAATGTCCTAAATGCACTTAAAAGACCTGGGAGCTAAACCTTATGAGGGAAAATCCCCCAAGGAGACATTTTCTAATGTTACAAGAATAAGGCCCTACGCATCCCCTAAAAACAGGGCAATGAGGAAAATGACAAGCCAAACTGTAGATATTAAAGATTTCAGAGCAATGGCTTGCAATAAATTCTTACAAGATGATGAATTTATAAACACTCCTAAATTCAAGAGTTATGTGTTAAAAAGGAGTGAGGAATTCCAAAAAAGGATTCAGGGTGCCAAGAGTGGAGCTTATCCCTCTGAATATGAGGCCATCACCCAAAATGTGTTAAAAGAAATCAATTAGGCCATCAGCATAATGACTCCGGAGGAGGGGAGGGTATTAGTTGCCAAAAGTAATATCTTTCTCCTCCCTCATTGGACTTTGTCATATGTAATTGCATTTGACATAATAACCAAAGAAGATTCTGATGTGACAAATGAACAAGTTGAGAAGGCTCTCTCTGGTGCAACCTTCAATCCGAGGTTCAAAACATTAGCAATATGGGCACTAGCCCCAAATAATAACAAGCCTAGGATTGGATTGGGGGAGTTAATAGGAGACATAATAATCAAGAGGGTATCTGACACCCCTGCCCCCCAGGCTGCAAGTTTAAATGTACAGACTACACATTTTGCTAATGCTGTCACTAACAAGCTACAGAAAGAACATGATGAGTTGCTTCTAAAATATGTACAGGCAATTGTAGAGCTCAATAAGTGCAAGGAGCAACTATCATTAGGGCCTGGTACTTCTACTCCTCCACCTGTGATCCCAATAGCAAAGTTATTTCTATTTGACACAGAGCCCTTGTTAGGTGAAATCAGAGAACTGAAGGAGGAGGTGAAGAGATTGAAAGAGGAGAAAAAAAATTCATTCGAAGAGATGGTCACAAATTTGATCAACCATAGAGTGACCAAGGTTGTGGCGAGGATGGATGAGACATGGAAGTCTCATTCTGATTTAAAAATTGCATTGGATAAACATGAACAAGATAAAGAATGTCTCAAGATAATGCAGAAATCATGGCTACCAAGGACTGGTGATTTAAGAGACTTAATCAGGTGTGCATGGTATGATGCACATGTACCACTAGAGATGAAGCTAACCCTTGAAATGCTAAATATTCTTGAAGGGGTTGTATCTTTCCAATTAAAGTTAGATAAGGTACTAGGTGAGAAGAAGTAGTTTTTTGGAGAAAATAGATAAGAAAATAATGCCTTGTATACTAGAGGCCAATGGGCAAGTCAAGAGCCTTGACAAGTGGAAATATGATTTCAATGACAATGTCATCCAACTCATATCTACTTGTTGCACTGATGGGGACCCCAAGCTAACAATTTTGAATTCAACTTTAGATAAACTGCATGTATTGGCAATAAATTTTGAGTTGTTCTGTAAGGAAGCAAAGATTTTGATGGATGCATGGTACACAGGACACAATGACAAGATTTCAAATTTGATCTCATTCTAGTCAATGCTAGAGAGGTCATATGTTGAGTGGGTAGAGAGATATGGATAGGTGTACCTGGAGCAAACAAGTAACTACCTATCCCCTGCATTCGTGTAGCCAGGCTCCTCAAGTCATTTGTGTCCCATGTGACAAATTATTTTTTTATCTTTCTCTGGGTTCAATGTAATAATTGCCTCTATGCCTTTGAGTAGCACTTTGTATTGTAATCTCACCTAATCACCAAATGTAATAAATGTTGGCACTAGGCTCTGTGTCTATAAAGAGTTGGTTGTCTCACTTTGTAAGTTGTTGGAAGTTTTGGGACTTTGAGGAGTAAAGCTAATACAAAATTTTGGCCGGTTGTTTTCTCTAATGGTCTTGTGAGTTTCAATTTTAATGTATGTATTTTCATGAGCCATTTATCAATTTCAGATTAATTTATATGAGTAATGCAATGTGCACATGTTTCTATTAATTGTCTCCATTTGTTGTCTGCATCTTTCTTTAGAATGAAGTAACTAAGGGTTTTCTAAATTCTGTTGTGCATATCTACTACACTGCATGTTTGATTTTTTTCTTCCATTTGAGGAATAGAGTTAAAGTGCTTTAATTCAAATGTGGAGAGATATGTGTGATAATAGGGATATTTGTAAGAAGAGTTAGTAGGAACACTTAATTTTGGGAGTTCTCTATAAGGAAGGAATTAAATAACCCTCTAAAACTTGTATGTTTGTTTGGTTTTATGGAAATTTATATGTTTTAAGTTGGATTCCATGCCCTTGGATAAGCACTGATCAAAGGCTTGCATTAGATTTATGAATCAAACCCTAATTTGGAAACCGCACACATAAAATTTTAAATCAACTCAAAACCTCAAACTGTAGGATATTAGGAGTAGGATTTAGGTTTGAAATCCTCTGATTCACAACTGAAGTAGGGTCCAAAGCTAGGCCCTTTGCATTTATCTCATAGTTTTGGTCTACATAATAGAGGATTTATCTACTTTTGTGTCAATACCTAGTTGTAACTAGGATTTACTACATGGGTATTGAATAGGGACACCCCCTAGGTCTTACAAAGCCTAAAGTGTAAAGGAGACATTAGAGTTAGTCTCATGTTTGTTGGCCACTGACCTGAGGTCCTTTTTGAAAAAAGATGGCTACTTTTTGGGGGAACTCAGACAATCAACTGGGAACATCAACAGGACTATAGGAGAACATTGATTGTTTTAATTTATTATTTATTTTACTTGATTATGGGGAAAGAAAGTAGATTTTTATGTAGGAATGTGTTTGGGTTACTTTTGGTCTACATAATAGAGGATTTATTTTCTTTTGTGTCAATACCTAGTTGCAACTAGGATTTACCACATGGCTATTGAATACGGACACCCCCTAGGTCTTGCAGAGCCTGAAGTGTAGAGGAGACATTAGAGTCTGTCTCATGTTCGTTGGCCACTGACCTAAGGTCCTTGTTGAGAAAAGATGGCTACTTTTTGGGGGAACTCAGGCAATCAACTGGGAACATCAACAAGACTATAGAAGAACATTGATTGTTTTAATTTATTATTTATTTTACTTGATTATGGGGAAAGAAAGTAGATTTTTATGTTTGGGTTACTTTTGGGCTAGGATGTCAAATGTGGATTATCAGAGATGGATTTTCCTCTTTTCAAGAATTGTACCGATTACTATTTTTCTAAGGTTTAGATCTAAATGAGCAATCATTGAAAAGGATGAATATTTTGTCTAGCAAACTTTATTGATATATATCTCTGCCACATCCTATTGTGAGACAATATGCATTTCATTATTTATAATTGCACATTAGACATTAGGCTGCATCAGGTGTTCCCTCCTACTAGTTGATTCCAAGTAGCTAGACATCTCATGTAGGGATGGGTTTCCTTCATGTCATGAAGTTATCTAGAGAAGTGTACTTGTGTCATGGGTGGGTGGAAAAGGTCATGAGTCATGTTCTTGTCTCTTGGCTCATAGGAGAACTATTGAGTTTGTGGCGACTGGAGGGTGTTTTGATTTATTTATACTTGTTGTACATGATCATTCTAACTTGTAATTGGATGTATTATGACATGAATGTCAAAGGATTTTGTATATTATTTTATAGTGCTATCACCTAGATTAAGCATGTGATTTTGTAAGATTTAATAACTTTTATTGATTCATATTTATGAGATTTATCTTTTACTTGTAATGTTGTAAATAAGCAAATTATTTACCTCATTTTACTTTTGTTACTTGTGATGTTGTATTTAAATGGATTATTTAGTTCATTTTGCTTTTGTGATGGTTTGAGTGCTTTACATTTGGTATCAGAGCTCTAGGTTGAACACTAGGGCCTCTTTCATTTTTGGACTATTATGCTAAGTTACAAACTTGATGCAAATTATTCATCATGAATATTATAAACATAACCATAGTGGAGGATCAAGAAGTGGTAAAAATAGAGGAAACCATGGAGGTGCCAATAATAGGAATCATGGAGATGCTAATAATGATCAAGATGGAAGATTGAACTATATTCTTTCTCTCTTGACCCAACAAGATACGAGAATGAATGCTCTTGAGAAGGAGATCAGATGGAATCAGAGAGAACATAATGCAAATGAAAATCTAGGAGGTGCTAATGCAAATGAAGACCCAAGGGTTGAGGCATAGAATAAGAGCCCAAGGGTAGAAGTCTAAGTTCCTGAGGTTGGAGTTAATACTAACAATCAACTAAGAATTGTAGAAAAGTTGGGAAAGGACCTCAAAAAGGTCTCACTACCTAAATTTGATGGAAATACAATTGGAGATGGAGCTGAAGCATGGATCATAGAAATGGAGAAATACTTTGAGCTCTGAAACCTTTCAGATCACACAAAGGCAATGTGGGGATCATATTAGTTGACTGGTGAAGCAACAACATGGTGGGACCATGAGAAGGTAGATAAGAAACTGTTACCTGGTGAAATAACTTGGGAGATTTTCTTGCAGCTTTTCAGGAAAAGATGGTTACAGCAGCTCTTCTTTGACAAGAAGATGATAGAGTTTTAGAATTTGGTTCAAAGAGGGATGTCTATAACTAGTTATTGGGAGAGATTCTCACATCTACTTAAGTATGTACCATAGTACTAGATGGATGAGAGATTCCAGATCAGGAAGTTTATATTAGGCTTAAGGCCCCAGATTGGAATAGAGGTAGACATTCATAATCCAGTCACTATGGATGCGATATTTGAGAATCCACTAAACAAGAGCAGAAGTTACAAGTAGCCAGTTATGGTAAGTAGAGAGATGCGAAGTTTGCCAATAAGAGACCTCAAAATAATTAGTAGAACTACCAGCAGAATTATAATTAGAATAACAATCAAGGTAATGGCAATCAATAGATCAAGAATTTGAAAAGAGATAATAACTCTCAGGATGGAAATGGTGGAAACCAGAATGGAGGAAACAAAAGAGGTGGCTATAACAACTAAAATAACAACCAAAGGGAAAGAACTAAAGGAATGAAATCACCTAAGGGTGGATACTATATTTGTGGAGGAGAGAATTATGCTAATTCATGTCCCCAGAGATTAGTGTGAAGAGGAAACATAAATCCACAAGGAGCACCACAACATCAGATACATGTCGTAGTGGACAATCGGCAAGCTGACTTTCAGGTAGCAACTATATAGTTGCAAGGTAAGATTTATGTACTACCTATTTCTATTTTAATTGATACTAGTGCCACATAATGTTTTGTAGATCCTAGAATAGTATCTAAGTCATCTATTAAACCTGGGCATATGGAATACTCTTGGATGGTACAATATGGAAGTAGAGCAGAAAAGAGAGTAGACTCATGTCTAGCATGTAGTGAGGTAGAGCTTTTAAGTTTTCAGAGCAAGTTAATTTGTATGTAGCACCTTTAGGGTCTTATGATGTAATTCTAGGAATCAACTGGTTAGTTAAACATAAGTCTCTAGTAAACTGTGAAGACAAAGTAGTTAGATGTTTGGATGACCTAGGAAATCAAGTTGAAATTAATGGATCTAAGAGACATTTAGAGCTTAGACAAATCTCGTCTATACAATTAAAGAAAATAAAGAGGAAAGGGTGTACCATTTATGTCATCCAAGTAAAGGACCTTGACAATGAAGAACTGGTATTTAGTGGTCCTACCCAATCCTTAGAAATTTTCAAGATGTATTTCCTATGGATTTGACATAGTTACCACCAAAGAGAGAATTTGACTTCTCAATTGATTTTCTACCAAGGACTGAGCCTCAATCTAAGGCACCCTACAGGATGACTACTATAGAATTGTATGAGCTTAAAGCACAATTGTAAGAGCTGCTAAATCAAGGGTTCATTAGACCTAGTGTGTCACCATGGGGTGCACCGATTATTTATGTAAATAAGAAGGATGGTACTTTGAGATTATGCATTGATTTTTGGATTCTTGATCAGATGAAAGGAGCTATGGTGTTCTCGAAGATAGACCTTAGATTCAGTTATCACCAATTGCAGATTAAGAATGAAGACATCTCTAAAATAGCTTTTAGAACTCAATATGGTCACTACCAGTTCACAATGGTACCATTTAGGTTGACTAATGGTCCAACAACCTTCATGAATTTGATGAATAACATTTTCAAAGATTGTTTAGATGATTTTTTGTTGATCTTCCTTGATGACATATTGATATACTCTAAATTATTGGAAGAGCATGAAAGGCATTTGAGGATAGTCTTATAATGCTTGAGAGAGTGAAATATTTATGGTAAACTATCTAAGTGTACATTCTTTCAAGATAAAGTGCAATATCTTTGTCATGTGATCACAGAAAAAGGGATTGCAGCTGATCCTAAGAAGATTAAAGTGATAATGGAATGGCTTGTACCTCAAAGTGTAACATAAGTTAGAAGTTTTATGGGACTTCTAGGTTATTATAGAAAGTTTGTGGAAGGTTTATCAACTATAGCAGTGCCAATTACCTCAGTACAAAAGAAGGGTAAGAAGTTTGAATGGACAGAAAGGTGTGAGCAAGCTTTCCAAGTGCTAAAGGAAAAGCTCACAACTGCTCCTATCTTGACCATACCAGATCCTAATGGTCACTTTACAGTTATAACTAATGCTTCAGAAGAAGCAGTAGGAGGAGTGTTGATGCAGAATGAGCAAGTGGTTTCATATGAATGAAGAAAGTTAAAGCAATATGAGTTAAACTATGTGCTGCATGATCTTGAGTTAGCCACCATAGTTCATGCACTTCAAATATGGAGACATTATCTTCTAGGTAATCTCTTTGAGTTAAAGACAGATCATCTAGAGCTCAAGTATATATTTACTCAACCAAACCTTAATGCACGATAGAGAAGGTGGTTAGAATTCCTTAGTGAGTATGACTTTGGAATTGAGTATATAAAAGGAAAAGAGAGTAGAGTAGTAGATGCTCTTCATAGAAGAAGACATTTGGCTGCCATGGTAACATCGAGATCCAATTTGAAGTAGAAAGTAATTTAGAATCTTCAAGAGGATGAGCATTATGAAAGAGTAAATCAAGCTTTGGAAGTACACCACTTATATCACAGGTTAGATGGTTAGGTGATTGAGTCAAACAAACTTTTGAAATATTAGGGAAGGGTGTATATTCCTAACTCGGGAGAGTTGAGGAAGTTAGTTCTTGAGGAGATCTAGAACACACCATATTTGGGGTACCATGGAGTGACCAAGATGGTTGAAGGTCTGAGACCCTTTTACTTTTGGCCTAGACTTAAGTGTTGGAATTAGGGCAGACAACTGAGAGGGGGGGTGAATCAGTTTCTTGCAACAATTAATTCTTCTTTTCTATTCAATCCAAATTAATGATGAAAACATTAAAGCATGAATCAACAACACATGAGAAGAAATAAATGAATCACACTTGACACCAAGATTTTTGATGTGGAAACCTGGTTAAGGGAAAAACCACGGTGGGGGTTAATCCACAAAGATTATAGTCTATTAAAAGTATTACAAAAGGGGAAGGCATATGCCTTTGGGCTCACTAGCTAAATCTCATTACTCAAAAAGAGGCTCACTACCTACAAGAATAATTATAAGAATATTACAGATTGTTTGTGTTGGAATTAGACCGGACAACTGAGAGAGGGGGTGAATTAGTTGTCACACAAAATAAACTTTTTCTTCTTTTAACCCTCTTTATTAACTTACTATCAGATTAATGATGTAAACATTAAAGCATGGATCAACAACATATGAGCAGAAACATAAGCAACACACTTGACACCAAGATTTTGACGTGGAAATCCAGTTAAGAGAAAAATCACGGTGGGGGTTAACCCACAAAGATTTGTACCTTGTTAAAAGTACTTTAGAAAAATAGAAGGCACATGCCTTCAAGTGCACTACCTAGAACTCACTACTCAAAAGAGAGGCTCACTACCTACATAATTTATTTTTAGTGTAGAAGGAATTAACTAAGAAATAGCATCTACTTCATGCTTGGTTCAGTCTCATTGAGTGCTCATAAAACTTTTGCTCTTCTTCCAAATACTTATTTACTATCACTTTATCCTTTACTGTTCTTGCTCCTCCGCTCCTTTTCTCTGGTCCACCTTTGATCCTTTCTTGGGATTTTATGATTTCGCACAAGGATGATTTTCCACAACTCAACTACACTCCTTTATATGCTTCATCAACCTTGGAATAAACATCAAGATCGGCACTCCAAACATGACTGGGACTCAAATCTTCCTCGATCAACACACCACACTCCATAGAATTATTCTTAGATCATCCGCAACATGCTTGAATCATCTAGTCACCTAGGACTAGGAAGAACAGCAACATCAAGGAAGAATTCTTCAACAATGAGCTCAACCTTCAATGTGAATCTCCAACACAATAGACACATGATCCAGAGACTTCCACAAGCACATTGAATTCAACAATAACATCCACACTACTCCAAATTGTCAGAATCACTTGTATCTTCATTCAGTACCTCAAGAACATTGTCTATCATGACTGTCACACTAGAAAGATTGCTTGCAAACCTCCAAACCATGAATCACTTGAGTTAATGATATACACATACCTCCCAAACATGCCTCTAGATCCACAAATCATCATCTTACATTTCTAGAACAATCCAGACCTCTTTCCTATGACTCTGTCTCTTCTGAATACTATAAAACTGGTTCTACCTAGATGTACATAGCTTCTTCAAATCTTCATGCGAACCCTCAAATCTTAACTGGAGCTTCTGAAGACAATCCTCTACTCAGCCATATGGTCTACATACATTGATCCTTATTAATTTTCTCAATATCCTCAATATTCTAATCTTCTAAACATGCAACAAAATAGGATACAGTTGACACCAATGGCAACAAGAATATGTTGACATCAATGACAACATTAATTAGGCATATATTTTCAACAATCTCCCCCTTTGTCATTGATGGCAACATATGACGTGAAAAACTGATTCAACCATCAAGACAAGAACTTCTCCCCCTTTCTCTTATCACTTCTGCAACCACTATCTTTACTACTCCCCCTTTCATTAGCAACTAGTTTTTCACATAATTTCTCTCCCCTTTGACATCAATGGCAAAGGGCACATATTTGCAGTCTTTTCTCTTTATTTTTGGTTCAGACCAAACTCAAAAATTACATGCAGACTACTCCCCATGAGTAGTACCTCCTTAACATAAATCTAGATCACAAGATGTGACTATGAATTCCACCAGACTAATGCACTCTAGTGCATCTTAATTCTAATCAGGTGGGGTAATAACCCCTAACTTCTCTTTGAGATACTCAAAAGTATCCTTGGGAAGAGGCTTAGTGAAAATATCCACAATCTGATCCTTTGAAGACACAAACTCCAACTTGAGTTCATTCTCATTTACCTTCTCTCTTAAGAAATGAAACTTCATGGATATGTGCTTTGTCTTTAATGCAACACTGGATTATTTGAGATGATTATGTTGCAACTATGTGCTTAAGCAGTGTTGTCATTGATGTTAACATATTCTTGTTGTCATTAGTGTCAACTGTGCTTTATTTTCTTGCCTATTTAGGAGATTGGAATGTTGAGGATATTGAGAAAATTAATGAAGACTCAATGTTTGTGGACTATATGGCTATGTGGAGGATTGTTAGAGGTTGTTCTAGTCAAGAATTGAGAAGGCCACATGAAGATTTGAAGAAGTTATGGCCATCTGAGTAGAAATGGATTTTGTTGTGTTCAGAAGAGACAGAGTGACAATAAGTTGGTCTAGATTCTTCCGTAATGAAATATTATGGTCTCTGGATCTAAAGGAATGTTTGGGAAGTCAGTGTGTATCATCAACTCTAGTTGTTCATGGTTTGGAGGTCCACAAGCTATCTTTCTAGTTTGACAGTCATGACAGACAATGTTCTCGAGGTTCCGGAGGAAGATACAAATGATTCTAGTAAATTGGTATAGAGTGGATTTTATTGGTGAATTGAATGTGCTTGTGGAGGTCTCTGGATCATGTGGCTACTGTGTTGGAGGTCCACATTGAAATTTGAGCTTGTTGTTGAAGTTTTCTTCTTTGAGGTTGTTGTTCTTCCTAGTTCTTGGCTGACTGGATGTTCATAGCATGTTGCGGATGATCTAAAGAGCATTTTATGAAGTGTGGCATGTTAGTAGAGGAATATTCAAGTCTCAGTTATGTTTGGCCGATAGTGTAATGATCCGCGTTGAGTTTAGCCAACCTTGTTGATCATTCCAAGGTTGATGAAGAGTTATTGAAAATCATCCTTGTGCAAAATGAATTAAATCCAAAGAAAGGATCTAAAGCAGAGAAGAGAAGAAGAGCAGTGAAAGGAGTATAGAATGAAGAATCAGTAAAGAAGAATTTGAAGATAGAAGCAGAAGTTTTTGTGAGCATTTAATGAAACTAAACCAGACATGAAAAGATGCTAATTATCAGTTTGTTCTTTCTGTGTAAAACATAAAATTCTTATAGGCAGTGAGACTCTCTTTTGAGTAGTGAGCCCAAAGGCAAGTGCCTTCCCATTCTTTTAAGTACTTTTAACAGGGCACGAATCTTGTGGGCTAACACCCACCATGGTTTTTCTCTTAACCAGGTTTCCACATCAAAAATCTTGGTGTCAAATGTGTTGATTATGTTTTTGCTTCTGTGTTGATATTATATTCTTTGATGTTTGCATCATTAATCAATTTGGCAATTGTGAAAGAAGTTTAAAAGAAAATAAAAGATTAATTTTGGGGACAATTGATTCACCCCCCCTCTCAGTTGTCTGGGCTAATTCCAACAATTGGTATTAGATCCAAGTTCCTCTAAAAGAAGCCTGACCGCTTGAGGAGATCCAAGATGTTGTCCTATAAGAAGGAAAGTTTGAGATTTAATGGAACAAATTACTCACTCTAGAAAGTACACATGCAATATCATCTAGAATGTATGGGTGATACCTTTTGGTTAATAACCAAGAATGCATATAAGATTCTGAAGAATGGACCTTCAACTATAGATGAACTCAGAGATGCTGAACATAATACTTGAGCCAAAGAAGCATGGTTGAGTGCCCTGACTGATACCGAATTGGCAAATGTCCTAGATTTGAAAATTGCTCATGAAATCTAGAATAAGTTGGAAAATCTATATGAAGGTGACAAATATGTTAAATGTGCCAAGCTAGAAATCTAAAGGGTAAATATGAAAGATTGGTAATGAGTGAAGATGAAAACATTATGTCCTACATGCAGAAAGTAAATGAACTTGTGACATGTATCAGAAATGTAGGTGGAGTATTGGAAGAATCAGAAATTGTTGCTAAAGTTCTCAGATCCTTACATGTAGCATACTGTTGATAACTGAGAGAGGGGGGTGAATCAGTTATCTTAATTATTTCAGCTTTCTAAACTTTCTTAATAATTAATGCATCATTAATTCAAATAAGCAAACATAACCATGAAATGGAAATACACATCACACAATATTTTTGACATGGAAACCTTGTTAAGGGAGAAAACCACGGGGTGATTAACCCAAGATTGTATTCTTTGTTAGAAGAATAGAAATACAAAATGGCACTTGCCAATTAGGGCTCACTGCCCGAGCACACTGCTCACAAGAGACTCACTGTCTACAAGTTGTAACAAGAATAATAAGATACTTGAACTGATGTGAAGCATCCACACATGCTGGAGTTCAGTTCCAGTTGGGCTCAGTAAACTGATTTGCTACACTTCATCCTTCCTCTTCTTTTGTTTTGTTGTCCTTTCACATATCAGACATTCCTTACTGCTTTCACTCTACTCTTCTCCTTTTTTTTGCTCACTCACAACACAACAACGACTACCTCATCGAAATCCATCTAGTATGTATATCCGCACAAAGGATTTCATCCTCTTTCTAGTCAGCATCCGGAATAGTCAATATTTCCCAAACTTTAGTCTGTCAGCTGAATCCTTGCTTCCTAGGTGATACAGATCAAAAATAAATTTATAGAAGTTGTCTAATAAGTTGGCCAATCATGAATGATACCTTAGGAATCTTTATTATCATCAACATCTCATCCGGAATAAATTCTGATGCTCTACCTGTCAGTTCTTCCTCTGTCTGTTCTACCAAACCGGACCCCAGTGCTTAGAAGCTTATATCTCTTCACTCTTTCAACACCGAAGGCTCAAACCCTGGAATCTATCAGTCAAGATACTCCTCTTTACTTCCCCAAGTCTGTACTTTCCAAGGATACTTCCTCTAATAGATCCGGACCTGACTGTCAGACCTTCTGCATGCTCTATTCTTGCTTACCGGACCTGAAAGCCCTTCAATTTGACTTCCAGTAGAGACACACCATGTCCTGTGGATGTGTGGGATGAACTTTGTTGCCATCAATGACAACAATCATGAAGCTCCAATGTGTCTCTTGCCAACACATACAAGCATAAATCTGCAGCCATCAAAGAAATCAGGACAGTAACAACTGTTATAAGGGATCATTTAGTTGGTAAGATTTTAGCATTTGAAATGAGTGAATTTGGTGATTCTCTCCCTAAGTCTAAATCTGCATTCAAGGCCAGTGTGTATGGAAAGCAAAGATATGATCTGGGTGAAAGTTCTTCAGGATCAAACAGATCTGTGAAGAAAAGGAAGGATATTGAAGATGATGAAATTGAGATGGTAGATCTTGAAGCTCTTATTTCCAAAAGAATGCCAAGAGGATCCGGTAAATATGAAGGAAATTTGCCACTCAAATGTTTCGCTTACAATAAGATTGGTCATTTTTCATCAAGATGTCTGGAGAGATTTTCAAAACTAAACCCTAACAGATACAAAAGTTAGAAGAATTGCTACTATGTCCAAGACGCTGGAGAAGAAGGAGTCACAGATGATGAATTTGATCATGGAGAAGGTGACTGGGTGTTCATTGCTATCAAAGAAGAAGATCCAATGTCTACTAGATCTACTAGCTGTGCAAATGTGGAAAGTGCCTTGGCTGCTCAAGTTGTTGAGAAGGATGAATGGGTGATTGATAGTGGATGTTCTCATCATATGACTTGTGACAAGATCAAGTTTGTGAGTTTTGAAAAATATGAAAGTGGGTTTGTGAAATTTGGAGACAACTCAGCTGGTAGAATCTATGGCAAAGGATCCATCTCCTTTGATGATAAGAATTGCACCAATGATGTTCTGTATGTGGAAGGACTGAAACATAATCTTCTCAGTATTGGATAGCTGGTTGACAAGGGTTATGATCTTCAATTTAAGGATGGAAAATGCAGAACCTTGGAGAGCTCTGGAACTAAAATTGCATCTGGTACTCAAACTAGAGGTAACATCTTTCATTTAAGTAGTTATGGGAAAAGTTTTGTGATTGCTCAAATAGATCAAAGTTGGTTATGGCATAGGAGGATGTGTCATGTGAATTTTGATAACATTGTAAAAATAAGTTCCACTCAAGTTGTAAGAGATCTTCCAAGACTTGTGAAACCTGATAGCATATGTAGAGAATGTCAATTGGGTAAACAGAATAAAATTTCATTCAAAAGTAAGGAACAAGCTTCAAGTGGATGATTGGAACTAGTACATACTGATCTCTATGGTCCTACTAGAATTAGGAGTGTGCTAGGAGACAGATATTTCATGTTGCTGATTGATGATTACTCCTAGATGATGTGGTTGACCTTCCTAAAAGAAAAATCAGAAGCTCTTGACACGTTTAAGGTGTTCAAGGTGATGGTTGAAAAAGAGATTGTTAAGAAATTAAAGTGTCTAAGATCTGACAGAGATGGAGAATTTACTTCTGGAGAGTTTGATGCTTTCTGTGAAAAGCATGGAATAAAAAGATAGTTATCTGCTCCTAGGACTCCTCAGCAAAATGGAGTTGTGGAAAGAAAGAACTGGACCATTCAAGAAGCTACCAAGACCATGATGATGGAAACAAATGTTCCTCAAGTTTATTGGAGAGAAGTTGTAAGTACTGCTATCTACACTTTTAACTGGGTACAAATCAAAGAAAATTCTGGTAAGACCCCTTATGAACTATGGTTATTTCATCCTCCTACCATGAGATATTTTAGAGTTTTTGGTAGTAAATGCTATATCAAAAGAGATGAGGATATAGGAAAGTTTGATGCAAGAAGTGATGAAGGAATATTTTTGGGGTACTCTACTCAAAGTAAGGCTTACCGGTACTTCAACAAGAGGTTGAAAAAGATTGTTGAAAGTGCTAATGTTAGAGTTGATGAGAGCAAAGAAGGACATTCCAGGCATTGTGGATATGATTTAGATGATCAATATGAAAGTCAAAGTCAAGAAAGGAAAGTCCAAACTTAGATTTAGATCTAGATTAATCTGATAACTCAAGTGACTCAAGAGGTTAGTACAGATGATGAGGAACAAGCTCAAGAAACAAAAGTTCAAATAATTTCCAAAACCCCCAGGTATGTAAGACTGAATCATCCTGAAGATTAGATCATAGGAGATAAGAGTAAAGGTGTTCGAACTAGGAGAAAAATTTCTAAAGATCAAGAGGATATTTGTTTAATTTCAAAGATTGAACCTAAATTAGTAAGTGAAGTCTACAATGATGAAAATTGGGTTAAATCAGTGGAAGAAGAATTGATGCAAATTGAAAAGAATCACACTTGGGATCTTGTTCCTAGACCTAAGGACAAAAATGTGATTGGAACCAAATGGGTCTTCCAGAATAAGCTAAATGAAGATGGTGAGGTTGTAAGAAACAAGGTAAGGTTGGTATGTAAAGGCTACTCTCAAGTGGAAGGAATTGATTTTGAAGAAACTTTTGCTTCGGTGGCAAGGATAGAGGTAGTTAGATTGTTTCTTGCATTTTCTACTTTCAGAGATTTTAAAGTGTATCAAATGGATGTCAAATCAACATTCCTGAATGGAGATTTGGAGGAAGAAGTCTACATTGAGTAACCGGAAGGATTTTAGTTGTCTGATCAAGGAGATATGGTTTGTAGACTGAGAAAAGCCTTGTATGGACTCAAACAAGCTCCAAGAGCCTGGTATGCCATATTGGATAAGCATTTGCTTAAGCTAGCATTTAGCAAAGGTACTACTGATAGTAATCTGTACTTCAAGATTAATCATGAGGACATTCTAATTGTTGAAGTCTTTGTTGATGATATCATTTTTGGTGGAAATGAATGTATGTGTAAAGTATTTTCTGATTAGATGAAAAGTGAGTTTGAAATGTCAATGTTTGGTGAGATGAATTTCTTCCTAGGTCTGCAAATTGTTCAGTCAAATAAAGGTATCTTCATATCTCAGTCCAAGTATGTGAAAGATTTGTTGAAGAAGTTTGGAATGGAAGATTCAAAGCCAGTAGGTACACCTATGGTAACCAGATGCAAGCTAAGCAAAGATGATGACTCCCCCAAGGCAAATTAGAAAAGGTATAGATCAATGATTGGAGGATTGTTCTATTTGACTCAGACCAGACCTGACATCATGAATGCAGTTGGACTTGTTGCCAGATTTCAAGCTGATCCAAAAGAATCCCATGTTATAGCAGTCAAAACAATTTTTAGATATCTCAAAGGAACAATTGACTATGGATTGTGGTATCCAAAGGATGAAAACTTCACTCTTCATGCATATACAGATGCTGATTGGGCAGGAGATGTGGATGATAGGAAAAGTACTAGTGGTGGTGCATTCTTCTTGGGAAGAAGATTGGTCTCTAGGATGAGCAAAAAGTAAGAGGTAATATCTCTGTCTACTGCAGAGGTAGAGTATATAGTAGCAAAAAATAATTGTACTCAGGTTCTATGGATGAAGCAAATGTTAAAGGACATTAGAATTGTGTTTGAGGAGCTAGTCACAATCTTTTGTGATAATTCTAGTGCAATAAGCATCTCAAAGAATCTGATGTTGCATTCAAAGACAAAGCATATATCTATCAAGTTTCATTTCTTGAGAGAAAAGGTAAATGAGAATGAAGTCAAGTTGGAGTTTGTGTCTTCCAAAGATCAGATTGTGGATATCTTCACTAAGCCTCTTCCCAAGGATACTTTTGAGTATCTTAGAGAGAAGTTAGGGGTTATTACCCCTCCTGGTTAGAACTAAGATGCACTTATATGCATCAATCAGGTGGAATTCTCAGTCGTATCTTGAGATTTGGATTAATGTTGAGAAGATACTACTCTAAGGAGTAGTTAGTATGCAAATGTTGGATATCAGTCTGAAATAAAAAGGGGGAGTAAAAGGATGCAAATATGTGCCCTTTGCCATTGATGTCAAAAGGGGAGAGAAGACATGTAAAACTAATTACTAATGACAAAGGGAGCAATGAAGAAAGTGGTTGCATAAGTCAGGGGGAGAAGTTCTTGTCGTGATGGTTGAATCAATTTTTCACATCATATGTTGCCATCAATGACAAAGGGGGAGATTGTTGTAAATATGTGCTTAAGCAGTGTCGTCATTGATGTCAACATATTCTTGTTGTCATTAGTGTCAACTGTGCCTTATTTTGTTGCCTGTTCAGGAGATTGGAATGTTGAGGATATTGAGAAAATTAATGAAGACTCAATGTTCACGGACCATATGGCTGTGTGGAGGATTGTCAGAGGTTGTTCCAGTCAAGAATTGAGAAGTCCACATGAAGATTTGAAGAAGATATGGCCATCTGAGTAGAACCAGATTTTGTTGTGTTCAGAAGAGACAAAGTGACACTAAGTTGGTCCAGATTGCTCCACAGTGAAATATTATGGTTTGCAGATCTAAAGGCATATTTGGGAAGTCAGTGTGTATCATCAACTTCATTTGTTCATGGTTTGGAGGTCCGCAAGCTATCTTTCTAGTTTGGCAATCATGACAGACAGTGTTCTTGAGGTTCTAGAGGAAGATACAAATGATTCTAGTAACTTGGTATAGAGTGGATCTTATTGGTGAATTGAATGTGCTTGTGGAGGTCTCTAGATCATGTGGCTACTGTGTTGGAGGTCCACATTGAAATTAAGCTTATTGTTAAAGTTTTCTTCTTTGAGGTTGCTGTTCTTCATAGTTCTTGGCTGACCGGATGTTCCTAGCATGTTGCGGATGATATAAAGAGAATTTTATGAAGTGTGGCATGTTAGTAGAGGAAGATTCAAGTCTTAGTTATGTTTGGCTGATAGTGTAATGATCCGTGTTAAGTTTAGCCAACCTTGTTGATAATTCCAAGGTTGATGAAGCGTATAAGTACTTGTTGAAAAGTTGTTGAAAATCATCCTTGTGCAAAATGAATTAAATCTAAAGAAAGGATCTAAAGCATAGCAGAGAAGAAGAGGACCTAAAGGAGTATAGAGTGAAGAATTAGTGAAGAAGAATTTGAAGATAGAAGCAAAATTTTTTTGTGAGCATTCAATGAAACTAAACCAGGCATGAAAAGATGCCAATTATCAGTTTGTTCTTTCTATGTAAAACACAAAATTCTTATAGGTAGTGAGCCTCTCTTTTGAGCAGTGAGCTCTAGGCAGTAATCCCAAAGGCAAGTGCCTTCCCATTCTTTTAAGTACTTTTAACAGGGTATGAATCTTGTGGGCTAACACCCACCGTGGTTTTTTCCTTAACCAGGTTTCCACGTCAAAAATCTTGGTGTCAAATGTGTTGATTATGTTTTTGCTTCTGTGTTGATATTATATTCTTTGATGTTTGCATCATTAATCAATTTGACAATCGTGAAAGAAGTTTAAAAGAAAAGAAAAGATTAATTTTGGGGACAACTGATTCACCCCGCCTCTGAGTTGTCCAGGCTAATTCCAACATGTTATTGCACTTGAATTATCATAGAAGATTGTGACAAGCTCCTCAAACACAATTTTGATTTCCTTTAGCATTTGCTTAATCCACAAAACTTGAGTACAATTGTTTGCTACTACTATATATTCTACCTCTACTATAGATAGGGATATTGCCTCCTGCTTTTTGCTTAGCAAAGAAAGCAATCTACTTCCCAAGAAGAATGCACCACCACTAGTGTTTTTTCTGTCATCCACATCTCCTATCCAATCAACATCTATATATACATGAAGAGTGAAGTCATTATCCTTTAGATACCATAATCCATAATCATTTGCCCCTTTGAGATATCTAAAAATTCTCTTGACTGCTACAACATGGGATTCTCTAGGATCAACTTGACATCTAGCAACAAGTCCAACTACATTCATGATATCAGGTCTGGTCTGAGTTAGATAGAGCAGTCCTCCAATCATTGATCTATACCTTTTCTGATCTGCCTTAGGTGAATTATCATTTTTACTTAACTTGCATCTGGTTTCCATAGGTGTACCTACTAGATTTGAATCTTCCATTCCAAACTTCTTCAATAGTTCTCTCACATACTTAGATTGAGATATGAAGATACCTTTATCTGACTGAGTGATTTGCAGACCTAAGAAGAAATTCATCTCACCAAACATGGACATCTGAAATTCACTTTGCATCTGATTAGCAAATGTTTTGCACATACTCTCATTTCCACCAAAAATGATATCATCAGCAAATACCTCAACAATCAGAATATTCTCATGATCAATCTTGAAGTAAAGATTACTGTCAGCAGTGCCTTTGCTATAACCTAGCTTTAGCAAATACTTATCTAATCTTGCATACTAGGCTCTTGGGGCTTGCTTGAGTCCATACAATGCTTTCCTTAACTTGCAGACCATATCTCTTTGATCAGACAACTGAAATCCTTCTGGTTGCTCAATGTAGACTTCTTCTTCTAACTCTCCATTTAGAAATGTTGACTTGACATCCATTTGATAGACTTTGAAATCTTCATAAGAAGCAAAAGAAAGAAACAATCTGACTGCCTCTATTCTTGCCATCAGAGCAAAAGTTTCTTCAAAATCAATTCCTTCCACTTGAGAATATCCTTTGCATACCAACCTTGCTTTTTTTCTTACAACTTCACCATCTTCATTTAGTTTATTTCGAAAGACCCATTTAGTTCCAATCACAATTTTGTCCTCAGGTGTAGAAACAAGATCCCAAGTGTGATTCTTTTCAATTTGTATTAATTCTTCTTCCATTGCCTTTACCTAGTTTTCATCTTTGCAAGATTGACTTACTATTTTTAGTTCAATCATTGAAATTAGACAAATCTCTTCTTGATCTTAAACAATTCTTCTCCTAGTTCGAACACCTTTATTTTTATCTCCTATGATTTGATCTTTAGGGTGATTCATCCTTACATACCTGGCAGTTTTGAAATTTGCTTGAACTTCTATTTCTTGAGCTTGTTCCTCAACTTCTATGCTATCCTCTTGAGTTACTAGATTTTCTGGATCAATTTAGATCTAAATCTAGGTCTGAACTTGCCTTCCTTGATTTTGACTTTCATCTTGATCTTCTGGATCATATCCACAAGACTTGGAATGACCTTCTTTGCTTTCATCAACTCTAACATTTGCACTTTTGACAATCTTTTTCAATCTTTTGTTAAAGCACCAGTATGCCTTGCTTTGAGTAGAGTAACCTAGAAATATTCCTTCATCACTTCTTGCTTCAAACTTGCCTAGATCCTCATCTCTTTTGATATAGCATTTTCTACCAAAAACTCTAAAATATCTCATAGTAGGAGGATGACCAACCATAGTTCATAAGAAGTCTTATTGGAATTGCCTTTGATCTGCACCTGGTTAAGAGTGTAGACAACAATACTCATAACTTCTTTCTAATAGACTTGAGGAACATTTGTTTCATCATCATGGTCCCGGTAGCTTCTTGAATGGTCTGGTTTTTCCTTTCCACTACTCCATTTTGTTGTGGAGTCCTAGGAGTAGATAACTATCTTTTTATTCCATGCTTTTCACAGAATGAATAAAACTCACCGAAGGTAAATTCTCCACCTCTGTCGGATCTCAGACACTATCTTTCCAGCAATCTCATTCTCCACCATAAACTTGAACATTTTGAATTTGTCAAGAGCTTCTAATTTTTCTTTTAAGAAGGTTACCCACATCATTCGGGAGTAATCATCTAATAGCAACATAAAATTTCTATCTCCTTGCACACTCCTAATTCTAGCAGGACCACATAGATCAGTATGCACAAGTTTCAACCATTCACTTGAAAAATTTTCTTTACTTTTGAATGAAATTTTGTTTTGTTTACCCAATTGACATTCTCTACACATGCTATCAGGTTTCACAACTTTTGGCAGATCTCTTACATCCTGAATAGAACTTATCTTGAAATTGTTATCAAAATTTACATGACACATCCTCCTATGCCATAACCAACTTTGATCTATCTGAGCAATTAGACAACTTTTTCCAGAATTACTTAAATGAAAGATGTTACCTCTAGTTTGAGTTCCGGATGCAATTTCAGTTCCAGAGCTTTCAAAGATTTTATATTTTCCATTCTTGAATCGGAGATCATAACCCTTGTCAAGCAATTATCCAACACTGAGAAGATTATGCTTCAGTCCTTCCACATACAAAACATCATTGGTGTTCTTACCATCAAAATAGATGGATCCTCTGCCACGGATTCTACCAGCTGAATTGTCTCCAAATTTCACAAACCCACCTTTATATTTTTCAAATCTTACAAAGTTACTTTTATCACCAGTCATATGATGAGAACATCCACTATCAATTACCCATTCATCCTTTTCAAGAACCTGAGAAACCAAGGCACTTTCCACATTTGCACAACTAGCAGATTCAGTAGACACTGGGTCTTCTTCTTTGATAGCAATGAACACCCAATCATTTTCAGTGGAACCTCCATGATCAGATTCATCATCTATGACTCCTTCTTCTCCAGCTTCTTAGACATAGTAGCATTTCTTCTGACCTTTATATCTATTAGGGTTTGGTTTTGAAAACCTCTTCAGACATTTTGAGGCAAAATGACCAATCTTATTACAAGAAAAACATTTGAGTGGCAACTTTCCTTCATACTTACCGGATCCTCTTGGTATTCTTTTGGCAATAAGAGCTTCAAGATCTATAGTCTCAATTTCATCATCTTCAAGCTCCTTCATTGCTTTCACAAATCTGTTTGATCTTGCTGAAGAGCTTTCACCTGGATCATATCTTTTTTTCCATATACACTAGCCTTAAATACAAATTTAGACTTAGGAAGAGAATCACCAAACTCACTTAATTCAAAAGATAAAATTTTGCCAACCAGCTGATCTCTTGTAACTTCTAAGACAATCCTAATCTCCTCTATAGCAACAACCTTATGTTTGTATGAATTAGGTAAAGATCTGAGCACTTTTTCCACAATCTTTGATTCTTTCAAAGTTCCACCAGCACACCTGATACCACCCACAAGTTCATTTATCTTTTGCATGTAGGTTGTGATATTTTCATCTTCACTCATCGTTAGATTTTCAAAATTTCCTCTCAGACTTTATAACTTGGCACATTTGACATATTCATCACCTTCATACAGATTCTCCAACTTCTTCTAGATTTCATGAGCAGTTTTTAGTCCAAAGACATTTGTCATTTCTGAATCAATTAGGGCACTCAACAAGGCTTCTTTTGCTCGAAGGTTATTTTTAGCATCTTTGAGTTGATCTATAGTTGAAGGACCTTTCTTCAGAGGTTTATACTCATCATTGGTTATCACCTAATAAGCATCACCCATACATTGCAAATGGCACTTTATGTGACTCTTCCAAACAGAGTAATTTGTTCCATCAAATCTTGGACTATCCTTCTTGTAGGTTGACATCCTAGATCCCCTCAAGGAGTCAAGCTTCTTTTAGAGGATCTGGCTCTGATACCAATTGTTGGAATTAGACCAAACAACTGAGAGGGGGGTGAATTAGTTGTCACACAAAATAAACTTTTTCTAGTTTTAACCTTCTTTATTAACTTACTATCAGATTAATGATGTAAATATTAAAGCATGGATCAACAACATATGTGCAGAAACAAAAGCAACACACTTGACACCAAGATTTTGACGGGGAAACCTAGTTAAGGGAAAAACCATGGTGGGGGTTAACCCACAAAGATTTGTACCCTATTAAAAGTACTTTAGAAAAATAGAAGGCACATGCCTTTGGGTGCACTACCCAAAGCTCGCTGCTCAAAAGAGAGGCTCACTGCCTACAGAGTTTATGTTTAGTATAGAAGGAATTAACTGAGAAATAGCATCTACTTCATGCCTGGTTCAGTCTCATTGAATGTTCATAAAACTTTTTCTCTTCTTCCAAATACTTCTTTACTATCACTTTATCCTTTACTATTCTTGCTCCTCTGCTCCTTTTCTCTGCTCCGCCTCTGATCCTTTCTTGGGATTTTATGATTTTGCACAAGGATGATTTTCCACAACTCAACTACACCCCTTTATATGCTTCATCAACCCTTGAATAAATATCAAGGTTGGCACTCCAAACATCTAACTTAATGCAAATCACAAAGATGTCAGCAAACATGACTGGGACTCAAATATTCCTCGCTCAACATGCCATTCTCCATAGAATTGTTCTTAGATCATCCGCAACACGCTTGAATCATCCAGTTGGCCAAGATTGGGAAGAACAACAACTTTAAGGAAGAATTCTTAAATAATGAGCTTAATCTTCAATGCAGATCTCCAACACAGTAGGCACATGATCCAAATACTTCCACAAGCATATTGAATTCAACAATAACATCCACACTACTCCAAATTGTCAGAATCACTTACATCTTCATCTGGTACTTCAACAACATTGTCTGCCATGACTGTCACACTAGAAAGATTGCTTGCAGACCTCTAAACCACGAACCACTTGAGTTGACGACACACACTTACCTCCCAAACATGCCTCTAGATTTACAGATCATCATTTTACATTTCTAGAACAATCCAGACCTCTTTCCTGTCACTCTACGTCTTCTGAATACTATAAAACCAGTTCTACTCAGATGGCCATGGCTTCTTCAAATCTTCATGTGAACCATTCAAATCTTAACTAGAGCTTCTTAAGACAATCCTCTACTCAGCTGTATGGTCCGCATACATTAATCCTTATTAATTTTCTCAATATCATCAATATTCCAGTCTTCTAAAGAGGAAACAAAATAGGATATAGTTGACACCAATGGCAACAAAAATATGTTGACATCAATGACAACATCGATTAGGCACATATTTGCAACAATTTGAACTATTGAATAACATCTGCCAATGCAAGAATTTAGTTCTAGTTAGGCACAGAATACCAATCTTACACACTACATCTTCACTCTACCCTTTTACTACTCTGCCATAAGCCAGACCTTAGATCTTCTTCTCTTTCACTCTTTAATCTGCCTTTTTCTCACTACTACATCATTGCACAACTACCTCTATCAAGAAACTCAAATCCATCGGCTATATATATTTGCCTCAAGAAATTCAATCACCTTTTTGTCGGCCTTATAAAGAACTTAACAAACAATACAAGTACTATGTTCTGTCAGTTGAATCCATACACCAATATTGATGTGTGCCAGAAATAACACTTGCAGGTCACCATACATGTCATCCATTAACATTATATCACATACGTAGCTCACAAAAACACTTCTACTAGATCCGCACAAGGATCTAACACAAGTTGAACTATTCTTCACTGAATTGTTCTATCATATTAGGACCCGGTACTTAGATGCTCATAACTTTTAACCCCTTTTTCACCGGAGGCCAAAATATTGGATTTAGATTGTCCTGACATTCCTCTACACTCCCTTAGATTCACAACACACAATAATTAACTGGAGAGATCCACTGACCAAAATACTGAACTCTTCCATATATCCTATTCCCGTCTATCGAGTCTTGAAAAATCTTGGAACTAACTTCCGGTATGATCTGATACTACACTGCGGATGTGTGGAATTGACTTAGTTTCCATCAATGACAACACATGACATGACTTACAGTGTCTCTTGCCAACAATCTCCCCCTTTGGCATTGATGGCAACACTTAATGAAAAATGACTAAGTGTCATGACTGATTCCCCCTACTGTGTACACTTATATATTCTTCCATTGCTCCCCCTTTGATGGATTCTTCATTTTATTTCATTTTTCACCATCTTTCACTCCCCCTTTGACATCAATGGCAAAGGGTGGGATCCACAAACTAGAATTTACACAAGAAATCTATATACAAGGCCGCATATGTACAAATAATCCATGTATTATATTTACATGAACTTGAGAATATCTACAAAACTATTTTTCAACTGCATAGGTTTAGAGGCCCAACTTCTTTTCATGACATCCAACATTGAGATGTGTCCACTTAGTAGGAATGCATGTGTTTCTACTTTCTTCAAATCTGAAAGATCACCTATCCGAACTGCAACTTGAGCTTTTGATAAATCAGTAAACATTGTTTCTAACTTGGGGGTAATCAATCCCCTGAGCTCACACATTCTCTCCACAATATTGCTCTTATCTGTAACAAGTTTATTTATTTCATCAGTCAAGTTGATTGTTTGATACTCCTAATTTCTAGAGAAAATGTTAGAGGATCAAAATTTTGAGATAGATTCAACAATTTTTATTTCCGCTCCTCTATCTTCTTCTCAATATCCTCAATAACTTTGGGCCAAGATAGACAAAATTTGTATATATCACCTTTCTCATTAAGAGTATTTTGAATACTCTTTATATTGATATCAAGTACCTTTCTATCATTTCCTATTAGAACCTTTAGCTCACTAAATCTCTTATCCATAAATTCATTTCAGACTTTAATCTCTGCAGACTTCTCAAAGGACTCAAAGTGTGTACTTACAGAATTTACAAGGCTCTTCAGATTTCTGGAGGAAGAATTAGATGGATTATTTTGGAAAGTTGGCATTATCTTCTCTAATATACCAGATGAAAGGCCTAACAACTCACTATCCTCTATGTGAGATTTCAATATCTTTTCTCTTGCCTTGGCTTGTGTGAAAGATGCTATCTTGATGCAGGAGCATCTAGTGGTGTAAGGGTAATCTTGCATCACCCAAAAATAAGTTGATTCAAAATAATTGTAGTTATTTTCATTTCATTCCATAATTAGTGTTTTTAGTTCCATAATCTCTTGAATAATGATGTAGGACTTTCAGTTTTTCCAAACTGCTAAAAATAGCAACCTGCCTAGTTTGGAAAATTTAACTACCATTTTAAGAAAGTTTGCATTTGGGCATGGATTGAAGCAAAAACTTACAGAAAGCTTCATAACTAAAATATAAGACCTTTGGTGAAGGAATCAGGCAAATATCATTTGTGAGCTAAAAGATATTAAATTTTTTGTTTTCTAAAAAGCCCCTAAAATTTTCTGAAATGAGATATGAGGCACTAAAACATCCCATAACATCTTGAAAAGTTGATAGAAATCCTTTTACAAATTTTTATTGTGATAGTGCACATCACGATCTTTCCAGCACTTAAAATGGTTCGTAAATCAGACACCCGGATCAAAAGTTATGCTTCCCAGAAGTTGACCTACTTTTGGAGGGAGTTGCAAATTTTGAAATTTAGTTGGATGCCACCAAAAAGTGCTATTTATGACTATTTTGGGAACCTTGGGCAGTAGTAGAGTTAAGGGGGAAAGTGTAGAGTCAAGAATAGGTGGGAAAAAAGAAACCCTAGCTAATTTGGGGTTATAGAAGGCTGAAGATTCTAGAGTCTTGAGGTTAAGAAAGTTGTAATTTGTTGCAGCCAATTGAGGATTCATCCTCTGATTGTACTGAGCTTTTGTAATGTAATGTGTTGTCCAAATCAATAAAAGAATGTCTCTATTTTCTATGTGCAATTTTTGTTGTTGTGTGTTTTATGATTTACCCCCTTCATCAAGTGGTATCAGAGCAAGGGTTCCTAAGTGTGTAGATAGATTGCTGACCATGAGGCAGTTTGCACCATGACCTGGGGTTGTGGGTTTGCTACAGAGATCAAGATGCCTCCACGAAGAAATCATATTGGGAGGAATACTTTGATGGAAGAGGTTTTTAGAGCCCTGCAAAGGCAAATTGATTCATTGAAAGAGGAGCTATGAAGAGGGTTTGATCGAGAACAAGAGAAGAAAGTGAAGATGAAGCTAAAGACCAGCTATCTGAGGAAGAACAAGAAGCTGTAGGAGATCCTATAGAAGTTAGGTTGTTGAGGGCCATTTCAAAGATCAGAAAGAGGCCAAGGATTGAAGTTTCTACATATTTTGGAGATTTGAATCTGGAATAGCTTATTGATTGGATCAATGACATGGAGGAGTATTTCAAGTATGAAGATGTGGAGGACCCAAATCGGGTCACGTTTGTAAAAACAAAGTTGAAGGGTCATGCCAGTATTTGGTGGAAGGAGGTCCAATTAGAGAGGAATAGAAGAGGAAAAGGAAAGATCGCCAAAAGGGATCAGATGGTGGAGAAATGGAAGAAGTGGTTCATTCTTGTGGACTATGAGGTAGTTTGCACTAGGACCTAAGGTTGTGGGTTTGCTACAGAGATCAAGATGCCTCCACAAAGAAATCGTATTGGGAGGAATGCTTTGATGGAAGAGGTTTTTAGAGCCATGTAATTGCAAATCGATGCATTGCAAGAGGAGCTACGAAGAGGGTTTGAGCCAAGAACAAGAGAAGAAAGTGAAGATGAAGCTGAAGAAGAGCTATCTTAGGAAGAACAAGAAGCTGTAGGAGATCCTGCAAAAGTTAGGTTGTTGAGGGCCATTTTGAAGATCAGAAAGAGGCCTAGGATCAAAGTTTCTACATATTCTAGAGATTTGAATCTAGAACAACTTATTGATTGGATCAATGACATGGAGGAGTATTTCAAGTATGAAGATGTGGAGGACCCAGATCGGGTCAAGTTTATAAAAATAAAGTTTAAGGGCCACGCCAGTATTTGGTGGAAGGAGGTCCAATTAGAGAGGAACAGAAGAGGAAAATGAAAGTTCACCAGATGGGATCAGATAGTGGAGAAACTGAAGAAGCAGTTCATTCCTATGGACTATGAGATGGAGTTGCTGAAGAAACTACAAGGACTAAAGCAAGGTAACAAGTCTATTAAGGAGAATACATAAGAGTTTTATAAGATTACTATTAGGACAAACCATGTAGAGGCCAACAAGGAGAAGGTATCCCATTACATTAATGGGTTGAGGCCAATTATTCAAGAGGAGCTGAGCCTGGTCAGAATAACCACCATAAAATATGCATACCAATTTTCCTTGAAGGTAGAAGAGAAGTTGAATAAAATATTTGACAACAAACAAAGGGGAAGAGGTCAAGGTGAAAGGACTGGTGGAAGGTCCTATGGAGGCTGAAATGAAGATCCAAAGAGAAGTGAAGAAGCTGGCAACAGTCAAAATCAAAGAGGAGATAATGCCTATTGCCCTCGTGACCAAAACAATGGTGAGCAAAGAGGAAGAGGAAGAGGCAGACCTAGGCAAGGACCCAGAAGAGGAGGTTTTAGAGGAACATGTTTCCAATGTGGATAAGAAGGACATCAAGCATACGAGTGTCCACAACATCAAGGAAGGACAAATAGAAGACATGAAGGTAATGTACGAGTTGCATATGTCGATGAAGATGCATAATTTGAGCATTCTGAAGATGCTGAAAGGGGAGAAACCCTAGTTGTCAGAAGAACTTTGTTGAATGAGGAGAAAGAACCCAATCAAAGGAAGAGTTTATTCTGCACAAGGTGCAAATGTGAAGGTTAGTGTTGTGATATTATTATTGATAGTGGAAGTACTGACAATCTTGTTTCAGAGGAGATGGTTGACAAGTTGAAGTTGACAAGAAGAAAGCATCCACATCCATATTGGATTGCATGGTTGCAGAAGGACCACAAAGCTTTGGTCAATGAGCAGTGTTTAGTGAAGTTCAAGATTGGGGACTACCATGATGAGGTGTTGTGTGATATCATACCAATGGATGCATGTCATATGTTGTTGGGGAGGTCGTGGCAGTATAATAGGAGCATTGTCCATCATGGTCATGCAAACACATATTCCCTAACAAAGGATGAAGTTTGTCATAAGTTGAAGCCCTTGAAGGAGGTGGAAGAAAAGGTATGCAGTACTGCCAAAATTTTCTTGGTAGATGGTAGGAAATTTTTGGAGGGTATGAAGCATGGGCATCATTACTATGCATTGATTCCTAAGATTAGTCAAGAGAAATGTGAAGATGTACCAACAGAATTTTTAGATATGTTGGAAGAATTTTAGGACATTATCTCTGATAATGTACCAGAAGGTTTACCACCAGTAAGGAAGATAAGTCATCAAATGGATTTGATACTAGGAGCTAGTTTACCAAACAAGGCAGCCCATAGAATGACCCCTGCAGAAAATGAAGAGCCAAATAGACAAGTTCACGAGCTGTTGAGGAAGGGACTGATAAGGGAGAGCCTGAGTCCATGTGTGGTACCTGCAGTACTAGCACCAAAGAAAGATGGAGAGTGGAGAATGTGTACAGATTCTCAGGCCATCAGTAAGATCACAATCAAGTATAGATTTCCATTGCCGAGAATGGATGACATAATGGATTATTTGAGTGGAGCCAAGTACTTCACAAAGATTGACCTGAAGAGTGGTATCACCAAATCTGTATCAGAGAAGGAGATGAATGTAAGATAGCCTTCAAGACAAAGGAAGGTTTGTATGAGTGGTTAGTCATGCCATTTGGGCTAACCAATACACTGAGCACATTCATGTGTCTCATGAATGAGGTATTGAAAGATTTTTTGGGTAGTTTTGTTATTGTTTATTTAGATGATATTTTAATTTTTAGTAAGACTTGGGATGAGCATATGATGCATATCAGTAGAGTTTTGGAGAAGCTGAGGGAGGATAAGTTGTTGATCAATCTGAAGAAATGTAGCTTTGCAAAGAAGGAGTTGGTATACCTAGGATTTGTTGTCTTAGAGGAAGGTCTTAAGATGCACCCAGAGAAGGTGAGGGCTATCATTGAATGGCCTACGCCAAGGATTGCTTCTGAGGTAAGATCTTTTCATGGTTTGGCAAGTTTTTACAGAAAGTTTATCAGGAATTTTAGTAGAATTTGTGCACCCCTAACTGAGACAATAAAAGGGGATAGAAAAGAGTTTAGATGGATTAAAGGAGCAGATAAAAGTTTTCACACATTGAAGCAGAAAGTTACAAAGCAACCTGTTTTGGCACTTCTAGATTTCAATAAGGTATTTTAGGTAGATTGTGATGCTAGTGGTAGTGCTATAGGAGCTGTTTTGGGTCAAGAAGGTAAGCCCATTGCCTATTTTAGTGAGAAGCTTAATGATGCCAAGAGAAAGTATTCTGTTTATGATCAGGAATTTTATGCAATAGTTTAGGCTTTGAAGAAATGGAGACATTATTTGTTGCCAAAAGAGTTTGTTTTATATACTGATCATCAGGCTTTGCAGTATCTTAATAGTCAAGGAAAGTTGAACCAAAGGCATTTAAAATGGGTTGAGTTTTTGCAGAGTTATACTTTTGTTTTGAACCACAGGAGTGGGAAGTCCAACAAAGTTGTAGATGCCTTGAGTAGAAGGCAAAATTTATTGACAAAAATGAAGGTAGAGGTTGTTGGGTTCGATGAGCTCAAAAGTTTGTATCCTAAAGATCTAGATTTTGTAGAGGCTTCGAAAGCTTGTCTAGAACCTGTTACTTTGGACAGGACAAAATGGTTGGATTTCATAATCCAAGATGGCATGTTGTTTAGAGGAAGCCAGTTGTGCATTCCAAGGAGTTCCATGAGAGAGAACCTGATTAAGGAGAAGCATAGTGGAGGATTAGCTGGACACTTTGGTCGAGATAAGACCATTGCTATTGTTGGTGAAAATTATTATTGGCCACAGTTGCAGCAGGATGTGAGCAAATTTGTGCAGAGTTGTCAAGTGTGTCAAATGGCAAAAGGAACAAGTCAGAATATGGGGTTGTATCCGCTGCTACCTATACCTAAGAAGCCATGGGATGATATTAGTATGGATTTTATTCTTGGTTTACCAAGGAAATAGAGAGGACATGATTCTATTTTTGTGGTAGTGGATAGATTCTCAAAGATGGCACATTTCATTCCCTGCAAGAAGACTAATGATGTTGTTCATATTGCTGAATTATTTTTTAGAGAGGTGGCGAGATTACACAGTCTACTAAAGAGCATAGTTTCAGATCGAGATACCAAGTTTGTTCGTTATTTCTGGAGGACATTGTGGAACAAGTTGAAGATAGATTTGAAGTTTAGTTCTATGCACCATCCACAGACTAATGGATAGATCAAAGTGGTGAATAGGACTTTGGGTAACCTGCTACGATGCTTAGTAGGAGATAAGCCTAAGGGTTGGGATTTGATTTTACCACAGGCAAAATTTGCTTACAACAATTTTGTCAATAGGAGTACTAGTAAATCACCATTCTAGATTGTATATGGGAATAGTCCAAGAAATGCTTTAAAGTTAAGGAATCTGGACAAAGGAGAAAAGACAAGTGCCGAGACTGAAGACTTTGTAGAACACATGAAGAATTTGCATGAAGAGGTGAAAAAGCACATTAATAAGATGAATACTCAGTACAAGGCTAAGGTAGATCAGAAGAGGAGATATAAGGAGTTCCAGGTAGGAGATGAAGTCATGGTTCACTTGAGAAAAGAAAGGTTCCCAATTGGAACTTATAATAAGTTAAAAATGAAGAAATTTGGACCGTGTAGAATCCTCAAGAAACATGATTCAGGAAATGCATATGAGGTAGAGCTACCGAGTGGGATCAATATTTCCCATATTTTCAACATTGCTAATTTATCAAAATATCATGAGGGTGGAACAGAGGATGGACCAACAGAAAAATAGTGGAGTATTTTGGCATCTACTTTAATGGAGGAGATAGAAGAGATCTTGGATAGCCGTGTGGGAAGTACTCAGTACAGACAATATGAAGAATATCTGGTGAAATGGAAAGGAAGGCCTATTGAAGATTCTTGTTGGTTGTCTAAGGCAGAGGTTGACCATTTGGGTTTTCCTCAAATAAACACCTAAGACGTGACAGGGTCACTTCTCAAATTACCCTGGGTGTCTGATGCAGGAGCATCTAGTGGTGTAAGGGAAATCTTGCATCACCCAAAAAGAAGTTGATTCAAAATCATTGCAGTTGTTTTCATTTCATTCCATAATTAGTGTTTTTGGTTCCATAATCTCTTGAATAATGATGTAGGACTTTTAGTTTTTCTAAACTACTAAAAATAGCAACCTGCTTGTTTTGGAAAGTTTAACTGCCATTTTAGGAAAGTTTGCATTTGGGGATGGATTGAAGTGAAAAATTACATAAATCTTCATAACTGAAATATAAGACCTTTGGCAAAGGAATTAGGCAAAGATCATTTGTGAGCTAAAAGATATTAAAGTTTTTGTTTTCTAAAAAGCCCCTAAATTTTTTTGAAACGAGATATGAGGCACTAAAACATCCCATAATGTCCCAAAAAATTGACAAAAATCCATTTACAAATTTTTGGCATGATAGTTCACATCACAATCTTTCTGGCGCTTAAAATAGTTTGACAATCGAACACCCGGCTCAAAAGTTATGCTTCCCGAAAGTTGACCTACTTTTGGAGTGAGTTGAAAATTTCAAAATTTAGTTGGAGGCCGCCAAAAAGTGCTATTTATGACTATTTTGGGAACATTGGGTAGTAGTAGAGTTAAGGGGGAAAGTGTAGAGTCAAGAATAGGTGGGAAAATAGAAAGCCTAGCTGATTTAGGGTTACAAAAGGCTGAAGATTCTAGAGTCTTGAGCTTAAGAAAGTTGTAATGTGTTGCAGCTAGTAGAGGATTCATCCTCTGATTGTACTGAGCTTATGTAATGTAATGTGTTGTCCAAATCAATAAAAGAACATCTCTATTTTCTGTGTGTAATTTCTATTGTTGTGTGTTTTATGATTTACCCCCTTCATCATATCTTCATCATTTGGACCAGAGAGAGAGTATCCAGGTTGCTTGGTCATTGAATCAGTTCTGGTTCATCAAACTCTAGCATTTCTTTACTCAGGAAACTCTTCACTACTTCTGCAGTGTCTCTTGCCACAATTTTTGGACCACCTTCCTTTCCTAAAGTTTTCTTAGTGTCAGTATCAGAACTATTTTGTTTGGATGCATCAACATTTGCACCATCTTCTTCTGCTTTATCTTCCTTACCCTTGACTACTTCTTCTTCTTCTTCTTCTTCTTGGTTTTTAGCCTTTTCTATTTCATGCTCTTCAATCTTCAATGAATCATCTTCAATTTGATCATCTACTTCTATATTCATCTTTGTATCTTCTTTGTTAGAATGATCTGAAGGAGTTAGAATACCTTCTGCATCAGCAGATTCATCTGTTCTTTTTACTCCTTCCCTGCTTATTGCTTCCTCTTCTGGGACAGAGGAATCATCCATTCCAAATTATTGCTCATCCTTTTACTTCTCTTCTTCATCTAGGACTAGTGTGTCATCAGCAGGCTCATCTGACACAATAAAGAACTTATTTTTGTCCAATGCTTTTCTCAAAATTTGTTCAGTTTCTTGGACTATTTCATCTATCTCTCCAATCATCAGTTTGTTCATTCTTGTCTTACTCCTGAATTCATTTTTGACCTCTTTAAAAATTGTATTTGTTTCTCTGCTGGAGGTCACCAGACATACAATGGTTAACACATGTTCCCTCAACTCCATATCTTTTGACTTGGTTGCTTCTTTTCTTATCTCCAAGATATTTCTTAAATCTTTTGGAACTTTTGACAGAATTTCCACCAGTGCTCGATTGAATACATTAAAGTACTTGATAGTGGCTTTTTCCAAAAGTATTTTTTCAACATCATTATAAAGATTATAGTATTTAGTTAATGGTTTTAAATTCCCATCAACAGTGATTGTCTTGACAATGTTTTTCACAGAAAGAATTTTCTTCTTATTATCAGCCTCTGATCTCAGCCTCTTATTTGTCTTCTTTCTTCCATAAGGCTTTTCTTTAGATATTTTAATAGCTTTAGCACCTGTGGCCTTTAGCTCCTTAAGCCCATCATCTAAGTCTATCTTTTCTTCATCCTCCTTTTCCAAACTATCATGTGATCTCTTTTCCTTCACTTTAGTTCTCTTTTTTTCCTTACTAGATGATATATCTTTCGGTTTCTTAGGATTGGCAAGTTTTGGGGGAACAGGGGTAGGAGAAGAGCTCCTAGTAGTTCTTAGAGTGGAGAAGGATTCTACTGGAGTATTTCCTTGTTTCTTATCCTTCTCCTTCTCAACTTTTTCTATTCTTTCTTTATTCTGCCTCATAGCTTCCTTTGTTATCCCAATTCTTTCAACATACATTTCTACTTGCTTCTGACCTTTTCTCTTAATCTTTGGCTTCCAGAGTTTAACATGTAGCTTTTCATCAAGATCTTTATAAGTCCCAAACCTCTCAACAGAGTCATCCTTGGGTTTTCTCAAAAATGTTGAGCATACATTTCCAAAATCTTCTCATCAACCTCATAACCCATAGGCATAATCCAAACGGTTTTGGGTTCTATAGCTTCCATTAGGCATTGATCAGTGTCCACCATGAAACAAATGTCATTCTTTTATTTTTCAACAACTAATTTAGGGATCCTTTCCCTAGAATGCATCATACTTTGAAGTTTTTAAAGTATCCCCATATTGTAGTTTTCTATGCATTAGAGTCTCCAATGATGCGTAGATGATCTCCTATTTGAGTAGCAACTGGTCTGTCACTGGTCCATTGCACACCTTTTACACTAGGCACTTCATTCATGAAGTAGAAGAATAAACATATAACCAAAGAACCATATTTGAAGGTGTTTTTCTTGTCCTTAATTTTGTTCAAGTTCTCAATTAGTTGGTTCTGCAATAATTCACACAAGTCATAATCTGTATTTTCCTTTAGCATTTTGTATTTAGCATATATGGTCATTCAAGAGACAGAGTTCTCCCTACTGGAATGATAAATTTTGTAACCAATTACCATTGAAGCAAACTTGACATCCGGATCAATAATATCATTAAAGGTCATTGCCCTTTTGTCGAACTTGGCACTGGTTGCATCAGTAACAGTTTGGTTTTTCATAGATTCTAACATGGGTAATCCACCAGTTGAATTCAACCTAGGCACAATTCTGATAACATCCTTTGTAATCTTGAAAGGTTTCAATAGCCATATGAACTCATCATGCATTCGGCTCAAGATGTAACAAATCCACTCACTCTCATCAAATGTTAGAAATTCAATGACTTGTAGAAAATGTTTGCTCTCTAGGGTTTTGAATTCTAGTTTTAGATCATGGTCATCATCTTTTAGATGGTTCTTAAATAATTATAGAAATCTTAGATTTCCAAATTCATCATGTTGCAATGGATGTGTGCCCTAATATCTTCTACATGTAGTACTCTGTATGGGACACCAGAAAATGCACCTAATGGTTCAAATTTGATTGAATTGTAAGGATTCTTCTTAAATTTTGGATGTGGTCTTTCAATAATATCAACAACAAGAGGAGTAGCCATCTCAACAAATTACATATTTAAGTTTTCACAGAAAAGTACCTTCTTTCTTCCGCGGAGTTAGGGTTGATCAATTGTCAGTCAAATTGGTTCTTCGTGCTTCAATCTCTAGATTTTTAGTTTAAATGCTCTTCTTCTTGTTCTCTTCAAATGCAAACTGATTCAAATGTTTGAGTGAGTGACCTTTTATCCTTCGCAAAACCTAATTTATCATTGTAATAAATTCTCTTTCCTAACACATCCGGTTACATTGTTTCTGCATACAGTCGACCTTGAATTGCTTCTCAAATCGTCATATCCACTTCTTTTCTTTCGGAGATCCTTTCAAATGATCTGTAATAACCCAAATTATTTTCTCTCAACATGCCAAATTCAAGCACCCACTTGCTGGCTAGGGGAATTTGATTTTTAATGCTTCTCCCCTGAGCCAGAGCTCCTAATTCAATTCTTGAAGAAATTGTCAGTACCAAATTCCGGTGTGGACCCATCACCACTGTTCATTACATCTTTCTTCACCCAAATTTTGTTCATTTCACTCTGAATCTCATCTGCATCCACTTTGCCCTTTCCTTTGTCTTGTTTCTGATCTCTATTTACTAGACCTTTTCCATCATTGTTCCTGCTTCTGCAGAATCTTGCAATATGACCAGATCTATTGCAATTAAAGCATACAACATTTCTTTGCTTATTTACTTGATTTACTCTTGATCTGCACTGATTTGCCATTTGTCCAAATCCATTGGATGCAAAGTAGTAGCTATTAAAAGAATTTCCATTTCCTTTATTGTTAGGATTATTCATTATCATACTTCTACATTCATTGGATCTATGACCATACCTCTTACAATTGAAGCATTGACTAGAGAAGGATGGACTACTTTGATTCACTCTACTTCTGCATTGAGTAGCTCTATGACCAAATTTATTGCACTTGAAACAATTTCCATTGAAAGATGGATACCTTTGAGCATTAGGTTGTCTTACCAGAGGTCTTCTAGGTTTGTTTCTTCCATTCCTTGGTTGAAAATTTCTTTGTCCAGATCTAGAGCTTTCACATTTCTCAAACCCAAGACCATGCTTATCATCAACCTTCTTCTGACTTTCAAGTAGTTCTTCAAGTTTAGCTGAGCTTATCTTGAACTTCTCCTTATATTCATTTGCAACTTCTAGGTCATGTCTAAGAATGACAATTTGCTTTTCAAGTTCTCTCTCATTATCTCTTCTTTCTTGTAGATCAAACTCTAGATGGCTAGCTATTCCATCCAATCTGCAGCATTCTTCAGTTCTTTTTTTTAGAGTTTGATTTAGGTCTTCTTCAGTTTTCTTCCTTTGCTCAATTTCTTTAGTTAGTCTCATCACCCCAAATTCTATCTCATGTTTTAGAATAGAAACTTCTTTTGTTAGGTTTTCACATTCCTTTTTTTTCTTTCAAAGCCTCATTCATGCCATTTTCTTCAGTAAAATTAGCTAGCTGGAGAAGTAGCTCCTTCTTCTTTGCCATAGATTTCTTTAGTTTATCTTTTAACATTTCAATGCAATCATTAGAATCTTTAAGGTTTGCTTTCAGGTCATCTACCTCTACTTTGGACTGATCAAGATCTTCTAAAGACATTTGAAGTTGTTCTTTGAGTGAACCCATTGAAACTCCTTCCTAGATCTTCCTCAAGCTGTTAAGCTTCTTCCAAGGAACTTGGCTCTGATACCAATTGTTGGAATTATGGTAGACAATTGAGAGGGGGGTGAATCAGTTGTCTAAAACCCTTAATACTTGTAGCAATTAATTCTTCTTTTCTATTCAATCCAGATTAATGATGAAAACATTAAAGCATGAATCAACAACACATGAGCAGAAACAAATGAATCACACTTGACATCAACATTTTTGACGTGGAAACCTGGTTAAGGGAAAAACCATGGTGGGGGTTAACCCACAAAGATTATACTCTATTAAAAGTATTACAAAAGGGGAAGGCACATGCCTTCTGGCTCACTACCCAGAGCTCACTTCTCAAAAAGAGGTTCACTGCCTACAAGAATAATTACAAGAAGATTATAGATTGTTTGAACTAATGAATATCATCTACCAATGCAAGAATTCAGTTCCAGTTAAGCACAAAATACTGATCTTACACAGTTCATCTTCACTCTACCATTTTAACTACTTTGCCATAATCCGGACCTTAGATCTTCTTCTCTTTTTCTCTTTAATCTGCCTTTTTTGCACTACTAGATCATTGCAAAACTACCTCTACTAATACACTCAAATCCATTGGCTATATATATATATCTGCCTCAAGAAATTCAATCACCTTTCTATCGACCTTATGAAGAACTTAACAAACAATACAAGTACTCTGTTCTGTCGGCTGAATCCATACACCAATATTGATGCATGCTAGATATAACACTTGCAGGTCACCATACATGTTGGCCATTAACATTATATCCCATACACAACTCACAAAAACACTTCTACTAGATTTGCACAAGGATCTAACACAAGTCAGCCTGTTCTTCACTGAACCTTTCTATCATATTAGGACCTGGTACTCAGATGCTCATAAATTTTAATCCCTTTGTCACTAGAGGCTGAAATCTTGGATTTAGATTGTCCTGATATTCCTCTACACTCCCTCAGATTCACAACACACAATTATTAATTGGAGAGGTCCACTGACCAAAATACTAAACTCTGCCATATACCCTATCCCTGTCTATCCGATCTTGACAAATCTTGGAACTGATTTCCTGTATGGTCTAATACTGCACTGTGGATGTGTGGAATGGACTTAGTTGCCATCAATGACAACAAATGACATGCCTTGTAGTGTCTCTTGCCAACATTAAGAAGGATGTGATGGAATTTGTGGCTTAATGTTTGAAGTGCCAATGAGTCAAAGATGAGCATGTGCATCCAGTAGGAGTGTTGTACCTACATAGTGCTCCTGGGCATAAGTGGCAAGTAATAAGTATGGGTTTTATTTAGGGGTTACCCATGTCTAAGAATCATCATGATGTCATCTTAGTGATTGTGGATAAGTTGACAAAGGTAGCACATTTCATTCTAGGGAATCTTTCAGATGGTTCTTTGGTTTTAGCTAAGAAGTTTGTTCATGAGATTTTCTGATTGAATGGAGTGCCTGAGATGATCATTTCAGATTGAGATACTCGCATGACATCTAGATTTTGGATAACTCTTAATGCAACATTGGGCACAAAGTTAAATTTTAGTTTGGCATATCATCCTCAAATGGATGTTCGGATAGAAAGAGTCAATCAGGTTGTAGAAGACCTTCTAAGGATGTATTGTATTGATCAACAATATAAATAGGGGGAGTATCTTCTATTGGTAGAGTTTGCATACAACAATTCATACCATACATTTTTTAGAATGGCACCATTTGAAGCTCTTTATGGGTGTAGGTGTCGAACACCGACCAGTTGGGACAAGGTAGAGGATAGAATAGTGATTGGTCATAATATGTTAAGAGAAATGGATGATCCAATGAGATTGATCAAAGAGAAATTGAAGCAAGCTTCAGATTGTTAGAAGAGTTATACAGATAGAAATAGGATGCCTAGATAGTTCTTAGTTGGTGACAAAGTCTTCTTGAGGGTCAAACCTTAGAAGAGTTTAGTTTTGTTTGGAAAAGCATCCAAACTTTCTCCTCAATTTGTAGGACCGTTTGAAGTCTTGGAAGTGATCAATCCTGTAGCATGTAGACTTACTCTACCACCTGCACTTGCTAGAATCCATAATGTTTTTCATGCATCCTTACTTAAGATTTATCATTTTGATGCATCACATATTCTTGATTGGTGTGCTTTACAGGTCCAGGATCTAGGAGTGGTGTTGGTGAAGCCTACTCAAATTTTGGAGAGGCGCAATGTTAAGTTGCATAATAGAGATGTGGTGCAATATAGGGTCCATATTTAGAGGATAGTGCCACATGGGAGGATGCAGTGGAGATTGATAGATCTTTTCCTCATTTGAGGATATAGCATAGATTTGTTATTCATGGATGGATTTTGATACTTTGAGTTATTGATATTATTTTATGATACTTTAATACATTGATGGTGGTAGATTGATACATTATTATTATTTTCAGTGTGTGTAATAATGTCATGCCCACATTTCCCATGTGGTCACAACACACATCACACGTGTCATAGCCACATCTGTCATGTGGTTATGACACGAGATATGAAAAACTTTTCTCACACTGTCCTAAAAACCCCTTCACATGCGTACGCATGCTCGACGGTGTTCTCTCATGGCGAAACACTACAATTTTCAGCAGGATATAAGTACAATTTCGTGCAACCAGATGCATACAGATCAACAAGAGGGTCTTTATGACGCCGCTAACGTCATTGCAAGAGTGAGATTACCAAAGTTCCTAAATCTAAACCTCGGCAATTTCTGGCAGCATAACGCCTTACGGTGTTAGTGGGAATTATGCTGCACTCATTTACGCACGTGGTTCGCTGATAGACTAACAACTTCCCACGACACCTTGTTCCGACTAAACCGACTAGTGATCTCCCTATTTAGTCATTTTTCAGCCAGGCATGGTTGTCTGTCTCCTCTCTTGTTTCCTGAAACATACTCCTCCTACGACTTAGCATTTTCAACAAGGCGGTTCGTTTTCTCTCTCTTCCCTTTTCACTGGTTCTTAATTTTGATTGTATTTTTATCGCCCTTACCTTAACTATTTCTCTGTTAATTTAGTGTGTTTATATTTCGGTCTCTCTCTCTTTCGTTTTCTATGCTTTCTTTATGTGTATCCGGTCCTTTCTTCATGATTTACGTAAATCAGGGTTATCACTGCAGCTATTGTTGATATTAAACCTAACTTTAGGATGGTCTAGGTCACATAGACTGGTTTACTACTTCGCTGGACTCGGTCTCCTAGTCTTCTCCGATCATGGTATCTCCTCTTCGTTTGTATTAATTAAACTTGTTCCTAAGCAGATTTAGCAGAAGGGTCCATCAACTTAGTTCTCTTATCCCATGTGGGAAATGTTGCGCATTTTCTCCTCTGTGTTTTCCAATGTTAGTTTTTCTTCTTCGGACTCTCTTACAGGTTTACTTATGAGGTCGTTTACTACAGTTGGGATTAAAATGGCCACATGGAATGTCTGTGATGGCTTCTTAAGTTTATTTCCAGTGATCTTTTAAGCAAGGTGACGTGTAATTTTCCTCTTCATTTTCCTTCATTTTCCCTGGTTATTAACATTATGTTGGTAGAGAAACTTCCGAGAAACTCTTCCCGGGTAACACAGTATATTCCTTTATGCTCTCATTATATTATAATTTTATTTTCTCTTATCTATAATTACTGTTGTTATTATTACTAATCAGTATTATTAATACTCTTATTGTGACTCGTATAACATTGTAAATAGATGTAGGAGGCTCTCCACTTTATAAAACCCTGATCATGGAAACCTAAATTCTTTGGTTGTTGTGTTCAACACTTAAATAAACCTAACTGTGAAAATATAGTTTGGTTTTAATTAATTTTGCACATCCCCTTGTTATGAATGATAGAGATGGCCTCTTAAAATGGCCCAAGACACCTCTCCTATGTATATATATACCATATATATAAATATATATATATGTCATATATATACATATAGAACTATATAACTAAATATATCTATTATTTATTCACAATTTCCCCTTCAAAACATAATATATATATATTTGTTTGTTATTTAATGAACCAAGTATATATATATATATATATATATATATATATATATATATATATACACATATATGACATATATTATGCCAACACATATATATCTATATATATAGATATAGATATATATATATTTATTTTGTTATTTAAATGAACCATAGCATGTATGTTAGGGCTAATAGCCCTAACATTTTTTTTTTATACTTACCATTTTCTGTTTGGTTGCGGCAGGGGTCGACCGCACAGAGGGTCAGAGGCAGGCCCGACCGAGGGCAGGGAGGGCCATGTCCATGGCCGCGGGAGCACACATGGTGGCGGAGGCTAGGGGTACTGCAGAGGTCGCAGTGAGGGTCGCGGCGGAGACCGCTTAGCACGGAGCTCCGCAGGGTGTAACAGCGGGGGGGGATGTGGGGAGGGACGGAGCCCCACCCACATCCCACGATGTGGGGTGTGGGTGGGGCTCCGCCCCTCCCCACACCTCTAATATATAAAACAGAGACTGCGGTGGGGATTACTCCCCACCGCCCACCGTGAACTTGCCTCGGCTGTGTGGAAACACACAGCGACCTCTTAATATTTTGAATTTTTTTAGTTTGAATTTCAAACTCATTCAATGAAAGATATTTAATAATTTATATATATATATATATATACACACTTCAGTTTCATAAGAATGCTTCATTTTCTCAGTTACAACAATATATATTCAGTATCTGTTATATGATAATTTACTAACAATTATTAAATATAAATGTATATATATATATATATATTTATTTATTTATTTATTTATTTATTTATTTTAATTTCCCAATATCACTTAATTTTGGTTTTATTTTTTTTAAGTTAAGCCATTTATTCAATTTCCCATAATGCTGTAAAAAAAATGATACATAAATAGCAACTATTATATATATATATATAAATATATATGTTGCATAATTTTGTCACATTAAACAAGTTATTCAGTTTCTTTCAATCAGTTAAAATGATCCAGTAAGAATTAAATAACGAGTATACATATATATATATATACATATATATATATATATATATATATATATATATATATATATATATATATATATGTGTGTGTGTGTGTGTGTGTGTGTATATACACTTAAGAAAATGAAGTTTAAATCAGTATATTTCGGCAATTAATATATGTCCATTTCAACTCATTAAGCAATTCCAAACTTTCAAATACATAAACAAACTCAGATTAGATTGCAAATAAGTAATGAAATTGCTATTTCCAAAGATTTACAAAGCAACAAACTTGAAAATTTAAGGTATTTTCATATTACAGAAAAGTTAATTCTTCCACTACAAATAGCAAGAGAATAAATTTTAAACCATGAATACAACAACTAACTTCCCAGTTATGAACAATATACAACTGATAGCTTATGACAACCAAGTAAAAGTCCATTAATAACAAGATCAGGGAGGTGATTTCCCTCACACCCAGAGTAACAATAAATTACAACAATAACAAGAGAGGTGCTCTCTCTTCAACTCTTATAAAATGAACCAGGCCTAATTCTCATGACAAAGAAGAATAACTGTTTCTTCACAAATATAACTCCTCCCAAGCCAACCAGAAGCTCCAAGAGAAAACCTGTGTATCAAAGACAAACAAAGAAGAAAACACCACTCATCTAGCTCTCCTCCCTTCCGTAGACCCGCAAGTGGGTCACCCCCGAGCTAGGGAGACCATACTCACACCTGGGTAACTCAAACACTCCACTTCACAACAGTAACAACAACAATCCCAAAGCACACAAACACCCGTGGGTACTTTACACAACACGGAAACTCAACTACAGTGAGTTTCATAAGGGGCAAGAGAGTGGACACACTCGACTCCAGAGTGTCACCCTGACAGATAAGTTAACCAATACAATTTCTCTTGGTCTCAAACCAAGTTTGATCACAAATTTGTAAGAAATCTGTATATGACTCTCAATTCAAAGATACAGACACAGATACATGCCCTCAAGGCTTTCAACATCCCAAAAGATGGAAACAGGTATGCACCCGAGGAGGATCTCTCCTCCCCTACCCCAAACTTGATGAGCATTTCTCCCAAGTGGGAGAAGCTCTGTCAAACAACCTGACAACAAACCCCACAGAAAACAAATCTAAACACAAATTTACACACATTACATATTCAGCTATACGAAACAAACGTAGAATTCAAACCAACCTTACAAAGCCTTCCTGGAATGAAGCTGTTGCTGAGCCCACAGAGTTCTCTTCCAACCTTAGCCACCAACTCCTTCTCCCTTCTCTCTCCTACAAACTAACTTTTCTATTTTTGGTAAGGCAAAATGAAAGTTTTCCCCAAAATTCAACTAACTCCCTCTCATCCCAAAATTGGAAACAAATAACCAAATTCTTTTCAGTTTTGAGGAATGGGGAGGTGACACTTGTCATCTCCTCACTCTCCCCCAAAACCACTATTCTGTCCTGGTGGCTTATGTCACTCTCCATTCCCAAGAGTACTCCTTATTCCTCTCCTCATGTGATTCCTCTTACGCATGGGAGAAATAAAAGGAGTTAATGGGGAAGAAGACAGGTGACCCATGCCCCTTCTTTCCTTCTTCACATGGGTGTCCCCATAGCACATGGGGGAATCTCACTATGGAAGGGGTGACTTTAAGTCAATCCTTCAATAATGGATGGCATCTCTTACCTTGGGGAATGTAGAGGGGATGGGTTGGGTGTTGGTACAACCCATCATGTCCCCTCCTACCTCCAATTTTCGCCACTTAACTTCAGGGGAAGGTTAAGTTGACTAGATGGAGGTTACTCAAGGGTTACCCATGCCAAATGGGCCCCTGGACCCATGGGGTATAACCCAGGGTCAACTTTAACCCATACAAGACACCCCTGGTCAAGGTAAAGCACAAGAAAAGGCCTCATAAATTTAAATAAAATAAGAAATTTCAAATTCAATCTCTTTACAACACAAATTATAAAATAATGTTACATGAGGGTAACCTAACCCACTCGACCATACGAAAGACCACATTACATCATTACATCAAACACAAAGAGATCTTGGTTCCTCGTGGAACCAGATCAGCTTAACAGGGAATAACAAATAACAAGGTGTGGAATGATCTCCGAAATCTGTGGTTCGATTAGTAATTCCTGCACACTAAATTACAAGATCAGTAACCACATAAAATCATCATAGCCGAAGCAAATTAAAAAAAAAACATGCATTATCATGGCATAGTACAATTTAACATAAATAAAATCATATTACAATTTTCCATCATCACCTAATTCATTTTTCTGAAATGTAAACTTATCCAAACATCACCCAATTAGTTTTTCTGAAAACATAATAAAGTTTAATAGTTTGACAATTCTGGGAACTGCTATCCCACAAATATAAAAAGTAACAATAACAGTACTGTACATAGTCATAACAATAGAAGTAAAAAGGGCGGTCCTCACATCCTCTCCCCCTAAGATGGTACTTCCTCCTGGAAGTCGTCAAAAAGGTGAGGATAAAGGGTCTTCAGTCTCTCTGCATCTTCCCATGTTGCAGTGACTTCGTCGTATAGGTCCCACTGGACTCTAACCTGGTTCAGCTCTCGACCTCGAAGGGCCAGCGTCTGACGAGCCAATATGCGAATTGGCTCCAACGCCAGCTGTCCGTCTGCCTCTACCTGAAGAGCACTCCAATCCAACACATGAGATAAGTCAGAAATATATTGACGTAAAACTGATACATGAAATACATCGTGGATACGTGACAGGCTAGGTGGCAAGGCTAGACAATAGGCTACTGGTCCTATCCGGTCCAAGATTTTGAAAGGTCCTACAAATCGAGGTGCAAGCTTAGAGCCTTTTCCGTAACGGATTGGACTCTTGTGCGGCCGCACTCTCAAAAATACTCTTTCCCCCACAGAGAAGCTTCGGTCTGTCCTCTTAGCATCGGCATACTTTTTCTGCCTGTCCTGTGCTTCCTGGAGCCTTTGTCTAATCTGTTTGACTTGTAGTTCCATATTCTGAACTATCTCTGGACCGATGACTGTTCTGTCCTCTATCCGATCCCAACTCAAAGGTGTTCTGCATGGTCTGCCATATAACGCCTGGAAAGGAGGCATACCTAACGAGCTATGATGCCCATTATTGTAGGCGAACTCAACTAGATACAGGTACTCCTCCCATCTAGACTGATGGTCCATCACATACATGCGAAGCATGTCTTCTAACACCTGGTTAACTCTCTCTGTCTATCCGTCAGTTTCCGGATGATATGCTGAACTGAAGTTGAGCTATGTGCCCAACGCCTGATGTAAGGCTTTCCAGAATGATGAAGTGAATACGGAGTCTCTGTCAGATATAATGCGGCGAGGTACCCCATGAAGTCTAACAATCTGATCAAGAAACACCTTTGCCACTGATGGTGCATTGTATGTTGTGCATATTGGTGAAAAATGCGCCACTTTGGTCAGCTTGTCAACTGTCACCATAATAGCATCATGGCGACGTGATGACATAGGTAAACCAACGATAAAATCCATAGAAATGGTGTCCCATTTCCATTCAGGTATCTCGTGAGGGTACAACAGTCCCGCTGGATGCTGGTGTTCGGCCTTGACCCTCTGACATTCCAGGCAACGAGCAACAAATTCGGCAATGTCACGCCTCATCCCGGCCCAATGATAAAGCTGTCGTAAGTCAGCATGCATCTTCTTCACTCCTGGGTGTGCTGCATAGGGTGCTCTATGAGCCTCTGATAGGATTACTGTGCGAAGATTACCCGCATGGGGTACATAGATGCGCTGCCGATGTCGAAGCATACCATCAGACTCAAGGGTATATCCTGTAAATTTGCCCTCAAGGGCCTTCTGATTTAGTAATGCCTGCTACACTTCAAGAAACCATTCGTCCTTCGGCAGATGCTGTAAGATGCGATCCTTCAAGTCCACCTTCAAGGTCAGGGTCTGGATCTCGTGGCGTCTTCGACTCAAAGCATCAGCGACCACATTCTCCTTCCCTTTGATATAGTGGACATCGAAGTCATATTCGCATAGGAATTCCATCCAACGCCGTTGGCGGGCGTTCAAATTAGGCTGTGTAAAAATATACTGCAAACTATGATGATCCGAATGGAGTTCAAAGCGTCGACCTAAGAGAAAGTGTCTCCAGTGAACCAAGGCATGAACAACAGCTGCGAGCTCTAAGTCGTGCGTACGATAGTTTAACTCATGTGTCTTTAGTTTCCGCGATTCGTATGCGATCGCTCGACCATCCTGCATAAGCACAACTCCCAAACCTTCTAATGATGCATCTGTGCAAACTACAAACTCCTCTGTAGGATCTGGGACTGCTAAAATAGGAGCACTAGTAAGACGCTCCTTGAGGACTCCAAAAGCCTTTTCACACTGCTCGGTCCAAGTGAAACCCTTCCCTTTTCGCTGAAGGGAAGTAATGGGATGTGCTATCCTGGAGAAACCTTCAACAAACCGACGATAATACCCGGCTAACCCCATAAAGCTTCTGACCTCTGTCACGTTAGTGGGTGCCGGCCACTCCTGAATTGCTCTGATTTTAGATGGATCTACGGAGATGCCATCGCCTGATAAAATGTGTCCCAAATACTGCACCTCTGTCCTGAAGAAGGCACACTTCGCCAAGTTGCCATAAAGCTGCTGCCCTCGTAATTGCTGCAAAACTTGACGCAAGTGCTCTACATGCTCCTCCTCAGTCTGTGAATAAATCAAAATGTCATCTAGAAATATGATCATGAACTGATCTAGGTAAGTACGGAACACCCCGTTCATGAGACTCATGAATACTGCAGGAGCATTCGTCAACCCGAAAGGTACCACTGTGAATTCGTAATGGCCATATCTGGTTCGAAAAGCAGTTTTATGAATATCTGACTCCGTGATGCGCAATTGGTGATACCTAGATTTTAGATCGATTTTTGAGAACACTCTGGCTCCCTGCATCTGATCAAAAAGGTCATCAATCCTAGGCAGAGGATAACGGTTCTTCACCGTCACCTTGTTCAACTGCCTGTAGTCCATACATAGACGAAGAGACCCATCCTTCTTCTTCACGAAGATAACTGGTGCGCCCCATGGTGAAACGCTAGGTCGGATGTGTCCCTTCTCAAGTAATTCCTCTAACTGCAGTTTAAGTTCAGTGAGTTCATGTGTAGTCATCCTATAGGGTGCACGGGATATCGGTTCTGCACCTGGCACCAAGTCGATGTGGAAGTCCACTTCTCTGCGTGGAGGCATACCTGGTAATTCCGGAGGAAATACATCGGCAAACTCTCTAAGGACAGGGTGATCATCTAAAGTAGCCTCAGGGTCATCCTCTGCTCTATCACTGACCGTGATGGCAAACATTTGACATCCCTTCCGCATACAGTGCTTAAGCTACTGAGCGGATATCATACGAGCAGCCGTGGGCTTTTGAATGCCCACTATCTCAACCGATGAACCATGATCGTCTAAACAGCTAATCATCCTCTAGCGACAATCAAGCTTGGCTCTATGTGCTGCAAGCCAATCCATACCCAGAACTACTCCGTAGGATCCTAATGGCATAATCCTAAGGTCACATGTTGTGGTGAATGACCCCAATGTGATCTCACAATCTCTAACCAAGGAATCTACTAACATCCTGGCCCCTAAGGCCAACTCAACTTCCCACCTAATGTCTTGCCTAGAAGCCACCAGCCTGCAACGCTCCACTAACGATGTAGACAAAAAAGAGTCAGTAGCTTCTGAGTCAAAAAGGATCAAAATGGAAAAGTCTCCAATCGTACCTGCTGCCTCGATGACAGAAGCCTAGAAATCAGCCTGGCGGTTATCAACCGCTGCAAATATGTGGTGGGTTCTGCCCATGTCACCTACGGTCTGCTCAGATCCTCCTGATCGGGGCTGTCCCCCTGCAGTAAATCCCTGCAGGCACTCTCTAGCCAGATGCCCTGCCCCACCACACACATAACATGGTCCTCGAACCTGTAACTGCCCTGACTGTGTTCTACCCGATTGTTGTTGCCCATTCCGTCCAGTGGATCCCTGTGAGCCTCTGTAAGACTGCTGGGACCTCGCGGGTCCTACCGATGAACCCTGCTATCTCTGATCTCTGCGTGAACCCTGCTGCTGCCATCCACGGTTCTGTCCTCCCTGTCCCCTCTATTGAAATTTGGATTTTTGCTGATGTTGCTACTGCTGTGGTGGCCTAGGAGGTAATGATGAAGGATTATATCCTCCTCTCTGTGTTGTATTTTGAGGCCTTCGAAAGTTTTGCTGTTGTTGGGGATTACGTTCCTGGTACTGCAGGCATGAATTTTGCCCTCGTCCCTGAATTTCCTCTGATATAAGGGCCTTTTCAACAGCCTCACTCATGGTCTAGGGATTTGCCATACGAACTGGTCCTGCTATCCCGTGATTTAGCCCTCTGATGAATTTGTGTATTAAGATTTTCTCGTCATGGAGGTATTCTACGTAATGAGAAAGCTCTATAAATCGGCTCTCATACTGAGTAACGGTGAGTCCCCTCTGCTGTAAATCATGGAACTCATCGATCCTGCACTGTCTATAATGTTCGGACAAATATCGCGCATTGAAGCGCTCAATGAAGATGTCCCATGTGAGTGTATCCACGGATAGTTGGCGCTTGCACTCCTCTGTGCGCCACCAGGTGGCTGCTGCATCCCTAAGAAGATGGACTACCACTCGTGCTTTCGAATTGCTCCCATATGGTCGCAACACGAAACACCTGTCTAAGCTAATCAGCCAAGCCTCGGCCACAGCTCCCTCTGTAGCACCTGCGAAAGTGGGTGGGTTGAGCCTCAGTAGATCTCTGATGGGGTCCCCTCTGTCTCTAAGCCTCACAAGTGGCTCTTCCACACCATCCTCATATAATCCATGCTGACCCTGTTCTTGTCTCAAAAGTCTCGGAGGACTCCTGCTCCGTGCTTGGAAGGCTGACCCTACCTCCTCTACTGCTGTGTCAGGAATCTCAACAAAGGGCTCCACACGTGGCACCTCTAGTGGATCAACGCGGGGCTCCATACGTGGCTCAATACGTGACTCGGCACGTGGCTCCTCTCGCGGATCAACACGAGGCTCTATACGTGGCTTAGGAATCACTGGTGGTAACCTGTCTAACATAGTCTGTAGTGCCTGTAAAATCTGTGGACCTATATCCAATACTGGTGTCGCCTGTGGTACTAGTGGTGTTTGTGGTATAGGTGGTGTAGGTGGTGCTGCTATAACTACTGGTGTCACCTGTGGTACTAGTAGTGCTTGTGGTACAGGTGGTGCAGGTGGTGTTGCTGTAACTACGGGTGCCAGTCCCTCAGCTGAGGAATCGCTGTGCACCTCGACTGACGCTGTGTGGCGTGATTGCGCTCATCGAACACGTCGGGGAGGCATCCTACAAAACAAGGTAGAAACTAATTAGCCAAAGTTGCGGAATAATAACGTGCCCAAATACGCCCAGTGTTTAAAAACCTGGCTTTGATACCAAATGTCATGCCCACATTTCCCATGTGGTCACAACACACATCGCACGTGTCATAGCCACATCTGTCATGTGGTTATGACACGAGATATGAAAAAATTTTCTCACACTGTCCTAAAAACCCCTTCGCATGCGTAGGCATGCTCGACGGTGTTCTCTCATGGCGAAACACTACAATTTTTGGCAGGATATAAGTACAATTGCGTGCAACCAGACGCATACAGATCAACAAGAGGGTCTTTACGACGCCGCTAACGTCATTGCAAGAGTGAGATTACCAAAGTTCCTAAATCTAAACCTCAGCAATTTTCGGTAGCATAACGCCTTACGGCGTTAGTGGGAATTACGCTACACTCATTTACGCACGTGGTTCGCTGATAGACTAACAACTTCCCACGACGCCTTGTTCTGACTAAACCGACTAGTGATCTCCCTATTTAGTCATTTTTCAGCCAGGCACGGTTGTCTGTCTCCTCTCTTGTTTCCTGAAACATACTCCTCCTACGACTTAGCATTTTCAACAAGGCGGTTCATTTGCTCTCTCCTCCCTTTTCACTGGTTCTTAATTTTGATTGTATTTTTATCGCCCTTACCTTAACTATTTCTCTGTTAATTTAGTGTGTTTATATTTCGGTCTCTCTCTCTTTCGTTTTCTATGCTTTCTTTATGTGTATCCGGTCCTTTCTTCATGATTTACGTAAATTAGGGTTATCACTGCAGCTATTGTTGATATTAAACCTAACTTCAGGATGGTCTAGGTCACATAGACTGGTTTACTACTTCGCTGGACTCGGTCTCCTAGTCTTCTCCGATCACGGTATCTCCTCTTCGTTTGTATTAATTAAACTTGTTCCTAAGCAGATTTAGCAGAAGGGTCCGTCAACTTAGTTCTCTTATCCCATGTGGGAAATGTCGCGCATTTTCTCCTCTGTGTTTTCCAATGTTAGTTTTTCTTCTTCGGACTCTCTTACAGGTTTACTTATGAGGTCGTTTACTACAGTTGGGATTAAAATGGCCACATGGAATGTCTGTGATGGCTTCTTAAGTTTATTTCCAGTGATCTTTTAAGCAAGGTGACGTGTAATTTTCCTCTTCATTTTCCTTCATTTTCCCTGGTTATTAACATTATGTTGGTAGAGAAACTTCCGAGAAACTCTTCCCGGGTAACACAGTATATTCCTTTATGCTCTCATTATATTATAATTTTATTTTCTCTTATATATAATTACTGTTGTTATTATTACTAATCAGTATTATTAATACTCTTATTGTGACTCGTATAACATTGTAAATAGATGTAGGAGGCTCTCCACTTTATAAAACCCTGATCATGGAAACCTAAATTCTTTGGTTGTTGTGTTCAACACTTAAATAAACCTAACTGTGAAAATATAGTTTGGTTTTAATTAATTTTGCACATCCCCTTGTTATGAATGATAGAGATGGCCTCTTAAAATGGCCCAAGACACCTCTCCTATGTATATATATACCATATATATAAATATATATATATATATATATATATGTCATATATATACATATAGAACTATATAACTAAATATATCTATTATTTATTCACAATTTCCCCTTCAAAACATAATATATATATATATTTGTTTTGTTATTTAATGAACCAAGTATATATATATATATATATATATATATATATATATATATACATATATGACATATATTATGCCAACACATATATATCTATATATATAGATATAGATATATATATATATATATTTTTATTTTGTTATTTAAATGAACCATAGCATGTATGTTAGGGCTAATAGCCCTAACATTTTTTTTTTATACTTAACATTTTCTGTTTGGTTGTGGCAGGGGACTGGCGGCAGGGGTCGGCCGCACAGAGGGTCGGAGGCAGGCCCGACCGAGGGCAAGGAGGGCCATGTCCATGGCCGCGGGAGCACACATGGTGGCGGAGGCTAGGGGTACTGTGGAGGTCGCAGTGAGGGTCGCGGCGGAGACCGCTTAGCACGGAGCTCCGCGGGGTGTAACGGCGGGGGGGGATGTGGGGAGGGGCGGAGCCCCACCCACACCCCAGGGTGGGGCTCCGCCCCTCCCCACACCTCTAATATATAAAACAGAGACTGCGGTGGGGATTACTCCCCACCGCCCACCGTGAACTTGCCTCGGCTGTGTGGAAACACACAGCGACCTCTTAATATTTCAAATTTTTTTAGTTTGAATTTCAAACTCATTCAATGAAAGATATTTAATAATTTATATATATATATATATATATATATATCTATATATCTATATATATATATATATACACACTTCAGTTTCATAAGAATGCTTCATTTTCTCAGTTACAACAATATATATTCAGTATCTGTTATATGATAATTTACTAACAATTATTAAATATAAATGTATATATATATATATCTATATATATATATATATTTATTTTAATTTCCCAGTATCACTTAATTTTGGTTTTATTTTTTTTAAGTTAAGCCATTTATTCAATTTCCCATAATGCTGTAAAAAAAATGATACATAAATAGCAACTATTATATTTATATATATATATATATATAAATATATATGTTGCATAATTTTGTCACATTAAACAAGTTATTCAGTTTCTTTCAATCAGTTAAAATGATCCAGTAAGAATTAAATAACGAGTATATATATATATATATATATATATATATATATATATATATATATATATATATATATATATATATATATATATATATATATATATATATATATATATATATATATATATATATATATATATATATACACTTAAGAAAATGAAGTTTAAATCAGTATATTTCGGCAATTAATATATGTCCATTTCAACTCATTAAGCAATTCCAAACTTTCAAATACATAAACAAACTCAGATTAGATTGCAAATAAGTAATGAAATTGCTATTCCCAAAGATTTACAAAGCAACAAACTTGAAAATTTAAGGTATTTTCATATTACAGAAAAGTTAATTCTTCCACTACAAATAGCAAGAGAATAAATTTTAAACCATGAATACAACAACTAACTTCCCAGTTATGAACAATATACAACTGATAGCTTATGACAACCAAGTAAAAGTCCATTAATAACAAGATCAGGGAGGTGATTTCCCTCACACCCAGAGTAACAATAAATTACAACAATAACAAGAGAGGTGCTCTCTCTTCAACTCTTATAAAATGAACCAGGCCTAATTCTCATGACAAAGAAGAATAACTGTTTCTTCACAAATATAACTCCTCCCAAGCCAACCAGAAGCTCCAAGAGAAAACCTGCATATCAAAGACAAACAAAGAAGAAAACACCACTCATCTAGCTCTCCTCCCTTCCGTAGACTCGCAAGTGGGTCACCCCCGAGCTAGGGAGACCATACTCACACCTGGGTAACTCAAACACTCCACTTCACAACAGTAACAACAACAATCCCAAAGCACACAAACACCCGTGGGTACTTTACACAACACGGAAACTCAACTACAGTGAGTTTCATAAGGGGCAGGAGAGTGGACACACTCGACTCCAGAGTGTCACCCTAACAGATAAGTTAACCAATACAATTTCTCTTGGTCTCAAACCAAGTTTGATCACAAATTTGTAAGAAATCTGTATATGACTCTCAAGTCAAAGATACAGACACAGATACATGCCCTCAAGGCTTTCAACATCCCAAAAGATGGAAACAGGTATGCACCCGAGGAGGATCTCTCCTCCCCTACCCCAAACTTGATGAGCATTTCTCCCAAGTGGGAGAAGCTCTGTCAAACAACCCGACAACAAACCCCACAAAAAACAAATCTAAACACAAATTCACACACATTACATATTCAGCTATACGAAACAAAGGTAGAATTCAAACCAACCTTACAAAGCCTTCCTGGAATGAAGCTGTTGCTGAGCCCACAGAGTTCTCTTCCAACCTTAGCCACCAACTCCTTCTCCCTTCTCTCTCCTACAAACTAACTTTTCTATTTTTGGTAAGGCAAAATGAAAGTTTTCCCCAAAATTCAACTAACTCCCTCTCATCCCAAAATTGGAAACAAATAACCAAATTCTTTTCATTTTTGAGGAATGGGGAGGTGACACTTGTCATCTCCTCACTCTCCCCCAAAACCACTATTCTGTCCTGGTGGCTTATGTCACTCTCCATTCCCAAGAGTACTCCTTATTCCTCTCCTCATGTGATTCCTCTTACGCATGGGAGAAATAAAAGGAGTTAATGGGGAAGAAGACAGGTGACCCATGCCCCTTCTTCCCTTCTTCACATGGGTGTCCCCACAGCACATGGGGGAATCTCACTATGGAAGGGGTGACTTTAAGTCAATCCTTCAATAATGGATGGCATCTCTTACCTTGGGGAATGTAGAGGGGATGGGTTGGGTGTTGGTACAACCCATCATGTCCCCTCCTACCTCCAATTTTCGCCACTTAACTTCAGGGGAAGGTTAAGTTGACTAGATGGAGGTTACTCAAGGGTTACCCATGGAAAATGGGCCCCTGGACCCATGGGGTATAACCCAGGGTCAACTTTAACCCATACAAGACACCCCTGGTCAAGGTAAAGCACAAGAAAAGGCCTCATAAATTTAAATAAAATAAGAAATTTCAAATTCAATCTCTTTACAACACAAATTATAAAATAATGTTACATGAGGGTAACCTAACCCACTCGACCATACGAAAGACCACATTACATCATTACATCAAACACAAAGAGATCTTGGTTCCTCGTGGAACCAGATCAGCTTAACAGGGAATAACAAATAACAAGGTGTGGAATGATCTCCGAAATCTGTGGTTCGATTAGTAATTCCTGCACACTAAATTACAAGATCAGTAACCACATAAAATCATCATAGCCGAAGCAACTTAAAAAAAAACATGCATTATCATGACATAGTACAATTTAACATAAATAAAATCATATTACAATTTTCCATCATCACCTAATTCATTTTTCTGAAATGTAAACTTATCCAAACATCACCCAATTAGTTTTTCTGAAAACATAATAAAGTTTAATAGTTTGACAATTCCGGGAACTGCTATCCCACAAATATAAAAAGTAACAATAACAATACTGTACATAGTCATAACAACAGAAGTAAAAAGGGCGGTCCTCACAAATAAGACATCAGGAGATGTTTCTTCCTAGTGGGGAAGGATGTCACATCTCATTTTATTAGACTATATTATTATTTTAGATTAGTGAATATTTACTATGATTATTTTACTTTGAGTAAATTGCATGTGTGTGAAGGTAATTATCATGAAGTTATATTTGTGTAATTTAGAAAGTTGATTTAATATTAAATATTATTGATGTGATTATAATGTTTTTCTTTGGCTATGTTTTGGGAAAACTAACCTATTGACATCGAGTTGAGTGCGAATGAATGTAGGTACTCATCAAAGACAAGAACATGGTTGAGGTAGAGATGTTCCAGCCAATTGGTAAGAACTATTTGGGATGGTTAATCTTGATGCACTCACACACTCACGTCTCATATTGCATTATTTTGAATGGCTTAATATGCATTATTGTATGGATAATAAATGTGATTGATGGTTAGATGCTTAAAAAAATATTGTGTTTTAATTGCTACAATAAGTCCTTTTTCAAATGTATGATTTAGTTATAATTATTAAGGTTCTTTCAATTAAATTTAAATGGTGTACTTTTAAAATAGTGTAATTAAATTATTTAAATAATAAAATATATAAGTGTGTTCCTATTCTTATAACTATTATCAAGTTTGAACAACAATATCTAATTTAGACTTAAAATAATTATGTTAATTACAATAGATAGAAATTATTATTATTATTATTATTGCAAATAGTTCTTGAGCTAATTTAAATTTAAGAAGTAGCCAAAACCTAAATTAAGTGACGCCAAAATTAAGAAGAGATTTTTAATTAAAAAAAAAGAATAGTAGAGGATTTGGCACCCACATTTTGGTAGTGTAGTGAAGAATAAATTCGTTCATTCTAGGTAGCGACAGGATAACAGAGGGGAGCAGCGACCACAACAACTATTCAACCCATTTGTAAGCCAGTTTAACCAAGTCTTTTTCTTGTTTTGGGTACAATAATTAATTATTGTTTATGATTGTTTAAATATAGAAAAATTGATCTGTGTTTTGTTCCTATTATAGCCTACATTTGATCTGGAATGGGCTTCTCATTAAACTATTCCTAATGTTAGTTCTTGTCACCTCTTTATCTACTGTCTATTTCTCTATTTTACTTGAAATTGGCCTTCTATTTTTATGCCTACAGATTGGCTACCATTTGACTACTGAAATACATATATTTCCATGCTTGATTTTCTTTTGAGCACCAACATGCTATCCATCCTGCCATTGGAGAAGTTGACCTGCTATTATGGGCGTTTGGGCCTCTTTATTCTAAATGACCTGCCTTATATTTCTTCCCAGCTGCCAAACTCCTTAAACCATGGTGTTTATCTCTAGTTCAGTGTTTCCATGAAGTTGGCACCTAATTTTTACTTTACCAACTGTTTATTTTCTTCTTCTGGCCAATCCTACTCTTGACTCTACTGTTCTTTGTTTTTCTATTTTTTGCTAAGTGAATTGACCTCTTGCCTTAACCAACCAAATCACCTAGCATGGACCATAATTCTCTTCAAACCTGGATCAATTTTTAGCCATGTTGTGACCTCTATATGTTTGTATGGATTAGACCTATGCATATTAGCCCGACCGCCAGTTCTAGATCTATTATAACCTCCTGTCACAATAGTTATATTCTAAAATTTTCACTTATATTTAATGTTGTTGAAAAGCAGTCTTTTGCTGGAAATCGACGACTTCTTGACCGAACTATGTGAAATAACTCTTAATTTAGAGGATAATATTATATTCTTGTAGCTAAATTTCATCTATTCTAATACCGTTCAAAAAACCTATTTTATTCACTACCGTTTGAGTGACAGTAAGTTTGTTTATGAATTTTGTTAATCTTATTTTAATTCACTATTACAGCTCTTGTCGTAGTTGTGACAATAAGTATGTTTCTTGTCTTTTTAACTTCCTATCATAGTTGTGACAGGAAGGTTTTTTAAATGATTTAGAAAACTTATTGCCTATATATAATGACTGAAATAGTTCCTTTCACAGATATGATAGTAAGATTGTTAAATGACTTAGAATATTTACTACATTGCGAATTATGAATGAAATATGGACTTGGTAAATTAAATCAAACTAATAGTTTTATAGATGCAATTTGGGTGGATGAATGATGAATTCTTGCTAGAAAAGAGTGTTTTTATGATTGATGTGTTGCGAAGGGAATTAGAGATGGACTATAGGAGAAAATTGATTGTTTTAATTTATTATTTCTTTTACTTGATTATGGGGAAAGAAAGTAGACTTTTATCTAGGAATGTGTTTGGGTTACTTTTGGGCTAGGATATTGAATGTAGATTATTTGAGATGACTTTTCCTCTTTCTGGGAATTGTACCGCTTACTATTTTTCTAAGGTTAATGTCATTTGAGTGATAGTAATTTTGTTTATGAATTTTATTATTCTTATTTTAATTCACTATTAGAGCTCCTGTCATAGTTGTGACAGTAAGTCTGTTTCTTGTCTTTTTAATTTCCTATCACAGTTATGACAGGAAGGTTTTTAAAATGATTTAGAAAACATATTGCTTATATATAATGACTAAAATAGTTTACTACATTGCACATTATGAATGAAATATGGACTTGGTAAATTAAATCAAATTAATAGTTTTATAGATTCAATTTGTGTGGATGAATGATGCATTCTTTCTTGACAAGAGTGTTTTTATGATTGATGTGTTGGGAAGGGAATTAGAGATGGACTTGGTGGTACTAGTAGAGGTTTAGGGTTTTAGGTTCGTGATATTGCAATTTTCTTGCCTTTGAAAATATTTAAACCTAACTCCCTAAGGTCATACGCTTTATTTTCTAAATGTCTATTGACTTCCTGTGGTAGGTTTCTGGTTCCTTAAGTTATGACTTGAATTCTTTGTATCTGTTAAGTGATCAACCCATGAAAAATTAAACCCATGTTCTAAGTCTTCACATATATTATAAGGTCTAATATAAGTTGTTTCGCAGCATTGCAACACATTATAGGTGATGTCATCATCCTACTACGCGGCTATGACAAGGTGACACCTATCAAAGGATCTAGGCTTACAACCCCTTTATTCCACAATCTTACATTGAGAAACTATATGCTGCCAAGTGTTAGTCTAAAAATGGTCTGAAGGAAAGCTCTAATCTAACAATTGTGCATCATCATAAGGGTATCTTGCCCAAAACGAATCTTTGTCGTGCAGTCATGAGATGGCAACACATGGCCTCATCTTATCAAAAAAGTGAAAGGCAAATAAAAGGTGGATGTGTGGAGGCTTTATCGCACCCATGCAAGGGAGGTAACTAGTGGCCCACATCCAGCTACGATGCCATGAAATGATGCCACGTGTCTAAGCTGGATGAAAAGTGATGTGGTCAGCGAAGGAAGTACATCTAATTTGGGTCATCCTTATTGGTCAAGGACTTTTCAACTATGATGGCCCAAATTTTCAAATCTAGTGGGTAAATGATAACCGTGGATCTCACAGGAATAGACCTAGTTCAACAGTGTATATTTAAATTTCTATGATGAACATTGAAGGTGCCCTGGGACATGAATGAAAGATTAAGGCCAAGGCTACCTCCATTAATGCCTCAGAACCTATGTTAAAGAAGAAAAATTAGGGCTCTTTGCATCATTTCTTCAAGTACAAACAAAGTTCAGACTTGTAATGGATTCTCAAGCAAGCAAAGAATGAATCTCAAACTTCTGTAAGCATAAACTAGTAAGTTCATTCTATCTACGATGTGCCCAACATATTTTAAGTTGGCTACTTGATTGAGAAGGTAGATAATTGTCAGTATAAGAAGACCTAGTTTATTACAATCAGTTTGAAAAGTGAGTCAATCCAGTCAGGCTTCTACCCCTAAGTGCAGCTTAGATGAGGACCTTATGGTCCAGTTCCTAGGCTCTACTAGGAAAGCCCTGAATTCGCATGGTCCCAATGGGCTAGATGATAAATTACTTGACTTTTGCTATAACTATAGAGATGCACCAAAGAATGGATTATAAAGCCCCGGTCTGCCATGCTTGGTGCTTTGATTTGTCCAAGCTTATATGCCCTAATGTATTCCCTAATCCAGACCTAGTGAGGGCGATAGTATAGAGATACAATCCTTAGACGAGGACAGTCTTGGAAGGAAATGGCACAAAGATTATCAAATTCACAAAGGGATACATTGCCACTGTGTTTAACTGGAACCCTGTGGCTAATAATTCAATTGAACTAAATGCATTGAAGAAAAAATACCAAACTGTTAAGCATACCCATAGAGATTTCAACTTGGCCAAGCACAAGCCAAGAGGGGTTCATGGTAAATTGGTGAAAATATTAGATAGTGAGGAGGAACCCTTCCAATGTAATCTGTTCATGCATTATTTTGTCAGAACATATCAGAGCTTGTGCCAAGTACTAGGCAGGGATGCCTCAGATAGAATGCCTATCTCCCTGATGATGATGGTAGTGGTTATTCAAAGTCAAGAGACTAGGGAGCTATATGACTATGCTTCTTGCATTGCTGATCAAATGCACAAACAGATGACAACAATCAAGAGCAAGTTATTTACTATAGATGCCCATGTTGAATTCACATGGTATTCCATGTTGTGTCATATGCTTCTATTTGCTTTGTCAGGAATGTGGCACCAAAATCTACATGTCAAAATGGTAGATGCACAAGGCAACATGTTGCCAATGCAGATGTGGACATGCATGGTAGACATGCATTGTGTTGATGATGATTATGTGATTTTTGAAGAATATTTTATGAGAAGAGTTCTAGGTTTCTTGGAGCCAAAAGGAGAAAGGCTACATCCATATGTACTAGATTTCTTAAGGCCTTTGGATAGAACTCCACATTTGGGGATTGATCACAATTGGGGGGATTGGTTTACCATGAGAAAACCACTTGCATCAGGATCTATGGGTGTGAGGCCCCTCCCCACATTCTACCTAAGTATGTACCTAAGAGAATTGCATTTTTGGAGATCATTAGGCAATTGAATGAATCAGATAAGGAGCATCTGACAAAGCATAAAAAAGGCTCATTTTTTCCTACCTCCCTCAGATTCAGTGACTTTTGACAGCTGATAAAAATGGGTTGGATCAGATTTACTCAATGTTGCAATGCTATGGGATGTATTTGGAGCAACCAAGGATATTTGACCCTGAGGGTTTCATTGACAGGGTCAGGGTTAGTAAACAAAGACCGAGGTACATTCACCAGGTCAATTTTGATGAAGATACTATTAGAAATTGTTTCACAATGAATGATGTCCACACTTTGAGAATCAAGTGGGACACTATAATGGCAAGAGAAGGAATGATGAAGAATATGAATGATGCATATTAGAGTGCCTTTGCAAAGGTGCAAGACCCTATACAAAGAATTCAAAAAATGTTGGATAATGTAGAGCAACTAATTGCTAGTGCTCCTGCAAGAGAAGAAAGGCCCTCCTATAAGACTAGCAACCCAAGGGGAGGATATGCAGTGAAGAGAGAGTCAATTGACCCTTCCCCTACTAAGAAGCCAAAAATAATTGATTTAGAGGTTGAGGAGGAAATTGAAGTAGTGGATTTAGAGGAACAGGTGCAGGAAGCTGCCCATCAGGTGAATTTACCTGATAGAATAAGGCCCTACTCATCCCCTAAAAATAGGGCAATGAGTGTTAGACTTAGGGCACACAACTGAGAGGGGGGGTGAATCAGTTGTCCAAAACTTTCTCTAATTTCAGACTTAAATCCTCTTAGTGATTAGCAGTATATCAATCATGAAACATAATGCAATTAAATCAAAACCAGAAACTCATCAACACATAAGACACCAAGATTTTGACGTGGAAAACCTGGTTAAGGGAAAAACCACAGGGTGATTAACCCAAGATTGTATTCTCTGTTAGAAGAATAGAAAGAACAAAATGGCATATGCCAATTAGGGCTCACTGCCCGAGCACAGTACTCACAAGAGGCCCACTGCCTACAAGAGACACACTGTCTACAAAAGAAATAAGTATCACATACTTGAACTGGAAAATAACATCTTCACCATGCTTGAGTCAGTTCCATTTAAGCCCAATACTTCTTCTCTGCCTTTCACTCTCCTCCTTGCTACCACTCACTCATCTACAAAAGGACAACTTTGAAATGACTTTGCAACCCCTTATTTATACAATACATCAACTTAGGAATAATCATCAAAGTCGGTAAACATCTACAAGAACATCTGCAAGATGTGTAACTCATCCGGTCGACCAGTCTCAGGAAGAACACCGTCATCTGGAGGTTATTCTTCAATTGCGAGCTCCAACTCCAATGCGGACCACCAACATGAGATGGACACGATCCAAAGACCTCCACAAGATTTCTTGAATCCCCAAGAACATCCGCACTTCATCTGCTTACTAAAATCCTTCTCTCCTTCACCCAGAACCTCAAGAACATAGTCTGTCACTACTATCACAAAGGAATAGATCCTTGCAGACCTTCAAACCATGAACCAATAGAGTTGACACTTCAAAAGGACTTCCTCAACACTCCCTCAAATCTGTAGAATAGGATAATGCATTTCTAGATCTCACCGGACCTATCTGTGTCACTCTGTCACCTCTAAACACTTGTCAGAACTATTTTTACTTGTATGATCACAACTTCTTCAGATCTTCATACGGACCTCTGAAATCTTTACTAGATCACCTTAAGACACATATCTAGAAACCCTTTAAACTGTATCTCTGATCCTTAACTTCTGGGACTTTTACCTTACTGTCTTCATTGTTCTTCTTTGTTCCTGATTAGGACTAATTTTCTCAATATCCTCAGCACTCAGCTCATCCAAATCTTTCATCAATGCAACAGGAGTATGTTGACATCAATAACAACACCGGTTAGTCCCATACTTGCAACAATTTCCCCCTTTGTCATTGATGGCAACATATGATGTGAAAAACTATTTTGACCATCAAGATAAGAACTTCTCTTTACTGTCACAACTCCCCCTATTAGCAACATCCATTCACATGTCTTCTCTTCCTTCACTACTCCTCCTTTGATCATCAACCACTTGTTTTTCACATGTCTTCTCTCCCCCTTTGACATCAAAGGTAAAGGGCTCATACTTGCAACTTCAACTCTTCAGAAACATACCAGCTGCTCCCCCTGAGTGGCAGCTCCCCATCATCAATCCGGATCACAAGATATGACTGTGATGTCCACCGGACTGATGCACATCAGTGCACCTTAGTTCATCACTGGAGGTGCAATAACCCCTAACTTCTCCTTGAGCTCAAAAGAGTCCTTAGGTAGAGGTTTAGTAAAGATATCTGCAATCTGATCCTTGGAAGGCATAAACTCTAATATGACTTCACTTGTTCTCTTAGAAAATGAAACTTGATAGATAAATGCTTAGTCTTTGAATGCAACACTAGATTCTTAGATATATTTATTGCACTTGAATTATCACAGAAGATTTTGATAGGCTCCTCATACTCCACTCTTATGTCTCTTAGCATTTGCTTCATCCACAAAACCTGAGTGCAGCTACCTGCTGCTACAATATATTCTACTTCAGTTGTGGACAAAGATATTGCCTCTTGTTTCTTGCTTAGCCAAGAAACCAATCTCTTCCCCAAAAAGAATGCTCCACCACTGGTACTCTTCCGGTCATCCACATCTCCTGCCCAATCAGCATCTGTATATGCATGAAGAGAGAAATCATGATCTCTAGGATACCATAGACCATACTCAACTATCCCTTTTAGATATCTAAAAATCCTCTTGATTGCCATGATATGGGATTCTCTAGGATTAGCCTGAAATCTAGCAACAAGACCAACAGCCTACATAATGTCTGGTCTAGTTTGAGTAAGATACAACAGTCCTCCAATCATTGACCTATACTTTGTCTGATTAGCCTTAGGAGAGTCATCATCTTTGCTCAATTTACATCTGGTTGCCATGGGAGTATTCATTGGTTTTGAGTCTTCCATCCCACATTTCTTCAATAATTCTTTCACATATTTGGTCTGAGAAATGAAGATTCCTTTCTTTGTTTGAGTGATTTGCAGTCCCAAGAAGAAATTCATTTCACCAAGCATGGACATCTCAAATTCACTTTTTATTTGATTTGCAAAGGTTTTACACATACTATCTCTTCCTCTAAAAATGATGTCATCAACAAACACTTCAACAACCAAGATATTTTCATGGTCAATTTTGAAATACAAATTACTGTCAGCAGTACCTTTGTTGAAACCAATCTTCAAAAGATGTTTGTCCAATCTTTCATACCAGGCTCTTGGGGCTTGCTTCAGTCCATACAGTGCCTTCTTCAACTTGCAGACCATATTACCATGATCAGACAATTGAAATCCATCTGATTGCTCAATGTACACTTCTTCTTCCAAGTCACCATTTAGGAAGGCAGACTTGACATCCATCTGATATACTTTGAAATCTTTGAAGGCAGCAAATGCAAGAAATAATCAAACTGCCACCAGAGCAAAAGTTTCTTCAAAATCAACTCCTTCTATTTGAGAATAGCCCTTGCAGACCAATCTGGCTTTATTTCTGATTACTTCACCAACTTCATTTAGTTTGTTCTGGAAGACCCATTTGGTTCTAATCACATTCTTGTTTCTAGGTCTAGGAACAAGATTCCAAGTGTGATTTTTCTCAATTTGCATCAACTCTTTCTCCATTGCTTTGGTCTAGTTTTCATCATTGCAGGCTTCATTTATTGTCTTAGGTTCAATCTTTGAAATCAGACAATACTCATCTAAATTTTGAGCAATTCTCCTTCTAGTTTGCACACCTTTGCTTTTATCACCTATGATCTAATCTTTAGAGTGGTTCAGTCTTACATACCTTGGAACTTTGGGAGTTTCTTGCACTTCTACTTCTTGATCAGGCTCATCCAGACTTATCTCTTCTTCCTGATTTACCAGATCAGTTTGAACCTAACTTTCAGAACAGGTTTCAACTCCTTGATTCAGAACACCATTCTGATCATCTTCATCATATTCATAAAACCTTGAGGGTTTCTCAATTCCCTCATCAACCTTCACATTTGTACTTTCTATTATCTTTCTCAATCTCTTGTTATAACACCGGTATGCTTTGCTTTGAGTAGAGTAACCCAAGAATATTCCTTCATCACTTCTAGCATCAAACTTTCCTAGATCTTCATCTCTTTTAATGTAACATTTGCTACCAAAAACTATGAAATACCTCACAGTAGGAGTGATGTCAAACCAAAGTTCATAAGGAGTCTTACCGGGATTGCTTATGATTTGAACTCAATTGAGAGTATAAACTACAGTGCTAATAGCTTCTCTCCAATAGATCTAAGGAACATTTGCTTCCAACATCATGGTCCTAGAAGCTTCTTGGATGGTCTAGTACTTTCTTTCCACTACTCCATTCTGCTGTGGAGTCCTAGGAGCAAATAACTGTCTCTTTATTCCATGTTTCTAACAGAACTCTAAGAACTCACTGGATGTGAATTCCCCACCTCTATTAGACCTTAGACATTTCAGTTTTAATCCAGTTTCATTCTCTACCATAGCCTTGAATATTTTGAATTTGACAAGAGCTTCTAATTTCTCTTTCAAAAAGGTTACCCACATCATCTGGGAATAGTCATCAATTAGTAGCATGAAGTATCTATCACCTTGCACACTCCTGGTTCTTTCCGGGCCACAAAGATCAATATGAACTAAGTCCAATAATCTGGTAGAAGACAGTTCCTTACTATTGAATGTGACTTTGCTTAGCTTACCCAACTGACATTCTTTACACAAGCTATTTGTAGGTTTCACCAATTTTGGAAGATCTCTTACAGCTTGAGTATTGCTTATCTTGATGATATTATCAAAATTCACATGACACATTCTCCTATGCCATAACCAACTCTAATCAACTTGAGAAAATAAGCAACTTTTACCAGTACCAACCATGTGGAAGATATTACCTTTAGTTTGGGTACCAGATGCAATCTCTGTTCCAGAACTTTCAAAGATCTTGCATTTTCCATTCTTGAACCAGAGATCATAGCCTTTGTCCACCAACTATCCAACACTAAGAAGATTGTGCTTCAAACCTTCAACATATAGTACATTACCAGTTTTGTTCCTTCCATCAAAAGAAATAGTTCCTCTTCCTCTGATTCTACCAGTAGAATTGTCGCCAAACTTTACCACTCCTCCTTCATACCTTTCCAAATCTATGAACTTATTTTTGTCACCTGTCATATGGTGAGAGCAACCACTATCAATGACCTAATCATCCTTTTCTTCAATTTGAGCAGCCAGAGCTCTTTCTACAACTTTATGATTGATATATTCAGAGGATATTGGTTCTTCTTCCTTGATGGCAATAAACACCCAATGACTTTCGGATTTGTTTCCTGTCTCTGATTCATCATCTGTTACTCCTTCATTATCATCTTCTTCATGAACATAGTAGCAATTCTTTTGGAACCTTGATCTGTTAGGATTTGGCCTTGAAAATCTTTCCGGACACCTTGAGGTAAAATGACCAATCTTATTGCAGTTAAAACACTTAAAAGGCAATTTTCCTTCATACTTACCAGATCCTCTTGGTAGTCTCTTTGCAATAAGGGCTTCAAGTTGGGCAGTTTCTACTTCTTCTTCTTCCAGGCCTTTTCTTACTTTTTCATACCATGATAGTTTCCTTGATGAGTTCTCTCCCAGATCAAACCTTTGTTTGCCTTTTACAGAGGCACTGGCCTTGAATGCAAATTCAATCTTGGGGGGTCATCTCCAAACTCAGTCATTTCAAATGTAGCCAATTTACCAGCCAATTGATCTCTTGTGACAGTTGTATGGGCTCTGAATTCTTCAATGGCAGCAACCTTGATTTTATAAGAGGCAGGAAGGGATCTGAGAATTTTGCCAACAATCTCATTTTCATCCAAGACTCCACCAGCATATCTAATTCCACAAACAATCTCATTTACCCTTGGCATAAAAGTAGTAATATTTTCATCATCTCTCATCTTCAGATTTTCAAATTTTCCTTTCAGACTTTGTAACCTTGCACATTTAACATACTTGTCTCCTTCATGCAAAAGTTCCAGTTTTTGCCAAATCTCAAAAGCAGTTGGTAGATCAACAACATTTGAGAGCTCTAAATTAGATAGTGCACTTAGAAGAGCTTCTATAGTCTGCAGATTATTTTCAGCATCTGTAATTTCATTTGGAGCTTTCAGACCACCCTATGGAGGTGTATACTATGTTGTAGCCATGGTCCAGCATGCCATTCCCATACATTGCAAGTGACATTTGATGTGACCTTTCCAAAGATTAAAGTTGGTTCCATCAAACTTTGGACTATCCTTCTTGTAAGATGACATCCTGGATCTCCTCAAGCAGTTAAGCTCCTTTTAGAGGAACTTGGCTCTGATACCAATTGTTAGACTTAGGGCACACAACTGAGAGGGGGGGTGAATCAGTTGTCCAAAACTTTCTCCAATTTCACACTTAAATCCTCTTAGTGATTAGCAGTATATCAATCATGAAACATAATGCAATTAAATCAAAAGCAGAAACTCATCAACACATAAGACGCCAAGATTTTGACGCGAAAAACCCGGTTAAGGGAAAAACCATGGGGTGATTAACCCAAGATTGTATTCTCTATTAGAAGAATAGAAAGAACAAAATGGCACATGCCAATTAGGGCTCACTGCCCGAGCACACTGCTCACAAGAGGCCCACTGCCTACAAGAGACACACTATCTACAAAAGAAATAAGTATCACATACTTGAACTGGAAAATAGCATCTTCACCATGCTTGTGTCAGTTCCATTTAAGCCCAATACTTTTGCTCTACCTTTTGCTCTCCTCGCTACCACTCACTCATCTACACAAGAACAACTTTGAAATGACTTCGTAACCCCTTATTTATACAAGACATCAACTTAGGAATAATCATCTAAGTCGGCAAACATCTACAAGATGTGTAACTCATCTGGTCGGCTAGTCTCGGGAAGAACACCATCATCCGAAGGTTATTCTTCAATTGCGAGCTCTAACTCCAATGTGGAACACCAACATGAGCTAGACACAATCCAAAGACCTCCACAAGATTTCCTGAATCCCCAAGAACATTCGCACTTCATCTGCTTACTAAAATCCTTCTCTCCTTCACCCGAAACCTCAAGAACACAGTCTGTCACTATTGTCACAAAGGAATAGATGCTTACGGACCTTCAAACCATGAACCAATAGAGTTGACACTTCAAAAGGACTTCCTCAACACTCCCTCAAATCTACAGAATAGGATAATGCATTTCCGGATCTCACCAGACCTATTTGTGTCACTCTATCACCTCTGAACACCTTCCGGAACTAGTTTTACTTGTACAATCACAACTTCTTTAGATCTTCATGTGGACCTCTAAAATATTTACTGGATCACCTTAAGACACATATCTAGAAACCCTTTAAACCATATCCTCTGATCCTCAACTTATCTGGGACTTTTACCTTACTGTCTTCACTATTCTTCTTTGTTCCTGATTAGGATTAATTTTTTCAATATCCTTAGCACTCTGCTCATCCAAATCTTTTCATTAATGCAACAGAGTATGTTGACATCAATGACAACACTGGTTAGTCCCATACTTGCAACAATGAGGACAATGACAAGACAAACTATAGATATTGAAGATTTTAGAGCAATGGCTTGCAATAAATTCTTAGAAGATGATGAATTCATAAAAACTCCTGAATTCAAGAGTTATGTGTTAAAAGTAAGGACTGGGGAATTCCAAAAAAAAGATTGAGGATGCCAAGAGTGGAACTTATCCCTCTGAATATGAGGCCATCACCTAAAAGGTGTTAAAAGAAGTCAATCAGGCCATCATCACAATGACTTTGGAGGAGTGGAGGGCATTAGTTGCCAAAAGTAATATCCTTCTCCTCCCTCATTGGACTTTGTCAGATGCAATTACATTTGACATAATAACTAAAGAAGATTCTGATGTGATAGATGAACAAGTGGAGAAGGCTCTCTCTGGTGCAACCTTCAATCCTAGATTTGAAACATTAGCAATATGGGCTCTAGCCCCAAATGATAACAAGCCTAGGATTGGATTGGGGGAGTTAATAGGAGACGTAATAATCAAGAGGGTATCTGACACCCCTAGCCCCCAAGCTGTAAGTTTAATTGTATAGACAACACAATTTGCTAAGGCAGTCACTAATAAGCTATAGAAAGAACATGATGAGCTGCTTCTAAAATATGCACAGGCAATTACAGAGCTCAATAATGTTGTGATGTTCACAACATGCCCCATTTTACTCCTTAAAAAAATAAGGATCCCTGTTGTGGCTTTTTTCTTTTGCTTGTGTGTGTTGTTTTGCTTGGTGGTAAAGGCAAAAGGGAGTGAAATAGTGCAAACCTTGTTGAAAATCAGAGAAAAATTGTATTGGTTACCAGGGTAGAGTACAGGTGAATTCCTTGTCAAAAATGAACAGGGGTTGCTTTTTGAACCATCTTAAAATTCGTTGTATTTTTCAAGTTATGTCTGTTTTGGTAAAATGCACTGTTAAATGGGTTTGTTTGTATGTACAAAAGACTTTGTATATACATCAGGTCGCATATACAATGGTCTTTGTATGTTTGGTCATTGTATCTTGCACATACAAATTTGATTATATATCGGGTGATGCATATACAAAGCCTTTTGTATATTGCTCACATACAAAGTCGCGGGAATGGGTTTTATATCGGGTTTTACATACAAGGTTGTTTGTATGTTCTTTTACTTGTATGCATTTGCTAATGTGATAATTGTACATGCAGGGTGGACTCGACATAGGTTTAAAGTTGAAATGAGTGTTTGTTTAAGTCCGCTGGTTGTATATTTGGCACTTGTATGTTTTTACATATAAGCGAAGCATACATGACGAAAGATGCAAGCCGCGGACCCGAAAAGTTTTTAAACAAGGTTAAATCCTTGTATATATGCAGGCTTGTATATTGGAGAGATAAAAGTGTTTTATACATTGGGTAGACCCAAAGGGATTGTGAAACAGAGTTAAATCGATGTACATTCAGCGCTTGTATGTTCTGGTATACAAGCGAAATATACAAAGACAATATACATATCACAGATTTGAAATGGCTATCAAGTGGGGTTAAGCACTTGTATATTCCACCACTTGTATGTATGTTTCAGAACATACATTGTGGGATGCGTACAAGCTGGAATCCAAAAAGAAATTGAAATTCAACAAATACAATGTATCAAACTGGAATGTATATCTGGAGGTACATTGCATTTCATACATTGCCAATATACAAGGCGGAACTCGGAAGAAATTTAAAGTTGGTTAATACAATGTATCATGTCTGCTTGTATATCAAAGCATACATTGCGATAAGCATTGCTTTAAGCATACAACCTAGAATTCAAAGGAGATTCACATATGGTATAGGGTATGCATCGCGTCCGAAAGCATATCAAAGGGGATGCATTGTGTTTTATGCATTACAGATTCGAAGGGATTAATAGATTGCAGTTTGTAAGGAGTTGAGGTCCGATGGGGACATACAAAGGTGCTTGCATGTATCTGCTTGCATAAATTGGAATGTATATCCCCACATACAAGTGATACATGCAAGCGATGGATGCGAAAGGAAAGTGCAACTCAAGCCCGAATAGAGGGTTTAAAGCAACAAGTTCCTTTTATGTTCGGAATGTTTGTATATTGAGATATACAAGCCTGATATGCAAAGAAAACATGCATTCAAAAGATACAAGGATTTAAGCAAAGGAAAAGGGTAGGAAAGTGAAGCAATAGGTTTTTGAAGCTATTTTTTGGTGCCCGATGCATGTTTTTGGTCAATGATGGTTGACTCGACCATTTTAAATGTTGTATATGCATTTTGATGCATGATTCTCATAGTTTCAGGGCCCGATTGCTGTGTTTGTGCATTTGAGGCCTGATTTAATAGAAATGTTCAATTTTTCCTACTAATTTATTAAACAATGGTGCTTATTTCCTGCTTGTTTATTGCAGATTGTTGGAGCGGTTTGGAGTAGCTGGGAAGACGCGGAGTTGCCAACACAGTGGCAGCATGCAGGTGAACATAAACACGGGGCTTTAAAAGGTGATGACATCACAAGGGATGGCGATCGGATCACAAAAGATCACAAATGAAGCAGAAGGATTTGAGACTTTCAATGAGAGGGCAAAATGCAGATGGAGAAACATTAAACAAATGAAGAAACAGTTATTTTTTGAGCTATTGGGGTTTCCAAAGAAGGATCCTTGCACCCAGCATGGGTGTTGTTCAAGGATTTTTGGCAGGATTTATTCTCCACCACTTGATGCTACCCTTCAGGGGTGGGCCGTTGATCTACTAGGGTTTTGAAACCATTTTGGGGCAAAATCAAAGCCATATATATTAAGCCCCTGTACTATACACAGAGGGAGGCCATTCATTCAAAAAAAAAAATGGCCTATAGCAATTTCATGTAAGAGATCAGATTACTAAGACTAATGAGGACTGAACTGTTGAAATGTCAAGGTTCTTTCCTCAGATCATTGTAAATATACTTGTTCTTAAGCATACTAAATGAAGATGAAGCTTTAGATTACATCCTGATTGTAAACTTTACGTAATCTTCAAGTTGATTTCTGGATATGTACTAGTGAATGTTGTGTTCAATAGAAGCGCTTTCATTTCATTGCATGTTGTTGTAAACTTTTCCTTTGAAGATTTGCACTGAATCATGTAGATTTGTGGACTATCCTGGTGAAGTATGATTCTAGTTTTCTTCTCTTCATTGCATGTATGGGAATATATATGTGGATCATTGATCTCAATCAAGTAATTTTGGGAATCTCATTCTTTAAACCCTATCTCTGTTACTTTCCCTTTTTTTTTAAAATTTCATTGAAATCACTTCCATAACTGCAAATCATGATAAATCAAAAGCAGAACAGAGAAATATGTTGACATCCCGTAGATAACTAAACATCATTAGCATATTTGGGCTAAAAATGCATGTAGTATTGAAAATATCATGCAAGGACTTGCAAATAATGGTAGAAATCATGCAAATATCCATCTGTAGATGCATTATTTGAGTAAGTTCATAGTGTAAAGGTAGGAATTATTGATGAACGTAAGGCCCCTGAATGGAAAATAGCAACACACATCAACCACTGAGTAATGTTAGCAGATTATGAACTAATCAATGAAGACTTGGGATCATGAACTCTTTGAATTCATCGTATCTTTCAAGATAAATAAAGGTTGTTGTGTAAATTTTGTTTAGTGTTTGGTTGTGACTAACATCACCATCAACAGAGAAACTGGTGCTAGAAGGAGGACCGTCTCATTCACTAGTAAGTTTTTGTCTGATTTGATAATGCAGACAAAAAGGTAACAATCAAGCATCCCTGTATTTCAAGTTATATGCAGAGATTTGCTGTTTTAAGTTTGTGCACGCTAATCACTTGTGAAGTTCTCAAATTAAGCATAAACACAGCCTTGGCTAGGGAGTTTCAACTCATCTTTACAGTATACCAGCCAATCTTCCTTGAATTTAAGAAATCCTGGCTCCCAAGCCAAATACCAGTTCTAGATCTAGGGGACTCTTTGAAGAATCACCTATCACGGGATTTAGACCCAGAACAGTAGACATTCATCACTCCCCTAATCCTAGTGCATCAGGAGCTTCACTAGAATGTGCTCCTATAACTCCTCTTGGGTTACAAACACCTACTGGACCACCTGTTACACCTCAGGTCCAGCCTCAACCTGTCATACCTCAGGTCCAACCTCCACCAGTTCCAATGTCATTCTTTGCTGCAGAGTCACCTCTGACTTTTAATGCATATCATAATCTGCCTAACAACCCTGATAAAGTTTGTCCCAAGTATCATCCATATCAGGATGCTGATGATCACATCAGAATTTTCAAAGAAGCTTGTACGAGGGATAGATTTACACATGAGGATGTAGTATGCAGGTTATTTCCATTTTCCTTAGGGGAAGAGGCATATAACTGGTATATCAGTCTCAGTCAAGGTTCAATAGATTCATGGGATGCCTTAGAAAAGGCCTTTAAGGATAGGTTCAGAACACCTATAGATCCTTCAATGAATTATCATTTTCTTGCCACAATCAAGAGATTTGAAGGAGAACCCATTGCTAACTTCAATGCAAGATTCCAGAAAATGCTCTCAAGAGTAGTAGCACCTTATGATATAGAAGATGAAGCTACTAGGAGCATTTATTATTCAGCTTTAGACCCTTGACTTCCATGTTTATCAGGAGAGCACATCCTGAGCTAACAACTTTAGAAGGAGCTTTTGAAGAAGCCATCAAAGTTAGTCAGCAGTTGGCTCCTGCTCCCACACCAAATATTGCCTTCCCTACATTTCCTGATTATCCTACATATCCTACTCAATAGCAAACCAATGGAGCCATGATACCTTCAACTGTCATGCCAGCCCCTTTGCAGATACCTCCACTCAGTATCATGCCACCACCAAATGGAAATGGCCATATGTTACAATATCCAAGGTAAACACAAGTGCCTCAAGTTGTGGAACAATCCAACAATAATAATGGATCTTCCTTTTTCAAGCCTCAAGCAGAGAATGTAGTGACTAAGGTTCAAGAAGAGAAAGAAGAAATGAAGGAAATATCAGTACAGTTGAGGAAACTCACTACTGAAGTCACTCATCTAAGGAGTCAGAACTTCTTTTCTCAACCTAATCAGAACAGAGGTTATGCCAATGAACGACCTAACTATCCTGATAGGGGGTACAACAACAACTATAATAACAATGGCAACAATAATCCTCCTAGGTAGCCTAGAGTGTGGAACACTAGGCCAAATAATGGTTCTCTGCCATCACCTCTAGATAACCAGCCTCCTAGTGAACCTAAACGGACCACTAGAGTAAACCTTGCAGAAGCAGCACTTACAAATTGGTGCAGGGTACATAACACCAATGCTCATACAGAGCTAGACTATCCTCAATTCAAGATTGCTGCAAGTATTTTCTAGGCTAAAGTGTCCAATACTTCAGGAAATCCACCTTATTTAGAGGGAACTGAAATTGTCCCCTGTGAATACAACTCTGCCTTAGTGCTAGAAAGCTTCATGCAACATCCTTGTCAGCAGACAAGTTCATCTTATCAGGATTACACGTCGACATATGAGGAATCAGCCATGGCTTTTGAATCCAACTATGTTTTTCCATTTGAGGATGAGAATGAGCCATCTATTGAGCATGAGGAAGTCAACGCTTATCAACAACAACCTTAGGGTAGGCACAATTACAACTTTAGGAATAACTCAAACAAATCTGCTGATCCTTTGACCACATCCTTGCCTCCAAACAATTTCAACACCCCACCTGATCCCAAGGCAAGTAATAACCCTGGATTCCCCAAGGTTAATGCTCAATATTTGGCACCACAGAATACAACACCCAAAGCTGCAACTCTACCTGCTGAGTCTGACAAGTTGGTCACTTATCTGACTGATGAAATGAAAAAGATCAAAATCAGCCTGCCATTGTCAGAATTGCTTAAAACCCCTACTATCAAGAGAGCATTCATGAAATCATTAGATGATCCTGCTCAAAAGGAAGATAGTCATACCTTAGGCCAGTCTGGAAATAAAGATCATGTTGCTAGGGATGTTAATGTCAAACATAAAGCCTCAGCTACTGTTTAGGCTGCAGAGACTTCCCACATGACCCTATACAAAGACAAGAGTGAGTCACCTCCTTTCCTCCTAACCATAAGGATGTTTGGTAAAAATTTGCACAACTACTTAGTAGACTCAGGAGCATCTACCAATGTAATGCCCCTATCAATATGCAATGCTTTAGGGTTACATCCTGCCAAATCATTACAGAAAGTAACCCAATTAGACAAAACAGAGGTGAATGTGGTAGGAGAACTAACTCACATTCACATGCAGTTAGCATCAGAACCCAGAAATCAACATTATATTGATATTCAAGTAGTTGATATACCTGATACATATGGAATGTTACTCAGGAGAGACTGGTCAAAAACCCTTAATGGATACATGTCAACTGACTTCAGTCATATATGGTTACCCTGGAGAGGGGTACCAAATCACATAAGGATAGATGTTGAACCTCACATGAAGCACATGATCACTGAATATAACAAAACCAATGAAATCATGTATGTGGATGTGGAACCTGAAGTTTACTCCATCAGACCCCAGACTGCCCGCATAGAGGAGATCCTGATGTTTGACTTTCATATTCATGACGATGACCCTCGAGATGATAAAGTAACTTCAGGATCTGATTGTAACCATGAAAGTAAAATAGGGATAGATCATTTCAAGAATTTTGAGATGCATTTGTTTAAAGAGGTGCAAAGGTGTCAGTTGTTAAAAATGCCTACACAAGATATTCTAATTGATGGATTGTGCAGGTTGCATGATGAGGCACATTCTGAAAGGACTTATGGTGCCTGTTTAGATATGTTGGAGCTGGAACTAGCATACAGTGAAGCATATTCATCATCACCCACGGTAAGTTCTACAAATGATGATAGTGACACTGATTTTTGTTTGTCTTCTGTAGGAATAGGAGAGTGCACATACCAAGATGAGAGTTCTATTCAGACGACAGAAGAGATACTGGTGTGCAACAAAAGTAATGCCAGAAGTAAGAAGAAGATCACCCCAGGGAGTGATTGTCTAGTAGAATCAGATTATGAATTATCTGATGAAGATAGGGGCAATAATCTGTCCAAGTTTGAGGAGTTTCTATCAAAAGAAATTCAAAAGATGACACAACAGCAAAGATCCCCACAGGATGTTTTGATTGATGGATGGTGCAAGCTACATGAAGCACCACATTCAGAAACTGGTTGTTCATTGTGTCTACATATTCTGAAAAGGCAAGCATTGCCTAGCCTAGAAGATTCTGGTGATAAGAAAAAAGAAGAAATGTCAGATTCACATAAGGCAGATAAGGTGAAGTCTGAGAAAGTTGAGACACCAAAATTAAAATGGATATCAAATGGTGCAGTTGCCAGAGCTAAAAGGAAGAAAGAAGGCCCAGACAAGCCTTTAGTTGAAGATAGGCCATGGATCCTCAGATTTGATGGATCTAAGTCAAAACAAGGAGTTGGAGTAGGGATAGACCTTATTGATCCATCCAGAAAATCCTACTTAGCAGCATATAGATTGTAGTTCCCATGTACAAACAATGTGACAGAGTATGAAGCTCTAATTCATGGGATGCTATTTGCATTAAGGAAGAAAGTAAAAATTCTACATGTCTATGAAGATTCAGAATTAGTTGTGAGGCAGGTAAGAGGTATATACTCTTGCAATTACAAAAGACTGTCCAATTATAGGCATAGGGTGTGGGATTTAATAGAAGATTTTGATGCATTCAACATCACACATGTACCCAGAGAACAAAATCATAGGGCAGATGCCCTAGCCCAGGCTACAAGTACTTTGGAACCTTGTCCATATCTAGTTTAAAAAGATTATCAGTTGAATTAGTATCAGTGCCCTCTGTGCCATATAATATAACCAATCTCCAAGTATTTGATGATGATCAGCATATATTGGATTTTATATCCAGCAGAGATATCTTTGAGGCACATATCATAGATGAAGCAAATATAGAAGACCACATCTGGGAAGAAGAAGAAATCTTGGAGCTGCCTAGTAACAAGATTCCTAAGGGAATGATAGAGCTAGAAAGAGCATTTGATCTTGACAATATGCTAAAATAGAAGGATCTCCCAAAAGCGGATGGAGGACAGTACTCTCAGGTCAACATTGGAAAAGACGATGAGACAAGGAACATTCTAATTGGGAAGGTCTGTACAGAGGAAGAGTTGGAGGGAATAACCCAAGCTCTCAAAGATTATATCCATGTCATTGCCTGGACGTATGATGAACTAAAAATTTATGACACATCAGTCATCACTCACACAATACCTTTGAAGCCAAACATCAAGCCTTTTCAGCAGAAACAAAGACCCATCAATGCTTTACTGGAGCCAATCATTTTTGAAGAGGTTAAAAGACTGCTCGATACCAGGATCATATTTCCTATGAGGCACTCCACATGGGTGGCAAACCTGGTCCCAGTAAGGAAAAAGAATGGCAACATCAAGTTGTGCGTGGACTTCAGAAACTTAAATCAAGCTTCCGAAAAGGATAATTACCCTTTGCCTTCTCTGGATAAAGTCCTGCAAATTGTAAATGGTGCCAGGATGATGTCATTCTTGGATGGTTTCTCTGGTTATAACCAGGTGATGGTGGACAAAATTGATAGATTGAAAACCACATTCACCACAAAATGGGGAATCTTCACCTACGGGCGCATGTCGTTTGGGTTATTTAACACTGGAGCCACATTTCAGCAAGCAATGGACATAGCCTTTAGAGGCTTGATTGATAAGTGCATAGTCATCTACATGGATGACCTAACAATTTTCTCCAAGGATGGAGCAAACCATGTAGAGGACTTGAGAAAAGTGCTGAAGAAGTGTGAGCAATACGGGATATCCCTGAACCCCAAGAAATGCATATTTGGGGTTACCACAGGAAAATTATTGGGCCACCTAATAACAGCAAATGGGGTCATCATTGATCTGACAGGGTGGAATCGATCATGAAGATACAGCTTCCTAGAAGCAAAAAGGAGCTTAAATCTTACTTTGGTAAGATTAATTTTGTTAGGAAGTTTATCACTGGCTTCGCTGAAATTATTAGACCCCTGAACGCCATGCTCAAGAAGGATGCTAAGATTGAGTGGACGTCTGAAGCTAGAGTAGCTTTTGAGGATATTAAGAAAGCCATATCTGATGCCCCAGTTTTGATCAGTCCAGACTATACCTTGGATTTTTCCATCTACTCTTTTGCTTCAGAGCATACATCTGTAGTAGTATTGACACAGAGAAATGAAGAAAAGGAGGAAAAACCTATCGCCTTCATGAGCTACCCATTCAGAGATGTAGAGCTTAGGTACATAGATGTCAAAAGGCAGGCGCTTGCTCTAGTTTGAGCGGTTAAGAAATTCAGGCATTACATTCTGAGAAGTAAAGTGATTGCTGTGGTACCTGATGCCACAGTGAAAATGTTGTTAATGCAAAATGAACTGGGTGAAAAAAGGGCTAAATGGATCACTATCCTCCAAGAATATGATATGGACATTAGACCCATGAAGTTAGTGAGAGGGCAGACATTAAGCCAGATGATATCAAAGATTGATCCCAATATCATGGGCCAGCAATATGTAGTGAATGCAAAGAAAGATGGAGAGTGGTACTCAGACATCAGACACATCCTGATTACTACAAAATGTCCTTCAAGACTGCAGGCCTCACAGAGAAGGGCCTTGAGGATAAGATCACAGAAATATATGATCAAAGGAGGAGTCCTTTTCAAGAAAAATTATGAGGGGATATACCTTAGATGCCTGGAAAGACAAGAATCAAACAAGGTGTTGGCAGAGTTACATGATAAGTTTGGGACTGCACATGGATCATCTTTGGCTACCACTCATGCTATCCTCAGAGTAGGGTATTACTAGCCCACTATTTTTAAAGACATTGTTGAACATAGTGTAGACACCTAAACATTTCTTCTACCATCAAACTGACTCAATACATCCCTAAACATACCAATTTCCCTTCTAACCAATTAATTAAATTTTTATTTAATTAATTATCCTTTCATCACCCATTTTTTCCATCATTTTACCATCAAAATTGAATTAATTTCATTAATTCAATAGTCCAAACCTTAGCCAATTGATTTAATAAATACACAATATTTATTAAATCAATTTCCCCATTTTCAACTAAATCTAGTTAATTAGTTAAAACCATGTTAACTAATTAATCTAGCCTACTAATTGACCTATCCCTACCCTAAACAATTAAATACCTATTATTTAATTGCCTACCCTAGCCTATCTCAACCTAGCCCTAGGATTTATTAAATGAAACCTATGTTTAATTAATCCTAAGTGGTCAAACCTAATTTAACACCCTTCCCCACATCCTCCAAATAAAAAATTGAATTAAATCCACATAAGTCAATTTTCTATTTAAAAACATCCCACATCACATTTATTTCTCCTTACAAACCCATACTCATTTATTTCCTCTCTTCCCTAAATGAATTTTTAATTCATTTACATTCCCCCATATGAATCTTTAATTGCAAAATAATCCTTCACCCCCATGCTCATTTAATAACTCCTCTTCCCAAAATGAATAAAAGAATCACTTTTATTCCTAGCCCTCCATTCATTCAAGATTGAATCTAGGCCCTCCACATTACTTTTATCCTCCACCATTGGATCAAAATCCCTTCCAAAAGTCTATAAATAGAACCTCTCACAAGCCATTATCATCATCCAATTTTATGCAAAGTTACCATGTCAAAATCACTTTTGAGCTAGGATAGTGAGTTGCAACTTTGAGTAGCATTTCACATTTCAGTTCACTGTCTAGGGATTATCTTGGTCTAGGAGTTTGTTTTGGGTGCAAAGGCTCCTTCCTCCCTTGATGGGATTGGATTTGCTTGTAAGGTATAACTTGGTGTTAATTGCATTTTGTTTAGTATTTTCACCTTATTTGCATTTCTAATCTACACATAGCAAATGTTGTCACATGTGCTAGGTCGCGGCAAACAGAGAAAGATATGTTGCTCAACCTTTACAGCCAGTGATGGAGATGCGCCCATTTGCTCAATGGGAAATGGACTTCATAGGACCTATCAATCCTCCACCATCTTTAGGTCACAGGTATGTTTTAACTATTACTAATTATTGTACCAGGTGGACTGAGGTTGTTAGCAATAAGACGTGTAAAGTTGAGGATGTCATCGGGTTTTTAGAAAGCAATATAGTGACTAGGTATGGAGTTCCATATGCTTTAGTATGTGATAATGGGTCTACTTTTGCTTCAATTAAATTATCAAGCTGGGATTTCGACTATGGGATTATCCTAAAATTCTCCTCAAACTACTACCCCCAAGGGAATGGATTAGCAGAATCCACAAATAAGAACCTATTGAACATCATAAAGAAATTAACAGAAAAGAACCCAAGGGAATGGAATACTTTATTGAAATATGCCTTGTGGGTAGATAGAACTAGGAATAAGGTTGCATTAAGAAAATCTCCATTTCATCTAGTGTATGGGGTGGATCCTATCCTTCATGTTAACCTAAGGATTCCTACATTACAGTTTATCAAGAATACCTGGGCATAGATAATAAACAAGAGGTCAGGTTGCTTCAATTGATGAACTTAGAAGAAAAAAGAAGTAAAGCAATTGAACAATTTGCTAAACATCAGGCTGTTGTCAAACACTGGTTTGATAAAAGAGCCAGAGTTAAGCCTTTCAGAATCTCAGATTTGGTCTTGATGTGGGACAAAGCACATGAGAGGAAAGGAGATCATGGTAAGTTTGATAAACTCTGGATGGGTCCCTTTCAGATTTCTGAAATCTTAGGAGACAGCACCTATAGGCTTAAGACATTAATTGGTGAGGATGTTCCATTACCCGTTAATGGACAGTTTCTCAAACATTATTTCCAAGCCTGAAGTAGTGCCATGGCAGCCATGTGTATCATAGTGTATATTTTTGTATAGCTATTTGTACAGTCTATTTTGTTTTAGTTTTTTTGTTGTTTCCTCAGCAGGGATCTTTATTTTGATTTAGAGTAAGAAGGAGCAGATTAACAACCATTGAAAACAATAGAAAATTCAAAACATTTAGGTTAGTTGTTTGAAATTTATGCATAATTTGTTGTGACTGTCATGAATTTAGAAAATTGTTTAACTTTGCAAAATTTTGTATTCAATAACCGTGGGTTGAGTATCCAAAGAGATTTCTCACAATGACACACCTAAAATCCTTGGGTTTGTTGAACTTACTAGTGTAGATATTAGGTGAAAAATTAGATGTCACCCTTGCTACCATTACAATTCTTAGCTTAATTTCAGCAAGTGACCATTCCTTGTATCATGAAGTTACAAATGCAATATCTTATGAAGTCCTATCAAATACAAAAAATAAATAAATAAATAAAATGGATTATACTGAAAATCTAGATTAATCCATCTAAGTAACTCTACCAGGGCTATAGACGCTCGCTGGTAGTGGCGCTCTACTTAGGAGAATTGTAACGATAACCTTGTCGGGGCTATGGACGCCCGCTGGCAGCAAGGCTCTATCCGGTTGGCTATGAGGGAATGACATCAACTACGTAGGCTAATGTTAGTCATTGGTTTGTTCAATCGATCTTCAAGATGAGGATTATTAATCACGTGCACCCACTTAAACTGAAAGGAAAATTCATGCATCTTATTGAATACATTGAGTCTCAAGTTAGATAATGATTTATAGAAAAGATAGTTGGAAATTATGAGTTTATTTCATTTAGTTTTCTTTAATGGGTTGAATTTAATTGTTTTGTTTGGTGGCTCGTTGTTGTGATGTTCACAACATGCCCTATTTTACTCCTTAGCAAAATAAGGACCCCTGCTATGGCTTTTTGCTTTTGCTTGTGTGTGTTGTTTTGCTTGGTGGTAAAGGGAAAAGGGAGTGAAATAGTACAAACCTTGTTGAAAATTAGAGAAAAATTGCATTAGGTACCAGGGCAGAGTATAGGTGAATTCCTTGTCAAAAATGAATAGGGGTTGCTTTTTGAACCATCTTAAAATTCCTTGTATTTTGCAAGTTATGACTATTTTGGTAAAATGCACTGTTAAATGGGTTTGTTTGTATGTACAAAAGACTTTGTATATACATCAGGTCGCATATACAATGGTCTTTGTATGTTTGGTCATTGTATCTTGCACATACAAATTCGATTGTATATCAGGTGATGCATATACAAAGCCTTTTGTATATCACTCACATACAAAGTCACGGAAATGGGTTTTATATCGGGTTTTACATACAAGGTTGTTTGTATGTTCTTTTACTTGTATGCATTTGCTAATGTGATAATTGTACATGCAAGGTGGACCCAACGCAGATTTAAAGTCAAAATAAGTGTTTGTTTAAGTCTGTCGGTTGTATATTTGGCACTTGTATGTTTTTACATACAAGCGAAGCATACATGACGAAAGATGCAAGCCGCGGACTTGAAAAGTTTTTAAACAAGGTTAAATCCTTGTATATATGCGGGCTTGTATATTGGTGAGATACAAGTGTTTTATACATTAGGCAAACCCGAAGGGATCATGAAATAGAGTTAAATCGATGTACATTCGGCGCTTATATGTTCTGGCATACAAGCGAAATATACAAAGACAATATGCATATCGCGGATTTGAAATGGCTATCAAATGGGGTTAAGCACTTGTATATTCCGCCACTTGTATGTGTGTTTCGAAACATACATTGCAGAATGCGTACAAGATGGAATCCAAAAAGAAATTGAAATTCAACAAATACAATGTATCAAACTCGAATGTATATCTGGAGGTACATTGCATTTCATACATTGCCGATATACAAGGTGGAACTCGGAAGAAATTTAAAGCTGGTTAATACAATGTATCATGTCCGCTTGTATATCAAAGCATACATTGTGATATGTATTGCTTTAAGCATACAACTTGGAATTCAAAGGAGATTCAAATACGGTATAGGGTATGCATCACATTCGAAAGCATATCAAAGGGGACGCATTGCGTTTTATACATTATGGATTTGAAGGGATTAATAGATTGCGGTCTGTAAGGAGTTGAGGTCCAACGGGGACATACAAAGGTGCTTGCATGTATCTGCTTGTATAAATTGGAATGTATATCCTCACATACAAGCGATACATGCAAGAGATGGATGCAAAAGGAAAGTGCAACTCAAGCCCGAATAGAGGGTTTAAAGTGAAAAGTTCCTTGTATGTTTGGAATGCTTGTATATTGAGATATACAAGCCCGATATACAAAGAAAACATGCATTTGAAAGATACAAGGATTTAAGCAAATGAAAAGGGTAGGAAAGTGAAGCGATAGGTTTTTGCAGCTATTTTTTGGCACCCGATGCATGTTTTTGGTCAACGATGGTTGACTCGGCCATTTTAAACATTATATATGCATTTTGATGCGCGATTCTCATAGTTTCAGGGCTCGATTGCTGTGTTTGTGCATTTAGGGCCTGATTTAATACAAATGTTCAATTTTTCTTGCTAATTTATTAAACAATGGTGCTTATTTCCTGCTTGTTTATTGCAGATTGTTGGAGCGATTTGGAGTAGCTGGGAAGATGCGGAGTTGCCGACACAGTGGTGGCGTATAGGTGAACATAAAGACAGGGCTTTAAAAGGTGATGACATCACAGGGGATGGCGATCAGATCAGAAAAGATCGTAAATGAAGTAGAAGGATTTGAGGCTTTCAATGAGAGGACAAAATGCATATGGAGAAACATTAAACAAATGAAGCAACAGTTATTTTTTTGAGCTGTTGGGGTTTCCAAAGCAGGATCCTTGTGCCCAGCATGGGTGCTGTTCAGGGATTTTTGGCAGGATTTATTCTCCACCACTTGATGCTGCCCTTTAGGGGTGGGCCATTGATCTACTAGGGTTTTGAAACCATTTTGGGGCAAAATCAGAGCCATATATATTAAGCCCCTATACTGTACATAGAGGGAGGCCATTCATTCAAAAAAAATCTGGCCTATAGCAATTTCATGTAAGAGATCTGATTACTAAGACTAATGAGGACTGAACTGTTGAAATGTCAAGGTTCTTTCCTTAGATCATTGTAAATATACTTGTTCTTAAGCATACTGAATGAAGATGAAGCTTCATATTACATCCTGATTGTAAACTTTACGTAATCTTCAAGTTGATTTCTGGATATGTACTGGTGAATGCTGTGTTCAATAGAAGCACTTTCATTTCATTGCATGTTGTTGTCAACTTTTCCTTTGAAGATTTGCACTGAATCATGCGGATTTGTGGACTGTCCTGGTGAAGTATGATTCTAGTTTTTTTCTCTTCATTGCATGTATGGGAATATATATGTGGATCATTGATCTCAGTCAAGTAATTTTGGGAATCTCATTCTTTAAACCCTATCTCTGTTACTTTGCCTTTTTTTAAATTTCACAGAAATCACTTCCATAACTACAAATCATGATAAATTAGAAGCAGAACAGAGAAATATGCTAACATTCCATAGATAATTGAACATCATTAGCATATTTGGCCTAAAAATGCATGTAGTATTGAAAATATCATGCAAATATCCATCTGTAGATGCATTATTTGAGTAAGTTCATAGTGTAAAGGCAGGAATTACTAATGAACGTAAGGCCCCTGAATGGAAAACAACAACACACATCAACACACATCAGCAGATTATGAACTAATCAACGGAGACTTGGGATCATGAACTCTTTGAATTCATCGTATCTTTCAAGATAAATAAAGGTTGTTGTGTAACTTTTGTTTAGTGTTTGGTTGTGACTAACATCACCATCAACAAATAAGTGCAAGGAGAAACTCTCATTAGGGGCTAGTACTTCTACTCCTCCACCTATGTTCCCAATAGCAAATTCATTTCCAGCTGACACAGAGCCCCTGTTAGCTGAAATTAGAGAACTAAAGGAGGAGGTCAAGAGATTGAAAGAGGAGAAAAAAAATTCATTCAAAGAGATGGTCACAAATTTGATCAACCATAGAGTGACCAAGGTTGTGGCGAGGATGTATGAGACATGGAAGTCTCATTCTAATTTAAAAGTTGTATTGGATAAACATGAACATGATTAAGAATGTCTCAAGACAATGCAGAAATCGTAGCTGCCAAGGACTGGTGAATTAAGAGACTTAATCAGGTGTGCATGGTATGATGCATAGGTGCCACCAGAGATGAAGCTAACCCTTGAAATGCTAGAGATTCTTGAAGGGGTTGTAGCTTTCCAATTAAATTTAGATAAGGTACTAGGTGACAAGAAGCAGTTTATGGAGAAAATAGATATGAAAATAATGCCTAGTATACTGGAGGCCGATGGGCAAGTCAAGAGCCTTAACAAGTGGAAAGATGATTTCAATGACAGTGTTGGCCAACCTATATCTACTTGTTGCCATGATGGGGACTCCAAGCTAACAATTTTGAATTCAACTTTGGATAAATCACATGTATTGGCAATAAATTTTGAGTTGTTCTGTAAGGAAGCGAAGAGTTTGATGGATGCATGGTACACATGACACAATGACAAGATTTCAAAGTTGATCTCATTCTAGTGGCTGCTAGAGAAGTCATATTTTGAGTGGGTAGAGAGATATGGATAGGTGTACCTAAAGCAAACAAGCAATTACCTCTCCCCTGCATTTGTGTAGCCGGGCTCCTCAAGTCATTTGTGTCCCATGTGACAAATTATCTTTTATCTTTCTCTAGGCTCAATGTAATAAATGCCTCTATGCCCTTGAGCGGCGTTTTATATTTTAATCTCACCTAATCACCAAATGTAATAAATGTTGGTGCCAGGCTTTGTGTCTATAAAGAGTTGGTTGCCTCACTTTGTAAGTTGTTGGAAGTTTTGGGACCTTGAGGGGTAAAGCTAATACAAAATTTTCACCAGTTGTTTTCTCTAATGGTCTTGTGAGTTCCATTTTAATGTATGTATTTTCATGAGCCATTTATTAGTTTCAGATTAATTTATATGATTAATGCAATGTGCACGTGTTTCTATTAATTGTCTCCATTTGTTGTCTGCATCTTTCTTTAGAATGAAGTAACTAAGGGTTTTCTAAATTCTGGGGTGCATATCTGTTGCATTGCATGTTTGATTTTTTGCTTCTATTTAAGGAATAGAGTTAAAGTGCTTTAAGTCAAATGTGGAGAAATATGTGTGATAACAGGGATATTTGTAAGAAGAGTTAGTAGGAACACTTAATTTTGGGAGTTCTCTCTAAGGCAGGAACTAAATAACCCTCTGAAACTTGTATGTTTGTTTGGTTTTATAGAAATTTATATGTTTTAAGCTGAACTCCATGCCCTTGGATAAGCACCGATCAAAGGATTGCATTAAATTTATGAATCAAACCCTAATGTGGAAACCACACACATAAAATTTTAAATTAACTCAAAACCTCAAACTGTAGGATATTAGGAGTAGGATTTAGGTTTCAAATCCTCTGATTCACAACTGAAGTAGGGTCTAAAGCTAGCCCCTTTGCATTTATCTCATGGTTATGGTCTACATAATAGAGGATTTATCTTCTTTTGTGTCTATACCTAGTTGTAACAAGGATTTACTACATGGGTATTGAATAGGGACACCCCCTAGGTCTTGCAGAGCCTAAAGTGTAGAGGAGACATTAGAGTCTGTCTCCTATTCATTGGCCACTGACCTAAGGTCCCTGTTGACAAAAGATGGCTACTTTTTAGGGGAACTCAAACAATCAGCTGGGAACATCAACAGGACTATAGGATAACATTGATTGTTTTAATTTATTATTTATTTTACTTGATTATGGGGAAAGAAAGTATATTTTTATTTAGGAATGTGTTTGGGTTACTTTTGGGCTAGGATGCCAAATGTGGATTATCAGAGATGGATTTTCCTATTTTTGAGAATTGTACCGATTACATTTTTTCTAAGGTTTAGATCTAAATGAGCAGTCATTGAAAAGGATGAATATTTTTTCCTGCAAACTTTATTGATATATATCTCTACCACATCCTATTGTGAGACAACCTGCATTTCATTTTGAGAATTGCACATTAGACATCAGGTTGCATTTGGTGTTCCCTCCAACCAGTTGTTTCCAAGTAGCTAGACATTTCATGCAGGGTTGGGTTTCCTTCATGTCATGAAGGGATCCAAGGAAGTGTACTTGCTTCATGGGTGCGTGGAAAAGGGCATGAGTCATGTTCATGTCTCTCAGTTCGTAGGAGAACTATTGAGTTTGTGGCGACTAGAGGGTGTTTTGATTTATTTATACTTGTTGTACATGATCATTCTAACTTGTAATTGGATGTATTATGGCATGAATGCCAAAATATTTTGTATATGATTTTATAGTGCTATCACCTAGATTAAGCATGTGATTTTGTAAGATTTAATAAGTTTTATTGATTCATATTTGACGCAAGGACTTCCAGAGGTCATAAATTTTGACTCGGATGTGGGTTTTCTATGAGATTTTACAGGTGGATGCGTTATGAGGTGTCCAGTGGTTTAGGTGGCCAATGATTTCCCAACCCACCCTAGTAGGTTGGACCTCATCTTGACACTTTTTCGGGGCTTGAAACTTTCATCTTGGCCCTCAAAATGACAATTTAGTGTTTTTTTCTAGTTTTTTTAAAAGTTGCTTTTGTAATAACTTGAAACTCGTGTTTTGAATTTAGAATATTAGTTGTCTTTTCATCCTACCTTAGTTTTAGGAAGCTTTTGGAAAAAAAATTGGATTCTCAAGGTATGATTGTAAAATTACCTAAAATGGCAAAATTTGACAATTGTCGAAATTTACCAAAAAAGGTAATTTTTTGCTTTTTTTGTTTTCTTGGATATAAGAGAGTTTTCTCTCATTGTAGCAGCAGAGTTGATGAATAGAAGTTTTTTTTTTTTTTAGTTTCAATCTTTGGCTCTCACATGATTAATGACACAATTCTTTTGAGTGTATGTTGTTAGCTACATCATCTGGTATCAGAGCAGGAAGATGGCTGGGAGAGGAAGAGGAAGAGGCAGTCTTACCCAAATGCATAGAGAAATGCAAAATCTGCAAAGACAAGTAGCAAAACTTACAACATGGATGGAAAATGAAAGACTTGGTAGAGGAGGAGATGAATCTGATGAAGATATAGGTGCAGATCAAGATACAATACATGAAGAAGAAGAATTAGAAGGCATGACTTTTGAAGAAAGGATGCTTAGGGCCCTAGAAGGGAAAAATGAAGGGGTCAAGGTAGATGTTCTAGATTATGTAGGTAGTCTTAAACCAAAGGAGTTGATAGACTGGTTGAATGATATGAGAAATTTTTTTGAATGGAAATCCATGACAGAGGAAAAGAAGGTGAAATTCACATGCACCAAATTAAAGGGTCATGCAATGATTTGGTGGGATCATCTTCAAAAGGAACGAACAAGGAAAGGCAAGGATAAGATTAGGACATGGAATAAAATGGAGAAGAAGTTGAGAGAAAAGTTTTTGCCCATAGATTATGTGCAAACTCTTTTTTGCAGGTTTCAAAATTTAAAGCAGAACCTCTTTTTAGTGCAAGATTATACAAATGAGTTTTATACGCTGTCTATACGTATAGAGCATCAAGAAACTGATGAACAGATGGCTGCTAGATATGTGAATGGCCTGAAATTCTCTATTCAAGATGAATTGAGCATGCATCGACTCAACAGTATGGAAGAATCTTACCAATTGGCTCTAAAGGCTAAAGAAAAACAAAATAGACAATACCATCAGAGGAATAGAGGAGGAAGAAGGGGTACATCAACCCCATTTTGAGGAGGTTCAAATTATGGTAGGGGAGAGTCATCCCATGGATTGGAAAGAAAAGTAGATACTCAACAAGATCCTCTAAGTCAAGAACGAGGAAGGGGATTTCAAAGAGGTAGATGTTATGGTAGTGGTAGAGGATGGGAAAACCAGCGAAGGCCTTTCACTTGTTTCAGATGTGGAGAAGAAGTTCATAGGGAATTTGAATGCTCAAATTATAACATGCAAGAAAGAAATCAAGGAGGACAACCTAGGGTGAACCTAATTCAAACACAACATGAAGTGGAAGGGACATAACTAGAGGTTCCACCAGATGTGGGAGAAAGTCTCATGATGAGAAGAGCAATGGTGATTCCAGAGAAGGAGAAAACACAAGCCAAAAGCTTTGATGGTTCATGGCTTTGAACCAATATCTTCAGAACCAGATGCACTTCGGGTGGCAAGGTATGTCAAGTTATTGTTGATGGAGGTAGTTGTGAAAATATGGTTTCTAAAGAAATGGTAGACAAATTGAATTTACACTGTGAAAAACATCGTCATCCGTACCGCATTGCATGGTTTAAAAGGGGAAATGAAGTCACTATTGATAAAAGATGCCTAATTAAGTTTAGCATAGGGAAGATCTTTCAAGATGAGATATGGTGTGATGTTGTCCCACTGGATGCCTGTCATGTGTTATTAGGAAGGCCATGGCAGTATGATCAAAAAGTCATACATGATGGAGAGAAAAACACATACACCTTTTGGAAAGATGGCTCTAAGGTGATTCTGTTGCCTCTCAAGGATGAAGGAAAAAGTGAGACCATGTTGTCTAAAAGAGATCTTGTTAAATAAATGAAGGTGACATGGTGTTGTTATGCATTAGTAGTGAAAAAAGGTGAAGAGGAAGACATTTTAGTTCCCCCAGAAGTAGCAAAGCTATTGAAAGAATTTGTTGATGTTGTGCCTGATGAATTACCTGATGGTCTACCACCAAAGAGAGATATTCAACATCATATTGATTTGATTCTAGGAGCAACTCTACCCAACCAAGCAGCTTATAGGATGAATCCAACACAACATGCAGAGTTGAATAAGCAAGCAATAGAACTCATAAGTAAAGGTGTGGTGAGAAAGAGCATGAGCCCATGTGTTGTACTATCATTGTTGACCCCCAAAAAGGATGGAACATGGAGGATGTGCACTGATAGCAGAGCAATTAATAAGATTACCATCAAGTATCGGTTTCCTATACATCACATGGAGGACATGATGGATGTCCTTGTAGGGGCAAAATATTTCAGCAATACGAAGTGGCTACCACCAAATTTGGATCCAAGAAGGGGATGAATGGAAGACATCCTTTAAGACTGGAGACGGATTATATGAGTGGATGGTTATGCCATTCGGGTTATCAAATGCACCTAGCACATTTATGAGATTGATGAACACTATACTATGACCTTACATTGGTAAGTTTGTGGTAGTTTATTTTGATGATATTTTGGTATTTAGTAATAGAAAAGAAGAGCACTTACAACACTTGAGGATCATCTTTGGTGTGTTAAGAAAGGAGAAGCTATATGCCAATTTGAAGAAGTGTAGGTTCATGCAGGGCAATTTAGTTTTTTTGGGCTTTGTCATTTCTAAAGATGGTGTCAGAATGGATCTAGAGAAGGTCAAGGCAATTCTAGAATGGCCTAGTCCAAGCAGCATCACAAAGGTAAAAAGTTTTCATGGCTTGGCCACTTTCTATCGAAAGTTCATTCAAAATTTTAGCAGTATTGTAGCCCCTATAATAGATTGCACCAAAGGAAGGGAGTTTGTATGGACCATGGAAGCTGAGGAGAGCTTTAAGTACTTGAAGCAAAAGGTAACAGAAGCACCTATACTTGCATTGCCAAATTTTGATAAGGTATTTGAAGTAGAATGTGATGCCTCCCATGTGGGAATAGGTGTTGTGCTTAGCCAAGATGGAAACCTATAGCTTTCTTTAGTGAAAAGTTGAATGAAGTGAGAAAGAATTATTCTACTTATGATTTGGAATTTTATGCAATTGTTCAAGCTTTAAGGCATTGGAGACATTATCTAGTCCCCCAGGAGTTTGTATTGTTTATAGATCATATTGCATTGAGATACCTGAACACACAGAAAAAGTTGAATAGTAGGCATGCCAAGTGGGTCTCTTTCTTGGAGGGTTACAATTTTGTGTTGAAGCATAAGTATGGAAAATAAAACTAGATTGCAGATGTGTTAAGTAGGCATGTCACACTTTTGACCACAATGGAAACTGAGGTGATTGGTTTTGATGCCATCAAAAATTTGTATGAGTCTGATGATGATTTTTGGGAGATTGTGGAACAATTGAAGGCACCAGTGTCTAGTAACTTGGATCACTTTAGGGGTGAATATTTTATGCAAGATGGGTATCTATTTAAAGGAAAATAGCTATGCATACTAGCTGGCTCTATGAGGGAAAAAATTCTTAGAGAATTTCATAGTAGTGGGTTGGCTGGACATTTTGGCAATGACAAGACAATAGCCTTGATAGAAGATAAATATTACTGGCCAAAGATGAAAAGGGATATAACTAGGTATGTAACAAGGTGTCCGATCTACCAAGTGGCTAAGGGACATTCACAAAATATAGGGTTGTATATGCCATTACCAGTACCAACTGCACCATGGACAGATTTGAGTATGGAATTTTTGTTAGGACTTCCACATACTCAACGAGGTAATGACTTTATTTTTGTAGTTGTTGATAGGTTCTCCAAGATGGTTCATTTTATTACCTGTAAGAAAACTAATGATGCAATGAGGGTAGCAGAGTTATTTTTTTCAGAAGTTGTTCGACTACATGGTGTTCCAAAGACTATTACCTCTGATAGGGATAACAAATTCCTCAGTCATTTCTAGAGGACTTTTATGGAAGAAGATGGGGACCAAGATACAGTTTAGTAGTGCCTATCATCCTCAAACAGATGGGCAAACAGAGGTAGTCAATCGGAGTCTGAGCAATTTGTTGAGATGTATTATTAGAGAAAAGCCAAAATAATGGGACATGACATTACCCCAGGTTGAATTTGCCTATAATAGTTCTATTAACAGATCAACGGGAAAGTCCCCTTACCAAATTGTGTATGACAGGAATCCTAAGGGTGTACCAGATTTGGTATAGCTACCAATGAAAGATAGGGTTAGTGATGATGGGGAAGCATTTGCAGAACACCTTCAATAGTTGCAGAAAGAAGTGAAATAGAAGTTGTAGGATAGTAATGAGAGGTACAAGAATACAATGGATGCTAGTAGGTGACATCAAACATTCAATGCATGTGACTTAGTGATGGCATATTTGAGAAAAGAGCAGTTTCCTACTGGAACATACCACAAGTTGAAGTACAGGAAAATTGATCCTTGCAAAATTACAAAGAAGATCGATGATAATGCATATGAGGTTAGTTTATCAGATGATCTCAATATTTCTTCTGTGTTTAATGTTTATAATTTATATTCATTCCATGGTGAGGATGATGCTGAAGATAGTCAACCAAAAGTGGAATGGCACCACCACATTCCCCATAAGAAGAAGGAAAAGATTGCACAGGTTCTTGATAAGAACACTATCTACACTCAGCAAGGGTAGTACAAGAAGCATTTAGTCTAGTGGGAAGGATTACCACCAACAGATAGCACATGGATTATAGAGTGGGAAGTGCAGAGGTTGGATCCAGTCAAGTGGCAGCAGTTCGAAGACACTCACTTGCAAGAGCTGCGTTCTTTTCAACCAGAGGAGAATGATGCAAGGACTTCCAGAGGTCATAACTTTTGACTCGGATGTGGGTTTTCTACAAGATTTTATAGGTGGATGCATTATGAGGTGGCCAATGGTTTCCCAACCACCCTAGCCGGTTGGACCTTGTCTTGACACTTTTTTGGGGCTTGAAACTTTCATCTTGGCCCTCAAAAAGGCAATTTAGTGTTTTTTCTAGCTTTTTAAAAAGTTGCTTTTGTAATAACTTGAAACTCATGTTTCAAATTTAGAATATTAGTTGGCTTTTCATCCTACCTTAGTTTTAGGAAGCTTTTGGGAAAAAACTGGATTCTCAAGGTATGATTGTAAAATTACCTAAAATGGCAAAATCTGACAATTGTCAAAATCTGCCAAAAAAAGTAATTTTTTGCTTTTTTTATTTTCTTGGATATAAGAGAGTTTTCTCTCATTGTAGCAGCAGAGTTGATGAATAGAAGTTTTTTTATTTTTCCAGTTTCAATCTTTGGCTCTCACATGATTAATGGCACAATTCTTTTGAGTGTATGTTGTTGGCTACATCAATATTTATGAGATTTATTTGTTACTTGTAATGTTGTAAATAAGTGGATTATTTACCTCATTTTACTTTTGTTACTTGTGATGTTGTATTTAAATGGATTATTTACTTCGTTTTAATTTTGTGATGGTTTGAGTGCTTTACATTTGGTATCAGAGCTCTAGGTTGAATAGTAGGGCCTCTTTCTTTTTGGGACTATTATGCTAAGTTACAAACTTGATGCAGATTATTCATCATGAATACTAGAAACACTAATCATAGTGGAGGATCAGGAAGTGGTAAAAATAGAAGAAACCATGGAGGTGCTAATAATAGGAATCATGGAGATGCTAATAATGATCAAGATGGAAGATTGGACCATATTCTTGCTCTCTTGACCCAACAAGATACGAGAATGAATGCTCTTGAGCAGGAGATCAAAGGGAATCAGAGAGAGTAGAATGCAAATGAAAATCTAGGAGATCCTAATGCAAATGAAAACCCAAGGGCTGAGGCATAGAATAAGAACCCAAGGGTAGAAGTCCAAGTTTATGAGGTTGGAGTTAATGCTAACAATCAACTAAGAATTGCAAAAGAGTTTGGAAAGGACATCAAAAAGGTCTCACTGCGTAAATTTGATGGAAAGACAATTGGAGATGGAGCTGAAGCGTGGATCATATAAATGGAGAAATACTTTGAGATCTAAAACCTTTTAGATCACACAAAGGCAATGTGGGGATCATATCAGTTGACTAGTGAAACAACAACATGGTGGGACAATGAGAAGGTAGATAAGAAACTGTTACGTGGTGAAATAACTTGGGAGATTTTCCTACAGCTTTTCAGGAAAAGATGGTTATCGTAGCTCTTCTTTGACAAGAAGATGATAGAGTTTCAAATTTTGGTTCAAGGAGGGATGTCTGTAACCAGTTATTGGGAGAGATTCTTGCATCTACTTAAGTATGTACCATAGTACCATATGGATGAGAGATTCCAGATCAAGAAGTTTATATTAGGCTTAAGGCCCCAGATTGGAGTAGAGGTAGACATTCATAATCCACTCACTATGGATGCGGTATTTGAGAAGCCACTAAACAAGAGAAAAAGTTGAAACAAGTAGCCAGTTACCGTAAGCAATGAGATGTGAAGTTTGCCAATTAGCGACCTCAAAATAATCAACAGAACTACCTGTTGTGATGTTCACAACATGCCACATTTTACTCCTTGGCAAAATGAGGACCCCTGCTGTGGCTTTTTGCTTTTTGCTTGGTGGTAAAGGGAAAAGAGAGTGAAAATTGCAAACTTTGTTAAAACTAGAGAAAAAATGCATTTTCAGTACCAGGGCAGAATATGGATGGATTTCTTATGAAAAATGAGCTAGGGTTGCTTTTTGAACCATCTTAAAATTTGCCATATTTTGCAAGTTATGTTCATTTTGGTAAAATGTACAAGGGAAGGGTTTGTTGTTCGTATGTACAAGCCTACTTGTCTATCAGGTTGCATATACAAGGCCCTTTGTATGCATGTTTGCTTGTATACCAAGGCCTTTGCATATCGTTGTTCATATACAAGGTCGTTTGTATATGCAAAGGGTTTGTTTTATACTTAGCCTCTTTTTGCATATCGGGTTTATATACATTGTTTGCCTTGTATGCATTTACTAATGTTATATTTGTATATACAAGGTGGACCCAAAACAGTTAAGAGTTGAAATGAATAGTTGTTTAAATCTGTTGAATGCACTTTTTGTTGTATGTTTAAACATGCAATCCGCGGACTCGAAAAGTTTTTAAACAAGTTTAAATCCTTGTATATATGCGGGCTTGTATATTGGTGAGATACAATGAAAATATACATTGGGCGGACCTAAGAAGTTATAAATTAGGGTTAAGTTGTTGTATGTTTTCACAATGTATGTATCTTACATACATTCCTGATATACAACGCTATATACATTGCCTGGAACTGAAATATTATTAAGGATCATTAAGTCCTTGTATGTTTCGCAATGTATGTATGTTGCAGTATACATACATTGCGGTACATACAAGGCAAACATACAAGCCGCAGACCCGAAGTGTTTATGAGATGCGGTTAAATCGTTGTATGTTTCCAGCTTATATGTATCTTATATGCATTGCAAATATACATTGCACGATTTTCATGGTTTCTAGGCCCGATTGCTGTGTTTGTGCATTTTGGAGCCTGATTTAATATAAATGTTTAATTTTTTCCTACTGATTTATTAAATAGTGGTGCTTAATTCCTGCATGTTTATTGCAGATTGCTTGGAGTAGTTGGGAAGATGCGGGGTTGCCGACACAGTGGTGGCATGTAGGTGAACATAAAGATGGAGCTTTGAATGGTGATGACATCACAGGATGGCGATCGGATCACAAAAGATCGCAAATAAAGTAGAAGTATTCAAAGCTTTCAATGTGGAGGAGTTTGTAAGTGGAAACATTATTAAGGGAGCGGCACCCTATCTGGGTATGCTGTTCGAATTCTTGGTGGGATTCATTTCTCACCATTTGATGCTACACTGGATGGATGTAGACTGTGGATTAACTAGGGTTTTTTGGGCACTGTATTGGGGATAAATTAGAGATATATATTGCGCCCCTATACTGTACAAAAGGAGGGAGGTCATTCATACAATATCGAACATATAGTAATTTTAGGCAAGAGATCGGATTACTGAGACTACTGAGGACTGAACTGTTGAAACATTCAAGGTTCTCTCCTCAGATCATTGTAAATGTACCTGTTTTATGAACATATTGTATGAAGATGAAGCTTTAGATTACATCCTGATTGTAAAACTTAAGTAATCTTCAAGTTGATTTCTAGATATGTATTGGTGAATGTTGTGTTCTACAGAAGTGCTTTCATTTCATTGCATGTTGTTGTCAACTTTTCCCCTAAAGATTTAAACTAGATCATGTGGATTTGTGGAATGTCCTGGTGAAGTATGATTCTAGTTTTCTTCTCTCCATTGTTGTATGGGAACATGTATGTGGATCAGTGATCTCAGTCAAGTAATTTTAGGAATCTCACTCTCTAACCCTTTTTTCTCATTTTAATTTCATAAGAAATCACCTCCATAAACTACAAATCATGATGAATATTAAGCAGAATAGAGAAATATGCTGACTTCCCATAAATAACTGAATATCATTAGCATATTGTTTGAGCCAGATGCATGTACTATTGAAAATATCATGCAGAAAATCACAAATAAGGGTAGAACTCATGCAAATATCAACTTAGTGTTGGTCATGATGTTAGTCACAAACAAACATAGAATAAAAGTACACATTAACCTTTATTCATCTTGAAAGATACTATGAATTCAAAGAATTCAGGATCCCAAGTCTCCGGTGATTAGGTCTTAATCGTCTGAAGTCACTTAGAGGTTAATGTGAGTTGCTATTTCCCTTTTGGGGCCTTACGTGGAATTTCATCATCATCGTGACATTCCTGCAGAAATTCTTTACAGAGAAGTTATATTATGCAGTTATTTGATGGGAAGATGTGGAAATACCTCAATCTTTGCATGATATTTTCAATTCTACATGCTTTGTATTCAAATATGCTAAATATTTACGATTATCTACAAGATGTCTGCATATTTATGTTATTTGCTTAACATTATCAATTATTTGCAATTATGGAGATGAAATGCTCTGAAATTAAAAAAATTGAAGAAACGCTTCTATTTAATGTTGAACCTTTAGCTATTGATCCACATACATACTTGATACTGTCATGAGGAGAAGAAATCAAACTATATGTTCACCAGGATATTCCACAGCTAGATACAGTTGATGCAAACTTTAGAGGATGAGGAATGAAAACAATACATGCAACATGATGAGCACTCCAAGGGACGCAGCAAATCAAAGCACATATCCAAAATTCAGACACAGATTACTCAAGATTTACGAAGATTTGTAATCGAAATACTCTTCTCTTTCATTAAGTATACAAAAGACATGTACATATGCAATAACTTTGAAATGAGCCCTGAATATTTCAGCAAACAGATTTCAATTAAGTTTCAAATGTTTTCAATAAGGCATTCCACCACCTTTTATAGAATAAGGTGAGGAATCCATTACAAAAAGATCTATGATCTTGATTTATCAATACAGATCTACGGTCACGATTCATCTGACTTCGTCAACCTTTACAAAATGGCACAAGTTGCCAGCTGGCAACTATCTATACTACTTATGCTACTATCCCCTTCATGATGTATCTTCATCATGCTCCTCAGCTAATTCATGCGGGTCATCATCATGTGCATCACTTTCAGAACTTTCACTATCCTGATGATGATGCTGCTGCATACTATTGTGGACCTGCTCGTATGAGTGCACAACCTAATCTATTCCTCCGCCATCTTGAGTGTTTTCTTTGACAATGGCGTGCTTATGTGCTTCATACTTGTCTCTTCTGTTATCAAGCTTATTTTTCCTGTCCTGCAGTGTCTCTTTGTATTTCTCCATCTGGACCTTGATCCTCATTATTTTATCTATCAATTCTTCTATCAAAGGGACAGGTGGACCATCTGTCTCTAATTGGAAGTTGCTGTGTATAGCTTTGATGGCGGACTCTTCATCTTGATTTTCTATCTTACCTTCCACCTTGCCTCCTAATGCTTCCAATATCACTGCTTCTTCAGCCATTAAATCCCATAGCCTCATGCTGATATCTCTCAGCTCATTATTACACCTCCTGAGGACTCCACACTCAAACTGAATGTCTTTATACCAGATATCTATTAATAACATGGTATTACTATTTAGCACCTGCTTACTGATAAGTAGCTAAGGATTTATCCCCTTTATTTCCCCTAAAAGGCTCAGAACTTGACTATGGTAGGAAGTGGAACATTATGTTGAAGTTCCTTTGGTACTTCACTACCTTCCCCTTGTAATAGTGTAGGGGGTTCACTTATTCCACCTTTCATGGAGGTTCTTTGTTTCTTAGGTGTGGTAGAGACCAGCACCTGTGGAGCTCTCCTCTTCCTTTTTATTATTAACAGAGCCTCCTCTTCTTCAGGCTCCTCCTCCATGAGGATATCCTTTGTATCACGTTTTCCCGAGGATTGACCCAATTCTAGGGTCTTAGTGATTCCAGCCTGTGTTGTCTTACTCTTCTTGGGCTTTTCTTTCTTTGGAGGGGATTCCGACTCTGATCCTGATGCTGCCACCTCCTCAGCTGTAAACACTGCCCTGTCAATTATAACCCCCTTGGGTTGTTTATCCACATTCTTGCCCCTTGGGGGTCTTTTGCTCTATTGCTGTGGTGGAGGTAACTTATCTCCCTTAGTCTTCCTTTTCTCAAGCAGGAAGTCATCATATACCTCCCCAGGAATATCCTGTCCCTTCTTTTTGTTGTCCACCGTAATGGCAACACCTTTCTTTTTCAATGCCTCCACCTGATCATCGACCCAAGCTTGAGTCAGCTGTATGGTCCTGGCAATGAATGGGTCCAAAGATATATCTTCCTGCATGGTGAGGTCAGGTGCAAAGATAGTGTCATTGTATATCTTTTTCTGTTCATATTCATCTGCCATTATCCTACCATCATCCTTCTTCAATTGTTGGGGAAGGGAGATACAATCAAAAGTCCTAATTTGGTTTAGAGTCAACCTCTGATACCATCTTCTCCTGGCTTCTACCTCATCTTCGCAGTCAGCCCAAAAATCCTCTAGGTGCCTTTGATGAATAGGCTTTCCTAGTATCTTCTGTATCCTGCCATAAGGATCATATGGTCTTGTTATCGGAAAAGACTGCAGGTTCATTTTATTCAGGGTGACCATCACCTTCTTTATATTATCAGAGTCAGGGCACATATAGTTGCCAATGCTGATTGGGAACAAAATTGGTGGTAGCTTCTTGGCGTCCTTGTACATCTTTATCATCACGGAGCCCTGCCTGATGAATTCCATTAATATCACTGCATCGGTAGGATACCTCGGTAGCATGAGGGGATCTTCCTCAAAACCTTCAACCCTTATGTAAGAGAAGGTTGCAAACTGGATATACCAGGCTCCATGCCTGTAGACTACTTCTTGAGCCTCCATGCTCAATCTTTTTGTTCTGTCCTCTTCCATGGTCCTTACCAGATGCATAGAGAATGCATCATTGACCAGTTTGTAGTCCCTGAAGTAGTTGGTTCTCTGTAGCTGGGGATGGTGATCCTAGATGTATGCAGCATTTGTGCCTGTGAGCTTTCCATTTGTAACCAAGGCATCAAAAGTGCCTCTATAAGCACAAGAATAAACAATATAGGATGTCATGAAAAATGCACAATTTGAACCTCCCAGGTTCATCAGCTGCTCATGCAGAGCATCACTTATTATTTGCCCCCACAGTGGCTTGGTGTTCGAATACATACACATCATTATAACTCCATACATCCAATCCCTGAAACTACCAGTATCAGGTTGGCCTGTTACTCGACTCAGGAGTGCAATCATATATGGGTATTCCTCATTGAAATCATACTTAAACATGTGCACCGGGAGTTTGGCTACTACAGGATATGTGTTGTTCTCTGCTCGCCATTGATACATGTTCTTTTTGGCCAATTTCTTGTTGGCCTCATACTCCCTTTCTGCCTTCCTCAGGTCCACACTTTTTACTTTACTGCCCAATGGTAGTCCAAATGTCTGGGAGAGACCCTTGATGGAGAGGTCTGCATATATCCTCCCGTGTTTTACCACCTGCCTCGTCTGAGGATTATATTTTCAGGCACATTCTATAACTAGCTCCAAAGATTCCATGGAATATGGGAAACCAACAGCGTTCCACATTCCTGACACGAACACCGCGTCCAGCACAGGACTCTTGTCCTGCCCATCATTCAATTTAGTTGACCAGGCCTCCAGATTAGTGCTTCCCTGATGGGTATCTGTAATTGCTCCATATTTGAACAGGACTCCCCTCTGAGAAGAGAACATAGGCCTACTAAATTCCTCTTGACATTTAACATACCGTTTGTCGGCCATAAGTACCTGCAATTAACAACAATCCTAACTCACAACAGGTATATACATGCATACATATTGTAATTAAAATTACTATGCCTACTGTATTTCTTCACCATTACATGCATAAACCAAAACTTCTATCATCATACCTGAACAATAATGACATGATGAGGGTTTCATTTACTTACCTGGTTATGCAGATTTCTCTTTTATACTAGTGGATTACCAACAACATTCCTAATTCAGCTGATGATCACCTCTTTCCTTCTGTTTGTGAGTTCAAATCGCGCAACGATAGCTGGTATGCAGATATGGAAGTTGGTGCTCTGTAAAACAAGTTTATCGCAAGGTAAATGTGAAAATGGCAATTGAATTACCTTTTAACCTCGTAGTTAGGGTACACTTAGGGCAACTCTGACAAGTTAGATTACATTCCTTGATTATTCATGCGAAAACGCAGGATCTTGCCAGGTGTTTCATTGGGTTCCGGGGTCGACGGGAACTACCTACCATGTCTGCGCGCATTAAATGATAATGGCGGCAATGGGATCAGGGGGATATCCATATGATAGGATATCAAGAGGGCAGGATGATATTTGCAAATATCGGGTTGAGTTTCAATATCATCCTCCCGTGTTTTACCACTGTATTAAAATTGTTATCGCGACAAGATTCGGGTGACAAAAGCACCTTTGTTTATGTTTAGTACATCAAGAGGATATTTTAGTGTATCAGGTGATGTTTCAAAATATGATGATGACGAGACAAACTTACATGTCTCTTTTTCAGAATATCAGGATGACGTCATCTTGATAGTCATTCTTTGTACCGGAAATACATCATTGACGTCATCATCATATTAGACGAACATGATCATGTTTGGAAAAATATCCTGTCGAAATATGAATGTGATGATGATGTCATCATCATGTTTGCTTCTTCGTTTATCTGGTCTGGGTGACGTCATCAGGATATTTGCTAAGGGTCATATTTCGCGTCAGGAGGATATTAAGAAACATCGGGTTACATTCAAAACATGATGCTCGCAATACAAAAGACCACTTGACGGGGAAGACTTACTACCACTTAAAGTTGACGTCCGGATATTTGAGCCACAGGATATTGTCGGGGGATGTTTCAAATATGATGATGACCTTCAAAAGGATGACAGATTATAAAAAAAATATGATCCCTCTTCTTACAAATATCAGGTTTGACCGAAACTTTGACCGTTCATAACTCTCACATCCTGAGGAATATCAGGATGATGTAAAGGACAAACCTGCGTGAATTTTAGTACTCTTTTAACCGATGAGGTCACAAAAATGAAATATGAAATTTGACAAACTGACCTCATAATGGTGACTTACCTCATCCTGACTCCACATGATGATGCACCTGACTTACTTTTACCAAACTGCCAGAGAGCAAACAAGCCAAGCCAAAAAGTTGGGTCCCTGTTTTGCCAAGTCAAAATGGGGCGTGTTGTGTAACCACACAACAACTTGCCACCAAAGAAAACAAACAAATTCCAATGATTCAAGTGATGCGATCACATTCATGTATAGTATTTTAATTCCATCTAAATATAAGTATCCTGATACTCTAAATGATAAAATTTCATCATGGTAACAATGCTAACCAAAGATCAGGTGTGTGCATATGATTAATTATCCTCATCTTGAAAGCAAGTTGAAAACATAAGTAACTGGTGTTAAACTACATAATTGGAGATCATCCCTTATAGCCAACTTGGATAGAGCCTTGCTGCCAGCAAGCGTCTATAGCCCCGGCAAGGTTATCTATACAATCTCGCTAAGTAGAGCCCCACTGCCAGCAGGCATCTATAGCCCCGGTAGAGTTACTTAGATGGCCTAATTTTATTTCTTTTCTGATTTTCTCTTTAAAATTCGTATTTGATATCATCACGTCAGCTCATTTGTACAAGGTATGGTCACTTGCAGCTTTAGGTTGGAGATTGTACTAGTAGCAAGGGAGTCCCTTTAGATTTTTCACTTAACACCTATACTAGTGTTTTCAAAAAACCCAAGGCTGTTAGATGCTTCATTGTGATTGATTCATTTTGACCAAGAAAAGGCACCCTGATGAAAAGATATCACAAACCTGATCATGAACATTTCTTAGAATGAATCATAACCTATGTCTAAATGTGATCTCACCACTTGAACCTTAACAATTTAGTTATTTCCTGGGGTGATGAAGTGCATCATCCTGACTTACCAGAACAAGGTCTCAACCAGCAAAACAAACAAACAAACTGTACAAACGACTATACAAATATGCAATATGATACACATGACTGTTACGAAGTCATTCAAGCTTGGAAATAATGTTTGAGGAATTGTCCATTGACTGGCAATGGGACATCCTCACCTGTCAGGTTCTTAAGCCTATAAGTGCTATCTCCTAGTATCTCAGAAATTTGAAAGGGACCTATCCACAATCTATCAAACTTACCATGGTCACCTTTCTTTTCATGGGCTTTATCCCACATTAGGACCAAATCAGATATCCTGAAAGCTTTTACTTTGGCTTTCTTGTCAAACCAGTGTTTGACAACAGACTGATGTTTTGCAAATTGGTCAATAGCTTGACTCCTTTTTTCTTCCAGATGCATCAACTGAAGCAACCTGACTTCTTGTTTATTGTCTGTGCCTAGGTATTCTTGGGCAAACTGCAGAGTAGGAATTTTTAAGTTTACAGGGAGGATAGGATCCACCCCATATACTAGTTGGAAAGGTGAGTTTCCTAATGCAGTTTTTATTCTAGTTCTGTCAACCCATAAGGCATACTTTAGAAATGAATTCCATTCTCTAGGATTTTTCTCTATTAACTTTCTTATGATACTCAGTAAATTCTTGTTGGTGGATTCTGCTAATCCATTCCCCTGGGGATAATAGTTGGATGAAAACTAAAGTATGATCCCATGATCAAAAGCCCAACTTGATAACTTGGTTGAAGTGAATGCTGACCCATTATCACTTACCAAAGCATAAGGAATTCCATACCTGGTGACAATGTTGCTCTCCAGAAATTTAATGACATCATCTGCAGTACAAGTTTTGCTGCTAATAGCCTCAGTCCATCTAGTACAGTAGTCAGTAATTGTTAAAACATACCTATGACCTAAGGAAGATGGAGGATTGATTGGTCCTATGAAGTCCATGCCCCACTGTGCAAATGGGCGTTCTTCCATTACTGGCTGTAATGGTTGTGCAGCATATTTTTCTCTGTTGGCAGCAACCTGGCAAACATGACAACATTTAACATGATCAGCTGTGTCTTTGAAAATTGTAGGACAGTAATATCCTGCTCTGAGGATTGCATGTGTTGTGGCCAATGCTGATCCATGTGCCGTTCCAAACTTATCATGTAATTCTGTCAGGACTCTACTTGCTTCTGGTTTTTCTAAACATCTCAGGTATATTCCTTCATAATTCTTCTTGAATAGGGTTCCTCCCTTCATCATATACTTTTGGGATCTTATTTTTAAGGCTCTTCTTTGTGAAGCCTGCATTCTTGATGGACATCTTCCAGTAATCATGATGTGCCTGATATCTGAGTACCACTCTTTATTGTCTTTCTCATTGATCACATATTGCTGACTAGTGATGTTTGGATCAATTTCAGATATCATCTTGCTCAAAGCTTGTCCTCTTACCAGCTTCATTGGTGTAATTTCCATATCATACTCTTGTAATACAATAATCCATTTGGCTCTTTTCTCACTAGGCTCACTTTGCATCAGCAGCATCTTCACTGCTGCATCAGGGACCACGACAATCACTTTGCTTCTTAGTACGTAATGTCTGAATTTCTTTACTACTCTGACTAATGCAAGTGCCTGTCTCTCAACATCTACATATCTCAATTCAGCATTTCTGAAAGGACAACTCATGAAAGCAATTGGTTTCTCTTCTTTCTCCTCATTTCTTTGATTTAACACTACTGCAGAGGTATGCTCTGAGGCAAATGAATAGATGTAGAAATATTTTGTGTAGTCTGGACTGATGAGGACAGGAGCATCTAAAATGGCTTTCTTTATATCTTCAAATGCAGCTTTCGCTTCTGGTGTCCACTCAATATGTGCATCCTTTTTCAACATGGCATTTAGTGGTCTGACAATCTCAGCAAAGCCGGTAATGAACTTCCTCACAAAATTTATCTTACCAAAGTAAGACTTGAGTTCCTTTTTGCTTCCTGGAAGTTGTAACTTCATGATAGATTCCACCCTGTCAAGATCAATGATAATTCCATCTTCTGTGATCAGGTGGCCTAGTAATTTTCCTATAGTCACCCCAAATATGCATTTCTTGGGATTCAAAGATATACCGTACTCTTCACACTTCTTCAGTACACTTCTGAGATCAGCAACATGATTCCCCCTTTCCTTGGAGAATACTGTCAAGTCATCCATGTATATGACTATACATTTTCCTATTAAGCCCCTGAAGGCTATATCCATGGCTCACTGGAATGTAGCGCTAGCATTTATGAGTCCGAATGGCATACGTCTATATGCAAATATCCCCCACTTTGTGGTGAAGGCAGTTTTCAATCTGTCAATTTGTCAACCATTACTTGGTTGTATCCTGAAAAGCCGTCCAAGAAGGACATCATTTTGGCTCCATTTACAATCTGCAGAACTTCATCCAATGATGGTAAAGGATAATTGTCCTTTTCTGATGCTCTATTTAGGTTCCTAAAATCTACACATAACCTGATGTCTCCATTCTTTTTTCTGACTGGCACAAGATTTTCCACCCAAGTGGAATGCCTCACAGGAAATATTATCCTGGCGTTTAACAATTTCTTGACTTCTTCGAGAATTATTGGTTCGAGCAAGGCATTGACTGGCCTTTGCTTCTGTCTGAAAGGTTTAGCATCTAGCTTGAGAGGTATAGTATGAGTTATGACAGAGGTGTCATATGTCTTCAGCTCATCATAAGTCCATGCAATTACATGTATGTAGTCCTTGAGGGCCTGAGTTATTCCTTCTAACTCTTCTGGTGTGCAAACCTTACCCAACAAGACACTTTTCTTGTCATCAGCTTGTCCAATATTCACTTGTGAATACTGACCTCCGTCTGCCTTGGGCAGATCCTTCTATTTAAGCACATTATCCAAATCAAAAGCTCTTTCTAATTCGATCATACCTTTGGGGATCCTGTTGCTAGGCAGCTCTAATATCTCATCCTCTTCCCAGACATGATCTTCCATGCCATTCTCATCTATAATCTGAGCTTCAAATATGTCTCTATTTGAAATGAAGTCCAGGATATGTTGATCATCATCAAACATTTGGAGATTGGTCACATTATTAGGTACTGAAGGTACTGACACCAGTTCTACTGAAAATCTTTTCAAACCAGATATAGACAGTGGCTCTGATGTACTGGCAGCTTGAGCAAGTGCATCTGCCCTATGATTTTGTTCTCTTGGTACATGAGTAATATTAAAGGCGTCAAAGTCCTCAATCAGATCCCATACCTGATGTCTGTAATTGGACAGCTTTATGTAGTTACATGAGTAGATTCCTCTTACTTGCCTCACCACTAGTTCCAAATCTCCGAAGACATGCAGAATCTTTATCTTCTTCTTATGAGCAAACAGTATCCCATGAATCAGAACTTCATACTCCGCTACATTGTTAGTGCAGGGGAACTGTAATCTATAAGCTGCCAGATAGGATTTCCCGATCGGATCAATCAGATCAATTCCTACCCCAGCACCTTGCTTGGATTCAGACCCATCAAACCTTAGGATCCAAGGTTTATCTTCAGCAGGACATTTATTTAAACTTTCTTTTCTCTTTGCAGCTCTGGCTGCTGCTCCGCCTGATATCCATTTTAACTTAGGGACATCATCACCCTCAAGTTTCTTCTCTCCCTTTTCTTGTGAGCCTAATGGCTTTTCAATTTTCTCTTTCGCTTCAGCAGGAGGATGATCTTCTAGATCTGCAGCTGCATGCTTCTTCAAAATGTGTAAACACAGTGAACAAGTTGTTTCTGAGTGAGGTGCCTCGTGCAACCTACACCAACCTTTGATTAAAACCTCGTGGGGAGATTTATGCTGTCGGGTCGTCTTCTCTATTTTCTTTACTAGAAATTCTTCAAACTTAGTCAGATCACTGCCTTTGTCTTCATCAGACAACTCATAATCAGGTTCCATAAAGCAATCACTACCAGGAGTGATCTTTCTTTCCTCATATCATTTATCTGGTTAGACACCAAAACTTCTTCTATTTTCAGGATATGATCCTCGTCATGATCTGTCAAGTCTTCGGTTCCTGCAGAAGACAGATAAGAATTAGTGTCATCATCATCATCATTAGATGTAGTATTTACCTCAAAACATGATGATGACGCCTCACTACATGTCTGCTCTAGCATCATCATATCTAAGCATGTTTCACAGGTCTTTTCTGAATGTGCTTCATCGTGTAATCTGCACCATCCATCAATCAAAATATCATTAGCAGGTATATTTAATAATTGACAACGTTTTACTTGATTAGATAAATGCATTTCAAAGTCTCTGAAGCGATCTATTTCATTCTCATTATCAAGATTATTATTAGGTCCTACGACTAGCATGTCCTCTTGAGGATCATCACCATGAAGATGATGCAGCTCAAGCATCAGGATCTCTTCTATTTTGATAGTTTGTGGCTTGATGCGATAAACTCTAGGCTCTATGTCTACGTATAGGATCTCATTTGTTCGGTTGTACTCAGTGATCATATGTTTCATTCTAGGCTCAGCGTCAATCCTGATCTGATTAGGTATACCTTTCCATGGCAACCACATGTGACTGAAATCTGTGGACATATATCCATTGAGCGTCTTGGACCAGTCTCGACTAAGCAACATCCCGTAAGTATCAGGTATATCAACTATCTGAATATCAATGTAATACTGAATTCTGGGATCAGATGCTAGTTGCATGTGGATATGAGTTAACTCTCCTACTACATTTACTTCTGTTTTGTCCAACTGTGTGACCTTCTTTAGGGATTTAGCAGGATGTAGTCCTAAGGCGTTACATATTGATAGGGGCATAACATTCGTAGAGGCCCCTGAATCAACCAGATAGTTGTGCAAGTTCTTGCTGAACATTCTTACAGTGAGGAGGAACGGAGGTGACTCAGTTTTATCTCTGTACAAGGTCATGTGGGAGGTTTCAGCAGCTTGGACTGTAGCCGACACTTTAGGCTTGACAATATTATCCCTAGTAGCATGATCCTTGCCACTGGATTGACTTGAAAGATGACTATCCTCTTTAGAAGCAAGATCATCTAGTGATTTCATGAATGCCCTTTTGATGGCAGGAGTTTTCAGTAACTCAGACAGAGACAGGCTAATCTTAATTTTCTTCATTTCATCAGCCAGATAGCTGACTAACTTGTCGGAGTCATGAGGTGTATTTACAACCTTTGATCCTGTGTTCTGAGGGGACAAGTATTGAGCATTTACCTTGGGAAACCCTAGATTATTGCTAGCTTGAGGATCAGGAGGTGTATTGAAATTATTTGGAGACAGGGATGATGTCAATGGACCAGCAGGTCTATTAGCATTACTCCTCAAGTTATAATTATGCTTACCAGGATATTGCTGCTGATATGCATGTACTTCCTCATGTTCTCTTGCGGGTTCATTTTCATCCTCAAAGGGGAAAACATAATTTGTTTCAAAGGTTAAGGCAGATTCCTCACATATCTAGTTGTGACTCTGATGAGGTTGGTTAATGTAGGTTTCCAGCACAAAAGCTGAGTCATATCCACAAGGAACAATCTCATTTCCTTCTGCATGAGGTGGATTTCCAGAAGTGTTAGATACTTCATTCTGAAAGATGCTAGCAGCAATTCTAAATTGTGGACAATCTAATTCTGCATGTGCATTGGTATTGTGGATCCTGCACCAATTAGTGAGGGCTGTGTTGATCATGATGTTAGTCATAAACAAGCACAGAATAAAAGTACACATTAACCTTTATTCATCTTGAAAGATACTGTGAATTCAGAGAATTCATGATCCCAAGTCTCTGGTGATTAGGTCTTAATCGTCTGAAGTTACTCAGAGGTTAATGTGAGTTGCTATTTCCATTTTGGGGCCTTACGTGAAAATGTGCCATCATTATGACATTCCTGCAGAAATTCTTTACAGAGAAGTCATATTATGCAGTTATTAGATGAAAAGATGTAGAAATACCTTAGTCTTTGCATGATATTTTTCAATTGTGCATGCTTTGCATTCAAATATGCTAAATATTATGCAAAGACTGAGGTATTTCTACATCTTTTCATCTAATAACTGCATAATATGACTTCTCTGTAAAGAATTTCTACAGGAATGTCATGATGATGGCACATTTTCACATAAGGCCCCAAAATGGAAACAGCAACTCACATTAACCTCTGAGTAACTTCAGACGATTAAGACCTAATCACCAGAGACTTGGGATCATGAATTCTCTGAATTCACAGTATCTTTCAAGATGAATAAAGGTTAATGTGTACTTTTATTCTGTGCTTGTTTATGACTAACATCATGATCAACACAAATTGGAGCTAGAAGGAGGGCTGATCTGGAATACTACGTTCATCATCATAATTTCCAGGTTTGATGATGCAGAGAGTAAGGTAGTCTCGAATTGTCTGTGAATTTCAAATATCATGCAAATATTTACTGTAGCAAGCTTGTAGATGCTTATTCTATGTAAAGATTTCCAAATCTAACATAAATATTGCTAGCCTTACAGTAAATCATTCAAAATACCTTCAATATCCTTCAATATTTGCAGTATCTTTGCAAATATTTCATAAATATCCAGTCTGATCAGTCATCTGACCACAAATTACACTTTAGCTAGTAAAATCCAGCCAATATTTGCAAAGTTTCAGCCAATTTGCCTCAAAATTAAGAAATCCTGGCTCACAGGATAAATACCAGGTTAGACCTAGTGGAATTTTTGAAGAATTGCCTGTTAGAGGTTTCAAACCCAGAACTATGGACACTCATCATACTCCCAAGTCCAGTGCATCAGGAGCTTCACCAGAGCCTCTTCCTGTAACTCCTGTTGATTTACAAATACCTTTGGGGATACCTGTGACACCTCTTGTTCAACCTCAAGGTGTGCCTCTAGTCCAACCTCGACCAGCTCAACCTCCTCCGGTTGCAATGTCTTTCTTTGCAGCAGAGTCACCTTTGACCTGTACTGCATATCATGAGTTACCAAAGAATCTAGATAAGCTTTGTCCAAAATATCATCCTTACCAAGATGCTGAAGATCATATCAGGACCTTTAAGGAGGCTTGTTGCAGAGCCAGAATAGAGCACCAAGATGTGGTGTGCAGATTATTTCCTTTTTCCTTAGGGGAAGAAGCCTATAATTGGTTCATTAGTCTTGGTCAGGGTTCTGTTGATTCATGGGCCTTACTAGAGAAAGCCTTTCTTGATAGATTCAAGGTTCCAATTGACCCCTCAATAAACTATCATTTATTTGCCACTATCAAGAGATTTGAGAATGAGCCTATTGCAAATTTCAATGCTAGGTTTCAGAAAATGTTGTCCAGGGTGGTCACTCCTTATACTATGTCTGACAAAGCCACAAGGAACATTTATTATTCTACATTAGATCCCTTGACCTCCATGTTCATAAGGAGAACACACCCTCAAATCACAACTTTAGCCTTAGCTTTTCAAGAAGCCATACAGGTAAATCAACAGTTGATACCTGTTCCTACTCCGAATATAGTATTCCCTACCTTGCCGGGCATGCATTCACAATATCCTGCATCATATCCTGCACAATATCCTGCACAATATCCCAGTGGAGTGGTGATACCTCCAACAGTCATGCCAGCACCTCTGCAAGTACCTCCACTGAGCATTATGCCTCCTCCTAATGGAAATGGCCAATTGTCACAATATCTTGTCCAAGCTCAGACACCTCAGGGTGTTGATCTGTCTAGCAATAACCATGGATCCTCTTTCTTCAAGCCTCAGACTGAAAATGTAGTGGCCAAAGCTCACGAAGAAAAGGAGGAAATCAAAGAAATCTCTGCTCAATTGAGAAAACTCACCACAGAAGTGACACATTTGAGAAATCAAGGTTTTTATTCACAGTCAAACCAGAACAGAAATTATCCCAATGACAGACCAAATTATCCTGACAAAGGATATAACACCAATAATTTCAACAATAATGGTGGAAATAACAATAACCCTCAGAGACAGCCCAGAGTATGGAACTCTAGGCCAAATAATGGCTCATTACCATCACCCCTGGACAATCAACCTCTAGGTGAAGCCAAACAAACTACTAGAGTCAATCTTGCTGAAGCAGCCCTTACCAATTGGTGTAGAATCCACAATACAAATGCACATGCAGAATTAGACTGTCCACAATTTAGGATTGCTACTAGCATCTTTCAGACTGAAGTGTCTAACACTTCTAGAAATCCACCTCAGATAGAGGGAAATGAGATTGTTCCATGTGGATATGACTCAGCCTTTGTGCTAGAAACCTATACAAATCAACCTCATCAAAATTATAACCAGGCAAGCGAAGAATCTGCTTTAACCTTTGAAGCAAACTATGTATTCCCCTTCGAAGATGAAAATGAGCCTGCAAGAGAACATGAGGAAGTGCATGCATACCAACAGCAATATCCTGGTAAGCATAATTATAACCTAAGAAATAATGCCAACAGACCTACTGGTCCATTGACATCATCTTTGCCTCCAAACAACTTCAACACACCTCCTGATCCTAAAGCCAACAATAACCCTGGGTTCCCCAAGGTAAATGCTCAGTACTTGTCACCTCAGAACACAGGATCAAAGATTGTAATTGCACCCCATGAATCTGACAAGTTAGTCAATTATCTGGCCGATGAAATGAAGAAAATTAAGATTAACCTGTCTCTGTCTGAGTTACTGAAAACTCTGGCTATCAAAAGGGCATTCATGAAGTCACTAGATGATCCTGCTCCTAAAGAGGATAACCATCTCTCAAATCAACCCACTGGCAAAGATCATGCTGCCAGAGATAATACTGTCAAGCCTAAAGTGTCAGCTACAGTCCAAGCTGCAGAAACCTCCCATATGACCCTGTATAAGGACAAAAGTGAATCACCTCTATTCCTCCTCACTATAAGAATGTTCAGCAAGAACCTGCACAACTATTTGGTTGACTCAGGAGCCTCCACGAATGTTATGCCCTTGTCAATATGTAATGCTTTAGGACTACACCCTGCTAAATCCTTAAAGAAGGTCACACAGTTGGACAAAACAGAAGTAAGTGTAGTAGGAGAATTAACTCACATCCACATGCAGCTAGCATCTGATCCTAGGATCCAGTATTACATTGACATTCAGGTAGTCGATATACCTGATACATATGGGATGTTACTTAGCCAGGACTGGTCTAAAACACTTAACAGATATATGTCTACAGATTTCAGTCACATGTGGTTACCATGGAAGGGTATACCTAATCAGATCAGGATTGATGCTGAGCCTAGAATGAAGCATATGATCACTGAGTACAACAGAACAAATGAGATCATGTACGTAGACGTAGAGCCTGGAGTTTACTGCATCAGGCCACAGACTGTCAAAATAGAAGAGATCCTGATGCTTAACCTTCATCCTCATCATGATGATGATCATTAGGAAGATATACCTGTTGTAGAACCTGCCAATAATCTTGATAATGAGAATGGAATAGATCGCTTCAGAGACTTTGAGATGCATCTGTCCAATCAGGTAAAACGCTGTCAATTGTTAAATATACCTACTAATGATAATTTGATTGATGGATGGTGCAGATTACACAATGAAGCACATTCAGAAAAGACTTGTGAAACATGCTTAGATATGATGATGCTGGAATAGACATGCAGTGAGGCATCATCATCATATTCTGAGGTAAGTTCTACATCCAATGATGATGATGATACTGATTCTTGTTTATCTTCTACAGGAACAGAGGAGCTGATAGATCATGATGAAGATCATATCCGGAAGACAGAAGAAGTTCTAGCTTACGACCAGATAAATGATGGAAAGAAAGAAAAGATCACCCCTGGGAGTGATTGTTTTATGGAGCTAGACTATGAATTGTCCGATGAGGACAAAGGTAGTAACCTGACCAAATTTGAAGAATTTCTAGTAAAAGAAATGGAGAAGATGACACGACAGCATAGATCTCCCCATGAGGTCTTAATCGAAGGTTGGTGCAGGCTGCATGAGGCATCTCACTCAAAAACAACTTGCTCATTGTGTTTACACATTTTGAAAAGGCATACAGTTGTGGATCCAGGAAATCATCCTCCTGCTGATATGAAAGAGAAAATAGAAAAGTCAGTAGGCTCACAAAGTAAAGGAAAGAAGAAACTTGGAAATGACAACATCCCTAAGTCAAAGTAGATATCAGGCGGAGCAGCAGCTAGAGCTGCAAAGAAGAAAGAAGGTTCAGCTAAACATCCTGCTGAAGATAAACCCTAGATCCTGAGGTTTGATGGATCCAAGTCCAAACAAGGTGCTGGGGTAGGAATTGATCTCATTGACCCATCAAGAAAATCCTATCTAGCAGCCTACAGATTACAGTTCCCTTGTACTAATAATGTAACAGAGTATGAAGCTCTGATTCATGGGATACTGTTTGCTCATAAGAAAAAAGTAAAGATTTTACATGTTTTTGGAGATTCAGAGCTAGTTGTGAGGCAAGTAAGAGGAATTTACTCTTGTAACTACAGGAAGCTATCCAACTACAGACATTGTGTGTGGGATCTAATTGAGGATTTTGACGCCTTTAATATCACTCACGTACCAAGAGAACAAAACCACAGGGCAGATGCACTTGCCCAGGCTGCCAGTACATTGGAGCCACTGTCTATATCAGGTCTAAAGAGATTTTCAGTAGAGCTGGTGTCAATACCGTCAGTACCTGACAATGTGACCAATCTCCAGGTGTTTGATGATGATCGACACATTTTGGATTTCATTTCCAATAGAGATGTATTTGATGCCCAAGTCATAGATGAGGATGGTATGGAGGATCATGTCTGGGAGGAAGATGAGATATTAGAGTTGCCAAGCAACAGGATTCCCAAAGGTATGATTGAATTGGAAAGAGCCTTTGATTTGGATAATATGCTTAAACATAAGGATCTGCCCAAAGTAGATGGAGGTCAGTATTCACAAGTGAATATTCGACAAAATGAAGACCAGAAAAGTGTGCTAATTGGTAAAGTTTGCACACTAGAGGAGTTAAAGGGAATAACTGAGGCCCTCAAGGATTACATACATGTAATTGCCTGGACCTATGATGAGCTGAAGACATATGATACTTCTATCATAACTCATACTATACCTCTCAAACCAGATGCTAAACCTTTCAGACAGAAGCAAAGGCCAGTCAATGCTTTGCTTGAACCAATAATTCTTGAAGAAGTCAAGAAGTTGTTAAGTGCCTGGATAATCTTTCCTGTAAGGCACTCCACCTGGGTTGCTAATCTAGTCCCAGTCAGAAAGAAGAATGGAGACATCAGGTTGTGCGTAGATTTCAAAAATCTGAACAGAGCATCAGAAAAGGATAATTATCCTTTACCCTCATTAGATGAAGTTTTGTAGATTGTAAATGGAGCCAAGATGATGTACTTCCTGGATGGCTTTTTAGGATACAACCAAGTGATGGTTGATAAAATTGACAGATTGAAAACTGCCTTCACCACAAAGTGGGGGATATTTGCATATAGACGTATGCCATTTGGACTTATAAATGCTGGAGCTACATTCCAGCGAGCAATGGACATAGCCTTCAGAGGCTTAATAGGAAAATGCATAGTCATCTATATGGATGACTTGACTGTATTCTCTAAGGAGAGGAGCAATCATGTAACTGATCTCAGAAATGTATTGAAGAAGTGTGAAGAGTATGGAATATCACTGAACCCCAAGAAGTTTATATTTGGGGTGACAATAGGAAAGTTACTAGGCCACTTGATCACAGAAGATGGAATTATCATTGATCCTGACAGGGTGGAGTCTATTATGAAGTTACAACTTCCAGGAAGCAAAAAAGAACTCAAATCTTACTTTGGTAAGATAAACTTTGTAAGGAAGTTCATCACAGGTTTTGCTGAGATTGTCAGACCACTAAATGCCATGTTAAAGAAAGATGCACAAATTGAGTGGACACTAGAGGCCAAAGCTGCATTTGAAGATATAAAGAAAGCCATATCAGACACTCCTGTCCTCATTAGTCTAGACTACACAAAAGATTTCTACATCTATTCATTTGCTTCAGAACATACCTCTGCAGCAGTGTTAACTCAAAGAAATGAAGAGAAAGAAGAGAAACCAATTGCTTTCATGAGCTGTCCTTTCAGGGATGCTGAGTTGAGATATGTAGATGTTGAGAGACGGGCACTTGCATTAGTTAGAGCAGTAAAGAAATTTAGACATTACATACTAAGAAGCAAAGTGATTACTGTAGTACCAGATGCAGCGGTGAAGATGCTGCTGATGCAAAGTGAGCCTGGTGAGAAAAGATCTAAATGGATTGCTGTATTACAAGAGTATGACATGGAAATTACACCAATGAAGCTGGTAAGAGGGCAGGATTTGAGTCAAATGATATCTGAAATTGACCCAAACATCACCAGTCAGCAGTATGTGATCAATGAGAAAGATAATAGAGAATGGTATGTAGATATCAGGTACATCTTGATTACAAGAAGATGTCCATCGAAGATGCAAGCTTCACAGAGAAGAGCCTTGAAAATAAAATCCCAAAAATATATGATAAAGGGAGGAGCCTTATTCAAAAAGAATCATGAAGGAATATACCTGAAATGCTTAGAAAACCCAGAAGCAAACAAGGTCCTGTCAGAGATACATGACAAGTTCGGAACAACACATGGATTAGCCTTGGCCACAACGCATGCAATCCTTAGAGCAAGATATTATTGGCCTACAATTTTTAAAGACACAGCTGATCATGTTAAATGTTGTCATGTTTGTCAAGTTGCTACCAACAGAGAGAAATATGCTGCACAACCCTTGCAGCCAGTGATGGAAGAACGCCCATTTGCACAGTGGGGCATGGACTTCATAGGACCAATCAATCCTCCGTCCTCTTCAGGACACAGGTATGTCTTAACCATTACTGACTATTGCGCCAGATGGACTGAGGCTGTTAGCAGCAAGACCTGCACTGCAGATGACGTTATTAGATTTCTAGAAAGTAACATTGTTACCAGGTATGGAATTCCTTATGCTTTGGTAAGTGATAATGGTTCTGCTTTCACTTCAACTAAATTGTCAAGTTGGGCTTTTGATCATGGGATTATACTTAAACTTTCATCTAATTACTATCCCCAGGGGAATGGTTTAGCAGAATGCACCAACAAGAATTTATTGAATATCATAAGAAAACTGATAGAGAAGAACCCTAGAGAATGGAACTTATTTCTAAAATATGCCTTATGGGTAGACAGAACTAGAGTAAAAACTGCATTAGGAAATTTGCCTTTTCAACTAGTATATGGGGTGGATCCCATCCTTCCTATAAACTTGAAAATTCCTACTCTGCAGTTTGCTCAAGAATACCTAGGCATAAACAATAAGCAAGAAGTCAGGTTGCTTCAGTTGATGCACCTGGAAGAAAAAAGGAGTCAAGCAATTGACCAATTTGCAAAACATCAGGTTGTTGTCAAACGCTGGTTTGACAAGAGAGCCAAAGTTAAAGCTTTCAGGATATCTGATTTAGTCCTGATATGGGATAAAGCCCATGAAAGGAAAGGTGACCATGGTAAGTTTGATAGATTATGGATAGGTCCCTTTCAAATTTCTGAGATATTAGGAGACAGCACTTATAGGCTTAAGAACCTGACAGGTGAGGATGTCCCATTGCCAGTCAATGGGCAATTCCTCAAACATTATTTCCAAGCCTGAGTGACTTCATGGAATTCATGTGTACCATATTGTACATTTGTATAGTTGTTTGTATAGTGTTCTTTTGTCTTGGGTTGTTTTGGTTGAGTTTTGTTTTGGTAAGTCAAGATGATGCACTTCATCACCCAAGAAGATAACTAAATTGTTAGGATTCAAGTGATGAGATCAGATTTAGATATAGGTTGTAATTCATTTTGAGAAATATTCATGACCAGGTTTATAATTTCTTTTCATCAGGGTGCCTTTTCTTGTCCAAAGTGAATCAATCACAAAGAAACACCTAACAGCCTTGGGCTTGTTGAAGACACGAGTATAGGTGTTAAGTGAAAAATCTAAAGGGACTCCCTTGCTACCAATACAATCTCCAACCTAAAGCTATAAGTGACTATACCTTATACAAATGAGCTGACATGATGATATCATATACATATATACAAAAAAAAAAACTAAACAATAATATTAGGCCATCTAAGTAACTCTACCGGGGCTATAGATGCCTGCTGGCAGTGGGGCTCTACTTAGGGAGATTTTATAGATAACCTTGCCGGGGCTATGAACGCCTGCTGGCAGCAAGGTTCTATCCAGGTTGGCTATGAGGGATGATCTCCAACTATGTAGTTTAACACCAGTTACTTATGTTTTCAACTTGCTTTCAAGATGAGGATAATTAATCATATGCACACACATGATCCTTTGTTAGCATTGTTATCATGATGAAATTTTATCATTCAAAGATCATGATGATTATACTTAGAAAGATTTAGAATACTATAGATGAATATGATCACATCACTTGAATCATTAGAATTTGTTTGTTTTCTTTGGTGGCAAGTTGTTGTGTGGTTACACAACATGCCCCATTTTGACTTGGCAAAACAGGGACCCAACTTTTTGGCTTGGCTTGTGTTGTCTGCTTTCTGGCGGTTTGGTAAAAGTAAGTCAGATGCATCATCATGAAGGGTCAGGATGAGGTAGGTCATCATTATGAGGTCAGTTTGTCAAAGTTCATATTTCATTTATGTGACCTCATTTTTAGAAAGAGCTTGAAATTCCATGCAGGTTTACCTTTTGCACCGCCTGAAAATTGGTCCATATGTGGGAGTTATGAACAGTCAAAGTTTTGGTCAAACCTAATATTCGCAAGAGGAGGATCATATTTTATGACCTCAGTCATGTTGTCAAGGTCATCTTGATCTTGGTCTATCACCCGGTAAAAAATCATGCGGTCTCAATATCCGGACGACAATCTTAGGTGATAGTGCCCTTTACACGTCAAATAACCTTATGTATTTCACGAGCATCATGTTTTGAGTGTAACCCGATATTTCATAATGTCCTCCTGTCGAGAAATATCACCTTATGCTAATATCCTGAGGACGTCAACCTAACCTGAAAAACGAAGAAATAAATATCAGGATGACATCATCATCACATTTCTCCTTCGGTAGGATATTTCCTAAATATGATCAGGTTCACAAATATGACGATGATGTCATCTTTTACATTTTAACAAAGCCCTGGATATGACGGTGACATCATCAAGACATTCGAGAGGGGGGAGCATCATATTTCGCAGTATCCTGCAAATAGATAGAAAGCTTTAATTTTCCCCATCGGCGTAACTTGTGCTATCGGCCGTGTGTTATTTGGTCTCACCGATGTTTGTTATCTCACCGATGGAAAAGTCCATTGGCATAAGTTTCTCAGGAGTGTCATGAATTTTCTTCCTGATGGGCATTTTCTCACTGAAAGGGTGATCAGCCTGACATGTGATGTCGGCCAAGTTCGTATTTGTCTCGCCGACGTATATCATCAGCCCTATGAGAAATCCTCATCAATGTGACTTTTGATGTCGGCCCTGTCTTGAATTTTCATGCCGATAGAGGTTGTCTTCCTGATGGGCAGACATCAGCATAATTTTGGCGTCGGTATAAGTTTAGCCGTCGACCAAGTTGAAAATTATCTTCCCGACTGTGTGTGGTCACGTGGAAACATAACATGCATCACATACAATAGCGGACCCGAAATATTATTGAATGTGATTTAATCGTTGTATATTTTGCGATTGTATATTTTTTTTATACATTCTGATATACATTGATTATATGCATATGAATGTTTTGCATGTATATTGTGACTTTTTATGCTTGTATATGCAGATTTGAACCCAATATACATGCCGGTATATACAAGAGCGGATTCGAAGGAAATTTGAAAGTGATTAATTCCTTGTATATTTTGCGATGTATCAGCAGATTTGAAGCCCGATATACAAGGAAATGGGCAGGAAAATGAAGCAATAGCCTGATTTTCAGTCAACGATGGTTGACCCGAGTATTTTGGGCCCTGTTTATGCATTTTGTGCATGGTTTTCACAAATTTGAAACCCAATTGCATGTGTTTGAACATTTGGCCTATTTTTAGTGAAGATTTTAGCTGCATGCTGTGTTCCAATTGATGAACTTAATGTTTGTTTGTTTATTGCAGGAAGTCTTGAGGATGTTGGAGTTGTAGCTGAACATTGCAATGTTGCACAAGGAGGCAACATGAACCAGAAGTGAGGAGGATATTGTCAAATATGTTGTTTGCCAGCTGGAGACCGAATCAAGTTAAAGATGCTGGAATATTCTGTGCCAGCTATACATTTGCCAATTGGCAAAGCATGTGCTTTTCATCTGGACCGTTAATGTTAATTGGTGAATCTTAATCATTGATCTTTTTGTAAAGGATTCATCACCTTATTCTATAAAAGGTGGTGGAATGCCTTGTTGTAAACATTCGAAACTTAATTGAAATCTGTTTGCTGAAGTATTCAAGGCTCATTTCAAAGCTATTGCATATGTACATGTCTTTTGCATACTTAATGAAAGAGAAGAGTATTTCAATTACAAATCTTCGTAAATCTTGAGTAATCTGTGTCTGAATTTTGGATATGTACTTTGATTTGCTGTGTTCCTTGGAGTGCTCATCATGTTGCATGTATTATTTTCATTCATCATCCTCTGAAGTTTGCATCAACTGTGTCTAGCTGTGGAATATCCTGGTGAACATATGGTTTGATTTCTTCTTCTCATGACAGTATCAAGTATGTATGTGGATTAATAGCTAAAGGTTCAACTTTAAATTGTAGTATTCTTTTCAGTTTCTTTTAAATTTCAAAACATTTCACTACCACAATTGCAAATAATTGATAATCTTAAGCAAATAACACAAAATATGCAGACATCTCGTAGGTAATCGCAAATATTTAGCATATTTGAATGCAAAGCATGCACAATTGAAAAATATCATGCAAAGACTGAGGTATTTCTACATCTTTTCATCTAATAACTGCATAATATGACTTCTCTGTAAAGAATTTCTGTAGGAATGTCATGATGATGGCACATTTTCACGTAAGGCCCCAAAATGGAAATAGCAACTCACATTAACCTCTGAGTAACTTCAGACGATTAAGACCTAATCACCAGAGACTTGGGATCATGAATTCTTTGAATTCACAGTATCTTTCAAGATGAATAAAGGTTAATGTGTACTTTTATTCTGTGCTTGTTTATGACTAACATCATGATCAACAGGCTGCCTCAGCAAGATTGACTCTAGTAGTCTGTTTGGCTTCACCAGGAGGTTGATTGTCCAGGGGGGATGGTAATGAGCGATTATTTGGCCTAGAGTTCCACACTCTAGGTTGTCTTTGAGGATTATTGTTACTTCCACCATTATTGTTGAAATTATTGGTGTTATATCTTCTGTCAAGATAATTGGGTCTATCATTGGAATAATTTCTATTTTGACTTGACTAGGAATCAAACCCCTGATTTCTCAAATGTGTCATCTCTGTGGTGAGTTTTCTCAATTGAGTAGAAATCTCTTTGATTTCCTACTTTTCTTCCTGAGCTTTGGCTACTACATTTTCAATTTGAGGCTTGAAGAAAGAAGATCCATGGTTATTGTTAGACAAATCAGTACCTTGAGGTGCCTGAGCATGTGCAAGATATTGTGGCAATTGGCCATTTCCATTAGGAGGGGGCATGATGCTCAGTGGAGGTACTTGTAAAGGTGCAGGTAGGATAGCTGGGGGTACCACTGCCCCATTAGGATATTGTGCAGGATATTGTGGAGAATATGTTGTAGGATATGATACGGGATATTGTGAATGCATGCCAGGCAAGGTAGGAAATACTATATTTGGAGTAGGAGCAGGTATCAATTGCTGATTCACCTTGATAGCTTCTTGAAAAGCTCCTGTCAATGTAGTGATCTCAGGATGTGTTCTCCTAATGAACATGGAAGTTAATGGATCCAGGGCTGAATAATAGATACTCCTGGCAGAGGCATCAGATACTACATATGGGGCAACTAACTTGGACAACATTTTCTGGAACCTAGCATTGAAATTGGTGATAGGCTCGTTCTCAAATCTTTTGATTGTAGCAAACATATGGTAATTCATAGATGGATCAATAGGGACCTTGAACCTGTCCAGAAAGGCTTTCTCTAAGACAGCCCATGAACCAACAGAGGCTTGGCCAAGACTAATGAACCAATTATAAGCCTCTTCCCCTAAGGAAAAAGGAAGTAACCTGCACACCACATCTTGATGTTCTATTCTGGCTCTACAGCAAGCTTCCTTAAATGTCCTGATATGATCATCAGCATCCTAATAAGGATGATATTTTGGACAAAGTTTGTCTGGATTCTTTGGTAACTCATGATATACAGTAAAGGTCAAAGGTGACTCTGCTGCAAAGAAAGACATTGCAACCAGAGGAGGTTGAGCTAGTGTTGCAGCTGGCTGGGGTTGGACTAAAGGTACACCCTGAGGATGAACAACAGGTGTCACAGATATCCTAGAAGGTATTTGTAAACCTATAGGAGTTACAGGAGGGGGTTCTGGTGAAGCTCTTGACGCCCTAGACCCTGGAGTATGATGAATGTCTACAGTCCTAGGTCTAAAACCTCTAACAGGTAATTCTTCAAAAATTCCACTAGGTCTAGACCTGGTATTTATCCTGTGAGCCAAGATTTCACAATTCTGAGGCAAATCGACTAAAACTTTGCAAATATTGGCTAGATTTCACCAAATGAGGTGATATTTGTAGTCAGATGGCTGATCAAACTGAATATTTACGAGATATTTGTGAAGATACTGCAAATACGATAGGATATTTGGGGTATAATGAGCCCTAGCACGAGATCTCAAGTGTCTAAGGCTTAAATTCTTCAAAGCTTGAACAAATTTACGTATCTTTGGCCAATATTAGTGAATTCAGAATGATCTACTGTAAGGCTTGCAATATTTATGTGAGATCTGGAAATCTTTACACAGAATATGCATATTCGAGCATTTTACAGTAAATATTTGCATAATATTTGAAATTCATAGACAATCAGAGGTTACCCTTCTTTCTGCATCATCAAACCTGAAAATAATGATGACGAGCGTGGTATTCCAGATCGGGCCCTCCTTCTAGCGCTAATTTATGTTGGTCATGATGTTAGTCACAAACAAACATAGAATAAAAGTAGACATTAACCTTTATTCATCTTGAAAGATACTATGAATTCAAAGAATTCAGGATCCCAAGTCTCCGGTGATTAGGTCTTAATCGTCTAAAGTCACTCAGAGGTTAATGTGAGTTGTTGTTTCCCTTTTGGGGCCTTACGTGGAATTTCATCATCATCGTGACATTCCTGCAGAAATTCTTTACAAAGAAGTTATATTATGCAGTTATTTGATGAGAAGATGTGGAAATACCTCAATCTTTGCATGATATTTTCAATTCTACATGCTTTGTATTCAAATATGCTAAATATTTACGATTATCTACGAGATGTCTGCATATTTATGTTATTTTCTTAAGATTATCAATTATTTGCAATTATGGAGATGAAATGCTCTGAAATTAAAAAAATTGAAGAAATGCTTCTATTTAATGTTGAACCTTTAGCTATTGATCCACATACATACTTGATACTGTCATGAGGAGAAGAAATCAAACTATATGTTCACCAAGATATTCCATAGCTAGATACAGTTGATGCAAACTTCAGAGGATGAGGAATGAAAACAATACATGCAACATGATGAGCACTCCAAGGGACGCAGCAAATCAAAGCACATATCCAGAATTCAGACACAGATTACTCAAGATTTACAAAGATTTGTAATTGAAATACTCTTCTCTTTCATTAAGTATGCAAAAGACATGTACATATGCAATAACTTTGAAATGAGCCCTGAATATTTCAGCAAACAGATTTCAATTAAGTTTCAAATGTTTTCAATAAGTCATTCCACCACCTTTTATAGAATAAGGTGAGGAATCTGTTACAAAAAGATCTATGATCTTGATTTATCAATACAGATCTACAGTCACGATTCATCTGACTTCGTCAACCTTTACAAAATGGCACAAGTTGCCAGCTGGCAACTATCTATACTACTTATGCTACTATCCCCTTCATGATGTATCTTCATCATGCTCCTCAGCTGATTCATGCGGGTCATCATCATGTGCATCACTTTCCAAACTTTCACTATCCTGATGATGATGATGCTGCATATGGGGCTGCATACTACTGCGGACCTGCTCGTATGAGTGCACAACCTGATCTATTCCTCCGCCATCTTGAGTCTTTGCTTTGACAATGGTGTGCTTATGTGCTTCATACTTGTCTCTGCTGTTATCAAGCTTATTTTTCCTGTCCTGCAGTGTCTCTTTGTATTTCTCCATCTGGACCTTGATCCTCATTATTTTATCTATCAGTTCTTCTATCAAAGGGATAGGCGGACCATCTGTCTCTAATTGGAAGTTGCTGTGTACAGCTTTGATGGCGGACTCTTCATCTTGATTTTCTATCTTACCTTCCACCTTGCCTCCTAATGCTTCCAATATCACTGCTTCTTCAACCATTAAATCCCGTAGCCTCATGCTGATATCTCTCAGCTTATTATTACACCTCCTGAGGACTCCACACTCAAACCGAGTGTCTTTATACCAGATATCTATTAATAACGCGGTATTACTATTTAGCACCTGCTTACTGATAAGCAGCTGAGGATTTATCCCCTTTATTTCCCCTAAAAGGCTCAAGACTCTCTCTAATTTGTAAGACCTCTTCCCAGTCTGCATCTGCAATTTATCCACTTTGGTCTTGGAGTCACTCAAAATGCTCCACCTCTTCAAAGAAGCCTTCATTATTTCTACAGCATCATCCAATGCGGATGACATCCATTTCCTTATTACGGATGCCTCATGCTTCATGAGGTCCAATTTATTTACCTCCTCCTGAGAAATGGCAGTCAATGGGACTGCACATTCAGTTGTGGTATCATTAGGATTGGTCAGCCCTTTGATATAGGCATGCAACTGAGCAATGTGCTCTTTATGTTGCTTATTCTTCTCCTTCTCTCTTTTCACCTTTTGAATCAGAGAGTTAATGATGTCTTTGCCCTCCTAACCTTCTTGGTCTTCATTGGCAAAGCCCAAATCAACTGTGCTAATTTGAAATTCATCCACAGTGATTTTACCTTTTTCTTTTTCCACCGCAGGTATGACAATTTGTGCGGTCCTTCTCCCTGTTGCCGGATCTCTTTTGATGGCCAAAGTCATTCTAGCCTTCCTCCTGGGTTTCATTAGATCGGCGGAGAACAAGGTGGAGACGTCGAACTCTTGAATTTCAAGCTCCTCTTCAACATTTACTTATTTTGCTAACCATGGAGGTACCTGATCATGTTTTTCAACATCATCATGATGTTCATCCATATCTCCTATTTCTATCAATAGATGTTGTGGAGATGGTGACTTTTCCTTTTCTTCTTCTTGATGCTCGCTTTGTTGTTGATCTTGCAGCACTTCCTCCTATTGAGGAATTTCCTTCTCTGGGGAAGCATCTTCTTGGTGCGGGGAACCCTGTGGTGCATCTATTTGCTGATCATGATGATCATGACCTTCTTCTGTCATTACTTCATCTGTTCCCAATTCTTCCCCTTGCTGCTTATCCACTTCACCAGATACTGGAGATCCTGCCTGAGGTGCTGGCGGTTGTTCTGCAACTATTATTTCTTCTGAGCCTGCACTATCAACTTCTTGTATTTTGGCAGCTGGATCCTCTAGTGCTTCTTTCTCTTCATTAGCTCTTGCTTCCTAAACCTCTACTATAGCAGGTTCCTCTAATATGTCCTGTGGATCTTGGCCTGTTTCAAGAGCATGGCCCTCTGATTCTGCCATCTCTATCTCTTTGGTTGGGTGGCCTTTGTCAGGTGATCCTACTGGCTGTTCAGGACTTGCATCCTGTTTCTCTGTCAGATCCACCACTATAGGACTTGTCACCTCTGTGATCAATGCTTCTAGCCCTATCTCTTGAGCCACCTGCTCTGGGCTCTTTTCTTGCTCTTCTTCTACTTGTTTTATCTCCTCAAGCATAGTTTGAACTGGTGGAGGCTTGTGAGGAGTCATACTTACATCCGCAGCAAGTGTTTCCATCTTCTGTGTAGCCACATCCTGCGCTACCTCATCGTCAGATAAATTTATTGTCTCATCAAGTGAGACATGTCCTTCCACTTGTGTCTGAGAGGTTTCTTTCAGTTGTTCTTCCGTAAGTTCAGTTTTGAACTTGACTATGGTAGGAAGTGGAACATTATGTTGAAGTTCCTTTGGTACTTCACTACCTTCCCCTTGTAATAGTGTAGGGGGTTCACTTATTCCACCTTTCATGAAGGTTCTTTGTTTCTTAGGTGTGGTAGAGACCAGCACCTGTGGAGCTCTCCTCTTCCTTTTTATTATTAACGGAGCCTCCTCTTCTTCAGGCTCCTCCTCCATGAGGATATCCTCTGTATCATGTTTTCATGAGGATTAACCCACTTCTAGGGTCTTAGTGATTCCAGCCTGTCCTGTCTTACTCTTCTTGGGCTTTTCTTTCTTTGGAGGGGATTCTGACTCTGATCCTAATCCTGCCGCCTCCTCAGCTGTAAACACTGCCCTGTCAATTATAACCCCCTTGGGTTGTTTATCCACTTTCTTGCCTCTTGGGGGTCTTTTGCTCTGTTGCTGTGGTGGAGGTAACTTATCTCCCTTAGTCTTCCTTTTCTCAAGCAGGAAGTCTTCATATACCTCCCCAGGAATATACTGTCCCTTCTTTTTGTTGTCCACCGTAATGGCAACACCTTTCTTTTTCAATGCCTCCACCTGATCATCGACCCAAGCTTGAGTCAGCTGTATGGTCCTGGCAATGAATGGGTCCAAAGATATATCTTCCTGCATGGTGAGGTCAGGTGCAGAGATAGTGTCATTGTATATCTTTTTCTGTTCATATTCATCTGCCATTACCCTGCCATCATCCTTCTTCAATTGTTGGGGAAGGGAGATACAATCAAAAGTCTTAATTTGGTTCAAAGTCAACCTCTAATACCGTCTTCTCCTGGCTTCTGCCTCATCTTCGCAGTCAGCCCAAAAATCCTCTAGGTGCCTCTGATGAATAGGCTTTCCTAGTATCTTCTGTATCCTGTCGTAAGGATCATATGGTCTTGTTATCAGAAAAGGCTGCAGATTCATTTTATTCAGGGTGACCATCACCTTCTTTATATTATCAGAGTCAGGGAACATATAGTTGCCAATGCTGACTGGGAACAAAATTGGTGGCAGCTTCTTGGCGTCCTTGTACATCTTTATCATCACGGAGCCCTGCCTGATGAATTCCATTAATATCACTGCATCGGTAGGATACCTCGGCAGCATGAGGGTATGTTCCTCAAAACCTTCAACCCTTATGTAAGAGAAGGTTGCAAAATGGATATACCAGGCTCCATGCCTGTAGACTACTTCTTGAGCCTCCATGCTCAATCTTTTTGTTCTGTCCTCTTCCATGGTCCTTACCAGATGCATAGAGAATGCATCATTGACCAGTTTGTAGTCCTTGAAGTAGTTGGTTCTCTGTAGCTGGGGATGGTGATCCCAGATGTATGCAGCATTTGTGCCTGTGAGCTTTCCATCTGTAACCAAGGCATCAAAAGTGCCTCTATAAGCACAAGAATAAACAATATAGGATGTCATGAAAAATGCACAATTTGAACCTCCCAGGTTCATCAGCTGCTCATGCAGAGCATCACTTATTATTTGCCCCCACAGTGGCTTGGTGTTCGAATACATACACATCATTATAACTCCATACATCCAATCCCTGAAACTACCAGTATCAAGTTGGCCTGTTACTCAACTCAGGAGTGCAATCATATACTGGTACTCCTCACTGAAATCATACTTAAACATGTGCACCGGGAGTTTGGCTGCTGCAGGATATGTGTTGTTCTCTGCTCGCCATTGATACATGTTCTTTCTGGCTGATTTCTTGTTGGCCTCATACTCCCTTTCTGCCTTCCTCAGGTCCACACTTTTTACTTTACTGCCCAACGGTAGTCCAAATGTCTGGGAGAGACCCTTGATGGAGAGGTCTGCATATATCCTCCCATGTTTTACCACCTGCCTCGTCTGAGGATTATAATTTCGGGCACATTCTATAACCAGCTCCAGAGATTCCATGGAATATGGGAAACCAGCAGCGTTCCACATTCCTGACATGAACACCGCGTCCAGCACAGGACTCTTGTCCTGCCCATCATTTAGTTTAGTTGACCAGGCCTCCAGATTAGTGCTTATCTGATGGGTATCTGTAATTGCTCCATATTTGAACAGGACTCCCCTCTGAGAAGAGAACATAGGCCTACTGAATTCCTCTTGACATTTAACGTACCGTTTGTCAGCCATGAGTACCTGCAATTAATAACAATCCTAACTCACAACAGGTATATACATGCATACATATTGCAATTAAAATTACTATGCCTACTGTATTTCTTCACCATTACATGCATAAACCAAAACTTCTCTCATCATACCTAAACAATAATGACATGATGAGGGTTTCATTTACTTACCTGGTTATGCAGATTTCTCTTTTATACTAGTGGATTACCAACAATGTTCCTAATTCAGCTGATGATCACCTCTTTCCTTCTGTTTGTGAGTTCAAATAGTGCAACGGTAGCTGGTATGCAGATATGGAAGCTGGTGCTTTGTAAAACAAGTTTATCGCAAGGTAAATGTGAAAATGGCGACTGAATTACCTTTTAACCTCACAGTTAGGGTACACTTAGGGCAACTCTGACAAGTTAGATTACATTCCTTGATTATTCGTGCGAAAACACAGGATCTTGCCAGGTGTTTCATTGGGTTCTGGGGTCGGCGGGAACTACCTACCATGTCTGCGTGCATTAAATGATAATGGCGGCAACAGGATCGGGGGGATATCCATATGACAGGATATCATGAGGGCAGGATGATATTCGCAAATATCAGGTTGAGTTTCAATATCATCCTCCCGTGTTTTACCACCGTATTGAAATTGTTATCGCGACAAGATTCGGGTGACAAAAGCACCTTTGTTTATGTTTAGTACATCAGGAGGATATTTCAGTGTATCGGGTGATGTTTCAAAATATGATGATGACGAGACAAACTTACATGTCTCTTTTTCAGAATATTGGGATGACATCATCCTGATAGTCGTTCTTTGTACCGGAAATACATCATTGATGTCATCGTCATATTAGACGAACATGATCATGTTTGGAAAAATATCCTGTCGAAATATGAATGTGATGATGATGTCATCATCATGTTTGCTTCTTCGTTTATCCGGTCTGGGTGACGTCATCAGGATATTTGCTAAGGGTCATACTTCGCGTCAGGAGGATATTAAGAAACATCGGGTTACATTCAAAACATGACGCTCACAATACAAAAGACCACTTGACGGGGAAGACTTACTACCACTTAAAGTTGACGTCCGGATATTTGAGCCACAGGATATTGTCGAGGGATGTTTCAAATATGATGATGACCTTCAAAAGGATGACAGATTATAAAAAAATATGATCCCTCTTCTTACAAATATCAGGTTTGACTGAAACTTTGACCGTTCATAACTCTCACATCCTGAGGAATATCAGGATGATGTAAAGGACAAACCTGCGTGAATTTTAGTAGTCTTTCAACCTATGAGGTCATAGAAATGAAATATGAAATTTGGCAAACTGACCTCATAATGGTGACTTACCTCATCCTGACTCCACATGATGATGCACCTAACTTACTTTTACCAAACCGCCAGAGAGCAAACAAGCCAAGCCAAAAAGTTGGGTCCCTGTTTTGCCAAGTCAAAATGGGGCATGTTGTGTAACCACACAACACTTAGACACATCATTTGGAGATATATGTTGTGTAGAGTAACCTCCCTATATAGCATAGTTGTAGGAATAGAATCTACTAATCTACATAAGACCCCAAAATGGAAAACAACAATACACATCAACCACTGAGTAACATCAGCAGATTATGAACTAATCAATGGGGACTTAGGATCATGAATTCTATGAATTCATTGTATCTTTCAGGATAAACAAGGGTTGTGTGACTTTTGTTTTGTGTGTTTGGTTGTGACTAACATCACCATCAACACTACCAACAAAATTATAATTAGAATAACAATCAAGGTAATGTCAATCAACATATCAAGAATTTGAAAAGAGGTAATAACTCTTAGGATGGAAATGGTGGAAGCTACATGGAGGAAAGGAAAGAGCTGGCTATAACAACTGAAATAACAACCAAATGGAAGGGACTAAAGGACTGAAATCACCTAAGGGTGGATGCTATATTTGTGGAGGAGATAATTATGCTAATTCATGTCCCCAGAGATCAATGGGAAGAGGAAACAAAAATCCACAAGGACCACCACAACATCAGATACATGCCATAGTGGGCAATCGGCAAGTTAACTTTAAGGCAACACCTATACAATTGTAAGGTAAGCTATATACACTACCTATTTCTATTTTAATTGATACTGGTACCACATAATGTTTTGTAGATCCTAGAGTAGTATCTAAGTTATCTATTAAACTTGGGCATATGGAAAACTCTTGTATGGTACAATATGGAAATAGAGTAGAAAAGAGAGTAGACTCATGTCTAGCATGCGGTGATTTAGAGCTTTTGAGTTTTTAGGTGCAAGTTAATATGTATGTAGCACCTTTAAGGTGTTATGATGTAATTCTGGGAATCAACTAGTTAGCTAAACATAAGTCTCTAGTAAACTATGAAGACACAGTAGTTAGATGTTTGGATGACCTAGGAAATCAAGTAGAAATTAATGGATCTAAGACACATTTAGAGCTTGGAAAAATCTCGGCTATACAATTAAAGAAAGCAAAGAGGAAAGGGTGTGCCATTTATTTCATCCAAGTAAAGGACATTGACAATGAAGAATTGGTATTCGATGACTACCCAATCCTTAGAGATTTTCAAGATGTATTTCTTGTGGAGTTGATAGAGTTACCACCAAAGAGAGAATTTGACTTCTCTATTGATTTGCTACTAGGGACTGAGCCTCAATCTAAGGCACCCTATAGGATGACTACTATAGAATTGTATGAGCTTAAAGCACAATTATAGGAGTTGCTAAATCAAGGCTTCATTAGACCTAGTGTGTCACCATGGGGTGCACTAGTTATTTATGTAAAGAAGGATGGTACTTTGAGATTATGCATTGATTATTGGATGCTTAACAAAGATACTATAAAGAATAAGTACCCAGTCCCAAAAATTGATGAGCTCTTTGATCATATGAAAGGAGCTATGGTGTTCTCGAAGATAGACCATAGATTTGGCTATCACCAATTAGAAATTAAGAATGAGGACATCTCTAAAATAGCTTTTATAACTCAATATGGTCACTACTAGTTCACAATGGTACCATTTAGGTAGACTAATGCTCCAACAACCTTCATGAATTTGATGAATAACATTTTCAGAGATTGTTTAGATAATTGTTTGTTGATCTTCGTTGATGATATATTGATATACTCTAAATCAGTGGAAGAGCACAAAAGGCATTTGAGGATAGTCTTACAATGCTTGAGAGAGTGAAATTTGGTAAACTATCTAAGTGTACATTCTTTCAAGATAAAGTACAGTATCTTGGTCATGTGATCTCAAAAAAATGGATTGCAGTTGATCCCGAGAAGATTAAAGTGATAATGGAATGTCCTGCACCTCAGAGTGTAACATAAGTTAGAAGTTTTATGGGACTTCTAGGTTATTATAGAACATTTGTGGAAGGTTTCTCAACTATAGCAGGGCCAATTACCTTAGTACAAAAGAAGGGTAATAAGTTTGAATGGACATAAATGTGTGAGCAAGCTTTCCAAGTGCTAAAGGAAAAGCTCACAACTGCTCCTATCGTGACCATACCAGATCCTAATGGTCACTTTACAATTATAAATGGTGCTTCAGAAGGAGTAAGAGGAGTATTGATGCAAAATGAGCAAGTGGTTGCATATGAATGAAGAAAGTTAAAGCAATATGAGTTAAACTATGCACCACATGATCTTGAGTTAGCCACCATAGTTCATGAACTTCAGATGTGGAGTCAATATCTTCTAGGTAAGAACTTTGAGTTAAAGATAGATCATCTAGGGCTCAAGTATATATTTACTCAACCAAAGCTTAATGCATGACAAAGAAGGTGGTTAGAATTCCCTAGTGAATATGACTTTGGAATTGAGTATATAAAAGGAAAGGAGAATAGAGTAGTAGATGTTCTTAGTAGAAGAAGACATCTGGCTGCCATGGTAACAATGAGATCCAATTTGAAGCAAAAAGTAATTTAGAATCTTCAAGGGGATGAGCATTATGAAAGAGTAAATCAAGCATTGGAAGTAGACCCCTTAGATCACATGTTTGATGGTTATGTGATTGAGTGAAATGGACTTTTGAGAATTCAAGGAAGGATGTATATGTTAGATTTTGGGCAAACAACTAAGAGGGGGAGGTGAATCAGTTGTCCAAAACTTTCTTCCAATTAAACACTTAAATCCACTTTGTAATTCAGTAGCATAATGATAAATCAATCATGGAAACATAATACATTAAATCAAGAGCTGAAACACATTAATACACAAGACACCAAGATTTTGACGTGGAAAACCTAGTTAAGGGAAAAACCATGGGGTGGTTAACCCAAGATTGTATTCTCTGTTAGAAGAATAGAAAGAATAAAATGGCACATGCCAATTAGGGCTCATTGCCCGAGCACACTACTCACAAGAGGCTCACTGCCTACAAGAGACACACTGTCTAAAAAATAATAAGTATCACATACTTGAACTGAAGAATAGAATCTTCACCATGCTTGGGTCAGTTCCATTTAAGCCCAACACTTCTGCCTTTCATTCTGCTCCTCTCTACCACACTGTCATCTCCATAAGACACACTATGAAATGACTTTACAACTCCTTATTTATACAAGACATCGACTTAGGAATTATCATCCAAGTCGGCATACATAACAGAGCAAGTACATAAATACAACATGACTTATTACAAAAAGACTTCACGTAGATCAACACACTGTTAGCTACACAGATCTGAGACTTCAATCTTTCTTTGGGAACATGCCATTCTTCACAGGACACCTTCCAGATCATCCACAAGATGTGTAACTCATCCGGTCAGCCAAACTTAAGAAGAACATCATCATCTGGAAGTAAATCTTTAATTGCGAGCTCAATCTTCAATACAGACCACCAACATGAACTAGCCACAATCCAAAGACCTCCACAAGCTTGCCTGAATCACCAAGAACATCCACACTACTATTGTCTGCTGAAATCATTCTCTCCTTCATCCAGAGCCTCAAGAACAAAATCTGTCATCACTGTCATATTGGAGTAGATGCTTGTGGACCTCCAAACCATGAACTAATTGAGTTTTCACTTCACATTGACTTACTAAACACTCCATCAAATCCACAGAATAGGATATTGCATTTCTGGATCTCATCGAACCTATCTATATCACTCTGTTACCTCTGAACATCTGCCAAAACTGGTTTTACTTAAGTGGCCATAACTTCTTTAGATCTTCATGTGGACCTCTAAAATATTTACTAGATCATCTTAAGACACATACCTACAAACCTTTTAAAGCACATCCTCTGATCTTCATCTTATTTAGGATCTTTACCTCACTGTCTTCACTGTTCTTCCTTGCTCCTGATTAGGACTAATTTTCTTAATATTCTCAGCACATATTGTTGGCAAGAGACACTATATGGATTCATGGTTGTTGTCATTGATGGAAACAAAGGTCATCCCACATATCCGCAAGTCATAATGTGTCTCTACCGGAAGTCAGAATAAAGATTGTTGTGGTCCGGTGAACAAGAACAGAGCATGTGGCAAGGTCCGACAGATTGGTCTGGATCTCTCAGAGGAAGTGTCTTGGGGTAGTGCGGATTTGGGGAAGTCAAGAGGACTACCTTGAGTGGTATATTCCAAGGATTTAGCCTCCGGTGATGGACAAGGAGAAAGATATGAATAGTTGAGTACCGGATTCTTGAGAGACAGTGAAAACAGAGGAAGAACTGACTGACAGAGCATCAGACTACTTTCCGGATGTGTTACTATTGATGATAGAGGTTGTGAAGGCATGAATCATGTTTGGCCGACATGATTAATGATATCTACAAGTATATGCTTGATCCGCATTGCTTGGTGAGGAAGGATTCAGCCGACAGAACAAGAGTTTGTAAGAAACTAGACTGTTCCGGATGCCGACTAGAAAGGTGATGAAATTACTTGTGCGGATATATATAGAGGATGGATTTAGTTGTGAAGGGTGTGATGGTGTGAAGATGTATGCAAAGAAGTCCAGAACAGAGCAGAGGTAGCAAAAAGGATCCGGTATGTGAAAGATAGCAGAATAAAGAATAGAGGAAAGATGAAGTGCAGCAGATCAGTGTACTGAACCTAACCGGAACTGAACTCCAGCATATGCAGATGCTTCCAATCAGTTCAAGACTATGATTCTTATCACTTTGTAGACAGTGTGTCTTCTTGTAGGCAGTGGGCCTCTTGTGAGCAGTGTGCTCGGGCAGTGAGCCCTAATTGGCAAGTGCCATTTTTGTAATCTCCTATTCTTCTAACAGAGAATAATTTTGGGTTAATCACCCCGTGGTTTTCTCCCTTAACAGGGTTTCCACGTCAAAAATACTGTGTTATGTGTTTCTTATTTCATGTTAATGTTTTAGTGTTTGATTCAATGCTGCATCAATTAATAAGAAAGTTCAACAAGGGAAATAATTAGGATAACTGATTCACCCCCCCCTCTCAGTTATCAACAATTGGTATCAGAGCTAAGTTCCTCCTAATAGAGCCTAACAGCTTGAGGAAGATCTGGGATTTCAAATGGATGCATATGGTTTAAGGGAGCAACTCAAGACTGCTCTTGAGGATCTTGAACAGTCAAATTCTGAAGTCAGTGAATTAAAGGAAAGACTCAAACAGGCTGATGAATTCATGAGAGAATTAAAAGACAAATTAAGTCTCTCTATGAAAAAGAGAAAGGAGCTGCTTCAACAGTTGGCAAGACAAAGTGAAGAAAGCAATACAAATGAAGAATTGACTGAGCAAACCAAGTTATGTGAAAAGTTATCAAAAGAAGTCATTATGTTAAGACATGAAATGGAATCAGGAACTATAAAGTTTACTCAAGAGATTGAAGAAAAAAGAAAGGCTGAAGACAATCTAAGACAATCTCTTAAAGAAAAATCAGAAGAATGCCACCAGATGGACAGGATTATCAGACATCTTGAATCTGATCTTGAAGATGCCAAAGATAATGAAGAAAAACTTGAGGATCAAATTGCCTCTCTCAAAAGAGACCTTCAAACAGCAAATGAATATAAAGAGAAATTCAAGATAAGTTCTGCTCAACTTGAAGTTCTTCTTGGAAGTCAAAAGAGGACAGATGACAAGTATGGTTTGGGATATGAGAAAGGAGAAAGCTCCGGATCCGGTCAGAAGAATCTTGGATCAGAAAATCCAAGGAGCAGGCCTAGAAGACCTCCGGTAAGACAGCCAAATGCTCAAAGATATCCATCCTTCAATGGATACTGCCACAGCTGCAACCACTTTGGTCACAAAGCTAATCAGTGCAAAATGAGAATGAATCAGATTAATTCATCCTTCTCCAGACAGTGCTTCAACTGCAAAAGGTATGGACACAAATCCCATGAATGCAGAATTATGCAAGTAAACAAATCATTCAAAGGTAGATGCTTCACATGCAATAGAGTAGGTCATATGGCTAATCAATGCAGATCAAGAGGATATCAGTCAAATATGCAAAGAAATGTTATTTGCCAAATCTGCAATAGGTCCGGTCATAATGCTAAAGTCTGCAGAAACAAGTATCAGGACAAAAGAGGTCCGGTGTATAATCAGAATCAAGACAAGGGTAAACAAAAGATGAATGCGGATGAAGTTAGGAATCAGATGAGCAAGATTTGGGTGAAGAAAAGTTCAGAGAATGTAGAGGTTGGATCTGCACCAGACTCTGGTGCTGATATTTCTTCCGGAAATTAAAAAGTGAGCTCAGGCTCAGGGGGAGACTCAAAGAAAATCCTGTTCCCCCAGCCAAACAAGTGGTCCCGAATGTGGCACAAGATGCGGATTAAAGGGTTTTCAGATATGAGTCTTGAGATGCTTCAGTCAAGTTTTCAGAGGTCCGCATGGAGTTATGAAGAAGCTGTGATCGATCAAGTAAGACCTGTTCAGGGAGATGCTCCGGTATGATAAAGGATTACAAAAAGGTCCGGAGAGATCCGGAAGTGCACTATCTTGTTCTGCGGATTGGACAGAGTGTTTGGGATGTTCTTGTAATATGTTACTTCGATTTATTCATGATTGAAAGATCCGGATGATATCCATAGATCAGGACTAATCCGGGATACTCCAAGCTATCCAGACAAGGCAAACCGGAATGATGTAGGTGAAGCATTTATTGCAGACAGATATTAGGGTTCGCGGAGCAATTTAAGGGATTTCTCAAAAGTCATTTGCTCATTCTGCACTCAAGAAGAAGCGAAAAGTGGAGCTCTGCAACAAGGTTCATCAAGCACACCTAGGATCTCCTGCCGAAGTTATTGCATAAAGAAATCAATCCAACCACTCTGTGCAAACCGAAGGTGCATAAGGTATTCTCCGTTTTTCATTATCTCACTACAAATCTTTGAAGAATGGCTACTCCAAATATAGTTAAGATCTCTGATAGACCTCGCCCCACATTCAAGAAACATCCTTACAAATCATTGGAGGTAGATCCACTAGGAGCCTTCTCTAGTGTTCCTCACGGAGTTTTACATACTGAAGACATTAGGGTTTACATACATGCAAGCATTGAGGAATTTGGGGAATTCAAATTAAGAGACCTCTATCACAAGCAACTGATAGACAATGCTTTTGAGCTTAAACCAGAGTATAAGGATATCCAGAAGAAACAATTTGAGCAATTTATTCATTTCCCCTGCTTTGAAGAAGATGAATGGGTCCGGTATGTACTGAGCAGGATGCATGACAACTTTCTATGGCTGGATAGACCCTGCAAGATCACAAAAGAGGCAATTAGAGCAGTAACTGGTCTATACTCTTCCGGAGGGATACCTATCCTCAAATCTGTCAAGAACAACATTGTAACTGAGGCCACCGGATCAAAATTTGATAAGAGGGCAATGACCATTGAAGATATTTCGGATCCGGATATCAAATATGCATCCATGATAATAGGATACAAGATCTATCACTCCAGCAGGGAGAATTCTGTATCCGGAACTGCAGTATACACTGCCTATGAAATGCTAAGAAAGAATGCAGAATATGATCTCTGCGAACTACTGCTAAGCCAATTAATGGAAAATATACAGAAAATCAAGAAGGATAAGAAGAATTCCTTTAAGTATGGTACTCTTATTGTATGTCTATTCTTCTACTTCATGAATGAGCTACCCGGATCAAGTGGATGGGTATGGCAGAATGACAAACCTGTTGCAGTCCAGATAAGAGACTATTTGCATGGACTTGGGGATGCAAAAGCGAGAAATACAGCTATATGGGGATACTTCAAAAACTTTCAGAGCATGATGCAAGCAAGAGAGAGAATTCCCCAGTCTCTTGTTGAAAAATACAAAGACTCAGTGTGCTTTATGGTTGACACTGATCAGTGCCTAATGGAGGCAGTGGAGCCAAGGACTGTCTGGATCATGCCCATGGGGTATGAAGTGGATGAACAGATAGTGGAGCTGCATGTTCAACACATGCTAAGTCAGCCCAAAGATCCTAAGGCAGAAAGGTTTGGAACCTTTGAGGAGCTGAGTGTAAAAATACATGTAGAACTCAGGGAACCTGAGATTAAAAGAAAGGTGAGAAAAGAAGTAGAGCACATTGCTCAAGGCCTAGGCATCTCAAAAGAGGCACTTGATGCCAGCCGGGAAAAGAGGAGGAAGGCTGAGGAAGAAGAGAAAAGTAAAAAAAGTGCTCCGGTTGAAGCTCCCACCCGGACCAGATCATCAAAGAGATCTGCACCTCCCACAACCAAAAGTTCAAAACTGGAAGTCCAGGCATCCGGTAAGAGATCCAAGACAAAAGCCACAAGGGCTTATGGAAGCCAAAAGGATGAAGAGGAAACAGAATCAGATGAGGGAGTAAAAGAAATAAAGAAACAGAAGAAGAAAGGATCCGGTAAACCCTCCACAGGCCAAGACAAGGATGAAATGGCGGAGGTATCTGTTGAAAAGCCCACTCTGTCTCTAGAGAATGTAATCAAGTCGGTCACGGTGGATGGAAACCTTCAACCAATGACTGAATCTTATGATGACTTCAGTGAGGCTGACCAAAAGACTCTTCAGGAAGCCACAGTCAAATATCTGAACATATACAATAAGGCTTTCATTGAGATCATATCTCTTATTCCTAAAAGCCTAGAAAAGGAATTAGAAGTAAGAAAGAACAATGCTCATGCCAAAGATCTTGAGATCCGGGAGCAGATAGCTATTCAGCTATATCCTCAAATTGATCCCAAGACAATGAACATAATCTTCAAGGACTGCAAAGATGAGTTCAGAAGTAAAGCCAGGATGAATCAACTCATGCTTGGTGAGACTGACAAAGTGGCCCAAGAGACAGAAGAGATCCTCCGGAAGGCCTTCAAAAGGTTCAATCTTCCTGTTGTAGAGGACTTAAGTGCAGAAACAGCTGAGGACTTGGAACCCTCTACTCTAGAAGAAGTGGGCCCTGAACATACAAGCATCTCTCCTCCGGTTTCCCCTACAGTCTCCGGATCCAAAGAAGGAGAGCAATTACAGGAGAAGGAAGCAGTGGTGAAAGACAAAGAGGTTGACAGTTCCAAGACTGCAGAAGAAAAGAAACATTTGTCTCTGGCAAGAGACACTGCACAAACTGTTCAACAATTTTTGAGCAAAGAAACTTTAGAGATTGATGAACCGGAGCTTCTAAAAGGCCCATTCGACTTTGACTCTCTCTCTCCGGTACAAACAATGAAGATAGCTTCATTTGCAAATGCCAAGGCAAATGAAAAACTCCTGAAGTCTCATATGGAAGACTGTGAGTTAATAGAGGCTGCTTCCGGAGTACTTGTAAAGATTATGCCATCAATCCAGATAGATCCGACAGCCTCCTCTTCCGGTAATCTAAAAACCTTAGTCAGCAGTGTTGATACACATTTTGATTCTCTAGAAAAATCAGCTGAAGAAAAGGTCCGGAAGGAATTTTTGGATAAAAGATTTTCAGAAATATTAGAATTAATCTCTAAAGATAGGCAGATTGTGAGCATTGGAATAAAGAGCTTAGAGAATGCTCTTAAGGATGGTGGTGACATCTACAAATTTTGTATATCCTGGCCAAAGGCAACAGCAGCAATTGATAAGAAAATAAAAGAGGAATAGGACAAGCTACAAAGCTTATCTCAGAGTTTTGATCCTCTCTCTTCCTCCATAATAAATCAAGAATGTCAGACTATTGCAGTCTTGAATGAAATAAAGAATCTTGAGAAGGAAAGGAAGAATATCACTAACCGGATGGGAGAACTTAGAAGGATTATAATCCCTAAGTTGGAAACTATGCATGAGGCCATCAGTGATGCTCAGACCACCGCCCAAACAAAAGATCCGACAGATCTCAAGCGGGCAGAAGCTTTTGCATTTTTGTTGAGTGGTCACATTTCAATTTTGGATAGAATGAAGCAAAGTTGGGCTACAGAAATGATCCAATTGCAGACATCCTTTGCAGACATTCTTCAGTATATGTGAGTATGTAAATATGCGGCTATGTATAGAAAATTTTTTGAAAATTTTGATATGCGGACCCTACCCTTTGCCATTGATGTCAAAGGGGGAGTGAGGAGCAGTGAAAAATGAGGAATCCAACTAAGGGGGAGTTCTAGAAATTGTATATAAAGACAGAGCATCAGCAAAAGGGTGAGCATAGTGAAAACACTTAGTCATTTTTCACTAAGTGTTGCCATCAATGCCAAAGGGGGAGATTGTTGGCAAGAGACACTATATGGATTCATGGTTGTTGTCATTGATGGCAACAAAGGTCATCCCACATATCCGTAAGTCATAATGTGTCTCTACCGGAAGTCAGAATAAAGATTGTTGTGGTCCGGTGAACAAGAACAGAGCATGTGGCAAGGTCCGACAGATTGGTCTGGATCTCTCAGAGGAAGTGTCTTGGGGTAGTGCGGATTTGGGGAAGTCAAGAGGACTACCTTGAGTGGTATATTCCAAGGATTTAGCCTCCGGTGATGGACAAGGAGAAAGATATGAATAGTTGAGTACCGGATTCTTGAGAGACAGTGAAAATAGAGGAAGAACTGACTGACAGAGCATCAGACTACTTTCCGGATGTGTTACTATTGATGATAGAGGTTGTGAAGGCATGAATCATGTTTGGCCAACATGATTAATGATATCTACAAGTATATGCTTGATCCGCATTGCTTGGTGAGGAAGGATTCAGCCGACAGAACAAGAGTTTGTAAGAAACTAGACTGTTCCGGATGCCGACTAGAAAGGTGATGAAATTACTTGTGCAGATATATATAGAGGATGGATTTAGTTGTGAAGGGTGTGATGGTGTGAAGATATATGCAAAGAAGTCCAGAACAGAGCAGAGGTAGCAAAAAGGATCCGGTATGTGAAAGATAGCAGAATAAAGAATAGAGGAAAGATGAAGTGCAGCAGATCAGTGTACTGAACCTAACCGGAACTGAACTCCAGCATATGCAGATGCTTCCAATCAGTTCAAGACTGTGATTCTTATCACTTTGTAGATAGTGTGTCTTCTTGTAGGCAGTGGGCCTCTTGTGAGCAGTGTGCTCGGGCAGTGAGCCCTAATTGGCAAGTGCCATTTTTGTAATCTCCTATTCTTCTAACAGAGAATAATTTTGGGTTAATCACCCCGTGGTTTTCTCCCTTAACAGGGTTTCCACGTCAAAAATACTGTGTTATGTGTTTCTTATTTCATGTTAATGTTTTAGTGTTTGATTCAATGCTGCATCAATTAATAAGAAAGTTCAACAAGGGAAATAATTAGGATAACTGATTCACCCCCCCCCTCTCAGTTATCAACACATATCTCATCCAATCCTTATCATCAATGTAACAAGAGAATGTTGACATCAATGACAACACCGGTTAGGCTCATACTTGCAACAATCTCCCCCTTTGTCATTGATGGCAACATATGATGTGAAAAACTATTTTAACCATCAAGACAAGAACTTCTCTAGACTGTCACAACTCCCCCTATCAACAACAACCACTCACATGTCTTCTCTTCCTTTACTGCTCCTCCTTTGATCAGAAACCACTTGTTTTTCACATGACTTCTCTCCTCCTTTGATTAGAAACCACTTGTTTTTCACATGACTTCTCTCCTCCTTTGACATCAATGGCAAAGGGCACATACTTGCATTACTTCAAAACCATATCAACTACTCCCCCTAAGTAGTAGCTTCCCAAACATCAATCCAGACCACAAGGTATGGCTGTGATATCCACCAGACTGATGCACATCAGTGCACCTTAATTCAAAATCAGAGGGGCAATAACCCCTAACTTTTCCCTGAGGTACTCAAAAAAGTCCTTAGGTAGAGGTTTAGTAAAAATATCTACAATCTGATCCTTGGAAGGCACAAACTCTAATCTGACTTCATCTTTGTTCACTTGCTCTCTCAAAAAGTGAAACTTGATGGATATGTGCTTAGTCTTTGAATGCAACATCGGATTCTTTGATATGTTTATTGCACTTGAATTATCACAGAAGATTGTGATAGGTTCCTTATACTCCACTCTGATGTCCCTAGCATTTGCTTCATCTACAATACTTGAGTGCAACTACCTGCTGCTGCAATATATTCTGCTTCTGCAGTGGACAGAGATATTGCCTCTTATTTATTGCTCAACCAAGAAACTAATCTCTTCCCAAAAAAGAATGCTCCATCACTAGTGCTCTTCTGGTCATCCACATCTCCTGCCCAATCCGCATCTATATAGGCATGAAGAGAGAAATCATGATCTCTAGGATACCACAACCCATACTCAACTGTCCCTTTCAAATATCTAAAAATTCTTTTGATTGCCATGACATGAGATTCTCTGGGATCAACTTGGAATCTAACAACAAGACCAACAACATTCATAATGTCAGGTCTAGTTTGAGTGAGATATAATAATCCTCCAATCATTGACCTGTACTTTTTCTGATCAGCCTTAGGAGAGTCATCATCTTTGCTTAATTTACATCTAGTTGCCATGGGAGTATTCATTGGTTTTGAGTCTTCCATCCCAAATTTCTTTAACAATTCTTTCACATATTTGGTCTGAGAAATGAAGATTCCTTTCTTTGTTTGAGTGATTTGTAGACCCAAGAAGAAATTTATTTCCCCAAACATGAACATCTCAAATTCACTTTTCATTTGATTTGCAAAGGTTTTGCACATACTATCTCTTCCTCCAAAAATGATATCATCAACAAACACTTCAACAATCAAAATATTTTCATGATCAATTTTGAAATACAAATTACTGTCAGCAGTGTCTTTGTTGAAACCAATCTTCAAAAGGTGCTTATCCAATCTCTCATACTAGGCTCTTGGGGCTTGCCTGAGTCCATACAACGCTTTCTTCAATTTGTAGACCATATCACCATGATCAGACAATTGAAATCCATCTGGTGGTTCAATGTATACTTCTTCTTCCAAGTCACCATTCATGAAGGCGGATTTGACATCCATTTGATCTACTTTGAAATCCTTGAAGGCAGCAAAAGCAAGAAATAATTTGATTGCTTCAATTCTTGCCACCGGAGCAAAAGTTTCTTCAAAATCAACTCCTTCTACTTGGGAGTAACCCTTGCAGACCAATCTGGCTTTGTTTCTTACTACTTCACCATCTTCATTTAGTTTGTTCCAGAAGACCCATTTGGTTCCAATCACATTCTTGTTTTTAGGTCTAGGAATAAGATCCCAAGTGTGATTTTTCTCAATTTGCATCAGCTCTTCCTCCATTGCTTTAGTCCAGTTTTCATCATTGCAAGCTTCATTCACTGTCTTAGGTTCAATCTTTGAAATCAGACAATACTCTTCTGAATCTTGAGCAATCCTTCTTCTTGTTTGTACACCTTTGCTTTTATCACCTATGATCTGATCTTCAGAGTGATTCAGCCTTACATACCTAGGAACTTTGGAAGTTTCTTGCACTTCTGATTCTTGAACAGGTTCATTCAAACTTATCTCTTCTTCCTGATTTACCAGATTAGTCTGAATCTGATTTTCAGAGGGAGCTTGAACTTCTTGAACAAAAACATCATTTTGATCATCTTCATCATATTCATAAAACCTTGAGGGTTTTTCAACACCTTCATTAACCTTCACATTTGTACTTTCAACAATCTTCCTTAATCTCTTGTTATAACATCGGTATGCTTTGCTTTGAGTAGAATAACCCAAGAATATTCCTTCATCACTTCTAGCATCAAATTTTCCTAGATCTTCATCTCTTTTAATGTTACATTTGCTACCAAAGACTCTAAAATACCTCACAGTGGGAGTAATGCCAAACCAAAGCTCATAGGGAGTCTTACCGGTATTGCTTCTGATTTGTACTCGATTGAGAGTATAGACTACAGTGCTTACAACTTTTCTCCAATAGATCTGAGGAACATTTGCTTCCATCATCATGGTTCTAGATGCTTCCTGGATGGTCTAGTTCTTTCTCTCCACAACTCCATTCTACTGTGGAGTCCTAGGAGTAGACAACTATCTTTTTATTCTATATTTCTCACAGAATTCTATGAACTCACCGGATGTGAATTCTCCACCTCTATCAGACCTCAGACATTTTAATTTTAATCCAGTTTCATTCTCTACCATAGCTTTGAATATTTTGAATTTCTCAAGAGCTTCTGATTTCTCTTTCAGAAAAGTCACCCACATCATCCGGGAATGGTCATCAATTAATAACATGAAGTATCTATCACCTTACACACTCCTGCTTCTTGCCGAACCACATAGATCAGTATGAACTAAGTCCAATAATCCGATAGAAGATTGTTCCTTGCTTTTGAATGAGACTCTGCTTTGTTTACCCTACTGACATTCCTTGCACAAACTATTGGTAGGTTTTACCAATCTTGGAAGATCTCTTACAGCCTGAGTGTTGCTTATCTTGATGATATTATCAAAATTCACATGACACATTCTCCTATGTTACAACCAACTCTGATCAATTTGAACAAATAAGTAACTTTTACCAGTACCAACCAAGTGGAAGATGTTACCTTTAGTTTGAGTACCAGATGTAATCTCTGTTCTGGAACTTTCATAGATCTTGCATTTTCCATTTTTGAATCAGAGATCATAGCCTTTGTCCACCAACTGTCCAACACTAAGAAGATTGTGCTTCAGGCCTTGAACATATAGTACATTACTAGTTTTGTTCTTTCCATCAAAAGAAATAGTTCCTCTACCCTTGATTCTGCTAGTAGAATTATCACCAAATTTTACCACTCCTCCTTCATACCTTTCCAAATCTATGAATTTATTTTTGTCACCTGTCATATGGTGAGATCATCCACTATCAATGACCCAATCATCCTTTTCCTCAACTTGGGCAGCCAAAGCTCTTTCAATAATTTTATGATTGACAGATTTAGAGGGCATTGGACCTTCTTCCTTGATGGCAAAAAACACCCAGTCACTTTTGGATTTGTTTCCTATCTCTGATTCATCATCTGTTACTCCTTCATTATCATCATCTTCATGAACATAGTAACAATTCTTCTGGAACCTTGATATGTTAGGATTTGGCTTTGAAAATCTTTCCAGACACCTTGAGGCAAAATGACCAATCTTATTGTAGTTAAAACATTTAAAGGGAAATTTCCCTTCATACTTACCAGATCCTCTTGGCAGCCTTTTTGCAATAAGGGCTTCAAGTTGAGTGGGTTCTGCTTCATCTTCTTCTAGGTCTTTTCTTGCTTTCTCATACCATGATAGTTTCTTTGAGGAGTTCTCTCCCAGATCAAACTTTTGTTTTCCTTTGACAGAGGCACTAGCTTTGAATGTAGATTCAGTCTTGGGGGGGCATCTCCAAACTTAGTCAATTCAAATGCAGCCAATTTACCAACCAATTGATCTCTTGTGATACCTAAAATAGATCTGAATTCTTTAATAGTAGTAACTTTGTATTTGTAAGAATCAGGAAGGGATCTGAGAACTTTTCCAACAATCTCATCTTCATCCAAGACTCCACTAGCACATCTAATGCCACAAACAAGCTCATTTACTCTTGGCATAAATGTAGTGATATTTTCATCTTCTCTCATCTTCAAATTTTCAAATTTTCCTTTCAGACTTTGTAGCTTGGCACATTTAACATACTTGTCTCCTTCATGCAGAAGTTCCAGTTTTTCCCAAATCTCAAAAGCAATTTTCAGGTCAACAACATTTGTTAGCTCTAAATCAGACAAGGCACTTAGAAGAGCTTCTTTAGTCCGCAGATTATTTTCAGCATCTTTGATTTCATCTACGGTTCTTGGACCATTCTGTGGAGGAATATACTTCTTTGAAGCCATGATCCAATACTACATTCCCATACATTGTAAGTGACATTCCATGCGACTTTTCCAAAGTGTGAAATTGGTTCCATCAAACCTCGGACTATCTTTCTTGTAGGACAACATCCTGGATCTCCTCAAGTGGTTAAGCTCTTTTAGAGGAACTTAACTCTGACACCAATTGTTAGATTTCGGGCAGACAACTAAGAGGGGGGGTTGAATCAATTGTCTAAAACTTTCTTCCAATTAAACACTTAAATCCACTTTGTAATTCATTAGCATAATAATAAATCAATCATGGAAACATAATGCATTAAATCAAGAGCTGAAACACATTAACACACAAGACACCAAGATTTTGACGTGGAAAACCTGGTTAAGGGAAAAACCATGGGGTGATTAACCCAAGATTATATTCTCTATTAGAAGAATAGAAAGAACAAAATGGCACATGCCAATTAGGGCTCACTGCCCGAGCACACTGCTCACAAGAGGGTCACTGCCTACAAGAGACACACTGTCTACAAAATAATAAGTATCACATACTTGAACTGAAGAATAGCATCTTCACCATGCTTGAGTCAGTTCCATTTAAGCCCAACACTTCTACCTTTTTCTCTACTCCTCTTTACCACACTCTCATCTCCACAAGACACACTATGAAATGACTTTACAACTCCTTATTTATACAAGACATCGACTTAGGAATTATCATCCAAGTCGGCATACATAATAGAGGAAGTACATAAATACAACATGACTTATTACAAAAAGACTTCACACGGATCAACACACTGTCAACTACACAGATCTAAGACTTCAATCTTTCTTTAGGAACATGCCATTCTTCACAGGACACCTTCCAGATCATCCGTAGGATGTGTAACTCATCTGGTTAGCCAGACTTAAGAAGAACATCATCATCTGGAAGTAAATCTTTAATTGCAAGCTCAATCTTCAATGCGGACCACCAAAACAAACTAGACACAATCCAAAGACCTCCACAAGCTTGCCTAAATCACCAAGAACATCCACACTACTACTATCTACTGAAATCATTCTCTCCTTCATCTGAAACCTCAAGAACACAGTCTGTCATCACTGTCATATTGGAGTAGATGCTTGCGGACCTCCAGACCACAAACCAATTGAGTTTTCACTTCACATTGACTTACTAAACACTCCATCAAATCCGCAGAACAAGATATTGCATTTCCCGATCTCACTGAACCTATCTGTATCACTCTGTTACCTCTAAACATCTACCAGAACTAGTTTTACTTAAGTGGCCATAACTTCTTCAGATCTTCATGTGGACCTCTAAAATCTTTACTGGATCATCTTAAGACACGTATCTACAAACCCTTTGAAGTGTATCCTCTAATCTTCATCTTATTTAGGATCTTTAGCTCACTATCTTCACTATTCTTCCCTGCTCCTGATTAGGACTAATTTTCTCAATATCCTCAGCACACAGCTCATCCAATCCTTATCATCAATGTAACAGGAGTATGTTGACATCAATGACAACACTAGTTAGGCTCATACTTGTGATAGTATATTCCTAACTTAGGAGAGTTGAGGAAGTTAGTGCTTGAGGAGATCCATAATGCACCATATTCAGGGCACCCTAGAGTGACCAAGATGGTTGAAGTTCTAAGACCCTTATACTTTTGGCCTAGACTTAGAAGGACTTGACAGAATTTGTGGCTTGATGTTTGGAGTGCCAATGAGTCAAAGATGAGCATGTGCATCTAGCAGGAGTGTTGTACCCACATAGTGCTTCTAAGCATAAGTGGCAAGTAATAAGTATGGGTTTTATTTAGGGGTTACCTATGTCTAAGAATCAACATGATGTCATGTTAATGATTGTGGATAAGTTGACAAAGGTAGCACATTTCATTCTAGGGAATCTTTCAGATGGTTCTTTGGTTTTAGATAAGATGTTTGTTCATGATATTTTTTGATTGAATGGAGTGCCTGAGACAATCATTTCAGATCGAGACACTCGCATGACACCTAGATTTTGGACAACTCTTAATGTAGCATTAGGCACAAAGTTAAATTTCAGTTCGGCATATCATCCTCAAATGGATGGTCAAATAGAAAGAGTCAATCAGGTTGTAGAAGACCTTCTAAGGATGTATTGTATGGATCAACAATATAAATAGGAGGAGTATCTTCCATTGGCAGAGTTTGCATACAATAATTCATACCATGCATCTTTGGGAATGACACTATTTGAAGCTCTTTATGAGTGTAGGTTTCAAACACCTATCAGTTGGGACAAGGTAGAGGATAGAATTGTGATTGGTCCTGATATGTTAAGAGAAATGGATGATTAGATGAGATTGATCAAAGAGAAATTGAAGCAAGTTTCAGATTGTCAGAAGAGTTATGTACATAGAAATAGGATGCCTAGACAGTTCTCAACTAGTGACAAAGTCTTCCTAAGGGTCAAACCTCAAAAGAGTTTAGTTTTGTTTGGAAAAGCATCCAAACTTACTCCTCAATTTGTAGGACCATTTGAAGTCTTGGAAGTGATCAATCCTGTAGCATATAGACTTGCTCTACCACCTGCACTTTCCAAAATCCATAATGTTCTTCACATGTCCTTGCTTAAAATTTATCATCCTGACGCGTCACATATTCTTGATTGGTGTGCTTTATAGGTTTGAGATCTAGGAGTGGTGTGTTGGAGTACGAAAGACACTAAGGGGGGGAGGGTGAATCAGTGTCTTATAAAATAGACTTGTTTTTGACAACCATTAACAAACTTTGACCAACTATGAACATCATTTTAATATTTGTTGAGTCATGACTATAAGACTAACAAACAATAGAGGTAGTTTTATAAGTTTCATTGGACTGTGATAAGTGTCGAAAATATCATGCATTTGTACCTAAAAATGAGCATCATGTCAACAATAATATGTGATAGTTAAATCATAAAATAATGAACTCATGAACAAAATATTATGAACCACATAATCACAAGTGACCATAACACAAAGATTTGTGGTGCAAGAGCACCTAACACAAGGTGGCCTCCGTGAGGCATTTAAGTTTATGTTTGTTTATAAAATCATGTTTGCATTGTAATAAGGTCTATTTGACCAATGCATTTTCATTTCAGTTTGTATCTAGGTTCATTTTGTAAGTCCCAAGTGACTTAGAGGACATTTGTCAAATTGTAACAGCATAATGCCAAAAATAGGCAGTTGGGCAGTTGGAGGCTATTTAAAACGATTGTCTCCCAGCCACTTGGATTGGTCTCCAAGCAACTTGGAGTCAATTTGGTACTACTCTAGGTGAGTTTATAAACCCAGGGAATTGAACAAAGTGTTACCTTTTGAGTCGCCCATATTTATTTATTGGTAATATTTCCTGAACAAGAGCCGGTTTGCTGTGTCGTATTTTGGGTCATACCTTTTGTTTCTTAAATCAGCTCTTGATCCTTCAAATTTTACTCATTTATCATCTTTGTAGACAAGGTTACTTAAGGTTTGAACCTTTGAACCTGAACCATTCTCAAAGTTCAAAGTTCAAATGGTTCGATATGTCTAAAGTGTCTCATAAAGCAAGCTGTTATTCTATAATGTCTTATACGTCTTTAAATTTTCGGTTTGAACTTGAACCTTTTGTTTAAGGTTCAATGGTTCAACGGTCTAAAGTTCAACACTCATTGCCTTCTAATAAGTCAGGTCACACAGTTACCTTGTGTAATTAACGTATTGTTGAACCCTCCGCTCGTACTCTATAGTGAAGTTCAATGGTTCAAGGTTCAACGGTTCACTGTCTCATAGTTGGAAGCCTTTTACCAAAGCCACGTAACTGTTTGTTCATCTTCATAACCCTTGTGTCTTTGAACCTTTGTATTGAACCATATCTTTACAAGTTCAACGGTTCATGAGCTTAAGTTCCATATTTCTATAAGTGAATCCTTTGCTCATCTATATGATCCAACTGATATGGTCGAACCACTGCATTGAACCACGTCCTAAAGGTTCAATGGTTCAATAGTTCAAAGATTTGGTGATCTTGGTCCCATTTATTCCTGCAGCTTTCTAAGTCAAATTTAGCGAAAAAGTTGGAGGAAAATATGTCAGAAACTCATTATGAAACTGAGAGCTCTAATTTGGCAGAGGCTACAGATAATCATTATACATCATGATGGCACATGAATAATACTTGCTATTAATGAAGAAGTTAGAATTCATGTCTTTTCAAATATTATTGGCACATATTATTCCAAGCGATAATTGTTCAATCTGGTTAGTGCCATTATTAACTAAGAACAAGCCAAGTTTAGCAAGTAAACATACTATGCAACGTGGATGAGAATAGCACCGAAAGTGTAAGATTCTTGTTATTCAAATTTTCACAGTGATTTTAGATATCATGAAGGTGAGTTCTATTTTTCCCATGTGCTATTCCTAGTTCTTATACTGGAAAGAAGAATCTCTTGAATTTCTGTTGTTTTCAAAATTTGAAGTGTTTTTATTATAATCCTCCAAGTATGGTTTTGAAATCTACATGTTTGGGGAATGAACATGGTCCTGGTCTTACCTATTCTCACTCTGAATTTGGAGATACTGCGATGTTTCAATATGATTTAGAAGAATTTAGAGAAAGAACTAGAAACCCTGTTCAAACCCCTACGATGAAGAAAATTGTAGACAATGGTTTAGTTGAAGCTGCAACTTTTCCCCAGGCTATACTGTGCCCAGAATTGGTTTAGGAGTGTATGAATAGATACGACCCCCAAGACAGGTGCATCAGAAATGCAAACGGTGATGTGCTATTTCATGTCAATAGACAAACCCTCATGTCTGTAATGAAGATACCGCCTAGAGAGGTGTATTCTAGCCTTGATATTACTTCTTCCTATGGGTATTTCTTGGAGAAGAAACTGGCTTATAAAAGTGTGATAGCAAGGAACTAGCTGCTGAAATTTCAGAAGGGTGGTTCAAGGTTGCCTAGGCCACTTACCAGGGATCATTTGATTAAAGAAGTGAGGGATATTGTGGTATTGTTACACAGACTAAAGGGCAGTCAGTATGCCTATTAATGGGAGGATTAGATGTACTTTTTCATACAAGTCATCCTTCAAGGGGAACAATATTTAGATTGGGTCGAAATAGTGGCTGATTGTCTACATCAGGGTTTGAGCAATTGTCTGGGTAACAGAGATTTCTATGTCTTCGTACCTGTTCTATTGTCTAGCATCTACAAGATAGTGGTTTGACCTACCTCATGCACCCTTAGCTAAGAATAGTAAGATTTATGAATATTATTCATAGTTGCAGAGAAGGAATTGCTATGAAAATTATAAAAGGGTTAATGATGTCTTCACTGGGAAAATGACCTATGAACTAGCAGGTAATCTGGGTAAAAGAATGTCCAGTGAAGCAATGCAACTGATTAGCAGCTATGGTAGCTTCTTCATTCAATATTCTGAGTTCACTTACATCAGAGTTGGAGGATTTATAGTGAACCTGTGAAGTTACCTAGATATGTGTTTGATCGTTTCGTGCTGATGGAGGTATGTAGACAGCTAGCACATGTAGATAAGAAATTCTCATCAAAAAAGGGTTTTGGTATTTCTTTCCCCATTGAACTTGGGCATTATTCATGCCAATCAAAATCTGATGCTTTGAATTTGGAGGTGAACCTTAAAAGGTTTAATTTTCAGTTCTTCACTACCAGGTCTCAATTTAACAGCAAAGGATTTGTCAGAGATAACGTAGATCCTGGAATAGGGCTTTCACACATTCCTAAGCTAGAGGATTACTTGGAAGACTGTCTAGATGAATTTGAGGTTAGGAGAAGGCTGTGGTCTAGGTTTTCTTTGGGGCAGATAATTACTCTCAACTTAAACATGGATATTTCTGGAATCATTTATGATGAGGAACAGGTAGTTGACCCACAGTTTGAGAGAGTAGAACAATTACCTATTCCAGAAGTTGACTGGAGCAAAAAGGAGGAAGACAAAATTGAAGTTAAAACTCTTCCAGTGATAAGGAGAACTGAGAAATGGTTGAAGGAAAAGAGACAGGAAGGGCTTCAGGATAAAAATGTCCAACAATTCACCTCAATAATTGGATCTTCACTTCCCATAAACTCTTCTAACCAACCTATTGCTATCTGTGGTGCAGGTGCTTCAAAGCCATCAACTGAAAGAAGCCCTACCACTAAGAGGTCCAGAAGAGTCCTCACAGATATTTTACCCTCTCGTGTTACCAGGTTGAGAACTAAAGGGAAAAGAAACAAACATGGTAAGCAAATGTTTGGGGAAAACCCCCAAGTCCAAGAAACTCAAGACGACATCCAGAATAAACATTGATCCAAACACTGGTAACTGGAGTGCTGAAATAGCTAAGCCAGTGACTAAGGAAGAAGTTCAAGATCCAACTGTGCACGATTTCACTATGGAGAGAGTGGATCTCGGTGCTGCTTCTAGAGCTGCAGATGTCCACCACCTTGAAGCATCTACTAAGAGGATGGTTAGTCAAACCTGGAAAGATGAAAAGGACAAGAGGGAGTTGAAACAAACTCTGCATTCAATGGCATAGTACATTGATGCTATTCACAACCCTAACTCGCAGCTGATCTCACAGATCTCCCTGTCTTTTGACCCGAAATCACTTGTTAACCAGAAGCTATTGGATCAAGTTCACAGAAGCAAAATAGTGACAAAAACATTTGACAGTTGGTTGGATAGCATTAAGCAGAAAGGAACTGAATACATTCGTGAACTCAAGAGCATATATGATCTGACTGCTGCCACCATTGAAGATCTTAAAGCACAGGTTGCTATTTGGGTGAAAGATGAAGGTAAGTGGGTGAATGTAATAAACCAAATAGATGAAGTTCAGAAATATGGGCTGGCGAAATTTTTGACAGAAAAGAACCTGACTGGTTTGGACGAGGATTTATTATATGTGAACAAGAAAAATATTGAATGGAGGAATTCCATATCCCAGCAAGGACGTTTTGAACTTACAAAGCTAATTAAGGAGATAACAGAATTTACTCAATCGCTGCAACATGACTTGCAATGTATTGATGTTAAATACATAAAAGATAATGGAAAACCATTGGAAGATGTTGATGCAGTGGTCCAATCTTTCAAAGATAAAATTAGCTTCATCAAAGAAAATGATAATATTTTAATTGAGGATTTCTCCCAGATTTCTAAAGTTGAGTCACTACTTTATCTCTGCATCGATGCACTTCTAGAACACAAAGAAAAATTTGGGAAAATGCGAAGGGAAAAGGAAGTTTGGAAGTCAAGAATGAAACATATAGGTATTCCCAACTTCCTGAAGATTCAGGAGTTCGTTGCAGCTTTTCAGGAGTGGAAGACCCAACGTGCTTCCTAGGCCACCGATAATAAATCTAGAGATGCAAATCCATTGTCCCAGTCATGATCTCATTGGCTCATTTTCTTTATTTCAGTTCCTCTTTTATGTTATTTTCAGCAATCTTGATCTTTAAAATCAGTTGTTATAAACTAAATCCCATACGGGTCAGAGTTATGTTAACTCTGGGTTTGATTTACTTGAAGACATGATTAAGACATTCATATATATAGGTTTTTAAAAATCTTTGAAAAGATATAGAAAGTTAGGAAAAGGAAAGAAAGGGAATTTTTAGCTAAACCGTTTTATGGTTTACATTATGTGATGATTGTCTGAGAAATTTTTCATCTATGAATGAGAAGAAGAAACAATTACTGCTTACTTGGATCTGTGTGTCTGAGTGTTTGGAGTTAGATTTTATGTGTGAAATCTCCTTTCATCTGGTAATTGCTCTTTGATTGGACAACTCATCATATGTGTTCTATTATTTATTGGTTCAGCAAATTCATATGTATGTGTTCATGTATTTGAATGTATCAAAAGTAGAATATGTGTATTCTATTACTCACTGTTACTACATAAATTTACCGCATTCATAACATAGTTATGTATGAATGTTAGTTTGCCTTAAGTATTTTCTAGTTAAAAGTGCATTTGGATAGTTGAATAGATTAAATTCATTGAAAATCTTAAAGGGAGCTGTACCTAAATTCAGAGGGGAACTAATTTAAAAAGTTCACCCATTTGTTGCTTAACTCGTTTGTTCCTCAAAGAGGGGTATAGAGTCAAAATAAAATATTTTTAGAATAAGGACAAATCTATTAGCCAACAGTTTTTGGCGACTCCACTGGGGACAATAGAAAATCATTAATTAAAAGATTGGTCGCCTGAATATGAAGCAACAATGGTGCTTCCACACGAAAACATAATTACTGTTCTACAGCCCAATCTTGGATTTTAGGACAAGCAAGAAGACATTATTGGCCAGTTGAATACCCTTGCTTGGCGTACTCGTCGGAATAGTGAAGATTACAGAAGAGCAAGCAGAGTATTAGAACAAGAAGAGGAGTTGGTCGATAACTTGAGATTGCTGTTACTCAAGCAGAGAAGAAGGCAGGCACAAAACGCAGCAAGAAATTGAATTCTTAAAGCACAAAGAAATCAAGAACAACACAGAAATCAATAATTGCCTATCCAGCTTCAATATTTTAAGCTAGATTCTAGACTATATACCAAGTCTTTAAGAAGAGAGGGAGTTGAGGATCCTACCTTTCAAGCACTGCAGAATCTTAATTTTCCTTATATCCCTACTCATGCAAGAAGAGCTAGAAGTAGACCCCCTAGCCCCTCTAAATCTTCTACTTCCCCTATTTGTCAAGCTTTAACTCTTTCAGGCACCATTATCCCCTTAGCTATAAATTTTCTACCCATGTCCCAACCTTGGGGAGCTACCATAGGGCCTTTGAACCTAGGGGCTAACCTAAATCCTTTACCTAAAAATGTAAGAGAAAATTTGCCCAGGTTCAATGGAGACGGTAAACAATCACCAGAAGAACATTTGTGTGCCTTTGCAACAGCATGTAGTGTGTTAGGTGTACAACACCAAGATGTTGCCATAAGGCTCTTTATGCAGACTTTGACTGACACTGTGGCACAATGGTTCTACCACCTAACTAATTCCTCAATTTCAAATTGGAATGACATGAAGACTGCTTTTGAAAATAGGTTCAAAAGTGCAGAGGACGAGCATTACCTCCTCATACAGCTGACTCAGCTTAAAAAAGAGATTCATGAACCTATGAGGGAATTCATGGCTAAATTTAATAGAATTGTGAACAAAATCCCTGCTACTAAAAGACCATCTGGCGAAAATCAAAAATGTTTTTTTATTAATTTCATGCCTCCTAATATTAGCTTCCATCTCAGGAGAGGAGTAATTGCTAATTTACCAGCTGCACAAGCCTTAGCAGTCAGATTAGAGGATGATCTCATTATGGCTGGTAAATGGAAGAGAGAGGTCCAGGTGCCAAATGCCCAGCCCTCATCATCTACGGATCCTGTAGTGAAAAGGTTGGTTAATGATATAATTGCCTTAAAGAAGCAACTACCTAAAACTGGTGCCCCCTTCCAACAACCGTATCAAGATATAAGCAGAAGGAATTTGAATCAACAAGCAAATACTGGTAGAGCTTTACCCCTGACATCAGCACAGCCAAGACTGGCTATTGAAGCTCCTCCTGGAAGGGGAAACATGTGTATTTTTCACTTGACTACCGACCATGATGGAAATTCTTGCCCAGAAATGCTTAGGTACACTCAGATGATGGCTACTCAAGATATGCTAGGGGAATCCACAGAAGAAGAAAGGAACTTTGAGGAACCTGGCAGCTCTGAAATACACTTCCTTGAATATGAGTCTGATTCAGAAAGGGGGGGTGAAATATTGGTTACCCTTGAAGATCCTTCATGCACCGTGCTCACCAGGAGTCAGAGGAATGTGAGATCCTCTAATACTCAAGAAGTACCTGGAAAAGGTAAGGAGCCTTTAACTAGAACTCATGATGCTAATTTGAAAGCTCAAGAAAATAGATTGTTACATAGAAATGATCCAGATGCTTCTTTTGATATTGTAGATTTCTGTAAGTCTGCAAAAATTCAAATTTCTCCCATTGAGTATCTCAAGTTGAAGCCTAATGAGCTTGACAAGCTAGTTAAACATGCTAAAGGTAGTCCTGCACAAACTGAAACCGAGAATTAATTAGAGGTTGATACTGAGTCCCCCATTGCTCAACTTTTTTCTTCCTCATCTGAGTCATCCTTGGCTGCCCCTAAAACAACTCCTAATTCATCAACCAATGCTCCTTATACTGATTTGAAACCCAATCCTTTCTATGTGTCCTTGTTTATCAATGGTCATAAACATAGTAACTGTATTATAGATTTAGGAGCCTCTGATAACATTATGCCCTCCTCTGTGGCTAAAGCCCTAGGGTTATCACTCACAACAACATTTGGTAGATGTTATTCTATGGATGGAAAACAGGTTTCCTTGCTTGGACAGATTAAAGATGCACGAGTCGCTCTTGCAACTCACCCTAACAAAAAGGTGAAATTGACTATTTTGGTAGCAGATATTCCTACTAGTTATGGAATACTTTTGAGCAGGACATTTTGCAAGGATTTGGGTGGACAAATCAAACTGGATTGGTCAGAGGCCACAATCCTAGTGGGGAAGCAGAAAGTGAAGCTGGAACCTGAGCCCAAGTGCAAGTTCACTGTCTACCCCTCTGATGATCCCAAAGCCCAGATTTTATTTGAGGAATGTGAATTTGGCAACTATTTTCTCTCCTCTGAACAGAGCTATGAGGTAGACCCCAAAGAAGAATTAATGCAAAGATCTGTACATTCTGATGACCTATGGGTTATAGAATTTGATGGCAGTTGTGCTACTGCTGGTTCAGGGGCTGGGGTTGTGTTGATTTCACCTGAAGGTGAAATTTTTTCTTATTATTTTAAGCTAGAGTTCAAAAACACCAACAATATAGCAGAATATGAAGCCTTACTGCTTGGACTATTTGAAGCCAAAGGAAGGGGTGTGAAGGTACTTAAGGTGAAGGATGATGCCAAACTAATTGTGAAACAGGTAAGGGGGATCTTTTCTATTAAGAATGAAAGACTAAAGCATTACAGAAACAGGGTATGGGATGAGATCGAATATTTTGATGCCTTCTCTATCGAAACAATTCCTAGAGATCAAAACTCTCAAGCAGATTCTTTAGCAGTATCAGCTTCTCTCCTTTTACCACATCCAGATTTCAAAAAAAATTCTTATAGAATAGAAATGGTATATCATCCTAATGTCCCTGACAATGCTGAGAGCTGGCAAGTTTTTGAGAGTGATAATCAGATCAAAAAGTTTTTAGAAAATGCTGAAATGTTCCTGGGGACCTATTTTGAAGGTTCTAAAACAAAGTGTAAAGAATTCAGTCCTGACCCTGGGATTAATCCAAAAGATGACATGATTCAATTAAAGGGAAACAAAATCCCTAAAGGACTGGTTTCTTTAGAACATTTGTTTTCTCAAAGAGATGAATATATAAAAGTCAAACCTCCCTGTGTTCCTGATAAAGCAGAGGATTATGAGAAGATAAACATTGGGAATGAAGCTGATCCTAAATGGATATCCATTGGTAAGTGTTGTTCTTCAGAGGAGAAAAATAAATTGATCAAACTGTTAATCAAGTATAAGGATGTTTTTTCCTAGTGCTATAATGATCTTAAAATTTTTAGACATGGACAGTTTCAACACCATATTCTTTTGAAAGCAAATGCAGCTCCATTCAGGTAGAAGTTGAGGAATTATAACCCGAAAGTTGCTGAAGCCATTTTCAAGGAGATTGATAAGATGTTGAAAGCTAGAATTATTTATCCAATCCATCACTCCACTTCAGTGGAAAATATTGTTCCAATATGAAAGAAGAATGGAGAAATAAGAATATGCGGTGACTTTAGGAACTTTAACCAGGCTAGCCTGAAAGATAACTATCCCTTGCCTGTGATGGACCACATCTTGCAGACAGTTGCCGGATCTGAAATGATGTCTATGCTAGATGGTTTCTCAGGTTACAATCAGATAGGTGTGGCTACAGAAGACCAACATAAGACTGCTTTCACCACACCTCAAGGAACTTTTGCCTATAATCAAATGCCCTTTGGCTTGATTAATGCGGGAGCAACTTTTCAACGGGCAATGGACTCATCTTTTAGAGACCTAAAGAACAAAATTATTATTATTTACCTTGATGATCTGACTGTTTTCTCCAAGAATAGAGAGGATCACTTGAGAGATCTAGAGTCTATTTTGCAAAGGTGTCGAAGCCATGGCATCTCACTCAATCCCAAGAAGTCAATTTTCTGTGTGACTGAGGGAAAATTGTTGGGACACCTAGTCTCAAAAGATGGAATCAGAATTGATCCAGAGAGAGTCAGGGCAATTCAACAACTTAGTCGCCCTTCAAATAGAACTGTAGTCAAGTCATTCTTTGGTCAAATCAATTTTCTCAGAAGGTTCATTCCTGACTTTGCTGAGATTACAAAACACATTGTTGGGATGATGAGCGAGAAACAACCATTCAAGTGGAATGAAGTTGCTAAGAAGGCATTTGAGGATATCAAGGAAGCGATTGCAAACACTCCCACTTTGGTAAATCCTAATTTTCAAAAGGATTTTATTATTTACTGTTATGCTTCAGAACACACCATGTCAGGTATTTTGTTACAAAAAAATGAATTGGATGAAGAGGTTCCCATAGCTTTTATGAGCGTTCCCCTTAAAAAGCATGAGCTAAAATATTCTTTAGTTGAAAAACAAGCTTTCATTGTGGTTAGAGCTGTTAAACAATTCAGATATTATATACTTCATTCTCATTCAGTTGTATTTGCTCCAAATTCAGCTGTGAAAAGTATTTTGACTTAGTAAGAAGTGGGATTAAACAATAGAGCAACATGGGTTGCTAAAATTTAGGAATATGATCTGGAAGTTAAGCCTACTAAGTTGATCAGGGGTCAAGGCTTATGTAAGTTGATTGCTGAGAACAAAGAACAAGAAGGAGAAGGACTCCCCACAGTCTTATTGGTAAGCTTGCAGGACCCATGGTTTCTAGATGTAGCACATTATCTTACATATGGGGATTGTCCTAATCACTTAACTCCTAAAGAGAAAAGAAATCTGAAGCTAAAAGCTGTGAAATATGTTATTTGGGGGGATGTCCTTTACAAGAAAGGATTAGATGGAACTTTCCTGAGGTGTGTAGATAAAGAGCAGCAAGATAAGCTCTTGGAAGTTTTCCATAATGAAGCTTGTGGTGGACATTTTTCTTCTTCAGTTACAACTTTCAAAATCCTCAGAAATTGTTACTACTGGCCAGGGATGTTTAAGTATGCATATAAATGGATGGCTAACTGTGAAAAATGTAAGATGTTTTCAGGAAGGCCACAACTTGCAGCTCTACCTTTGAGGCCCGTTGTTATTGAATAACCCTTTAAACAATGGGGATTGGATTTTATTGGGCCTATCTCACCCCCCTCAAGTGCAGGGCATACCCACATCTTAACAGCAACAGATTATTTCACAAAATGGGTTGAGGCAGCCCCTGTAAAAAGAACAACTTCGGAGGTGGTTTGTAATTTTCTCAAAGAAAATATTTTGGTACGATTTAGTTTCCCCCAGAAGATTGTAGCAGATAATGCTACCAGTTTCTCTTCAGTGGAAATGACTTCTTTTTGTTATGAACATAGTATATCTCTCTCCCATTCATCAGATTACTACCCCCAAGGGAATGGACAAGCTGAGTCCAGTAACAAGAATCTGATTGCTATCATGAAGAAATTGGTGAATGACAACCCCAGAGATTGGCATAAGAGGTTGTATGAAGCACTCTGGGCCAACAGAATAACTCCAAAAAGAGCAATTGGAATGGCTCCTTTTGAATTAGTTTATGGAATAGGTGCCCAATTATCTTTACCTCTAGAGCTATCTACAGCCAAGTTGCAAAGTGTAATTGAGGATCAATATTTCCAAGATTCCCTGGAGAAAAGGATTATGTATTTAACTAAGATTGAAGAAGAGAGAAATGAGTTGGTTGACCAAATTACTATACATCAGGCTAGAGTTAAAGAAATTTTTGACAAGAAAGCAAGGCCTAGGAAATTTATGGAAGGAGATGAAGTATTACTGTGGGATAGAAGAAGAGAACCAAAGGGTGCACATAGCAAATTTGACTCTCTTTAAAAAGGACCATTCAGAATTCATCAAGTATTGGGTCCAAATTCTTTTAAATTGGAGTATCCTGATGGAGTTACTTTACCCCTGTCCTATAATGGACAGGACCTCAAGTTGTATCATCTGTAAAACAGGGTCCCCTGTTTTGTACATAGTCTTCCCTTTTGTTTAGTTTTGTGTTTTTCTTTTCCCATTTTTGTTTTGTCCCGTTCCGTTTCCTTTCTTCTCTATTTTCCTTTTTCTGCAAAACCAGAGCTTCTGAGTTCTCTACATTTTGCCATAAAATGCAATCCCTAGTCAGAGCCAATGTTACCTTTTGAGTCGCCCATATTTATTTATTGATAATATTTCCTGAACAAGAGCCGGTTTGCTGTGTCATATTTTGGGTCATACCTTTTGTTTCTTAAATCAGCTCTTAATCCTTCAAATTTTACCCGTTTATCATCTTTGTAGACAAGGTTACTTAAGGTTTGAACCTTTGAACCTGAACCATTCTCAAAGTTCAAAGTTCAAATGGTTCGATATGTCTAAAGTGTCTCATAAAGCAAGCTATTATTCTATAATGTCTTATATGTCTTTGAACTTTTAGTTTGAACTTGAACCTTTCGTTCAAGGTTCAATGGTTCAATGGTCTAAAGTTCAACACTCATTGCCTTCTAATAAGTCAGGTCACGTAGTTACCTTGTGTAATTAACATATCGTTGAACCCTCCGCTTGTACTCTATAGCAAAGTTCAATGTTTCAAGGTTCAACAGTTCACTGTCTCATAGTTGGAAGCCTTTTACCAAAGCCACGTAACTGTTTGTTGGTCTTCATAACCCTTGCGTCTTTGAAACTTTGTATTGAACCATATCTTTACAAGTTCAATGGTTCATGAGCTTAAGTTCCATATTTTCGTAAGTGAATCCTTTGCTCATCTATATGATCCAATTGATATGGTCAAACCACCGCATTGAACCATGTCCTAAAGGTTCAATGGTTCAATAGTTCAAAGATTTGGTGATTTTGGTCCCATTTATTCCCGTGGCTTTCTAAGTCAAATTTAGTAGAAAAGTTGGAGGAAAATATGTCAGAAACTCATTATGAAATTGAGAGCTCTAATTTGCCGGAGGCTACGGATAATCATTATACATCATGATGGCACGTGAATAATACTTTCTATTAATGAAGAAGTCAGAATTCATGTATTTTCAAATATTTTTGGCACGTATTATTCCAAGCGATAATTGTTCAATCTGGTTAGTGCCATTATTAACTAAGAACAAGCCAAGTTTAGCAAGTAAACATACTGTGCAACGTGGATGAGAATAGCGCCGGAAGTGTAAGATTCTTGTTATTCAAATTTTCACAGTGATTTCAGATATCATGAAGGTGAGTTCTATTTTTCCCATGTGCTATTCCTAGTTCTTATATTGGAAAGAAGAATCTCTTGAATTTCTGTTGTTTTCAAAATTTGAAGTGTTTTTATTGTAATCCTCCAAGTATGGTTCTGAAATCTACATGTTTGAGGAATGAACATGGTCCTGGTCTTACCTATTCTCACTCTGAATTTGGAGATACTGCGCTGGTTCATTATGATTTAGAAGAATTTAGAGAAAGAACTAGAAACCCTGTTCAAACCCCTACGATGAAGAAAATTGTAGACAGCAGTTTAGTTGAAGCTGCAGCTTTTCCCTAGGCTATACTGTGCCCAGAATTGGTTCAAAAGTGTATGAATAGGTACGACCCCCAAGACAGGTGCATCAAAAATACAAACGGTGATGCGCTTTTTCATGTCAATAGACAAACCCTCATGTCTATAATGAAGATACCGCCTAGAGAGGCGTATTCCAGCCTTGATATTACTTCTTCCTATGGGTATTTCTCAGAGAAGAAATTGACTTATAAAAGTGTGATAGCAAGGAACTGGCTGTAGAAATTTTAGAAGGGTGGTTCAAGGTTGCCTAGGCCACTTACCAGGGATCATTTGATTAAAGAAGTGAGGGATATTGTGGTATTGTTACATAGACTGAAGGGCAGTCAGCATGCCTATTATTGGGAGGATTGGATGTACTTTTTCATACAAGTCATCCTTCAAGGGGAACAATATTTAGATTGGGCCGAAATAGTGGCTGATTGTCTACATCAGGGTTTGAGCAATTGTCTGGGTAACAAAGATTTCTATATGTCTTCGTACCTGTTCTATTGTCTAGCATCTACAAGAGAGTGGTTTGACCTACCTCATGCACCCTTAGCTGAGAATAGTAAGATTTATGAATATTATTCACAGTTGTAGAGAAGGAATTGCTATGAAAATTATAAAAGGGTTAATGATGTCTTCACTGGGAAAATGACCTATGAACTAGCAGGTAATCTGGGTAAAAGAATGTCCAGTGAAGCAATGCTACTGATTAGCATCTATGGTAGCTTCTTCATTCAATTTTCTAAGTTCACTTACATAAGAGTTGGAGGATTTGATAGTGAACCTGTGAAGTTACCTAGATATGTGTTTGATCGTTTCGTGCTAATGGAGGCATGCAGACAGCTAGCACATGTAGATAAGAAATTCTCATCAAAAAAGGGTTTTGGTATTTCTTTTCCCATTGAACTTGGGCATTATTCATGCCAATCAAAATCTAATGCTTTGAATTTGGAGGTGAACCTTAAAAGGTTCAATTTTCAGTTCTTCACTGCTAGGTCTCAATTTGACGGCAAAGGATTTGTCAAAGATAACCTAGATCCTGGAACAGGGCTTTCACACATTCCTAAGCTAGAGGATTGCTGGGAAGACTGTCTAGATGAATTTGAGGTTAGGAGAAGGCTATGGTCTAGGTTTTCTTTGGGGCAGATAATTACTCTCAACTTAAACATGGATATTTCTGGAATCATTGATGATGAGGAACAGGTAGTTGACCCACAGTTTGAGAGAGTAGAACAATTACCTATTCCAGAAGTTGACTAGAGCAAAAAGGAGGAAGATAGAATTAAAGTTAAAACTCTTCCAGTGATAGGGAGAACCAAGAAATGGTTGAGGGAAAAGAGACAGGAAGGGCTTCAGGATAAAAATGCCCATCAATTCACCTCAATAATTGGATCTTCACTTCCCATAAACTCTTCTAACCAACCTATTGCTATCTGTGGTGCAGGTGCTTCCAAGCCATTAACTGAAAGAAGCCCTACCACTAAGAGGTCTAGAAGAGTCCTCACAGATATTTTACCCTCTCGTGTTACCAGGTTGAGAACTAAAGGGAAAAGAAAGAAACAGGTTTCTGAAACAATAGTTGTTGATTTGAATTCAGAGGAAGATTCAAAAGAACCTATGGGGGACAAGGAGCTAAGTCCACATAGAACAGAGGAAGTTGACATCGGGCCACAGTCAGGGGCCATTCTAGAGACCCCTGAAATATTGATGATTTCAAATGTATCCTCTGATGGATTAAACCCTAAGAAAACAACCTCAGCCCCTGCACCAAAGTGGCTAGAGAGTTCTCTCTCCGACAAGAAAAAAATAATTCCTTTTGTTATCCCTTTGGAGGACATGGTAAGAAAATGTTGGGGAAAATTCCCAAGTCCAAGAAACTCAAGACGACATCTAGAATAGACATTGATCCAAACACTGGTAACTGGAGTGCTGAAATAGCTAAGCCAGTGACTGAGGAAGAAGTTCAAGATCCAACTGTGCACAATTTCACTATGGAGAGAGTGGATCTCAGTACTGCTTCTAGAGCTGCAGATGTCCACCACCTTGAAGCATCTACTAAGAGGATGGTCAGTCGAACCTGGAAAGATGAAAAGGACAAGAGGGAGTTGAAACAAACTCTGCATTCAATGGCAGAGTACATTGATGCTATTCACAACCCTAACCTGCAGCCGATCTCATAGATCTCCCTATCTTTTGACCCGAAATCACCTGTTAACTAGAAGCTATTGGATCAAGTTCACAGAAGCAAAATGGTGACAAAAACATTTGACAGGTGGTTGGATAGCATTGAGCAGAAAGGAACCAAATACATTCGTGAACTCAAGAGCATATATGATCTGACTGCTGCCACCATTGAAGATCTTAAAGCACAGGTTGCTGTTTGGGCGAAAGATGAAGGTAAGTGGGTGAATGAAATAAAGCAAATAGATGAAGTTCAAAAATATGGGCTGGCAAAATTTTTGACAAAAAAGAACCTGACTGGTTTGGATGAGGATTTATTATATGTGAACAAGAAAAATATTGAATGGAGGAATTCCATTTCCTGGCAAGGACGCTTTGAACTGACAAAGCTAATTAAAAAGATAACAGAATTTACTCAATCATTGCAACATGACTTGCAATGTATTGATGTTAAATACATAAAAGTTGATGGAAAACTAGTGGAAGATGTCAACGCAGTGGTCCAATCTTTCAAAGATAAAATCAGCTTCATCAAAGAAAATGATAATATTTTAATTGAGGATTTCTCCCAGATTTCTAAAGTTGAGTCACTACTTTATCTCTGCATCGATGCACTTCTAGAACACAAAGAAAAATTTGGGAAAATGCGAAGGGAAAAGGAAGTTTGGAAGTCAAGAATGAAACATATAGGTATTCCCAACTTCTCAAAGATTTAGGAGTTCATTGCAGCTTTTCAGGAGTGGAAGACCCAACGTGCTTCCCAAGCCACCGATAATAAATCTGGAGATGCAAATCCGTTGTCCCAGTCATGATCTCATTGGCTCATTTTCTTTATTTTAGTTCCTCTTTTATGTTATTTTCAGCAATCTTGATCTTTAAAATCAGTTGTTATAAACTAAATCCCATACGGGTCAGAGTTATGTTAACTCTAGGTTTGATTTACTCAAAGACATGATTAAGACATTCATATATATAGGTTTTTAAAAATCTTTGAAAAGATATAGAAGGTTAGGAAAAGGAAAGAAAGGGAATTTTTAGCTAAACCGTTTTATGGTTTACATTATGTGATGATTGTCTGAGAAATTTTTCATCTGTGAATGAGAAGAAGAAACAATTACTGCTTACTTGGATCTGTGCGTCTGAGTGTTTGGAGTTAGATTTTCTCTGTGAAATCTCCTTTCATCTGGTAATTGCTCTTTTATTGGACAACTCATCATATGTGTTCTATTATTTATTGGTTCAGCAAATTCATATGTATGTGTTCATGTATTTGAATGTATCAAAACTAGAATCTGTGTATTCTATTACTCACTATTACTGCATAAATTTACCACATTCATAACATAGTTATGTATGAATGTCAGTTTGCCTTAAGCATTTTCTGGTAAAAAGTGCATTTGGATAGTTGAATAGATTAAATTCATTAAAAATCTTAAAGGGAGCTGTACCTAAATTCAGAGGGGAACTAATTTAAAAAGTTCACCCATTTGTTGCTTAATTCATTTGTTCTTCAAAGAGGGGTATAGAGTCAAAATAAAATATTTTCATAATAAGGACAAATCTGTTAGCCAAGACAAAGTCAGATAGATATGATATTGTAATTGAATGCAATTGTGCGAATGTAATTGAGCATTGTGAAGGAGAAATCAATTTTTTCTGTTTCAAATACAAGTTAATGGCCAGTTTGAGGTCTGTGGCTTGTATGTTGAGAGATACAAAGGATTTTCAACTGGTGGGACCCGCACATACAAGTGTGATTGTATGTATATACAAGTTGCGATTACAAAGGGTAAAGTGCATGATTGTATGTGCTAGTTTTTTGTATGTATGTTTCACTTGTATCTTTGCATATACATGCCGATATACAAAGGCCGATATATAGGGAGTTTTCAGCCAAAAGGATGCAGTTCTTCAGTGATGGGTCCCAGTTTCAGTTCGACAGCAAATCAAGAGGTGCCACATGGCAGTGGCGAATGCATATACAAGGGCTCTTGCACATACAAAGATGATTTAAGAGGCAATTTTAAATGCATATCCTGAAAGCGATTACAAAGACCTTTTAGGTGCCAAAGACAGAGATAAATGCAAAGCATTTTGTACATGCAAAGGCAGACTCAGAGGTATTTTCAGAGGCCAATATATACACAGATGCAAAGTGATATATACAGGCAGTTGATCGAAGCTTTGACCACCTATATCTCCTCCATCCTGATGAATTTTGACATGTTGTAAGAGGCAAAAGTGCATGTTTTTGCCTCCTCTTTCATTTGGCAGGGTTTTTGAGGTGATTTTCTAGTTTTCATTTTTTAGATCTGGCTTTGCATATTTCAGCCAATAAGATGTTTCAGCGGCTGTCTTGAAAATGCGAGGGACTTTTCTTCTCCCCAGTGGCTCCGGTTGGTGGTTTATGCAAGTGCATTCATGGCATATGGGCTCTTTGTCTTGCAGGACCAATTTCTGTGCGTTGGACAGCATTCTTGGGGGTTTTCCTCCACGCCTTGTCCTATCCCACGTCTTGACGACCATTCTCTATTGTTTTTCGCCCTATCAAAGGCATGGTCCATGTCCCTTCGCCATACCTCTACCCATGCACCCCTGGTTCTGGAATTTATGGCTTGGGTTCCGTAAATCAGAGACTCGTTGCTTTTCTAGCAAGAGTCTGACCTATAAATGAAATGTAAACTCTCTTGTTGAAGAGGATGGTTTTATTGGGGCTATTATGCTACCAGATTTTCTGTAGACAGATCCTTTCTGTTTCTGAACATTTTGCATTGTAATGGCTTTTGGGCCTTCATGATTAATATATGTTGACTTCTCGCCTCTCTTATGTCTGGATTTCTGTGTTTTAATTGAAGTTGTAATCTACTCTGTGGGTAAAATGGCTCCTCTGCAAGTTTAATTTTCATACCAAAGCCTCAATCAGTTATAAGCCTGTGTAAATCTCCCTCCGCATTGAAAAAATCATTGTTGTGTCTACACCATGACCACCATCGCTCATTAAATCTGGTGTATCACCGCCCTTCCCTTTCAGTTTTCCTTCTAACTCTTTTCCCTTGCAAAATCTTAGCACTAGGTTTAGTCACACTGCTCTAAGTAATAGGCTTAGAGAGAGGAACCAGCCTTCTCTGGAGGTCTGATCTCAAATCGTAAGGTCCCACACTTCGAGATCATTCCCATGTTACCCCGGATTGCTAAAGTTTCATAACCATAGCAAAGGGTGCAAATCTGGGTGATAACAGTTTTTGGCACGCCCGGTGGGATGAAGAATTAAGAATAACAAGTTCAAGTACTACATTTGATTACTAGTTTTGATGTACAGCCAGTGATATCCAGACCTGTGAGAGGTTGAAACTTGCACATCTGGCGACTCCAAACTTTGGTCTAGCAGAACCAATGTATTTCTGCTTATGAGAAGAATACATACTAGAAGCAGCTCTTTGCCTTTCGAATACCTACAATTATCCCCACCTAGGAGAAGAGGGGTAACAACTGAGAAGCACAAGAGGACTCGTGTCCAGTCTAGGAGAGCCAAGTCGACTCCCCCTACCATTGGAGCTCATACCACCCCAAGGGCCTCAGTCACAATGATTCCTGCAGCCAAAAATTAGCCCTTCGTCGCTTTCAATAAAGGTAGCCCGTTGAATCTAGCTCAGCATGATGATATCCATGTCGCTGCCCTAAGGAGTTTACCGTTCTTTCATGGTGAAGATCAGACCACTCCAGCTGAGCATATCAAGGACATTACAAACCTGTGTGTTGTCCATCATGTGACAGAAGAAAATGTAGCAATTATGCTGTTAGCAGCTTCCTTGAAAGGGAAGGCTCTACAGTGGTTTAGAAGTCTGCCGGTAAATTCCATAGATTCATGGGATCGATTGGGGGAAGAACTGTGTAGCTTCTTCGAGGACAAATCAGATCATCTATCGTTGGTGGAGCAGCTGTCTACAATCAAAAGAGCCCCTCACGAAGTAATGTCAAACTTCAACCACCATTTCCAAAAGACGTGGGACAAAATATGACCAATGGTAAGGCTTATAGCTGACCATGCATTCCTATATTTTTTGAGAGCTTTGAATAGTGACATCTCTGTCATGATTCAATCCATGGGAGGATTTTCCTTACCACAAGCTTATACCATAGCCATAAGAGCTGAAAATAGTCTCATTCAGGCTGGTAAGATTGCCCCTAGGCCTCCTTTGCCAATTTTCCCCACTATTCAACCACCATTCCCAACATATGTACCTCCCATAGCTATTATACCTGCCACACCGACGTTACTAGTAGCTAATGTACAGCCAAATAGGTCAGAAAGCATTGCTCAAAATCAATCTTTCATGTTACAAGAGATCAAAGGATTGTTGCAATCTTTTGGTAATGAGCTGACTAATATAAAAAAGCAACAGTTCCAGAATAGACAGCCTTATCAGCCGCATAACCAAGGGCAAAGCCAGCCTTATCAGCCACATAGCCGAGGGCAAAGCCAGCCTTATCAGGGACAGACCAACCCTACCAAGCTAATAGGCCACCCTACTAGAATAATTACCAGGGAGCTAGGCAGAACATGAATAAGAGGCCTTTCCAGCCTTACAATCCTATGCCTGCCCATGTTGTTCGTGACATCATCCCTATTTAGAACAACCTAGCATCTGAGTACGAATGGTACTCTCCAAGCAATCAGCCGCACGGTCAGGCAGCATGTCCTAACAGAACCACAAATCAAGCTCTGACAGTGCAGAATGTTGCAGTTTCACAGCTAGGCACATCTAATGAGGGGACTGTGCAGCAGATGGAATAGCCTCAGCATCATACTGCCTTCATAAATTGGCAGGAAAATGAGTTTTGTGGCATGAATAGTGAAGACGCTCCAGTTGCAGCGAACACAAGAGCGAAAAGAAGAAGTTTTGAAATGGATTAGGCAACAAATAAAGAAAAAGGCCCTGCTAGTCCGTCTACATCCCAGTTTCCCCATTTGTTGCAAAGGAATGCTCAAGCAAGTACCAGAGAGTAGCCTCATTTACAGGCTGACATTGCTGCTGCAAGGCCACATCAGAAGGTAAGTGCCATTCCACCTTTCAATATTATTGAGAATATGAAGAAGGCGAACGTGACAATGTCTATGTGGGATTCCCTAGCAATCCCTGGCCAAAAGGACATATTGCAATCTGCCTTATCTGACTTGAAAGTATCCAAAGATACAACTCTTGACCCAAATAGGGCTGTCCTTACCAATTCACCCCCAGACAATAGTAAGCAACCAAGCAAGACTGTCAATCCACTTCCATTCTATGTGTCGCTAATAATAGGAGATAAGCTAGTGCACAATTGCATGGTGGATAGTGGTGCAAGTAGTTCTGTTATGCCAAAATAAATCACAGACCAACTGGGATTGAGATACTAGCCCCTAACAAAGGGTGTACTCCAGCTAGATGGCACGGCTATCAACACTGTAGGTGTGATAAAGGACCTAAGCCTCACCTTGCATACCTATCCAAACATTTCCATCACTCAAGAAGTGTTCATCATAGACCTACCTCCCCATTTTGTCATGTGTTTGTCAAGGGAATTCACAGCCAAGATAGGAGGATATTTATCCTTGGACTGGTCCCACATATTTTTCAGGACCAGATATGGCACCAAAGTAACCCTGAAATCTGAATTGCTTTCAAATCACCACATAGAGCCCTACACTCCAAGTGTCGTTAATGCAAATTGCATTATCTCTAATGATCCTAAGCTTGTGGCTACTCAGCAACTGCAAGCTGAAAGTATACTAGAGGTACTGTTAAGGGAATGGGCCTTGGAAAATATTGTTGATGGTCCTGAGGAACACATTCAAGAGACTAGTATGGGAGTGTACATACTACATGAACCTGAATCAGAAATTCTGAGTCTTGTAAGGGGCCCAGAGCCGCAGATAGAAGAGAAAGATCAGGTATGGAAAATGTACTTTGATGGCTCTAGAAGTAGGAATGGATCTGGTCGTGGTGCAATGCTTGTGTCCCCTCAAGGCAACAAGTATTATTCTGCTTTCCATTTTGCCTTTTCATGCACTAATAACACTGTCGAATATGAGGGGTTAATCCAGGGATTGCAGTGGGCAAGAAAGAGGAGGATTGGCTGTTTACATGTGTTTGGGGATAGTGAACTCATTGTAAACCAGGTGAGAGGATTGCATGCTACAAAGAATGATACTTTGAAATGCTATAAGCATAGGGTGTGGGATATGATTGAAGAGTTTGACGCGTTCAACCTGATATCTATCCCACGAAATCAGAATTACCATGCAGATAGGTTAGCTGCAATTAGGGCTCAGTTTGACATCCCCAGTGACATTCAAAGGGAGAAGGTGTAGCCTCATGTAAAAATAGTTGATAGACCCTCTATCCCTGATAATGACATTCATTGGCAGGTCTTCAAAAGTGATGAGCAAATCCTGCATTTTTTGTTAGAAGACGATGAGTTCTCTGTGGTAAACCAAGATAAGCTCAAACAACAGTATGGCAATGATCAAATTGTTCAGTTGAGAACAAACAAGCTGCCCAAGGGACTGGTAACACTGGAGTCTATTTTTGGCACTGATGATCAGATGAAGAGGACCAAAACCGGCATGCAAAAAAAAGAGGAGCACTACAAGGAGCTAGAAATTTTTAAGGGTAAGCTTCTCATGATTGGAAAAATCTGTTCGCCTGAGGATAGAAAGGCTTTTATTGGTCTGTGCCATAAATTTGAATATGTGTTTTCCTAGGATTATTTAGACCTAAAAGGATTTGACCCTCACATAGCCCAACATACCATAGAATTAGAACCAAGCACAAAACCTGCAAGGCAGAAGCAAAGGCCCTTAAACCCAAAACTTGAGCCCCTGATGATTAAAGAATTGATCAAGTTGATCAAGGGAAAGATCATTTTCCTAATCAAACATACTTCTTGGGTCTCCAACCTTGTCCCTGTGAGAAAAAAGAATGGAGAGATCAGACTGTGTGTTGATTTTAGAGATCTAAATAGAGCCTCCCTGAAGGACCACTACCTACTGCTCTCAATGGAGCAGATCCTACAGGTAGTAGCTGGCTCAGAGAGATTCTCCTTGCTTGACAGTTTTTCTGGTTATAACCAAGTGTTAGTCAAGGAGGAGGATCGGTATAAAACCACTTTTACTACCAAATGGGGCACCATGGCCTACAAAAGGATGACTTTTGGCCTCTCAAATGTTGGCTCTTTAAGAGAGCCATGGATATGGCCTTTAAGGGCTTTCTTTATAAATTGGTGCTGGTGTACTTTGATGACATAACGGTCTTCTCCAAGAATGCATCTGAGCATTTATCCCATTTGAGGCAAGTATTTGAGAGATGCAGAGAGTTTGGGATATCTCTCAATCCCAAAAAATGCATTTTCACTATTCATGAAGGCAAGCTGTTGGGGCATGTCGTGTCAAAGGAGGGAATTACCATTGATGCAGAAAGGGTAAGAGCTATTCTGGAATTGCCCTTACCTAGCCACAAGAAGGGACTTCAAATTTTTATTGGCAGGATTAATTTTTTGTGAAGGTTTATACCTGATATTGCAAATCTCTTGAAGCCTTTGATGTCCATGTTAAAAAAGAATACAGTTTTCAGTTGGACGAAAGAGGCCAAACTCAGCTTTGATTCCATAAAAGAAGCATTGTCAACTACACCAACCCTGATAAATCCTGATTTCTCCAAGGATTTTATTTTATATGCTTATGGTGGTCTGGATACCATTTCTGTGATTTTGGTGCAACAACAGAGTGAGGGTTTTGAATAGCCAATCACTTTTTTCAGCCAGGGCTTAGAAGAGTATGAACAAAAGTACAGCTTCATTGAGAAGCACGTCCTTGCAGTGGTGAGGAGCCTCAAGAAATTCAGACATCTTATTTCTAATAATAAGATACATGTAATGGTTGCTCACCCTAGCGTAAAGGAGTTCCTGCTGAGTAAGGACGTCAATGAGAAAAGAGCTGGGTGGATTACCAGGGTCATGGAGTATGACGTTGACATCAAAATAACCAAGCTTGTCCGAGGAAAAGGACTCAGCGAATAGCTTGCTGCTAGTTCTGAGAATGAAGCAAGTAGGGAAGAGGAGGTGTTTCTAGCCATTGGAGATGAGCATCAGGCTGATGCAGCAGCAGTGGGCACAGGTTGGGTGTAGGATATGATTCATTTCTTGCAAACTAGTGAATGTCCTGCAGGGTTAGATAGAGCCAAGAGGAGATACTTTAGACTACAGTCCATCCCATACATTTTGATCAATGGCATCCTTTTCAGGAAAGATTTTAATGGCGTATTATTAAGATGCATTGATGAAGCTCAGACTAGCAAGGTGCTGCGTGAATTTCATGATGGAATAGCAGGGGGTCATTTTGCCCCAAGGACTACTGCTTGGAAGATAATGAGAGCTAGATATTACTAGCCTAGCTTATTTAAATATGCTCATGCATGGGCTAGAAAGTGTGTGAAATGTGCCATTTTTGTAGGCAAGGAAAGGCTGCCAGCTCTACCCCTGCAGCCATTTCAAGTAGAGCAACCCTTCATGAGATGGGGCATTGATTTTATAGGCCCCATTAACCCATTGTCTAGTGCAGGCTACAAGTGGGTGCTCATAGCAACTGACTACTTCACAAGATGGACTGAGGCAGTGGCCCTAAAGGAATCCAATGAGAGTGTTGTCTTAAACTTTTATAGTGATTTGGTATCTAGATTTGGGGTACCTAATTCAATCATCTCAGACAATGCATTAGATTTTGTTGGATTAAAGATAACTGACTGGGCTGTGAAGAATGGGATCTATTTGGGCACTTCATCAAATTATTACCCCCAGGGTAATTGCCTAGCTGAGTCCACAAATAAAAACCTCATAAGGATCATCAAGAGAACAATGGAAGGCAACTAGAGGACCTGGCATACCCATTTAAAATCTTCTTTACAGGTAGATAGAATCACTCCTAAGAGATCTATTGGGAACTCTCCATATATACTAGTTTATGGAAAAGAGGCAAGATTGCCTGTATCTGTAGAGCTGCCAGCTCTTGACATTATGAACTAGCTGGAGATGTTTGAAAAAGGGGATCCCATGGCTGTCAGATATGCTCAGCTCATGGAGCTTGAAGAAATAAGAGACAAGGCTATGAAGACTTTGGAGTATCATCAGTTTCAGAACAAGAAGGTTTTTGATAAGAGGGCCACTCCCAGAAGTTTTAGGGAAGGTGATATGGTGCTCAAATGGGATGAATTAAAAAGCAGGCCAGGGAAGCACTCCAAGTTTGATAGCATGTGGAGTGGCCCATTTCTCATTACTGAATGCAAGGAGCACAATGCATTTCAGTTATCAAATATGGATGGACAAAATTTGCCTATCCCAGTCAATGGGATACACCTAAAGAGGTGTTTTGAGGTATGAGTACTTTGTAAATCGATAGAATAGGTCTCTATGCTTTCAATAAGTGCTGCTGCACAATAGTTTAGATGCCTTTTTTGCTTTCGCTAAGTGCTACCTAGCACAGTTGGTGGGTTTCTCTTAGCATTTTTTTGTTTGGGCTTTTGGTCTTCTTGTGTCCTTCATTGCTGTCATGCTGGGGTACTGAGGTCAAGATGTTTGTCAAGGTATTTTCAGTCTCTTTTGACTCCATGCCCAATGGATGTAAGGCCATTGATCATTTGTTTAGCAGGCAAACACCCAGAGAGGTCACCAAAAATGTTATCCTATTTTCCTCTGCCCAGAGTTAAATAGTTAACCTAGTAATTTTCTTGAAAATCCTTTAGAAATAATCATACAAAGTGTAAATTCTCCAAAATCTCATGCTCTGCTTTGTCAAAAATCCCAAGATCTTGCCTAGAGAATCCTTGCAAAAAACCTAGAAAAACCCAAAAATCTTTTAGCTTTAACCATTTTCTATCATTGGGATTTTCTCATTTTTAGGGCTTGTATTTGTATGTATTTTGATGTACATTTGCATATACATTCACCTTTGTACATACAAAGGAATATGCAAAGAAATATACAAGGCAATGTACATCGGTGAGCAAAAAATCTCAATCAGCTTTCAAAAAAGGGTGGAAAAGGTGGTTGTATGCACCCCAAATGCATATCGGGTTTGTATATGCATTTGGGGAATCTTTCGTAGATTCCCCAGAATATTCTGTGCTTGCATAATAGTGGAATGTATATTGGGCTTGTATATTTGCACATACAAGTCGATATACAATGGAAAAACATACAAGGCTGAAAAACATGCATTTCCTACAGTGGAATGTATATCACCTCATATACATTCGCAAGATACAAGCAGAGTGTGCATCGGCCAACATACAAAGACAAAGATACATTTGCTACAGTGGAATGTACATTCGCTAATGTACAAGGCAGGGAGCATGCAAGTCAAAGATGTAAAGGATAATATGCAAAGGCCGAGATACAAGCGGTGGGGTCCATGATATACAAAGGCGTTTGTATATCCACAACATACAAGGAAAAATATGCATTTTCGGGTTATACATTACAGGAATATTCCATCAAAGATTCCTACTTGCATGTTGGGGCTTGTATGTTCTACTTGTATCTTTGCATATACAAGTCAATATACAAACAAGAACATACAAAGGAGTTTGTATATGGCCGAATATACAAGAGGTGGGGCTTGCGCATATACAAGGAGGATTGCATGTGTTCAACATACAAGTAAAGGCGCTACAGTGGAATGTATATCGAGTTGTATGTTCGCACATACAAGGCTGATATACAAGCAGAATATACAAGCCGAACCCAAAGGCTTTTTTCCAGAAAGTTTTATAAAAGTTTGAAATCCAGGTTGTATATTTTGCAGTTGTATATTGTGATATACAAGTGGAGATACAAAGGATGCATACAAGGTGGACTTGAACCAAAGGTCAAATTCAGCATATAAAAGTTTCAGGTCTGGCTTGTATGTATAAGTGCTTTGTATATTTGCACATGCAAAGAAATATACAAAGAAAGGAGATACAAGCCGGACCCGACAGAACAGTCAAATATAGTTAATGGCCAGTTTGAGGTCCGCGGCTTGTATGTTGAGAGATACAAGTGCAATTGTATGTATATACAAGTCGCGATTACAAAGGGTAAAGTGCATGATTGTATGTGCTGGTTTTTTGTATGTATGTTTCGCTTGTATCTTTGCATATATAAGCTGACATTCAAAGGCCGATATACAGGGAGTTTTTAGCCAACAAGATGCAGTTCTTCAGTGATGGGTCCTAGTTTTAGTTCGATGGCAAATCAGGAGGTGCCACATGGTAGTGGTGAATGCATATACAAGGGCTCTTGCACATACAAAGATGATTTAAGAGGCAATTTCAAATGCATATTCTGAAAGTGATTACAAAGACCTTTTAGGCACCAAAGATAGAGATACATGCAAAGCCTTTTGTACATGCAAAGGCAGACTCAGAGGTATTTTTAGAGGATGATATATACACAGATGCAAAGTGATATATACAGGCAGTTGACAGAAGCTTTGACTGCCTATATCTCCTCCGTCCTAATGAATTTCGACATGTTGTAAGAGGCAAAAGTGCATGTTTTTGCCTCCTCTTTCATTTGGCAGGGTTTTTGAGGGGATTTTCTGGTTTTCATTTTTGAGATTTGGCTTTGCATATTTCGGCCGATAAGACATTTCAGTGGTCATCTTGAAAATGTGATGAACTTTTCTTCTCCCCAGTGGCTCCAGTTGGTGGTTTCTACAGGTGCATTCATGGCGTATGGGCTCTTTGTCTTGCAGGACCAATTTCTGTGCGTTGGATAGTGTTCTTGGGGGTTTTCCTCCACGCCCTGTCCTATCCCACGTCCTGATGGCCATTCTCTGTTGTTTTTCACCCTATCAGAGGCATGGTCCATGTCCCTTCACCATACCTCTACCCATGTGCCCCTGGTTCTGGAATTTATGGCTTGGGTTCTGTAAATCAGAGACTCATTACTTTTCTGGCAAGAGTCTGACCTATAAATGAAATGTAAACTCTCTTGTTGAAGAGGATGGTTTTATTGGGGCTATTATGCTGCCAAATTTTCTGTAGACAGATCCTTTCTATTTCTGAACATTTTGCATTGTAATGGCATTTGGGCCTTCATGATTAATATATGTTGACTTCTTGCCTCTCTTATGTCTAGATTTTTATGTTTTAATTGGAGTTGTAATCTGCTCTGTGGGTAAAATAGCTCCTCTGCAGGTTTAATTTTCATATGAAAGCCTCAATCAGTCATAAGCCTGTGTGAATCTCCCTCCGCATTGAAAAAATCATTGTTGTGTCCGCACCATGACCACCATCGCTCACTAGATCTGGTGTATTAACCCCCCTTCCCTTTTAGTTTTCCTTCTAACTCTTTTCCCTTGCAAAATCTTAGCACTAGGTTTAGTCACACTACTCTAAGAAATAGGCTTAGAGAGAGGAACCAGCCTTCTCTAGAGGTCTGATCTCAAATCGCAAGGTCCCACACTTCGAGATCATTCCCATGTTACCCCGGATTGCTGAAGTTTCATAACCGCAGCAAAGGGTGCAAATTTGGGTGATAACTTGTATGTTGAGAAAGCATGTGGAAATGTTCCGGTGGTTCATTTGTTAGTTTTTTCCAATTGTGAGGAATTAGGACCCGGTCTATGGAATCTGATGTGCGCTCCCCATCATATTGGTATCAAAGCTAGAGAAAGGTCTAGGTAGTTATGTATTTGATTTTCTGAAGGTAGATGAATCCTATTCCTGTAGTGTGTGGGCAGGTGATGATGAGGTCTTTCGTGACCATTCACCAATAGAGGTTTGGCTGGAAGAGGGTGCAGAGTGAGGCCACTGCGAGAGAGAGTGGTAGTGCATCTCCAAGATCTGCTATTGGATGAGAGGAATTGGTCTGTAGCAGCGTGTAGGATGGACATCTGATTGAGCATTATGTTATAGTCAAATTGAGGATTTGTAGGAGTGTTGGCATTTGGGTGTTGTTTATGAATGTTTATGTCAGACAGAGAGAGCGAAGGAGAGCCTAGAGATATGCCTCCAAAGGTGATGACCACCGAAGTGGTCAAGAAATTTCAAGAGATGGAAGAGACGATTAAAATTGGAGTCAGGGAAGCACTCCAAGCAGAATTGAAGGCAATGAATATAGGCAAGAGGATAGAGGAAGATTCAGATGAAGAAGAAGAGAAAGAGGAGGAAATAGAAGAGGAACAAGAAGAGGCAAAGATACCGGCTGAACAAAAGCAATTCCTGGAAGCCATTAAGGCTATTGGCAAGGAATCTTCAGAGGCTTAGATAGATATCCCCATGTTAAGTGGAAAGATGAATGCTAATGAAGTTATGGAGTGGATTGAGGCTCTAAACAACTATTTTGAGTACAAAGAAGTTCCTGACAGTAAGAAGGTTAAGTTTGCAAAAATTAAACTCAAAGGTGCTACCCTTACATGGTGGAATTAAACCCAAGGAGAAAGGGTAAAGAATGGGAAGAGTATGATATCTTCATGGAGCAAAATGCTAGAGAAGATCAAGTCCCAGTTCCTTCCATCTGACTATGAGGTGCAAATTTATAGGTAGATGTAGAACCTTAAGCAAAAAGATATGGATGTGGCTACTTACACTAAGGAATTTCACAAATACACTCTTCATTTTGGGTATATGGAGGATGAAAAAGCCAAAGTAGCCAGGTATTTAAATGGTCTGAGGTTCCATATTCAAGATGAGATAAGTTTATTTACCCCTGAAACTGTGGAAAAATACTTTCAAGTAGCATTAAGAGCTGAAGAGAAGCTAAAGAGGAAAGGTGAGCAGCAGAGTAGAGGAAGAGGTGATAGAAATTTTAGAGGTAGTTTTGGAGGAAGAAGTCCTAACCAGAGGCCTAGTGGTGAGTCTAACCAAGAAGAGCAAGTTAGGGACTCAAGTAGCAGAGGAGGCTACTGAGGAAGAAGGCTAAATGAAAGAGGTGGGACAAATGGATTGGACAGAGGATCCAAGTTCTCCAACATGAGATGTTATAACTGTAATCAAATAGGGCACCTGACCTATAAGTGTCCAGAGAAGGCCTCAACTTCTCATGGTAATGAGAGAAGAACCACATTGACTCAAGAGGATGCAAGGAGTGTGACATCTCCTGAAGTAAATTTGGCATCAGAAGTGGGAGAAAGTTTGATGATCAAGAGGATGTTGCTCAAAGCACTAGTGAAGACTAAACCATCACAAAGGAGAGCTCTTTTCAAGATCAATTGCAAAAGTAAAGGTAAAATATGCAAAGTAGTCATAGATTCTGGTTCAACAGATAATATGGTGTCTAGGGAAATGGTGGATAAATTGAACATAGAAAGGATTCCTCATCAAACTCCTTACAGGGCATCTTGGGTAAGTGACAGTCAATCACTTTTGGTAAGTGAACAAGCATATGTTGATTTTCAGATTGGAGAATATAAGGAGAGAATTTTATGTGACATTTTGCCCATGGAGTGTTGTCACCTACTTCTAGGTAGGCCATGGCAATTTGATAGGCAAGCATTATATGATGGATATGCTAACACATACACCATCAAGAAGGATGGAATGACTTTTGTGATGACACCATTGCAGGAGGATGCTGAAGCAAAGAAGGCAACCAAGGTCATTTCGATGGGTAAGAAAGAGTTTGTGAAGATGCATGAAGACAAGACAAGGAAAGTTGAGGATACCTCAAGGAGTGAGGTTGCCAAAGATCACAATTTGAAGGTGAATTCAGTTTTGAATGATGGAGATCAGATGGCAATGTCTGAGATGGATCAGAAGAAGGTCACAGAGCAGGTCTCTAAGCAGCCACAAGTTGATTGGAAAGAAGAATATGCTATCATAGTAAGGACCATTGTTTGTCCTCTAGAACCAACAAGAGTTGGAACGCAAACATATTCTACCATAGCAGCAGTACAAGAAGCATCAAACAAGGTTTTGAATGCAGATGTTCAGGCAGAGATGACAGTAAGGAAGAATGGCAAATGAAGTCTGGGTTTGGTTGCAAGCACTCACTCATGGCAAGGTGTGAGTAGAGCCTACAATGCTAGGCATGAGTTTTTGATTCCATGGAAGCACGTTACAGTCCAGAGATCATGGGGAAGACATGATGTAGCAATGGATACAGGTGGTACAAGACAAGGACTCAACTCATGGGACATGAGTTCTTTTCAAGGTGGGGTGTATGGTGCAGGAGCACCTAACACAAGGTGGCCTCTATGAGGCATTTAAGTTTATGTTTGTTTAGAAAATCATGTTTGCATTGTAATAAGGTCTATTTGACCAATGCATTTTCATTTCAGCTTGTATCTAGGTTCATTTTGTAAGTCCCAAGTGACTTAGGGGACATTTGTCAAATTGTAACCGCATAATGCCAAAAATAGGTAGTTGGGCAGTTGGAGGCTATTTAAAACGGTTGTCTCCCAGCCGCTTGGATTGGTCTCCTAGCCGCTTGGAGTCAGTTTGGTACTACTCTAGGCAAGTTTATAAACCCAAGGAATTGAACAAAGTCAGATAGATATGATATTGTAATTGAATGCAATTGTGCGAATGTAATTGAGCATTGTGAAGGAGAAATTGATCTTTTCTATGTTGTCAATTTGTTTCCATTCTCTATAAATATGAAATTGCATAGCTATAGATTTCCTTTCCCTTTTGTGTTTTCATTGTTGCAAAATGTTGATGTGAAGCATTCCATTGGTGAGATTTCTGTTGAAATCAGTGGAATGACTTCAATGTACTATATCTGTCTATTTCCTATTTTGTTTTATTATTTTGTGGTGCAGAGGACCAAATTAGAGTGTGCACAGTAGATCGCCTAGCATCTCCATGTGCTAGGGTTTGACTAGAGGAGTTGAAATCGTTATCGGTAAGACCATGGCCATCGATGAAGTATTCCTTGCTCAGAGCGACGAGGATGGTCTGGCTGAAGAGAGGTTCAAGCCATTAAAAGGCAGTTGTAGTCTAAGGTTTGTGTCGGGGTGACGAGGGACATCTTACATCGATGGAGATCCATTGGGAGGAAATGGCTGGCGGCGAGAGATCTGAGGGTTTGGCTGAAGGCATTCATCACACCAACAAGGGGTGGGTCCATCGATGCATCGGCCTAAGTGTAACGGCGTAAGTTTTGAATGTATGTTGAGAAAGCATGTGGAAATGTTTCAGTGGTTCATTTGTTAGTTTTTGCCAATTGTGAGGAATTAGGACCCGGTCTGTGGAATCTGTTGTGCGCTCCCCATCAATTTGACGAGTGGAAAACCCTCTAGGGATGAAAAACCACTCTAGAAAATGCCTCACTAGCTTAACCAAAATGTGCTTCACTAGAAAATACAAATGCCTCACTGGCGTTTTGTGCCTCACTAGCTTTTATATAATCTCATGAATACAATATAGAATTTTAATCAATACAGAGGGTTACTCTGATCCTCAACAAGCCACTCTTTGACTATCTTATTATTTGAGACTCAAGAATCAATACAACAGCTTATTAACACTCTGGTATAACCTTAATGATAGTGCAATAAACACAAATCATCAAACTCACATCAGATGTTTACATAATGCCCGTTTTACATAATTTCACCAGGTCTTCTTTCTCTCATGAAACAATTTGTGTATGTAACTAAAATTCTTCAACTAGCTCAGATAGTTTTCAATTGTAGTAGAATCTAACAAAGGTATGTGGTCGAATAGACCCATATAGAACTTGTTACAATGCCTTTGAAATAAGAAATATTTAACAACAGTTTGAGTTTGTTAACAATAATAAACCTTTAACCACAGTGATATCATATAATGTTCAAAACTATTTAATGAAATAAAGAATCTTTATCAAACTATAGACACCAACTCATACCAAAAAGGAGCATCATCAATCTATCCTCAACATTTGAGCAAGAAACCCTAGGGTAGAGTTAATCTTTCAACCCCTAACCATGGATGAATCAAACATTTGCAAACCTTTTGTCAAAGTTTAGGAACTATATAACCATTCACAAAACCCTAACTATTCTTCAACAAAAAGATAAGTAATGTATGAAATGACAACCACTACAATCTTCAACTTATAACTATAATCCAACTCATGATAAAGTCAAAAACACCACTTAAAAAACTAGACTGTCATAGCTCGAAAAGAGCAACAAGATTTATATAGTTTTTCCCTTTTTCGCACAGGTACAGAACTGTAATAAATAATAATCAAAGCTTCACCATTTTCATTTTTAATATCTTCAAGCACCATAGAGACTTCTTCATGCACCCAAAGAAAAAGAAGAATATCACTTATTTTGATATGCCATTCATGCCTCAAAAAGTAACTGTCGAGAAGACTATGAGCTCAAGAATAATTGTCCAGCTTCAACTCCACTAAACTGAGTATTGTCTTATCAAAGAATCCCCATCATGATACATAATCTTCAAGAAAACTTTGTAAAATGATGAAACCCTAAGTAGAATGCATCATATCTCAAAGTTTCAACATCATGAAATGATTAACAAAACATCCTTTTTGCCCTATATGCCACAGTCACTAAGAGCAACAGTTTACCCCAGAAGGAACATGTGACCAACAATAAAAGCATAACCTATATGCCACGGTCACTGAGAGCAATAGTTTACCCCAGAAGGAACAGGTGACCAACAATAAAAGCATAACCTTTTGACTTGATAAGAATGCCGACAACCTGCTGATCATGCTAACTTCTTAAGTGGACCGATAATGCTTTAAGCTTATCAATGATTTTCAAACTATATCAACTAAATGCCCTTTAACAAATAATGATACACAATATGATGCCCCTCTTAGTGATTTTAATCACATAAAAAAAATGATATGGTCAATGAAGACTTTAAGACATTGGCATAACCTTGCATTTTTCTTAAAGAAATAAATGAAACATCATAGAAATAATGACCTGGAGACCAATAACTTTGCACTGTCTAAAGATATAGAAGATATCACAATGCCAATTAAAACAAACTGATACAAGTGAGTCCACTGTAATGTCAAACAAGAGATCACTACGCTTGCATACCAAGTCACTCAAAGATTTCCTATGGATATGAAACCAACTCAAACTAAATACCTCTTCCAACTGAGTGTATGAAACCAATGCAACTGAAGAGCATAGAAAGTGCCATAACCAACATGTACTTGTAGAGCATGTAGAGAAAATACATCTGTAGAGCATGTGAATAAGACATCAAGGAACATCAAGAATACCATATACCATAGCCAAGTGAATGTAACAACAAGGATACCATACCATATCAACTGTCATCATATATCAACTGTTATCATAGTATGAAAATCATAGCATGTGAATACATCAACAACCAACTGTCATAATATCAACATGACAGTATGTGATTTTCAATAAGTACTTTGACCAATATTCATGATCCTAATATGGTAAACAAGATAAATATCCAAATAGAAACAAATGATAACACATCCATGGATCTTGCAACATAAAGTAATGATGTCATCTTGAACTCCTGTATCTTCACTATCATACCAAGTCAACAAGAGTGCAATTTAACCATAATAGACTACATTATGCAAAGAAAGTGAACCAAATGGGCAACCAAATGTGCAAGCTCATTGAGACCAAGCTCACTTATTATATAAAACCAAATATCCAAATACCTCTGCTATGCCAACTATCATGATGCAATAGTCATTGTACCACAAACCTGAGATTTTTTGTATTTGACATCAAGGACAAAAACTAAGAGGGCAACAAACTCCCCCTCTATCCTTAATGGAAAAACACAACTCTCTCTCCCCCTTTTTACATCAAAGGCAATGGGAGGAAGAATTGTATAATTTCCTCAAAGATAAATCAGAAACCATAAGCCAGTATGCTCCAAAAAGAAATGACAAACAAAAATAGAGAATATAAACCATACCATTACTATCCAATGGAGCATGAAACATCCAGAATGGCCTGAAATACAACTGCACTGTCAATACCATAGAAATGAGCATATAAATGAGCATGTATCAGATGCCAAGCAAAACCAAAGATAAGAGAACTGTCATCTAAGTACAACATCACTGTCACCACCATCAAGAACCAACTAGAATGCATAAATAGCAATGATCAAAAAGCAAGAAATGTAGGCATCAATAGAACAACATCAAAGCACCAATATAACATCTTTATATACCACTGTACCCATGTATCAACTATCCTCAAAAAATTGATAAAACTGTGCATGAACCAATGTCCTCATAAATGTTGAACTGCCAGAAGAAATAGAGGAACATTTACATCAACGTGCTTAGCACTGCCTGTTTATTTGTTGATTAACCATCTACATGCTCATTTTTCTAATTCATTTTTAGAATTCCTTTTTAGAAACAATTGTTGGAAGAATTTAATCTTCTGTCAATGCATTAACTTCAGCCTTCCCCCGCGTCAGACCTGGGGATCTCCCAAATCAGACCCTAGCACCATTTGCACTTGCCAACTTTAATTCAGTAGGTGATTTTGAATTTGAAATGAGTTTGAGCGCCCATTTTCTGGGCATGAGTAAATGAGACAAAAGAGAGGGAAAGAGTGTTGACCAAATAGAAGCAAGAGAGAGCCTGCAATAGTAGAGGTGCAAGAGGAATGTTCCAAAAGAGAACAACATAGTGAAAGCAGAAGGAGAATATTTTAGAGGATAGAAGGTTCTATGTGCAGCAACACAAGGTACGCACAGGCAACTACGGAGTTCCTATAAGCAGCTCTAGAATCAAATAGTTTGCAGCTCCAGTGATTGGGGTAGAATAGAAAAGTAGAGCAGCAACTCTGCTTAAGTTTTGTAAGAGATTTTGAATGTAATCTTGAAAGAGGAAAATATATAAATATATTTCTATTGCCCTTGTGCCTTGTCTCTCTTCTCTATTTGTGTTTTTGTGTGTTTGTTCTTGCTGTCTTCTATTGTTGTTGCATTCATTTTTAGGTCAGTAGTCTGCCTCCCCTACTCCCCTGCCAACAAGTGGTATCAGAGCTCTATTTTTATGGGTAGTTAAAACTCTTTGTGGGTGTTTTATATAAGCTCTAGTTTGTCTAGGCATCATCATCCTTCTCAAATTTGAGAAGCATGGTAGGTGGGGACAGTAAAGGATGGCAGTAGCCACCTACATTTGATGGGCAAAACTATGATATTTGGGCTAAGAAGATGAAGACTATTCTGGTTGCAAATGACCTATGGGATTTGGTCACCAATGGGTTCACAGACACCACAGACCCAACAGTCTATGCAACCCTATCTAATGCTCAAAGAAACCAGTTGAAGGAAACAAGAATGAAGGATGCAAAAGCTCTCAGTCTAATTGAGGCAGCCTTGACAGAGGCTATTTTCCCCCACATTGCAGCAACAAACTACTCAAAACAGGCATGGGAAATATTGAAGAACAGCTATAAGGGAACTGACAAGGTAAGATCAGTCAAACTCCAGTTGTTTAGAAGAGATTTTGAGACCCTAGTCTATTTTAGACTTTCACACTAGAGTTTGTACCATGCTAAATCAGCTGAGGATAAATGGAGAAACCATGGATGAACAAAGGATTGTTGAAAAAATCCTAAGGAGTCTACCTTCTAGATTTGACCCTATTGTCATAACCATTGAAGAGACTAAGGATCTATCCAAAATGACAGTGGATGAGTTGATGGGCTCTTTACAAAGCCATGAGCAGCGGTTGAATAGATCCGCTCCTTCCCTTGAGCAAGCCTTCAAGGCTCAAACCGATGCAAGAGGTAGGGGAAGAGGAAGAAATAGCAGAGGTAGAGGTCAAAGAGGTAGAGGAAGAAGCAACTCCAGAAGAGGAGTTTCAAACAGCCAAGAAGAGGCAAGCAGTTCATAGCCAAGCTATCAAGAAAAGAAGAAGAACAATAGTTCTAATCAAAGGTATGACAAAAGCAATGTTCAATGCTATTACTGTCATAAGTTTGGTCATTATGCTAGTGAGTGTAGAAAGAAACAACGTGATCATGGAGGCCAAAATGCTAATGTAGCAAATGAGAACAAGGTTGAAAATGAAAAATAGTCTAATGTTTTTATTGTTTGCAACCTTGCTAAAAGGAGTAGTGATTAATTATGGTATCTAGACAGCGGTTGTAGCAACCACATGAGTGGAAAAAAAAACTTCTTTGCCTCCATAGATAGCAGCATCAAGACTGAAATAAAAATGGGAAACAATGACCAAGTTCTCGTCATGGGAAAAGGTACAGTCAACATTCAGTCTAAGAATGGTGAAAGGAGGAAGATCCAAGATGTATATTATGCTCTTGGCATAAAACATAACCTATTGAGCATTGGACAAATGGTCCAAAATGGTTATAAAATCCTAATGGAAAATGGAGAGTGCACAATATTTGATAAAGGAGGTAGTAAGAAAGTGATTGCAGCAGTGTAGATGACAAGAAACATAATGTTTCCTGTTAGGATACACATAGAGTCTCTGGCGCCATCTCTAGCGCTATCTCTGGTGCAGTTTCCAACACTATCTCCAACACTCATAGCAGTGGGACAACAAAGAGCCTTTAGGACAGTCATCAAAGACCCATCCAAATTATGGCATTTGAGGTATGGGCACTTAAGTTTTTCTGGTTTGAGTTTATTGTCCAAGAAAGGCATGGTTAGAGGGCTACCAAACATTGTAGAGCCTGATGGAAAATGTGAAGCCTACATTTTAGGAAAGCAGCATAGACAACCCTTTCAATCAGGGCATTCTAGAAGGGCAAGAGCACCATTGGAGTTGGTGCACTCATATTTGTGTGGCCCCATGAAAACTCCCACACTAGGTGGGAATGTATATTTTATGACATTCATAGATGATTACAACAAAAAAAATATAGGTTTCTTTTTTGGAGAACAAATCAGAAGCCTTCAAGAAATTCAAGTGGTTTAAGGCATCAGCTGAAAAGCAAAGTGGCCACTATATCAAAGCCCTAAGAATAGATAGAGGGGGAGAGTATATCTCTAAGGAATTTCTAAATTTCTGTAGGAATGAAGGCATACAAAAATAGTTTACAACTAGGTAAACTCCACAGCAAAATGGAGTAGCTGAAAGGAAAAACATAACCATTCAAGAGATGGCAGCAAGCATACTGAAAGCAAAAGGACTATCACATGATTTTTGGGGTGAGACTATAGCAACAATGGTTACCTATTGAATAGGTGTCCTACAAAGGCCATTCGTGATAGGATTCTATAAGAGGCATGGACAAACAGCAAATGGAGTGTTGAACGCCTAAGAATCTTCGGGTGTGTAGCATATGCATTTGTGCCTAAAGAGAAGTGGCAGAAATTTGATGATAGAGGTGAGAAATGTATCTTCATAGGCTATAGTGAAGAGTCAAAAGCCTACAGACTATATAATCCCATCATCAAAAAGGTTGTGATCAGCAAGGATGTTGAGTTCATTGAGAATGAAGCATGGGATGGAACGGTGGATAGCACCACAGGTATTTTAGTCACAATACCCCTTGAAGATGAAGAAGCTCTAGAGGATAGCAACTCTGGAGGAACTACAGAGAGCAATAGCTCAGGGAGAAACTACCATAGAGCATTGGAGAATAGAAGCTCTGGAGGTGTTCAACAAAGCAGCTCTGAAGGTCTGCAACTCCAGAGATCTACAGCTCCAAAGTTCAGCAGAGCAGCAGCTCTGGAGGTCTATAGTATAGTAGCTCCAGAGGTCAGAATAGCAGTAGCTCCGAAGGTAATTCAGACCCCACACTCATATCATTGATGCCACGAGGGACAAGGAGTGTGAAGGAGGTTTATGACCGCACAAGGTATGCTGATGATGATGAGAATTTAGATTTTGCATTATTTTCTTGTAGTGATCCAATCCACTTTGAAGAAGCTGTGAAAGAAGAGAAATGGTGTAAGGCCATGGATGAAGAGTTGGATGCCATAGAGAGGAATGACACATGGCACCTAACTAATTTACGCAAGGGTAAACAAGTGATTGGAGTTAAGTGGGTCTATAAGACCAAGTCTACTGATGAAGGAAAGATTGAAAGACATAAGGCTAGGCTAGTTGTCAAAGGGTACAAACAATAGCCTGGAAGAGATTATGATGAGACATATGCACCAGTTGCAAGGTTGGAAACAGTTTGGGCAGTCATAGTAATAGTAGTCCAACACAAGTGGAAGGTGTTTCAAATGGATGTAAAGTCAACCTTCTTGAACGGAGTGCTGAAAGAGGAAGTGTATGTGGAGAAGCCACCTAGCTATGAAGTCCCAGGGCAAGAGGACAAAGTATATAGGCTCTGGAAAGCCCTCTATGGGCTCAAACAAGCACCTAGGGCATGGTACAATAGAATAGACTCATATCTAGTGAGTAATGGCTTTAGCAAAAGTAGCAATGAGCCCACTCTTTACATCAAAGTAGTTGAAGGTAATATTTTGATTGCTGTCTTGTATGTAGATGATCTGATTTTTACTGGCAACAATGATCTTTTCATTGTTGATTTCAAAGAGGCAATGAAGAATGAGTTTGAGATGACAGACTTAGTTCTGTTAAAGTATTTTCTTGGCATTGAGGTCAAACAAACAGAGCATGGCATATTTATTTCACAAATTAACTATGCCAAATAGATTGTGAAGAGATTTAAAATGGAGAATAGTAAACCTACCCCTACACCAACAGCTACAGGTCTAAAATTGAGTAAAGAGGACAGCAGCAAGGAAGTAAACCCAACCCTCTACAAGAGCATGGTTGGAAGCCTCATGTACTTGACAACCACTAGGCCTAATTTGATGTATGTTGTAAGCCTGATTTCTAGGTTCATGGAGAAGCCTAAGGACACACATTGGCAAGCAGGAAAGGGGATCCTGAGATATGTGAATGGCACAACAAGTTTTGGCATCTTGTATGATGTTTCTAATGAGTTTAAGTTGGCTGGTTTCATAGATAGTGATTGGGTAGGAAATGTAGATGACCAGAAGAGCACATCTGGCTATGTATTTCACATGGGTTCAGGCGTGATATCATGGGCAAGCAGCCCATTGTCTCTCTCTCTCTACAGTAGAAGCTGAGTATATTGCAGCAAATGTAGAAGCATGCCAGGCTATTTGGTTGAGAAGGATCCTTGCAGACTTGTATGAGCAGCAAGAAGATGGTATAACCATTCATTGTGACAATGTTTCTTCAAGAGCCCTGACAAAGAATCCAATCTTCCATGGACAAAGCAAGCACATTGAGATCCGTTATCACTTCATAAGGGAGTTAGTAGAATGAGGAGAGATTGTGTTATAGTATTGTAGATCCAAGCAACAGCTCATTGACATTTTTACAAAGGCATTGCCAAAAGATTCTTTTGAACACCTAAGAGACAGGCTTGGCATTGTTGACAGCTCCGGAGGTGTGTAGCCCCGGAAAGAGGACAGCTCTAGAGGTTCAGATCCGGAAAGACAACAGCAGAGCTCTAGAGATTCAACTCTAGAAGGTATATACATCTCTGGAGATGCTCCAGAGATGTAGAAATAGTGCTTTGAAGATGCAGGGAGTCAGCTCTAGAGATGCAGGGAGTCAGCTCCGAAGATGTAGATAGAGTGCTCTAGAGATGTAGAAAAGAGCTCTAGAGGTGATCCAGAATGGTAGAAACAGCTCTAGAGATCTGCTCCAGAAAGGCAAATGGATTGGTATAACTCTAGAGATTAGTTCCAGAGAGAAAATTGTTGAATGACATCTGATTTCAGATTAAGGGGGAGTGTTGGAAGAATTTAATCTTCCATCAGTGCATTAACTTTAGCCTGCCCTCGTGTCAGACCTGGGGATCTCCCAAATCAGACCCTAGCATCGTTTGCACTGGCCAGCTTTAATTTGATAGGTGATTTTGAATTTGAAATGAGTTTGAGCACCCATTTTCTGGGCATGATTAAATGAGACAAAAGAGAAGGAAAGAGTGTTGACTGAATAGAAGCAAGAGAGAGCCTGCAGTAGTAGAGGTGCAAGAGGAATGTTCCAGAAGAGAACAACACGGTGAAAGTAGAAGGAGAATATTGCAGAGGATAGAAGGTTCTGTGTGTAGTAGCATAGGGTACACATAGGCAGCTACGGAGTTCGTATAGGCAGCTCCAGAATCAAATAGTTTGCAGATCCAGTGATTGGGGCTTAACAGAAAAATAGAGCAGCAACTTTGTTTAAGTTTTGTAAGAGATTTTGAATGTAATCTTGAAAGAGGAAAATATATAAATATATTTCTGTTGTCTTTGTACCTTGTCTCTCTTCTCTATTTGTGTTTCTGTGTGTTTGTTCTTGTTGTCTTTCTATTGCTGTTGCATTCATTTTTAGGTCAGCAGTCTACCTCCCCTGCTCCCCTACCAACAACAACAGATAGAGTTTCATCCAATTTTTTTTCTAATCTACGTGTTGACTTTTCTAATTCATTTTTATAATTCATTTTAGAAACAGCAGATATATTTTCATCTAATTTTTTTTGTAATGCCTCAATTGTAGGATTTTCTTGTAATTTTTAATGGATATGGATACCAGCACTGAGGTTATTAATAATACCCATTGAAATGGACTTCGATCTCATTCAATTTTTTTTAAATGCCTCAATTCCAGGATTTTCTTCTAATTTTTAATGGAGATGGATACCAGCGCTGAGGTTATTAATAATACCCATTGAAATGGACTTTGATCTCATTCAATTTGAAGATCATTCTTCCTTCAATGAATTGTCATTTACAGATTTCAATAAGCACTTAACCCCACTCGCCTACGTGATTTGTCTTATATAGTTATGAGAGCACAACCATAGTCTTGTGCTCGGTGGTGGGAATGGGTAGCCGCCTTAATGAATTGACATTTTATGGGATGACGAGACTCCTCCTAACTTCTTCCACTAAAGTGTTTAGCCTTGTTGGGATGTTTGCTCCTAGCGTTTCTTTGCCATGTACAATGCGTTCGATATTACAATCAAGTTAGATTCCTCATCACCATTGAAGTTTTGGATCTACAAGATGAGTGTTATTGTGTCATGGTGGATTATGGATTACCTATGTTTTTTAGCAATGGCTTCTTTTGAGCACATCAATTGGTTATAGATAAATGATCTTATTTTATGGAGATATAAATCATGGTTCCATAAGAATGTTCCTAGATTTTTTTAGGAATCATGTAGTGGGAGCATTGGCTATGATTTGTAGGTAGTCTTCTACTATAGAATATAGTGATCATTTTGCCTTGGGGAACTCCTAGATATTGTGGTGTTGTAGTTAGAGTTTGGTTAGCATGAGATGATTGCTTGGGTGCTTGTTTATGTTAGACAGATTTGTGTGAGGCTAGATATTGCTTGGATATTAGAGATCAAGTATTGGAATAGTAAGTCTCTTATGATGCAGGAGCATCTAGGGTGTAAGAGCAATCTTGCATCAACCAAAAAAAAAATTGTTGTTTCTTTTCAATAAGGGCTAAATTTGGTAGGGTTACTATTTTTAGTAAGTTTGCATTTGTGCATGGTTGGATACAAAATCTTACACAGACCTCTAGAATGGTGAATTGAAGCTAATGGTGAAGAAATCACTTCAATATCATTTGTCATTTGTGAGATATTAAAATTTCTAATTCCAAAAATCCTATTGAAATATTCAAAGTCAAATTTGAGGCACTTAGAGGCTCCGGATGGGCCTGAAATTTGGTGGGAAACCCAAGTAGTCTACCTATCGGTACTACTCGGCACTCCATCATCTTTTCAAGAGCTTTCCGAAAAGGTATTATAATTGAAAATCCAATGGTCGGATCGAAAGTTATGGCCCTGCGAAGTTGACCTATTTTTGGAGGGAGATGCAAATTTTGAAATTAAGCTGGTGGTCGCCAAAAAGGACTATATATAACCATTTTTGGGAACCCTTAGGGTAGTAGAGTTAAGGGGGCAAGCGTAGAGTCAAGAATAGGTGGGAAAATAGAAACCCTAGCTGATTTGGGGTTACAGAAGGCAGGTGATTCTAGAGTCTTGTGACAGGAAGCTGTAGTGTGTTGCAGCTTGTGGAGGATTGATTCCTCTGATTGTAATTAAGTTTTTGTAATGTAATGAGTTGCCTAGATCAATAAAAGAAATTTCTATTTTCTATGTTCAATTTCTATTGTTGTGTGTTTTGTGATTTACCCCCTTCATCATCTTGACATGGTTTCAATAGAAAGACTGACAAGCCTACACCTAATGCTAGATGTGAGTTCAACATGGACCTAATGAGGAGATTGTTTGTGTAGAGAGTTGGTGTGGCTTAGAGCTTCATAAGAGGAATGATATCATACCCCCCACTCTCATAGAGTTCCACTTAGTAGACAATTATATGATAAGGTATTGTCCACCTAGTTGTTTAGATGCATTCTACTTTGTGCCTTGTCTTTTTATGTGAATGATTTTTGAGTTATGGATGTTAGTTCTGACGACTATTGAGAAGTATATGACATGGTCTTATTTTCCTTTGTCTCCTTATATATGGGTCTTAAGTTGTGGAGTCACTTATAAGGACAAGTTTGAGGAGCATAGAACATAGTAAGATGCTTTGGGCTTATTCCCTAGTTGTGGGATGGGCGTTCAATATTTCTTTAGTTGAGAAGATTACGTCTTAGATTTTTTGATTTGATGTTACTATGTATGACCTTGGGTTTGAACAATTAGATGATGTGATGGATTTCTCTATGCGGATTTAGATGTGGAGATCTACTTTTCATAGTTCAAGCACTTGTTGGCATTGTTAGAAGGACATGGTTTGGTTTGCACAATATCTCTCTTTTGTCTAAGTTTTTATGTTAGAGGTTTGATTCATATGTTGTTGGAGTTGAGACTTGTGTAGAGCTAATTATATCACTATTTGTCAAACATGTTGATGGTGATCATTCATTGTTATTACACTTCATTGGTTTTAGTAATAGTATGGATATAAGCATAAATTACTTTTGGATTTAACTATGTGGTGTATTTTTTCATCAACATTTTAGATCTCACTCTATGATCCTTCATCAACTTAAGGTAATTTGTAGGCTAAAATCCTTTAAAAAAAGGAGAGGGTCCAAAAATAAGAAGAGTGGAGAGAAAAAGAATACAAGCCTACAAAATTTAACCACAAAAAATTAATTAAACAAAATTTTATTTTATAAACCCAATAAACCTCAATAATTAAAATGATAATAAAACTTTTTAAAAAAATTGTTGAATTATAAAATTTTAATAAATAGTATAACATACTCATATACTACTACTAAGGTAAGATTCCTCAATAGTAAACATATAACTATAACTATTACACCTTTTATATATATTTAAAATATATATATATATAAAAGATGTAATAGTTATAATTATATATATTTTAAATATGTTAAATATTTTTATTTATTGTATATATAAGGGTATGGTGTGTTGGTTAAAAACTTGTTCTTAGTGTTACACCACCAAGGTTAAAAACTCTAGTGGGTCATTTAGCTTGCATGCCTTATGTCTTCATGTCTTCATAGGCTCCGTTTAAGTAGGACGGAATAAAAATTTTAGAGTTTACCAAACCAATATACATATATATAATTATTAGTATTATCAATACTAATACCAAATAATATATAAATATTACTATTATATTATATAGATATTGGTATTATAAATGAATACTAATTAATATAAATAATAGAAATATTAATTAAATATGTTATAAATACACCAATATTAAAATTATATATTAGTATATTTTTACAAAATTTTATTTGATTAAAGGTAAAATCCACCCTTCTATTATATATTCATATTATATAAAAAAATAGTTTTAATATTTATATAATTATAATACTAATAATGTATACTATAATTAATGTTGATTATACTATGTATATTATAATAAATGTTATATATATTAGATTAACTAGTAGGAATTGTTTAAGGCTCTTGTTTTTGAATTGTGAGGGTTTGGTCTTGGGACTTCCATCTCATGCAATTTATTTGAGAGAATACCACTTTATCTAATGCTTTACCAAGTGGGGGATACCACTATAGACCTCTTGTGGTGCTCATATGGCTTGAATGCCTCACCTTCTTCTTGCCTCATTTCTCTTCCTACCAGACATACATGCCTACTACACACTAACATTAGAGCAAAATATCATTCTAGCACACTCTAACAATGCTAAGATTTCCATGGAAAGAATTGAACCTTGGTCTCCAATATGAGAACGAAGCGGTCTTACCAATTGGCTACAACCCCTTTAACAATGTACACTATAAATGTTACTAGTATATATAATAATAATATTACTATAATATATTGTAATACTAATATTACTAAGATAAACAAGAAAAGGAAATAATAAAAAAATATTATGTTAATGTAAAGATTCAATTGTTAATAGTGTTAAAATAGCATTATAAAGTTTTAATATTTTTGGTATTATCAAGTTTATAACAATATTAGCATATCAAAGCCACTTGTCAAAAATGATGTTAAAACATGTAGAGATAATATAACTAGACAAGTAAATTAATATAATATTAGAAAAATCATCATACAAAAATTATAATTCAAAATTATTATTAATGGGTGCATATAGTTAAGTGAAATGCTAAAATATTAAATTAGCAAAATAGATAACAAGATATGTTCTAATACGAGAAAAAGAGATAAGAAGATATGTTCTAATAAGAGCAAAAGAGATAACTGTTGATGTGTAAAATTGTGCGGGTTCCAACACCAACATGGGAAGTTTCAAGAATGTGAGACTTGCTGCTTGAAACAACCTCCAAATTTTAAAGAAGCTGGCTCTTCTTCTTCAATTGGGTTTTGAGTGAAAGGGAAAGAAGTAAATAGGATTACAGATACAATAAGCAAATCTAATTTATGGCGATGCACCCAAAAATATTCCTCCAATTTAAACACAGTGAAACTATTCTCAAGATACAGTTATATCAAAGAGCAGATGTTGCATGATCAATATAAGCAGATATAATGAATACTTTCAAAGGCTTACAGCGGACGACTTTGCAAAGACAGATAATATCAACCAAGGCACAGAACAAAGTTCTTCTTATTAATCTTCCAGCAACATAAAAGCCACAAAACATGCACAGATATATTTACTTTCTTTTAAGAATCACAAAATAAAGGCAAAATGACAAAATAGTCTTAGCAAAGTCTCCAACTCCTCTATTAGATTTTCTAATTTTGTAACTTATATCAAAAGTTCCATCATTAATGATTACAAATGTTGCATATTTATAATAGAAGACTAAACTTGAGATTGTCTGTAACAACCCAAATCATCAACGGCCAAACAGAACTGAAGATTGCTGGAAATCCATGGTGGTTACAATCTTATGAATCTGCAATGGTCATTCCTTCTACGCGCTCATTGGCTGGGGTGACGTATTATGTGGCACACTAACTATCTCAAAACCATGACACATGGAAGCACCCACAAAAATTAGAAACTCTTTTGCCTTTAAGGAAATTCATAGGAAAAAGACACTTGTCACATTCTGCAGTCTCCAAAAAATGACACGCAGTGGCCTCCATAAACTCGAAACAAAACCTGTGCCTTTATACCCGGGGGCCCTTCATTTGACATCTATCGCAACCCGCTTCTCTTAGAAATGAGACACAAATATTAATGGGACCCACCACCTTCATAACTTATTATCCTCAAAGGAAACACTGGGACAGATGGCAGCGCCCTCGCACTTACAAGATAACACATGGCAATCTCCACAAACCTATTGAAACAAATGAAACTTTTGAAAAGTCCCTCAGAAACTGACACTTGGTGTGTTCCGCAACAACTGTGGAATAAAATGCTTCTTACAAAAGAGGATTATGAATAAAGTAACCCTTTCTCCATTGTCACCACGTGTTACCATCTGCAAGCTCGAAACCAAAATGTATTGTGGCCCACCAACTGATGCATATAATTCTAAAAAGGGACACGCAGCCCCATCTGCATAAAACTCAAAATGATAGATGGTGGCCTCCACAAACTTGAAACAAGGAAGGAAACTTTTGAAACCTTTTCCACTATCGACACATGGCGAATTCCGCAGGCTTGAAACAAAATGAACCAAAAGATGCACTTGATACATGGCGCACTCCATAGAAAAATGGATACGTGACTTTGATAATTAGTGTGACCCGCACACAGAAGCAGAAAAGGAACAAAACAGAGACACAAATATTAAGCCATTGTCACTTAACTACAAGACTGTCAAAACTAAAACAACGTGTAGAGGCACTCTACAGTTCTTGGCAACCATGAGGACTTATAAGCCTGCTCTAAAAGAACCAAAAATTTGATAAAAAGATATTGTATTGAAAATAAATCTTGAATTATAAATTTTTCAATGCTGTCTGGTATACATACCATTCTAAATCTAAGATCCCCTATCTACTCTGCAAATCTTGAAAGGAAAAATCAAGATTAATTATATCTTTATGAGAAAACGTTTGCAAAATTTGTACCACAACCTTTAATTGAAATTCTAGCTGGGCCATAGGTGTTGATAACTGAGAGGGGGGGTGAATCAGTTATCCTAATTATTTCTTCTTTTGAACTTTCTTATTAATTAATGCAGCATTGAATCAAACATAAAAACATTACCATGAAATGAGAAACACATGACACAGTATTTTTGACGTGGAAACCCTGTTAAGGGAGAAAACCACGGGGTGATTAACCCAAAGATTATTCTCTGTTAGAAGAATAAGGTATTACAAAATGGCACTTGCCAATTAGGGCTCACTGCCCGAGCACACTGCTCACAAAGAGGCACACTGCCTACAAAGAGACACACTGTCTACAAAAGAATGTTATACAATACTTGAACTGATTGGAAGCATCTACATATGCTGGAGTTCAGTTCCGGTTAGGCTCAGTACACTGATCTGCTGCACTTCATCTTTCCTCTGTTCTTTATCCTGCTTTCCTTTCACATACCTGATCTTTCTTACTACTTCTTCTCTGCTCTACACTTGTTCGCATACACCATCACACAACCACACCCCTCACAACTAAATCCATCCTCTATATATATCCGCACTAGTGATTTCATTATCTTTCTAGTCGGCACCCGGAATAGTCTATCTTCTCACAAACTTTGATCTGTCGGTTGAATCCTTGCATATCAAGTAATACGGATCAAGCATATACTTATAGATATCATTAATCATGTTGGCCAAACATGATTCATGCCTTCCTAACCTTTACCATCAACAGTAACACATCCAAAAAATAGTCTGATGCTCTGTCAGTCAGTTCTTCCTCTGTTCTCACTGTTTTTTAGGAATCTGGTACTCAACTATTCATATCTTTTTCCTTGTCCATCACCAGAGGCTAAATCCTTGGAATATACTACTCAAGGTAGTCCTCTTGACTTCCCCAAATCTGCACTACACCAAGACACTTCCTCTGAGAGGTCTGGACCAATCTGTCGGACCTTGCCACATGCTCTGTTCTTGTTCACCGGACCACAACAGTCTTCATTCTGACTTCCGGTAGAGGCACACCATGACTTGCGGATATGTGGGATGACCTTTGTTGCCATCAATGACAACAACCATGAATCCATATAGTGTCTCTTGCCAACAATCTCCCCCTTTGGCATTGATGGCAACACTTAGTGAAAAATGACTATGTGTTTACACTATGCTCCCCCTTGGCTGATGCTCTAACTTTATATACAATTTCTGGAACTCCCCCTTAGTTGGATTCCTCATTTTTCACTGCTCCTCACTCCCCCTTTGACATCAATGGCAAAGGGTAGGGTCCGCACACCAAAAAATTTAAAAAAAAAAATTTACTATAAATAGCCGCATATTTACATACTCACATAAACTGAAGAATGTCTGCAAAGGATGTCTTCAGTTGGATCAGTTCTATAGCCCAACTTTGCTTCATTCTATCCAAAATTGAAATGTGACCACTCAACAAAAATGCAAAAGCTTCTACCCTCTTGAGATCTGTCGGATCATTTGTTTGGGCGGTAGTCTGAGCATCACTAATGGCCTCATGCATAGTTTCTAACTTAGGGATTATAATCCTTCTAAGTTCTCCCATCCGGTTAGTTATATTCTTCCTTTCCTTCTCAAAGTTCTTTATTGCATTTGTGATTGCAATAGTTTGACATTCTTGATTTACTATGGAGGAAGAGAGAGGATCAAAACTTTGAGACAAACTTTGTAGTTTGTCCTGTTCCGCTTTTATTTTCTTATCAATTTCTACTGTTGCCTTTGACCAGGAGATACAAAATTTGTAAATGTCACCGCCATCCTTAAGAGCATTTTCTAAGCTCTTTATTCCAATACTCATATTTCTCCTATCATTAGAGATTAATCCTAATACTTCTGAAAATCTTTTATCCAAAAATTCCTTCCGGACCTTTTCTTCAGCTAATTTTTCTAGAGAATCAAAATGTGTATCAACACTGCTGACTAAGGTTTTGAGATTACCGGAAGAGGAGGCTGTCGGATCTATCTGGACTGATGGCATAATCTTTTCAAGCACTCCGGAAGCAGCCTCTATCAACTCATAGTCTTCCATATGAGACTTTAGGAGTTTTTCATTTGCCTTAGCATTTGCAAATGAAGCTATCTTCATTGTCTGTACCGGAGAGAGGGAGTCAAAGTTGAATGGACCTTTTAGAAGCTCCGGTTCATCAATCTCTATTGTTTCTTGGCTCAGAAACTTTTGAATAGTTTGTGCAGTGTCTCTTGCCGGAGACAGATGTTTCTTCTCTTTTGCATTTTTGTCCTTTGGAGTCTTTACATTCTTCCCACTTTCAGTTGTGGTTTTCCCTGTTGGAATCTTCTCTTTCTCTGCATCCTTGGTGCTGTCAGCCTCTTTTTCTTTTACTACTACTTCTTTTTCCTGTAATTTCTCTTCTTCTTGGGATCCAGAGACTGTAGGAGAAGCTGGAGGAGAGATGTTAGTTTGTTCAAGGGGCACTTCTTCTGGAGCAGATGATTCTAAGTCCATAGCTGTTTCTGCACCTAAGTCCTCTACAATAGGAATGTTGAACCTTTTGAATGTATTCCAGAGGATCTCTTCAGTGTCCTTGGCCACTTTGTCGGTCTCACCAAGCATAAGCTGATTCATCCTTGCTTTGCTTCTGAATTCATCCTTGCAGTCTTTGAATATCATGTTCATTGTTTTGTGATCAATTGAAGGATATAGCTGAATAGCTATCTGTTCCCTAATCTCAATGTCTTTTGCCATGTCTTTCTTATTTCTAATTCCTTCTCTAGACTCTTAGGAATTTCGAAGATAATCTCAATAAAAGCTTTATTGTAAATGTTCAGGTACCTAATTATAGCTTCTTGCAGGATCTTTTGATCTGCCTCATTGTAGTCATCATAGAATTCAGCCACTGGTTGAAGGTTCCCATCCATAGTGACTAATTTGACTACACTGTCTAGAGACAGGGTGGGCTTTTCAGCAAATTCCTCTGTCATTTCTTCCTTGTCTTGGCCTGTAGAGGGTTTACCGGATCCTTTCTTCTTCTGCTTCTTTATTTCTTTTACTCCCTCATCTGACTTAGTTTCCTCTTCATCCTTTTGGCTTCCATAAGCCCTTGTGGCTTTTGTCTTAGATCTTTTACCGGATGCCTGGACTTCCAGTTTTGAGCTTTTGGTTCTGACAGGTGTAGATCCTTTTGATGATTTGGTCCGGGTTGAGGTTTCCACTGGAGCATTTTTCTTGCTTTTCTTTTCTGTCTCTTTCTTTTCTTCCTCAGCCTTTCTTCTCTTTTCCCGGTTGGCATCAAGTGCCTCCTTTGGGATGCCTAGGCCTTGAGCAATATGCTCTACTTCTTTTCTCACCTTCCTCTTTATCTCAAGTTCCCTGAGTTCTACATGGATCTTCACACTCAGTTCCTCAAAGGTTCCAAACCTTTCTGCCTTTGGATCTTTGGGCTGACTTAGCATGTGTTGAACATGCAGCTCCACTATTTGTTCATCCACTTCATACCCCATGGGCATGATCCATATAGTTCTTGGTTCTACTGCCTCCATTAGACACTAATCTGTTTCTACCATGAAGCATACTGTGTCTTTGTACTTTTCAACAAGGGATTGGGGTATTCTTTCTCTTGCATGCATCATGCTTTGGAAGTTCTTGAAATATCCCCATAGAGCTATTTTTCTTGCTTTAGCATCCCCAAGTCCATGCAAATAATCTCTGATTTGGATGGCAACCAGTCTGTCATTCTGCCATATCCATCCACTGGATCCGGGAAGCTCATTCATGTAATAAAAGAAGAGACAGAGGATCAAATTGCCATTCTTGAAGGAGTTTTTCTTGTCCTTCTTGATCTTCTGCAGATTTTCAAAAAGTTGGTTTACAAGAAGCTCACACAAGTCATAGTCTGCATTCTCCTTTAGCATTTGATAGGCAGTGTAAATTACAGTTCCCAGTACTAAATTTTCCCTACTGGAGTGATAGATCTTGTAACCTATTATCATAGATGCAAATTTGACATCTGGTTCAGTGATGTCTTCAACTGTCATAGCTCTCTTGTCAAACTTAGATCCGGTTGCATCACTAACTATCTGATTTTCGACAGACTTGAGAACAGGTAATCCACCAGATGAGTGCAGACCAGTTACTGCCCTAATTGCATCTTTGGTGATCTTGAAGGGCTTGTTCAACCATAGAAAGTTGTCATGCACTCTGCTTAGTACATACCGGACCCATTCATCTTCTTCAAAATAGGGGAAATGGATGCACTGTGCAAAGTTCTTATCCCGGATGGCTTTGTACTGTGGTTTAATCTCAAAGGAGTCGTCTATCAACTGTTTGTGATAGATATCCATCAATTTTGAATCCCCAAAGTCTTCAAAATTCGCATGAATGTAAACCCTAATGTCCTCCGTATGCAATACACCATGCAGAACACTAGAGAAGGCTCCTAGTGGATCTACCTCCAAAGATTTGTATGGATGTTTCTTGAATGTGGGATGAGGTCTATCAGAGATCTTAACTATATTCGGAGTAGCCATTTTTCAAAGATTTGCAGTGAGATATTGAAAATGGAAAATACCTTATGCACCTTCGGTTATACGGAGTGGTTGGATTGATTTCTTTATGTTGTAACTTCTGCAAGTGATCTTCGGTGAACTTGATGAATTTTTTTGCAGAGCTCCGCTTTTCACTTCTTCTTGGGTGTGGAATGATCAAGTGATTATTGAGAAATCCCTTATATTATTTTGCAAACCCTAATATCTGTTTGCAATAAATGCTCGACCTACATTGTTCTGGTTTGCCTTATCCGGATAGCTTGGAGTACCGGATCAGTCCTGATCTATGAACATCATGTGGATCTTCCAATCATGAACAAATCAAGATGACACATTACAAGAATATCCCAAACACTCTGTCCAATCCGCAGAATAAGACATTGCACTTCTGGATCTCTCCGGACCCTTTTGTAATCCTCTGTCATTCCAGAGCATCTCCCGGAACAGGTCTTGCTTGATCGATCATAACTGCTTTATATCTTTATGCAGACCTCTGAAATCTTATCTGGATCATATCAAGACATATATCTTTAAACCCTTTACTCCGCATCTTGTGCCACATCCGGCACCACTTGATTGGCTGGGGGAACAGGATTTTCTTTGAGTCTCCCCCTGAGCCAGAGCTCACTTTTTAATTTTTGGAAGGAATATCAGCACCAGAGTCTGGTGCGGATCCAACCTCTACATTCTCTGAACTTTTCTTCACCCAAATATTGTTCATCTGATTCCTAACTTCATCCACATTCATCTTTTGTTTACCCTTGTCTTGATTCTGATTATATACCAGACCTCTTTTGTCCTAATTCTTGCTTCTGCAGACTTTTGCATTATGACCAGACCTATTACAGATTTGGCAAATAACATTTCTTTGCAAATTTGACTGATAACCTCTTGATCTGCATTGATTAGCCATATGACCTACTTTATTGCATGCAAAGCATCTACCATTGAATGATTTGTTTATTTGCATATTTCTGCATTCATGAGACTTGTGTCCATACCTTTTGTAGTTAAAGCACTGTCTGGAGAAGGATGAATTAGCCTGATTCATTCTCTTCCTGCACTGATTAGCTTTGTGACCAAAGTGATTGTAGCTATGGCAGTATCCATTGAAGGATGGATATCTTTGAGCATTGGGATGTCTTACCGGAGGTCTTCTAGGCCTATTCCTTGGATTTTCTGATCCACAATTCTTTTGACCGGATCCGGAGCTTTCTCCTTTCTCATATCCCAAACCATACTTGTCATCTGTCTTCTTTTGACTTCCAAGAAGTACTTCAAGTTGGGTAGAACTTATCTTGAATTTTTCTTTATATTCATTTGCTGTTTGAAGATCTCTTTTGAGAGAGACAATTTGATCCTCAAGTTTTTCTTCATTATCTTTGGCATCTTCAAGATCAGATTCAAGATGTCTGATAATCCTATCCATCTGGTGGCATTCTTCTGATTTCTTTTTAAGAGATTGTCTTAGATTGTCTTCAGCTTTTCTTTTGTCTTCAATCTCTTGAGTAAACTTTATAGTTCCTGATTCCATTTCATGTCTTAACATAATGACTTCTTTTGATAACTTTTCACATAACTTGGTTTTCTTAGTCAATTCTTCATTTGTATTGCTTTCTTCACTTTGTCTTGCCAATTGTTGGAGCAGCTCCTTTCTCTTTTTCATAGAGAGACTTAATTTGTCCTTTAGTTCTCTCATGAATTCATCAGCCTGTTTGAGTCTTTCCTTTAATTCATTGACTTCAGAGTTTGACTATTCAAGATCCTCAAGGGCAGTCTTGAGTTGCTCCCTTAAACCATATGCATCCATTTGAACTCCCAGATCTTCCTCAAGATATTAGGCTCTATTCGGAGGAACTTAGCTCTGATACCAATTGTTGATAACTGAGAGGGGGGGTGAATCAGTTATCCTAATTATTTCTTCTTTTGAACTTTCTTATTAATTAATGCAGCATTGAATCAAACATAAAAACATTACCATGAAATGAGAAACACATGACACAGTATTTTTGACGTGGAAACCCTGTTAAGGGAGAAAACCACGGGGTGATTAATCCAAAGATTATTCTCTGTTAGAAGAATAAGGTATTACAAAATGGCACTTGCCAATTAGGGCTCACTGCCCGAGCACACTGCTCACAAAGAGGCACATTGCCTACAAAGAGACACACTGTCTACAAAAGAATGTTATACAATACTTGAACTAATTGGAAGCATCTACATATGTTGAAGTTCAGTTCCGGTTAGGCTCAGTACACTGATCTGCTGCACTTCATCTTTCCTCTGTTCTTTATCCTACTTTCCTTTCACATACCTGATCTTTCTTACTACTACTCTGCTCTGCACTTGTTCACATACACCATCACACAACCACACCCCTCACAACTAAATCCATCCTCTATATATATCCGCACTAGTGATTTCATTATCTTTCTAGTCGGCACCCGAAATAGTCTATCTTCTCACAAACTTTGATCTGTCGGCTGAATCCTTGCATATCAAGTAATACGGATCAAGCATATACTTATAGATATCATTAATCATGTCAGCCAAACATGATTCATGCCTTCCTAACCTTTACCATCAACAATAACACATCCGAAAAATAGTCTGATGCTCTGTCAGTCAGTTCTTCCTCTGTTCTCACTGTTTTTCAGGAATCCGGTACTCAACTATTCATATCTTTTTCCTTGTCCATCACCGGAGGCTAAATCCTTGGAATATACTACTCAAGGTAGTCCTCTTGACTTCCCCAAATCTGCACTGCACCAAGACACTTCCTCTGAGAGGTCTAGACCAATCTGTCGGACCTTGCCACATGCTCTATTCTTGTTCACCGGACCACAACAGTCTTCATTCAGACTTCCGGTAGAGGCACACCATGACTTGCAAATATGTGGGATGACCTTTGTTGCCATCAATGACAACAACCATGAATCCATATAGTGTCTCTTGCCAACAATAGGTATCAATACAGTTTCAACTTCCTTCACTGTTGATGAATCACTTAAACCTTGGAAAATTGTCTGATCATTTTGCTTGGTCAAAAGAAGGGCCTTGATGTCATCTATCATCAAAACTATGTTACCATCTGGGAATGGTGAAGGAAGTCCTAGTTGTACCAAATCTTCTATGTGCTTCTTCATATTCTTTACCCCTTCCTTTACTATATCCAGGAGCTCCTGACAATTTGTGGCCGCAGAATTACAACTCAAAACCTCATTGACCTTTTTAGCAACAATCATTCAATCATTAATACCTACTGCTGATAATGTTTCATCTGTTGTGTCATACAACTTTTTTAACAAAAGATGAGAGTTAGAAACCCTTAATGAAATAGTAGACAAAGTGTCTTGCACAGAAGTTTCTACTTTTTCACACAGCTATTGAGAATTTAACAGAAAAGTTAAGGATGGCTTCAGCTGAATAATCTCCTTAGAGATTCTCTTCCATACTGAAACATATAGTTCTTTTACCAAATTGAGAACTCCAGCATTCCGTGGCCTATTGGCCAATTCCAGTGTCATTTTCTTTGTCTTTTGTTGCTCAGCCATGAATTGTGCCTGAGCTGCACTATTTGCATTTTTCTCACTCAATAATTTTTGTTGCAGCTATATGGCTTCTTGCAATTTATCTTGATACTTCTTTTCTGCAGTGGCCTTTTCCTATTTTAAAACAATCAATGCAACCTTCTCTTGTGCCAGCTCAGTCTTAAGAGAAGCAATCTGGGCCTTGCAGCCCGATGTACCTATAAAGAAACAATGTCTTGCAACTATTTGTTCAGATTATCAATCTCATTTTTCTTAGACTAGATCTCCCCTGTAAGATTATTGCTTTTCACTCTCTCTTGAGCTAAATCATTTTCTGCCTTTTGCAACTTCCTTGATACTTTCAAATAGTCTGTAGCCACAACAGTTGCAGTTTCATTCATCAGCTCAACCCTGTCCTGTGGCCTGAAGAGAGACATATCCACGGCTATGACATTCATAGCATAATCTTGGGGCTGCATTTGCTCATTTGGTTTTACCACATTTGGGGACAAATGTGTCACTGTTAATGATTGTTGAATAGGGTCATAGAGTGACCTCATGTGAGTTACAATAGGGCTTTTTTTTCCTTTTTCCTCTTCTTTTCCATCTTGACCTCTCTGGCCTTTTTTGTTGTATCTGCTTGAGCTTGAAAGGTAGGAAGAGATGCAATTTAACCTCCAACAAAGGGGTGACCTGGGGGCAAGCCATAAGGAATGGTGGATAATTGTTGACTAGGGGGAACTTGGGGAGGGGTTCGTTTAGGCATAGATGGGGAAAATAATGGTAAGGTGATGGCCTGTGAGGATATGGTCGGTGCACTAGTAGTTGGGGTAGGGGTTTGTGTGAGCACAGAAGAAGTGGTAGGGGACATGAAATCCTGAATATTTGGAATTGCCACTCCTAACTAAGAAGAGAAAGATACAGGAGAGAAGGGAGAAGAAGTACCTATTTGAGGAGGTAATTGGTACTTGTTGTTGCTGTGGTGCTGCTTCTTCTTCTTGTTCCTCTGCTGGCAAAATCAATCTCCTTATTTTCTTAGGCCTCTCTAGTGTTTCCTCTATCTCTTCATCTTCAATATTCACAACCATTTGTTGTTGCAAAGGGACCATTCTGGAACTCTCAGATGCCGAAGCTGTATGAGTTCCTAGAATTGGTGATGACACAACTTCCTTTTGTTTCTCTAAGGAGCTAAGGGACTGAGGCCATGAAGGTCTAGGATCAACAGATGATGCATGTCCTATTTCTTGCATTATTGGGGCCGACTCTATTTCTTCCTTTGGTTCCTCACCCTTCCTCTAAATTTTACTTGTTTGGACTTGAGACTGGGGATGGATGCCACTCATCCTAGATTGACTCCCATGTCTCATCATTTTCAACATTCCCAAATGAATGTGTAATCTCTAAGATCTCTTGCCTATATTTCCAGTAGGCTTCAATCTTTTCTACTCTCCAGTCTCTTGCTTTTAATGATTTCCTTAGACTTGCGGTCATCTTTAACTTTGGGTCATACTCTTTCTCTTTGACATAGAAGGTTTCCCAGGGCTGAGGCCCCTCATAGGGCAAATCAATTAACTCTACATAGAGATCTAGTCTATCCTCTTTTGGAGACCTCCTATCCTCCCAGAATGGGCATCCTTCATGTACCATCTTGGCATGAACCTTATTGGTTATTATCCAGTAAGCTAGGAAACTATCTGGATCATATTTCCACCTATCCTCTATGATAAGGAAACCAAGGGTAGCTAACTTTCTTAATAAGATGCTCTCTGCACCTCTAACTTCAAGTATCATGTTTCCCTTGGCCCATGGGACACCATACATCTTTTTCTTTCTTTTCTTATGGCCGTAATCATTGTCTAAAATAGATACTTGGTGAGTAACCTCTAGGAAGATGACCCTAGGGGTCAATACTTTAGGTAATAACATAGGCTCTCCGCCGAAACCTTGGACTCTGATTATTGTGGTATGTACCCTAAAGAAATAGTCACAAGGAATTGGGCAGTTGGTGATAAAACCCCTTATACTCTGGGTCATCCTATGTTCCACAGGTTCAGGACTTACCTAGTTAAAAGCGGGGGCAAAAAAATATTCCCAAAACTCATAGGGGTTAGAGGTTTTAGATAACACATGTGTCCATGCAGACACAGGGACAGTTCTACTATGACCAGATTCTGAGTCATACATATTTAAAGGCATATGCTGTATGAAAAGACCAAAATTTTGATACAGCATAAGATGGAACAGGAAAGCAGAATACCTAAACACTCACTTTATTTTGAAATTGGCAAGCTAATCAATCATGGCTGCAGCAATTTTCTCTAAAAATCCAACCAGTACTCCTGAGATTTATCCACAGTTTTCATTCTAAAAATGATTTCCAATTGCTAGTCATAAACTGTGTTGTCCTCCTTCAGTCCAAAAATGAAAGTTATCATTGAGAGGGTGTCCTGAACGTCAGGGTTAAATTGCACACGGCTAGTGGGTAGTATGGGCATCTGAGTATTATCTTCATCTAGATGTATCTCTGCATTTAGAAATTTCAATTTGTTATGTAAATTTGCCCATGTGCCTTGCATCTTGGCAATAGTTGGAAATGTGGCCGTTCTATCATACTGCAGGACCAGCATATCCCTTATGGTCTTGGGCATAATCTAAATTATGAAAGGCCCTGTTGGATGGAACTTGATGGTGCATTAAACAGCTCCACACACAATTCAATTAGCTTGGGACAAGGGTGTACATTTGGAACTAGGAACTGTGCCAATTGGGAAGTCCAAATCCTCATACCAAAAGTCTCATACTACCCCTTGTTCGCTCTGATGAGGCACCTCTGATGTGCCCCCTCTCGACGATTCTTGGTGTTCTTTTGAAGAGGTGTGTCGTATATGTCATATGTATAATCTTTCACTTGTTCTAGGTCGATAGATAACCCTACTTCAGGAACCCTCATTCTTGGATAGGATTTCCTTGGTTACGCAAGTGCCGAAGCATATGACTTGTTGTTCAACAATTTATCAGTCGATTCAAAAACTTTGAGTCCCTCCCATGGTGACTGTGTCTCAGACATATTTGTATCTTTTGGTGAGGATTGGCAAGAGCTTTGACACAGAAAAAGGGGTAAAACTATTTTAGCAGAGTGATACTTAGCTGAATGGTACTTGTGATGAACAGAGATAGGACGCGACGGTGATACAGAGCAGAAAGATAGAAGCAATTGAAATCTGTATTGGACGGAGTGTCAGATATGTTATGGGCAATTTTTTGAAAAAGTGTGCGCTTCCCTAGAATTTGGGGATGGTTTAAACAACCTTGATAAAAGCAAGGGTTACAAGAGAATGGGCTTTGCATTTATGACATGTGTTCACTGAACACTTATTTGAAAGGGAAAGCAAGAAAGGAAAGCGGGAAAATAGAAAGTAGGAAAAGGAAACAAAAAACACACTAACTATGATACATGATGCACCTCTTATTATGTGAAATGTTTCAGGAAGACCCCATTTACTGGAATCTCTTCTGGTTTTCCATTCATGTTTTCTAACTCAAATGAGTTTTGTTGCTTGCAAGAACGAACCTTGTAAGGGCCTATACACAATGATTCAAATTTGTTGTATTGGCCCGGCTTGACAGCTCTTTCATTCCACTTCAATACCAGAGAGCCAACTTCAAAAATGGGATTAGAAGTCTTCTTATCAAACCAATTCTTAACCATTTTTTGATGTTTCATCATTGATTCATGTGCCTTTTCTCTTTTTTCTTGGACCTCCAATAGCTCAGCAAGTCTAACTTGCATTGGGTTATTTTCCTCAATTTCTATCTGCTTTAACAGTTGTAAGGAAGGAATCTCTAAAGTTAGTGGCATTATTACAGGTTTACCATAAACCAACTCATAGGGAGACATTTTAGTCACTTGCTTTGGTGTGATCCTATCAGCCCATTGTGCTGTATTAAGTAACTTATACCACTCTCTCTGATAATTAGTCCCTATCCTTTTTATGAGTCTGATAAGGTTCTTGTTGGTAGACTCTGCCAGACCATTACCTTGTGGGTAATAATTTGAAGAAGTCTTCAAATATATCACATTTCTTAAAGCAAACTTGGACAATTTAGTTGCCAAAAATGCTTTAGCATTATCTGATATGATGGTACGAGGAGGACCAAACTAAGAAGTGAAGCCTTCTAAAAATTCTAGTATAACCTTTTTTGTTGCCTCTTTGAGTGGTACTACTTCAGTCCACCTGGTAAAGTAATCTGTTGCTGTGAGAATCCATTTGTGTCCCATATTTGATACTAGATTGATCATACCAATAAAATCCAAACCCCATTGAGTGAAGGGTTCATCCACAACTATGGGGCTTAGAGGCATTGTTGTGCTTCTCCTTCTGCCAGTATAGAACTGGCAAGCCTAGCATTCCTTAACGATCTGATGGCAATCTATAAATAGAGTGGGCTAGAAATATCTTGCTTGTGTTACTTTGATTGTAGTAGTCCTTGCTGAAAAATGTCCACCTGAAGCTCCATGATCCAATTCATGTAATATTCTTTGGGCTTCATCTTTCTCTATACATCTTAAGAGTATACCATCAGTATTCCTTTTAAATAAGACTTGATCAGTTAGTACAAAATGGGTGCCTTGTTGCCTATAGTACCTCTTCTTATCATGGGAGAGTTCACTTGGGAACATCCCATACTTCATAAAATGTATCCTATCTCTGACCCAAGAACCGTGGTCCATCTCCTAGAGTTTCAACACATTTTCAACTTTTGTTTCTTCATACACTGATCTTTCTATGTCTTGGGTCATGTATTGGCACAGTCCTTTGCCTCTGACTAACTTGGTGGGTCTTACTTCCACATCATATTCTAAAATTTTTGTTATCTAATTGGCTCTTTTCTCAATGATCTCACCCTCCATGATATATTCTCTTACACTAGGGTGAGCCACTAATATTAGAATTTTATTTCCTGTTACCAAATGTCTGAATTTCTTAAGGGCTTTGACCATGGCATATGCTTGTTTCTCTATGAAATTATATCTTGATTCATGCTCCCTGAGAGTCCTGGAGAAGAAATCTATTGGATGCTCTCCTTCCTCTTGATCATCTTTCTGAGTTAGGACATCAGCAACACTAAATTTTCCCTCATACACATACATTACAAAAGGTCTGGAAAAATCTGGGTTTCTGAGTACTAGGGATGTTGAAATGGATCTCTTGACCTCTTCAAAAGCCTGTCTTCCTTCTATAGTCCATTTGAAAATCAGATCTTTTTTAAGCAACAGTGTCATTGGTCTAATTAGACCTACCAAATCAGATATAAATCAGTTGACAAAGTTAATTTTCCCTAAAAAGGATTGAACTGCTTTCTTGTTGACTGGTAGAGATAGATTCATTATAGCCATGACTCTTTCTGGATCAATGGAGACCCCTTCCTTTGACACTATGTGTCCTAAAGCCTTACCTTGAGGCACAACAAAGATACATTTCTTGGGATTTAGAGAGATCCTGAACTCTTGACATTTCTTAAAAACAACCTCTAAATGGTCAAAATGATCTTTGGCATTCTTAGAAAAAATAGTCAGGTCATCTAGATAGATCATAATGATCTTATTTATAAGCTCTCCAAATGCTACATCCATTGCACGCTGAAAAGTAGCTCCTACATTTGAAAGGCCAAAAGGCATTTTAGCATATGTAAATGTTCCCCACTTTCTAGTGAACATCATCTTATGTTGATCTCCATCTGCTAACCAAATCTGATTGTATCCTGAGAATCCATCAAGCAAGGAAAACCTTTCTGACTCAGCCACAGTCTATAAAATTTGTTCCATAGAAGGCAGGGGATAGTGATCTTTCAAAGATGCTTTATTCAGATCCCTGAAATCTACATAGAGCCTTATGTCACCATTTTTTTCCTTACAGGTACTAAGTTTGACACCCAGGTTGAATGCTTAATTGGGAAAATGATCTTTGATTCTAGGAGCTTTTGTAGCTCATCCACCATGAGGTGTTCAATTCTATGATTCACTGGCCTTTGCTTCTATCGGACTAGTTTGGATCCTTTAACGAGCTCTATGGTGTGTTGGATGATATCCCTATTATAGCCATGGAGGTCTTCATAGGTCCAAGCAATTACCCTATCATATTTGTCACATAAAGCAATCAACTTTTCCTTTTCTTCTTGGGTTGTAGCAATACCTATTTTTAACTTTCTTGCTTCACTAATTTGAATTTTAGAATAGTCCTCCTTATTTGCCTTAAACCTCCTCTTCTCTAGGCTTGCATAAACAAATTTTCTAGAGTGATCAGTCCTTTAGGGAGTTTATTTTATTTTAGCTAGATAATTTGATCACCATATACTTTCTCAACCTTGGGGTGTAACTGATCAGCAAACTCTCCTGATTGTTGTAAAAATGAAAGTACTTGAAGATCACTATCAAAAACTTGCCAATTTTGATCATTATCTAGAATTGTTGGTCTTACTATAACCCTAACTAACTCATTGTTAACTATTAAAGAACTTGCTGGGTCAAATTGTGAACCAATTTGTGCCATCCTATCTGCTTCTAAATTTTGGGATCTCGGCACTACATCAATATTGAAAGCATCAAAGCCATTTATCAAGTCCCAAATCCTATGCCTATAGGACCTCATCCTTACATTTTTGGCTATTGCTTGTTCTTTGATTTGTTTTACCACCAGTTCTGAGTCTCCTCTTATTATCAAATTCTTAATTCCCTTTTTCCTGGCTAACATGAGTCCATGCACCAAAGCTTCATATTCAACATCATTATTGGTACAGGCGAACTGAAAGTAGATGGCTCTTAGAATTTTCTCACCATTTGGGGCAGTAAGGCAAGTACCTGCTCTAGCACTATTCTTGCTCTTAGCCCCATCGAAATTTAAGGTCCACACTTTTGAGTTTCCTTCAGATTCTTCACTTTCTAATACTTCTTCCCTTATAATATTTGGAATTTCTTGGTCTTCTTCAAAAATAACATAAGTGCCTAGACCAGTGGAGTCATAATTTCCATAAGGATCACTCTGCATCATGGTCAACAACTAGTTGTTCTCTTCTTTTTGTTGTTCATGTTCAGTCCACTCACCTAGTTCTTCAACAAAGACTCTCTCCTCCTTATTTATCATGGCATGGGATGCTTCTATTTTTGGGGTTGGTTCATTAGTAATATGGTCTTTGGATAATGGCTTAGTCAATACTTTCATCTTTGTCCCATACTTGGTTCTTAGGATTAGGTGTGACCAATCTAGTGACATGTAGCCTCCTATTTTGGCTATGAAATTTCTAGATAAGCATAAACCAAATACAGGAGGAATATCTATGACTACCACATCCTGATTGACAGTTATATTGGGACAAGTATATAGTTGTAATGGAAGTTGTTTGATTCTCCCTATAGTTTGAACAGACTTTCCATCCAACTACATGACTCCTCTGGTAAGTGGCTCATACTTTATTTTTAAAGTATCTGCTATCTGTTTTGGCATCACTATAGTACTGGCTCCAGAATCTATCATTGCATTATGCAGCAATTTTTTCCCAACTATTAAAGTTAGATAAAAGGGATCTAGTTTAGATTTACCTACCTCAGGTGCATTGTTTAGCAGAGTAGTTGTTTGTAGAGGTACGATATCTTTATGTTGGACTTTCCCTTTATCAGTAGCTCCTTCTTTAGCATTAGTGTATTTAGGGGCCTCTTGATTCTGCAGAGCTTCTTGTAACAGTGTCTTCTGCTCGGGAATAGCCAACATATCCCAAATCGATACGTGTGCTAGAGTTCTTTTCAGCTAGTTCACTATGTTTACAGGTCCTGATACTTGTGTCTTTGGATGATGAGGATACCTTGTCTTTTCTAGTATCTGACCCAAGGTTACTTGATTCTACACTGGCTGGAGCACTTCTTGCCTAGGAACTGGATTGTCAAGATTCTAGAATGGAGGATTTCTGATAATCTCATTATTTGTGACTTCTGGTTACTCTATCATTCTCCTCTTTGATCTGGTATAATAGTCTGATTGCACCAATGGTTTCTTGGAAGTGGATGCCTCATTCAAGAACACTGACTCTTCCCCTTCAATCCATGAAAATAAGGCATGTTCAGGAGCTATTTCTTCTTCTTGTTGTATAGACATCCCTTGCATCTGGGCAACCATTACTGCATTCTGGACTCCTAGGGACTGATATTGTGGAACACTAGGTGTCAAGAATTGTCCTTCTAACCCTCTCTGTTCTGCTATATTTTGTTTCAAGTTGCCTTTGGGGCAATTTCTGGGCATATGTGCATTGTTGTAGGGAAAGCACCAGGCATTTGTGTCTTCTGCTAAGTTATTTTGTGCTGGAACTATTTCTCTGTTAGGGTTATGAGGAACAGTTTGCAGAGGTGTAGGGACTGTAACCAGTTGGTTTGAAGGCTGAGGATTATTTTGTCTTTGAGAGCCTTGATATTGATTTGGCTGAAAAGGGGTTCTATTTCCTTGGAAACTTTGATAAGGAGGTTTTGAATATGGATTTTGTTGTCTCTTTAGGTTAATTATCTCATTTGAAAAAGTCCTTGAAATATTCTTGACATCATCCATTTCAGAGGGTTGAGCAAAGGTGGTTGCCATAGCAGGTTGTTGAGGTACTAGGAATGAATACATGGACACTGGTGGAACACTAGGATTAGGAGCTTCTTGTGGTAAAGGTAGGGAGATTTCTGGGAACGTGGGCATAGGAGTCCTTGGAGGCAATTTTCCAACATCTATCAAGTTATTTTCAGCCTTAACAGCCAGCTCATATGCTTCTTGCAGTGTCTGACCTCCTAAGGACTGAATCATTACTGATATATCAGAATTAAAAGATTTGAGGTAGAATACTATAGCCATACCTGATAATGGTCTTGCTGTAGTAGGAATCCTATCCCAGGTCTTTTGAAATCTTGAGTTAAAATTAGTCATGGCTTCTTGTGGCACCCTTTTTATAGTTATTAATTGTTGTAGCAGGGAAGATTTATCCCCTTTCTCTTTAAATCTTGCAAAGAATGCATCACCAAGCTAATCCCATGTAGATATTGTATTTGGAGCTAGAGATCTGTACCAGTCCAAAGCCTTTCCTTTAAAAGAAGCTACTAGCAGTCTTATTGCCACATTTTTTTCAATGATAACATGCACTGCGCACACATCAGATGCATCTTGCAAATGTTCCCTAGGTGTCTTGAAATCTTCTCTGCTGAATTTAGGTAGAGCCTTCAAAGCATTGGCTAGAATGGGATCCCAAGTAGCTGGTGGTATTGGGAGAATGAGAGGACTACTGGTGTTCCAATTTGTATAATTCCTTGGAGGTACAGATGCTTCCATAATTGATCCTTGAGTTACTACAACCTGATTCACTCTTCTTCTTGGAGTATTTACTAATGGTGCTAAAAGGATGCCTGGATTAGTAGTAGACTGAGCTCTTGTCGTAGGTCCACAGTGCTGGCTCCTTGATGCTCTATGGCTCATACGATCTTGATAAGTTCTTCAAGAAAGGTCCCACTGGGCATGCCAAAAACTGTTGATGTGTAAAATTGCACGGGTTCCAACACCAACATGGGAAGTTTCAAGAATGTGAAACTTGCTGCTTGAAACAACCTCCAAATTTTAAAGAAGCTGGCTCTTCTTCTTCAATTGGGTTTTGAGTGAAAAGGAAAGAAGTAAATAGGATTACATATATAATAAGCAAATCTAATTTATGACGATGCACCCAAAAATATTCCTCCAATTTAAACACAATGAAACTATTCTCAAGATACAGTTATATCAAACAGCAGATGCTACATGATCAATATAAGCAGATATAATGAATACTTTCAAAGGCTTACAATGGACGACTTTGCAAAGACATAGATAATATCAACCAAGACACAAAACAGAGTTCTTATTAATCTTCCAGCAACATAAAAGGCACAGAACATGCACAGATATATTTACTTTCTTTTAAGAATCACAAAATAAAGGCAAAATGACATAAAATAGTCTCAGCAAAGTCTCTAACTCCTCTATTAGATTTTCTAATTTTTTAACTTATATCAAAAGTTTCATCATTAATGATTACAAATGTTGCATATTTATAATAGAAGACTAAACCCGAGATTTGTTGATGACTGTTTTCACACATTCATAACAAAAGTTAAAATTCACAAAATGAACCTAACTGTCTTGAAAGATATGAAGAAATCAATTAAGATTACTTAATCCCAAGTTTTTGTATGGTTAGATCTTGACCTTATGGACAATTTAGTAGGTTAATGTGAAACTATAATATGCAAGGGGCCTTACTTGATTCAAGGTTATTGATGACTTACTGGACTCTAATTATGCAACATATCACAAATATCAACATTCTATTCATTTCTTTGCATAAATTTGTTACTGTATCACAAAGCTTTATATGATTTATATTAACACAAGCTTTTCTTTTTTCAAATATTATGAAAATTGTCAAATATTAACTCAATTGTTCATGTTTCTTTCAAATATCGGACAGTCTCCTTTAAATTTCCACGTTTAAGCTAAGTATTTCAAATGTTTGGAGAAAAGTTAGAGAAATTTAAATTGAACTTCATTCTGCTACAGGATCTAAATGCTTTATTATTCACGTTGTAAGTAGTACAGCAAACCTGATTAAATCAACACACTAAACCTTTAAATGTAAGCCCTAAGTATTTTCATGAACATACATTAAAGATTGCAAGCTTTTGAAGAGATAATATTGCAAATACAAACAAGAGCCAGAAAACACTCTAAAGTAGATGCAGAATTCCAGATGTATTTGTATTTAAAATAAACAGTCACATATGATTTACAATGTATGAATGACTCTTTGCTTCAATAATCAACTTACAGAAAACTTACAAAATGTCTTACAAATACAGCAAGGAAGCTAGATGCTCCACGCATTCCTTATTGTAGACACAGGCGACCTCCTCTAAACTAAAATGTTCCTTCTAATCAATATATTCAAACAACTACAATTGCCAGCTATTCTCTCAAAATCCCTGTGTAATTAATGTACAAGTAGCAAAGTTCCTTATATAGATTTTGAAACTTTTCATTGCTACGGCTACAAACTTCATCTACAGTTGAGAGTCCTCCATCATTGATCAAGGGTGCACATTCATCTCTAACCGTCTGTCAAAATATCTAAATGGCATCTCTTCCTTCTCAAAGGATGCTGTTGGAATCATTTCAAAAAATAAGATTCCCCCTTCTTTGACTTATGCTCACTGACATTCTTTACTTAACTTTTTCCAAAACTGTTGCTTCCTTTACCCTTTTCACTCTTTTAAGTATGTTTTGAAATTATTTATCACACTTTCAACAAAAGTCCGGTCCGACTTGTATGTAAGTATAAAGCGTTAGCAAAATGCATACAAGTATAATGACGTAATAAACTCGACAACTCTTTTATACGACTCATCCAACAACTTGACATACAAACGACTTTGTATATGCAACATACAAACCCTCCCATAGTGCATCTTACCAAAAACACACATATCTTGCAAAATATTGGGAATTTTAAAATGGTTCAAAAAGCAACCCTTACTCATTTTTGACAAGGAATTCACCTATATTCTGCTCTGGTACTTAATGCTATTTTTTTTTAATTTTCAACAGGGTTTGTATTTTTCACTCCCTTTTCCCTCTTACCACCAAACAGACCCACACACAAGCAAAAAGACAGCCACAGCAGGGGTCCTCATTTTGCTAAGAAGTAAAATGGGGCGTGTTGTGAGCATCACAACAACTAGCAACCAAACAAAATAATTAAATTAAAACCATCAAAGAAAACTAAATGAAATAAATTCATAATTTCCAACTATCTTTTCCTACAAATCATTATCTAACTTGAGACCTAATATATTCAATAAGGTGCATGAATTTTCCCTTTTTAGTTTAAGTGGGTGCACGTGATTAATAATCTTCATCTTGAAAATCAGTTGAACAAACTAGTGACTGATATTAACCTACATAGTTGATGTCATTCCCTCATAGCCAACTGGATAGAGCCTTGTTGCCAACAGGCATCTATAGCCCCAACAAGGTTATCATTACAATTCTCCTAAGTAGAGCCTCACTGCCAGCAAGCATCTATAGCCCCAGTAGAGTTACTTAGATGGCTTAATCTAGATTTTCAGTAAAATCCATATTATTATTTTATCCCTTTTATATTTTAGGTAAGATAGAGACTTCATAAGATATTACAGTTGTAACTTCATGATGCAAGGAATGATCACTTGCTGAAATCAAGCTGAGAATTGTAATGGTAGCAAGGGTGACCTATGATTTTTCACCTAATATCTAAACTGGTAGGCTCAACAAACCCAAGGATTTTAGGTGTGTCATTGTGAGAAACTACCCTTGAATACTCAACCCACAGTTATTGAATACAAAATTTCACAAGTCAACTAACTCTCTACATTCGTGACAGTCACAACAAGTTATGCATAAATTTCAAATAATTAACCTGAATGTTCTAAATTTTCTATTGTTTTCAGTGTTTGTTAGTTTGTTCTTGTATACTTCAAAATAAAACAAACATCCCTACCAAGGCAACACAACGTCAAACCAACACAACAAAACCAAACAAAACAAAACAAAACAAACAAAATTGTACACTATTTACATTATAATACAAAACATCCCAAATACCCTCACCTCAAGCCTGAAAGTAATGTTTCAAATGTTGGCCATTAACTGGTAATGGCACATCTTCCCCAGTCAAGGTCTTGAGCCTAAATGTATTGTCTCCTATTGTTTATGCGACTTGTAATAGACCCAACCATAATTTGTCAAAATTTCCATGATTTCCCTTCTTTTCATGTGCTTTATCCCAGCACAACACTAAGTTTGATATTCTGAATGTTTTGACTCTAGCTCTTTTATCAAACCATCTTTTAACCACTACTTGATGTTTAGCAAATTTCTCAATAGCTTGATCTCTTTTCTCATCTAATTGTAACATTTGGATTATTCTGGCTTCCCTGTGATCATCAAAGCCTAAATATTCATTAGAAAACTTCTAGATAGGTATTCTTAAATTCACTAGAAGTATGGGATTAGTCCCATAAACTAGGTGATAAGGTGCATTGCCTAAGGCTGACTTAACCTTAGTCCTATCTACCCACAGCGCATACTTTAACAATGTGTTCCATTCTCTAGGATTCTTTTCAATTAGCTTCTTGATTATATCCAATAATCTTTTATTTGTAGACTCAGCTAATCCATTCCCCTGAGGATAATAATTTGAAGAAAACTTTAAAACTATCCCATATTCAAAAGCCCATTTAGAAAATTTTAAAGAAGAAAATGCAGGGCCATTATCACATACCAGTGCATATGGAGCTCCAAACCTTGTTATGATATTTTCTTCAAGGAATTTGATAACTACCTCAGTAGTAGAGAACTTGCAACATGTGGCTTCAGTCCACCTTGTACAATAATCAGTCACTGTTAATATAAACTTATGTCATGCAGATGATGGAGGATTTATAACTCCAATGAAATCTAAACCCCACTATGCAAATGGCCTAGATTCAATGATTGGCTATAATGGATTAGCCTAATTCCTTCCCTTGTTTGTTGTAATTTGACAGGTGTGACAACTTTGAATGTGACTCTCTGTATCTTTAAACATCGTAGGCCAATAGTATCATGTTCTCAATATCTTATGTGTAGTAGCTAGATGAGAACCATGAGCAGTTCCATATTTATCATGCAACTCTAACAATACCTTATCTGCTTCAGCTCTGTTTAAACATCTTAAATATATGCCTTCATGGTTCTTGAATAAAAGACCTCCTTGTACCATGTACCTCTGTACTTTAATCTTTAAAGCTCTCCTATGAGAAGATTTCATCTTACTTGGATATTTCCCTCATATCAGAAAAATATTTAAATCATCATACCAACTTGATGCATCATTAGTATTCAACACATACTGCTGCTTTACCAAATTTGGATCTGTGTTTGCTATGGTATGCACTAATACTTGTCCTCTGACCAACTTCATTGGAATAATTTCCATATCAAACTCTTGCAATGTTGTAATCCATTTAGCTCTTTTCTCTCCAGGCTCATTCTGCATCAGCAGCATCTTCACTGCTGCATCTGGTACTATGGCCTTAACTTGACTTCGTAAGATGTAATGTCTGAACTTTTTTGCTGCTCTTACTAATGCAAATGCCTATCTTTCTGTATCAAGATACTTCAACTATGCATCTTTCAGAGGTGCACTCATAAAAGCTACGGGCTTTTCTTCATTATCTTCTCCTTTTTGTGTCAAAGCAGCTGCAACTGAATGTGAAGATGTAAAAGAACATATATAAAATGGCTTTGTGTAATCTGGACTTGCTAATACAGGAGCATCAGAAATGGCTTCCTTAATATCTTCAAATGCAGCTTTGGCTACTGGTGTCCATTCTATCTTTGCATCCTTTTTAAGCATGGCATTCAATGGTTGCACAATTTTTGCAAATCCTGTAATAAACTTCCTGACAAAGTTAATCTTACAAAAAAAGGATTTTAATTCTTTCTTACTATTTGGTAATTGCAATTTCTTTATTCCTTCTACTCTATCAGGATCAATGGATATTCCATTCTTAGAAATGACATGTCCTAATAGTTTTCCTTCAGTTACACCAAATGAACATTTCTTTGGGTTGAGAGAAATTGCGTACCTCTCACATCTTTTGAGTACTCTTCTCAAATCTTCAGCATGAGTGGATGCATCGTTAGAATAAATAGTTAAATCATCCATATAAATAACAATGCATTTACCTGATAGTCCACGGAATGCAATGTCCATGGCTCTCTGAAAAGTGGCACCTACATTGATTAAACCAAAAAGCATTCTCCTATATGTATAATTTTCCCATTTGCAAGTAAAAGTAGTTTTCAACCTATCTTCTTTATCAACTAAGACTTGGTTATATCCTGAAAATCCATCTAGAGACATCATCTTAGCCCCATTCACTGCTTGCAGTACTTCATCTATTGGAGGCAAGGGATAATTATCTTTTTCAGATGCCTTGTTCAAATTTCTAAAGTCTACACATAACCTAATGTCTCCATTTTTCTTTCTCACAGGCACTAAATTAGCTACCCAGGTTGAATGTCTGACTGGGAAGATTATCCTAGCAAACAACATTTTATTAACTTCTTCAAAGATTAAAGGCTCTAAAATTGCATTCACAGGCCTTTGCTTCTACCTAAATGGTTTAGCATATGGTTTCAATGGTATCACATGAGTTATGATGGACGTATCATATGTCTTCAAATCTTCATATGTCCATGCTATGACATGTTTATATTCTTTCAGAACATCCACAATTTCTTTTCTTAATTCCTCAGAGCAAGCCTTCCCAATCAATACATTATGTGGACTTTGCTATGTTCCTAATTTGTATGGATCACATTTACCCCCTTCAGTTTTGGGTAAGTCTTTCTATCTTATTACCCCATCAAAATCAAAAATATGTTCTAACTCAATTACTCCCTTAGGTAAGAAATTGCTTTTCAAGTTGATTATGTCTTCTTCATCCCAAGACACATCAGGCATTTTCTGTTCATCAATGATTTGAGCTTCAAATACCTCATTACAAGTTAGAAAATCAACAATTTGCTGATCTCCCTCAAATACCTAAAAATGAGTAACATTATCTGGTATACTAGGAACATTTACTAATTCAACAACAAATTGCTTCAAACCTGACAGTGTTAAGGGTTCCAAAGTGCTAACAGCAACTACTAATGCATTTGGCCTATGATTCAATTCCCTAGGAATATGTTCTATGTTAAAAGCATCAAATGAATCAATCAAATCCCACACCCTATGCCTATAACATACCATCTTCTTATAATTGCATGCATACAACTTTCTTACCTGTCTGACCACTAACTCAGAATCTGAAAATGCTCTGATCACTTTCACCTTTTTCTTGATAGCCATAACAAGTCCGTAGATCAAAGCTTCATATTCTGCTACATTATTAGTGCAAGGAATTTTTAGTCTATATGCTTCTAAAAATGACTTACCCTTAGGATCTATGAGTTCCACGCCTACACCTACACCTTGTTTAGATTTAGACCCATCACATTTCAGTGTCCACATGCCATCTTTATTCTTTTGACCTTTTATTTTGGCATGTTTTGCCTTTTCTATTACATGTGAGGTACTATCTTGTTTCTTCATGTGCACTTCATTTTGACCTACTTGCATATTTATACTTTCAGTTTGTAAATCAGAATGATAGACACTCTTGTCTTTTGTTTCTTTTCCTAAATCTGGGATCAATACATCTATGTTATTCTGAAAGTATCTCTTTGGTTGATTAGGATTAACTTTTTCTTCTTGTAGTTCCATTCCTTTTGTGCATTTTATGTATTGATATTCAATAATATCTCTACACATTTGACAATTCTCTTCAGAATGTGGCTTATTATGGACTCTGCACATACCTTTACATAACTTGCACTGAACTGGAATATTTTGTTCAATGCACCTTTCCATTTCTTGTCTGATGAACTAACCAAAACTATTTATTGCATTATTTTCCTCATCAGAAGAATTTCCATCAGAGTCAATGAATAATACTGTTTCTTTATTGACATGTTTTTCCCTAAAATTTAACATCAGGATTTCTTCAATTTGTACTCCCCTGTTAGTAACTCTATAAACACCAGGTTCAACAGAAGCATACAATATCTCATTAGTCCTATTGTATTCTATAATCATGTGTTTCATCCTAGGTTCTACCTCTATTCTGATCTAATTTGGAACACCTCTCCAAGGTAACCACGTGTGAATAATCAGTGGCCATATATCCATTCTATGTTTTGGACTAGTCTCTACTCAACAACATCCCATAATTCTTAGGTATATCTATTACCTGAATGTCAATAAACTAACTTACCCTAGGATCTGAGGCTAACTGCATTTGAATATGCATCAGTTCCCCTATCACACTAACCTCAGTTTTATCCAATTGTGTAACAACTTTAGCAGATTTAGTGGGAGTCAACCCTAAAGTTTTGCATATCCCTAAAGGTATTACATTAGCTAATGCACCAAAATCTACCATACAATTATGTATGTTCTTTCCACACATCCTAATAGTTAACAAGAAAGGAGGAGCTTCCCTTTTATCAGCATACATGACCACATTAGTGTTGGAAGGTTGTTCAATTTTCCTACTCTTTTCTTTAGGTTTTGAATCTTTACTAGGAATATTCACATTAGCAGAGACTTCACCTATCATAGATGTATCCAAGGATTTTATGAAAGCACCCCTAGACTTTTCAATAATTCACACAAAGGTATACTGACCTTGATTTTCTTTATCTCTTCTAACAAGTAACTCATTAACCTCATTGTTTCTACTGTCTCTGTTTTACCTGTTTGGACTTTTGGTGCTACTGTTCCACTGTTCACATGATGATTGGACTTTAGTATAGCAGGATTATTGCTAGCATTTAGGTCTGGGGGAGTATTGAAATTGTTAGGAGTGGAAGTAGTGAAAGGACCTCCTGGCCTAGTGTTGTTTCTCAAATTATAGGTATGGTTTTTGTTTGACTATTGAAAAGCCTGTACCTCTTCTGTTTCATATAACACTTCATTTTCAGTTTCAAAGGGAAACTAAAATGCATTTAGTACTAACGCTGATTCAGGATATAAGTTCTCACAAAAATAAGGTTCATCCTCTAATGATTGGTCCTCTTCTTCTCTGGTTGCAAAGGTAAAAGTCTCTAAGACTAAAGTAGTCTCATATCCTGAGGGCACTATTTCATTACCTTTGGGAATAAGGAACTCAGAAGTAGGAGCCTATACGTCTACATTGAAAATACTCGTTGCCAGATGAAACCAAGGACAATTTAGTTCAGCATGGGCACTGGTATTATGAATCATACACCAATTCTTTAATGCTACATTAGCCATTTGAATTCTAGTTGGTTGTTTTGCTTCCTAATTATCTAAATTCTCAAATGGAGAAGCTAGAGTGCCATTATTTGGCCCTGTGTTTCATGTCTTAGGTGGCCTTGGCTGATTCTGATTCCTATTGTTATTACCTCAGGTTTTGTTATCTACAGCAGGTCCTCTATTTTGCATTGCTTGTCCTTGATTATAATGCTGGTTATGGTTTTGGTTATGATGCTGATTATGACTCTGATTATGATTCTGGTTGTATCCTTGATTATTCCTACCATAGAAATTTTTATTTCTTAGTTGTGTCATTTCAGTAGTCAATCTTCTTCAATGTGCAGTAATCTCTTTGATTTCTTCTCTATCCTCTTGTACCTTTGCCACAAATGTATCCTAAGGAGGCTAGAAGAAAGACTGACCATTACTCTGATTGTTATTGGTAGTGTTACCAGTATAAGGGACTATAGCTTGGATTGGGGCAGGATTATACACAGGTGTGCATGTAGGGACTGGATTCAACAATGGAGTGTTATGTGTAGGAACTCCATTCCATGATTGTGTTTGACTTTGTATCCCAGGGCTTCCTCCATTAAAGAATGGATTATAAGTCGTTTATCTCATTTCTTGGTTTACTGAGGCTGCTTCCTTATAAGCCTTGGATATTGTATCAATATCAACCTTTCTTTTGACAAACATAGTAGTTAATGGATCAAGGGTAGCATAATACATGGCTAATAATGCATCTGCATTTACTATGTAAGGAGCCACTAACCTAGAGTAAGCCTTTTGAAACCTATCATTAAAATTATCAATCAGCTCTCCTTCACCTCTCTTAATTGCAGCCAATTTATGATATAAGGTGGAAGGATCAATTGGTCCTCTAAACCTAGACAAAAATGCTTCCTCCATAAGTTCCCAAGAAGAAATATATCCATTAGGCAAGTTAACATACCAATTAGAAGCCTGTTCATTGAAGGTGCAAGGAAACAACCTACACACAACATCTTCATACTCTAACTTGGCCCTAAAGCATGCCTCCTTGAATATCCTAATGTGATCTTCTAGATCCTAATGCAATTGATATTTAGGACATATCTTTTCAAGATTCTTTGGCATCTCATGATAATCAAGGAATGCTATAGGAGAATTGACATTAAAATAAGCCATTGCAGGTACTTGTGCCTGACCTGGACCTATGGGAATACTTGTATTTCTAGGAGCACTAGGACCTCTAGGAGGACCTGAACTAAGATTCAAAGATCTAAATGAAGAACTATCAGGACTCACAATGTTATGAATATTAAAAGGTGATCTAGGAGGTGTTCTAGATGAACCTCCTGTGTTTGATATTCGAGGATTCCAAATCAAAGGACCTTTACTCTGCCTCCTATCAGGTAATTGCACAAATATATCTTCTGAACTAGATCTAGACCTAGTCACTCTACCACTGTTATGAGGCAGTTTTACTCAAATTCAACCTTAACTCCAATCAGGCCCTCCTTCTAGCAACAAAAACTGTTGATGACTATTTTCACAAATTCATAACAAAAGTTAAAATTCACAAAATGAACCTAACTGTCTTGAAAGATATGAAGAAATCAATTAAGATTACTTAATCCCAAGTTTTTGTATGGTCAGATCTTGACCTTATGGACAATTCAGTAGGTTAATGTGAAATTGTAATATGCAAGGGGCCTTACTTGATTCAAGGTTATTGATGACTTACTGGACTCTAATTATGCAACATATCACAAATATCAACATTCTATTCATTTCTTTGCATAAATTTGTTACTGCATCACAAAGCTTTATATGATTTATATTAACACAAGCTTTTCTTTTTTCAAATATTATGAAAATTGTCAAATATTAACTCAATTGTTCATGTTTCTTTCAAATATCAGACAATCTCCTTTAAATTTCCACATTTAAGCTAAGTATTTCAAATGTTTGGAGAAAAGTTAGAGAAATTTAAATTGAACTCCATTCTGCTATAGGATCTAAATGCTCTATTATTCATGTTGTAAGTAGTACAGCAAACTTGATTAAATCAACACACTAAACCTTTAAATGTAAGCCCTGAGTATTTTCATGAACATACATTAAAGATTGCAAGCTTTTGAAGAGATAATATTGCAAATACAAACAAGAGCCAGAAAACACTCTAAAGTAGATGCAAAATTCTAGATGTATTTGTATTTAAAATAGACAGTCACATATGATTTACAATGTATGAATGACTCTTTGCTTCATTAATCAACTTACAGAAAACTTACAAAACATCTTATAGATACAACAAGGAAGCTAGATGCTCCGTGCATTCCTTATTGTAGACATAGACAACCTCCTCTAAACTAAAATGTCCCTTCTAATCAATATATTCAAACAACTACAATTCCCAGCTTTTCTCTCAAAATCCCTGTGTAATTAATGTATGAGTAGCAAAGTTCCTTATATAGATTTTGAAACTTTTCATTGCTACGGCTACAAACTTCATCTACCGTTGAGATTCCTCCATCATTGATCAAGGGTGCACATTCATCTCTAACCGTCTATCAAAATATCTAAATGGCATCTCTTCCTTCTCAAAGGATACTGTTGGAATCTTTTCAAAAAATAAGATTCCCCCTTCTTTGACTTATGCTCGCTGACATTGTTTACTTAACTTTTTCCAAAATTGTTGCTTCCTTTACCCTTTTCACTCTTTTAAGTATGTTTTGAAATTATTTATCACACCTTCAACAAAAGTCCAGTCCCCTCCTAGACTCTTTGTCCATATATGCTCCTGTAGAGTAACTCCCTCCTTTAGTTTCTTTTCTTTATTTTCTGAACCCTTACTCTTTTTCTTGTACTTCTTTATTTTAGCACTATCTTCCATTATTGAATCCATCATCTATTTGCTTAAGTATGCCTCAGGATTTCCTATGCATGGTGTAAAATGGCATTAAACTCTATTAAGGCCCATTCCAATTCATATGCTGGTGTGTCCATGCATTCATGCTCTAAGAGCCTTTCTACTATCTTCTTATGCATTCTAATCATTTCATCTGCTTTTTCTTCTAACTCCTGGGCAATTGTTATACACTTTGTAATATTATCTTCCTCAAATTTCAGTTCTAATCTCTCTTGTGGCACTTGACTTGCTAGTGAAGGGGTAATTACTCCTTCATTGATTAACTCCTCTGCTCTTTCTTCTATTTCTGTCAACTGTGCCAGTTCATACCTGCATTCTTCCCTTCTAAATTGACAATTATATACAAGTATATTACATTTGTTCTTTTCTCTGGCAACCACTTCCCAACTTCTCATAGCCTATTTTATTACTTGCTCACCTTCCTGCATAAAATCTTTGAACCATTCATCAAAAATGTTAGCCTTGAACCTTTTACCTTCCATGTCCCTTATTTCTTCTTTAGATACAACTGTTATGTCACTGGGCAGTTCTAGGACTGTTATACTGGGATCAAATATCCCTTTAATAAATTGTTGTAGTTAGACAATGTGTCCTTTCAGATCAAATATCTCTGCTGTCACTTGGTGCATATCCTCCCATTCAGAGATGTGTTTCTCTTGTGCAGTATACCCAAGGTCAAGATTTAGTATCTTATACTCTTCTAGGGTTATTTCACTTTTTTCTTTCTCCTTCTGAGGTCTAGCTAGATTCAACACCCTGGATCCATCTGGACCTCTTTGGATAGCTGACATTGTTCTAGCCTTTCTTCTTTCTTTTCCTAGTGTTGTATTCCCTAACAAGCTCTTAATGTCAATTGGTACCAATTGTACCGCTTTCCTTTCCTTTCCTATCTCTGTTCCTAGCCATGCAGGAATCTCTTTGGTGCCTTCTGCAGCTTTAACTTCATCAATTACCTCCTCATGAGGTCTCTCTATTTCACCCTCTCCTTGTTGTTGTTGTTCCTGTTGTTGTTGTTGAGGTAATTCCTGTTGAGGTGGTTGTTGTTGTTGTTGTGGAATTTGTTGTTGAGGTGGAGGCTCTTGTTCTTGAGTTGCTTCTTCCTAGACCATGGGATTATCCTATTGTTTGGATTCACCCTCATGTTCTTCTCCGTCTATTTCTGTGTCCCCTCCATCCTCAGCTTCTTCTTCAGGACCCTCTTCTTTTGATATCTCCTTCTCCTGATCTTCCTCTGTATGTATGTATTCTACATTTGGTATGTTTATGTCTTTTGTCTATTCGTCAGTTTTAATTTCATTTGTCCTTTCAACATTTTCTATTTGTACTTCCTCTTCAGGTTTCTTGACTTCATCTTTTATTTTATCTATATCCTCTGTCTGTACTTGTTTTGTATGTATAGGTGACCCTACCTTTGTATCTTCTTCTTCCTATTGTTCTTTCTCAGACATATTAACTTGTTCTGTAGGTGTAGAGGATCCTACCATTGTATCTTCTTCTTTTGTTTCTCTTTCCTCTTCTTGTCCACCTTTGTGTTTTTCTCTTCTTCACTTTGCTCATCATACATATTCAACATATTTAAGGCATCCACACCTGAGGTGTTATCTTTTGTTTCTTCTTCTACTTGAGCATGCCTTTCTGTGATCATCTCTTCAGGTGTCTCTTCTTTCTCAGCTTCTTCAATTTTATGTGCCTCCTCTTGCACATCTTTAATGATTTCAGGAGAGACTAGGGTACCAAATGGATCCACCTCTCTTGCTTATTCCTGTACCCTTTCTTCTTCATGTTCTAGTCCTTGTTCAATTTCCATATCAGCCCGAGTGCTTGGTTCTTCCTCTTCACTTAGGAAATCACTAGATTCCTCTTCTATTTCAATTTCCTTCCCAGTATAAATTCCTCTTTCTTCACTGTCACTAGTATCACTTCCAATATGAACAGTTTCAATAGTTTGTTTGGTTTTATGTGTTTCTGACTCTTGTACCTTTTCTTTAGCTAATTTCGTCTTCACCTGAACATATGGTTGTCTTTTTTTCTGATGGAGTGGAGGTACTAGGTATATTACTCAATTTTTCACCTACTTCTTGTTCTCCAATTACATCACCTATTTTAGAAGACTCTCCTTTTGATAAACTTATGGGTATTGCCTTCCTAATTTATTGTCCTGCTACCCCTTTGGAAGTCTGTACTTCCTCAGCACTTACCTCATGACTTAGAGATTTTGCATCCACAAAAGTATCTGATGCCACTGCTATGGTTATTCCCAATGCATAGGGATCCATTAAAGTAGCATTCTTATCTTTTTCAATAACCTTAGCCTCTACAACTTTCCTTTTCTTCCTATAAAAACATTGAATATCTTCACTAGGCTCTCCTTTTCTTTTTCTCCCTTTCTTTGGATAGGTGATTTCTTTTCCTTCAGCCTTAAGTTCCTCAATTCTGTCTTCTAACCATGTTTTTGAAAATAGTATAATTGGTTTGGATAGTATGTCCAAAGATGTGTTCCAAGTTTGTGACCAATCAGGCTCTGTAATAGGAGCCAGTCTAGCCTTTGCATAACTATGATGCAGTTGTTTATCATCCTCTTGAACTTCTGGGGGAACATATATGTCACCTATGGACCTCATTTTCTCAATGGTTAATCTTTTATGAGCTATTTTCCTCACTTCCGTATCATTTTTACAATCAGCCCAAAAATCTTCAATATGTATCTAATGCTTATACTTTTTATCAACAAAATTCTGGATCCTATGGAAAGGATCAAATCTCTTGACTAAATCAAACTCCTGAAAGCCATAATATCTTAATTATTGCTCTGAATATCCTTTGACCTCTTCACTGTAATAGGAGTATCTACCAATAGCCCAAGGCAACTTCAAATTTCCACTATTGAACTTCCTCTTGTACATTTTAAAGACATTCAAATTTTGTCTTGAAAATTCCAAAACAATCAATTTATCAGGAGGGTACCGAGGTAACATAAAGGGTTTCCCCTCAAATCCTTCAGTCCTGATATAAGTAAAATTTTCAAACTAAATGAACCAAGAACTATGCAATCTAATTGCATCTTCTGCACTTTTAGATAGTCTTTTATCAGGCTCCTCTCTCAAAATTCTCACCATGTAAGTATAAAACACATCATTGACCAAAGCAAATTTCTTCAATGCATTTTCCTCTTGTAAGTCAAGATAGTGCTCATATACTAATTTCTGATTAGGGCCATTCCCTAGGGTTCCTACCCTTTCTATTCCATGTATGTATGGTCTAATCTCAGCTACACATGAATATAACAAGTATAAAGATAGATAAAAAGGCATCATCTTTTGTTTTCTCAGCATGGCCTACATCCATATAGCAGTGCTTATTACTTTGGCCCAGTGAATTTGCTCTTGCTCTTTTTCTTCTTTTCTTATGAACTCAATAACAGTGAACATCCATGGTTCACATTTGGCGCCATCTCTCATTCCTACCAATCTACTCAGCATTGTGATCATCAAATAAATTTCTTCCTTGAAGTATATCCTCATCAAATTCTTATGTACCCTAGCTACAGCCTTGGGTTTATTTTCCATGCTATACCAACTGTGGAATATTTTACTTTGCACTCCCTCTCATTTGTATGAAAATCATCATTATATTGATCTATATCAATATCTCTCATTTTCTCATTTATTTCCAATCCAAATGTCCTCGCAATCCCTTCTGTGGTTAAATCAGCAATAAGTCTGTCATATAACATAATCTTCCTGGTAGTTGGATCATATAGAGTTACACAATCTAAGCATAAATCTCGGGCCTCCATAGCCAATGGGAAACCTGCAGCCTTGTATAGTCCACTCTCCCATATGTATTTCATGTCTGGGGAAGCATCTGCAGTAGTGATTTTCTGTAAAACATCCTCTGCATCATAATTTCCTATATTTGTATCCATTTCCACTCCACTCGTACTGATTAGGGACGGATAACCTCATTGCAAGGGTAATTCCTCTTTTTCTATTTCTTTTCGTGGTTTCCTTTCCTTTTTCACATCGCCCCATGTGTCTATCTTTTTCTGCCTCGGGGCCATCCTATGAAACAATGCATCTTTTAAATTCTTCATTTTACCTTTTACCTAGGGTTTTACTGTGAATTTCCATTTTTTACTATTTTACCCTAACCCAGTTTGTCCTTTCTATTTTGACTTTTAAATTTGTTAAGCTCTACCTAGTTAATTAACATTTAAAATAGTAATTTGACAAATGCCTACGTTTTATAATGAAATTACTAAAATTAACATGTAATTTACCATTTGAAATGTAATAGTGTTTTGGGATAAATACATGTATTCTTTGACCACTTGACTTCAGTCGTTGACTTACTTTTACCGTTTTACCTTCGTTCAGCTACCATAATTCCTTCTCTGATAAGTTCTACTCAAATCACTATAACAATTCCTTCTCCTACAATTTTAGCTCTTAACAATGTATATCTGAAAGAAAAATATGTTGAATTTACCCTAACTCTCGTTAAATTTTACTCTTTTTGAGTGTTAGATCGGCATTAATTACAGTAATTAATGCACCAAAACTTTGGCCTTCCATTTCAGTGTTTGCGTTTTTTAAACTTTTTACCGTTAGTTTAACTTTAGCATACATCATGTCCTCTTTGTATTTTCTATTGTATGTAATCTTTGTATGTTATCTTTGTATCTTTTAACATACAAACATATATGCAAACAACCATGACTACCATTCTTTCCCCTTTTTCCTTTTGTCCGTACTTGTAGCCTTCGCTTTGTATATCGCTGCTTGTATATTTGTATGAACGCATATACAAACAACCCTATGCAAACCTCCTTTCATTACCTTTTATCTTTCATGATGCTTTTAATTTCTTTGTATCTCGGATATGTATATCATAAACATACAAGCATTTAAACATACAAAGACTTTTCTATATCGAACTTCTTTTCGCATCCGGCTTGTATCTCCTACTTGTATCTTTCAACTTGTACTTCAGCTTGTATATCGAAGATATACATTGTTCTTATACAAGCCCAATATGCAAGCGGTGGGTCCACATTATTTTCCCCTTGTATCTCCGCGATACAACAATACTTGTATCAAAACCTTTAGATACAAGTCTAGATACATACAAAATCATTTGTATCTCCTTTCAGACTTTTCATTTTTTGTAAACCACAATTTACTTGCTTTTCGGCTCCGTGACATGTATAAAGTGCAATGCATCTTCCGATATACTTTAAGTCATGATGCATCATTTTAACCAAATTTTAACCTTTCTTGAGTTCCGCATTGCATGTACATCGTAGTGTATGTCTTCAAAACATACATACAAAGCACGAAACATACAACAATAAAACCTCATTTCATAATCCTTTTCAGTTCCGCGACATGTATATTATGTTGTATATCGCCTTGTATATTTCCCTTTACTCAAACATACAAACTCCGATATACATCTGCGTGGACTTAACCGATTACCCATTTCACCTCTGAATTCTGTCGGGTCCGACTTGTATGTAAGTATAAAGCGTTAGCAAAATGCATACAAGTATAATGATGTAATAAACCTGACAACTCTTTTATACGACTCATCCAACAACTTGACATACAAACGACTTTATATATGCAACATACAAACCCTCCCATAGTGCATCTTACCAAAAACACACATATCTTGCAAAATATTGGGAATTTTAAAATGGTTCAAAAAGAAACCCTTACTCATTTTTGAAAAGGAATTCACCTATATTCTGCTCTGGTACTTAATGCTATTTTTCTTTATTTTCAACAGGGTTTGTATTTTTCACTCCCTTTTCCCTCTTACCACCAAACAAACCCACACACACAAGCAAAAAGACACAGCCACAACAAGGGTCCTCATTTTGCTAAGAAGTAAAATGGGGCGTGTTGTGAGCATCACAACAAGATTGTTTGTAACAACCCAAATCATCAACGGCCAAATAGAACTGAAGATTGCTGGAAATCCATGGCAGTTACTATCTTCTGAATCTACAATGGTGATTCCTTCTATGCACTCATTGGTTGGGGAGACGTATTTTGTGGCACACTAACTGTCTCGAAACCAAGACACATGGCAATACCCATAAAAATTAGAAACTCTTTTGCCTTTAAGGAAATTCACAGGAAAAAGACACTTGTCACATTTTGCAGTCTCCAAAAAATGACATGCGGCAGCCTCTGCAAACTCGAAACAAAACCTGTGCCTTTATACCCAGGCGCCCTTCATTTGACATCTGTTGCAACCCGCTTCTCTTAGAAATGAGACACAAATATTAATGGGACCCACCACCTTCATAACTTATTATCCTCAAAGGAAAAACTAGGACATATGGCAGCACCCGCGTGCATACAAGCTAACACGCGGCGATCTCCACAAACCTATTGAAACAAATGAAACTTTTGAAAAGTCCCTCAGAAATCGACACTTGACGCATTCCGCAGCAACTGTGGAATAAAATGCTTCTTACAAAAGAGGATTATGAATAAAGTAACCCTTTCTCCATTGTTGCCGCGTGTTACCATCCGCAAGCTTGAAACCAAAATGTATTGTGGCCCACCAACTGATGCATATAATTCTGAAAAGGGACACATGGCCTCATCTGCATAAAACTCAAAAGGACAGATGGTGGCCTCCCCAAACTTGATACAAGGAAGGAAACTTTTGAAACCTTTTCCACTACCGACACATGGCAAGTTCGGCAGGCTTGAAACAAAATGAACCGAAAGATGCATTTGATACATGGCGCACTCCGCAACAAACTGGATATGTGACTTTGACAATTAGTGCGACCCACGTACAGAAACATAAAAGGCACAAAACATAGACACACAGAGACACAAATATTAAGCCACTGTCACTTAACCACAACACTGTCGAAATTGAAACAATGTGTATATGCACTCTACAATAACAAGATATGTTCCAATAAGGTTACCTAATTAGTAATAACAAGATATGAGATATTATAATTAACATTAATACTCAATAGTAAAATGTTTTAATAATATAATTAATGATAATAAAATAATTTATAGTACTAATAGAAACTCTAATATTAAAATGAAATAATCAATTTATAAAAAAATTTAAAATTATCAAGAATATAAATGATCATATTATGACTACAATTTACAAGAAGTCTAAAATAAGGTACAATATTTTAAATAATAAAATTAAGATTTAAGATCTAATATTCTATAATTAGATTTAAAGGTCAATTTTAATTATAATGGTAAAAAGTGTATTGTGATAATATAATTTTAAAATATGAGTTGATACAAGAGCATCTGGGTCCAAGGCGATACTACATCACCCAAAAATATATGTTCATTTTATTTCTAGTTTTGATGTGTGGTTGCATTTACATCTTGTTATCATGGAAGCGTCTTGTTTGGATCAAATTTTAAAAGGGTGATATTTCACCTATATGCAGCTACATGGTTTACCTGGGAAATTTTGGTTACAGCTACAAAGTTTGGCTGACAAATTGACATAAATAATTAAATAAGAAAATTTATGATGGTTGGAGCTAAATAAATTTATAGGGATATTCATGAATTCATTTCACTCAATGTGACAAATTTTTATGGTTGGGTCTTTTGTCAGTTGAGAGAAATTAAATTTCTCTGTTTTTGGTGGAAAAATCATGCGGAAATAATTAATTCTAGAAAATTACAAAAGTTGGGGTGAAATCATCTAACTAGGAGCTTTAGGGGGTTATTCCTTGCTGTGTGACTAGTTTTTAGGTAATGATGTACATTCCATCTAAACTTTTGTAAAATGTCATTTTTTGAGCTTTGATGGCATTCAGTGTTAGTTTCACAAATCTAGTTTTGGCATCTTCTTGCCTGTGCTTTATTTAAAAAGTTTCTTGTTACAAAAATAACCAAAATAAAATATAGGCACCAAATCTTGGGAGGGGGGCCTACTATTATAAAATTCATTAAATTAAATACCTCATCCCTTGAATGGGCATTAAAATGCAAGAGAGGGCACAACCCTTTATACATTGTAAAATGTAAGAAATGAAATTCTTTTTTTACACATTTAAACCTGTGAAAAGTGGTGCAGCTTCAAAGGGATAAAAGAGAATGTAAGGAGGCACCCAACATGAAGGAAAATCAAGAGAATATTAAAATAGGAACTCAAGGAATTCAACTACAGGTTTTGACACCATTTGTGAGTGGGTTTGGAGAGGTCATCCAAAGAAAAGATGAAGGTGTGGAGTAGAAAGAAAAGAAGAGAGCATAGAGTTTGAAGGGGAGTTGAGGTGCAACATTGAGAAAATCTGAAGTGTTTGAGTTGCTCTAAAAAAATAGAGAGATTGCTTAGAGAGTGAAGCTGTTTAACATAGAACTTGTATATAGTTTGTAAGTTGATTGATTTGCATATTGGAGGCTACGAGATGCTGAGGTAGTGAAGTTGAGAATAGAAGCACACAAATAATTTGGAGGTTTTAAAATTATTTTGAAATAATACATTTTGTTGTCTGTACACAAAAGTAATAAATTAATTTATTTTCTTTATGATGTAAGTTCTAGAAATTTGGATTTTTAAATGGATTTATAAGTGAATGTGAAATTTGCATCTTTAAAAGTAAAAAAAATGTGTTTGAAATTTGATTGTGGTTGCCTGGTTTGGTAGTTTGATAAAACCCTCAAACCTTGATCTATGTCAATTTGTATCAGAGCATGGTTTCTCGTTGGGAGAAGTGTGTTGAGGTAAGAGATGTGTTGAGAGGGTAGATTGTTGGGAAATGTTTTGAGGTGTAAGAGAAATTTTTGTAACTGCAGAGCATGTTCTTGCTAGAGAAGTTGAAGAGGTTGTGAGGGTTTGAATTTGTGAGGGGTGTCTAAAAGGTTCTAAAATATTTGTTGCAGATGTGAGGAGTCCTACAATTATAGAGGGCTGAGGGGGACATTAAAACCATGATAAAATATTGTGGTTGTGAGTGTGAGTTTTGTTACAGGCGGAGGAGACCTCTGACTACAAAGAGCATAGGCTCTAGGGTCAATGGACAAAGGTGAGGGACCAAAAATTGGCCACAACCACTTTTTGGTCTCATATAACCTATAACATGAGCATGTTATAACGTGAGCATGTTATAACGCACTCATGTCTTAGGTTTATAAAAATAAAATAAAAGCACCAAAAAGTGAAAACCGTGTCTCATTTGCAAAAATTGACCACATGTTTCACTTTTACTACAGCATGCACGTTATAGGAGACATAGAAACAACATTTTCAAAGAGAATTAACAATTTCACCATGCCACCTCACCAATTCCACTCCTAAGGATGTCGTGCATGAGGTGTAGAGGGTGTAACAACTGAAAAAGGTAGGGTTTGATTTCTTTTTATGAATTTGAAAAGATTTTTTTAGTTTTGCAAGGTTTTGATTAGATTTTATTTTGAATTTTCAGCCAATGAGCCACCACAAAAACCTAATCTAGTAGAGGAGGCTCAAAACTACCCACCTTCACGTCCTTACAATCAAAGAAACACATAAGAAAACTATTTAGGGTGAATTGAAGAAAACAAAAGACATCTTGAAACCCTAATTGAAACATTAAATACTCCAAATGTAAGAAGCGATCGTAGGAGGGCCCTTGTGAAGTCATTAGAGGTCATTATTTCTCATATTGAATTAGTGACAAACCAAATCACTGAATGGAATGAATATAGGGAGAGGAGTTGGCAATACTATGCTAACAAATTGTCTTACAAACAAGTTAATGACAAAAAAAAATCATAATCTCAATTATGTTCACATTTTATCAATCCTAAAACTGGCCAAACACTAGAAGAGAGTTGCAAATGGTTCCCAATTCATTGGTGTGTGCATGATAGTATATCCCAAAACTTTTGGGATAGATGGTACAAGGTCTTTCATGACGTCCTTGTAATAAAAATGAGGTTCCACAATATTTCTTGAGGAAACTCTATTGTGAGTTTTCCTCAACGAGATTCTGTAGTGCCCTCCGTTTTCATTTCAGTTGTGCCAGGTATGTTTGGCATTTGGGTTATTTTGTTGGATTGTTTGACTGATGATGTGGTTAACTATTGCATTCCATGAGATAATACCTCTTGAAGTGGCTTGTCAAATAGATCATATGTCTTTCTGATGTTAGTGTTGGATCTAGGGCATACAACTGAGAGGGGGGGTGAATCAGTTGTATAGAACTTCTTCTTATTCAAACACTTAATTCTCTGTTGTTAGTTAGCAGCATATCAAATAATCATCCAAGGAAGCATAATACATAACCACAAGAGCAGATAAGCATCAACACATTGAACACCAAGATTTTGACGTGGAAAACCCGGTTAAGGGAAAAACCACGGGGTGATTAACCCAAGAATTATTCTCTGTTAGAAGAATAAAGAAAATTGAATGGCACATGCCAATAAGGGCTCACTGCCCGAGCACACTGCTCACAAAGAGGCCCACTGCCTACAAGGAGACACACTGTCTACAAAGTGATGAAAATCACAGTCTTGAACTGGAGAATGACATCTCTACCATGTCCGGATCAGTTCCAATTAAGCCCAACAATCTCTGCTCTGCCTTTCGCACGTTTCTTCGCTATACCATACTCATCCTCATACCTCATCTTGAAATGAACTCACAAACCGTTATTTATACAAGACATCAACTTAGGAACAAACATCTAAGTCGGCAAACAACCATAGGAGTATCCGCAAGATGAATAACACATCCGGTCGGCCATCACAAGAACATTCGCAGGATGAACAACTCATCCGGTCGGCTAAACAGAGCAAGAACTTCATCCGGAAGAATAACTTCAATTCCGGGCTCTACCATCAATGCGGACCAACAACACAACCTAAACATGATCCAAGAACCTTCACAAGCCTGTCTGAATGTCCGAATACATCCGCACTTCCTCTGCTTACTGGGATCTCTTGTCTTCCTCATCCGGAACTTCAAGAACACAGTCTGTCGCCACTGTCATAATGCAAGAGGTACTTCTGGACCTCTAAATCATACACAAATCAGGATGACACATCACAAGGACATCCAAAACACTCCTTCCAATCCGCAGATTAGGGTAATACAATTCCGGACCTCACCGGACCTTTTTGTGATCCTCTGTCACCTCCGGATACTTGCCGGACCCGGTTCTATACCGGCAGCCACAACTCCTTCAGATCTTCATGCGGACCTCTGAAATCTTTGCTGTAGCATCTCAAGACTCATATCAACTAACCCTTTAATCCGCATCCTCCGGTTCTCATCCTATACAGTACATTTACCTTCTTCTCATCACTGTTCTTCACTGTTCCTGACTGAGGCTAATTTTCTCAGTATCCTCAGCACACAGCTCATCAAATCCTTCTTGTCAATGCAATATGAGTATGTTGACATCAATGACAACACTGGATCACCTCATACTTGCAACAATCTCCCCCTTTATCATTGATGGCAACATATGATGTGAAAAACCATTAAGACAAGAACTTCAACTTTTCATATGTCTTCTCTTCCTTTACTGCTCCCCCTTTGATCATCAACCACTTGTTTTTCACATGTCTTCTCTCCCCCTTTGACATCAATGGCAAAGGGCTCATACTTGCAATTCTCATGCATCAGAATCATACTAGCTGCTCCCCCTTAGTTGCAACTCCCCATTAGTCCGGATCACAAGATATGACTGTGATAGCCACCGAACTGATGCACATCAGTGCATCTTAGTTCATCACCGGAGGGGCCATGACCCCTAACTTCTCTCGGAGATATTCAAAAGAGTCTTTGGGAAGAGGTTTTGTAAAGATATCTGCAATCTGATCCTTGGAGGGAACATACTCCAATCTGACTTCTTCCTTGTTTACTTGTTCTCTCAAAAAGTGAAATTTAATAGATATGTGCTTAGTCTTAGAATGCAATACCGGATTCTTGGAGATATTAATTGCACTTGAATTATCACAGAAAATTGTGATAGGCTTCTCATATTCAACTTTGATGTCTCTTAGCATCTGCTTCATCCATAAGATTTGAGTGCAACTACCTGCTGCTGCAATGTATTCTGCTTCAGTTGTAGACAGAGATATTGCATCTTGTTTCTTGCTTAGCCAAGAAACCAATCTCTTCCCCAAAAAGAATGCTCCACCACTAGTGCTCTTCCGGTCATCCACATCTCCTGCCCAATCTGCATCTGTGTAAGCATGAAGAGAGAAATCCGGATCTCTAGGATACCATAGACCATACTCAACTGTTCCTTTCAAGTATCTAAAAATTCTTTTGATTGCCATAACATGAGATTCTCTAGGATCAGTCTGGAATCTTGCCACAAGACCAACAGCCTGCATTATATCTGGTCTAGTTTGAGTGAGATACAACAATCCACCAATCATTGATCTATACTTTGTCTGATCTGCCTTTGGAGAATCATCATCTTTGCTTAACTTACATCCGGTTGCCATAGGAGTGTTCATAGGCTTTGAGTCTTCCATACCAAATTTCTTTAACAATTCTTTCACATATTTGGTCTGAGAGATGAAGATCCCTTCTTTTGTTTGAGTAATTTGCAGACCCAAGAAGAAATTCATTTCACCAAGCATAGACATTTCAAACTCACTTTTCATCTGATTTGCAAAAGTTTTGCACATACTATCTCTTCCTCCAAAAATGATATCATCCACAAACACTTCAACAATCAGAATGTTTTCATGATCAATTTTGAAATATAAGTTACTGTCAGCAGTACCTTTGTTGAATCCAATCTGCACAAGATGCTTATCCAACCTTTCATACCATGCTCTTGGGGCTTGCTTCAATCCATACAAAGCTTTCTTCAACTTGCAGACCATATCATTATTATCAGACAATTGAAATCCATCCGGTTGTTCAATGTAGACTTCTTCTTCCAGATCACCATTTAGGAAGGCAGACTTGACATCCATCTGATATACCTTGAAGTCTTTGAAGGCAGCAAATGCAAGAAGTAATCTGACTGCTTCAATTCTTGCTACCGGAGCAAAAGTCTCTTCAAAGTCAATTCCTTCTATTTGAGAGTAGCCTTTGCAGACCAATCTAGCTTTGTTTCTGATTACTTCACCAGCTTCATTTAGTTTGTTCCGGAAGACCCACTTGGTTCCAATTACATTCCTGTCTCTAGGTCTGGGAACAAGATCCCAAGTATGATTTTTCTCAATTTGCATCAATTCATCTTCCATTGCTTTGGTCTAGTTTTCATCATTGCAGGCTTCATTTATTGTTTTAGGTTCAATCTTTGAAATCAGACAACATTCATTCTGATTTTGAGCAATATTCCTTCTAGTTTGTACACCTTTGCTTCTGTCACCTATGATCTGATCTTCAGAGTGATTCAGTCTTACATACCTTGGAATTTTGGGAGTATCCAGCACTGCTGTTTCTTGATCAGGCTCATTCAAACCTATCTCTTCTTCCTGATTTACCAGATCAGGCTGACTCTGTCTCACCGGAGAGGATTGAGGTCCTTGAACACTGTCTTGGTCATCTTCATCAAACTCATAAAATCTTGAAGGCTTCTCAATTCCTTCATCAACCTTTACATTGGTGCTTTCTATCATCTTCCTCAATCTCTTATTGTAACACCGGTATGCTTTGCTTTGAGTGGAGTAGCCCAAGAAAATTCCTTCATCACTTCTAGCATCAAACTTTCCTAGATCTTCATCTCTTTTAATATAACACTTGCTACCAAATACTCTGAAATATTTCACAGTAGGAGTGATGCCAAACTAGAGTTCATAGGGGGTCTTACCGGTGTTGTTTCTGATTTGAACTCGATTGAGAGTGTAGACTGCAGTGCTGATAGCTTCTTTCCAAAACATTTGAGGAACATTTGCTTCCAACATCATTGTCCTAGCAGCTTCCTGGATGGTCCAGTTCTTTCTCTCAACTACTCCATTCTGCTGTGGAGTCTTAGGAGCAGACAACTGTCTCCTTATACCCTGTTTCTCACAAAAGTCAATGAATTCACCAGATGTAAATTCACCACCTCTATCAGACCTTAGACACTTTAGTTTCAATCCGGTTTGATTCTCCACCATAGCTTTGAAGATTTTGAACTTCTCAAAAGCTTCTGATTTTTCTTTTAGAAAGGTAACCCACATCATCCGGGAATGATCATCAATTAACAACATGAAATATCTATCACCTTGCAGACTCTTGATTCTTGTCGGACCACATAGATCAGTATGTACTAATTCCAATAATCCGGTAGAAGACTGATCTTTGCTTTTAAAAGAGACTCTACTTTGTTTGCCTAACTGACATTCTTTACACACACTATTTGTAGGTTTCATCAACTTTGGAAGATCTCTCACAGCCTGAGTATTGCTTATTTTGATGATGTTATCAAAATTTACATGACACATTCTTCTATGCCATAACCAACTCTGATCAATTTGAACAAACAAACAACTTTTATTTGAACCAACCAGATGAAAGATGTTACCTCTTGTCTGAGTACCGGATGCAATTTCAGTTCCGGAGCTTGTAAAGATTCTGCATTTTCCATTCTTGAACTGGAGATCATAGCCTTTGTCCACTAACTGACCAACACTGAGAAGATTGTGCTTCAATCCTTCAACATACAGTACATTTCCTGTTTTACTCTTACCATCAAAGGAAATAGTTCCCCTACCTCTGATTCTGCCAGCAGAATTGTCACCAAACTTTACCATTCCTCCTTCATATCTTTCCAAGTCTAAGAACTTATTCTTGTCACCAGTCATATGGTGAGAACATCCACTGTCAATAACCCAATCATCCTTTTCTTCCACTTGAGCAGCCAAGGCTTTTTCAACAACTTTGTGATTGACAGATTCAGAGAGCATGGAATCTTCTTCCTTGATGGCTATAAACACCCACTCATTTCCGGATTTGCTTCCTGGTTCTGATTCATCATCTGTTACTCCTTCATTGTCATCTTCTTCATGAACATAATAGCAATTCTTTTGAAACCTTTGTCTGTGAGTATTAGATCTTGCAGATCTCTCCGGACATCTTGAGGCAAAATGACCAATCTTATTGCAGTTGAAACACTTAAAGGGTAGTTTTCCTTCATACTTACCGGATCCTCTTGGCAGTCTTTTTGCAATGAGGGCTTCAAGTTGAGCTGTTTCTGCTTCTTCTTCTTCCATGTCTCTTTTTGCTTGATCATACCATGACATTTTCCTTGATGAGTTTTCACCCGGATCAAATCTCTGTTTGCCTTTCACATAGGCACTGGCTTTGAAAGCAGATTCAGTCTTGGGTGGATCATCTCCAAACTCGGTCATTTCAAATGCAGCTAGTTTGCCAGCCAGTTGTTCTCTTGTGACAGTTGTGTGGGCTCTGAATTCATCAATGGCAGCAACTTTGATTTTGTAGGCAGCAGGAAGGGATCTTAGGATTTTGCAGACAATCTCATTTTCATCTAAAGTTCCACCAGCATTTCTGATTCCACATACCAGCTCATTTACTCTTGGCATAAAGGTAGTGATGTTTTCATCATCTCTCATTTTCAATCTTTCAAATTTCCCTTTCAGACTTTGCAACCTTGCACTTTTGACAAACTCATCTCCTTCATACAGAAGTTCCAGTTTAGTTAGGATCTCATATGCAGTTGGTAGGTCAATGACATTCGAGAGATCTGAGTCATTCAATGCGCTTAGAAGAGCTTCCTTGGTCCGCAGATTGTTTTCAGCTTCTGTGATTTCATTCAGAGTTGTCGGACCACCTTGTGGGGGTATATATGGTTTAGAAATCATAGCCAAGTATGCTTTTCCCATACATTCCAAATGACACTTCATGCGACCTTTCCAGAGAGTAAAGTTGGTTCCATCGAACTTCGGACTATCCTTCTTGTATGACGACATCCTGGATCTCCTCAAGCGGTTAAGCTCCTATCAGAGGAACTTGGCTCTGATACCAATTGTTGGATCTAGGGCATACAACTGAGAGGGGGGGGTGAATCAGTTGTATAGAACTTCTTCTTATTCAAACACTTAATTCTCTGTTGTTAGTTAGCAGCATATCAAATAATCATCCAAGGAAGCATAATACATAACCACAAGAGCAGATAAGCATCAACACATTGAACACCAAGATTTTGACGTGAAAAACCCGGTTAAGGGAAAAACCACGGGGTGATTAACCCAAGAATTATTCTCTGTTAGAAGAATAAAGAAAATTGAATGGCACATGCCAATAAGGGCTCACTGCCCGAGCACACTGCTCACAAAGAGGCCCACTGCCTACAAGGAGACACACTGTCTACAAAGTGATGAAAATCACAGTCTTGAACTGGAGAATGACATCTCTACCATGTCCGGATCAGTTCCAATTAAGCCCAACAATCTCTGCTCTGCCTTTCGCACGTTTCTTCGCTATACCATACTCATCCTCATACCTCATCTTGAAATGAACTCACAAACCGTTATTTATACAAGACATCAACTTAGGAACAAACATCTAAGTCAGCAAACAACCATAGGAGTATCCGCAAGATGAATAACACATCCGGTCGGCCATCACAAGAACATTCGCAGGATGAACAACTCATCCGGTCGGCTAAACAGAGCAAGAACTTCATCCGGAAGAATAACTTCAATTCCGGGCTCTACCATCAATGCGGACCAACAACACAACCTAAACATGATCCAAGAACCTTCACAAGCCTGTCTGAATGTCCGGATACATCCGCACTTCCTCTGCTTACTGGGATCTCTTGTCTTCCTCATCCGGAACTTCAAGAACACAGTCTGTCGCCACTGTCATAATGCAAGAGGTACTTCCGGACCTCCAAATCATACACAAATCAGGATGACACATCACAAGGACATCCAAAACACTCCTTCCAATCCGCAGATTAGGGTAATACAATTCCGGACCTCACCGGACCTTTTTGTGATCCTCTGTCACCTCCGGATACTTGCCGGACCCAGTTCTATACCGGCAGCCACAACTCCTTTAGATCTTCATGCGGACCTCTGAAATCTTAGCTGTAGCATCTCAAGACTCATATCAACTAACCCTTTAATCCGCATCCTCTGGTTCTCATCCTATACAGTACATTTACCTTCTTCTCATCACTGTTCTTCACTGTTCCTGACTGAGGCTAATTTTCTCAGTATCCTCAGCACACAGCTCATCAAATCCTTCTTGTCAATGCAATATGAGTATGTTGACATCAATGACAACACTGGATCACCTCATACTTGCAACAGTTAGTAGAGCATTATTATACTATTGATCACTCATTGCATGTAGTTTCTAACCTTGATTTTGATAATTTGGATAGTTTCTAAATAAACTTCTTGTGTCGATTGTGAGTTTGGCTAGCACCATTGCTATGTTGAGAAGATATAATTATACGTGATTTAATTTCTAAGTCGACTCAAGATGTAAATTCTGGTAGTGTAGTTTAGCCTATGTTTCCTTATGGATGAGTTTTTGACAAGATTTCCTTGAAACTTTTGATGCTTTTAAGAGGCTCGACTGACCATTGTCTGTGGTAGCCTAAAAATATAAAACATGTTCTCAATTTATTGTTTAGCTTTTGGAGCCTTTACTTGGCATCATAAATATATCCTATTTTTAGAAATGATAGTTTGTGTTTTGGCGTATGAGGGAAAAAGCCATTTTAGCGCATGGTTGTGGTGGAGTTTAAAAATAGCAAGTGTCTTAGAGTGACAGGAGGGCAAGATGAAGTTTTTTAAAGAGCACGTCTCAAATCATGTAGAAAAGGGAGTTTGGTCTTGAATAGTGGGAATGGAGTGCTCGTTCATATCTTTTTGTTGTTCTTTCAACTATAGAATTGAATCTGGTTATGGCCAACATTTAGATTCAGGTCAATTACAAGGATTAATGGGCGTTTAAATTGCTATAGAACCATTACCTAGGGGTCGTTTCATTTCTCTAGGTCTCAAAATGACTGCTATGACATTAGTAGAGGGTCAACTCATGGGAGGGCGAGAAAATGGATTCTGTTTGGTGTAGAGCCTGATCAGTCTCCAAGTGGGAGATTATTGGTAGGTGGCGACTGATCATGCAAGTACTGTCAACACACCTTTGCTAGTCATTTGAAGTTGACTAAAGAGATGTGTCCAAAGACACAAGAGGAGGAAGAAAAAATGTCCAAGGTACCATATGCTTCAGCTGTAAGAAGTTTAATGTATGCCATGGTATACATGAGATCAGATATTGCACATGATGTAGGAGTCGTAAGCATGTATATGAGTCATCCCAGATTGGAACATAAGAATGCAGTAAAATGGATTGTCAGATATTTGAGAGGTACATCCAATAAACACTTATGTTTTGGGGGCTCTAATACAGATTTAGCAGGTTATGTAGACTCAGATTTGGTAGGAGATATTGATACCAGGCGGAATACTATAGGTTATATCTTTACTGTAGGTGGGACAATAGTGAGTTGGATCTCATAGTTGCAAAAGGTGGTTGCTTTATCTACCACGGAAGCAGAGTATGTAGCTGCAACAGAGGCAAGCAAGAGATGATATGGCTGCAATCTTTCATGGCAGAATTGGGCAACCAATAAGCTAACAGTTATTTGTTTACAGACAGCCAGAGTGTCATACATCTTGCAAAGAATTCTTCCTTGCATTCAAAGACCAAACACATACAGTTGAGGTATCACTTTATTCGATCGGTGTTGTATGATGGATAGTTAAGGTTGGAAAAGATACATATAGATGAAAATCTAGCGGATATGTTTACAAAGGTAGTGACAAGGGAGAAGCTGAGCTCCTCTTCAGCTTCGGTTGGTCTTCAAGACTGAAACAATAAAATCAGAACAATAGAGTCCAGGGTGCTTATTTCCAGTGGGAGTTGCATGCACAACGGTGTCATCTAGGATCAGTCTCCAAGTGGGAGATTATTGGTAGGTGGAGACTGATCATACAAGTATTGTACACTAGTTATGTATCCTCACTGGGGTTTGGAGGTGGCAGCCCCCGAGAAGTAGGGGTTCAAGGGCGCAGCCCCCGAAATTTTTTTTTCCATGAGCGAACATTAAAAAAAAAAAAAACCCTATTTTTTTAAGTGACATAAGGGCTCGATAAAAGTGACTAAGGGTTAGGGTTTTGGTTGATATTGTATTGTAGTATTTGCAACGATATTGAGTTGCAAGGATTGCTGGTTGTAATTGGTTTGATTTAATGGATAATAATATTGGACTCTCTGTTGGTGGATGTAGCCCGAGTTTGGGTGAACCACATTAAAACTTGTCTCTCGTTGTTATTATTTCTGTGTATTTTCTTTCCTTTGTTTAATCTTTATTTGCATTTAATTGATATCTTCTACCGGCTAACCATAATAGATTCCTCTCACATTTACGAAGGTTTTTTTTTCAGAGGCCTACAAATCGATCATCTACAACCTGGTTGTGCCCTCTGCACATTCAAAGGGCCTCCTTGTCTTGTGGATAAATCAGGACTTTGGCCTACGCGGGTGATAATGTCTTTGGTAGACAATGTTGCACAGCCATCATCATGACTTGCGACAAACCCATTAAGATCTCTGTGGATTACAATCTCTCCTATTTTTCTGTGGCCAAAACCCATGCATGTATGCAATTCGATGTGGGAATGGAGCTTCAGTGGGACATCAGGGAGGGGAAAGGAGAAAATTGGATAGTGGAGGAAGCATTTGATTACGGGAAATATGGGAGCAGAAGCATTTTTTGTGAGGCTTAAAAACTTCAGCATATACATTTTGTTGTTGGCGGTATAAACCGCATTCAGGTTAGACCTTCCTTAACCTTGCCTCATTTGAATTTACATTTCACCATGCATGCTAGCAATTTCATCTAGGAAATGATCTCTATAGTATTATTGATGAATGCATGACTCGTACTTATGTATCGGCTGTGCATATTCTCTTGTATTTAAAATCTTAGTAAAATTCACATCAATAGATTTCATTATAAGCAACCAGTTCTGAACAAGGGTTTTCCATCATGGTAAAACTGGGTTAGGTCTTAACATAATCGAGTAGACCCTTGCATATGGAAGATTGATATTGAGGTAGTCACTTGTGGATGATCTTAAATTGCCTTTTAGTAATCCCTAGGTGTAGGCTTTAATACCTTAATGCGTTTTATATCTCAACACTGCAACATTCATCTTTAAATCTGCACTTCAAGGCGTTATTATCTTTTGGCTATGGTAGTGGTATTTGACTATCCTTCCACCTACAATCCTTGCCTATACTTTGATCTTTTGTCAGCAGTTTTGTATAATCTTATTTATTGAATTCAGTATTGAGATGCATGATGTCAATAACATGTTAGTCCCTTATTTGAAAAGTTGTCTGTTTAATTTGTGGGTCACTAACATGGCATAAATTTGACGGTGGTATAGCTATATTTAGGCATTTTTGCTATAAAATACAATCAAGATTTTAAAAAGACTGTATCATATGAAAGGAGAGATTTTGGACAACTGTCATATATATATATATATAGTTTGCTTTTTATATAATTTAGTTATACTAAAACATGTCATAGTATTTTAAAGGCAGCATTGAATAGATAACCGTCGTAAAAATAAATTGCTTGACAGGTAAGGTTTAAGTCCTGGTCGCTAATTTAAAAGAATATTATTATTCTGTTCATCATCCTTTTGGATAGAAGTCAAAAGTTCCTCTTATTGGCAGTTATGTGTATGAATACTTTCACGCAGCCTTTCCTTCGGTTTATGATGTTTCCCTGAGAGTATTTATCAATTAAACTATTGGGAAGATGATTGCACAACAACAGATGATATCTTCTTTGAGCAAAAGTGTGTTGCCTTATAAACCAATCCTTTGTAGATGGACCCATCTAGTCAATAACTATGCTAGCATTGTTGGCAAAGACTTGCAAGAGGATCACAATCATAGCAATTCATGAGATAACTCTGGAATATCCTTACCCACCTTGTTATAGTTACCCAACATGGATCCTTCATGGCTTCATGTGCTTCCTTATTTTGCTTAGTAGATGTAAACTTTGAAAGTAACGAAGACTTATACCGTTCGTGCTCAGCTATATAAGTTCCCACCTAGGCTCGAAAGTAAGTAATTAGAAAAGGTTATATGTTTTGGTATATTGTCTAGTATCGTATAATTATTGGTAATCCTTGCTATAAGAATTGTACTTCTCGTGTATCTTGTAGTATATTAAATTTAAACACTTCTAAATTTTATAGGTTGTAGAATATTAAACTAAAGGAATTGTTTTTTTGTTTTATTGTAATAAGTCTATATTTCTTTTGTTTTCTTTAATCATGGGTATGGACACTTTGGGTCTAGATTTTGGAATGCAATTTAAGGATGTAGTCTATTTTAACAACTTAACATTTTGATTGAATAAAGATATGTTGATTATTATTATACTTCCTTAGCTCATGTATAGAATAATATGAGGTCAATAATTGTTAATCCTATATATTTCAATTGTATTATGTGTAGACCAATAAATTATGATAATAGTAGATCTTATCTTAGTAGGATAATCTTGAATTACACCAAGAAATTGTGTGCTTATGGTATTTTTCCTTGAACCATGGTATACATTACAAGGAGGAATTCTATGTAGGTGTTGATGAATATTATGTGTATTTCGAATTGATATAATGTTTTTTTTTATTTGTGTCTAAGATGATGACGTAATTGGAAATAAGTATTGTCCAGGAAATTTAGTAATTATATTTTATTTTGAACAATGCTTATCTTGAATTACACATGTAAAATCTAGCATTTCAACTAGTCTTGTTGAGAAATAAATTCTTCTTGAAGAACTAAGTATTAATTGGATCGTTATATAGGATCAATTAGTAGTTGAAGTTAGGAAATTGAACAAAGTGTTATAAAGTAATCCAATGGAATTTAAGCTACTTTCTTCCTCTTTTTGGAATTATAGTCTCTTAATTCTAGTATATATTGGTAGAGAGATATTATTATGCTTTTAGAATCTAGATCAAATACATGAATGAGGGAATCTTGTGGTGGTGTAGCATGATTAAAAAGTTCATTTGAGGTAGGCGGTCAAAGATAGAAGCTCTGTCAAATCTTTGGTTAACTTTATATATGTAGAACATTAAGAGAACCATACTTATTAGAACATGATCATTGTTATTTAAGAAGTGACCTTACATGTATAATGGAAGATAAAAGGGATTCTTCATGAATATATTTTGCATTCTTGCATTATGTATGATCATGTGTTTTTTTTAATTTCATAAAAATACCGTAGGTATAGATGATTGTCGAAAATTTATAAGTTGAGGGAAAGACCAGTTGTAAGGATTATTCATAAACCTAGTGGTTGCATGTACTTTCTGGGATTGATTAATACTTAAAGAATTTTATTATATGATGAATAGATTTCTTAAGAGATATTGTATCTCAATCAACCTTATGGTTGATAGACTAGTTGTCCCCGAACTACGAAGTCTCTGTGCTATACGTACATAGGCAAGGTCATCATTGATGAGCCCCCGAGATATTAGGTCGGCCCCTTAGGGCCTTAGGTTTGTCATTTTACGCAATTGATATTACTAACAATTATGTAGAACTGATGTTTCCTTAGATGTGCAGTTTGAGATCTATAATCCATTCAGGACTCTAGAGCGAAGGAGGTACCTTTCCACTTGGCAAATAAGATGGCTATCTGGTAGTATTGGTAAAGGTGTAAAAATGTGTATAAACTTATTAAAATGTTTGTATCATACATTTCATTTTGATGAATGTTGATTTACTAAGATAAATTATGTAAATTGATATCTTATCATCATGTTATTTTCCTGGGTAGACATTACAAATTATGCGTGTGTGTGTGTCTTCATTTGGTGCATTTGGATTAAGAACAACCATGGATGTTAGTTAGAGCATGTTAGTAATCTATAATGTAGTCATGCAATTAAATATAATTTAAATGAGTTTTGTATATGGTTGAATATTGCTTAATTTCAATAATGTAGTCATGTTGTCCCTAGAGATGTTAGTTGACTTGTTGTAATAGACTATGTTATATTTTGTTACCATTACTTCTATTTAAATAAAAAAGAAATCTTGCCTTTTATGTTGCTTTAGTTGACTTATCTCTAGGGTTGCATGGCGGGGCATTACAGATTCCTAACTACTTTGACATTTAAGAGTTCCAGGGTAGAGGTGGTGGCTCTGCCCAAGATAGATAGGGGGATCAAGACCATAACCATGTACCTAGAACCCTCATGAGGCCATCACATATCTCACTCCCTTTGGCGTTAAAGGAGAGTGTTGAGGTGGAAACACTGTATTCATTGAGTTCTCTCACCTAGTCTCTAGCATAACATGGTGATTATCTTACCCAGGTCGATGAGGGTGAGAGCAGTAGGCATCATTGGTCCCCACATCTTTATAGTTCATGTGGGAACTTGTGTGATTATGGGACCTAGGAATCTCACCATTTAGTCAATCCATATGATGATGTAGAGTGTGAATATGCTACAATGCAGGGGTAGCATCCAGTAATGGACACATCCATATTGGATGATATTTCCCTCACAGATGTCATCTTGCAGGAAATGTTTGGTATTGACTCCCAGGTAATTATTTACAAGGTTCGGCTTGATTTAATATATTTGTATTTGAAATTTCTAATTAATTATAGGTGTATCTATATTATAAGTCAAAATTAATGTTTGTAATTGTCTTCACTATGAAATTCTATGCCATGTTATATATTTCATGTTTTGTATATTAATGTGGATATTGTTTGATTGTATTAAAATGTGGAGCTTCAAAAATTTGTCGAGGATGTCTAGTTGATGGGAGAGAGAGGATGATTCACTGATTGACTCTCCATCTTCATGTCCAAGCAAGGGTCGACGATTATTTGATAGCAGTTCATACGAAATTTCATTTTGAGACATTTTTTTGTATGCCTAAATGGCTTTGTACACATACTTTTGTATTTTACTGATGTATATCTTTATATATGCCTATATGGATTTGTTTGTACATGCCTATATGGATTTATATATACACTATATGTTATTTTCATGACATTACATGTATATGAAATTATACATTAAATATAATATGGTGATTAATTATGGTTACAAGATAGATATTGTATGGTGCAAGTGCACCTAACCCACATTGGCCTCCATGAGGCATTTAGTTGTTTTATGTTCATTTTGCTGTTTCCAATAAGATCTTAAATGATCATTAAATGTAATAAGGTCTGTTTGACCGATGTTTGCTATTTTTAGGTTGTTAGTTAAGTGTTTATTAGTTGGTTAGATCTCCCAGCCGATTGGAATTGTCTCCCAGCCGCTGGGAATCAAGTCAATACTACCAAGAGCAAGTTGTTAAATACCCTAGTTGGGTCGATCTCAGGAGGAGAGGAGATAGATGTAATAGCAGGAAAATTGAATCAGTTATCTATATTTCTGAGAGCAATAAAAAGATCTTGTTTGTGTTAATTTTCTGGTGTTCAATTTACTGGTGTAATCAATTTTTGTTTTGTGGTCAATATGGGACCTTAATCCATTCCACCGGTTGGATTACTTTGTAATCGGTGGAATGGCTGTGTATATTAGTTTATGCTTTTATTTTCTGTTTTGTGTTTGTTTGAGTTTTACATGTGCAGGATCGGTTTGTAGCATGCGTTGAAAGATCCTAGCATCGGCATGTGCTAGGTTGAGAAATTGTAGAAGTTTGTTTATTCATAGGAGAAAGGCTCAGTGAAGTCACGCGGGGTTTCAACAGAAGTGATCAGCATTCGATATCGGGCTCCGTAAAAAATTTTAAGTTGGCGGAAAGCCTTTGGTTGAACCAAAAGTTGAAGGTTCAATGGTTCTTTGGTTCGATGACGTTTGAGCTAAGTGATCAGCTTGTCGGTGTGAGACTTAGCGTTGGGTTCCGGTGATAGCTTAAGTACGGAAGAAAATCTTTGGTTGAACTATCGGCAGATGGTTCAACAGTTTGCAAGACCGAAGAGTTCATCGGTTCAAAGGAGGTGATGCCAAAATAGTCTAAGTATCGACGAAGGGAAGCTTTTGATTGAACCAACGCTTGAACCAGTTCAAGGGTTCAATGGTACAGTTGGTTCAGAGGTTCAACCAAAGTGAAATACTCATATCGGCGTAGCAATAGGAGATACAAACTGTTTGCCGATAGCGACGGTCTCACCGATAGGTGCAAAATCTAAATCCCATCAGCCTGAGGAAGGAGCTCGATGTGACAGAATTTAGGCTCGCCAATAGAAGTGGGTTTTGCCGATGGAAACACATACGCAGAAAATGTATGTTGTCACTGACTGGTAACCAGCACCCATGATCCACTGCCCGCTCTGCATCATAGTGGTATGAGAGCTCAGCAAAAAGATTTGGGCTGTTGTGTGTTTGATTCTGTCACTGAGAAGGCAGAAGTAGGAGTGAGAGGTTGACAAGATGCCTCTGAAAGGTAATGGTACTGCCAGAGAGTTGCAGGAGATGAAGGAAAAACATGCCAGAGAGATGAGGAAGATGAAGGAGCTTTCCGAAGCACTTCAAGCAAGGCTTGCAGCCTTGGAGATGAATAAGAAAAGAGAAGTAGAAGACAGTGAATCTGAAAAAGAAGATGATGCTGATGAAGAATTTGAAGAGGTAGATGAAGATCTGAATGTTGAAGATTAGAGGTTTGCAAAACTATTAAGGGTAGTCAAGAATGACAAACCTAAGGTAAAGATTGATGTTCCAAAGTACACTGGAAGTTTAAATGAGGAAGAGTTACTTGATTGGATTGCTGCATTAGATAATCATTTTGAATGTGAGGAGGTTCCTGAGGAGCAGAAGGTAAGGTTGCAAAGACCAAATTGACAGGTCATGCTTTGGTATGGTGGGATTATGTACAATCAGAGAGAAGAAAGCAACGTAAGTCAAAGATTTCTTCATGGGACAAGATGGTAGCAAGAATCAAAGGTAAATTTTTACCCCAGGATTATGAAATTCAGATGTTTAAGAAGCTGCAATTTTTAAGACAAAAGGAAATGGATGTGAAAGTATATACTGAGGAGTTTTACAAGTTAAGTATGAGGTCTGGTCATCATGAGAATGAGGTTGAAAAGGTTGCTAGATATTTGGCTAGTTTGAGATTTAACATACAAGATGAATTAGTTTTGGCTAACCCTAGGAGTGTGGAAGAATGCTATCAAATGGCAATCAGGATTGAGGAGAAGATAAAAAGGAGACAGGACAAGTCCATGAGAGGAAGAGGCAACAATACTAGAGGGAGAGGATCAGCTCCTACAACAAGGCAAGCAAATGAGAATCAAGAAGAGGCTGGTAAAGGACAAGAACAGTCTGATTTCAGAGGTGGATGGAAAGGCACAAGAGGTAGGTTTGGAAATGGAAGAGGTTCCAATACATTCTCAGGAAAGTGTTACACTTGTGGTGAATATGGTCACCCAACATTCAAATGTCCAGAAAAAGCAACAAGTTCAGTAGGAGAAAGGAGGACAAATCTGGTCCAAGAATCTGATGATCAAAGTGGGACAAGCTCAAACACTACCACAAATTATGCGTATCCTGAGACAGGAGAAGCATTGATGTTAAGAAGAACAATCTTGAAGACATCCAAGGACATGTTACAAAGGAGAGCACTTTTTAGGATCCAATACAAAAGCAAAGGTAAAGTATGCAAGGTAGTAATAGATTCTAGTTCAACAGACAACATGGTATCTCAGGAAATGGTGGATAAACTAAAATTGGAAAGGATTTCACATCAAAATCCTTACAAAGCATCTTGGGTAAGTGATAGTCAATCACTTTTGGTATATGAACAGGCATATGTTGATTTTCAGATTGGAGATTATCAGGATAGAGTTTTGTGTGACATATTGCCCATGGAATGTTGTCACCTACTATTGGGCAGGCCATGGCAATTTGATAGGAGAGCATTGTATGATGGGTATGCTAATACCTACACCATCATGAAGGATGGGAGAACTATTCTGTTGGCAGCATTGCAAGAGGATGTTGAAGCAAAGCAGACAGGTAAGATTATTTTGGTAGGCAAGAAATAGTTTGTGAAGATGCCTATAGTAGAGTCAAAGGCAGTTGAGGATATCTCCAGGAGAAGAGATCACAGTTTGAAGAAGAGTTCAGTTTCTGACTGATAGAGATCAGGTGGATCAGCAGAAGATCCAGAAGCAGGTTTGTACACCACCACATGCTGATTGGAATGACAAGGATGCAATCATAGTAGGGACTATTGTTTGCCCTCTAAAAGTTGAAAAATAGGCACATTCTGCCATAGCAGTAAATGAGGTTTCCACTGTCCATGTTTAGATAGAGGTGATGGTCAGAAAGAATGCCCAGCAAGGTGTGAGAAGAGCCTACAGTGCTAGGCATGAGTATTTGGTTCCATGACAGTAGGTTGTAGCAGAGAGATCATGGGACAGATATGTAACAGTAGAAGATACAGGTGGATTCAGTTAAAGACTTAACTCATGGGACATGAGTTCTTTTCAAATTGGGGAGTATGGTGTAGGTGCACCTAACCCACAGTGGCCTCCATGAGGCATTTAGTTGTTTTATGTTCATTTTACTGTTTCCAATAAGGTCTTAAATGATCATTAAATGTAATAAGGTCTGTTTGACCGATGTTTACTATTTTTAGGTTGTTAGTTATGGGTTTGTTAGTTAGTTAGATCTCCCAGCCAATTGGAATTGTCTCCCAGCCGCTGGGGATCAAGTCAGTACTACCAAGAGCAAGTTGTTAAATACCCTAGTTGGGTCGATCTCAGGAGGAGAGGAGATAGATGTAATAGTAGGAAAATTGAATCAGTTATCTGTATTCTAAGAGCAATAAAAAGATCATGTTTGTGTTAATTTTCTGGTGTTCGATTTACTGGTGTAATTGATTTTTATTTTGCAGTCGATATGGGACCTTAATCCATTCCACCAGTTGGATTACTTCGTAATCGGTGGAATGGTTGTGTATATTAGTTTATGCTTTTATTTTCTATTTTGTGTTTGTTCAAGTTTTACATGTGCAGGATCAGTTTGTAGCATGCATTGAAAGATCCTAGCATAGGCATGTGCTAGGTTGAGAAATTATAGAAGTTTGTTTATTCATAGGAGAAAGGCTCAGTGAAGTCACGCGGGGTTTCAACAGAAGTGATCGGCATTTGATATTGGGCTCCATCAAAAATCTTAAGTTGACAGAAAGCCTTTGGTTGAACCAAAAGTTGAAGGTTCAACGGTTCTTTGGTTCGATGGCGTTTGAGCTAAGTGATCAGCTTGTTGGCGTGAGACTTAGCATCAGGTTCTAGCGATAGCTTAAGTATGGAAGAAAATATTTGGTTGAACTGTCGGCAGATGGTTCAACAGTTCACAAGACCGAAGAGTTCATCAGTTCAAAGGAGGTGATACCGAAATAGTCTAAGTATCAGTGAAGGGAAGCTTTTGATCGAACCAACGCTTGAACCGGTTCAAGGGTTCAAGGGGTTCAAGGGTTCAATGGTACGGTTGGTTCAAAGGTTCAACCAAAGCGAAGTTTTCATATCAGCGTAGCAGTAGGAGATACAAACCATTTGCCGGTAGTGACGGTCTCACCGATAGGTGCAAAATCTAAATCCCATCGGCCTGAGGAAGGAGCTTGGCATGACAGAATTTAGGCTTGCCGATAGAAGTGGGTTTTGCCGATGGAAACACATACACAGAAAATGTATGTTGTCACTGACTGGTAACCAGCACCCACGATCCATTGCCCGCTCTGCATCATTGTATCATTCTTAAAATTTTTGATATTGCGTATGTGTTCTTCAATGTTTTCATGAAATGATATTATGTTCTATTATAGTTAAATATATGTGTCAAGTATGGTTTGATTAATTCAAATATTTTGACAACATCCTTGCAAAATACATTTTGTGGATATCTTGCAATCATTGCATTCCATGAGACTACATTTCATTGAGGCATCATGTCAAATAGTTCATGTGCCTTGTCTATGCTTTCACACTTTGCATACATGTCTACAAGGGTAGATAGAAATACAACATGTGACAAAATTTCTATATCCTTTATACTTTGATGGTTGCCCACACCCTCTTCTAAAGATTCTATTTGGCATAGGCAAGGAGGATGTTAGATAAGGTTGTGGAATTTGGATTGACACCCACCAATCGCATTTTCTTGAAAATTTCCTTAAAGCCTTATCAAAAAATCCATTTTGTGCATATCTTGCAATCATTGGATTCCATGAGAAAACATTTCTTTGAAGCATAATTTCAAACAATTCACATTCCTTGGCTATGCTTCCACACTTTAAATACATGTTTACAAGGGCAGGGTGTTGCCACAGTAATGGGTTACACTTTCTGGGACATCCTGATTTTTGTTGAAATCACATATTTTTAGAAAGTATAATGATTTAAGCCTTGAAAGGTTCCATTTAAAGTATTTTAATTGAAGATGGTTTGATCAAACCCCCTTAGATTCAAACCCCCTTGGATAGAACTCCGCTAGTTTTACACCATACCTATAATGGAGTCTCCTCTACACCTATCAAAATGCTGATAAAAAACCACTTTTGATTTACCTTTTGGGGGATCAAATGAATTCATTTAAAATTTATGTTTTGTAAGTATATAGTCCTTATTATAAGCCTCCCAAAAAGTATAATTTAAAACATATTTAATTTGACTATTATATTTATTTTTTATTTCTTGTGAATGTAGGTTTTTCATTGAACATCAAATTATTTGTTCTACACACATGGAAAATTAGTAAATTAGTGAAAAAAAATCTAAAAAATATCTATGCCCTATTGATGTCCTTGTTTCAACAAAAAAAATTGAATTTTGATACATACAGAAAAAGTTATGTTTTACGGAATATGCCTATGTCTAAATTATAATTGGTTTGACTTCAAAACTTAATTAAAAAAAACATATTCAACAAAATATTATAAAACCAAATTCATGCCCTATATATCAGTGTTACCAATCTAAATTCAAAAGAATCAGAATTTTATCCTTTGTAGAAAAAAATTATGTGCTACGGAATACACATCACCTTAAAAAATAGTGTTTACTATTAAAAACTAGTTATCAAAGGAGACGCAAAAAAAATACAATTTAACTCCAATTTTTTTTAAGAATATATATTTAGAATCTACAAACAAAATCTCACAAATCGCTAGTTTGCATCATCTTCAAATTCCTAATGGTTTAGTGGCTATAGGTGTCAAAAAGTGAAGATTTAGTTTAAAATGTTTATTTCAATGTCAAGTTTGGCCAAAAAGTGTAACCCATTATTGTGGAATGACCTGTTAGCTACAAATACAACATTTCACAAAATTCCTATATCCTTTATGTTTTGATGGCTGTCCATACCCTATTCCAATGATCCTAATCTGGCACAAACAATGAGGATGCTTGCAAAGGTTATGGAATTTGGTTTTACACATGCCAATTGCATTTTTCTTGAAAGTTTATAAATCCTTTTCAAAAAATCCATTTTGTGCATATCTTGCAATCATTGCATACCATGAGACTACACATTTCTTTGAGGCATCATTTCATATAGTTCACATGCCTTGTCTATACTTCCACACTTTGCATACATGTGTATAAGGGCAGTTGCAAATACATGTGACAAAATTCCTATATCCTTTATGCTTTGATGGTTGTCTACACCTTGTTCTAAAGATCCCATTTTGGCATAGGCAAAGAGGATGTTGGATAAGGTTGTGGAATTTGGTTTTACACGTGCCAATTGCACTTGCTTGAAAGTTTCTTTTGTGCATTTTCTTTAAAGTTTCCAAAGATTTTTTGAAAAATCCATTTTGTGCATATCTTACAATCATTGCATTCCATGAGGCAATATTTCTATGAGGAATCATTGTTGGGAATTAAGGTGTCTCAACCTTGGTAATTCCTTATATTTTTACATTGTATTTATTTATTATTTGCCTATTGTATTAATTGGATGCAAATCCTATGTTGTCATATTATGGGAGTTGGCACGGTGATGTGTCATCCTACATGGCATATGACCACATGTATTTTTGTCCTCACATGAGGAGATAGGCATCCCACTTAGTGGTAGGAATATCTTTCCATGTTTCGACATCTTGGATGTTGTGTAAGGGAATATTGACCATAACAGTCATGACAGATTCCTATGATGAAGTTATGACATGTAAGAGTCAGAAATAGGAGATTCTATGACAGGTGAAGACATGTGTCGAAGAGCATCTTTGAAAAAGGAATCTTTGGGTGCCCCAAGGTGGACTATGACATGTTGTAAGAGAATATGCTATTTATAGCATGTGTATGATAGATTCTCTTACAGCTGTAAGTTATGACAGCTACGACAGATTCTATGATGGTTGTAAGAGTTGTAAGAGCATCTGTCATAGCCCATTTTGGTAATAGGTGACCTCTTTGGGATGGGGTGACCTAACAAGTGTCAGGAACATTCTACAAGGTTGGACAAGTGTCCATAGGTGTGGGTTCTGGGCCATGAGGCCATGTTGGACGCCCATTCCAAGATAGAGCCAAAATTGCCTTGTATATTCTATATAAATAGGTGCTTTGAGGAGTTGATGTACTATAGGTTTTATAGGTACTATTATGCTGCCAGATCATCTCTAGATACGAGTGTCGAAGACTCCTATAAGATAATTGGCCCTATGTTGTATTGTAACCTTCGTTATTTATGGAATACATTTGAGCTGTGTATTGGAGTGTGGGGTTTCTCTTTTCTTCTGTCTTACTTTCTTGTTTACGTGTTTGCTGCAATATCTCTATTAGTGAGTTTAACATTTATGTAAGAGTAAAGATAAAATTGAATTTGCACTCTCCTCCCCTCATTAGATTAGTGTAGGAACCAATTTCCACACACCTAGCTTCCTTTCAGTTGGTATCAGAGCCTGGCCAGTTTTGGTTCTAGCTGCTGGGTAGGAGTTTTTTGAGCTAATCTTAGGTTGAGTGGGAGTCTTGTCTAGAGTATTATGTATCTTTTTAAAGAAAGGAGATGGCAACCACATCCGGAAGGTTAGAGGTTGAGAAATTCAATGGCACTAATATCGAGTTGTGGAAACTCAAGATGGAGGACCTACTTATTGATCATGACCTATGGGAAACCGTATCTGGTGTGAAACCTACAACAATGTCACAAGCTGATTGGGACCTCAAAGATTAGAAGGCTAAGGGTCTCATAAGACTATATTTAGCTAACTCTATCATGTTGAATATCCATGAGGAGAAGAGCACGAAAGATCTTTGGAAGAAGTTGGGTGATGTTTATCTGGCCAAGTCCTTGGTAAACAAACTTTTTCTAAAAAATAAGTTGTTCACTCTAAATATGGAAGACAGAGGATCTGTTGCGGACCACATGAATGCTTTCAACATGATTGTTGCTCAGTTGACATCTGTGGGTGTAAAAATGGAGGAGGATCATTGCATGACCCTGCTTTGTTCTTTGCCAGATTTGTGGGATCATCTTGTCATGGCTATCAGAAGCACCACTACCACCTTCAAGATGGAAGATGTGGTGTCCTCATTGTAAAATGAAAAAATGCGGAGGAAGACATCTGAATCAGCCAAAGAGGCTCTTGTAGTTCATGGAAGACCCAAATATAAAGGGAAGAAGAAAGACAAGAAAGATGAGAAGGGCAGATCTAAATCCCATGCGAGATCCAAATCTCTTGGAAAGTCCAAGGCTCTCTGTTGGAACTGTGGCAAGTCTAGGTATTTCTGAAAGGAATGCAAAGAAGAAAAGAAAAAGAAAAAGAAATCAGCCCCAAATTTAGATTTTGACAAGTCACAAGATGATGGTGATGCCTTCATCACAGCCCTGGCCACCCATGCATCTAATGATGTGTGGTTAATTGATTATGGTGCATCATTCCACATGACCTCACATCAAAGCTAGTTCATGAAATATGAAGAGTTTAATGGTGGAAGAGTGTACCTGGGTGATGACTCTCATTTGAATATTGTTGGTCATGGAAGAGTCTCAATCTGATTCCCTGATGGACGAGTGAAGGGGATCACTGGAGTTATGCACATTCCAGGCCTTGCACAGAACCTACTTTCTGTAAGTATGTTGTGTAAGGAAATGAGAGCATCTCATAATGTATTTCTAAAAATAGTGGTGTCTTCGATAGATTTAAATTCTTTTCAATCACTTCAAAAAACACGCACAACTATGCCACAAAGCGGAAACAGACATAGAACATTTCCAACACTGACCCTTAGAGGAAAATACAACAATAACTAGTTTCAACAGTAGAAATATTAAACATAAAAGATAGAACAAGAATATAGATTTACGTGGGGAAAACCCTTATAGGTAAAAAACCCCACACTCCAAATCACAGAGCCATTGTATTATTCAGCAACCAAATAGTTACAATACATTTACAGGCTCATAGGCTTTATAGGAGATTAACATCTTGTTCCATGTGGAGACAATCTGACATTCTCTCCTCTTCTCTATCTGTCTTGCCCGGTTCCAGGTATCACACTCATCCAGCATTCATAACTACGTGTCCATGCATGAGTGTCAAGACTACTCTTCTTCGTCTCTAATAACCAACTGAACAAAACAGCCCAAACTCTCTCCTTCTTTTCTTCTATATCGATCCTCTGTTACAATGCAATTTACATATCACATTACAGAAGAGAACATTCGATTACTAGCTTAGACCATTACAACTTCCAAAAGGTTGACTGTTTGTTTTTAACCATTCGCAACTGTTCATATTCATGAGGACTAAATAGTCCCACATGCATTAGTTGACAAACACAACAGTAGTAAATATCCACGAACATGCGGTAAGTCTATGATCGGTGCTTTTGCCACCGACGACCCCAGCTGGTCAATCATCAACAAACCATTGGAGTGACCAAGACCTTTGGTGAGACATCATCCTTTTTCACTGACAAAGTTCCTTCTACCGATGCCAAACTCCATCAGACAGACCAAGCTCATCGGAGTAAGAAATCCACCGAAGGCCGATAGCATTAGTCCTGCCGATACCAAACCTCCATCGATAACACACATAATAGTCAGAGTGACATCTTAGAGGTTAGCTGATAGTTCAAGCTAGGCTAAACATCTTTCCATCAGAGAGACACCAACTATTGTAGAGACTACACAAAACTTCGTTGATAGTTACAGTTACACCGATCAGTGTAGCACAGACGATCAGAGAGAGAAACTTAAGACAAGGCTGACAGTGATAGTCAAGTCGATGGACAGAACACCATTGGTGAAACATACTCCATCGTTGGAACACCACCATCAGGAAGACACAAATGGTCAGAGTAACAAACAGATCACTGAGATAAAGAGCAGCACAAGATGATGCCTGTAATCTGAGTCACAAGTACTGAACATTCTCCCACTTGATGAAGGAATTATAGGAAATGCTTGAAGTCACTGTACCAGCTTAGACACTGCCACCATTTCACTATGCTCACAAGCTATACAAAAGCATCAATATTATCAACTTCAAAGCTTCATCCTGAACACAACCATGAAGTCATCCTCCAGAAAAAAGATAGAACATCAGCTAGAACAACAATTAGAAAAACTGACTGCTTCCATCTAACTGAACAAAAAACCCAATTGACTAAAAATAGCACACACAGCCAGTGCTAAAACATCCAATCACACATACCTTGAAGGTATTCATATCAGCAAACTCATGCCACCTACATATACACCCATCAACTGCAAATACAAGCTCCATGTGTCAACCAGTTGAAGAAGACCAAACACATCCAAGAACTCCCACTGCATAGGTAATGCAGATCTAAAAAAGATCATGGCATACAAAGTCCACCAATAGCATCACATAGAAAGTGTAAACATCATGTAGTACTAAGGAAAAATCCACAATGATACGCAACACCTGTAGTCAAATAACCTGTAAGAACAACTCCTCACCACCAGTCCAGAACTCTCCCAAGTTCTCCACACCCAACAAAGGAAAAAGATAACAAAACTTCCATGTCATCACCCAAGAACATAAGTGAAAACACATGACCACAAACTAGTGATCACCTCAGTTCCAATCAAACCTCAAACCAATGTAGTGTGAAACAAACCATCCAAGAAGATAACCAGGACCATAGAGAGTAACTCTACACATCATATACCTATAGACAATCCTTCTACATACACCTTTGAATGCCAACTGTGTCAAGTATGATCTCCTTCAAAACACCCCAAAGAGAACAGCATAAGAACACCCACCCATTCAATCTCCAAGATCAAACACAACATATATATCATGTAATTATAAAATATGGATGTAAGCTTCTCTAAGAAGATCAAACTACTCCATTTCCCGTTTCAGGAAATCAGCCCATAAAACCATCTCCTAATAATCCTCATCAATGAATGATATCTTTCAACTTAAATGCAAAAGGAGATAATCATGCTATTCATCTCTCACAATGAATCCTCCAAAACCATCTATGAGCAGTTCAAGATCCATGTCTATGAAAGAAAGCATAAAACACCTGAGAGAAATAATGGGCAATACCTCTCAAGTAATAAACTGCTGAGTAGACCATGAGCGGGGATAAGAATGCTCCTCCAAGATATACAAGCCATCGTGACTCCTCCAAGAGCAATCTCCTCATAGGTCTCTGTTGAATTCATGTCCAACCAAGGTGCAGGCTTCTCAGACTTTCTACTCAAATCTTCATCAAGAGTAACTATCAACAACACTTCTCTCATCTCAAGAGAATTACAGCCTCACCTTATTATCCATGTACCCACGAGCATATGCAAATAATCATTTCATACTAAACTTCGAATGCATCTCTGTACCAACATGAAGTAATCAAGCAAAAGATTAATGCACCCAATACACAGAGAATCACCAGACCATTATCAAAGTTCCAATCATCTGAATCAGGAACTTATCATGACATCATGATCTTATCCAGGTGAACATAACCATGGTCTCAAGAGAAATGTATCATGCCAAAACTCAAATGCATAAATCAAGAAAATACCATGACATGAAACAAACAAAACTCTAAACCAACATCACCTGTCAAGCACCACCAACACCTCAACCAAGGATTTCATGAATCCTCCATGACTCCAAGATGTTACACATCCTCAAATAGTGCCCTTGCAAATGCAAAAGAACCCTTCTGCAACAATAGGATCAAAGAGCTCCTTCTAGTAACTTCTGCAACACTAAAGAAGATCATTCACCACTAAGTGATGAACACACAGTCAATGCTAAAGCTCCCACTGAACTATGACAACTAAGCTTTCCAAGCATCATGACCAAATTTCTCCTAATCTGAAAATCCTCCAGGTCCACACTTAACATGTCCATGTGACAATAAAACCAAGTGGCACCAAAATCTCCAAACCAAGGAATTACACTATCACTGTCAGTAGCTTACACAAACCTGTGTATCCAAGCTATTCATGACATCATGATACACATGCTACAGGTCTCCATAACCAACTATTCAGGTACTCTATAACATCCATCCTCTCATCCCGAAGTAGGCACACCAATGCACAAGTGACCACAGACAAGGCTAGGTAACAAATCTACATAAACATTGAAATAATCTTGTGGATAAAGACAGTCCACATCCGAGTCATCTCACTGTAGCTTAATAGGTGATCAGCCCACAAAACTACATAACTCATAGATCCAACCAATGTACCATGCAAACTCACTATCACACTCGAAACTGCATAACTGAGATATCAAGGAATAGATAACAATGTAGACAACATGACTCAAGCACCAGATTACTTACAAATCTGATTTGCCAAACATGTCCACAACCTGAGCACCATAGTCTAAAAAACCAAAAGCATTACCATAGAGATGCTGAGTGACATATCACATACTAGCACTCCCATGCAGAGAAAGCATTTCACCTCCTCACACCATGCATAGAGTATGCATGCAAAAACTGCAACTATATCATCTAGCAACACCCCAAAAGCTGGAGTCTAGAAATAGCTTAAATGCAGCTTCACAAAACCAGAAGTTTTTCTCTTGACCATGTAAAACCTACAAAACCACTGTGTTTGAAAAACACCCATGCACATCCATACCCACTTCACATCTGAAAGACCAAGAATATGAATCAAGAAACACTATAATGGTCAAACCAAAAAAAATGGATCATCATGAATATGCATCAACATAGATTTTAGGAAAAACTATGAAACCTCTCAAAACCAAGGAACATGATTCTGAGACATGCAAGTACAATGTGTCCTTAAATGGAATCAGTAGTTCAAGAACTTCAGACCCACTCATAGGTGAACTCCATAACCACCAACATGCACATGCATCCGAGGGAGACAGGCTATTACAGAAGCTCTCAGACCATCCAATGATCAACTCCATAGCCTACATGCAATCAGGGTAACAAAAATTATGCCTTCCAATTCCAGGGCAAAACACCCAGCATAAGCACATTTCTCCATAGGTAAGAAACAACCCAAGCTTCTCTGTATCATCAGGGAGCCTCTCACACAGACACCCAATAGAGAGATTTGCTGCATCTCAACCATAGAGTAAAGTATTCCACCCCATGCATCAGGATTATATCACTGCCAACTAGGAGCCTCAGACCACATCATTTCAATATGACCAGCTCCAGTATCTCCATCTTCACCATCCTTCAAGCACCTGTTGTAACATGAAGACAAGATCAACTGCAAGACTTCCACTCAACAAGGATCAATCATTAGTCGATTCCTTCAGATTTTCTCATGCCTGTCACACTAAGATATCATCACAGAAGGAATACCCAGACCTTATACACCAGGAACTCTTACATGCAAACACATGTAGCACACAAATGTACATATGTGAGAAACAAAGTAGATCCCAGAAGAAGGCTCTGATACCACTTGTAAGGAAATGAGAGAATCTCAGAACGTATTTCTAAGAATAGTGGTGTCTTCGATAGATTTAAATTCTTTTCAATCACTTCAAAAAACATGCACAACTATGCCACAAAGCGGAAACAAACATAGAACATTTCCAACACTGACCCTTAGAGGAAAGTATAAGCAACATTAACTAGTTTCAACAGCAGAAATATTAAACATGAAAGATAGAACAAGAACATAGATTTACGTGGGGAAAACCCTTACGGGTAAAAAACCCCACACTCCAAATCATAAAGCCATTGTATTATTTAGCAACCAAATAGTTACAATACATTTATAGGCTCATAGCCTTTACAGGAGATTAACATCTTGTTCCATGTGGAGACAATCTGACATTCTCTCCTCTTCTCTATTTGTCTTGTCCGGTTCTAGGTATCACACTCATCCAGCATTCATAACTACATGTCCATGCATGAGTGTCGAGACTACTCTTCTTTGAACAAAACAACCTGAACTCTCTCCTTCTTTTCTTCTATATCGATCCTCTGTTACAATGCGTTTTACATATCACATTATAGAAGAGAACATTTGGTTACTAGCTCAGACTGTTACAACTTCCAAAAGGTTAACAATTTGTTTTTAACCATTTGCAACTGTTTGTATTCATGAGGACTAAATAGTCCCACATGCATCAGTTGACAAACATAGCAGTAGTAAATATCCATGAACATGCGGTAAGTCTATCGTCGAAGCTTTTGCCACCGACGACCCCAGCTAGTCAATCATCAACGAACCATCAGAGTGACCAAGACCTTTGGTGAGACATCATCCTTCTTCACCGACAAAGTTCCTTCTACTGATGCCAAACTCCATTAGATAGACCAAGCTCATCAAAGTAAGAAATCCACCGAAGGCCGATAGCATTAGTCCCGCCGATACCAAACCTCCATCGTTAACACACATAACAGTCAAAGTGACATCTTAGAGCTTAGACAATAGTTCAAGCTAGGCCAAACACCTTTCCATCAGAGAGACACCAACTATCGTAGAGACTACACAAAACTTTGCCAATACTTATAGTTACACCGATCGGTGTAGCATAGGCGATCGAAGAGAGAAACTTAAGACAAGGCCGATAGTGATAGTCAATCCGATAGACAGAACACCATTGGTGAAACATACTCCATCACTGGAACACCACCATTGGGAAGACACAAACGGTTAGAGTAACAAACAAATTGCTGAGACAAAGAGTAGCACAAGCCGATGCCTGTAATCTGAGTCACAAGTACTCAACATGTTGAATGATACAGGTGTGCAGGTTGTATTTTCGAAGGATGGATGCAAGATGACTAGAGGATCTATGGTGCTTGTGAAGGGTACTTAGAGGGGTACTCTATTTTAGCTAGAGGCATGCACTTCATAGTGCAATAGTTCTTCTGACTCAAAGAAATAACCTACAGTCACTTCATCCCCACCATCTTAACAAGCAGTGAAGAAATCTGTTGTAACTAGTTCCGATGGTAGTGCACATACTATGGAAGCTAAGCTTCCTGCTCAAAAGACTATCTTATGGTATTTGAGATATAGCCACATTGGTGAGAAGGGTCTACGTACCCTGAAAAATAAAAACCTCATTGAGGGGTTAAATGATTGTAATCTTGAGTTTGACTTTTACAAACATTGCATTTATGGAAAGCAAAACCGTGTTTTGTTTTACTCTAGTTCTCACAAGTCTTCTAGTGTATTGGATCTTAATCATTCTAATGTGTTTGGTCTTGTTAATGTTCCTTCAATTTCAAAATATGTATATTTTGTATCTTTCATAGATGATTAGAGTATAAAGACAGGTTTATTTTATCAGAAGCAAGATTGAAGTCTTTAGTCGGTTTAAGGAGTTTAAAGCCTTTGCTAAAAATTAGACTAGTAAAAAGATTAAGTGTTTGAGAACTGACAACGGTGAGTGTAGTTAGGGTAAAATTGCAAATCAGGGCAAATGAATAAACAACAATGATAAAAACCCCAGCAATACACAATGAAGCACAAGACAACATGAAAATCAAAATAACAAATGTAAATACAAACCGATCTCCACGCTATGCTCGATTTATCTCCATTGCTCTTCTCCACCTCGCATGAGCATTCAAGATTTTGAAGGATTATTGTTGGAAGAATGTTGGGTGCTCACTTCTGCAGCATAACTTTGATAAGGATGCAAAGGCTCTAATAATATTTCAACAGCATGTGGATACTTGAGGATCAATGCATTATAGAAAATTTGGCAGAATAAGGGTACTTGTGGCTCAATGCATTGCTAATGGCTTGTGAGGGGTTTAAATTATAGGCTTGGCTTAGTTCAAACGGATGGCTAGGATCAATTAGGGCTTTAGATGAAATGGATGGATAGGATTAAGTTAGGTTTCCTTGCACATCAAGAAATTGTAGTCAATTGACATGTGGCAAGGGAAGATAAGTCTTAGGTGTGCTTGTGTAGATAAATACTAAAATTAGGTCCCAATAGTTGTGCATGTGAAGGATTTGAATGAAAGTTGTATTACAACACATGATTGACTGGACAAGTGTTGGAATGTGATAAAAGATGAGTGTTTAATTCAAATAAAATATTTGAATTAGTTGTGATATGAGTTGGATATTAATAAAATTTATTTAATTAATAGGATAAATGAATAGGATGGGATAATATATGATGTGGAAATTAATTAAATAAATAAAATTTATTCAATTAATTGGGATGGAGATAAGATAAATGGGATTATGCATGTGAAATTAATTAAATAAATAAATTTATTTAATTAATTGGCTAAGTAGGATAAAGATGGGGATTTTAATTAAATAAATAAAATTTATTTAATTAATTGGCTTAATGGATAAATGGGATTAAAAGTGGGATTTAGGACAAAAATGGCTTATGATGTTTAGGATAATGTTTTAACAAGGTGTTGCAAGACATACACAAAGTTGGGACAATTTTGGGTGTCTACATTTTGCCCCTCTTTGAGATGATGTTCGAGATGATGAGCTTTGTGTCGAGTAACATCATTTCAAAGAAGTTAAGGTATGGATAATTGATATGGATGTTGACGATGACGATGATGATGATGATAGAAAGGATAGGTTGGTGATGCCCCCTCGAGAGGATAGGTGGGTTGGACAAACATGAGTATGCTCTCGAAAAGAAATGGCTTGGCTACAAAAGAAAGATAAGGGAATGGATAGAAGAAATAGATGATGCGTTATGCTGCAATAGAAAGTGAGCAACCATGATGTTTGATATAGCACTAGACGTTATGCACCAAGGTATAAGGACCAGGGTGACGATGTGTCTTGTGCCCTAGCGTAATACAACCTTGTCTAACGTATGAGGAAGAAAACTTAGAGCATTGAAGTCCTAATGCACAAAAGGTATGATATGACCTCAGATGCAAAGGATAGTGCAAAAAGCTATTCCAACATACACAAGATATGAATATTAGCTGGAAATGATATCGATATGATACAAATGCAAGATAAAATGATAACACATACAAGCAAGCAAGCAAGCATGTGCAAATGATACAAAAACAAACAAGGTATTGCCCCTGTCAGGTTGTAAACCAAAGATTAATTGCTGATTGTTTTGTTGATCATAGTTGAGAGTGTTGTCATTGCGGGGAAAGCTATATCCCTAGATCAACACAAGGTTGTTTGCTGAGTTGGTTGGCTGATTGGTTAACTGATTGATTTGGCTTACAACAAGGCTAGGATCAAGACCATGGATTGTGTTTGGATAACTTGGTTTGATTGATTAACTTGATTGGTATGGATTAAGAATGGGCTTGCAGTTGGATCTTTGTTTAGAATGATTTTGAGGATGATGAAATGATGGATGAAGATTGATTTGATGAAATGTTGATGATGGGATGATATGTGGTGGATTGAGCTGCTTTGGATTTGTTGGAGTGATTGGATGTGTTCCGATTGGAGTTGGATGTGATTGAGTTGATTTGTTTTGGTGTTGATGCTGATGATTGATAGGATTTATTTTAATGGTTGGATTGATGTGCTTTGAGTTGATTTTCTTTGGTGTTAATGCTGATGATTGATAGGATTTGTTGTGATGGTTGGCTTGATGTACTTTGGTTGTGATGGTTGCTATTGCTGGGTTGATTGTTTTGATGATTGGATTTGTTTAGAATGATGATAGTGATGGTGTGATGATGAGAGTGTCCACTCAATCTAAGTATAAGCAAGTGTTCTTAGTGTGCACAAAGGATGTAAAATAAACAAGGTATTGCCCTTGTCAAGTCATAAACCAATGATTGATTGTTTCATTGATAAAGATAGATAGTGTTGTCATTGTGGGGAAAGCTATATCCCTAGATCAACACAAGGATGTGGGAACGCTATATCCCATTGATGATGATTGATGATGATTGATTGGGCTCATGACAAGATTAGGATCAAAACTTGTTGATTTGATTGGATAATGTTCCTTGATTCATTAGCTTGCTTGATATGGATTAGTGTGACTTAGATTTAAGATCATTGCTTAGATTGATTTGATTGATATAACTGGAAGAAGTGATTGATTGAAATGGATGAATGAATGTTATTGATAAGAAGAATTGATGATGATGATTTTGATTTTGATTGATGTTGATGGAGTGGATTGTTTTGGATGATGATTGAATTGATCTTATTGCTTGGATTTTTTGTTGGATATTTAATTTTTTTGGATTTTTTGACATATTTGATTTTTTTTGTAGTTTTTGAAATGTTTTGGGATGTCAATGGATTTACAATTTAGGTAGCTGTTGTGCTAGATACCAATGACAAGGGAAAACCAAGTCTAGGTGCAAAGATGGATGAATGGGATTGGATGGATAAAAGGATGGGCAACAAGGGATGGAAGGCTCATGATATATGGATGGATAAAAAGATAGGCCATAAAAGGGATGGATGCATGCCTCATGATAAACAAATAGTTAGGCTATAGTGGAAAGCTCATGATAAATGGATGGGGATAAGCTATAAGATGGAAAGCTTATGATAAAGATATGCCATAGTGGATGGATCATAAGGGAGCTAGGATGTGATCTTCAAAGGCTATGTTGCATAGGAAGAACTTGCCCCCATTCTAGGTGGTAATGCTTAGGATTTTTACATGACAAAGTTCATGACCATGGGATGACATGATAGGTTTTACATGACAAGGTGTATGATAGGTGGATAATGATAATATGGATTGATGAGGAAGGTATGAGGTATACCAAGAGATATCCAAAGCATGTTTCAAGATTTTACCCCTATGTCTTCATCAAAATCAAAAGGCAGAAGGATGGATGAATGGATAAATGGGTTCAATAGGATAGGCTTGTTTATGTAATGGCTAAGGATGGTAGGATGGTAAATGATATAATGGGATAGATAGTTTGGAAATGGATAGGTTGGATGAGACAATGTGCCCCCAAGTGTAAGTGACATAGAAGATCAACCTACACATGATGCCTGTTTGCCAGGTTTTCAGCATGGTACTTATCCAAGGCACCTGTTTACCAGGTTTTCATCGTTGGACGAAGGAATTTCTCTTTACTTTTTTGATGTTTTGATTTTTGATTTTTTTCTTTTTTTTTTCTTTTTTCTTTTTTATTTTTTTGGATGGGATGACAATTACACATGGTGCCTGTTTGCCAGGTTTTCACCATGGTAATGGATAGGAGGGACTCAAGTGTTTAGTGCTATGAGAGATGATATTGTCCCTTTAGAGATGGATGTCGTCTTTGCATGGACCATGTTGTTATGCTCATAGATGTTGGTAAGGGAGATATGGATGGGAGATGGATTAGGTAGATAGTGGATTATGAAGGGAATGATGGTAGGGTAGGCTAGTCGCTTATGATGTGGATTTATATAGGCTTATGGAATTAAGATGGATGAAAAGTTTATGCCAAAGCATGGACCATAGGGATTGCATGGGGGAGATATGTAGGATAATGGAGGGAAGATGGGGAGATGTAGTTATGTGGCGATGCTGCGGAGTGGAAGGGAACCATGACCAACGGCTGCACACACCGTGATAAACATTGAAGCTTTTGTTGAGATGGTGGTGTAGGAAGCAATGGGGATGTTTGCTTAGGAGATGGTTGATGAAGTGATTTAAGAACCCACATAGATTTAGTATTTTTAGTGCTTTTGCTTTGCTTGTGGGATTTTTGAAAGGAATGGAAGTTTTGGATGGAAATAAGCTTTTGGATGGAGGTAGGTGATTGGGAATCTTGAGATGTGGAGGAGGATGCCTCATTTGACTTGCTAGCTATTTGCTTAGGAACCCAAACCATTTTGCTTTTGGGCTTTGCTTTTGGAGGTAAGGGTTTGGATGGTTGCTTAGATGTGGATGAGGATGCCTCATTCGCTTTGCTAGCTGTTTGCTTAGGAACCCAAACCATTTTGCTTTTGGAGGTATGGGCTTGGATAGCTTTTTGGATTGCTTTGCTTTGGTTCTTTGCATTGATTTTTCATGTTTGTGCCCTAAGGCATGATAGTTCTTTAGATTTTTGGTAGGACTTTTAGCTTTATAGGTAGAGGCATCAAAATTTTTGCTTTTGAATCCCATGGCATGGGTGGAGTGGATGAAATGATTGGAAGCTTTATGCTTAGGCGATGTGTGCTTTTGTTGGCCATGATTAGGGATGTAAGGATACTTATGAATGATATGTATGTTAGGTGTTGGAAGCAATGGTGGCAAGGTGGATGGAGGGATATTTGGAGTTGGTAAAAGTGGAGGCAAGGTGGATGGTGGAAGATGTATGGTCACATGCTTTTGACATTTATAGGATGATGGAGATGGAATGGCTACATATGTTTTGGGTATATGATGGGGGGTGTGATGGAAAGTGGTAAGTTTAGGATGCATGAAAGGATTACCAACATCTTGGCCTTGTTTACCTTGGGGTGTGTATCCAAGGCCATATGAGCATGGAGGGATTTTGACATGGTTTGGCTCCAAAATACCTTGTTCATAAAGGCCTAGACCTTTACCTTGGTAGTTCATGTTTTGGAGGATGCGATTGACTATGGGACTAGATGTGTTTTGGGAACTAGACTTGAGTTCTTTATTAGATGGAGAAGATGAAATGGAGGACAATGGTTGTTGTTGTCCTAAGGAAGAACATTCATGGAAGAAGGTCGTAAGACCACTAAGACATGATGGTGGACTTGAAATGGGATCGATGGTAGATATGGAGGGAGGATCATTAGCATTGTGTTCACTAAGATCCAAGTTATTTGTTTGATCTTCTATGCTTATGTGTTCTTGAGAGGCACATGTCTCATTATGACAAGTGGATGTTTGCTCATTATGGATAGGGCTAGATGGAGGATGACTAGGAGCAATTTGGATATCTCGCTCATGGATGGTTATGGGATTATGGATAGGATCAAGGTACTTTTTAATAGGTTCTTCATCATAGATATCATCTTGATCATGAGATAGATAAAGTTTTGCCAAATGGATCATCATGGTTTTCATGATTTTAGCTAGAACCTTGATCATAACTATGAGCAAAAGTAGGATTAAGTGGGCTATAAAAGGGATAAATTTGCTCATGAATGAGGTCATGGTGATGGCTAATAGCTTGAGGGCAACCCATAAGTAGGTCATGGATAGGTGGAACTTAGAGGTGCTTTGATCTTGATTAAGACTAGGGTTCGATATTTCCACATGTTTAAGATTATGCTCTTGACATACCTCTTAACTTTGGATGGAAGTGGAAGGTTCTTGAGTGGACTTGATAGGCTCTTGACTTAGGCTTGTGGTTGGAGACTCTTGAATAGACTTGTTGGCTTGTAGATCACATGATGGGCTTAAAGGGCTAGGCATGTTAATGGAAGGCTCTTGAAGAGGCTCAAGGATATGTGAACCACATGATGAGATTATAGGATTGGACATGACCTTTGGAAGTTCATTGGTAGGCTCATGAATTGGTGTTTGACATAGGGGTAGTCTATTCCTATCTAGTAGCCAATGGATCACATCCTTTGCAAGTGTATGGGTGGATGGGAAATATAATGGCTGGATGATAATGGTAGATGGTGTTGGATTAGGATTAGGACAAGGATTAGGTTGAGAGCTAATTGGATTGGATGGATTAGGATTTGGACTAGATGGGGGTGACACATAGGATGGGGATGATGTGGCACAATTTCCCATTATAGGTGGGTACACCTTGTAAACAATTGAGACAAATATTGGGCATTGATTTGTATTATGGCCTTTGGTCCTATGGTATGCACAATAATCATGTTCATCATATGGACTTTCTTCACATGGTTTGACTTTAGGAAGTTCAATGAGTTTTGCTTCAAGCATCCTTTGTAAAACTCTCTCAGCCACATCCTTTGGTGAACAATTAGAATGACATGGCGAGGAAGGTAATGAAGGGCTTGGTGATTTGGAGGGTTGATGGACCAATGGACTAGGAATAGGATCACATGGTGGTGTTGGGATAGGATTAGTTGGCTCATTTGTTGGTGTGTGATTAGATGATGAAGGCCACTCTAGATTGGTATCTCCCTTGTCAAAGGTTATTAGATCTTGCATAGGATAACTTGGGCTTGTTTGATTTATGTATAAGGGGCCATTGGGATTTGGATATGATTCTTGTTGGAAAGGTGGATTTAGATCTATCAATGGTGCTTGGTGGTCTTGTTGAAAAGGTGTATTTGGACTTACTTGATTTATGTACAAAGAGCCATTGGGACTTGGATGTTGTTCTTGTAATATCACTTGATGGCTTTTTGGATGGGCTTGGTAGTGCATTGGAATGGTGGTATGAGGGATTGGATAAGCTTGAGGTGGATGTTCATAGGTTGATGTGGTATTGACTTGGTGGATAGGTGGATTAAGTTGATATGCAGTGGATGGATATGACATGTGGCTATGAGGTGGATTAGGTTGGTATGGAGTGGCTAAGGATTGTTGTACTTGTCGAGCTTGACTAGCGGCTAAAAGGTGTTGGACTTGGGCTATGAAGTGTTGTAGTTGAGGTGATTGGCTTGCATGGGGTTGAGCTCTTTGGATGAAGAATTGTAATATTTCAATGGCATCTTAGTTTAGGGGTTGTAATCCTTGATAAATATTTTGGAGGAATCTTTGGAATTTGATTGTTGGGTCTTCTAGCGTAGACATGTTGTCACCAAGTGTTTGTCTTAAGTCCTTTTAACAAGTGCTTGCTTAGGGATTTGGATGATGATGTGGAATGTTTAGATGATGTGTTTAGATTGATTTGTTTATGTGTTTGGGTGTTTAGAGCTTGATATGACAATATTCAAACAAATGATTATGCATATACACACATGAATCACTCACGCAAGACACATAAGCAAGTTGTTGACTTTGAAAATGAAATGTGATGATTATGCAAGCACACATGGAAGACACATCAACAAGCTTAATGTGTAGTCAAGTGGGTATAGCCAATTAGGTCTTAGGCTATCTATTGCACAAGGTTGACTATGGAATTGAAAGTGAAATCCTGCCACACAACCAGGAGAAAGGGGTAACCCACCCTTCACCTTCACTTCCCAAAGGTATAAAATTTTTTGGGGCTTAGCCAAGAGTGACAAGATTCCAACTTCCAATGAGGGTGTCTTTCGATTCAGCCGTGATTGAGGTCATCCCTTGGAGTGGTGTGTCTCCAAGCAGGCCTCCTAAGAAGGGTATGACAAAAGCAAACCAAGTGAGCTATCACTTGATTCACACTCGCAGTTGTTAATTTCCCCTTAGAAACTTGAAATGTGTAACAAACAGTTCAAGCACTTGTTCTTTTTAGACCCAAATCCAAATGTGATGGAAGACAATGGTTTGTTTTAGCCCAATTTTTTGATGTGAATTTGCAAACAATTGTTCATTTTAAAGCCCAAATCCAAGTGTGATGACAAACAAGTTGTTTGTTTTATGCCCAAAATCTAAATGTGTGATCAAATAATGATTAGACATGAGAGATTAGAATGAGTGCACCTCATAAAAATTGCTTTCCAAGTTGCTATTATGAAAAATTAGAATCGCAGGGTCAACTTCAAATTGCCATAACTCTTTGAATATTGAGCCAAATCTTTAATGTAACCACTTTTTGGAAAGTCTCAAAGTCTTCTTTCCAACGAATCTAAGATCTCCTTTTTACAGGACCTGTGTAAAACAAAAAACCCTCTGCAACAGATCTGGTCATAAATTAAAAAAAAATCAGCAAAAAGTCGCGCGTCGAAAATTTCTGAAAAATTAGAATCGCAGGGTCAACTTCAAATCGTCATAACTCTTTGAATACTGAGCCAAATCTTTAATGTAACCACTTTTTGGAAAGCTCTCGAAGTCCTCTTTCCAACGAATCTAAAATCTCCTTTTTACAGGACCTGTGTAAAACAAAAAACCCTCTGCAACAGATCTGGTCTTGAATAAAAAAATCAGCAATATAAAATATCTTCAACCTACAAATCAAAGTGCATAAACCTGCAAAAATGAATGATTGACGCTCCAAGAAATCTGATCTTCACAAAAACAACTCAAACAAGAGGGTTAATCAGGGACGTGAGTCCCACCAGGCGTGTCAAATGTAGTTAGGGTAAAATTGCAAATCAGGGCAAATGAATAAACAACAACGATAAAAACCCTAGCAATGCACAATGAAGCACAAGACAACATGAAATTCAAAATAACAAATGTAAATACAAACCGATCTCCACGCTATGCTCGATTTATCTCCATTGCTCTTCTCCACCTCGTATGAGCATGCAAGATTTTGAAGGATTATTGTTAGAAGAATGTTGGGTGCTCACTTCTGCAGCATAACTTTGATAAGGATGCAAAGGCTCTAATAATATTTCAACAGCATGTGGATACTTGAGGATCAATGCATTATAGAAAATTTGGCAAAATAAGGGTACTTGAGGCTCAATGCATTGCTAATGGCTTGTGAGGGGTTTGAATTATAGGCTTGGCTTAGTTCAAATGGATGGCTAGGATCAATTAGGGCTTTAGATGAAATGGATGGATATGATTAAGTTAGGTTTCCTTGCACATCAAGAAATTGTAGTCAATTGACATGTGGCAAGGGAAGATAAGTCTTATGTGTGCTTGTGTAGATAAATACTAAAATTAGGTCCCAATAGTTGTGTATGTGAAGGATTTGAATGAAAGTTGTATTACAACACATGATTGACTGGACAAGTGTTGGAATGTGATAAAAGATGAGTGTTTAATTCAAATAAAATATTTGAATTAGTTGTGATATGAGTTGGATATTAATAAAATTTATTTAATTAATAGGATAAATGAATAGGATGGGATAAGATATGATGTGGAAATTAATTAAATAAATAAAATTTATTTAATTAATTGGGATGGAGATAAGATAAATGGGATTATGCATGTGAAATTAATTAAATAAATAAATTTATTTAATTAATTGGCTAAGTAGGATAAAGATGGGGATTTTAATTAAATAAATAAAATTTATTTAATTAATTGGCTTAATGGATAAATAGGATTAAGAGTGGGATTTAGGACAAAAATGGCTTATGATGTTTATGATAATGTTTTAACAAGGTGTTGCAAGACATACACAAAGTTGGGACAATTTTGGGTGTCTACAGTGAGTTTTGTTTAGCAGAGTTCAATGAGTTCTAAAAAGAGCAAGGGATTGAAAATCATAAGACAACTAAATACACCCCACAACAAAATGGAGTTGCAGAGAGGATGAATAGGACATTGATGGAGAAAGCTAGGAGTATGCTTAGTGGAGCAAGCTTCGAATAAAAATTTTGGGCTGAAGCTATTGCCACTGCTTGCTATCTAGTAAACATATCTCCTACCTCAGCTCTTGTTGGTAAAACACCTATGGAGGTGTGGTCTGGTAAGAAGCCTTCAGTTAGGCATCTTCAATTTTTTGGTTGTGAGGCATATGCACATGTGCCTGGGGAGAAATGGTCTAAATTGGAGAACAAGGCTATTAAATGTATTTTCATTGGCTATGTTGTCGGTGTGAAAGGATACAAGCTTTGGGATCCTGTGGCTGAAAAGGTGTTGTATAACAGAAGTGTTATCTTCAGAGAGCTAACACCTTCTTTTGTTGTTCTATAGACAGAAAAGAAAGAAGATGCGGTTCAGTTTCCTTCTACCCCTGAGAAGACTGAACTGATAGACCCTATGAGACATGATGATGAGGAGAGCTCTAGAAGCTTTGAAAACTTAGAAGAAGAAGTAGAACCTCAACCTCAGCCTTTAAGGAGGTCTACGCGAATGAGAAAGCAACCTGATAGGTTTGGCTATTCATTACTTGATTCTAGTTGTGTTTTTTTTTTACTTACTAACACTGATGACCCTAGAACTGTGAAAGAGGCTATGGGCATGAAAGATGCAGGTTCTTGGAAGGAGGCCATGGAAGATGAGATGGCTTATTTGGAAAAGAACAAAACATGAGACTTGGTGCCTTTGCCTAATGGATGGAAACTCATTGGTTGCAAATGGGTGTTCAAGAAGAAATTCGGTGCAGATGGCAGTGTTGAAAAGTACAAGGATAGATTGGTTGCGGAGGAGTATTCACAAGTGGAGGGAATTGACTATGGTAAAATTTTCTCTCCCGTTGCAAAGATGACATCCATTCATTTTCTATTATCTCTTGCAGCTACTTATGACTTAGAGGTAGAATAGATGGATGTGAAAACAACTTTCCTTCATGGTGATTTGGAGGAAGAAATCTACATGTCACAACCAGAGCATTACATGGAGAAAGGTAAAGAAAATTTGGTTTGCAAGCTTAAGAAGTCTTTGTATGGTTTGAAGCAGTCTCCTAGGATGTGGTACTTGATGTTTGATGCATTTGTGTTGTCAATTGGATATCTGATAGGGAGGACTCTAGGTTGCCTGCTCTGCATCCTGTAGGTGTACAAGACTGTTTGACAACACTAGCCTTCCTACCAATTCAAAGTGCTAAAAGACATACTCTTTGCAGAGATGGAAAACTCTACTTTTCTGCTTGGTGTGGGACACATACCTTGTCCTCACTGCTTCCAAGATACTGCCTCAATGGCACATAACTTTTTGAGCCCATTGCCCACCCTTCTCACTCTGTTCAAGGGTCTGGACTGCTTGGTGCTCACTTTCCTTCTCTCTATTTTTCCACCCCTGCAAATCTATTTTCCTACTTGTTTATCTAGCTGGACTCCTCACTGAGCTCGCCTAGAACAAGCATGCATTGCCTCTAGCCGGCAATCCGACCACCCCACAAAAGAAAAAAAAACAAAGAGCATGGCTCTGTTTGATGACCTCCATACTGTACAATGGGATTTGAAGAATCATCAAAACAGAGTCATGGCTGGCAAAAGAAAACAAAATAGTAGAAACAGAAAAGACTAATCTACTTCAGAATGATAAAGTGAAAATAGAACAGAAAATACTAATGATCGAACTGCTGTATTTTATTTCTGTTCAAAAATTCTGATTACATCCAAATGCTTCACACATCAAAATTTACTTCTTCGATTCTCCTTCTGCTAAACTCCTCTACAGAAAGAATGCTACATTTTATATCTCTGCTCATGTCCGTTACAAGACGGTTCAACTACCAGATGGTTCATATTCTAACTGCCGGTTCAGCTTTGTGTTATCGGCAAGATAACACAGATGTCTCATCGAAACATACTTATGCTTTCCCATCGGCAAGATAGATTCTTTGTCGCACCGATCATATTCTTCCCCTATCGATATGCATTCTATTGACTTTCGCATTCATGAGAACTTTTAGTCCCACATGCACCCGTTCAAATCGGCCACTGCGGTTTATATATCCGTTGGCTTAGTAAACTCTTGTCAGCACTTTTGCCGCCGACAACCCCTGTCTACCCCCATCGACACAACTCAAACTGTCGGCACAACCACAACCATGCACTCCGATAGTCCCTTGTCTCTCTGATACCAAGTCTTCACCCTCTGTCAGCATGACCACTGTGCATCGGCCTAAAGCCTTAAAGCTACGCCGATAGAAATCCTTGCACCGACGTCCAACTCCATCGGAGTAACACATAGCTGTCGGAGCGACTTTCATAGCTATCGCCAATAGCAAGCCTCATACCAATGACAAGCCTTGACAACACTTCATCGGACAGACAATTAATATCGGAGTGACACACACATCCTTCACCGATAGTGATTCTCATGCTGATGGCCTTCACCAACCTTTACCACTCCATCGGGGTAACACCAAGCGATCGGAGACACAACCACAGGCTCCGCCGATGACCACCCTCATGCCGATGGACATCACACATCGGTAAGACCTTCAACTGTCGGCCTACGATCAAATCCTCAGCCCGATACTTATACTCACGCCGATGTCTTCGGCCAACTCCACATCAGTGAAACTTGATGTTTATCACCTCGATCGGTGAGATGATACATCGTCGGTTCACGATTATTCCCTCAGCCCGATGCCAAGGCTCACACCGATGACCCACTTTGGATAAGCAAATACTTCTTCCCGCCAAGGCTTATTAGAAAATTCACAACATCACACCAAAAATGTGCAGTATATACATGGGCTCCGAGCCCTTGGTGCTCTTGCACCATACTCCCCCTGTGCGGAAGAAGTCAAGTCACCTCCGATGACAATGAGGCAAAATCCATGCCCCTCTTTTTGAATTCTGACTCTGCAACCCAGGTAGCTTCTGCTTCAGGCAACTACTTCCATTTGACCAAATGCTCCATGTAGACGCCATGTCAGGTTTGCTTCTGTACTCTGGAATCCAGTATTCGTTCTGCCTATAGTTTGGGTTGTAATGGCAAAGTCACATCTATTGCTGTCTGTCCCTTCTCTGAAATGGATCCATTTGCTACTGACTGAGGACCCCTGTATTGCACCAGGTCTTGGACATTAAACACTGGTGAGATTGCCAAATCTTCTGGCAATTCAATTCTGTAGGCATTGTTTCCATACTTGTTTAGGATTTTGCAAGGACCAATTCTCCTCATCTATAGTTTGGTTGGTATTCCTTTTTGCATTCTGGCTTTGTTCAAGTGCACCATAACCAGATCACCAACCTCAAACTGAATATCCCTTCTGTGGGCATCTACTCTGTCTTTGATCTTCTGTGTGTTCTCTATTAAGGTTTTCTTCACCTGCTCATGCACTTCTTTCATGGATTGTGCAAAATCCTCTGCATGTCCACTTCTATTCTCCATGTTTCCCATATTTCTGAGCTCACATATACCTCTAGGATGTAGTCCATAGACTATTTCGAATGGACTCTTACCAGTAGTCCTATTCACACTGTCATTATAGGCAAATTCTGCCTGATGAATGACAAGATCCCAACTCTGTCCATATTCTTTGGTTATACACCTTAATAGGTTGCCCAATGTCCTGTTTACCACCTCTGTCTGACCATCTGTCTATGGGTGATATGCTGAACTGAATGACAAATTTGTCCCCAATCTCTGCCACAATGTTTTCTAGAAATGCCCCATGAATTTAGCATCTCTGTCAGACACAATACTTGCTGGAAGTCCATGAATTCTGATCACTTCTCTAAAATACAAGTGTGCTATATGACTGACATCATGAGTCACTTTGCAGGGAATGAAATGACTCTTCTTGCTAAACCTGTCCACAACTACATATATGCTGTCATAACCAGTCTCAGTCTTAGGCAAACCAACTACAAAATCCATACTTACACATTCCCATGGCCTGGAAGGAATGGGTAAGGGTTGGTACAGTCCTGCATTTGAAGTGGTTCCCTTGGCCTTCTGACATACAATACACTGCTCTACATACCTTCTGATGTCTCTGTGCATCCTTGGCCAATAATAGAACCTTTGGACTAGCTCCAGTGTCTTATTCAGACAAAATGGCCACTCAGACTACCATTGTGTTTCTCCTGTATGAGATTTTCTCTCATAGATCCTCTTGGCACACATAATTGTCCACCTTTGAATAGCAATCCCTGCTGTAAGGTGAAATATGCAAACTCACTATGAAAGTGATTCTCAAAATCTTGACATACCTTGTATGCCTCAGCAAAATCTTCATCATCTTGGTAAAGATTCTTGAAATCTTCAATTCTAATGCTCTTCAACTGCACTTCCTGCACTGTGAGCAATCTTCTGCTCAAAGCATCTACAACTCTGTTCAGCTGCCCCTTCTTATGCTTAATTGTAAAGGTATAAGATTGCAGGTACTCCATCCATTTGATATGCCTGCTGCTTAACTTATCCTGTGAGTTTAGAAAATTCAGAGCTTGGTTATCTGTGTAGACAACAAATTCTTTAGGCAGGAGATAATGTCTCCACTTCCTCAATGCTTGGACTAGAGCATACAACTCTAAGTCATACGAAGAGTACTTACTCTTTGCTTCATTCAGCCTCTCACTGAAAAAGGCTACAGGTCTGTTTTCCTGATTTAGCACTGCTCCTACAGCTATATTACTTGCATCACATTCAATAGTAAATAGCTTATCAAAACTAGGCAACAACAAAATAGGTTGTGTTGGTACCTCTTTCTTCAACCTTTCAAAACTTCTATCTACATCTGGTGTCCATCTGAATTTTGCTTTCATTCCACCCTTGATAGTATCCAACATGGGTGCACATATTCCACTGAAATTTCTGATAAACTTTCTGTAAAACTGGGCTAAGCCATGAAAACTTCTCACCTCTGTGGCTGCTCTGGGAGTAGGCCAGCTCAATATGGCTTCTACTTTGGACTTGTCCATCTTCAACTCTCCCTGGGACACCACAAAACCAAGGTATACCAATTCCTGCTTCATGAAATCACACTTATCCAGATTTATGGTTAGTTGTTCATCATGTAATTTTTGCAAAACAGTATTTACATGTTCTAGATGTTCTTCCTTGGTCTGACTAAAAATTAAAATATCATCTAGAAAAACAACAACAAATTTACCAATGTAATCCTTTAGGACTTCATTCATGAGTCTCATAAAGGTACTGGGTGCATTTGATAGACCAAATGGCATAACAAGCCATTCATACAGCACTTCTGTGGTCTTGAAGGCTGTCTTCCACTCGTCTCCTTCCTTGATTCTTATTTGGTGGTAACCACTCTTCAGGTCTATCTTGGTGAAATACTTTGCTTTTCCAATACAGTCCATGAGATCTTCAATTCTGGGAATTGGGAATCTATACGTTATAGTTATCTTGTTTATGGCTCTGGCATCTGTGCATAATCTCCATGATCCTCCTTTCTTGGGTGCCAATACTGTGGGCACAACACAAGGACTAATACTCTTCCTGATCAATCCTTGATCTAGCAACTCCTGCACTTGCCTAGAAATCTCTTTGTGCTGAGCTGGAGTCATCTTGTAAGGTGCCTTGTTTGGCAAAGATGCCCCTGGAATCAAGTATATCTGATGGCTTATTGCTCTCTGTGGAGGTAATGTAGCTGGTGTACCATCACTAATTCTGCCTTTATACTTCTCCAATATAGGCTGCATTTCTTTGGGAATCTCTGTCTTCTTATCCTGCTGTCCTTCTTTTTGTTTTACTATGATGGCATAACCAATACCATCCTCAAGAGTATTCAGAAACTCTTTTCCACTCACAATCAAGATACTAGGACTCTTTGTCTGAACTGCATCTTCATCTTCCAATGACTGAATTTTATAGGTGACACCATCCTTCTGAAAAGAATAGGCATTCTTCTCACCATCATGTACTGCTTTTCGGTCATACTGCCATGGTCTGCCCAATAAGAGATGGCATGCATCCATGGGCAGTATAGCACATAATACCTTATCCTTATAGCCACCTATACTAAACTCTACCCAACTTTGTTCATTCACTGCCACATGTTGACCCTTATTCAACCATGTGACTCTATATGGGTTTGCATGAGTAATTCTTTTGAAATTTAGTTTCTTAACTGCTTCATCAGAAATAATATTATCAGTAGATCCTGAGTCTATGATAATTTTACATACCTTATTCAAAATCTTGCACTTGATTCTGAATAGTGCTCTCCTCTGGCTTGGTTCAGACTTTACTGGTTCCTTCATCAAGGTTCTCCTTATCATCAGGTTCTCTCCATCTTCTGAGTTCAGATTGACCTCAGGTAACTAGCTGCTAGATGCATTGTCTTGGACATAGTGATTCCTCTTATCACCTCCTTGAGAAGAGGATGTGGCCTTTTCTGGGCACCTATATGCTGGATGGCCAAGATTGCCATAGTTGTAACACTTCATGTTGGTGAAATAGGATCCTCTGCCTGATCCTCCTGACCTTCCTCTGTTAGATCCTCTTCCTCTGTGGTTTCCTCTACCACTTGACTCCCCACTCTGCTCTGTGAGTTTGGATTCTGCTTGGGATATATTGTCAGCATTCCTTCCACCAAAACCTCCTCTGTGTCCTCTGTTATCTCTGCCTCTTCCTCTTCCTCTGCTATTTGAGTCTTGTTTCCTCTTGTTCTTTTCCTCCACCTTCAGTGCCAACTGATAGCATTTTTGCACTGTGGTAGGGCACAGCAAATTGATTTCCTCTTGTATATTCCACTTTAGACCGTTAAGGTACCTTGCTACCTTTATGCTTTCATCCTCCATTACTTTGGACCTTAAGCATAGCTTTTGGAATTCTTCAGTGTATGCACTGACATCTAATTCCTTTTGTCTCAGATTTTGTCTCTTCCTGTGCAGCTATATTTCATAATCTTCTGGCATATATGCTTCTTTAATTTTAGCTACCATTCCCTTCCAAGTAGCTATGGGCTTCTTATCTTCTTTTTCTCTTTCAGTCTGCACAAATTTCCACCACGTTAAGGCACCTCCCCTGAGTCTAGATTTGGCCACCTTTACTTTCTGTGCCTCGCTTACACCATCACATTCAAAGTGATTTTCAAGTCCTTCTATCCACTCCATGACCAAATCTGGGTCCATTTTCCCACTGAAAAGTGGTACTCCTTCCAATGTTTTACCACTCATTGCTTTCAAAGCTTTCAAGAATGGTTCTTCTTCCAACTTAGGATCAGGTGTGGGCTCTTCATCTTCTACAGATACACCTTTTCCCTTATCCTCAGAATATTTAACTCTCTGGCTGACTTCTTCAGTCTTTTGCAACATTAAGCCTAGATTACTCTCCATTTCTGCTAGTCTTTCTTGTAGGAGTCTATTCTCCTCCTCTTGATCTTCAACTTTCTTTGCTAACTCTGCATTAGTCACCATTTTCTTAGATGAACTAACAGGCTCACTTGAACTCGGTGATGACATACAACTCTTCTATTCCTATCTAGGAATAACCCAAATCTTACTACTCTGATACCAATTTGATAGGGAGGACTCTAGGTTGCCTGCTCTGCATCCTGTAGGTGTACAAGACTGTTTGACAACACTAGCCTTCCTACCAATTCAAAGTGCTAAAAGACATACTCTTTGCAAAGATGGAAAACTCTACTTTTCTGCTTGGTGTGGGACACATACCTTGTCCTCACTGCATCCAAGATACTGCCTCAATGGCACATAACTTTCTGAGCCCGTTGCCCACCCTTCTCACTCTGTTCAAGGGTCTGGACTGCTTGGTGCTCACTTTCCTTCTCTCTATTTTTCCACCCCTGCAAATCTATTTTCCTACTTGTTTATCTAGCCGGACTCCTCACTAAGCTCGCCTAGAACAAGCATGCATTGCCTCTAGCCGGCAATCCAACCACCCCACAAAAGAAAAACAAACAAAGAGCATGGCTCTGTTTGATGACCTCCATACTATACAATGGGATTTGAAGAATCATCAAAACAGAGTCATGGCTGGCAAAAGAAAACAAAATAGTAGAAATAGAAAAGACTAATCTACTTCAGAATGATAAAGTGAAAACAGAACAGAAAATACTAATGATCGAACTGCTGTATTTTATTTCTGTTCAAAAATTCTGATTACATCCAAATGCTTCACACATCAAAATTTACTTCTTCGATTCTCCTTCTGCTGAACTCCTCTACAGAAAGAATGCTACATTTTATATCTCTACTCATGTCCGTTACAGGACAGTTCAACTACCAGACGGTTCATATTCTAACTGCCGGTTCAGCTTTGTGTTATCGGCAAGATAACATAGATGTCTCATCTCAACATATTTACGCTTTCCCATCGGTAAGACAGATTCTTTGTCGCACCGATCATATTCTTCCCCTGTCGATATGCATTCTATTGACTTTCGCATTCATGAGAACTTTTAGTCCCACATGCACCCGTTCAAATCGGCCATTACGGTTTATATATCCATCGGCTTAGTAAACTCTTGTCGGCACTTTTGCCGCTGACGACCCCTGTCTACCCCCATCGGCACAACCACAACCATGCACTCTGATAGTCCCTTGTCTCCCTGATACCAAGTCTTCACCCTCCGTCAGCGTGACCACTGTGCATCAGCCTAAAGCCTTAAAGCTATGCCGATAGAAATCCTTGCACCGACGTCCAACTCCATCGGAGTAACACATAGCTGTCGGAGTGACTTTCACAGCCATCGCCGATAGCAAGCCTCATATCAATGACAAGCCTCGACAACACTTCATCGGAAAGATAATTAATATCGGAGTGACACCCACATCCTTCACCGATAGTGATTCTCATGCCGATGGCCTTCACCAACCTTTACCACTCCATCGGGGTAACACCAAGCAATTGGAGACACAACCACAGGCTCCGTCAATGACCACCCTCATGCCAATGGACATCACACATCGGTAAGACCTTCAACCGTCAGCCTACGATCAAATCCTCAGCCTGATACTTATACTCACGCCGATGTCTTCGGCCAACTCCACATCGGTGAAACTCGATGTTTATCACCCCGATCAGTGAGATGATACACCATCGGTTCACGATTATTCCCTCAGCCCGATGCCAAGGCTCACACCGATGACCCACTTTGGATAAGCAAACACTTCTTCCTGCCAAGGCTTATTAGAAAATTCACAACATCACACCAAAAATGTGCAGTATATACATGGGCTTCGAGCCCTTGGTGCTCCTGCACCAATATCTAAGATCAAAATCACATCATTGTGTGTATTACAAGTTTGACAATGATCGCATTCTCATTATTGCATTGTATGTTGACGCTATGTTGTTGATTGGGAATGGTAAGAATATTATTTCTGACTTGAAGACTCAGTTGTCAGGACAGTTTGGCATGAAAAATCTTAGGGCAGCTAGGTACATTCTGGGAATGGAAACCAGAAGAGACAGAGCAAATAGAAAACTTTGGTTAAGCTAGAGTAAGTATGTGAAGATCATGTTGGATAGGTTCAACATGGCAGATTGTAGACCATTGTGTGTTCCTGTTTCATTGGGAACAAAGTTATCTATTAGTGATTGTCCAAAATCTCCTAGTGAGGTGGAGGACATGAGCAGAGTACCTTATGCTAGTGTTGTTGGTAGTTTGATGTATGCTATGTTCTGCATAAGACTAGACATTGCCCAAGCAGTGACAGTCCTTAGTCAATTTATGGCTAATCTTAGACTGGTGCATTGGGATGTAGTTAAGCAAGTGTTCTAATATTTGAGGGGTACTCTGATTATTCCATATGCTATTGTATACACCTAAAAGTGACATGACTCTGTCTAAATAAATATTCTTAAGATTTATTTAAGTCTAATTCCTCTATCAGTAAATAAACAAACAAATTTATTTATTTGATTCATATTCTTCCAACAATTAAATAAAATTATTTATTTAATTAAATTCCTCCAAATCTTCCAACAAATTAAATAACACCAATTGTTTAATTAGTTCTTCAAAATTCATTCTAAATTAAATAATACCAATTATTTAATTGTTTCCTCCAATAACATCTTCTCTAAATTTAAATAAATCAAATATTTATTTAAGTTGTCCATTTCTTCTAAATTGAGTTATCTCTAAATATAATTCAATCCTTGTGCACATGCAATTGAATATTCTAAATATTTAATTGAGTCAAAATATCTTCTCATCCTCATGCAATTTCCATCCTCTAGTTCTATTCTCTTAACTGATTAAGCTATTCTTTTAATTGATTAATCTCTTCAGTTAACTCATTCTTCTATTTTATTAATTCCTCTCATGCAAAATAGAGAAAGACACATGTCTTCTTTTTATTCGTGCACATTCCTCAAGGTTTCTATACCATTGTCTTCTCATTCTTTCTATATCATTGATCTTCTTTCTCTCAAGTCTATAAATTGAACCCTATTCTTCCATTTCATTCATCCAGGATTTAAGTAAACTTGCTCTGTAGGAATCACAGCGCGCCTTTAGCACCAATTCCTTCATTGCTTGTGATCAACCTTGTTACCATATCACTATCATCATTGTTGTGAAGCTCATCTTCATGGTGAAACTATCATAGCCGTTCCCAATTGACAATCTTGAAAGAAAGCAAAGAAGTGCACTCTCTGAGGGCCCTATTTGATACATGCAAGATCGATTGTGATAGGTGATCAATGGAAGCTGAGAATTAAAGGAGGTTTGCATTGTATTGTTCTTTGTTTGATTAACCTTCTTTGTTCATTATTTCATTGAGTTTTGGGTATTATTGATATATTATATTGATTATTCATTTAGATCCAATTTTTCCTTAACATCTATCACGGTAATGCTACAGGACCTCCGCATTCAGTTTGTATTCGTGGATTTGTGGATTCTGATTGGATAGGTGATGTTGACAATAGGAGATCCACCAGTGCCTATGTGTTCACTATGTTTGGTGGTGCAATTAGTTGGATGAGTAAGCGACAACCTATGGTTGATTTGTCCACTATAGAAGCTGAGTACATGGAAGCAACTCATGCTTGCAAGGAATCCATTTGGCTTAAGATATTGTGTTCAGATATTGGTCTTGATGTAGGTTAGATTACGATCAGTTGTGACAGTCAGAGTGCAATTTCCTTTACGAAGAATCCAACTTTCCATGCTAGAACAAAGCATATTGATGTACAGTTTCACTTTGTATGAGACATGGTATGGGATGGGAAGGTAAATTTGGAGAAGGTAGATACATTGAAGAATGTTGTAGATGCATTGACAAAACTAGTGGGCACAGAGAAGTTCAGATGGTGTTCAGAGTCTATGGGCCTCTCGGCCTATAGCAGTTAAATTCTGTTAATTCTATTGGCTCTTACAAGGTGTTCGACAAGTGGGAGAATGTTGGGAATTAAGGTGTTTCAACCTTGGTAATTCCTTGTATTTTTACATTATATTTATTTATTATTTGCCTATTATATTAATTGGATGCAAATCCTATGTTGTCATATTGTGGGAGTTGGCATGGTGATGTGTCATCCTAGATGGCATATGACCACATGTATTTTTGTCCTCACATGAGAAGATAGGAGTCCCACTTAGTGGTAGGAATATTTTTCCATCTGTCAGCATCTTGGAAGTTGTGTAAGGGAATATTGACCATAACGGTCTTGACATATTCCTATGATGAAGTTATGACATGTAAGAGTCAGAAATAAAAGATTCTATGACAGGTGAAGACATGTGTCGAAGAGCATCTTTGAAAAAGGCATCTTTAGTTGCCCCAAGGTGGACTATGACATGTTGTAAGAGAATATGCTATTTATAGCCTGTGTATGATAGATTCTCTTACAACTGTAAGTTATGACATCTATGATAGATTCTATGACAGTTGTAAGAGTTGTAAGAGCATCTGTCATAGCCCATTTTGGGAATAGGCAACCTCTTTGGGATGGGGTGACTTGACAAGTGTCAGGAACATTCTACAAGGTTGGACAAGTGTCCATAGGTGTGGGTTTTGGGCCATGAGGCCATGTTGGACGCCCATTCCAAGATAGAGCCAAAATTGCCTTGTATATTCTATATAAACAGGTGTTTTGAGGAGGTGATGTACTACATGTTTTACAGGTACTGTTATGCTGCTGGATCATCTCCAGATACGAGTATCGAAGACTCCTGTAAGAGCATTGGCTCTGTGTTGTATTGTAATCTTCATTATTTATGGAATACATTTGAGTTGTGTTTTGGAGTATGGGATTTTTCACCCGTAATGGTTTTACCCACATATATCTTGTGTCTCTCTTCTTCTGTCTTACTTTCTTATTTAAATGTTTGCTAAAATATCTCTATTAGTGGGTTTAACATTGTTGTAATAGTAGGGATAAAATTGAATTTGCACTCTCCTCCCCTCATTAGGTTAGTGTAGGAAGCGATTTCTGCACACCTAGCTTCCTTTCAGTTCGTATCAGAGCCTGGCGAGTTTTGGTTCTAGCTACTGGTAGGGGTTTTTTGAGCTAATCTTAGGTTGAGTGGGAGTGTTGTGTAGAGTATTTTGTATCTTGTTGCAGCAAGGAATTGGCAACCACATCCAGAAGGTTAGAGGTTGAGAAATTCAATGGCACTAATTTCGAGTTGTGGAAACTCAAGATGGAGGACCTACTTGTTGATCATGACCTATAGGAAACCGTATCTAGTGTGAAACCTACAGCAATGTCACAAGTTGATGAGGACCTCAAAGATCAGAAGGCTAAGGGTCTCATAAGACTCTATTTAGCTAACTCTATCCTGTTGAATGCCCATGAGGAGAAGAGCACGAAAGATCTTTGGAAGAAGATGGGTGATGTTTATCAGGCCAGGTCCTTGGTAAACAAACTTTTTCTGAAAACGAAGTTGTTCAGTCTGAAGGTGGAAGATGGAGGATCTATTGCAGACCACATGAGTACTTTCAACATGATCATTTCTCAGTTGACATCTATGAGTGTGAAAATGGAGGAGGAGTATCATTGCATGAGCCTACTTTGTTCTTTGCCAAATTCATGGGATCATCTTGTCATGGCTATCAAAAGCACCACTACCACATTCAAGATGGAAGATGTGGTTTCCTTTCTATTATCTGAAGAAATGTAGAGGAAGACATCTAAATCAGCTAAAGGGGCTCTTGCAGTTCGTGGAAGACCCAAATACAAAGGAAAGAAAAAAGACAAGAAAGCTGAGAAGGGCAGATCCAAATCCTGTGGGAGATCCAAATCTCCTGGAAAGTCCAAGGCTCTCTGTTGAAACTGTGGAAAGTCCAGGCATTTCTGAAAGGAATGCAAAGACAAAAAGAAAAAGAAAAAGAAATCAGCCCCAGATTTAGATTCTGACAAGTCACAAGATGATGGTGATGCCTTCATCATAGCCCTAGCCACCCATGCATCTAATGATGTGTGGTTGATTGATTCTGGTGCATCATTCCACATGACCTCGCATCTAAGCTAGTTCATGAAATATGAAGAGTTCGATGGTGGAAGAGTGTACCTAGGTGATGACTCTCATCTGAAGATTGTTGGTCGTGGAAGAGTCTCAAACTGATTCCATGATGGACGAGTGAAGGGGATCACTAGAGTTATGCACATTCTAGGCCTTGTACAGAACCTACTTTCTATAAGTATGTTGAATGATGCAGGTGTGCAGGTTGTCTTTTTGAAGGATGGATGTAAGATGACTAGAGGATCTATGGTGCTTGCGAAGGGTACTTGGAGGGGTACTCTATTTCAACTGGAGGCATGCACTACACAGTGCAATAGTTCTTCTGACTCAAAGAAATGAGCTAAAGTCACTTCATCCCCACCATCTAAACAAGTAGTGAAGAAATATGTTGTAACTAGTTCCGATGGTAGTGCACATGCTATGGAAGCTAAGCTTCCTGCTGAAAAGATTGTGTTATGGCATTTAAGATATGGCCACATTGATGAGAAGGGTCTGCATATGCTAAAAAATAAAAACCTCGTTGAGGGGTTAAATGATTGTAATCTCGAGTTCAACTTTTACGAACATTGCATTTATGGAAAGCAAAATTGTGTTCAATTTTACTCTAGTTCCCACAAGTCTTTGTGTGTATTGGATCTTATTCATTCTGATGTGTTTCGTCCTGTTAATGTTCCTTCAATTTCAAAATCTGTATATTTTTTATATTTAATAGATGATTACAGTAGAAGGACATGGGTTTATTTTATCAAAAGCAAGACTGAAGTCTTTAGTCCATTTAAGGAGTTTAAAGCCTTTGTTGAAAATCAGATTAGTAAAAAGATTAAGTGTTTCAGAACTGACATCGGTGGTGAGTTTAGTTCGGCAAAGTTCCATAAGTTTTGCAAAGAGCAAGGGATTGAAAGGCATAAGACAACTCCATACACCCCACAACAAAATGGGGTTGCAGAGAGGATGAATAGGACACTGATAGAGAAGGCTAGGAGTATGCTTAGTGGAGCAAGCCTTGAACAAAAGTTTTGGGTTGAAGCTGTTGCCACTACTTGCTATCTAGTAAATAGATCTCCTAACTCAGCTCTTGTTGCTAAAACACCAATGGAGGTGTGTTCTGGTAAGAAGCCTTCAGTTAGGCATCTTCATGTTTTTGGTTGTGAGGCATATGCACATGTGCTAGCATTTTGTGACTTAAGATTGGATTTGATTATTCCCCCATTTCAGTTTGCACCTTTTTAAATTTCTATGCTGGCTATTCCGAATGTTTGTTTCTATTGGCCCCATTTCATGTTAAGTGTTGTTTCTATCATGTTCATTTTGAGCCTCTGATAGTGATGAGGGTCATTGCAGTCCTCATCATTTAATTTTAATAAATATCAATCCAAGGCGGTGTCCATGGCTGTATGCAAAAGGGAGAAGGAATAACTGACATGGTAGTCTTTTCTACAAAAGGCATTTGACAATAATTGCATGAAACAAACTGGGTTTAAAATCTGTTGAAAAAGACAACCTAATTTAAGGAAAGTAATAACTTGAATAGCTGATCTAATTCTGGAATAAAGGAACAGCTAAAGGAATTATGAATAAACAAATTGCATAACAACAAAGCAACTAAACAAACTAAGAAATGTAGTCTTTGCCCTTCGGTTGGAGTGGGCCCTTACTCCTTCCTCCAGAGAGACTAATCAATTCCAGCAATCAGAAAATAGGTAGAACAACTTCTTTATTCAAAAACCTTCAAGATCCAAATTACATGCTGCTGTAAAAAATAGAGTTCTTTCCTTCAATGAATTCTTTTACAACTTCCTTTTTTTTCTATTCTACGCCATAGTTCTTTATATATAACTATGGTTATTAAATTCTAATTGAGAGTCTCTCTAGAGTAGAGAACTTATTCATGCAGCTAACTAAACTTATTTATCTAGTTAACTAAACTTATTCATTTAGTTAACTAATTATACAATTGCTGATTACAAGGCAAAACATGCAGTCTTTTAGAAAGACAAGCAATGACACTAAGTGTGTATTCTTTGCATGGAATAATTACTCATAATTAGATCCATTAATTTAAGAGTAATTATAGTCAATCAATCCTTCAGAAAATCTTGGAGTGTGTGTTGGTAGATTGGAAGAATTCGCAGCAACTTCATAAAGTATTTCTGGAACATCTTCAGAGCTTGTGGAACAGTCAAATTCTATCATAAACTACTCATTTAATTTATGATCTCCTCAAATTATTTTTGGGTTTTGTTCCCCTAACTTTCATCTTTCTAGATCATTTTGAATTTCTAAATTTCGTTAAGAAACGAGAGAGATATCATAGTTTTACTGAAACTAGTTTTCTTGACTTTTTTGTTCTGCGTCTTCGCGTTCTGTAACAGTCAACTTATATCATTAACCTTTTATTCATTTTAATGAATTTCTTCAAAATGCCTTCATAGATTTGTTCCTCTCTTTAATCTTTCTGGATCATTTTGAAATTCTGATTTTCGTTAAGAAGTGAGTGAGATATTGCAGTTTTATTGAAACTACATTTTTTACTTCTGCATCTCTAGCGCTCTATGCATCTCTAGCGCTCTGTACATCTCTGGAGCTCTGTCCATCTCTGGTGCTCTATCCATCTCTGGTGCTCTATGCATCTTCAAAGCTCTATCCATCTCTAGAGCTCTGTCCATCTCTAGTGCTCTGTGCATCTCCGGAGCTCTATCCATCTCCGGAGCTCTGTGCATCTCCGGTGCTCTGTGCATATCCGGAGCTCTGTCCATCTCTGGTGCTCTGTACATCTCTGACGCTCTATGCATCTCCAGAGCTCTGTCCATCTTTGGTGCTCTATGCATATTCGGAGCTCTATCCATCTCTGGAGCTCTGCAATTCTTAAACTCTGCAATTTAACATAAAATAAACTTTCTTTTCACTTTATTGATAAAATAAATGTTGATCTCAAAGTGAACATGTAATATCAAGATAAACTCATGCATGGCATTGATCGTTGCATTTAGACAAGTTTATTTGATATTTAGCTATAAATCTTCAAACCCATACTCAAGTGCACTTCAAAAACTGATTTAATGAAGAGAAAATATATGCTTTTATTTGACTAAAGATGAGACACTTTATGGTCTCATCATCTCCCCCACACTTAAGAGGTTGCAGGTCCTCCTGCACTTCATAATCATCTTTTTGAGGTAACCTCTTTGCTTTTATTACAGTTGCTCCGGAGATGCCTTATAGTTGTTGTTTTGGTGTTCTCTGGAGCAGTTGTTCTAATGATCTTTGGATTTACCATTCTGATAATCTTTGGAACTCATACCCTGTTGTACATCTACAAATCTGATACCATGTTGATCCCTAGAGTTGGTGCTTACTGTTCATCTTTGGAGGTAATACTTTGCTGATCTCCAGAGCTAATACTCTATTGATCTCTAGAGCTATTGTTCTATTGATCTCTAGAGTTGATACCTTGCTATCCATCTTAGTCTTCCATGTGACCATCATGCACTAATTGGTTCTCCATCTTTTAGCCCATGTTTTGCATGATGCATGCAAAGAGGTCTTCAACTCCTTCAAATGCCAAAATATCTGCAAGAGTTCTTGGAAGCAAGAAATTATATAGAAAAAGCATGTGCAAAGCACTTATTTGCAGAAAAGAAACCTACCCTAACCTACTCTACTTAGTGATGTGGAGATAGGTTACACAAAACCATTAACTGGTTGGGGAAAATAACTTCCTTTTCTCAAATTATGGATCCATGCATTTAACTTTCTAAAAGAAAAGGAAAACCATGAGAAGAAGATGACTGAAAATTTGAACTTTGATGCTTCACCTTCCTCTGAAATAACAGCCTCCTCCATAATTTCTGACTCTAGTACATGCATGGGCTGATTAGAGAGATTTTGCAACCCTTTCTTACATTCTGATGCATGCATGATTAGAGACAGCTCCTTGCTGTTCATGGGCTGATTGGAGAGATCTTGAAACCCTTCCTCATATTCTGGTACATGCATGATTAGAGGTAGCTCCCTGTTGTTCTTCAAATATCTGATCGGGCAGCCCTCCTTGGACTTTGAAGGCATCCAAATAATACTCTGCTATACAAGCTCCTCCAGTGGAGACAAGATTTCTTCATTATACTCGTTACCTATTGCAAGCAATAGGGCATCAATGTCTCCTTCTAAAATGCATTTTTCCTTGCTGGACATTAGAGTCATGGTCATCCAGTTGAAGAGGCTGCACAAGAGTTGAAATTACAGAACAATAAGATTTTTCACCTTCTTTGCATGCAAGAACCTTATGATTTGGATCTATTGTTTGGGGAGGTTTTTGGCATACAGATCTCTTTTGAGGAACTTCTTTTATCTACCTAGACTTCAAAACAATAAATCTAAAAAGACTACCAAACCGATTTTCCCCTCTTTTTGACCTGTTGTCACCAGATCAACAGCAACTCCCTAATGACACCTATCCCCGACAATGGCACCAAAAATGATGAGGGTCGTTGCAGTCCTCATCATTTAATTTTAATAAATATCAATCCAAGGTGGTGTCCATGGCTGTATGCAAAAGGGAGAAGGAATAACTTGCATGGCAGTCTTTTCTATAGAAGGCATTTGACAACAATTGCATGAAACAAACTAGGTTTAAAATCTACTGAAAAAGACAACCTAATTTAAGGAAAGCAATAACTTGAACAGTTGATCTAATTCTAGAATAAAGGAATAGCTAAAGGAATTCTGAATAAACAAATTGCATAACAACAAAGCAACTAAACAAACTAAGAAATGTAGTCTCTACCCTTCGATTGGAGTGGGCCCTTGCTCCTTCCTCTGGAGAGACTAATCAATTCCAGCAATCAGAAAATAGGTAGAACAACTTCTTTATTCAAAAACCTTCAAGATCCAAATTACATGCTGCTGTAAAAAATAGAGTTCTTCTTTCCTTCAATGAATTCTTTTACAACTTCCCTTTTTTTCTATTCTACGCCATAGTTCTTTATATATAACTATGGTTATTAAATTATAATTGAAAGTTTCTCTAGAGTAGAGAACTTATTCATGCAGCTAACTAAACTTATTTATCTGGTTAACTAAACTTATTCATTTAGTTAACTGATTATACAATTGCTGATTACAAGGTCAAACATGCAGTCTTTTAGAAAGACATGCAATGACACTAAGTGTGTATTCTTTGCATGGAATAATTACTCATAATTAGATCCATTAATTTAGGAGTAATTATAGTCAATCAATCCTTTAGAAAATCTCAGAGTGTGTGTTGGTAGATTGGAAGAATTCGCAGCAACTTCATAAAGTATTTCTAGAACATCTTCGGAGCTTGTAGAATAGTCAACTTCTGTCATAAACTACTCATTTAATTTATGCAATCTCCTCAAATAATTTCTGGGTTTGGTTCCCCTAACTTTCATCTTTTTAGATCATTTTGAATTTCTAAATTTTATTAAGAAACAAGAGAGATATTGTAGTTTTACTAAAACTAGTTTTCTTGACTTTTTTGTTCTGCGTCTTCACATTCTGTAACAGTCAACTGATATCATTAACCATTTATTCATTTTAATGAATCTCTTCAAACACATTCATATATTTGTTCCTCTCTCTTTAAGTTTTCTGGATCATTTTGAAATTTTGATTTTCGATAAGAAATGAGTGAGATATTGCAGTTTTACTGAAACTACATTTTTGACTTCTACATCTTCGGTGCTCTGTGCATCTTCGGAGCTCTGTCCATCTCCAGCGCTCTATGCATCTTCAGAGCTCTATCCATCTCTAGAGCTCTATCCATCTCCGGTGCTCTATGCATCTCCAAAGCTCTATCCATCTCTGAAGCTCTGTCCATCTCCGATGCTCTATGCATCTCCGGAGCTTTGTGCATCTCCGGAGCTCTGTCCGTCTCCGGTGCTCTGTACATCTCTGGAGCTCTGTGCATCTCTAGAGCTCTATCCATCTCCAGCGCTCTATGCATCTTCAGAGCTCTATCGATCTCCAGAGCTCTATAATTTTGAAACTCTGCAACTTAACATAAAATAGACTTTCTCTTCACTTTATTGATAAAATAAATGTTAATCTCAAAGTGAATATGTAATATCAAGATAAACTCATGCATGGCATTGATCATTGCATTTAGACAAGTTTATTTGATATTTAGCTACAAATCTTCAAACCCATACTCAAGTGCACTTCAAAAACTGATTTAATGAAGAGAAAATATATGCTTTTATTTGACTAAAGATGAGACACTTTATGGTCTCATCAGATAGTATGTACACGGGAAGACTCCATGGAGAATTGTACTTTGCATGTTTGGTAATTAGTTGGAACCATAGTGGAAATAAGAGATGATATGTATTTTTCCTTGTTAATATGTGAATACAATTCTCTAAATCATATGAAATTGGTTATAAGTAGATCACATTCTATGACTTAAAGGTAAGGAATTGATGTTCTTCTTGTCTTTATTAAACGATTGTACTTGTCTTATGAACAATTGCTTAATATGGATGTGTATGTTGGTAATAAAAAATTACAATACGAATATGCTATGTTTCCACCCTAGTCTATGACTTCCAGGAGTAAGTCAAGTTTTATGGGGGATGTAGTGCCCCTCCATTCTCACCTTGGATGTGTAGATGGTCAGGCTAAGGAACATGAAGATGAAGGTAAAATAATAGGAATACTTAGGGTATGTTAGACAGTTGATGTTGTACATTATATGATGTTGATAGATGCTACATTTCTGATTATGCTCATGTGTGGTTTCATATGATAGTTAGTATGTTTTATCGATAATATTTGTTGTAAAACTGATAATTCATATGCTCTGACATTGTTTTACATTCAATTGATTATGATGTTGATCTTACTATGATTGTCATATGTTGGAATTGATTTTTATGTGATTGATTCTGTATTATAGGATGATCTAATTATTGTGTGGTGTGAAAAGAGACAATGTCATACCACTCATTCATGAGTGTCCGGTGACATTACGATTCTCTTTCACTCCGTGACCATTTTATATTTATTATACTTGTGCATAGACCATGTTGTGTGCTGCAGGTTGCAAGTATCAGGCATTGAATCCGCCTGAATTGACAAGTTTGAGCATGCCTTAAACCCAATGGAAACTATTGAATGGAGATAACATATGGTCCCCTAGCTTATCCATCTTCCTTGAAGAGGATGAGTATCTAGTTTTGCACCCAGCCAGTGTTGTTGGTATGGGCATGATGGTCAGCCATTGTTGTGGTGGTCTTGCTTTTTGATCATGCATAGTGGTCAAGTATTATTCGGCATTTGGATTATTTTGTTTGAAATTGTTTGATTATTGCTTTGGTTAGTTTTTGTATTAAAATAAAATTATTAAGTTAAGAGGGCACTCTTGATAAATAAATATAAATGCTTTTATGTAAATTATAGTTACAAGGTAAAAAAATATTACAATGGAAGTTAAGGGCAATAAATAATAATAATAATAATGAAATGAATAAAGTGCTATAAAAATGAGAATATCATTGATAAAATTAATATGAAAATAAATTTATAAATAATTATGAGTTGTCATAAAGCATATAAATAGTAAATACTAAAATAAATAAAAATAGAAAGAAATTATTGTCTGGTTGTAAATGAAATAACTAACATGTAAGAAAGTATTAAAGGCAGAATTTATTGCCATTATGGGAGGAATCTTTTGGAAGATATTGTGGATTTCTATTTCTAAAAAAAAAAAAACATGGAGGAAGTGTGCAGGAAAGATTAGAGAGAAGAAATAGGGAATGTCAAAAAATAAAATTAGGGCTCAGTTGCAGAGAAAATTCGGGTATGATTGTGCTTTCTTTTGTTGGAATTTCTAGATGTTATCTTGCAAATCATCTTTCAATTATCCATTTTATACGATTATGTGAATATTGATAACATTGTTTTACTAGATTGTATAAAACACAATCTATTTACCTGCAATCAATCTATGGAGTATCTGTTTAGATTTTGTGTTGAGATTTTATTGAAGAACTCTTGTTATCTTTTCTTGAGGCATTTGTACCTTGTTACTGCTCCTTCAATTTTGAAAGCCTATTTACCACGGTGCTTGCAATTTCTACATTGTCAAAACTTTCCCTTCTGTAATGCTTTGTTCCTCAACACCTATGGATCACTTTTGATTCTTTTGAGACTCATGTCTTCCCATTTTATTTGTCGGGAAAGTCTTTAACATAAAAACCAATAGCACTGTGCAACCTTCTGTTCTTCTTTCATATTTCTATTGCTATTGTGTGACCATTAGATTTAGAGGGCAGACCCTTAGAAAATTCTAGTAGTTAATGTTTGTGACTGTTCAAAAAGTCTCTTTATCTTTACAACGACCAAGTCATTAAATTTTTAGGGGTTTATAATGAATAGAATCATGCTCTTCTAGACTAAGGTAAGGAGGATGTCAGCAAAGTTGGGATATTAGCTTAATGCTTACCCAGTGCATTTGCTTATAGGAAGTTTTTGGAAAAGGTTGTAGAATTTGGCATTACTTTTGCTGATTTACTTTTACATGGAAGTTTCTAAAATCATTTACAAACATTGAACTTAACCTACACTCAATGTATTTCGTGTGACGACAACTCTTTGAGGCATTCTGTCAAATAGTTCTCGTGCCTTGTTATTGCTCCTTCAATTTTGAAAGCCTGTTTACCACGGTGCTTGCAATTTCTACATTGTCAAAACTTTCCCTTCTATAATGCTTTGTTCCTCAGCACCTATGGATCACTTTTAATTCTTTTGAGACTCATGTCTTCCCATTTTATTTGTTAGGCAAGTCTTTAACATAAAAATCAATAGCACTGTGCAACCTTCAGTTCTTCTTTTATATTTCTATTGCTATTGTGTGACCATTAGATTCAGAGGGCAGACCCTTGGAAAATTCTAGTAGTTAATGTTTGTGACTATTCAAAAATTCTCTTTATCTTTACAATGACCAAGTCATTAAATTTTTAGGGGTTTATAATGAATAGAATCATGCTCTTCTAGACTAAGGTAAGGAGGATGCCGGCAAAGTTGGGATATTAGCTTAACACTTACCCAGTGCATTTGCTTATAGGAAGTTTTTGGAAAAGGTTGTAGAATTTGGCATTACTTCTACTGATTTACTTTTACATGGAAGTCTCTAAAATCATTTACAAACATTGAGCTTAACCTACACTCAATGTATTTCGTGAGACGACAACTCTTTGAGGCATTCTGTCAAATAGTTCTCGTGCCTTGTCTATGCTTTATGTCTACCAAAGTATTTCTAAATAGGCAACACTAGTTAAGGATGTGGTATCTATCTTTTCACCTACTGATTTAATTTGCTTGATAGTTTATTAAGCCTTCTCACAAATCCATTTTGTACATATCTTGCAATCATTGCATTCTAAAAGATCACTTCTCTGAGGCATCGATTAAATAGTTCACAAACCTTGTCTATGCGTCCAGATGTACATTGAATAAATAGTTTGGGTGTATGTCTATGCATTTGGATTTGCATATATATATATATATATTCGCCAGAGATTTGATTTTACAATTGCATTTGCTAGATCATTTTTAAATTATTTTCAATAAATCCATTATGTGTATATCCCGCAAACTGTGCTGAGCCATGAGACCACATCTCTTTGAGGCGCCTATTAACCAGTTTGCATTCCTTGTCCATGCATCTAGATTTTTCAAATAAAACAACCAGAGATTTAAACCTGTTAATTTCATTTGCTTGAATGTTTCTAAAAACTTTTCAACAAATACAATCAACCTTTATTCATATGTGATCTACCCGCATAGACGAAATACATCCATAAAACCATCACAAGGTTTTAACTGACATCTTTACAGTAAAGTTTAGGGTGTTCTCAAATGGTTATCACAAGCAAGATAGTCAACCATGCTCACATAATGATCAATTGTAGGTGTAGTGCAATAAGGGTCATGCTTGTGATTGAAGTATGTGTAGCAGCTTGCAATGCTCTAGAGTGTGTTCTAGAGTGTTTCATTATTTCAAAATTAGGAGAGTAGGCTGCAAAATCCTTTGTGCGTATTCTACAATCATTTTATGGATTTTAGAAACTAATATGTTAATTGTAATATTTTATAAAGTAACGGTATTTAGAAAATTAATCTTTTATTGTCTTGTTTTAGGCAATGTTTAACCATTAAATAGGTTTGGTTGCATATATGGAATAAATAAAATATGTTTAGGGTTGTGTATTTATGGACTGATGAAAGTAGATTGTCATTGATGTCAAAAAGGTATTGGTATTGATAGGAGTTGTTCATGTCATCAAGATCAGTGGATGTTTAAAGTCTTCATCATGGGATTGCTCATGGTTTCATGATCACAGTTCAGGAGTTGTTTACTTCATGTTCTTGTGTGCTTTCATGCATTTCTTGTGCATTCATATACACAAATATAAGTTATGATAGATACAAGATTCATGTTTATGACAGGACTTGTTTGATCTGCTTGATCACATCATTTGTTGATGCTCACATAAGATATTGATACTAACTTGTGTGTATTGGATTTACTTTATTCATGCTTCAACATGAAGCTTCACATAAAGAAGATGATTTGAGGACAATGTCAAAGGTTGACGTGATGTGGATTGATTCTTATCTTGGTGATCATTGCTTTTAGGAGTTCTCTTTGTTATCATTTTTTATGAAGCTTATGATCTTGCTTCATGTTTTAATGATCTTGCTACATATTTGAGTAATCTATGGTTTGGAGTTGTTGCTTCATGATAAGTGTTCATTGGTTGACTTGTTTCTTTGAAGTGTTTCAAAGTTCATCAAGAATGCTTTGGTATTGATTATTAGATCACTATTGCAGCTATTAGGACATCAAGGAGTTGGTATTGTCTTGGTATTGGTTCTCATCATGTTGATATTCTTCATATCTCACTTAAGAAAGCTCATGTGCTAGGATATTGTTCATAATGTACAAATGATCTCAGTTGATCATCATCAGATTATCAGGATCATACAGTGATGAGGAGAAGGATGCCTTATTGCTTAGAGGCTTCATTGATCATTGATTACATTGATGTTTGGTAATGGTATGGTATCTTCATAGTATGATGTTAGTGATATGATGCTCATACTTTGATTGCTTCTTGATTATGTTGATCAGATTCACAGGTTAGAGATATATGATTAGAGTTTACAAGTGGATCATCATTGTGATAGGACAGTGTGTTGATGTTTGATCTTTTACCTGCTATCTCAGATTTGAAATCAAGGTTTGAATTTTTTGGGATACCTAAATAGATCCTAAGCTTCTTATGTTCAAAACTTAGCTCTAAATTTAATGGCTTTAAAACCTTTATCCTGCTAGTCATATATGTTTTGCACTTTATATTATATTGTGCCACTGACCTACTATCGTAGGTAAATTCACTTAAGCTGACTTACTAAAGGGGTATTAACACATCTCTCAACCAGCCCCTTCTCCCAAAGACACTGATCCCACTGGTAATGCAACTTGTGATCGGGTGCCCTTTTGCAAATCAAAGGTTCTTTTTAAAACTTCAAATGGTAGGAAATTGTGGTTTGATGGTTGTTATTCAAATCTGCTACCTGTCTCTCAAGTCTTTACTTTGACGTCCCTTGGAGTGTCATGACTATGTGTGATTGCATAAAACAAGAAGTTTCTAAAGCTATTTTTAGCTACTTCTAAAAGGCATTCAGTGAGATATTTTTAAAGCCATTTTTTAAGGAAATTATTTCTAATTTTACCTCTCTCGTGCAGTCTTAAGAGGAAGTTTTGTTTTTTTTAATGCCTTGTGAAATGAAAAGGAAGTTCGAATAGAAGAGAGATGATTTTTTTTTGAAGGCAGATTATTTTTTATTTGCAGATGAATTTGTTTTAGAGAAATTTATTGAGAAGAAGGTGTGAAGTTTTTACAAAGAGCTTGTAAGAAAATATGGGATCAAGGAATTTTGCATGAAAATAAAATGAAAGAATTTATGTGAGGAAATATAGAGCAGAGGAAGAGATTTTTGACAGAGAAAGGACAATGAAAGATCAAGGGTTGAAGTGTGTTTGGTGACAAGGAAATGGATTTTAATGTTTTGATTGAATTTTTTTTAAGATATATATCTCTTTGTTGTATGTTGTATGCAGGACAAAATTAACTGAAGATTTTTAAGGAGAAGATGAAAAGATTGAAGAGGTTTTTAAAGTTCATGCAGAGATATGAAAAGATATACAGAGAAAATAAAATGGAATATGGAAAGATTTTTATTTTCTCTTACATGGATGCAAGAAGAAATACATATATGTTTTTTATTTTGCAGGTGGAACATATGTTTGAAAAAGAAGAAAATGAAAGTGAAATTGTGAAAGCAGAGAAGAGTTGAATGTGAAAGGTTATATGATATTTAATGACATTACAGATACTTTGATTATAGGTTGGTGTGCATATGAATATAAAATGAGGAAGATAATTTTGATGATACAGTTGTAATGAATGTGAAGCAATATGAAGACAACTTGTATGACACAGATTGAATCAAATCAAGTATGAAGACAATATGCAATTGAATATGTAGAGATAATCTAAATCAAGTGAATTGATTAAGCATCAGATGCAGGTTGAAGATATACACATGGAGAAATTACAAATGGAGTTTGTATTATACAGAGATGGGATAATGAATTGAATCAAAATAGAGTAACCCTCTGATTTTGTTTATCTTTTGTTTTGATTAATTAAGAAAAGCCAGTGAGGCAAATTCAGCCAATGAGACTTGTATGGTCAGTGAGACCTATTTGTATGTATTAGGGGTTGGTGCTCCTTGAAGTTGGTGCTTCTAAACATTGTAACTATTGAGGTTTTTGCTTAAGCCAGTGAGGCAGTTCATGAGTAGTTTTTCTACCCTAGAGGGTTTTCCACTTGGTAAAAAGCTTGTGTCATGCTTCTAATTGATTTCCTCTGTGTGTGTGCATATTAATCATTTGATCATGAGTTTTTGTTTACATCTTTAATCATAAGTCTTGTGCATATAAAATCAACAAATCATTAATGTCCTCATCTCTATTTGTCTTATAAGATAAAGTTTGCAAAAAGTCAAAAAATCATACAACACTGATTCACCCCCCCCTCTCAATGTTGTCCTGGACTCCAACATGGACATCATCTCAAAACACCCTTGATCAATATTTTCACTTGTTACTTGTATTTTGCCATCATTTCTTATTCCTCTTTCTCCAAACCCTCTACCATGCTCCTCAATCTGTTCACCTCACTTTTCAACATATTTAATCCTTGGTAATGTGATAGGAGGAGGCATAAGTTCTCTAGGGTTGTTGTGGTCTACCTTGTATTAATTAGCTAATGTGCCTTGATCATGGAATTCCTTTAATAGATCGGCATAGTTGATAGAATTGCTAGGTGAATTAAACCTCTCGAAATCTTGTTTCTTAAAGTTGCAATTTAATATTAGGGCTCTCTTTGTTTAGACACATGCTAATAGCATTCTAATATTATAGGCATTTAGTTTTTCTTATATGGTTGTATTTAGATAATATTTACAAAATTGTCTAGATTATTAATGAAATCTACATCAGTGTAAATAGTGGTTTAGTTTAATAATGGTGAATTTTGTAGCCATTGGTTATATCATTCATGTATTATGATTATTAATACTTTATTGTATGATTTTAATTGTGGTGATAGTCCCTCATTGTGATAAGGATTGCCTTTTATAAATTGTTGTGTTATAATATGTATGCCTTAGGGTTAATTGCATGTTGTTCACAAAACTAAATAAGTCTTGGGATCTGTTGGGTTAAATATTGTTACTTGTGGGCACTTATATCATATGATCATGTTAGTAACTGATATTAGTAGTTAGAATACTATTGTTCTGCATTGTTGAGATAGATTCACTTTATAATTGTTAGATGATTGATCATGATTGAATTAATGTTACATTCTTTAAGACCCATAACTAGTGCATCATATCATATGTTGCATTTGTGGTATTGTAATTGAAATATTGATGAGGGATCTTAGTTTATGATGTGCATTTGAGAGTGAATATGATGTGAGACCATTGTGTTTTAGTGGTCTCAAGTGTTTGTATCATTTGGGGTAGTTGATTCCAGAGGCCTAGGAAGGTGTGATAGTGTGGGAGTTGGCTATGTGTGCATCATGTGAGGTGAGTGAAATGCAATCTTGGAATGTTGTCCCTATTCATGTTGGTATGATACATGTGCAAGATGGATAATGTCTTTCTTAGTGTACCTATTCATGTGGTTATGATGACTATGCAAGATGGGTAATGCCTTGCTCTATGTGATGTGAAATGATGTATAGTTTTTGTTGTAAATGCATCATGATGAGAAAGGTGATAGTTCATGCTTGGTTTATGTTATGGGCTTTGAGAATCTAGATGTAGTGAAGGGGGAGTGGCTTTCAATGTGGGGCCAGTGCCCAAAGTGGCTTACTAGGGTAACTGATTGGAAGTTGCTAATCCAGTGATAAACTAATAATAAATTTAGAGGGTTGGGTAGTTTTCACACTAATTAAGATAATTCGATCCTTCACCCATGCCTGTAGTGCTCATTCAGGTTAAGGATGGGATGAGAAGGCCTGGTTGGCAAAATCAACTTCTTTGTCCTCACAAAAGGAATGTTAGTTTTGCATGTGTCACCCTATGGGGCCGGCGTCTAGTGAGAGGCTGTCAGGGTAACCATAGATGGGGGCCGGTGTCTAGTGAGAGACTATCAGGGTAACCCATGTCAAGGACATGCGATGAGACTCTTCCCTACTATAGCCTAGCATTCCCTAATTGTGTTCTCTCCATACATTGTGTGAATGCCTCTAAAAGTGATGTTTGAGTTGCTTGCGATGTTCATATTGACCCGTGTTGTATTGGAGTCATGTGTATTCCTTGCACCTATTATTCTACTATCTTCCTGACTATTTGTTGAAGTGGGACCTTATGTTATCTTCTAGCATGGGGGTGGACCTTAGGATTCCACATGGTTGGGTGGTTGTGCTTTTTCTCAATTGGTTTTTCCCTTGCCATTGTTTATGTGCGAGAAGGATGTATTTGATGTAGCGGACCTTCCAGATCTCATTCTAGCTTGAGGAGATAGTTACTCATGTTCTAGTTCTAGCCATGTATATCAGATGAATCATGAACTGTAATCTTGATGTTTACATTCCAATGTTATCAAGAAGAGTGATAGTGTAAACAATGTAATGTTGTACTCTTATGTAAAGAAATTTGAATGTGCACTTGTAGTTCTATTTGCATGATCTTGATGATTACTTATCTGATGTTATAATATGGAAATGTATGTGTTTATTCAATTGATGCAATTAGATTTAGAATGAACTATGGTTGTTAGTTAATTCATAATTTTAGTTATATCTTGTTGATAGTTTGTTAGTAATGTAGTCGTGGAACCCTAGGGAATAAGCTTAACTTGATTTTATGAATAAATATGATTTACATTTCTTTGTTATTTCTTTCCTTAAAATTTTTTTTGTCTCTTTTGTATACCACAGTCAAGTTGTTCTCTAGGGTTTCTTGGTGGGGCGTTACATTTGGTATCAGAGCTAGGTTACAACACTGGGACCTCTAGATTATTGTTGTTTCTCTAGGTTAAGCATTTTTATCCTTGTGGCAAGTTGGTAATAGTACCTCTCACCTATGTGCCTTAGTACGATGTTAGAAGGTTGATAAATGTAGATACTTGTTCTTTGATTCTGGAAAAAATAAATTCTTTATGACTTGTTTTACTTATCTATCTACTATGTGTTCTCTCTCCTTTTCTGAAAATGTGATGATATATCTAACAATATGAGTTTCCTAAATGTTAGTGCTTGCTGATTTGTTGAGGCCTTGAGTTCCTCTTGTAATCTCTAGTTCTTTAGAAGAAAGAAGCATGGTTACTGTTAGTGCATTTAATTAGGAGTGTGGTATTTGCCCCCCCTCTAGTGATGTGAATATCATGTAGCCATTCTATGTGGGGTGTTGTGAAAGGCTAGTGGTGTTTGTGTTCCCTAGTTTGGTGAAGTAATCATACTTGGGGGGTTATGTTTAGCTATAGGTTTGGAATGATGGGAATTAAGGTGTCTCAACCTTGGTAATTCCTTGTATTATTTTCATTGTATGTATTTATTTATTACCTATGTTGTAAATTAAATTGTAAATTCCTGTTGTTATCTTGTGGGATGTGGCATGGTGATGTCTCATCCTACATGGAAGATGACAACTTGTAATTTTGTCTTCACATGAGGAGATAGGCATCCCACTTTGTGTAGGAATATTTTTCCATGTGTCGGCATCTTAGGTGTTGTGTAAGGGAAGATTGACTAAAACGGTCATGACAAATTCCTATGATGAAGTTATGACATGTATGAGTGTAAAATAGGAGATTCTATGATAGGTGAAGACATGTGTCGAAGAGCATCTTTGAAAAAGGCATCTTTGGGTGCCCTAAGGTGGACTATGACATTTTGTAAGAGAATATGCTATTTTATATCGTGTGTATGATAGATTCTCTTATAGCTGTAAGTTATGACAGCTATGATAGATTCTATGATGGTCTTAAGAGTTGTAAGAGCATCTATCATAGCCCATTTTAGAAATACGTGACCTCTTTGGGATGGGGTGTGTAGACAAGTGTCATAAGCATCTTACAATGTTGACCAAGTTTCCATAGGCATGGGTTTTGGGCCATGAGGCCAAGTTGGATGCCCATTCCAAGATAGAGGTGATTTTGCCTTGTATATTCTATATAAACAAGTGCTTTGAGGAGGAGTTGCATTATGCGATTGATAGGTACTGTTATGCTGCCGGAATACTGCCAAATATGAGTGTCGAAGACTCCCAAGAGATTCCATTGCAATTGTATTGTAAACAAACTTTATATTTATTAATACATTGTGTAGGTTTTGGAGTGTGGGGTTTTTCTCCCGAAAGGGTTTTCCCCACGTTAAATCTTGTCTCTCTCTTCTTCTATGTCATTCTATGTGTATGTTGTTTTTTTGCAATATCTTTGTTATTGGGTTGATAACACTATAATTGTAAGGATTTAAAAGAAGTTGCACTCTACTTCCCTCATTAGATTAGCATAAGAAGTGTGTTCCGCATACCTTTCTTCCTTTCAGTTGGTATCAGAGCTTGATCACCTTTGGTCCTAGTTGATGGGTAGGGGTTTTTTGGGCTGATCTTAGTTTGAGTGGGAGTCATGTGTAGAGTATTTTGTAATCTTGTTGTAGGAAAGAGATGGAAGGCACATCCAGAAGAATTGAGGTGGAGAAGTTTAATGGCACAAATTTTGAGTTGTGGAAACTTAAGATGGAAGACCTACTTGTTGATCGTGACCTATGGGAAACTGTTGTTATCAGTGAAATTTGCACCCTATTAAATGTGAAGTTTAACAATCTACTAAAACATGGGAAGACCTCTAAAGCTATGGGTATCTTTAAAACATAGGTCAACCTTTAGAGAAGGCTGGCTTCCTATGGTTATCAACTAAAAAACTATTGCTTTGATGAGGAAAAGGGTAAGAAAAGATTGTAGAAATATGAAATCTATAACTAAGGTGATACACCAAAACTAACTAGAACCTGCAAGCACAACTTGTATACACTTGGTTTCAACAAAGTAATTTGACATACATAGCCCAAAATGATATGCTTTTACATAAATAATTCATAAGAAGGTTATATTCTTTACTCCTAGTAGGAAAAATGTATCTTCACAACTAAAAATGTTTGCACTTTAAACACAACCTATGACCTGTAAATTGCATGTTCTTCTGTAAAAGATGCTGAAATTGAGACAGAACTACAAGGAAAAAAGACAATTTCACAAGTAATTGCATCGATCAATTCAAGTGCACACTGTAGACACCCAAATTTGTCCCAACTTTGTTCATGTCTAGCAACACCTTGATAAATCATTATTCATTAAGCCTACTTAGCCAATTAATTAAATAAATTTTATTTATTTAATTAATTCGACATCATTTCTCAATCATATCCTATCCCCATCCCAATTAATTAAATAAATTTTAACATCATATCTTATCCCATTTTATTCATTTATCCTATTAATTAAATAAATTTAATTTATTTAATTAATATCCAACTCATATCCCAACTAATTCAAATATTTTATTTGAATTAAATACTCATCTTTCACCATATTCCAACACTTGTCCAGTCAATCATGTGTTGTTATACAACTTTCATTCATATCCTTCACATGCACAACTAATGGAGCCTAAATTTAGTATCTTTCAATCCTAGCCATTCACATAGCCTCTAAATCTCCACTGTTGATTGATCTTGGTTGAGTCCTATATAAACACCCTCTCATTCCATATGAGAGGGGGGATCCAGCAATCATATAGCACCTACATTATCATCTTGAGCATCTTGAGCATCTGAGCATTCATTGAGCTTTTATCATCCATCATGGCAGCTTTCAGCATTGCAATTGTTCATTGTTGAAGAAGCAGTCCACATCTCTCAAACAAGGAATTGCACGGTCTAGGTGATGCTATGCTTGATTTGCATTATGCTTTGATTTCATTTAGATTAGATTCCTTGATGATGGTAGGGTTAGGGTTTCATGACTATGTCTGATCTTCTAAACCTGACTTTTCACCTATCACATTTTGGCACGCCTGGTGGGACTCACGTCCTTGATTAACCTCTCTTGTTTGAGTTGTTTTTATGAAGTTTAGATCTCTTGGAGCGCCAATCTTTCATTTTTGCAAGCTTTTGTAGCAAAAATTTGCATTTTTCTAACCCTAGTTTGCAAAGATTTGGCTAAAAATGTATGTATATGATCTCTTAGCCCAAATCTAACCTCACCATTATGTCCGGGATGCTGTTTCCATAAACTTTGAGTACAAATTTGCCTAAATTTGATGAAAAATGGAGCGTTTGGTGAAGAAAACAACAACCGGACTGCAACAATGTGCTTCTGGTAATTCAGGTTGCTTCTGATCAAACAGCAGTCGCCTGGGCTAAATCAGCTCACCTTTGGGCAAACAGCAGTTGCTTATGGTCAAATTTGGCCTACTTTTAAACAAACAGTGCTCGCTTTTGAACAAAAAGAGACCGCATATGGTAAAATTGGTCGCTTATGGTTAACATTTGCATTCTGTCTCCTAAAACTCTCCAAATCGCTTTTGGGCTATTATGTCTCGCTTTTGGGCTTTTGTTAGTCGCAAATAAGCTATTACTTGTCACTTCCATCCATTTTTGCATTGCTTATGCGCAAAAATACGCCACTTTCTGCATATCCGCATTGCTTTTACACTGGGATCGGCCGCATCTATCATTTTTTGGATCGGTTTTACATTGACAGTGATCGCCTAAGTCATGAAATGCATCACTTTTGCTTCAACATAATTCGCCTATGTGCTTTATGATCTTTTACACTGTTAGTTTCACTTTTGAAATGGGTTGCTCGCTTATGAACTAACTGTGGTCGCTTTTAACCTGATGCGCGTCGCTTATGAATTAACAGTGACCGCTTATGAGTTTATGCGCGTCGCTTTTGATTGAACAGTGGTCACTTTCAAATTGATTTGCATCGCTTATGATCCTACAAAAGCTGCGTTTAAACTGATAGGCATCGCTTATGAACTGACAGTGATCGCCTATGCAGGGAAGGGTTTTGACTGTGTTTTTGCAGATACAGGTCGCTTTTAGCCCGCAATCGGTCGCTTCTAGGTGTATCCGCATCACTTACAAGCTAACAGGAACCACATCTAGTATTTTTCATGTCGCATTTGATCTGTAGTATCCCACCTGTCACAAAATACAGATCACCTCTGATCAACAGTATGTCGCATCTGGCAACTGTAACTTGCTTCTGCTTGCTGTCATTGTGCATCTTGGTATTTCTATCATAACTTTCACATACGGAGGCCAAATCGCACAAACAAGGACTCACTGGAAAGCTGAGAGGATGAACTACATAGTGGAGAAAGTTTTATCAGGTGATTGTATCATTTTACCCTCTTTTTTATCAGTCAAAGTTTAGGTTCATTACAAACTTCATTTTGAGCATAACTTGAGTAATTTTGATCATTTTTCAACGAAACTTTTTTTCAAATTGCTTAGAATCTCCTGAACTTTCTATTTATGCAATCTATTTTTCTGTATCAGATCATTTTTATCAATATTTTCAGATTTCATCCTTTTCATGTAATCATCTTCTTTGCAAGTTTACTTGTTTCTTTTTGGAATTTGTGACTTGTAGGGGCATCTAAGGAGTTGGAGCAGCATTGGCATCAACATCTACAACAAATTGGAAAGCAATTATATTAGGTGCACTGATTCTAATCTTTCATCTCTTAATCTTGTTTGATCACACATTTGGATTTTGGGACTAAAACGAACAATTGTTTGCAAATTCACATCAAAAAATTGGGCTAAAACAAACCATTGTCTTTCATCACATTTGGATTTGGGCTTTAAAACAAATAAGTGCTTGAACTGTTTGATCACACATTGAATTTCTAAGGTTAATGAACCCCATGCGAGTGTGACCAAGTAAATGTGTATGCTCTCTCCTCATGTCCCAACACGAACTTGGAGATCAAAAACATTTACTTGTGTTGCTTTTGTTTAGCCTTAGAGAGGCCTGCCTTGGTATCCATCCCAAGAGAATGACCTCAAGCGGTACTTTCATCCGGTCTGCTATAAAAATTAGAGGATAGGGTGAAAGCCAAGTCTAACCGGTATTAGCGCTCACCATACAATGCTAACTCGAAAGGAGGTGTACCTTTGTGTATATTGAAACTCCTAGTAGGGTTAGTTAAAGTCTTAAGTGGCTTGCTGGATGCTCGTGGGGTGCCAGTCCCCCAGATTTTCACTAGAACCTCCTTGTGATAGTGGCCTTGCCTTAACTAGGACTTGTTGAATTGTCTTCATGTGCTTGCTTAACCATCATCACATTCTTCCAAACTAAAACTTGCTTATGTGTCTTGTGTGAGTGATTCATGTGTGTATATGCATAATCATTTGTTTGAATATTGCCACATCAAGCTCTAAACACCAAAACACATAAAGACAAGTCATCCTACACATTCTTCCAATAACATTCAAACCCAATCACTTTCATCCCAAACATAGCCAAGTCATCTAAACAATCCACATCATCATCCAAATCCCTAGGCAAGCACTTGCTAAAAGGACTTAAGACAAACACTTGGTGACAACATGTCTACATTGGAGGACCTAGAAATCAAATTCCAAAGATTCCTCCAAAATATTTATCAAGGATTACAACCCCTCAACCAAGATGCCATTGAAACATTACAATTCTTCCTCCAAAGAGCTCAACCCCACGCAAGCTAATCACCTCAACTACAACACTTCATAGCCCAAGTCCAACACCTTTTAGCCACTAGTCAAGCTCGACAAGTACAACAATCCTTAGCCGCTCCATACCAACCTAATCCACCTCATAGCCACATGTCATATCCATCCACTTCCTATCAACTTAATCCACCTATCCACCAAGTCAATACCACATCAACCTATGAACATCCACCTCAAGCTTATCCAATCCCTCATACCACCATTCCAATGCACTACCAAGCCCATCCACAAAGCCATCAAGTGATATTACAAGAACAACATCTAGGTCCCAATAGCGCTTTGTACATAAATCAAGTAAGTCCAAATACACCTTTTCAACAAGACTACCAAGCACCATTGATAGATCTAAATCCACCTTTCCAACAAGAATCATATCCAAATCCCAATGGCCCCTTTTACATAAATCAAACAAGCCCAAGTTATCTTATGCAAGATAAGGGAGATACCAATCTAGAGTGTCCACCACCATCCAATCACATGCCATCACATGAACCAACAAGTCCTATCCCAACACCACCATGTGATCCCAATCATAGTACATTGATCCTTTTACCTTCCAAACCACCAAGCCCTTCATTACCTTCCTCACCATATCATTCTAATCGTTCACCAAAGGATGCGGCTGAGAGAGTTTTACAAAGGATGCTTGAAGCAAAACTCATTGAACTTCCTAAAGTCAAACCATGTGAAGAAAGTCCATATGATGAACATGATTATTGTGCATACCATAGGACCAAAGGCCATAATACAAATCAATGCCCAATATTTGTCTCAATTGTTTACAAGGTGTACCCACCTATAATGGGAAATCGTGCCACATCATCACCCCCATCTAGTCCAAATCCTAATCCATCCAATCCAATTAGGTCTCAACCTAATCCTCATCCTAATCCTAATCCAACACCATCTACCATTATCATCCATCCATTATATTTTCCATCCACCCATACACTTGCAAAGGATGTGATCCATTGGCTACTAGCTAGGAATAAACTACTCCCATGTCAAACACCAATTCATGAGCCTACCAATGAACTTCCAAATGTCATGTCTAATCCTATAATCTCATCATGTGGTTCACATATCCTTGAGCCTCTTCAAGAGCCTTCCATTAACATACCTAGCCCTTTAAGCCCATCATGTGACCTACAAGCCAACAAGTCTATTCAAGAGTCTCCAACCACAAGCCTAAGTCAAGAGCCATCATGCCTCCATGTTGATAACTATCAAGAGCCTATCAAGTCCACTCAAGAACCTTCCACTTCCATCCAAAGTCAAGAGGTATGTCAAGAGCATAATCTTAAACATGTGGAAATATTGAACCTTAATCTTAATCAAGATCAAAGCACCTCTAAGTTCCACCTATCAATGACCTACTTATGGGTTGCCCTCAAGCTATTAGCCATCACCATGATCTCATTCATGAGCAAATTTATCCCTTTTATAGCCCACTTAATCCTATTTTTTCTCATAGTTATGATCAAGGTTCTAGCTAAGATCATGAAAACCATGATGATTCATTTGGTAAAACTTTATCTATCTCATGATCAAGATGATATCTATGATGAAGAACCTATTAAAAAGCACCTTGATTCTATCCATAATCCTATATCTATCCATGAGCAAGACATCCAAATTGCTCCTAGTCATCTGCCATCTAGCCCTATCCATAATGAGCAAACATCCACTTGTCATGATGAGACACTTGTCCCCCAAGTAAGCATAGAAGATCAAACAAATAACTTGGATCTTAGTGAACACAATGCTAATGATCCTCCCTCCACATCTACCATCAATCCCATTTCAAGTCCACCATCATGTCCTAGTAGTCTTACCACCTTCCTCCATGAATGTTCTTCCTTAGGACAACAACAACCATTGTCCTCCATTTCATCTTCTCCATCCAATAAAGAACTCAAGTCTAGTTCCCAAAACACATCTAGTCCCATAGTCAATCGCATCCTCCAAAACATGAACTACAAAGGTAAAGGCCTAGGTCTTTATGAACAAGTTATTCTAGAGCCAAACCATGTTAAAATCCCTCCATGCTCATATGGCCTTGGATACACACCCCAAGGTAAACAAGGTAAAGATGTTGGTAATCCCTTCATGCATCCTAAATTTACCACTTTCCATCGCACCCCCCATCTACCTAAAACATATGTTGTCATTCCACCTCCACCAACTTATAAAAGTCAAAAGCGTGTGACCATACACCTTCCACCATCCACTTTGCCTCCACTTTTACCAACTCCAAATATCCCTCCATCCACCTTGCCACCATTGCTTCCAACACCTAACATACGTATCATTCATAAGTATCCTTACATCCCTAATCATGACCAACAAAAGCACACATCGTTTAAACATAAAGCTTCCAATAATTCCATCCACTCCACCCACCCCATGGGATTCAAAAGCAAAAATTTTGATGTCTCTACCTATAAAGCTAAAAGTCCTACCAAAAATCCTAAGGACTCTCATGCCTTAGGGCACAAACATGAAAAATCAATGCAAATAATCAAAGCAAAGCAATCCAAAAAGCTATCCAAGCCCATACCTTCAAAAGCAAAGCCCAAAAGCAAAATGGTTTGGGTTCCTAAGCAAACAACTAGCAAAGCGAATGAGGCATCCTCATCCACATCTCAAGAATCCCAATCACCTATATCCATCCAAGAGCCTATTTCCTTCCAAAACTTCCATTCCTTTCAAAACTCCCACAAGCAAAGCAAAAGCACTAAAAATATTGAATCTATGTGGGTTCCTAAATCATTTCATCAACCATCCCCTAAGAAAACATCTCCATTGCTTCCTACACCACCATCTCATCAAAAGCTTCAATGTTTATCACAGTGTGTGCAACCGTTGGTCATGATTCCCCTCCACTCCGCAGCACCTCCACATAACTACATCTCCCCATCTTCCATCCATTATCCTACATATCTCCCCCATGATAACCCTATGGTCCATGCTTTGGCATAAACTTTTCATCCATCTTCATTCCATAAGCCTATATAAATCCACTATCCCCATCCATCTATCCTTGCATGAGCCTTCCATAATCCACATCCTAATTCACTATCTACCCAATCCATCTCCCATCCATGCAATCCCTTTGCCAACATCTATGAGCACACTTGACATGGTCCATGTGAAGACATCATCAATCTCTAAAGGGACACTATCAACCATCATAGCACTAGCCACTTGAGTCCCTCCTATCCATTACCATGGTGAAAACCTAGCAAACAGGCGCCGTGTGTAATTGTCAACACATCTAAAAGCAAGAAAAAAAAAAAAAATAAAGAAAATAAAAGAAAAAGAAACAAGTCAAAATAGTAAAGAGAAATCCCTTCATCCAATGGTGAAAACCTGGTAAACAGGCGCCTTGGATAAGTACCATGATGAAAACCTGGCAAACAGGCGTCATGTGTAGGTTGATCTTCTATGTCACTTACACTTGGGGGCACATTGTCTCATCCAACCTATCCATTTCCAAACTATCTATCCCATTATATCATGTCCTACCTTACCTCTTTAGGAGGCATCACCTGCCAGTTACACTGGGGCATAACTTGTTTGTCGAACGCATATCGTATCTTCTTTGACACAACGCTCTATCGAACATTGTATCAAAGAGGGGCAAAATGTAGACACCCAACTTTGTTCATGTCTAGCAACACCTTGATAAATCATTATTCATTAAGCCTACTTAGCCAATTAATTAAATAAATTTTATTTATTTAATTAATTCGACATCATTTCTCAATCATATCCTATCCCCATCCCAATTAATTAAATAAATTTTAACATCATATCTTATCCCATTTTATTCATTTATCCTATTAATTAAATAAATTTAATTTATTTAATTAATATCCAACTCATATCCCAACTAATTCAAATATTTTATTTGAATTAAATACTCATCTTTCACCATATTCCAACACTTGTCCAGTCAATCATGTGTTGTTATACAACTTTCATTCATATCCTTCACATGCACAACTAATGGAACCTAAATTTAGTATCTTTCAATCCTAGCCATTCACATAGCCTCTGAATCTCCACCGTTGATTGATCTTGGTTGAGTCCTATATAAAAACCCTCTCATTCCATATGAGAGGGGGGATCCAACAATCATATAGCACCTACATTATCATCTTGAGCATCTTGAGCATCTGAGCATTCATTGAGCTTTTATCATCCATCATGGCAGCTTTCAGCATTGCAATTGTTCATTGTTGAAGAAGCAGTCCACATCTCTCAAACAAGGAATCGCATGGTCTAGGTGATATTATGCTTGATTTGCATTATGCTTTGATTTCATTTAGATTAGATTCCTTGATGATGGTAGGGTTAGGGTTTCATGACTATGTCTGATCTTCTAAACCTAACTTTTCACCTATCACACACACAATGAAACAGAAAATTGAGAAGGTAAATAACTTATCTTTTATTCATTTCCAAGGTAATCACTGGTAAACATATCCAAAAGTAAATGAGATACAAACTCACAAAATCTGATCAAGGATAAAAATCACAAGTCTCTGAAATCTGCATGTAAGAACTGAGCACAATAGAGTCACAAAAGTGACTATATCCACCACTATCCAAGTGGTTCCACAATAGAAGGAATCTCAAACTGATTGGGGTCGGATGCCCCCAAAAAGCCTAAAATCTAGGACCTATTTCCTCTCCAAAAGTGTCCATAATGCAAGAAAAAGTCCATCAGGACTTAGTCAAACACAAAGAGTCATAAAAACAAGTCTAAAAAGGACTCTAAGAGCAACAAAAACTCCTAGATACCCTCTCCAAAACAAAACAACTACTAACTGCCCTCAAGACCTAGTCAAACCTTCTCTCCTCCAAGGCAAAACAAAATGCTATATCCTTGGCATGTGTATGCCACATCTTCACAGCTCAACCATATTCTCTCAAAGACAATAAAATCTCTCAACACTCTCCATCATACTCTCCTCTTGCATTAAAAGTTAACAATAAATCTTAAATGATTTATATGATCATCATTTAGAGTTTATTGTTTTACATTACATAACATATGCAAAGAAAAAATAAATGAAAGGAAAAGGCAACGAAATGCTTGACGTAATACAAAGAAAAATCAAAAGACTTAACAAAGTCTTCATATGTCTCAAGGCGACCTCGTGGCATACCTAGGCACTACATGTTTTAAAGGTCTTAACCACATGCTCATTAGAAAGGAATACAAAGAATATAAAATGCAAAAGAAAAAAAAGAAACCCATCGGGCTTCTTAGGGTTTTGAAACCCTAAAGACAAAAAAGAAACTTTTGCCCTCATTTTTGCATTTTGTAATCTTTCTCTGCTCTTCTGGTCACTGACATGAGGGTTTGATAGCTTGGAGTTCCTGTAGGTGATTTTTGCTACTGTTTCATTGGCTTTCTCGACATGTTCTACTCCAATGACCAAAGGTAAGTTCAATGAGGTCATTTCTTTAAGGTTGACTGCAAACTTTCATGATTTTTGTTGCTCCTTTAAACACTGTATCTGCAGATACAAACTTGATACATACTTATTTGATTCATCTTTGTAGTCTCTGTATATTTATTTCTACAACAGTGATGCTTTTTACTATACTTGGGAGATCCCTCTGCATACTGGTAGCTTCTTTTGTTTGTATAACTGTATGTAAGACTATTCTTTATCACTGTATGCAGTCTTTATTCCCATAGCCTTTTACAACTAATAGACTACTGCTTTGCAAAGTAACTATTCTTTGGTTGCAGTCATGCTATTTCTAACTATCACCTTATGTATTATGAAGATCTTTGTGAAGTTCATGACTTGCCTCTGGGCTATGACTGTGACAGCATTTAGTGCTACTGGCTAACTGTTCATCATTTTTTTTTGCTCCCCAAACCTTGTATATATTCCTCCTTCAATGCTTGGTGATAGTTTCTTCTTTGTTATTTCCTTCATCATATATCTTTAAGAAACCCAAACAAGTGATCAGCTACAAATTAAACCCTTGAAAGAGTTTGAGATCTCTGTACTACTCAGTACATTCCTTCTAGGGTTTAGTAAGTCTTAAGATTGAATTGTAAATGGACTGTTAAACCTGATTTTTGTCAAAACTGTCCATTCTACATAGTAATAAATCATTGCATTAACTCTTTAACTGTTCATGTTTCCTTACTAGCTGACAGACCTGTGACTATCTTACTAGCTGGCAGACCTATTGATGGACTACTGCCTCACATTCCCAAAGAGAATGTACTAGATTGTCCACACTGTCCATATCTACCCTCACAATCTCCTTTTGATAGTCTCATTTTGCTGACTATGTCACCAATCAATACGAGCATTTGACAATGGATATTATGCATACTATGAGGAATTATAGCTATGACAAATTTGTGACATTTCCTTGACTACCCTCATTCTGATGGATTGTTCCCTAACCTGCTTCTCTATTTGACCTCAATGTACTCCTTCTCACTAATGTCCAACTCATCATCCACTTGATATGGCTACTATCATAGTTGTTTAGGGTTGTTTCCTTGTGACTGCTCTTGTCCATCGTTTGTGGTTGTTTGTCACTTAACTATGCCATTGCTTTTGTTGTTCTTCATGATCATTCCTCATGACTGTAGGATTGCTCTTTATGCTTTGAGTACCTTCCTTTCTCTTTGCATTCTTTGGTTATCTTTTTTGTAAACATGCCTTATACAAACACTATCTAGACAGACAAGTGCATGAAGATGGCTTGTCCTTTTTGCAAGAATACTAAGAAACCATGATCTTTTTAACATTGGAAAACCTTTAAATGTTTTGCAAGGCTTGCTACTATTGCTCATGGATCTAAAACTATTTTTTATGACTGATGTCATGCTTCATTGTGCATGCTACCTTTCACTACTTTGAAACTTTCCTTCATGATTTTTTGGATGACTTTTCTCTCAAGGCTATTATCAACTCATACTGCTTTTGGGTCTATGACACATCCTTCACAACTACTTGCTCATGAACTAGAACATCTTAGACCATTGGGTAGTCTACTCTGTGATCTCCACCACAAACCTAACATAGTTTTAGTAAACCCTTACTCTGGATCATTGTGAACTACTTGGTTTCATGTGAACGTTTAGACTCTAGCAGACTTTCAGCTACTGTCAACACAATGTTAGATGTCTCTGACTTTCCATCTTCTAGTTTATGCTTCTTGGCTACTCTGTTATTTCTGAAACACTATGACTATCTTTTTTGAAGATATGATTGTCCTCCTTAAGACTATTCATGCTTTGACTGCTGATACTCTGGCATATTGATATATCACTATAGGTTGTCTTTGATACCTGATCTACTTTTTAAGGAGTTGGAGAAAAAATTTGTATCCTTCAGTCATAACTCATATCAGACCCTCAGCTCTTTCATTATTTGGTCTTGTAGAAAATTTACAATATGAAATGTTTCGCTACCTATAGATACACTTCTTATACTTACTGTTGTAGCTTTACTTGCATGGCATTGTTAATGCAACATTTATTGTTTATGATATGGGATCATTGTGGCAATACCACTCAGGCTTATAATATTGAACTTTCTTGTCATGACTCTTACTCATGGCACTCACTGAATGAGATTGTCTGTATTTATCTTGCCATTTCTCCTCCATGTACTATCACAATGACATGTTCATATACAAATTCTTTGGATTACATCTGTATAATATAAGATCATTGTGACTATGTTACAATCATGATAGTGTTGATTATTGTGACAACTCCTAGATCTTTTGAAACTACCTTGCTGACTGTACATTATCTTCTGAGCATTCTGATAGTGACTTCTAGATAAAATTCATAGCATTCTCATTGACTTCTTTCTCTGTCAAGATTACATGTTGTTGACTATCTTCAATTGTCATGTTATTTCTTTGTCATTTGCTATCCCTTGAAGACTGTTACATGCATGACTGCTCTTCATTTCACAAGGTCTGTACTCTACATCTGATGAATACATATGAAATGTTTTTGTAACAACTATGAGCTAGGCTCAAACCTTGTGGGAGCCACATTTTCTCTACTCATAATATAAACTGATGAATCAATCAGAAACACAATTTCATTGGTATCTGCACATGAAGCAAACTTGTTAGAAAATAAATGCATACTCTGGATGTGTTTGATGACTTTCTTGTTTTCTAGGACATCCAAAGTATCCATTTCTTTTTTAATGCATTTGAGGATCAATTTATACATGCATAGGTACGTGCTCATGTCAGGTTTGGGACCATTCATTACTTAGAGTATTACTCTAACACCATTCTTTTGCTAGATGTAGGAACTAGGAACTCATGGAGTTTAGAGAGACAAAGATAACTTAGGACAACAAGACAACACACCAGAACCAAAACCAGTCATTCTCAGGCAATGACTAGCCTCTAACCCTACATGCACATTTATTTACATTTACTTATTCATGTATAGATTGTTCTTCAATTACATTGAATAAGAAAGTTAATCTCACGTCTTGTGTGAGATAATGTACATTTTACATTCAATAAAGATTATTTATTTTTCATAAAGGATTTGTATAAATCTTTCTTATGTTACATGCACTTGGATAAATGTAGTAATTTGATAATCATAATCTTTTAAATTATTTCATTTATGCACTTGAATGTAATGTAATAAGGATCAGATAAAATGTACCTTTTAAACTTTGAATCAAAGCTCTACCTCAATAAGCTGTAATGAAATTTAGGTAACAACTGTATCTGGTGTAAAACCAACTGCAATGTCACAAAAAGATTGGGATCTCAAAGATTGGAAGGCTAAGGGTCTCATAAGACTCAGTCGAGCTGATTCTGTCCTATTAAATGTCCATGATGAGAAGAGCACAAAAGACCTTTGGAAGAAGTTGGGTGATGTTTATCAGGCTAAATCCCTGGTGAACAAACTTTTTCTAAGAAAGAAGTTGTTTTCTCTAAGGATGGAGGATGGAGGATCAGTTGCACATCACCTGAATGCTTTTAACATGCTAGTTGCACAATTGACATCCATTGGTGTGAAGATGGAGGAGGATCATTGCATGACTTTGCTTTGTTCTTTGCCGGACTCATGGGATCATCTTGTTATGGCTATTGGGAGCACCACATCCATATTTAAAATGGATGAAGTGGTATCTTCGTTGTTATCTGAAGAGATGCAGAGAAAGTCTTCTGAGGTAGCCAAAGAGGATCTTGCAATTCATGGAAGACCCAAGGAGAAAGGGAAAAAGAAGGACAAGAAATCTGAGAAGGGTAGATCGAAATCTCATGGGAGATCCAAATCTCCTAGGAAGTCCAAGGCTCTTTGTTGGAACTATGGCAAAACTGGGCATTTCCGAAAGTAATGCAAAGAGGAGAAGAAAAAGAAGAAGAAAGCTTCTGATTCAGATTCTAACAAGTCACAAGATGATGGTGATGCCTTCATTGCAACCCTGGCCACCCATGCAAGTGATGATGTGTGGTTGATTGATTCTGGTGCATCATTCCACATGACCTCGCATTGAGACTGGTTTACAAAATATGAAGAGTTTGATGGTGGAAGAGTGTACCTGGGTGACGATTCTCATCTAAAGATTTTTGGTCATGGAAGAGTCTCAATCTGATTCCCTGATGGATGAGTGAAGGGGATCACTGGGGTTATGCACATCCCTGGCCTAACATAGAACCTACTTTCTATAAGTATGTTGAATGATGCAGGTGTATAGGTTGTCTTTTTGAAGGATGGATGCAAGATGACTAGAGGATCTATGGTGCTTGCTAAGGGTACTTGGAGAGGTACTCTATTTCAGCTAGAGGCATGCACTTCATAGTGCAATAGTTCTTCTAACTTGATGAAAAGAGCTGTAGTCACTTCATCCCCACCATCTAAACGAGTAGTGAAGAAATTTGTTGTAACTAGTTCTGATGGTAGTGCACATGCTATGGAAGCTAAGCTTCCTACTGAAAAGACTATGTTACGGCATTTGAGATATGGCCACATTGGTGAGAAGGGTCTATGTACCTTGAAAAATAAAACTTCATTGAGGGGTTAAATGATTGTAATCTTGAGTTTGACTTTTGCGAACATTGCATTTATGGAAAGAAAAATTGTCTTTAGTTTTACTCTAGTTCTCACAAGTCTTTTGGTGTATTGGATCTTATTCATTCTGATGTGTTTGGTCCTATTAATGTTCCTTCGATTTCAAAGTCTATATATTTTTTTATCTTTCATAGATGATTACAGTAGAAGGACATGGGTTTATTTTCTCAGAAGCAAATTTGAAGTCTTTAGTCGGTTCAAAGAGTTTAAATATTTTGTTGAGAATCAAACTAGTAAAAAGATTAAGTGTTTGAGAATTGATAACGGTGGTGAGTTTTGTTCGGTAGAGTTCGAGAAGTTCTATAAAGAGAAAGGGATTGAAAGACATAAGACAACTCCTTATACCCCACAACAAAATGGAGTTGCAGAGAGGATGAACATGATGCTGATGGAGAAGGCTAGGAGTATGCTTAGTAGAGTAAGCCTCAAACAAAAGTTTTGGGCTGAAGCTATAGCCACTGCTTGCTATCTGGTAAATAGATCTCCTACATCAGCTCTTGTTGGTAAAACACCTATGGAGATGTGGTCTAGTAAGAAGCCTTTAGTTAGACATCTTCATGTTTTTGGTTGTGAGACATATGCACATGTGCCTAGGGAGAAAAGGTCTAAATTGGAGAACAAGGATGTTAAATGTATTTTCATTGGCTATGGTGTCGGTGTAAAAGGATACAAGCTTTGGGATCCTGTGGCTGAAAAGGTATTGTATAGTAGAAGTGTTATCTTCAGAGAGATAACACCATCTTCCATTGTTCTACAGCTAGAATAGACAAAAAAGAAAGAAGATGTGGCTCAGTTTCCTTCTACCCCTGAGAAGACTGAACAAACAGACCCTGTGAGACCTGATGATGAAGAGAGGTCTAGTAGCTCTGAAATCTTAGAAGAAGAAGCAGAACCTCAACCCCAACCTTTAAGGAGGTCTACACGAATAAGAAAGCAACCTGATAGGTTTGGTTATTCATTACTTGATTCTAGTTGTGCTTTTTCTTTACTTACTAACACTGATGAGCCTAGAACTGTGAAAGAGGCTATGGGCATGAAAGATGCAAGTTCCTAGAAGGAGGCCATGGAAGATGAGATGGCTTCTTTGGAAAAGAATAAAACATGGGACTTAGTGCCTTTTCTTGATGGATGGAAACCCGTTGGATGCAAATGGGTGTTCAAGAAGAAATTCGGTACAGATGGTAGTGTTGAAAAGTACAAGGCCAGACTGGTTGTGAAGGGGTATTCACAAGTGGAGGGAATTGATTATGGTGAAATTTTCTCTCCTGTTGCAAAGCTAACATCCATTCAATTTCTGTTATCTCTTGCAGCTGCTTATGACTTAGAGGTAGAACAGATGGATGTGAAGACAACTTTCCTTCATGGTGATTTAAAGGAAGAAATCTACATGTCACAACCAGAGCATTACATTGTGAAAGGTAAAGAAAATTTAGTTTGCAAGTTGAAAAAGTCTTTGTATGGTTTGAAGCAATCTCCTAGGATGTGGTACTTGAAGTTTGATGCCTTTGTGTTATCAATTGGATTTGTGAGAATAGAATCGGATCACTGTGTGTATTATAAGTTTGATGGTGATCGTATTCTCATTTTTGCATTATATGTTGATGATATCTCACTCATTAGGAAGGGTAAGAATATGATTTATGATTTTAAGTCTCAGTTGGCAGGATGGTTTGATATGAAAGATTTAGGGGCAGCCAGGTACATTCTAGGAATGGAAATTAGAAGAGATAGAACTAATAGAAAACTTTGGTTAAGCTAGAGTAAGTATGTGAAGACCGTGTTAGATAGGTTCAACATGGCAGTTTGTAGACCATTGTTTGTTCCTATTTCTTTGGGGACAAAGTTGCCTATTAATGATTGTTGAAAATCTCCTAGTGAGGTGGAGGACATGAGCAGAGTACCTTATGCTAGTGTTGTTGGTAGTTTGATGTATGCTATGGTTTGCACAAGACCAGACATTGCCCAAGCAATGGGAGTCCTTAGTTGATTTATGGCTAATCCTAGACAGGTACATTGGGATGCAATTAAGATAGTGTTCAGATATTTGAGGGGTACTTCTGAGTATTCCATATGTTATCATGGTAATGTTACAGGACTTCCACATTCAATTTGTATTCATGGATTTGTGGATTCAAATTGGGCAGGTGACATTGACAACAGGAGATCCACCAGTGCTTATGTGCTCACTATGTTTGGTGGTGCTATTAGTTGGATGAGTAAGTGACAACCTATGGTTTCTTTGTCCACGATAGAAGCTGAGTACATGGTAGCAACTCATGCTTCCAAGGAAGCCATTTGGCTTAAGAGATTGTGTCCAGATATTGGTGTTGATGCAAGACAGATTACAATTTTTTGTGACATCTAACTTTCCATGCCAGAACAAAGCATATTGATGTGTAGTTTCACTTCATGTGAGACATGGTAGAGGATGGGAAGGTAAATTTGGAGAAGGTAGATACTTTGAAGAATGTTGCAAATGCATTGACAAAACCAGTGGGCACAGAGAAGTTCAGATGGTGTTCGGAGTCTATGGGCCTCTCAGCCTATAGCAGTTAAATCATGTTAATTCTATTGGCTCTTACAAGGTGTTCGACAAGTGGGAGAATGTTGGGAATTAAGGTGTCTCAACCTTGGTAATTCCTTGTATTATTTTCATTATATGTATTTATTTATTGCCTATGTTGTAAATTAAATTGTAAATTCATATTGTCATTTTGTGGGATGTGGCACGGTGATGTGTCATCCTACATGGAAGATGACAACTTGTAATTTTGTCTGCACATGAGGAGATAGGTGTCCCTTTGTGGTAAGAATATTTTTCCATGTGTCAGCATCTTGGGTGTTGTGTAAGGGAAGATTGACTAAAATGGTCATGATAGATTCCTATGACGAATTTATGACATGTAAGAGTCAAAAATAGAAGATTCTATGATACGTGAAGACATGTGTCAAAGAGAATATTTCAAAAAGGCATCTTTGGGTGCCCCAAGGTGGACTATGACATGTTGTAAGAGAATATGCTATTTACTGCCTGTGTATGAAAGATTCTCTTACACCTGTAAGTTATGACAGCTATGACAGATTCTATGATGGTCGTAAGAGACGTAAGAGCATCTGTCATAGCCCATTTTGGAAATAGGTGACCTCTTTGGGAGGGGTGTGTGGAAAAGTGTCAAAGTCATCTTACAATGTTGACCAAGTGTCCATAGGCATGGGTTTTGGGCCATGAGGCCAAGTTAGATGCCCATTCCAAGATACAGGCAATTTTGCCTTGTATATTCTATATAAACAAGTGCTTTGAGGAGGAGTTGCATTATGTGATTGACAGGTACTGTTATGTTGCCGAAATACCTCCAGATATGAGTGTCGAAGACTCTTGAGAGCTTGCGATCAAGTGTATTGTAAACAACCTTTAGATTTGTTAATACATTGTGCAAGTTTTGGAGTGTGGGGTTTTTCTCCTGAAAGGGTTTTCCCCATGTTAAATCTTGTTTCTCTCTTCTTCTGTGTCATTCTATGTGTATGTTGTTTGCTGCAATATCTCCGTTATTGGCTTGATAACACTGTAATTGTAATGATTTAAAAGAAGTTGCACTCTACTTCCCTCATTAGATTAGCGTAGGAAGTGTGTTCCACATACATTACTTCCTTTCATGGAAGCACCATACCATCATTATGTTAATTGCATTATTTTTCTATATGTGTAAGTATTGGAATGATTTAATCATTCAGTGGAATCATGCATCACGAGTCATGTGGTTATGTGGTGTTGTCGTGTGTGGGGTATCTTTACACGGTTGATTGATAATCTGATATCTATCTCCTAGTTGGCCATGACCTCATGTGGAAGTACTGTTGTGGTTTTGTTGGAAACAGACATTGCTTCGCATGATAGGTGTTGTCATTGATGGCAACTAAGACTATTCCACTCATCCACATAACATAATTTGCTCATACCGGAAGTCACAATCAAAATTTATCTAAGTCCGGGTAGCTAGAGACAGAGCATGTGATAGGGTTTGGTATCTTGGTCCTGATCTCTCCAGTGGTAAATCAAAGTATGTTGCAGATCTGAAGGAGTCATAAGGATTGTCAAGGCAATATAAATCTAGAATTTTAACGTTCAGTGATGAAGGATTCAAAAGTTAGTTGCATTTGAGTATGGGGTTACAGTTTGATAGTGCAGACAGTGGAAGAACAAGCCAACCTTGTAATTGATCTTGGTTTTAGATAAATGGAAGTTGTTAGGTGGATGATTTGTTATGATCAGTGATAGTGGCCAACATAATTAATGATTTGTGAATGATAGTTTTGGTCTGTGTTACAAGTTATGCATGGATTTAGCCGACAGAGTAGAGTCTTTATCAAAGTTCTAAGTGTTCTTGAAGCTTACTGAAAAGTGATTGAACATCATGATGTGGATATATATAGCTGATGGATTTAAGTGATTTGTGTGTGTGATACGACTATGGAATAAGTGTGAAAAGGGCAGAGATCTAAGGTTTAGATGTTAGCAGAACAATAAAAAGGGTAAAGTGAGGATGAAGTGTATCAAGTCAGTATTTTGTGGTTAACCGAAACTAAATCCTTGCATTGGTAGATGCTAATTATTAGTTCAAACTCATTGTAATCCTCTTTTTGTAGGTAGTAAGCCTTCTTTTGAGCAGTGAGCTATGGGCAGTGAGCCCGAATGCATGTGTATTCCCAATTGTAATACTTTTCATAGAGTATAATCTTTGTGGGTTAACCCCCACCATGGTTTTTCCCTTAATCGGGTTTCCATGTTAAAAATCATTGTGTCATGTATGTTTATTTGTTTCTTCTCATATGATGTTGATTCATGCTTTAATGTTTACATTATTAATCTGATTGTAAGTTGATAAAGAAGGTTAAAATTAGAAAAGGTTAAATTTGTGAGACAACAGATTCAACCCCCCCTCTCAGTTGTCCAGACTAATTCCAACAATTGGTATCAGAGCCAAGTTCCTTGAAAGAAGCCTAATAGCTTGAGGAAAGATCTTGGAAGGAATTTTCAATGGGCTCACTCAAAGATCAACTTCAGTTGGCTCTAGAAGATATTGATTGGTCCAAAGAAGAAGTAACTAATTTGAAAGATGAGCTTAAAGATGCTAATGATACCATTGAAATGTTAAAAAATAAATTAAAGAAATCTATGGAAAAGAGAAAGGAGCTACTTTTGCAGTTATCTAGTTTAACTAAAGAAAATATCATGAATAAAGCCTTGGAAGAAAAGACAAAGGAGTGTGAGAAGTTGTCAAAAGAAGTTGTTGTTCTGAAAGTTGAGATGGAATCTAGGGCAATGAGGCTAACCAAAGAAATTGAGCAAAGGAAAAAGACTAAAGAAGACTTGAATCAAACTCTAAAAGAAAGAACTAAAGAATGTTGCAAATTGGACAGAATAGCTAGCCATCTAGAGTCTGACCTACAAGAAAGCAGAGACAATGAAAGAGAACTTGAAAGGCAAATTGTCATTCTCAAAAATGACCTAGAAGTTGCAAATGAATACAAGGAGAAGTTCAAGATATGCTCAGCTAAACTTGAAGCACTGCTTGAAGGTCAGAAAAAGGTTGATGACAAGCATGGTCTTGGATATGAGAAAGGTGAAAGCTTCGGATCTGAACAAAGAAATTTCCAACAAAGGAAGGGAAGAAATAGAGCTAGAAGACCTTCAGTAAGACAACCTAATGCTCAAAGATATCCATCATTCAATGGCAATTGTTTCAATTGCAATAGATTTGGTCATAGAGCTGCTCAGTACAGAAGCAGAGTAAATCAAAATGATCCATCCTTCTCTAGTCAATGCTTCAAGTGCAAGAGGTGTGGTCACAAATCAAATGAATGTAAAAGTATGATAATGAATTACCCTAACAATAAAGGAAATGGCAATTCTTTCAATGGCTACTATTTTGCTTGCAATGGATTTGGACACATAGCTAATCAGTTTAGATCAAGAGGAAATCAAGTATATGAGAAAAGAAATGTTGTGTGCTTTAATTGCAATAAATCTGGTCATATTGCAAGATTTTGCAGAAGTAGGATTAATAAAAGAAGAGGTCTGGTAAACAAAAAACTGGATGAGTAGAGACAAGACAAAGGTAAAGGAAAAATTGATGTGAATGAGATCCAGAATGAAATGAGCAAGACATGGGTCAAGAAATCAATTGTGAATGATAATAATGGGTCCGCACCGGAATCCGGTGCTAATAATTCCTCAAGGAATTAAATTAGTCTAGCTCAGGAGGAGCTACATTGAAAATCAAATTCCCCCATCCAGTAAGTGGATGCCTAAATCTAAAATGAAGGGAAAAGATAATTTAGGTCACTACAAATCATTTGAAAGAATTTCTAGAAGAAAAGAAGTGGATTTAATGATTTGTGGAGCAATTAAAGGTCAACTGTGTACAAAAATAGAACAACCGGATATGTTAGGGTAGAGTATTTATTACAAAGACAAATTAGGTCTTGTAGATCATAAAAGGGTCACTCATTCTTCATTTGAATCACTTTGCATTAGAAGAAATCAAAAAGAAAGGAAGTGAATGAGTGCTGAGCTGAGAATATTCAAGAGTTGAAGTATGAAGAGGATTTCCAACCAAAACCTTAACCTATGGAACAAGGTACTTCTATTTTCTATAAAATCTCTTGAAATTTCAATCTCTACAAATGGATACACCTCTAGTTGTTGATGTAATTGAAAGACCCTGACCAATATTTAAGAAGCACCCATACAAGTCAGTTGAAGTTGAACCGTTAGGTGCATTTTCTGGTGGATCCCATATGGCGTACTACATGTTGAGGATATTAGGGCATACATCCACTGTAGCATTGATGAATTTGGAAACCTGAAACTCTTGGATTTGTTTAACAACTACCTAAGGGATGATAGCTATAAATTGAAACCAAAATACAAAGCCCTAGAAAGCAAACATTTTATGCAAGTCATTAAATTTTTGACATTTGATGAGAATGAGTGGGTTTGATATATCTTGAGCCGAATACATGATGAGTTCATATGGCTATTTAAACCATTCACGATTACAAAGGATGTTATCAAGATTGTAACTGGGTTAAATTCAACTAGTGGATTACCCATGCTGAAAGCCGTGAAAAACCAAATTGTTACTGATGTAACTAGTGTCAAGTTTGACAAGAGAGCAATGACCATGAATGATATTATAGAACCAGATGTCAAGTTTTCATCCATGGTGATTGGCTACAAGGTCTACCATTCCAGCAGGGAAAATTCTATCTCTAGAACTTCAATATATGTAGCCTATCAAATGTTGAAGGAGAACACTAATTATGACCTATGTGAGGCTACAAAATCAGTTGATTGAGAATCTGAGCAAAATAAAGAAAGATAAGCAAAATACCTTCAAGTATGGTTCCTTGATTATATGTTTGTTCTTCTATTTTATGAATGAAGTGCCTAGAGGTGAAGGTGTGCACTAGACAAATGATAGGCCAATTGCATGGCAAATAAGAGATCATCTACTTAGCCTTGGTGATTCCCAAGCTCAAAAGAAAGCCATTTGGGGTTACTTCAAAAACTTTCAAAGTATGATACATGCAAGAGAGAGAATCCCTAAGTCAGTTGTGGAGAAATATGAAAATGAAATATGCTTTATGGTTGACATTGATCAGTGCTTGATGGAGGCTGTGGAACCCAGAACCATATGGATTATGCCAATGGGCTATGAAGTTGATGAGAAAGTTTTGGAAATGTATGCTCAACATCTCCTGAGAAAATCAAAAGACACATCTGTGGAAAGATTTGGATCATATAAGGAGCTAAGTCTAAAATTGCATGTGTAGCTCAGATAACCAAAGATCAAAAGGAAAGTGCAGAAGCAAGTTGAAAAGTATGCTGAGAGCATTGGACTTGTTGGGCCTTTCTCTCCAAATCGACAGAGGGTTTGCCAGTTCCAATGCATAGGCAGATTTGGCCAACAAATACAGGAGGTTGTGTGAGCTACCTCCCCTTCACTTCTAGTTCCGCCGCACCAAGGGGGGCGTCCCTGTAGCTAAAGATTTAACTTTGACTCACCCAATAGAAAGATTTAGCTTTACAACAACAGGCAGAATACTCTCATGTTTGGACCAAGATTTGCATGATAAGTCACTAGGTTGGCAGTTTTCTTGGACATATCTAACTGGTTAGGAATGAGAGTATGTAGGGGTCCTATTTCTACTCCTACAAACTAACAGGTTGGAATATGAAATGATTTATTTTAATGTTTTGGATGCAAGACATGGGGTTTTGGATCATAACTACTGCACAAGGGCAGATCGGTGCCTATCTCAGGGCAAGAAGTCAACTAGATGTATACAAGTGAATGATTTGCACTGGCATTCAAGTTTCAAGGGGCTGGATTGGTATTTGCCTTATAAACACCACCCAAGAATGAGTATTTAGCTATCTCTACTTACAAACATCCCTACTGCCATACAATCTTCTTCATACTTAACCTAAAATAGTTTAATCCACTCCTTGAATGGAGGTCAAAAGTTAAGCATGCAATACATAAATCTATATCCTAGAATCTAAGTAACCCTTAGCAACTAGATTCAAAAAAAGGGATGCATGCAACAAATGGAGACAAACAACTAAAACACATGCAATAAGGAATTTATCATATAAAAGCAACATGAAACTGAACTTGTGTGCAAGGTGCATTCAAATGCAACTCATAAACTCACAAAAGAGACAAACAGCCAAGAAATGCTCTGTTCTTTGTTATTTCCTCCAAAAAAAATGCCCAAGTCTTCAAAAACTAGAAAAATGAGTGACATAGTCCTCTTATACATCAAGGACATGCACTCAGCATTAATTACACTATCATCTCCAACTTCTACCAGATACATTGCACAATGAGAATGGTGCCAAGAACATTGAATGCACCAGGGAGAAAAAGAGGGAAGGAGCAGTTGAACTCGGGAGACGTGTAGCCGCCTGAAGATTTTCTCCTTTAATATGGTAGTTGGCCTATCATTCATCGACCATGCCTCTGCAATTCTACCATTAAAGGCCAACCTACCAATTTCGAGATGCAACAATGATTCGCGTGTTTCTAAAGTTTCTTCCTTCTTGAAAAGATGTAGCGAACACACATAAATTCCCCTCTCTGAAAGTTTGAAATAAGCCATGAATTTCCCTCTTCCCACTGAGATCTACGACTTCAATTCGCTTGAGCAATCTAGTCACCAGCTTTGAAAATTCATCGGCCAATGAAATCACGCCATGCAGGCGGCCTTTCCTTCATTGACTTTCCATGGCACAAACATACATTTTACCTTTTTCATCCACTTTTGCCTTTAAATCCTTGCATATGCAATTGTATATACATACAACTGACTTGGACACGTGGTAGCATCTGATTGGATCTCCATCGCTAAAAATTTACATCTTCTTATCGGCTGTTAGAAAGACCCTAAAATGAGCCACCGATACACTAAGTCTCACGAAATCCCCTTTGCATGCGACCCTTTGTATATATGATTGTATATGCAAACATACAATGGTGAATATACATACAAAGTGGAACTCAAAAGATTATCAGCCACATTTGATTCTTCAGAACATGTCTGGCTTGTATCTTTTCCTTTTGTATATCGGCCTTGTATATCGCATATACAATGTGAAATATACAACTCGCAAACTCCATTGCATTTATAAAACAAATTTCAATCGCTATCAGGTCCAAGCATTGTATCTTCCTCTTTGCATCTTTCATTGTATATCACACATACATACAATGTGTAATATACAACCCGCGGACCCCATCCACTTATCCACCACAACACATTCTCCTTTCACGTCTGGGTTGTATTGTTGCAAGTATGAGGTAAACCAGTGTTGTCATTGATGTCAACATACTCATATTGCTTTGACAAGAAGGATTCAATGAGCAGTGTGCTGAGGATATTGAGAAAATTAGCCTCAGTCAGGAACAGTAAAGAACAGTGATGAGAAGAAGGCAAATGTACTGTATAGGATGTGAACCGAAGGATGCGGATTAAAGGGTTTGTAGATATGAGTCTTGAGATGCTTCAGTTAAGATTTCAGAGGTCCGCATGAAGATCTGAAGGAGTTGTGGCTGTCAGTGTAGAACCAGTTCCGGCAAGTATTCAGAGGTGACAGAGGATCACAAAAAGGTCCGGTGAGGTCTGGAACTATATAATCCTAATCTGTGGATTGGAAGGAGTCTTTGGGATGTCCTTATGATGTGCCATCTCGAGTTGTGTATGATTTGGAGGTCCGGAAGTACCTCTTGCATTATGACAGTGGCGACAGACAGTGTTCTTGAAGTTCCGGATAAGGAGGATAAGAGATTTCAGTAAGTAAAGGAAATGCGGACGTACCTGGTCATTCTGGCAAGCTTGTGAAGGTTCCTGGATCATGTTGAGGTTGTGTTGTTGGTCTGCATTGATAGTAGAGCCCGAAATTGAAGATATTCCTCCGGATGAAGTTCTTGCTCTGTTTAGCCAACCGGATGAGTTGTTCATCCTGCGAATGTTCTTATGGTGGCCGACCGGATGTGTTATTCATCTTGCGGATATTCTTATGGTTGATTGCCGACTTAGATGATTGTTCCTAAGTTGATGTCTTGTATAAATAAAGGTTTGTGAGTTCATTTTGAAGTGTGAGGTGTGTGGATGAGAGTGTAGTAGCGAAGAGAAGTACAGAAGGAAGAGCAGATGTTTCTGGGCTTAAATGGAACTGATCTAGACATGGTAAAGATGTCATTCTCCAGTTCAAGACTGTGATTCTTATCACTTTGTAGACAGTGTGTCTCCTTGTAGGCAGTGGGCCTCTTTGTGAGCAGTGTGCTCGGGCAGTGAGCCCTAATTGGCAAGTGCCATTTTGTAATTCCTTATTCTTCTAACAGAGAATAATCTTTGGGTTAATCACCCTGTGGTTTTCTCCCTTAACCGGGTTTCCACGTCAAAAATACTGTGTCATGTGTTTCTCATTTCATGGTAATGTTTGTTTGTTTGATTCAATACTGCTTTGATTAATAAGAAGGTTCAAAAGAAGAAATAATTAGGATAACTAATTCACCCCCCCTCTCAGTTATCAACAATTGGTATCAGAGCCAAGTTCCTCTAAAAGAAGCTTAACTGCTTGAGGAGATCTAGGATGTCGTCATACAAAAAGGATAGTCTGAAGTTCGATGGAACCAATTTCACTTTTTGGAAGGGTTGCATGAAATGTCACCTGGAATGTATGGGAAAAGCATACTTGGCTATGGTTTCAAAACCATATGTACCTCCACAATGTGGTCCGACAACTCTGAATGAAATCACAGAAGCTGAAAACAATCTGCGGACCAAGGAAGCTCTTCTAAGCGCATTGAATGACTCAGATCTCTCAAATGTTATTGACCTACCAACTGCATATGAGATCCTGACTAAACTGGAACTTCTGTATGAAGGAGATGAGTTTGTCAAAAGTGCAAGGTTGCAAAGTCTGAAAGGGAAATTTGAAAGATTAAAGATGAGAGATGATGAAAACATCACTACTTTTATGCCAAGAGTGAATGAACTAGTGTGTGGAATTAGAAATGCTGGTGGAACTCTGGATGAAAATGAGATCGTTTGCAAAATCCTTAGATCCCTTCCTGCTGCCTACAAAATCAAGGTTGTTGCAATTGATGAATTCAGAGCCCACACAACTGTCACAAGAGAACAATTGGCTGGCAAGCTAGCTGCATTTGAAATGACTGAGTTTGGAGATGATCTTCCCAAGACTGAATCTGCTTTCAAAGCCAGTGCCTATGTGAAAGGCAAACAGAGAATTGATCCGGGAGAAAACTCTTCAAGGAAGATGACATGGTATGATCAAGCAAGAAGAGACATGGAAGAAGAAGAAGCAGAAACAGCTCAACTTGAAGCCCTCATTGCAAAAAGACTACCAAGAGGATCCAGTAAGTATGAAGGAAAACTACCCTTTAAGTGCTTCAACTGCAATAAGATTGGTCATTTTGCTTCAAGATGTCCGGAAAGATCTGCAAGGTCTAATACTAACAGACAAAGGTTTCAAAAGAATTGCTATTATGTTCATGAAGAAGATGACAATGAAGGAGTAACAGATGATGAATCAGAACTAGGAAGCAAATCCGGAAATGAGTGGGTGTTTATTGCCATCAAGGAAGAAGATTCAATACTCTCTGAATCTGTCAATCACAAAGTTGTTGAAAAAGCTTTGGCTGCTCAAGTGGAAGAAAAGGATGATTGGGTTATTGACAGTGGATGTTCTCACCATATGACTGGTGACAAGAATAAGTTCTTGAATTTGGAAAGGCATGAAGGAGGAATGGTAAAGTTTGGTGACAATTCTGCTGGCAGAATCAGAGGCAGGGGAACTATTTCCTTTGATGGAAAGAGCAAAACAGGTAATGTACTATATGTTGAAGGATTGAAGCACAATCTTCTCAGTGTTGGTCAGTTAGTAGACAAAGGTTATGATCTTCGGTTTAAGAATGGAAAATGCAGAATCTTTACAAGCTCCAGAACTGAAATTGCATCTGGTACTCAGACAAAAGGTAATATCTTTCATCTGGTTGGTTCAAATAAAAGTTGTTTGTTTGTTCAAATTGATCAGAGTTGGTTATGGCATAGAAGAATGTGTCATGTAAATTTTGATAACATCATCAAGATAAACAATACTCAGGCTGTAAGAGATCTTCCAAAATTGATGAAACCTACAAATAGTTTGTGCAAAGAATGTCAGCTAGGTAAACAAAGCAGTCTCTTTCAAATGTAAAGATCAGTCTTCTACCGGATTGTTGGAATTAGTACATACTGATCTCTGTGGTCCGACAAGAATCAAGAGTCTGCAAGGTGATAGATATTTCATGTTGTTAATTGATGATCATTCCTGGATGATGTGGGTTACCTTTCTAAAAGAAAAATCTGAAGCATTTGAGAAGTTCAAAATCTTCAAAGCTTTGGTAGAGAATCAAACCGGATTAAAACTAAAGTGTCTAAGGTCTGATAGAGGTGGTGAATTTACATCTGGAGAGTTCATTGACTATTGTGAGAAGTAGGGTATAAGGAGACAATTGTCTGCTCCTAGGACTCCACAGCAGAATGGAGTAGTTGAAAGAAAGAACCGGACCATCCAGGAAGCTGCCAGGACAATGATGTTGGAAGCAAATGTTCCTCAGATGTTCTGGAAAGAAGCTATCAGCACTGCAGTCTGCACTCTAAATCAAGTTCAAATCAGAAACAATACCGGTAAGACCCCCTACGAACTCTGGTTTGGTATCACTCCCACTATGAAATATTTCAGAGTATTTGGTAGCAAGTGTTATATCAAAAGAGATGAAGATCTAGGAAAGTTTGATGCTAGAAGTGATGAAGGAATTTTCTTGGGCTACTCCACTCAAAGCAAAGCATACCGGTGTTACAATAAGAGACTGAGGAAGATGATAGAAAGCACTAATGTGAAAGTTGATGAAGGAATTGAGAAGCCCTCAAGATTTTATGAATCTGATGAAGATGACCAAGACAGTGTTCAAGGAACTCAATCCTCTCCGATAAGATAGAGTCAGCCTGATCCGGTAAATCAGGAAGAAGAGATAGGTTTGAATGAGCCTGATCAAGAAGCAGCAGTGCAGGATACTCCCAAAATTCCAAGGTATGTGACACTAAACCACTCTGAAGATCAGATCATAGGGGACAGAAGCAAAGGTGTGCAAACTAGAAGGAATGTTGCTCAAAATCAGGATGAATCTTGTCTGACTTCAAAGATTGAACCTAAAATAGTAAATGAAGCCTGCAATGATGAAAACTGGACTAAAGCAATGAAAGATGAATTAATGCAAATTGAGAAAAATCATACTTGGGATCTTGTTCCCAGACCTAGAGACAGGAATGTGATTGGAACCAAATGGGTCTTCTGAAACAAATTAGATGAAGCTGGTAAAGTAATCAGAAACAAAGCTAGATTGGTCTGCAAAGGCTACTCCCAAATAGAAGGAATTGATTATGAAGAGACCTTTGCTCCTGTGGCAAGAATTGAAGCAGTCAGATTATTTCTTGCATTTGCTGCCTTCAAAGACTTCAAGGTATATCAGATGGATGTCAAGTCTGCCTTCCTAAATGGTGATCTAGAAGAAGAAGTTTACATTGAACAACTGGATGGATTTCAATTATCTGACAATAATGATATGGTCTGTAAGTTAAAGAAAGCATTGTATGGATTAAAACAAGCTCCAAGAGCATGGTATGAAAGGTTGGATAAGCATCTTGTGCAGATTGGATTCAGCAAAGGTACTGCTGACAGTAACTTATATTTCAAAATTGATCATGAAAACATTTTGATTGTTGAATTGTTTGTAGATGATATCATTTTTGGAGGAAGAGATAGTATGTGCAAAACTTTTGCAAATCAGATGAAATGTGAGTTTGAAATGTCTATGCTTGGTGAAATGAATTTCTTCTTGGGTCTACAAATTACTCAAACAAAGAAGGGAATCTTCATTTCTCAGACCAAATATGTGAAAGAATTGTTAAGGAAATTTGGTATGGAAGATTCAAAACCAATGAACACTCCCATGGCAACCGGATATAAGTTGAGCAAAGATGATGACTCTCCAAAGGCAGATCAGACAATGTATAGATCAATGATTGGTGGTGTTGACTTTTTCCCAGACTGGATGCTTATTCCCAGATTTCCCTACAAGGTAGCCATCAGTGATCAACAGGATCTCTGGCCCAGGGGCCAACAGTGTAGGAGATAGACTTTGTATTTTATCTCCTCTTCTTCTTCAGGCTCTGCAAAACCTAGGGGGGTATTCCCTACTCAACATCCATGAGGATATGCATACAAAGGCTTGGATGCTAACAGAAAGCAGATAAGTCCTCTTGTAAGTAGACCAAAACTGAAAGATAAGAGCAAAGGGGCTAGCTTTGGGCCTATTTGCCGTTGTAGACAGAGGACTGAGGATCCTAAAACTAATTCTAATGTCCTAATGGTTGTTTTAGATTTTGATTTGGATTTTAAGTTTAGATGCAAAGCTGGACATGGTTGTAACACAAACACAAAGCAAGATTGGTGCCTATCCAGGGCCTGGAGTCAGTAGACATACACCTGTGAATGATCAACATGAACAGCTAAAACTGGATTTTAGGGGGATATATGTGATACCTGCCTTACAGATATCTCCCAATACAGAGTGTTAAGTTATCTCTACTTATGGCATCCCTACTGCAGTATACCCTTCCCAATGTTCAACCTGAAAACAGTTTAATCTACCCCTTGAGTAGAAGTTAAATGATCAGATATTCAACATAGGAATTCTATGCTCTAGAATCTAAACATTACCCAAATATCCAGATTCAAAAGAAGAATACATGCAATACCGGAGACAGAATTAACAAAACACATGCTAAGATAGCATTTCTCATATAAGATTAATCATGAAATCAGTGGGTTCGTGCCAAAACATACAACAAGAGATACATAGACTCACAGGTTTAGCTATACAGAGCAACCAGATCAGCTTGTTTTGAATTACAGAGCCAAAAATCTTCAACTTTCAACAACGAAAAATGAGTAACACTTCCTGCTTATATCAGCCAGGTAGTGTACCACAGCAATTAATTACATGGTTGACCAAAAATCTCGCCAGATACACAGTATCAGAAAAATGGCGCTCAACGCATTACCAGATTGGCACCCAAACATGAATGCAGCAGGTAGGGGAGGAGACAGGAAGAAACCTCGAGCCCTGCGCCACTGTCCGTTGATGTATACCTTCAATCGGGTACCAGATCCGTCCATACCTCTGCAACCTTCGCCATTAATGGCGCACCAACCCGCGGCCTCGAGAAAACGTCAAACTGTGCATCACAACCATTTCCCGCCAAGATACCTCATCGTCATGATATTTCAAATATGCAGGATATCAATTATCCCACATGCACCCCGCGGCAACCTTTTCAACACTTTATATACTAGGCCACGAGCATATATAATGTCGGTGCTTTTGCTCCTGACGACACTAGTATAAGACTTCATCATCATCCTCCAACAGCATGATATCCTGTTGCTTGAAATATCACCCTGACGTCAGCATCATATCGCAATATAACCTGCATGATAATCGCCTTCATCGGCACAACCTGATCCATTGGAGGAAGATCCTCCTGCTTAGCCGATACCAAAAGTCTAGCCGATGAACATCCTGATGACGTCATCGTCATATCCTGTTGATGTCTTCAGCATATTTGCCTACTGCGCACCTCCTCATATCTGGATGACGTCATCATCATATCGACATCAGGATGATATTCGGAAGATAACCGGATATTTGGAAATATCATCCTGATGCACAAATATCATGCTGCACTGTAGCTCCACTATAAGATCGGGGTGATAGATGAATATGCCAGATATTTGAAAAGATCACCCCCCACTAGATAATGCACGAAGCCGGCAGGTGGATATCTCCTTGATATCAGCATCATCAGGATGATAAAACAACGAACATGAAGTGATACAACAACATCAGGATGATATTGACTAAGATCATCCTGACGTCCAAAATATGATGACCACGATGAAAATCGGGTCACACTTAGAACTTTACAGCAACATCATCAGGATGATCTTAACAAAGATCACCCGATGTTAAAATATCACCCCAGCGAAAGATCATGCAGGTAGACAATATGATGACCCTCGCAAGCAACACGACGATAACTGGAAATATGATCATGATGATGATGACCCTTAAGAAAAAATAGGCCGGGTTGAACAACTTAGAAAATGACCCCCTCGGAAGATCGGGGTGACATCATCATCATAAAAGGGCAGGGTGATAATTGGAAGATCACCGGATACTTGAAAAATCACCCTCCGCAAGAAAATTAAGGCACATTGTAGCTCATCAGCAGGATCAGGATGATATCCAAACATCACCCGATATTGAAATATGATGATCCTGATGAAAAAACAAGTCGACAGAAAGCATGAGATGCTGACCACCATCGAAGCAAACATGATGATGATGACTTCCTCCTCGAAGAAAATATGATGCTGCAGCTGAAAAATGCCGAGGAGGTCCAACACTTAGGAAAATGGGCAAGAAGATATAGGGTTCAAATGAAGAAACCCCCTAAACATGAAAAAACAACCTCTAGGTCAAAATGAGTGCTAACACTGGCTCCGAATGGGGATATGCAGGTGAAAACCTGCAGCGAGAACCAGATCTCCAGGTAGACCAGGCAAAAAAAACCAAAAAGCATGAACCGTACAAGACATTTACACTACATACATGTTTTTACAAATGTGCACAGCGACAAGTCATTTATGCAAAATAGAACTTAAGGAATTGGCCATGCACAGGCAATTCCAGAACTTCACCATCTAGGGCCTGGAGGAAATAAGAATCCTCCCCATGAGTACTGCAAATCTGATATGGGCCCATCCATAAGGGTTCAAATTTACCATGTTTACCCTTTTCTTGACCTTTTGCATTCCAAATGAGCACCAGATCATTGACTTGAAACTTCCTTTTTGTAGTTCTCCTGTCAAACTGATATTTCACATCTTGTTGTCTTTTGAGATTGATCTGGTGGGCTTTCCTTCTGTTTTCATCCAATGCAACCAGCTGGTTCACTCTTTTTGTCATGGAGTCTTCAATCTCCTCATCATTTTCCTGAATGAATCTGTAAACTGGTAGGAGATTGTTTATGGGCAATCTGGCTGATGCACCATATACTAGCTCAAAGAGTGACATCCCAATAGCCCTTTTTACTGTCACTCTGTCAGCCCATATTGCTAAGTTCAATTTTGAGTCCCAAGCTCTCTTGTTCTTGTCCAGTATCCTCTTGATAATTTTCATGATGCTTTTATTGCTTGATTCTGCTTGGTCATTCCCTTGTGAGTGATATGGTGATGTATATGATAGATTTATCCCATACCTGTTGCAAAAATCAACAAATTCACCTGATCTGAAGCACATAGCATTATCAGTGACTATCTTGAATGGTACTCCAAACTTGATGATAATATTTTCTAGCATGAAATCTGTCACCACCTTACTTGTAGCTCTCTTAGTTGGAATGGCCTCAATCCATTTGGTAAAGTAATCAGTTGCCACCAAAATCCAACTGTGTCCCCCACTTGATTTGTCTGCAATTTCCCCTATGAAGTCAATTCCCCATTGCTGAAATGGAGCATCCACAGTTACAGTTCTGAGGGGTAAAGCACCATCATATTTCAGCTTTCCTGAAAATCTTTGGCAAGGGTCACACTTCCTCACTAACTTTTGTGCATCTGAAAAGAGAGTGGGCCACCAATATCCTGCTCTGAGAATTTTATGAGCTGTTGTTTGGGTAGTATAATGTCCACCACACAATCCTTTATGCATATCAATCAAAACATTGTTAGCCATATCCTCATCCACACATCTCAGCAGCACACCATCAGGGTTTTTCCAGTATAGCTCACCTTGAACAATAACATACCTGATTGCATGTAACTTTAAAGTCCTCTTTTGACTGTCACTGAAATGGGAAGGACAATTCAGATTTTGCAAGTAGTAGATAATATCCTTGTACCATTCAGATCCTGATACATTTACACTCTCATTTTGGACTGCATTAACTTGGCATGCTTCCAGGTTTGACTGTGCCATCATCTTGGCTAATCCTTGTCCTCTTATCAACTTGGTAACTTGTATTTCTATGTTAAACTCTTGCAGTTTGTTTATCCATCTACACCTTCTTCCAGTCACCTCCTACTGAGTGAATATGTCTTTGACTCCTGCATGGGGTACATATGCAATTATATATGATCCTACCAAGTATGGTCTGAAACTTTTGATGGCTCTGACTAGTGCATATGCCTGTTTTTCCATAATATCATACTTCAACTCAGAGGCCTGCAAGGACATACTGAAGAAAGCGATGGGCTGTTCAAAACCATCTTCATTTTTCTGTAGCAAACATGCAGCAACAGTATGAAAGGAAGCAAATGAAAATACTTGGAATGGCCTAGAAAAATCAGGAGATTTAAGAACAGGGGCCATCTTGATTGCCTCTTTGATACTCTGAAATGATTCTATTGCTTCCCTTTCCCAGTGGACAGTTGCATCCTTCTTCATCATCTTGGAAATGTTCCTTGTGGTTTCTGCAAAGTTGGGAACAAATCTCCTAACAAAATTTATCTGTCCAAAGAAGGACTGAACTCCTTTTACAGTTTTTGGCATTTGAATTCTGTCAATAGCAGCCACTCTCTCTGGATCTATCCTGACTCCATCCTTGGAAACAATATGTCCCAGGAGCTTTCCTTCAACTACCCCAAAGGCACACTTCTTTGGATTTAAAGAAATACCATACTCTAGTGCTCTTATGAAAATCTGCTCCAGATGCAAACAATGCTGCTCTTCTTTCTTTGAGTAAGCAGTCAAGTCATCCTGATATACAGCCAGGATTGAATCAATCAACCCTGCAAAAGCAACATCCATTGCTCTTTGAAATGTAGCACCTGCATTGGTTAGTCCGAAGGGCATTCTAACATACACATAAGTTCCCCATGGAGTGGTGAAGGCGGTCTTATACTGTTCTGATTCCTTTACCTTCACCTGATTATAACCTGAAAATCCATCCATCATGGATAAGAGTTCACAACCAGTCACTCTCTGCAACATAGCTTCCATATTAGGCAGTGGATAGTTATCCTTTAAAGAGGATACATTCAAGTTCCTGAAGTCAACACAAAGCCTAATATCACCATTCTTTTTTCTGACTGGGACAAGGTTAGACACCCAAGTTGAATGCCTGATTGGCACAATTATTCCAGCTTCCCTGAGCCTTTTGAGTTCTTCTTGCATCTTGGGAGCTAAGGTAGGATTAATAGGTCTTTGCTTTTGTCTAAATGGCTTAGCTCCAGGCTTCAATGGGATCTCATGCTGGAATAAATCTTCCCTATAGGCTTTTAGGTCCTCATATGACCAAGCAAAAACATGTTTATACTTTTTCAGTAATGCAATCAGCATACTCCTAATGTGTGGTTTGAGCTGTTTACCAATGTATACCTTCTGAGGGGCCTGAGATGTCCCCAAATTTATCTCTTCTAAATCTTCCTTATTTGTGGGAGATGTCCTTGTGACCAATTTATCTCTACTGTCAAAAGCTCTTTCCAAAGCTACCAACCCTCTAGGGATTTTATTAGTCTTCAATTGAATTATCTCTTTTCCCACAAGAGTCTCTTTTCCATCTATAGTCTCTACAAAAGCTTGGAAATCAATTTCTTGATTCTCATATTCATCTATGCAGTGCAAAAATTTCAACAAATCCCTATCATCATTAAACACTTGCCAGCTGCATATATTTTCTGGTACTGCAGGCCTAATTTTAACTTCTACATTTGTAACACCTGACATAGTGATGTCATCTGGCCTTATTGCAACATTGGCTAAGAAATCAGCCATAACATTCTTTGACCTCTCTACCCAGCCTATTGAAAATGCATCAAATAGTTCAATGGTATCCCAAACAGCATGCTTGTATTGTTTCAATCTTTTATTTTTTGAAGCATACTTATCTCTAATTTGGGATACAATCAGCTCAGAATCCCCAAATACTCTTAACATTTTAATTCCATGTTTGAGAGCAATATTTAGGCCTAAGAGTAAAGCCTCATATTCTGCAATGTTGTTTGTGCAATCAAACCCCAGCAAGAAAGAGAATTTGAGGAGCTTACCAGTTGGAGACAGGAAAACAACTCCAGCTCCAGAGCCTTCTTTTGCACAAGCTCCATCAAAAAACATGGTCCATAAGCCTTGCTGATCCAGCTCTTCAATGCAGACATTTTTTTCTTTATCTTCTGTATCATCTGAGACAACCTTGAAGTTATCACAGTCAGTGTCTACAAAGCATACCTATTCCTCTGCTTCTTGGTCTTCCACTGTCTCTGATGATCTTTGTTCTCTGATTAGCTTAACATCCCTGCCATTCATTGGAATCATGGCATATGACAGGTCCAGCTGCATACTTCCACCAATTAGTGCTGCCCATCTTCTTGACAACAACATACCATACTGTGGCTTGATGTCAACCACTGTTATATTCATTTTATATCTCTTTTCAGGAAATGCTGCCAGTTTGAAATCTACATCCTTCATGATTCCAATAACTGGTACCTCTCTGGCATCCATAGCATAACATTTTCCACATGCCTTGTCAATTTTCAATCCAGCTTGTTGCATGATGGCCAAAGGCATGACATTTGTAGATGCTCCAGAGTCAGGCATACAATTTCTAATTATTTTTCCATTTATAACTAGGGAAACATAAAATGGTTCCACTTGTGAAGGACACTTTGTCATAGTCACTCCTAAATAGACTTCAGGAGTCTCATCTTCTTCATTACACATGACATGTTTTTCACCCTGGATCTGAACATTTTGTTTAGCTTGAAAGGGCACCCCTGAAATTAGGGATATTGTCCTATTCTTGATCTCTTCCACTTTCATGAGTTCCATAAGTGGAACAGAGACTTTTACCTGGGAGAGGACTTGAGCTATATCAAATGGAGCATAATTTTGTATAACAGTTGTAGCTTGCTCCACAATCTTGCTTTTATCTTGAACTGACTTAGCTTTTACTTTCATAGTTCCCTGATTATCATTCTTGTCTTGGGAACCTTTACCTTGATCTTCAACCTGAGGGATTCTATTTTCTGGTCCTTGGGATTCATGACCTATTCTATGTCTAAAATTCTGTTTATTATTACCCCACTGCCTTTTTTGTGATACAATTCCTTTATGACCATGCACTAGCTGACCTGTAGAAATATCTTCTGGCTGATGTGGGCTGCCTACTTGATTTTTACCTCTGAGATTGTAGTTGCTTTTGACTTGAGCAACTGCTGCAACTGTGAAGGCTCTAATTTCCTCATCAGAAGGTCGTTGTAAGTTACTTAGAAAATTGTGTGAGCTCTGAGCATACACATAGTTATCTTCATTATCTTCATCATATGGGAACTGTTGGCAGGCTTGAATTTGATGATCTGTATTCTCATCAGCATCATAAAGAGTGTATCCATTACCTATGGACATCATATTAACATCATCATCTTGCACATAATGTGGCTCATTGCATTCATTACAAGATGTAGCATTATCATACAAGGATTGAGCAATCATACACTGTGACTGTGAATGTGGCATCTGACAAATTATACACCATGGAGCATCATCAACAATATTTATAGCTTTCTTTAGAGGATCAGGAGTTTCTTTGACATGTTGAGCCCTCTGATTTGTGTGGTTAAGTGGGAAAATAGGCTTACCATCATGCCAATTGGTATTATAAGGCATATCATGCAATGATGGCCTCTTTTTCTGCCTTTGATAGACTTGCCTATCAGAACCCATCCCTTTTTCACTTCTAGCTAATCTATAGCTTAGGTCCTTAACAACATTTGCCAATTTGTCTATCTTATCTTCAGGGGCAGATGTATTACCTTGAGTGTTCTGAGGCTTGTTTGGATTCTGCAGAATTTTTATATCATCCCTTCTATTTGTCTTGCCCGATGCTTTCCTGTTGTTTTCAATATTCACTGCAATTCTGAAAGCATCCCTGAGAGTAGCAGGACCTTTATCTCTTAATCCATATGCAGTTTTTGCATCAAAGGCATTGATAAACAATATTATGCACATTGGTTCATTTGGCCTCATGTGATGTGGCAATTTGTTTAACACTTTAGTAAATCTTGCATTAAAATTTGCAACCTGCTCATTTGACCCTTTAGTGATATTGGTGAACTCATTTACAAAAAAGCTAGGGTCAGTTTTGTCACCATATTGCTCCTTGAACATCCTTTTAAAATCATCCCATGATGAAATACTCCGGTCAGGCAGATTCTTGTACCATTCTCTTGCCTCATCTATTAAGGATTACATGAATGACTTCATGAAAACATCCTCATGTTCAACCTCAAAGTTATCCATGACATTTTGAAAGGCTTTTAGATGATCTTCTCCTGACACAGTGTTATTTCCTAAAAATTTAGGCACTTGCAGCCTCAGATGCTTGTCAATGGGGTTAGGATACCCAGGAATACCATCAAACACCAGCTGCATGAATCTATCTAACTGCATGGGCTGTCTGTTTAACTGATTAACATTAACATTTCTGTTTGCATTCTGGTTTCTTACATTGTTCAGTGGTATCCTAGCATCATTCACATTTTGTCTCTCATCATTATGCTGATGTCTCTGCACATTTGCATTCTCTAGGGTAGGAACTGAATCATTTTGGGCAGTTCTTAAAGCTTGCACTTTCTGCTTCATATCATCTCTGATTTTCATGGCTTGTAGATATTCTAGTTCTGCTCTTAGATTTCTGATTTCTTCAGCTAACTGTTCATCCTTAGGCATGGAGGTAGATGGTCTCATACCATTCTGGTCATCATCTTCATCATCCCTCAGAGACTCTGCCTCTTCAAACCTTTCACTAGGGTCTAGAAATGGGCGTTCTTGGAACACCTCTGACCTCATTCTCATGCTACCACCCTGTTACCTCTCATATGCACCTTGAATATCAGCTTCTGCATTTGAAAAGTAAGGCACATGCTGTCCTGATGGCCTAGGGTTATCTTGCATATCATCACCTTTTCTGGGGGAACCCTCATGACTAACTGAGACAGCTCCCTTTCTTCTGTACATCATTCTTCTTGTTACTGGTAACTCTTTAAATAAAGGATTTTGTTGGGATCTTCTCCCCTGCATATAAATTTTACTTTGACCAGTTGGGAGATTACTTCGGAGTCGCCACCTATTACTAGGAACTGTTTTCTTTTGAAAACCAGGGTTCTTTCACAAATTCCCTAGGGGAGTCGCCAATTTCTATTGACTTTTTCCTAGACTAGATGCTTATTCCCAGATTTCCCTACAAGGTAGCCATCAGTGATCAACAGGATCTCTGGGCCAGGGGCCAACAGTGTAGGAGATAGACTCTATATTTTATCTCCTCTTCTTCTTCAGGCTCTGCAAAACCTAGGGGGGTATTCCCTACTCAACATCCATGAGGATATGCATACAAAGGCTGGGATGCTGACAGAAAGCAGATAAGTCCTCCTGTAAGTAGACCAAAACTTAAAGATAAGAGCAAAGGGGCTAGCTTTGGACCTATTTGCAGTTGTAGACAGAGGACTGAGGATCCTAAAACTAATTCTAATGTCCTAATGGTTGTTTTAGATTTTGATTTGGATTTTAAGTTTAGATGCAAAGCTGGACATGGTTGTAACACAAACACAAAGCAAGATTGGTGCCTATCTAGGGCCTGGAGTCAGTAGACATACACCTGTGAATGATCAACATGAACAGCTAAAACTAGATTTCAAGGGGATATATGTGATACCTGCCTTACAGATATCTCCCAATACAGAGTGTTAAGTTATCTCTACTTATGGCATCCCTACTGCAGTATACCCTTCCCAATGTTCAACCTAAAAATAGTTTAATCTACCCCTTGAGCAGAAGTTAAAAGATCAGACATTCAACATAGGAATTCTATGCTCTAGAATCTAAACATTACCCAAATATCCAGATTCAGAAGAAGAATACATGCAATACTGGAGACAGAATTAACAAAACACATGCTAAGATAGCATTTCTCATATAAGATTAATCATGAAATCAGTGGGTTCGTGCCAAAACATACAACAAGAGATACATAGACTCACAGGTTTAGCTGTACAGAGCAACCAGATCAGCTTGTTTTGAATTACAGAGCCAAAAATCTTCAACTTTCAACAACGAAAAATGAGTAACACTTCCTGCTTATATCAGCCAGGTAGTGTACCACAGCAATTAATTACATGGTTGACCAAAAATCCCGCCAGATACACAGTATCAGAAAAATGGCGCTCAACGCATTACCAGATTGGTGCCCAAACATGAATGCAGCAGGTAGGGGAGGAGACAGGAAGAAACCTCGAGCCCTGCGCCACTGTCCGTTGATGTATACCTTCAATCAGGTACCAGATCCGTCCATACCTCTGCAACCTTCGCCATTAATGGCGCACCAACCCGCGGCCTTAGGAAACGTCAAACTGTGCATCGCAACCATTTCCCGCCAAGATACCTCATCGTCATGATATTTCAAATATGTAGGATATCAATTATCCCACATGCACCCCGCGGCAACCTTTTCAACACTTTATATACTAGGCCACGAGCATATATAATGTCGGTGCTTTTGCTCCTGACGACACTAGTATAAGACTTCATCATCATCCTCCAACAGCATGATATCTTGTCGCTTGAAATATCACCCTGACGTCAGCATCATATCGCAATATAACCTGCATGATAATCGCCTTCATCGGCACAACCTGATCCATCGGAGGAAGATCCTCCTGCTTAGCCGATACCAAAAGTCTAGCCGATGAACATCCTGATGACGTCATCGTCATATCCTGCTGACATCATCAGTATATCTGCCTACTGCGCACCTCCTCATATCCGGATGACGTCATCATCATATCGACATCAGGATGATATTCGGAAGATAACTAGATATTTGGAAATATCATCCTGATGCACAAATATCATGCTGCACTGTAGCTCCACTATAAGATCGGGGTGATAGATGAATATGCCAGATATTTGAAAAGATCACCCCCCACTAGATAATGCACGAAGCCGGCAGGCGGATATCTCCTTGATATCAGCATCATCAGGATGATAAAACAACGAACATGAAGTGATACAACAACATCAGGATGATATTGACTAAGATCATCCTGACGTCCAAAATATGATGACCACGATGAAAATCGGGTCACACTTAGAACTTTACAGCAACATCATCAGGATGATCTTAACAAAGATCACCCGATGTTAAAATATCACCCCAGCGAAAGATCATGCAGGTAGACAATATGATGACCCTCGCAAGCAACATGGCGATAACTGGAAATATGATCATGATGATGACGACCCTTAAGAAAAAATAGGCCGGGTTGAACAACTTAGAAAATGACCCCCTCGGAAGATCGGGGTGACATCATCATCATAAAAGGGCAGGGTGATAATTGGAAGATCACCGGATACTTGAAAAATCACCCTCCGCAAGAAAATTAAGGCACATTGTAGCTCATCAGCAGGATCAGGATGATATCCAAACATCACCCGATATTGAAATATGATGATCCTGATGAAAAAACAAGTCGACAGAAAGCATGAGATGCTGACCACCATCGAAGCAAACATGATGATGATGACTTCCTCCTCAAAGAAAATATGATGCTGCAACTGAAAAATGCCGAGGAGGTCCAACACTTAGGAAAATGGGCAAGAAGATATAGGGTTCAAATGAAGAAACCCCCTAAACATGAAAAAACAACCTCCAGGTCAAAATGAGTGCTAACAGGTGGATTGTTGTATCTCACTCAGACCAGACCAGATATAATGCAGGCTGTTGGTCTTGTGGCAAGATTCTAGGCTGATCCTAGAGAATCTCATGTTATGGCAATCAAAAGAATTTTTAGGTACTTGAAAGGAACAGTTGAGTATGGTCTATGGTACCCTAGAGATCCGGATTTCTCTCTTCATGCTTACACAGATGCAGATTGGGCAGGAGATGTAGATGATCGAAAGAGCACCAGTGGTGGAGCATTCTTTTTGGGGAAGAGATTGGTTTCTTGGCTAAGCAAGAAACAAGATGCAATATCTCTGTCTACAACTGAAGCAGAATACATTGCAGCAGCAAGTAGTTGCACTCAAATCCTATGGATGAAGCAGATGCTAAGAGATATTAAAATTGAATATGCGGAGCCTATCACAATTTTCTGTGATAATTCAAGTGCAATTAATATTTCCAAGAATCCGATATTACACTCTAAGACTAAGCACATATCTATCAAGTTTCATTTCTTGAGAGAACAAGTGAACAAGGAAGAAGTCAGGTTGGAGTATGTTCCCTCCAAGGATCAGATTGCAGATATCTTTACTAAACCTCTTCCCAAGGACTCTTTTGAATATCTTCAGGAGAAGTTAGGGGTCATGGCCCCTCCGGTGATGAACTAGGATGCACTGATGTGCATCAATCCGGTGGATATCACAGTCATATCTTGTGATCCGGATTGATGATGGGGAGCTGCTACTAAGGGGGAGCAGCTGGTATGATTCTGATGTGTTAGAATCGCAAGTATGAGCCCTTTGCCATTGATGTCAAAGGGGGAGAGAAGACATGTGAAAAACAAAGTAGCTGATGATCAAAGGGGGAGCAGTAAATGAGGAGAAGACATGTTGCTGATAGGGGGAGAAGTGACAGAAAGGAGAAGTTTCTTGTCTTGATGGTTTTTCACATCATATGTTGCCATCAATGACAAAGGGGGAGACTGTTTCAAGTATGAGGTAAACCAGTGTTGTCATTGATGTCAACATACTCATATTGCTTTGACAAGAAGGATTCAATGAGCAGTGTGCTGAGGATATTGAGAAAATTAGCCTCAGTCAGGAACAGTAAAGAATAGTGATGAGAAGAAGGCAAATGTACTATATAGGATGCGAACCGAAGGATGCGGATTAAAGGGTTTGTAGATATGAGTCTTGAGATGCTTCAGTTAAGATTTCAGAGGTCCGCATGAAGATCTGAAGGAGTTGTGGCTGTCGGTGTAGAATCGGTTCCGGCAAGTATTTAGAGGTGACAGAGGATCACAAAAAGGTCTGGTGAGGTCCGGAACTGTATAATCCTAATCTGCGGATTGGAAGGAGTCTTTGGGATGTCCTTATGATGTGCCATCTCGAGTTGTGTATGATTTGGAGGTCCGGAAGTACCTCTTACATTATGACAGTGGCGACAGACAGTGTTCTTGAAGTTCTGGATAAGGAGGATAAGAGATTTCAGTAAGTAAAGGAAATGCGGACGTACCTGGTCATTCTGGCAGGCTTGTGAAGGTTCTTGGATCATGTTGAGGTTGTGTTGTTGGTCCGCATTGATAGTAGAGCCCAGAATTGAAGATATTCCTCCGGATGAAGTTCTTGCTCTGTTTACCCGACCGGATGAGTTGTTCATCCTGCGAATGTTCTTATGGTGGCCGACCGGATGTGTTATTCATCTTGCGGATATTCTTATGGTTGATTGCTGACTTAGATGATTGTTCCTAAGTCGATTCTTGTATAAATAAAGGTTTGTGAGTTCATTTTGAAGTGTGAGGTGTGTGGATGAGAGTGTAGTAGCGAAGAGAAGTACAGAAGGCAGAGCAGATGTTTTTGGGCTTAAATGGAACTGATCCAGACATGGTAAAGATGTCATTCTCCAGTTCAAGACTGTGATTCTTATCACTTTGTAGACAGTGTTTCTCCTTGTAGGCAGTGGGCCTCTTTGTGAGCAGTGTGCTCGGGCAGTGAGCCCTAATTGGCAAGTGCCATTTTGTAATTCCTTATTCTTCTAACAGAGAATAATCTTTGGGTTAATCACCCCATGGTTTTCTCCCTTAACCGGGTTTCCACGTCAAAAATACTGTGTCATGTGTTTCTCATTTCATGGTAATGTTTGTTTGTTTGATTCAATACTGCTTTGATTAATAAGAAGGTTCAAAAGAAGAAATAATTAGGATAACTGATTCACCCCCCCTCTTAGTTATCAACATGTATATGTGCCTTTGTACATTGCATTGTATATCGCACAAACATACAACCCGCGGAACATACAACTATGCAGGCCCCACCATGCTTTTGAAGACTGTTGACTTTGACCACTCCCACTTTGTATATTTCTTTGTATCCGCTCGTTGTATGTCTAATTGTATATTGGGAACATACAACCCCAATATACAACCTTAGATCTCACCCAACTCATAAATGCAGTTTACTTTCTGGCCGTGTCCACCCTTTGCATCTACCTGCTTGTATATTTCCTTTGTATCTTTTCTTCTTTGCACATTGCCTTGTATGTGCGCTTTGTATATCTGATATACAGTCACCTTTGCGTCTGCATCGGCCATTGGGGAGACCTCAAACTGAGCTGCCGATGGATGTTGTCACGCCGAAAAAACCTTTGTATGTCCCCCTTGTATGTTGGTCTTGTATGTTACTTTGTATATGCATCAGGCCTTTGTATCTTTCGCCTTGTATGTTACCGCCTTTGTATATGCATCAGGCTATCGGTGAGACTGTTGCATGAGTCACCGATACACATTGTTTCACCGATGATCCCTTGTACATTGACTTTGCATATCGCCTTTGTATCTTACCTGTTGTATATCAAATATACAAAAACATATACATGCAAAGCTTTTGATACAACAGTAGAATCTAACCTGGAATATGCCATATACAACCTGATATGCATACAACCATTTTTCACCTTTTTTTGAAGCCAATTGAAATTTCCTCTCGGGTCCGGCCTTGTATATATGCATCTGCAGATTAGATACAATGGCCATATACAAAGATACATACATGCATACAATAGCGAAGGCCGAGGGACTTAGAATTTTTTTGGGTTTTTTAATGAAAATGCCTACGGATTTTTAGCTCAAAACCCTAACTCCAAGTGTAGGCACCAACAGGACTAACCAAGGAAGCAGTGAATAAAAATAGAGAAAGAATTGAAAAGGCTGAAAAGGAAAGGAAGGACAAGAAACAAGAAGATGATCCAGTGGAACCATCCTCCACTTCAAGGACTGCTAGAAGCTTTGCTTCTACTTTTGTTCCCCCTAAACCTGCAAAACTAGAAGATAGACCATCCGGTGAAGGAAGTAAGAGAAAGAAAACAAAGGCCTCAAGAATGTATGTGAGCATAAAAGATGATGAGGAGATGGAGATAGATGAAGAAGTTAAAGAGATAAAATCCAAGAAAGCCAAGACTTCAAAGGCTTCTGAGGACCATCCTTTCGAAAGAAAAAAGGCAAGTAAAAAGAAAGAATCTGGTAAGGTTTCTATGATAGTTAATAAAATTGTAAAAACAATTAATGTTCATGGAAATCTAAGGCCTATCAAAGATTATTATGATAATTTTGATCAAGAAAATAAGAAAATTTTGGAAGATGCCACCATTATGTACTTGAATAAATTCAATAGAGCTCTACTGGAAATTTTACAAGAACTTCCTAAAAGTTTAAGGAAAATACTGGAGATGAGGAAGGAAGTAGCCAAGGCTAAAGATCTAGAACTTAGAGAATATGTTCTCTCCACTTTGTGTCCAATAATGTCCAAAAAGGAAGCGGATAAAATACTCAGAAAGGTAAAAGATGATTTCAGAAGCAAGGTAAAGATGAACAAGCTAATGCTTGGGGAAACTGAGGAAATTGCAAAAGAAACAGAGGAAATTACGAGGAAGGCCCTAGATAAAGATAAATATTATGTTGTCTCTAGGGAACAAGTTGAGGAAGGTAATCCTACAGTTCCGGAACTAGAAACCTCAAAAGAAGAAATTGGAAAAGGAAATGATGACCAAGATGATACTCTAGATCCTCTAGAGTAAACCTATGAGGAGACAAATGATGGGATTGATTCATGAATTCTGGATGTTGAAAAAGTAAACATCAGTAAGCAACAAATTGAAGTTGATGACTCCTCTATTCCAGAAGAGGAGCAAATAAACAAAGAAGACATAGAGATGGTGGACAAAACTGATGATGCAGGAGATACTCTAACTCCACTTGATCAATCCAGAAAAGAAGATAATATTGCTACTACACAAAGCCCTCTATAATAGGTAGCAAATGGTGAAGACAAAGAAAAGATTCCCACTATAGATGATACAGAGAAAGGTAAAATAGAGGAAGAGAAAGAAGAAGTTAAGGAAGAAAAAACAGAAGAAGATGGTGCAAATGTTGATGCATCTAAATAAATTAGTCCTAACATTGACAAATCTCAAGGAAAGGAAGGTGGTTAAGGAATTGTGGCAAGAGACACTGTAGATGTAGTTAAAAGTCTCAATCATGAGTAAAGAAATGCTTGAATTTGATGAACCAGAGTTGTTTCAAGGACCAATCAATCTAGATGCTCTGTCTCCAGTTCAAGTAATGAAGATAGAATCCTTCACACAAGCCAAGGCAAGAGAAAAGATTTTGAGATCTCACATTGAGGAGAGTGAGCTGCTAGGCCTTGCAATCAATGTATTGGAGAAGATAATGCCAACCTTCCAGAAGAATCCTTATGAATCTCCTTCCAAAAATCTAAAGAATCTTATAAGTTCTGTAAGTACACATTTTGAGTCTTTTGAGAAGTCTATAGAGACTAAAGTCATAAATGACTTTTTGGATAAGAAATTTAGTGAAATAAAGAGCCTAATAGGGTATGATAGGATAATACTTAGTATCAGTATAAAGAGTATTCAAAATGCTCTAAGTGATGGAGGTGATATATACAAATTGTGTCTATCTTGGCCCAAATTCAATGAGGATGATGAGAAGAAGATAAAGGAGCAAGAACAAAATTGTCAAATCTATCTGAAAATTTTGATCCTCTAACAGTTTCTCCTATAAGTTCGGAATGTCAAGTAATCAGCTTGACAGATGAAATAAAGAACCTTGTTAAAGAAAAAGGCAATATTGTCAAGAGAATGTGTGAGCTCCGAGGATTGATTGCCCCCAAGTTAGAAATAATGTTTAATGCACTATCAGAAGCTCAAATTGTAGTTCAGACAAGTGATCCTTCAGATCTGACAAAGGAAGAAGCATAGGCATTCCTACTGAGTGGACACATCTCAATTTTGGATGGCATGAAAAGTAGTTGTGCCTCTGAACTTGAGCAATTGAAAAGTAGTTTTGCAGATATTCTCAAGTTCATGTAAATATAACTTAATGATTGAGTGTACATATGCGGCACTCTATACAAAATTTTTGATTTTGGGCTTGCAGACCCCATCCTTTTCCATTCATGTCAAAGGGGGAGTGAAGAACAGTGAAAAATGAGGAATCCAGCAAAGGGGGAGTTCTGGAATCAGTGGAGAAAATAAGAGTATAGAGTAAGGGGGAGATTGTTGGAAAGAGACATTGCTTCGCATGACAGATGTTGTCATTGATGGCAACTAAGACTATTCCACTCACTTGCATAACATAATTTGCTCATATTGAAAGTCAGAATCATAATTTATCTAAATCCAGGCAGCCAAAGACAGAGCATGTGACATGGTCCGGTATCTTGGTCTAGATCTCTCCAGTGGTAAACCAGAGTATGCTGTGGATTTGAAGGAGTCATAAGAATTGTCAGGACAATCTAAATCCAGAATTTTAACCTTCGGTGATGAAGGATTCAAAAGTTAGTTGCATTTGAGTATGGGGTTACAGTTTGATAGTGTAGATAGTAGAAGAACAGACCGACCTTGTAATTGATCTTGGTTCCAGATAAATGGAAGTTGTCAGGTGCATGATTTGTGATGATTAGTGATAGTGGCCAACATGATTGATGATTTGTGAATGATAGTTTTGGTCCACGTTACAAGTTATGCATGGATTTAGCTGACAAAGCAGAGTCTTCATCAAATTTCTAAGTGTTCTTGAAGCTGACTGAAAAGTTATTGAACATCATGATGCGGATATATATAGCCGATGGATTTAAGTGATTTGTGTGTGTGATGTGACTATGGAATAAGTGCAAAAAGGGTAGAGATCTAAGGTTCAAATGTTAGCAGAACAATAAAAAGGACAGAGTGATGATGAAGTGTATCAAGTCAGTATTCTATGCTTAAACAGAACTAAACCCTTGCATTGGTAGATGCTAATTATCAGTTCAAACTCATTCTAATCTTCTTTCTATAGGTAGTGAGCCTTCTTTTGAGCAGTGAGCTCTAGGCAGTGAGCTTGAATGCATGTGCATTCCCAATTGTAATACTTTTAACAAAGTTTAATCTTTGTGGGTTAACCCCCATCGTGGTTTTTCCCTTAACCAGGTTTCCAAATTAAAAATGATTGTGTCATGTGTGTTTATTTGTTTCTACTCATATGATGTTGATTCATGCTTTAATGTTTACATTATTAATCTGACTGTAAGTTGATAAAAAAAGTTAAAAGAAGAAAAGGTTAAATTTGTGAGACAACTGATTCAACCCCCCTCTCAATTGTCTGGACTAATTCCAACAAGTTTATGAAAGTTATAATTGTGTATGCCTATGTAAGAACCATGTGTAAGAGATCAAATTGGAGCTTGTGTTGGACCCATGAGATCATGAATGTGATACTATAAGTCAATTAGAGTTTTGAATTATTCTTGTGGGTGACATCATACATTCCCTATGTAAATATCTTCTTACATAAGGAAGTAATTGCATATGTTCATAGCTTGGTAAAAATAAATTGTACTGCATTAAAGAAAATTTTTGTAAATAAGTAACGACTGTGTTACCTTAAATTCTTGTAGAAAATTTACTTAGATATGAGGATGTAGAAAACTTAGTTGTCCATGTGTTTGGTGTACATTCTCTAATGCATTTTGGACTTTGAGCCTGGGGTGTTGTGTAGCAAATAGTCCCTTTTGTGGCTAAACTTAGTCACATCGTGATGTGGATTTGTTTATAATTGATTTGATTGTTTTGAAATTTTGATAGTTGTTTCATGTGTTGTTGGGGGGCTAACAGTGACTTTGTTTTCTTTGAATTTTCTTATGATACGAGTGGAGAAAAATCTTTTCTTTATACTTGATTTATTGTTGAAAGTTGCCGGCATTCTGTGACTTAAGATTGGATTTGATTATTCCTCCTCTTGGGTTCGCACCTTTTTAAAATTTCTATGGTGGCTATTCTGAATGTTTGTTTATGTTGGCCCCGTTTCATGTTAAGTGTTGTTTCTATCATATTCATTTCGAGTCTCTGATAGTATGTACAAGGGAAGACTCCATGGAGAATTGTACTTTTGCATGTTTGGTAATTAGTTGGAACCATAGTGGAAATAAGAGATGAGATGTATTTTTCCTTGTTAATATGTGAATGCAATTCTCTAAATCATATGAAATTCTCAAAATATGTGTGATTGGTTATAAGTAGATCACATGATACACCTTAAAGGTAAGGAATTAATGTTCTTCTTGTCTTTATTGAATGATTGTGCTTGTCTTATGAACAATTGCTTAATATGGATGTGTATGTTGGTAATAGAAAATTACAATACTAATATGCTATGTTTCCACCCTAGTTTGTGACTTCCAGGAGTAAGTAAAGTTTTATGGGGGGAGAATGTAGTGCCCCTTCATTCTCACCTTGGATGTGCAGATGGTCAAGCTAAGGAGCATGAAGATGAAGGTAAAATAATAGGAATACTTAGGGTATGTTAGACAATTGATGTTGTACATTATATGATGTTGATTGATGCTACATTCATGTTGATGACATTCCTGATTATGCTCATGTGTGGTTTCATATGATAGTATGTTTTATCAATAATCTTTGTTGTGACACTGATAATTCATATGCTCTGACATTATTTTACATTCAATTGATTATGATGTTGATCTTACTATGCTTGTCATATGTCAGAATTGATTTTTATGCAACTGATTCTGTATTATAGGATGATCTGATTATTGTGTGGTGTGAAAAGAGACAATGGCATACCACTCATTCATGAGCGTTCGATGATGTTGTGATTCTCTTTCACTCTGTGACCATTTTATATTTATTATACTTGTGAATAGATCGTGTTGTGTGCTATAGGTTGTAGGTATCAGGCATCGACTCCACCTGAATTGATAGGTCTGAGTGTACCTTAAACCCAATGGAAACTATTGAATGGAGATAACATATGGTCCCCTAGCTTATCCATCTTCCTTGAAGAGGATGAGTATCCGATTTTGCACCTAGTCAGTGTTGTTGGTATGGGCATGATAGTCAGTCACTGTTGTGGTGGTCTTGCTTTCCGATCATGCATAGTGATCAAGTATTATTCAGCATTTGGATTATTTAGTTTGAAATTATTTGATTAGTGCTTTGGTTAGTTGTTGTATTAAAATAAAATTATTAAGTTAAGGGGCACTCTTGATAAATAAATATAAATGCTTTTATGTAAATTATAGTTATGAGATAAAAAAATATTACAATGGAAGTTAAGGGCAATGAATAATAATAACAATGAAATGAATAAAGTGCAATAAAAATGGGAATATAATTGATAAAATTAATATGAAAATAAATTTATAAATAATTATGAGTTGTCATAAAGCATATATATAGTAAATACTAAAATAAATAAAAATAGAAAGAAATTATTGTCTGGTTGTAAATGAAATAAATAGCATGTTGTAAGAAAGTATTAAAGGCAGAATTTATTACCATTATGGGAGTAATCTTCTGGAAGATATTGGGAATTTCTATTTCTAAAAAAACAAAGAAAAACATGGAGGAAGCGTGCAAGCAATATTAGAGAGAAGAAATAGGGAATGACAAAAAAAAAATTAGGGCTTAGTTGCAGAGAAAATCCAAGTATGATTGTGCTTGCTTTTGTTAGAATTTCTAGATGTTATCCTGCAAATCATCTTTCAATTATCCATTTTATATGATTATGTGAATATTGATAACACTATTTTACTAGATTGTATAAAACATAATCTATTTACCTACAATCAATCTATGAGTATCTGTTTAGATTTTGTGTTGAGATTTTATTGAAGAACTCTTGTTATCTTTTCTTGAGGCATTTGTACCTTGTTACTGCTCCAATTTTGAAAGCCTGTTTACCAAGGTGCTTGCAATTTCTACATTTGTCAAAACTTTCCCTTCTATAATGCTTTGTTCATCAGCACTTGTGGATCACTTTTGATTCTTTTGAGACTCATGTCTTCCCATTTTATTTGTCAGGCAAGTCTTTAACATAAAAATCAATAGCACTGTGTAACCTTCCACTCTTCTTACATATTTCTATTTCTATTATGTGACCATTAGATTCAGAGGGAAGACCCTTGGAAAATTCTAGTAGTAAATGTTTGTTATTGTTCAAAAAGTCTCTTTATCTTTACAATGACCAAGTCATTAAATTTTTAGGGGTTTATAATGAATAGAATCATGCTCTTCTAGACTAAGGTAAGGAGGATGTCAGCAAAGTTGGGATATTAGCTTAACGCTTACCCAGTGCATTTGCTTATAGGAATTTTTTGGAAAAGGTTGTGGAATTTGGCATTACTTCTACTAATTTACTTTTACATGGAAGTTTCTAAAATCATTTACAAACATTGAGATTAACCTGCATTCAATGTATTTCGTGTGACAACAACTCTTTGAGGCATTCTGTGAAATAGTTCTCGTGCCTTGTCTATGCTTTATGTCTACCAAAGTATTTCCAAATAGGTGACGCTAGTAAAGGATGTGGTATCTAGCTTTCCGCCTGTTGATTTTATTTGCTTAATAGTTTCTTAAGCCTTCTCACAAATCCATTTTGTACATATCCTACAATCATTACATTCCAAAAGATCACTTCTCTGAGGCATTGATTAAACAATTCACAAATCTTGTCTATGCATCTAGATGTACATCAAATAAATAGTTTGGGTGTATGTCTATGCATCTGAATTTGCATATATATATATATATATATGCTAGATATTTGATTTTCCAATTGCATTTGTTGGATTGTTTTTAAAGTCTTTTCAACAAATCCATTATGTGCATATCCTATAAACTGTGGAGATCCATGAGATCACATCTCTTTGAGGCACCTATCAACCAGTTCGCATTCCTTTGTCCATGCACCCAGATTTTGCAACTAAAATAGCAAGAGTTTTAAACCTATTAATTTCATTTGCTAGAAATTTTCTAAAGTCTTTTCAACAAATACAATCAGCCTTTATTCATATGCAATCTACCGGCATAGAATAAATACATCCATACAACCATCACAAGGTTTTAACTGACATCTTTATGGCAAAGTTTAGGGTGTCCTCAAATGGCCATCATGAGAAAGATAGTCAACCATGCTCACGTAATGATCAATTATAGGTGTAGTGCAATAAGGGTTATGTATGTTGATGCAGAGCATGCAACGAACCAGTGGAAACAGATTAAAAATGTAGAATAACTGTTGCTATGGTTGAACCTTTGAACCACTTGAAAACCTCCAAGTTCATTGAACCCGTGAACACATCGAGCCAAAGGAACCCCTTGTATCTTTTGAGTCGGGTGAACTCATTGAACCAAATGGATTAAATGAACCATTGAACCTCCAACTATCGGTTCAATGTACTTCTATCGCATAGTCTTAACACTGTCGGCAGCTATCGGTTAAACTGTTGAACAGTTGAACGGTTGAACCGGTTCAACTATTGGTTTAACTATTGACAACCCTTATTACTATCAGTGATGAACCCACTGCACCCGTTGAACCAGTTCAATCATCGGTTCAACTATCGGCAATACATGCTCTTTGGCCAACTCTAAATTTCTCCCTCTAATATCCACTTACTCCAATGAACCAACGAACCTATTGACCCTTTGAACCTTGAATTGGTTCAACCGTTGGTTCAACCAATTGTTTTCAACCCGATACTCTCAACTTTGAATATGCACTATTTAACCTTCTACAGCCGGTCACCCAATGAGTCTTCATACACTTTGACCGCTACAGCCGGTCAACATTTGTATCTGCAGAAGGTGAACTTCCAACACACTCTACATGAAATGTATATTTGCATACAATTGCAATATACACAAAAAATATACCTCCAGTGAAATAACACCAGAAATCTAATGCCGAGGACTTCCTCTACAACCAAACTCGCTGTCTCTAGTCTGTTGAGTCCTAGCACATAGAGATGCTAGGCTCTCTACTATGAAAATTCCTCTAGAGATTGGATCCTCTGTCCAGTTCCGCCAGAGACAAACAAAAAGAAAACAAAATAGAAAACTATGTACAGGATCCATTCCACTGATTTCAAAGAAATCCACCAATGGAATGGTCTCAATCTAGCATCTTTGACAACAGAAAATTAGATTATATATAGAACACTTTGACACAGAAAATATACGAGAACAATTTAGTACACAAGAAATTTACATAGAACACAGAACTTGTAAAAATGAACTGACAGAATTTTCTATTCTTTAATCAAAAATTCATCATCTCCTCTCTTCTTCCAAGAATATGTTTATATTCTCTTCACATCTAGTACCAACCGGAATACCAAAGGTTGGAGAAGTTACAACTTCCAACCGGAATAGCAAAAATCACATGACACATGTATGGCATATGACATGATTTAAAACACATTAACAAGACACCTAAACATAACGCACTTGATTTAATCATCCATGTACCCCAATTGCCCAAGATGTTCAAATTGGCTTATTAGGGTGCCAAATTTGTAACATTGGTTCACATGATGGGGTTTTTATTACAAACATGAAATCACAACACAAGTCCTATAGGACAACACGAACAAAAAATAGAAATGCATAAATTATGATAACATATTAATACCTTAGTCTTCTCCCTCGGATGTATATTTGGCTTGTTGAAGGGGTGCTCCTGCACCATACTCCCCGGGAGAAGAAATCTCAAGCCCACTTGAGATGAGAGTTTGAAAGTCTACACCATGGTTTGTGATATGATCTTTAGTCATCCAAATTGCCTCTGAATTAGGTTTCCCGTGCCAAGCCACCAAGTACTCCATGTACTCCTTGTTCTTTGTTTTCTTTGCCACTCTTGAGTCTTAAATCTTCTTCAATTTTGGTGGATCATGCTTAGGAATATCATCAGCTATTGTACCCTACAATGGTTCCTGTTCTACATTTGCATTATGCTTGTATGGAGTTAAATCACATACATTGAATATGGGTGATAATCCAAGATCGGGAGGAAGTTGGATCTCATAAGCATTCTACCCACATTTCTTCAAAATCTGACATGGTCCAATCTTCCTCTGCATTAGATTGGTATGTTTACCTTTTGGGAGCCTCTCCTTCTTCAAATGAACCCACACCAAATCTCCAACATCAAACTATACATCTCTCTTCTTCTTATCAGCATATGCTTTGTACTTCAATGTAGTCTATTGGAGTTGTGTCTTGACTTGATCATGCACCTCTTTGATGGCTGATGCAAAAGCTTCTCCATCTACACTAATAGACTCTCCTATAGGCAGATCTCTCAGCTCCAAAATACACCTTGGATGAATACCATATACCACTTGAAAAGGTGACTTCCCTGTACTCCTATTAGTGGTGTCATTATAGGAAAATTCTGCTTGCGGTAGGATGTTATCCCACTTCTATCCATGCTGCCTTGTCAAACACCTTAGCAGATTTCCCAATGAATGGTTAACCACTTCAGTCTGACCATCTATTTAAGGATGGTAGGCTGATGAGAAGGATAAGTTTGTGCCCAGCTTTTTCCAAAGAGTCCTCCAAAAGTGGCCAATAAATTTCACATCTCTGTTTGACACTATGCTCAATGGCAATCCATGTATTCTCACTATCTCCTTGAAAAATAGATCTGCAACATATGAAGCATCACAAGTGGTTTTGCATGGCAAGAAGTGTGCCATTTTACTAAATCTGTCTACTACAACAAAAACACTATCATATCCCTTCCTTGTTCTAGGCAAACCCAATACAAAGTCCATACTTATGCTCTCACACTGCCTAGAAGAAATGGGTAGTGGCTGATACAAACCTGCATTAGTGGTTCTCCCTTTTGCTTTCTGACATATCACACATGCCTCCACAAATTTCCTCACATTTGACTGTAACTTGGGCCAATAGTAATGCCTCTTCACAAGATCAAGAGTCTGATCCAAACCAAAATGTCCTGCCATGACCCCACAATGTTTCTCCCTAATGATATTCAGTCTCATAGAACACCGTGGAATGCACAACTGTCCACCCTTGAAAAGTAATCCGTCTTGGATCAGAAATTCAGAGAACTCAGCATGATATTTATCACCAAAGGAAGTACATACCTTGTATATCTCCCCAAAGTCTTTGTCAGCATCATACATGGCCTTTAAAGAGTCAATGCCAACACTCTCCAACTGGATCTGATTTATGGTTAGAGCCCTCCTGCTCAAAGCATCTGCTACCTTGTTCTTGACCCCTTTCTTGTGCTTGAGTGTGAAGGTGAAAGCTTGCAAAGTCTCCATCCAGTTCATGTGCCTATGGTTCAACTTCTCTTGACTATTTATGAAACTAAGGGCCTGATTATCTATAAACACTATGAATTCTTTTGGCATCAAGTAATGCCTCCACTTTTTGAGTGACTGTACTAGAGCGTACATCTCCAAATCATATGATGAGTATCTCTTCTTTGCAACATTTAGTTTCTCACTAAAAAATGCAATAGACCTACCTTCTTGACTGAGTACTGCTCCAATAGCCATGTGACTTACATCACATTCTACTTGAAAAATCTTGTTGAAGTCAAGAAGTGCAAGGATTGGCTGCTCTGCCACCTTCTTCTTCAATGTTTCAAATGAATCATCTACCTCCTTTGTCCAAGTGAATCTGCACTTCTGTCCTCCTTTTATGGTGTCAAGCATGGGTGCATAGACATGGCTAAACCCCTTTATAAACTTCCTATAAAAGGTTGCTAACCCATGGAAACTTCTAACATCATTCATGGTTCTAGGAGTTGGCCAAGACAATATGGCACTTACCTTCTCTTGATCCATTTTCAATTTTCCTTGTGAGATGAGAAAACCCAAATAGGTGATCTCCTCCTGCATGAACAAACACTTCTCTAGATTGATCATTAGTTGCTCTTCATGTAACCTTTTGAGGACCAAGTCTATATGTTTGAGGTGCTCTTCCCTTGTATTACTGAAAATTTGGATGTCATCTAGATATACTATGACAAATTTGCCTATGAATTCCCTTAAGACCTCATTCATCAACCTCATAAAGGTACTAGGGGCATTGGACAAACCAAGAGGCATGACCTTCCACTCATATAACCCCTCATTAGTCTTAAAGGTAGTTTTCCATTCATCACCTAGCCTAATCCTAATCTGATGATAGGCACTCTTTAGATCTATTTTGTGAAATATTTAGCACCCCCCAAGCATTCAAGGAAATCTTTTATCCTAAGGATTGGGAACCTATACCCGATTGTTATCTTGTTGATAGCCCTTGAATCAGTACAAAGTCTCCAAGTGCCTTTCTTCTTTGGTGCTAGTACAGCTGATACTACACATGGGCTTAAACTCTTGCCAATTAGACCTGTCTCCAACAACTCCTCAATCTACCTTGCTACCTCTGCATTCTGTTCTGGGGTAAGCTTGTACGCTGCCTTGTTTGGAAGTGTAGATCCTGGGATCAGATCTATGCAATGGCTGATGTCCCTTATAGGTGGTAGGGACCTTGGCATTCCATCAGAGATGATGCCTTTGTACTTCTGTCTAGATCTATGAACCTTTGCCTCTTCTCTCCCTTGACTTCTTGCTGCTACTCCTTGTTCACCTTCAGGCATGGAATTAGAGCATATGCAACTGCTCCTTCTACTATCTCTTTCATGAATTGTTTGCCTTCTACCATCATCACCTTGACTTCTTTCCCTTTCGATTCCACCTCATTCTCCATCAATGGTAGCAACTCTATCACCTTACCATCCTTGGTGATTGAATATGTGTTTCTAACTCCATCATGGTGTGATTTCAAGTCATACTGCCATGGTCTTCCAAATAGGAGATGGCAAGCATCCATCTTGGCAATGTCAAATAACAATTTGTCCTTGTATGATCCAATTTGAAATTCCACCCAAGCCTGCTCTTCCACAACTGTTTGCTGACCTTGGGTGAGCCATGAGACCTTATATGGGCAAGGATGTGGCATTCTTCTAAGCTTAAGCATTTCTACCATTTCAAATGACACAAAATTTTTAGTGGATCCAGAGTCAATCAGAACTTTACATACCTTTCCTCATGCCTTGCAAGTAGTTCTGAAGAGAGACTTTCTTTGTGGGGGTTCTTTGTTAGGCACCTTCATGGTGGTCATTGCTCTCTTAATCATCAAAGATTCTCCCTTCTCAGGATATCCATAACTATCAGGAGCATTCACACTTTGAAAAGTGTTTGAGCTTGTCACACTTTGACAATCAGATTCTCAGATCAGATTTATCCTCTTTTCTCCCATTGAACTTGTTGCCTTTTCTAGACATCTGTTGGCTATGTAGCCTTCTTGATTGCAATTGTAACATTTGAGAGGTCCTCTACCCTGAGATCTCCCTCTAAATGGTGGTCTTCTGCCCCTAAAGTTTCCTCTTTGATTGTAACTTCCCCCTTGATTTTGACTGTTGTCTCCTTTGCTATTTTCCTGATTTGATTCACCTTAGTGTCCAAATCCATTTCCTCTACCTCTGAAAGGACTTCTTCCCCCTCTTTGCTATCTCCCTCTTCCTCTACTATTCTGCTCTTGTCTTCTCTTTAATTTCTCTTCCACTTTGAGTGCCAATTGGTAGCACTTTTGGACTGTCTCTGGGTTATGTAGATTTAAATCTTCTTGGATGGCAAATCTCAATCCATTGAGGTCCCTTGCCATCTTCTCTTCCTCATTCTCCTTTACCTTTGTCTTGACACATAGTTTCATGAACTCTTCTGTGTATGAGCTGATATCTAACTCCTTCTACTTCAAGTTTTGTCTCCTCTTATGTAATTGGATGTTGTAATCTAATGGAACATAGGCCTCCTTCACTAAAGCCATCATCTTCTTCCGAGTAGCAACTCTATTCTTTCCTTCCTTCACCCTATCATCTTGGATGAAATTCCACCAATTTAGTGCAGCTCCTTTCATTTTGGATTGGGCCATTCTCACCCTTTGGTGTTCTTGTATCTCCTCAGTCTCAAAGAAGTTATTCAAGGAGTCTATCCACTCCATCGCCGAATCAGGTTCCATTTTTCCTACAAACACTGGCAGGTCTATTTTCACATCCATGGTCCTTCTCTCCATGGATTTGAGGACATTAAGTAAGGGTCTCTGTTCTGCAAGAACCTCTATCTCTTCCTGCCTAGGGATCTCCTCTTCATCCCCATCTTCTCGCTCACCAGAATCTGCATCTCCCTTCTCTACTTTGTCCTTCAACTTATCTAACTCATCTCTCAAGGCCTAATTCTGAGCTCTAACTTCTTTGCTCTCTGCCATTTGCTTCTTCACTAGGACCGCCAACTCAGCGTTGGTCATCTTTGCTGGGTACTCTTGTGACCCCTCTCCATCTGACATCTTGTCTTCTTCTTCTATCTAAAGGATAGTCCTTAGCTTTGATACCACTTGATGCAGAGCATGCAATGAAACAATGGAAATAGATTAAAAATGTGGAATAACTGTTGCTGTGGTTGAACCTTTGAACCACTTGAAAACCTCCAAGTTCATTGAACCCGTGAACCTGTTGAGCCAAATGAACCCCTTGTATCTTTTGAGTTAGGTGAACTCATTGAACCAAATGAATTAAATGAATTGTTTAACCTCCAACTATCGGTTCAATGTACTTCCATCGCATAGTCTTAACACTATCAGTAGCTATCAGTTGAACTGTTGAACCATTGAACCAGTTCAACCATTAGTTTAACTATCGATAGCCCTTATTACTATCGGCGATGAACCCACTGCACCCATTGAACTGTTGAACCGTTGAAGCGGTTCAATCATCGGTTCAACTATCGGCAATACATGCTCTTCGGCCAACTCCAAATTTCTCTCGCCGATATCCACTTCCTCTAATGAACCAACGAACCTATTGAACCTTTGAACCTTGAATTGGTTCAACCGTTGGTTCAACCAAATGTTTTCAACCTGATACTCTCAACTTCAAATATGCACTGTTTAATCTTCTACAGCCGGTCACCCAATGAGTCTTCATACACTTTGACTGCTACAGCTGATCAACATTTGTATCCGCAGAAGGTGAACTTCTAACACACTCTACATGAAATGTATATTCATATACAATTGCAATATACATAGGAGATATACCTCCAGTGAAATAACACCAAAAATATAATGCCGAGGATGTCCACGACAACCAAACTCGCAGTCTCTAGTTTGTTGAGTCCTAGCAAATAGAGATGCTAGGCTCTCTATTGCAAAAATTCCTCCAGAGATTGTGTTAGCACAGTAAAAATTTGAAATTTTTACTATCTCCTTACTCCATCATATTTGAATAAACCCTGAAGAATATCCAAAAAAAAAAGACCATAATAAAAAAATTTTCTCACAAGGTGTCTATGGATAAGCGGTGCCAAATTTCATCAAAATCAATCCATCGGCAAGAGATTGTGTTGCTTACACCGATACATAAGGATCGTTTGAAAACAACCATCGGCGTGAGAATAGAGATCGGAAGAAGAATTATGGAAGTCACCGATGGAGTGAATAATGCCAATGACATTACATCGGCAAGAAAGGCAAGTGGTCATACCGATCGGTATGAAAAATACCTATCGGATAAATTTTAAAAGTTGCCCCGACGGTATATATCACACCGATGAAGCATTTCGGCAGGAGTCTCACCGAACATCCTGTGGGGGTAACAAAGCAAATAGTCATCGGCGAGAAATAAACTATCGGGATAGCAAACAAGTAAGTCTCTGATGATTAGAGTCTTAGCGATAAGAAAGCTTTCAGCGAGACTCACAGCGATACACATACCTATTGGGATAACTCAGTATATCGGGACAAGGGAATTAGGTCTCGCCGATTTACAAGTCACGGCAATCAAAAGGCATCGGTGACACTTTAACATACTCTGTCTGATGAAGGATATGAAAAGGGCCATCGGGGAGATGATTTGGATCGGGATATCTTGAAAAAACTATCCCGATAGAACAATTCATTCCGATAAGAATAAAACTTATACTTGTTGATACTCTAGCGGCGAGACAATAGCAAAGTCATCCCGATCCAAGGTAAAAATGACTATCGGTGAGACAACAAAGATCGGGGGAACACAGTTATACTATCCCGATAGTATTAATCACTCCGATAAAATCATATCGGTAGGACTCGCTATATCGCAGAGAGATCTAAAACCCTTGGCGATGAAGGAAGTCATGCCGATGGTCGCGCCCACTTAAGGTATGACATTACATAGCGTCGGGAAAACAATTGGAGGAAATGGTCACCCTTGATATAATCACCAGGAGCGCAGTTGATCTTACTGATTCTCACCGTGAGCAGGAGTATTTAGATCATCTGGCAAAAGTCTATTTATGGCTAAATAGAGCCTAATTAAGCTTATGTAATTATTGTTTATGTTGGTTAAATTCCCAAGAGACTTATTGAAGAGTTGTATCTCTTCATGAAAATATCTATATAAGTTTAAACAATCGATGCTGAAAAATCATCAGCAGTAGGAGATATTTTCATATATACATAATATACAATGTCTCAAATTGACTATGTTGCATATTTTGTTTGAAGAAGAAATTTGAAGTTCTCTGATTCAGTATTTCTATTTTGGTATCAGTTGCTTGTTGAAAATATTCAATTGTGTGGCTATCTCCATTTCTGCATTTCCTGGTTATTCAGATTAAGATATCAAGTATATAGTTAATCTGTCATTACACACTTGCTGTATATGTGTGATTAATTTGGTTGGTGTCCATCTGAGGAATTAAACCCTTCTAATTTAGTCGCAGTAGCCTGGAAGTAGTAAGTTAGGATTACTAAGTAGAGCCATACAATTAGGATTACTATTCTGTCTCCAGTAAAATATTATCTGTTAATCTTGCCCATTCATTTCATTTGGTTCCTTCAAGTAAGGATTAAAATACCTTCTGGTGAATTATAAGACAATTGATTATATTGGTTGGATTACTAAGAAGAGTTTGTCAATCACTTCCTTGCACGTTTATACAAGCTATAAACCAAAACTGTGCCAAGCAATTAGAATTATTACCATTAAGAAACTACTGGTCTAGGTCCTTCAAATTGACTCTGTTACCCAACAAGGCACTAGTCTCATTCAACTCATTATTTAAAACCTTGATATTGCTTATACAATTTCTGCCAATCATTTATTAAACATTATACATAGAATTAAGTAGTCAGCTTCTTTTTCATCTATCTTACATCCTATGCCATTATAGATAGATCTAGTTAGTTCACTCATCCACTGCTTTAATATTTCAAGGTTCACCCACCTAGGTGTAGCAGGACCTAAAGTGTAGGAAATCATCAAACCTTGAAGGTTGATTTCGTCAAGTTAGTTCAAAAACGTTGCAAATCCAGACATAGAGCCTGGCATCCTCTTAGGATCAGCAACTTGCATTTTTGAGACTTAACAAATTGGCGACTCCACTGGGGACTTAGTAAGAAGACCTTAGAAATTAATCCTTTCTTGCATAGAGTCATTTCAAAATTTTAATTTGCTAACTCTGCTGGTGACAAGAACCCTACAGATAAAAATATAAACTTTTCCTATTCAATAGGTGGCGACTCTAGTTACAATTACAACAAAAATTTCAAATGGATGGTAGGAGATCCAAGATGGAAGGTAAAAATTTGCAGTCATCTCCACCCCTTAGAAACATTTCCAAAAGAAATGTGAATTTAAAGCATTCCCATCAAGATAATAATCTGGACATCCAAGAGAATGATTCAGAACAAAATATTGCAATTCACAACAAATTCACACCTCTGCATGATTCAAATGAGAACCTCAGTGGAGCAACTGATGATATTTTGGCAAGGTACAGACCCACTCCTCAAGAACAGCGAGATCATGATGCAAAGGTCATGAGGGATATTGATAGGAACCAAGCTGAACATGATTTCAAGATCTCATTTGACCAGGGAGAAGAGATAGAATATGAATTTTCAAATCAGGGAATGAATGACAATCCAGAACATCAGGAAATAAATAATCAAGACATGAGTGATGAGCAACAGGAAATACTCATGCTCAGGAAAGAACTTGAAAGATACAAGATACAAGAGGAGAAGGAGTTGTTGCAGCAAGAAATTCAACAGAGAAAAAATAAAGCCAAAACAGCTCCCCCAAAATATGTACCTCCGCATAGAGGGAATATTTCAAGAAATACACAGCAAAATACAGGTGGTTTTCAAAATTCACATGCTTCTGGAAGTCATCAGAACATTATTCCCCAAAACCCTAGACCACCTCCCATACGTAATACATCTCAACATATGGCAAATAATTACCCACCCCCTGGTCAACAATATTATAGGCCACAAAACCAACACATAAATCCCCATATGAACCAACATCAACAGTATGCATATCATCAGCCACCAGGTGGATATAATTATTATCCCAATCCACCACATCTCAACTTCCCTCCCCAAAACCTTGCTAATATATGCAGTCAATTTGATTTAACTGGATATCAGTTATATCCATATCCTATGGATAGTACTTGGAGAAACATGGTTCCCAAGTTTACTAGAAATAATGCAGTATCTGCAGAAGATCATATCAGAAGTTTTAATGCTTTTGTACAGGATATAGGTATGGATTGGGAAGACATTAGAATGAGGTTATTTATGATGTCCCTCACTGAAGATGCCAGAGATTGGTTTAATAGCTTGCCCGATGCATCAATCAATTCAATTACTGATTTCCATAACCAGTTTAAGGATCAGTATGGTAACCAATACGCTCCTGAGTTTGCACTACATGAACTAATAAGTATATAGAAGTATCAAAATGAATCAGTATTTGATTTCAACTTGAAGTTTTCCAAGCTACATAATAAGGTACCACATGGAGCCAAGTTATCTAACCAGGCAGCACTGAGTATCTATATGAAAGCATTTGACCCCAAAACAGGATATGAACTCAGAAACCGGTGTCCTGCAACATTGGCTGAAGCACAGAAAGTAGCCATAACTATCGAAAATAATAGGAAGGCTGCAGGAATGCTCAGTAAAAGGGACAATCATAGAAATCTTCAGAATCCAAATGCTCAACAGATTAAACCAGAGGGTCAGCATAGGCATGATAGACCTAGGTTACATGATATGCCTTACAATACAAATTGGAAGGATGGAAGACCTATTGACAACAACAGAAAGCAGCCATATGGAAAGGATACTCCTGATCCCTTGAAGAGAAACATGGCACATATGGCAGAAAATAAACCTTGGTGTTTTGTATGTAACTTGCCACATTCACCTGAATACTATGAGGTAGCTAAATCAATACAGCAAGAGGAAATGCTATACATCTACAATAGGGATAATCACACCATCAATATGATGCAGGATACACCATGTGTAGTAATAGAAGATTATTCTTCTTCAGAAGAAGAAGGATATGAGTATGATGTAGGGAACCAAAAATATCATATTAACATGGGGGAACAGCAGGTATTCTCAGACCAGGAAGATAGTTGTAACAACAAGTCATGTGGTCAATGGAGAAAACCTACTGAGGATGAAAGAGAAGCTCTCACAGTGGCTGCAGTGGCTCAAGCTCGAAACACTTATAACTTAAGGAATAGAACAACAAATGTTGGGCAGGGAACTCCTGGAAGTGTATTTATAAAAGACCAGAATAACAAAGAAAATAATACAAAATCATCACCTAAAGAACCAGGAAAAGGGGGATAAAAATAAAATGAAAGGAAATCAAGAAAAAGAAAACACAAAAACAGAAAAGAATGACCAGATCATAACCCCTCCTTTTGACATTGCACAGGTAGTGTCTCAGGTGAAGATATCAGTCCCACTCCTAGAAATGATGAAAATAGATAAATATAGGAGTACAGTTGTCAAGATGATTTCTGATACACCAAATTCAAAACATAAAGGGTTTGAAAAAACAACAAATAATGTGCATCAAGAAAATTTTAAGATGCCTGAGGTATACCTTGGTGACACACTTACAAAAAATCCCTCACAGGTAGATCCATTCTATACTACACTAGTAATCAAGAACAGAATAATCAGAAATTGTATGATTGATTCAGGTGCTGCTATGAATATCATGCCTATAGCAGTGATGAAAGAATTGGGGATGTGGGTTGATACTACGTATGGCCAGTGTTATGCAATGGATAACAGATCTATTCTAGTAGTTGGTATTATGAAAGATGTAGAGATAAAACTTGCTTCACATCCTGAAGCAACATATAACATTGACATCACTGTGGTTGATATCCCACCGTATTATGGAATGCTGTTATCAAGGCAGTGGGCTGCAATGGCAGGAGGCAATGTTCAATTAGATCTATCATATGCCACCATACCAGTAGGTGACAAGGAAATTAAGTTGTGCAGAGAACCAAGGTATGACAATATTATAGAAAGAATGGACCAGCATCCGGTGAATTTCTTTTGTGACACAGATTTAGGAGTTTTCAAAGTTGGAGAAACTACCCCAGAATTGCATAACACTGACCCAATACACACTGAATCTATGAAAAGAGAAAATGATTTGTGGAAAATGTATTTCGATGGTGCATGCAGCAAGATAGGAAATGGGGCCGGAGTAGTTTTTATCTCACCAGGAGGTAAAACGTTCAAATACTCTTTCTTATTGACATTTGAATGCACCAATAACGTAGCTGAGTATGAAGCCCTACTCATTGGCCTAAACATAGCCACCAAATACAAAATAACAAAGTTGGCTGTCTATGGTGATTCTGAATTGGTCATCTCCCAAGTAAGAGAAAAATATTTATCTAAGAATAAAAGATTAAGATAGTACAGAAATGCAGTTTGGGATAGTGTTGAATTATTTGATGCTTTTTCAATCAGCTGGGTTGATAGGTCTAAAAACATCATGGCAGACTTTTTAGCAAACATTGCATTAAAGAGAGATGATGTAACATTAGGAGGGATCACAGAAGTAGAATTTAAAACTAGACCTACCATCCCTGATAATATACAGAACTGGCAAGTGTTTGATAGCGATGCTGATATAATCAATTTCTTACATTGTGCTGATTATTATGAAAATCAAGAAATTGATTTCAGTGCATTTGTGGAGGAACACGATGGGAAAGAAACCCTTTTTGGCCAAGAAGTGGTTCAACTGAAGACAAATAAGATACCCAAAGGGCTTATTGCATTAGAAAAAGCATTTGATGGGCATGATAGATACAAAAAGAAAGAAACACCAGTGATACCTGAGAACCTTGAGGAAGTGAATTTGGGGACTCAGACAACCCCAAAAAATGTATATATTGGAAGGAATCTTGACCAGAAAATCAGAAATAGAATCATCAATCTACTTAGGAAGTACAGGCATGTGTTTGCTTGGTCATATGATGACTTAAAGGCATATAGAGAGGATTTATTTCAACATGAGATACCACTCAAGCCAGATGCAAAACCATTCAGATAGAAACAAAGGCCGATTAATCCTATATTGGCTCTGAAAATGCTGGAGGAACTTACAAAGTTAAGGGATGGAGCTATAATCAAACCTATTAGACTTTCTTCCTGGGTCTCAAACTTAGTACCTGTCAGGAAAAAGAATGGTGACATTAGACTATGTGTGGATTTCAGAAACCTGAATAAATCTTCCCTCAAAGATAATTATCCTCTTCCCAATATGGAGGCGATATTGCAGAAAGTTACTGGATGTGAATTGCTATCCATGATGGATGGTTTCTCCGGCTACAATCAGGTAAAGGTTAAGGAGTCTGAACAATTTAAGATGGCATTCACCACTCCGTGGGGAACATATGTATACTTGAGAATGCCATTTGGATTAACTAATGCTGGGGCAACATTTCAAAGAGCGATGGATGTAGCTTTTGCTGAATTGATCAATAAGATTATGATAGTGTATCAAGACGACTTAACAGCATATTCAAAAAGGGCTGAAGATCATTGCACACATCTAGAACAAATATTTGTCAAAGCCCTAGAATATGGAATATCATTAAATCCTAAAAAATGCCATTTTGCAGTAACAGAAGGAAAATTGCTTGGCCATATAGTTTCAAAGGAAGGAGTTAAAATAGATCCTGAAAGGGTGAAAGCAATTGATCAGGTCCCTATTCCAAAAAATGTAAAAGCTATACAATCATTTTTTGGTTAGATAAATTTTGTCAGAAGATTTATACCAAATTTCGCAGAGATTGTTTGTCCTATATCAAGAATGCTGAAGAAGAACTCAGATATGAAATGGACAACAGAAACAATGGAAGCATTTGGTAACATTAAGGAGGCCATCAAGCAAGCTCCAGTCTTAATATCCCCTGACTTCGGTAAACCTTTCCAACTCTTTTCATTTGCTTCCTATCATACAGTAGCAGCAGTGTTGTTGCAGAAAAATAATGATGGATATGAACAGCCTATCTCTTTCTTTAGCAAGTCCCTTCAGAATGCAGAGTTGAAGTATGACATTATTGAAAAACAGGCATATGCATTGGTAAAAGCAGTAAAAAATTTTAGACCATATTTTGTGGGGGCTAAAATCATAGCATATGTTCCTAATGCTGCAGTGAAGGATGTACTGATCCAAACTGAGGTCACCGGTAGGAGATGTAGGTGGATCAATAGGATTCAGGAATTCAACATTGAAATCCAAATCACTAAATTAGTAAGAGGACAGGGTCTTGCCAAATTGATGGCTGAAAGTAATCTAGAAGCTTCCCAGATATGTAATGTTGATGCAAGTACCAGTATTGAACACACTCCATGGTATACTGATATAGTATATTATCTAAAACATATGAAGTGTCCTGAAGGATATGATGATAATAAAAGAAGGACACTCAAACTACAAGCTTCAAAATATGTACTCATTGGTGGGGATCTCTATTGGAAAAATAGAGATGGTGTTCTACTATTATGCTTGGATGAATATCAATCAGAACATATTATGAAGGAGTTGCATGAAGGCATGTACGGAGGACATTTTTCAGCAAAAACCGCAGCCCACAAGATCCTGAGGGCCGGGTACTATTGGCCTAAAGTCTTTAACGATTCATACCAGTACACTAGAAAGTGTGAAGCATGCCAAAAGTTCTCAGGGAAGTTAAAGTATCAGGGGGCACTACCCTTAAAACCTATGCAAGTTGAGGCTCCATTTTATCAGTGGGGTATTGATTTTATAGGTGAAATTTCAGAGAAATCGAGTGGGGGACACCGATGGATTTTAGTGGCTACTGATTACTTTACAAAATGGGTGGAAGCAATCCCAACCAGACAGGCTACAAGCAAAGTTGTGATAAATTTTCTAATGGATAACATCATATGCAGATTTGGTACTCCTGTAAGACTGATTACCGATAATGGGATGTGCTTTAGATCTGATGAATTCAAAGGTTTTTGCAGCACACATAGTATCACTGTTTCTTATGTTGCTTCTTACCATCCACAGGCCAATGGACAAGCTGAATCAAGTAATAAGAGCCTGTTGAAAATCATAAAAAGAATGTTGGATAGAAATAAGAAGGCTTGGGATTCAAAATTAAGAATGGCAGTGTGGGCTGACAGGATTACTATAAAAAGGGCAATTGGGAGATCCCCTTATGAATTGGTATATGGAACCCAAGCAAGGTTACCATTAGAAAATCTTATACTAGTATACAAATTCATTCTTCAGGAAGACTTGAATATCCCTGAACCAATGGAGGAAAGGTTGGAACAATTGGCAGAGCTTGATGAAACAAGAAGAATAGCTCAGAGACAGAATATTAAATTACAATCACAGGTAAAATATCTCTTTGACAAGAAGGCCAGAGAAAGAAAGTTTGAAATAAATGATCTGGTACTAATGTGGAATGCAAGATGTCAGGACAAAGGAAAACATGGAAAATTTGAAGCCCTATGGTTGGGTCCTTTTGTTATCACTGGCAAGGGAGGTGATGATTCTTACTATGTACAGAATATGTCAGGAGAGGAGCAGGAATTGCCTGTACATGGGCAATACTTGAAGCAGTTCTTTTCATAAACATGTACAAAGAGAATTGAGTGTTGCCAGTGCATGGACAACATTCAAATAATTCTCAAAAATATCTTATTCCATGCACAGTAGTCTAGGAATCATTCCCGCTCCCCATCATTTGTTCCTTTCCTTTTCCCAGTTTCATAAAAACCTCACCCCAAAATAATAAAATATGTGGTCTACTTCCCCAGGAGATCTGGATCCTTGTTATACTCACAGGGAGTATACATCCTAGACAGAGCCACTGTTAGCATAGTAAAAATTTGAAATTTTTACTATCTCCTTACTCCATCATATTTGAATAAACCCTGAAGAATATCCAAAAAAAAAAGACCATAATAAAAAAAATTTCTCTCAAGGTGTCTATGGATAAGCGGTGCCAAATTTCATCAAAATCAATCCATCGGCAAGAGATTGTGTTGCTTACACCGATACATAAGGATCGTTTGAAAACAACCATCGGTGTGAGAATAGAGATCGGAAGAAGAATTATGGAAGTCACCGATGGAGTGAATAATGCCGATGACATTACATCGGCAAGAAAGGCAAGTGGTCATACCGATCAGTATGACAAATACCTATTGGATAAATTTTTAAAAGTTGCCCCGACAGTATATATCACACCGATGAAGCATTTCGGCAGGAGTCTCACCGAACATCCTGTGGGGGTAACGAAGCAAATAGTCATCGGCGAGAAATAAACTATCAGGATAGAAAACAAGTAAGTCTCCGATGATTAGAGTCTTAGCGATAAGAAAGCTTTCGGCGAGACTCACAGCGATACACATACCTATCGGGATAACTCAGTATATCGGGACAAGGGAATTAGGTCTCGCCGATTTACAAGTCACGGCGATCAAAAGGCATCGGTGACACTTTAACATACTCTGTCTGATGAAGGATATGAAAAGGGCCATCGGGGAGATGATTTGGATCGGGATATCTTGAAAAAACTATCCCGATAGAACATGTCATTCCAATAAGAATAAAACTTATACTTGTTGATACTCTAGCGGCGAGACAATAGCAAAGTCATCCCGATCCAAGGTAAAAATGACTATCGGTGAGACAACAAAGATCGGGGGAACACAGTTATACTATCCCGATAGTATTAATCACTCCGATAAAATCATATTGGTGGGACTCGCTATATCGCAGAGAGATCTAAAACCCTTGGCGATGAAGGAAGTCATGCCGATGGTCGCGCCCACTTAAGGTATGACATTACATAGCGTCGGGAAAACAATTGGAGGAAATGGTCACCCTTGATATAATCACCAAGAGCGCAGTTGATCTTACTGATTCTCACCGTGAGCAGGAGTATTTAGATCATCTGGCAAAAGTCTATTTATGGCTAAATAGAGCCTAATTAAGCTTATGTAATTATTGTTTATGTTGGTTAAATTCCCAAGAGACTTATTGAAGAGTTGTATCTCTTCATGAAAATATCTATATAAGTTTAAACAATCGATGCTGAAAAATCATCAGCAGTAGGAGATATTTTCATATATACATAATATACAATGTCTCAAATTGACTATGTTGCATATTTTGTTTAAAGAAGAAATTTGAAGTTCTCTGATTCAGTATTTCTATTTTGGTATCAGTTGCTTGTTGAAAATATTCAATTGTGTGGCTGTCTCCATTTCTGCATTTCCTGGTTATTTAGATTAAGATATCAAGTATATAGTTAATCTGTCATTACACACTTGCTGTATCTGTGTGATTAATTTGGTTGGTGTCCATCTGAGGAATTAAACCCTTCTAATTTAGTCGCAGTAGCCTGGAAGTAGTAAGTTAGGATTACTAAGTAGAGCCATACAATTAGGATTACTATTCTGTCTCCAGTAAAATATTATCTGTTAATCTTGCCCATTCATTTCATTTGGTTCCTTCAAGTAAGGATTAAAATACCTTCTGGTGAATTATAAGATAATTGATTATATTGGTTGGATTACTAAGAAGAGTTTGTCAATCACTTCCTTGCACGTTTATACAAGCTATAAACCAAAACTGTGCCAAGCAATTAGAATTATTACCATTAAGAAACTACTGGTCTAGGTCCTTCAAATTGACTCTGTTACCCAACAAGGCACTAGTCTCATTCAACTCATTATTTAAAACCTTGATATTGCTTATACAATTTCTGCCAATCTTTTTTTAAACATTATACATAGAATTAAGTAGTCAGCTTATTTTTCATCTATCTTACATCCTATGCCATTATAGATAGATCTAGTTGGTTCATTCATCCACTGCTTTAATATTTCAAGGTTCACCCACCTAGGTGTAGCAGGACCTAAAGTGTAGGAAATCATCAAACCTTGAAGGTTGATTTCGTCAAGTTAGTTCAAAAACGTTGCAAATCCAGACATAGAGCCTGGCATCCTCTTAGGATTAGCAACTTGCATTTTTGAGACCTAACAGATTGGATCCTCTGTCCTGTTCCGCCAGAGACAAACAAAAAGAAAACAAAATAGAAAACTATGTGCAGGATCCATTCCACTAATTTCAAAGAAATCCACCAATGGAATGGTCTCAATCTGGCATCTTTGACAACAAAAAATTAGATTATATACAGAACACTTTGACACAAAAATATATGTAGAATAATTCGGTACATAGGAAATTTACACAGGACACAGAACTTGTAAAAATGAACTGATAGAATTTTCTATTCTTTAATCAAAAATTCATCCTCTCCTCTCTTCTTCCAAGAATATGTTTATATTCTCTTCACATCCAGTACCAACCGGAATACCAAAGGTTGGAGTCGTTACAACTTCCAACCGGAATACCAAAAATCACACGACACATGTATGGCATACAACATGATTTAAAACACATTAACAAGACACCTAAACATAATGCACTTGATTTAATCATCCATGTACCCCAATTGCCCAAGATGTTCAAATTGGCTTATCAGGATGCCAAATTTGTAACACTAGTTCACATGATGGGGGTTTTATTACAAACATGAAATCACAACACAAGTCCTATAGGACAACACGAACAAAAAATAGAAATGCATAAAATATGATAACATATTAATACCTTAGTCTTCTCCCTTAGATGTATATTTGGCTTGTTGAAGGGGTGCTCCTGCACCACATGTGATTGAAGTATGTGCAACAACTTGCAATGCTAGAGTGTGTTCCAGAGTGCTTAATTATTTCAAAATTAGAAGAGAAGCCTATAAAATCTTTTTTGCATATTCTGCAATCATTTTAGGGATTTTAGAAACTAATCTGTTAATTGTAATATTTTATAAACTAAGGGTATTTAGAAAATTAATCTTTTATTGTCTTGTTTTAGGCAATGTTGAACCATTAAATAGATTTGGTTGCATATATGGAATAAATAGAATATGTTTAGGGTTGTGTATTTATGGACATAATCTCAAAACACCCTTGATCAATACTTTCACTTGTTACTTGTATTTTGCCATCATTTCTTATTCCTCTTTCTCCAAAACCTCTACCATGCTCCTCAATCTATTCACCTCACTTTTCAACGTATTTAATCCTTGGGAATGTGATAGGATGAGGCATAAGTTCTCTAGGGTTGTTGTGGTCTACCTTGTATTAATTAGCTAATGTGCCTTGATCATGGAATTCCTTTAATAGCTCGGCATAGTTGATAGAATTGCTAGGTGAATTAAACCTCTAGAAATCTTGTTTCTTAAAGTTGCAATTTAATATTAGGGTTGTCTTTGTTTAGACATATTCTAATAGCATTCTAATATTATATGCATTTAGTTTTGCTTATACAGTTATATTTAGATAGTATTTACAAAATTGTCTAGATTATTAATGAAAACTACATCAGTGTAAATAGTGGTTTAGTTTAATAATGGTGAATTTTGTAGCCATCAGTTATATCATTCATGTATTATGATTATTAATACGTTATTGTATGATTTTAATTGTGGTGATAGTCCCTCACTATGATAAGAATTGCATTTTATAAATTGTTGTGTTATAATATGTATGCCTTAGGGTTAATTGCATGTTGTTCGCAATCACTTTAATTAGATGAAACTAAATAAGTCTTGGGATCTTTTGGGTTAAATATTGTTACTTGTGGGCACTTATATCATATGATCATGTTAGTAACTGATATTAGTAGTTAGAATATTATTGTTCTACATTGTTGAGAAACATTCACTTTATAATTGTTAGATGATTGATCATGTTTGAATTAATGTTACATTATTTAAGACCCATAACTAGTGCATCATATCATATGTTGCATTTGTGGTATTGTAATTCAAATATTGATGAGGGATCTTAGTTAATGATGTGCATTCAAGAGTGAATATGATGTGAGACCATTGTGTTTTAGTGGTGTTGATCATTTGTGTCATTTGGGGTAGTTGATTCCAAAGGCCTAGGAGGGTGTGATTGTGTGGGAGTTGGCTATGTGTGCATCATGTGAGTTGAGTGAAATGCAATCTTGGAATGTTGTCCCTATTCATGTTGGTATGATACATGTACAAGATGGATAATGCCTTTACTCAGTGTACCTATTCACATGGTTATGATGACTATGCAAGATGGGTAATGCCTTGCTCTGTGTGATGTGAAATGATGTATATTTTGTGTTGTAAATGCATCATGATGAGAAATGTGATAGTTCATGCTTGGTTTATGTTATGGGCTTTGAGAATCTAGATGCAGTGAAGGGGGAGTGGCTTTCAATGTGGGGTCAGCGCCCAAAGTGGCTTGGCAGGGTAACCCATTGCAAGTTGTTAATCTAGTGATAACCTAATAATAAATTTAGAGGGTTGGGTAGTTTTCACACTAATTAAGATAATTGGATGCCTCACCCATTCTTGTAGTTCTCGTTCAAGCTAAGGATGGGATCAGAAGGCCTGGTTGGAAAAATCAACTTCCTTGTCCTCACGAAAGGAATGTTGGTTCTGCATGTGTCACCCTATGGGGCCGGTGTCTAGTGAGAGGCTGTCAGGGTAACCATAGATGGGGGTCAGCGTCTAGTGAGAGACTGTCAGGGTAACCCATGTCAGGGCCATGCAATGACAATCTTCCCTACTGCAACCTAGCATTCCCTAATTATGTTCACCCCATATGTTGTCTGAATGCCTCTAAAAGTGATGTTTGAGTTGCTTGTGATGTTCATATTGACCCATGTTGTATTGGAGTCATGTGTAGTCCTGCACCTGTTAGTCTACTATCTTCTTGATTGTTTGCCAAAGTGAGACCTTATGTTATCTCCTAGGACGGGAGCTGGACCTTAGGGTTCCACATGGTTGGGTGGTTTTCCTTTTTCTCCATTAGTTTTTTCCCTTGCAATTATTCATGTGTGAGATGGATGTATCTCATGTATCGGACCTTCCAGAGCTTGTTCTAGCTTGAGGAGATAGTTACTCATGTTCTTATTCTATCCATGTATATCAGATGAATCATGAACTATAAGCTTGATGTTTACATTCCAATATTATCAAGAAGAGTGATAGTGTAAACAATATAATGTTGTACTCTTATGTAAAGAAATTAGAATGTGCACTTGTAGTTCTATTTGCATGATCTTGATGATTACTTATCTGATGTTATAATATGGAAATGTATGTGTTTATTCAATTGATGCAATTAGATTTAGAATGAACTATGGTTGTTAGTTAATTCATAATGCTAGTTAGATCTTATTGATAGTTTGTTAGTAATGCATCCATGGAACCCTAGGGGATAAGCTTAACTTGATGTTATGAATAAATATGATTTACATTTCTTTGTTATTTCTTTCCTTAAAAAAAAATTGTCCCTTTTGTATAGCATAGTCGAGTTGTTCTCTAGGGTTTCTTGGCATGGAGTTACATTTTGTATTAGAGCCAGGTTGCAACACTAGGACCTCTAGATTATTGTTGTTTCTCTAGGTAAGCATTTTTCTCCATGTGGTGAGTTGGTAATAGTACCTCTCACCTATGTGCCTTTGTATGATGTTAGAAGTGTTGATAACTGAGAGGGGGAGTGAATCAGTTATCTTGATTATTCTAACTTTCTGTTCTTCTTTAACAACTAGTGCAGCATCAAATTAAATACGCATGCATGACCATGAAAGCATAAATACACATAACACAATGATTTTGATGTGGAAAACTGATGCAGAGCATCTAGGACAGCAGAAGCATGTTTCACAACTTCAATGGAAGGTCTTTCAAGCTTACTGTTTTCTTCTGACAGAGATCAAACTTCACTTAAGGCAGGGTTCCAACTCAAAACTACACATATTCTTGATACCAAGAGAGGGAGGACTTTAGGGTACACCTTCCAAGAAGCCTAACTCAAGCTAACATACCATCTAGCCCACTATGCAGGGTCTGCAGGATAGCAGTCTCACTGACTGTCACAATACTACTGCTCCATAGTCACAATAACCTCCTTGGGGTAATCTTCATTAGCACAACTCAATCTCATTGCAATCATACCAAATCTATAATATACACTCATTAGCAAAGCAATAACATGACAAACAAATCTATTACCTTCTTGATAGTGGCTGTCTCCAAGCCTTCTCTGCAGTGTCTGTCTCCAGGAGGCCTATTACCTTCTTGCAGTGACTACCTCCATATTTCTTGTCATAGGATCATTTCTAGATCTAGAGGCATCTTGCATCATTGGCCTTTCACAACATCTCCACTTCCTCAGTTACTGATCACCACCCTTCTACTTCCTCAGTCATTAGTTATCACCTATTTGTTGTTGTCCTCCTCCAACTTCCAATACATGACTCTTGATGGGCCATTTACATGGCAAGCTCCACCCTACACCGTTCTCCTGCCTCTGTAGCCTTCACCAACCTCTACCCTGACTATGTTACATTCCATTCCACTGATCACAAATAGGAAAGATCAGTGGAATGAAGAAATACCCATCGGGCTACTCAGAAAAACCCTAATTCAGGGTTTAGGACAGTTTGTGGAGAATCAATGATTTCTCACCCCTAGTTTGGTGTCAAGCCTTCAAACCACTTGCAAGGGATAGAGGACTCTCCACCCTAACCAACCATCACAAATACCAACCTCCACCAAGCTGTACAGGTACAGATTATTGCAGAAAACAACGATTTTCTAACTGTGACAGCAGATTTAAGATTAGTTTGGGGGAAAGCAACAATTTCTTTCACCTAGTTTACTATCATGACCTCAAACAATGTTCAAATCAAAGCTATCTCCTTCCACTATCCATCTAATATGCCCAAATGCTAAGACAGTTTTGTACATGAGTACAGTATGGTAGGAAACAGTAACAAAACATAGAAATATGCAGAAAAAATAGTTTCTTTATCTCATTTCACTTCAAAACTTCTTCACACCTCCTAAATGGATTATTTCTTAGCTTTTTGAAGCCTCCTTGATGCCTTGCACAAGATGGAGGGTAGTTGAACTAATGGGGGGGAGTGAAAACTATTCAACTGCCCAAACTTACAACGAATTACAATTTGTAACTGTCCTCTTTAGGACTGTATTGATAGTTTTGTCTAAACAATGTTTTGTTTAACAATTGGTTAACCTTGGACAAGGTTTGTAACCCACCTCCTAACCTTTGACATGCCTCTATAGGCTTACAAACATGAAGACTTTAATGACTGTCCTATATGCCTCAATAAAGGCTTACATAAATGACTATTGCAACCTACCTATTACAACATGACTATCCTCCCTAGGACTTACAACAAGACTATAGATTCTAGCTATTTGGACATAGTCTATTTACATGCATGGCTTTCAATCCTTCTTACAACATTTAATGGTCTCAAGGACCTTATTTAAACAAAACAAACTACTTGAAGATCAACCCAATCCTAGATGTCTTGGTGCTCCTGCACCATACTCCCCGGCATAATGAAAACTCTTGTCCCAAGAGTTATGGGATCTGCTTCAACCATTCTTTAATCTTGTTGGGATGTTCCTCTGACTAGGAAACATGAACTCTCCAAGAGTTATCTTCTTCCTCCTCCAACCTACATGGCTCCTGTAAACAGTGTTAGTACCATAAAACTTGTTTTGGTATCCTTGTCTAGGACCTTGCTACTGCAATGCTTCTGTTCTTCCCAACTTGAAGTTCTGATTTCTTTCTCCCTGTACTATCTACTGTTTGCCTTCCTTCTTCTGCTTCCTTATAGGACAGTCAATGTTCCCAATCTTGACATAACTCAAGTCCCAAACCTGCTACTCTTTAGGACTGCCTTCCACCTTCTTCTGCTACAACTGTTCCTGCTGTTTGCAATCATCCTTAACCTGCACATTCACCTTCAACTTCTCTCCAAAACAAATGGTAACATGTTCCTTCTTGTCTTCACAAGGTAAAGGCACTAATTTGAACTTTCTACCATCTTTGTGTACCAAATAGTTATTAGTGTAACCATCATGAATTGTCCTTCTCAAATGTTGCCATGGTCTACCTAAAATGATATGCCCACATGTCATTGAAATGATATCACACAAAACATAATCCTGATATGGACCAATTGAAAAATCAACATATGCCTTCTTACTAACCATTCTTGCTGCTCTTGACTCACCCAAGTGACATTGTAAGGATTAGGGTGATAAAATGTTTTCAATCCCAACTTATGCACCATTTCCCAAGAAACTAGATTATCATGAGAACCTGAATCTATAATCAACTTGCATATCTTTCCATGGCTTAAACAATTAGTTTTAAAAATAGATACCTGTGGTGGTTGCTACATTTTACCTTTTTCCACCATGAGCATTTCTCCAACCATTACTAGAGAGGCTGACAACATTTCCAATTCTTCTTGCTTCTCCTCCTCTTGTGCCAAGTGAACTCTTCTATCCTTGCTCTTGTCAACATCATCCTTCTTAGGACATTTGAAAGATGTGTGTCCCACTTCATTGCAATGATAACATCTACCTGTGAATACTCCTCTTCCTGATCCAAATCTACCTCCACCTCTATATCCACCTCTCTAATCCACAGAAAACTCTTACCTTTCTCATTGATGTTCTGTACTTCATTAGTAGGTCTGCCCCTACCTCTATATCCTCTACCACTACCTCCTTGTCTTTCTTGCTTCCTCTTCACCCTCTCTTCAGCCCTGATGGCTAATTGAAAACATTCTCCAAGTGATTTTGGTATTGTTAAGCCAATCTCATCCTACAAGTTATACCTAAGCCCATTAGGGTATCTTGCCACTTTCTCTTCTTCATCTTCCAATCCTCCTCTAATACTAAGCTTATGAAATTGCTCAGTATAGGACATAACATCCATGTCCTTTTGTTTCAAATTCTGCCTCATCCTCTTTGTTTGAATGGAGTAATTAGAGGGAAGCAATTGGTCCTTCATCATATCCTTCATCCTACCCCAAGAAGTGATTCTTGTTCCACCTCTAGCCACTCTTTTTGTTTGCACACTACTCCACCATGTAAGTGTTGTTCCTCTCAGTTTTGTTTTTGCAAATTTGATCTTCTTCTCATCACTCATCTCCTCATACTCAAAGAAATTTTCCAGAGCATCTATCCACCCTAATACCTCTTCACTATCCATCTTCCCTTGATAGGTAGGTTACTCTATGTTTGCCTTTGTTCCACTTCCTTGGACTGCCTTCAGCGATCTCACAAACTTCTTCTCTTCAGCATCCAACTCATCCTCAGGAGGATTCTCATCTGCCTCCTCATCTCCTTCTTGATCATCTTGCTCATCCCTTCTAGGATTCTTCTCTAATGCTTCCAATCTTGCTAAGATTGATGCATTCTCTCTTCTTACTTTCCTTAACTCTCTTTCCCTTGCAGCATCCTACTCTCTTCTATCCCTCAACTCTTTTTCTCTAGCCTCTAAGGCTTCTCTCAACTCATTGTTCTCCCTACCCATTTGAATCTTAGGAGGCATCCTTACAACTCTCACAAACCCTTACTATTTCACAAGATCTACTACTTCCTCAAAGACCTACTAGTGGCTCTGATGCCAATATGATGCAGAGCATCTAGGACAGTAGAAGCATGTTTCACAACTTCAATGGAAGGTCTTTCAAGATTACTATTTTCTTCTAACAAAGTCAAACTTCACTTAAGGCAGGGTTCCATCTCAAAACTACACATATTCTTGATACCAAGAGAGGGAGGACTTCAGGGCACACCTTCCAAGAAGCCTAACTCAAGCTAACATACCATCTAACCCACTATGCAGGGTCTGCAGGACAACAGTCTCACTGACTGTCACAATACTATTGCTCCATAGTCACAATAACCTCTTGGGGTAATCTTCATCAGCACAACTCAATCTCATTGCAATCATACCAAATCTATAATATGCACTCATTAGCAAAGCAATAACATCACAAACAAATCTATTACCTTCTTGATAGTGGCTGTCTCCAAGCCTTCTCTGCAGTGTCTATCTCCAGGAGGCCTATTACCTTCTTGTAGTGACTACCTCCATATTTCTTGTCATAGGATCATTTCTAGATCCAGGGGCATCTTGCATCATTGGACTTTCACAACATCTCCACTTCCTTAGTTACTGATCACCACCCTTCTACTTCCTCAGTCATTGGTTATCACCTATTTGTTGTTGTCCTCCAACTTCCAATACATGACTCTTAATGGGCCATTTACATGGAAAGCTCCACCCTACACCATTCTCCTACCTCTACAACCTTCACCAACCTCTATCCTGACTATGTTACATTACATTCCACTGATCACAAATAGGAAAGATCAGTGGAATGAAGAAATACCCATCGGGCTACTCAGAAAAACCCTAATTCAGGGTTTAGGACAGTTTGTGGAGAATCAATGATTTCTCCCCCCTGGTTTGGTGTTAAGCCTTCAAACCACTTGCAAAGGATAGAGGACTCTCCACCCTAACCAACCATCACAAATACCAACCTCCACCAGGCCGTATAGATATGGATTATTGTAGAAAATAGCGATTTTCTAACTGTGACAGCAGATTTAAGATCAGTTTGGCGGAAAGCAACGATTTCTTTCACCTAGTTTACTGTCATGACCTCAAACAATGTTCAAATCAAAGCTATCTCCTTCCACTTGTTGGATCTAGGGCATACAACTGAGAGGGGGGGGGTGAATCAGTTGTATAGAACTTGTTCTATTTCAAACACTTTATTCTCTGTTGTTAGTTAGCAGCATATCAAATAATCATTCATGGAAGCACAATACATAAACACAAGAACAGATAAGCATCAACACATTGAACACCAAGATTTTGACGTGGAAAACCCGGTTAAGGGAAAAACCACGGGGTGATTAACCCAAGATTTATTCTCTGTTAGAAGAATAAGGAAAAATGAATGGCACATGCCAATAAGGGCTCACTGCCCGAGCACACTGCTCACAAAGAGGCCCACTGCCTACAAGGAGACACACTGTCTACAAAGTGATAAAAATCACAGTCTTGAACTGGAGAATGACATCTCTACCATGTCCGGATCAGTTCCAATTAAGCCCAACAATCTCTGCTCTGCCTTTCGCACCTTTCTTCGCTATATCATACTCATCCACATGCCACACACTGAAATGAATTCACAAATCATTATTTATACAAGACATCGACTTAGGAACAAGCATCTAAGTCGGCAAACAACCATAGGAGTATCCGCAAGATGAATAACACATCCGGTCGGCTATCACAAGAACATTCGCAGGATGAACAACTCATCCGGTCGGCTAAACAGAGCAATAACTTCATCCGGAAGAATAACTTCAATTCCGGGCTCTACCATCAATGCGGACCAACAACACAACCTAAACATGATTCAAGAACCTTCACAAGTCTGTCTGAATGTCCGGATACATCCGCACTTCCTCTGCTTACTGGGATCTCTTGTCTTCCTCATCCGGAACTTCAAGAACACAGTCTGTCGCCACTGTCATAATGTAAGAGGTACTTCCGGACCTCCAAATCACACACAAATCAGGATGACACATCACAAGGACATCTCAAACACTCCTTCCAATCCGCAGATTATGATAATACAATTCCGGACCTCACCGGACCTTTTTGTGATCCTCTGTCACCTCCGGATACTTGCCGGACCCGGTTCTATACCGGCAGCCACAACGCCTTCAGATCTTCATGCGGACCTCTGAAATCTTAACTGTAGCATCTCAAGACTCATATCTACTAACCCTTTAATCCGCATCCTCCGGTTTGCAACCTATACAGTACATTTACCTTCTTCTCATCACTGTTCTTCACTGTTCCTGACTGAGTCTAATTTTCTCAATATCCTCAGCACACAGCTCATCAAATCCTTCTTGTCAATGCAATATGAGTATGTTGACATCAATGACAACACTGGCTTACCTCATACTTGCAACAATCTCCCCCTTTGTCATTGATGGCAACATATGATGTGAAAAACCATCAAGACAAGAACTTCTCTTTTCTGTCACAGCTCCCCCTATCAACAACAACTCTTCACATGTCTTCCTTTGCTGCTCCCCCTTTGATCATCAACCACTTGTTTTTCACATGTCTTCTCTCCCCCTTTGACATCAATGGCAAAGGGCTCATACTTGCAACTCTCATGCATCAGAATAATACCAGCTGCTCCCCCTTAGTTGCAGCTCCCCATTAGTCCGGATCACAAGATATGACTGTGATAGCCACCGGACTGATGCACATCAGTGCATCTTAGTTCATCACCGGAGGGGCCATGACCCCTAACTTCTCCCGGAGATATTCAAAAGAGTCCTTGGGAAGAGGTTTTGTAAAGATATCTGCAATCTGATCCTTGGAGGGAACATACTCCAATCTGACTTCTTCCTTGTTTACTTGTTCTCTCAAAAAGTGAAATTTGATAGATATGTGCTTAGTCTTAGAATGCAATACCGGATTCTTGGAAATATTAATTGCACTTGAATTATCACAGAAAATTGTAATAGGCTCCTCATATTCAACTTTGATGTCTCTTAGCATCTGCTTCATCCACAAGATTTGAGTGCAACTACCTGCTGCTGCAATGTATTCTGCTTCAGTTGTAGACAGAGATATTGCATCTTGTTTCTTGCTTAGCCAAGAAACCAATCTCTTCCCCAAAAAGAATGCTCCACCACTAGTGCTCTTCCGGTCATCCACATCTCCTGCCCAATCTGCATCTGTGTAAGCATGAAGAGAGAAATCCGGATCTCTAGGATACCATAGACCATACTCAACTGTCCCTTTCAAGTATCTAAAAATTCTTTTGGTTGCCATAACATGAGATTCTCTAGGATCAGCCTGGAATCTTTCCACAAGACCAACAGCTTGCATTATATCTGGTCTAGTTTGAGTGAGATACAACAATCCACCAATCATTGATCTATACTTTGTCTGATCTGCCTTTGGAGAATCATCATCTTTGCTTAACTTACATCCGGTTGCCATAGGAGTGTTCATAGGCTTTGAGTCTTCCATACCAAATTTTTTTAACAATTCTTTCACATATTTGGTCTGAGAGATGAAGATCCCTTCTTTTGTTTGAGTAATTTGCAGACCCAAGAAGAAATTCATTTCACCAAGCATAGACAATTCAAACTCACTTTTCATCTGATTTGCAAAAGTTTTACACATACTATCTCTTCCTCCAAAAATGATATCATCCACAAACACTTCAATAATCAGAATGTTTTCATGATCAATTTTGAAATATAAGTTGCTGTCAGCAGTACCTTTGTTGAATCCAATCTGCACAAGATGCTTATCCAACCTTTCATACCATGCTCTTGGGGCTTGCTTCAATCCATACAAAGCTTTCTTCAACTTGCAGACCATATCATTATTATCAGACAATTGAAATCCATCCGGTTGTTCAATGTAGACTTCTTCTTCCAGATCACCATTTAGGAAGGCAGACTTGACATCCATCTGATATACCTTGAAATCTTTGAAGGCAGCAAATGCAAGAAGTAATCTGACTGCTTCAATTCTTGCTACCGGAGCAAAAGTCTCTTCAAAGTCAATTCCTTCTATTTGAGAGTAGCCTTTGCAGACCAATCTAGCTTTGTTTCTGATTACTTCACCAGCTTCATTTAGTTTGTTCCGGAAGACCCACTTGGTTCCAATTACATTCCTGTCTCTAGGTCTGGGAACAAGATCCCAAGTATGATTTTTCTCAATTTGCATCAATTCATCTTCCATTGCTTTGGTCCAGTTTTCATCATTGCAGGCTTCATTTATTGTTTTAGGTTCAATCTTTGAAATCAGACAACATTCATTCTGATCTTGAGCAATATTCCTTCTAGTTTGTACACCTTTGCTTCTGTCACCTATGATCTGATCTTCAGAGTGATTCAGTCTTACATACCTTGGAATTTTGGGAGTATCCAGTACTGTTGTTTCTTGATCAGACTCATTCAAACCTAACTCTTCTTCCTGATTTACCGGATCAGGCTGACTCTGTTTCACCGGAGAGGATTGAGGTCCTTGAACACTATCTTGGTCATCTTCATCAAATTCATAAAATCTTGAAGGCTTCTCAATTCCTTCATCAACCTTTACATTGGTGCTTTCTATCATCTTCCTCAATCTCTTATTGTAACACCGGTATGCTTTGCTTTGAGTGGAGTAGCCCAAGAAAATTCCTTCATCACTTCTAGCATCAAACTTTCCTAGATCTTCATCTCTTTTAATATAACACTTGCTACCAAATACCCTGAAATATTTCACAGTAGGAGTGATGCCAAACCAAAGTTCATAGGGGGTCTTACCGGTGTTGTTTCTGATTTGAACTCGATTGAGAGTGTAGACTGCAGTGCTGATAGCTTCTTTCCAAAACATTTGAGGAACATTTGTTTCCAACATCATTGTCCTAGCAGCTTCCTGGATGGTCCGGTTCTTTCTCTCAACTACTCCATTCTGCTGTGGAGTCTTAGGAGCAGACAACTGTCTCCTTATACCCTGTTTCTCACAAAAGTCAATGAATTCACCAGATGTAAATTCACCACCTCTATCAGACCTTAGACACTTTAGTTTCAATCCGGTTTGATTCTCCACCATAGCTTTGAAGATTTTGAACTTCTCAAAAGCTTCTGATTTTTCTTTTAGAAAGGTAACCCACATCATCCGGGAATGATCATCAATTAACAACATGAAATATCTATCACCTTGCAGACTCTTGATTCTTGTCGGACCACATAGATCAGTATGTACTAATTCCAACAATCCGGTAGAAGACTGATCTTTGCTTTTAAAAGAGACTCTGCTTTGTTTGCCTAACTGACATTCTTTACACACACTGTTTGTAGGTTTTATCAACTTTGGAAGATCTCTCACAGCCTGAGTATTGCTTATTTTGATGATGTTATCAAAATTTACATGACACATTCTTCTATGCCATAACCAACTCTGATCAATTTGAACAAACAAACAACTTTTATTTGAACCAACCAGATGAAAGATGTTACCTCTTGTCTGAGTACCGGATGCAATTTCAGTTCCGGAGCTTGTAAAGATTCTGCATTTTCCATTCTTGAACCGGAGATCATAGCCTTTGTCCACTAACTGACCAACACTGAGAAGATTGTGCTTCAATCCTTCAACATATAGTACATTACCTGTTTTGCTCTTACCATCAAAGGAAATAGTTCCCCTACCTCTGATTCTGCCAGCAGAATTGTCACCAAACTTTACCATTCCTCCTTCATATCTTTCCAAGTCTAAGAACTTATTCTTGTCACCAGTCATATGGTGAGAACATCCACTGTCAATAACCCAATCATCCTTTTCTTCTACTTGAGCAGCCAAGGCTTTTTCAACAACTCTGTGATTGACAGATTCAGAGAGCAAGGAATCTTCTTCCTTGATGGCTATAAACACCCACTCATTTCCGGATTTGCTTCCTGGATCTGATTCATCATCTGTTACTCCTTCATTGTCATCTTCTTCATGAACATAATAGCAATTTTTTTGAAACCTTTGTCTGTGAGTATTAGATCTTGCAGATCTCTCCGGACATCTTGAGGCAAAATGACCAATCTTATTGCAGTTGAAACACTTAAAAGGTAGTTTTCCTTCATACTTACCGGATCCTCTGGGCAGTCTCTTTGCAATGAGGGCTTCAAGTTGAGCTGTTTCTGCTTCTTCTTCTTCCATGTCTCTTCTTGCTTGATCATACCATGACATTTTTCTTGATGAGTTTTCACCCGGATCAAATCTCTGTTTGCCTTTCACATAGGCACTGGCTTTAAAAGCAGATTCAGTCTTGGGTGGATCATCTCCAAACTCGGTCATTTCAAATGCAGCTAGTTTGCCAGCCAGTTGTTCTCTTGTGACAGTTGTGTGGGCTCTGAATTCATCAATGGCAGCAACTTTGATTTTGTAGGCAGCAGGAAGGGATCTTAGGATTTTGCAGACAATCTCATTTTCATCTAGAGTTCCACCAGCATTTCTGATTCCACATACCAGCTCATTTACTCTTGGCATAAAGGTAGTAATGTTTTCATCATCTCTCATTTTCAATCTTTCAAATTTCCCTTTCAGACTTTGCAACCTTGCACTTTTGACAAACTCATCTCCTTCATACAGAAGTTCCAGTTTAGTTAGGATCTCATATGCAGTTGGTAGGTCAATGACATTCGAGAGATCTGAGTCATTCAATGCGCTTAGAAGAGCTTCCTTGGTCCGCAGATTGTTTTCAGCTTTTGTGGTTTCATCTGGAGTTGTCGGACCACCTTGTGGGGGTATATATGGTTTTGAAATCATAGCCAAGTATGCTTTTCCCATACATTCCAAATGACACTTCATGCGACCTTTCCAGAGAGTGAAGTTGGTTCCATCGAACTTCGGACTATCCTTCTTGTATGATGACATCCTGGATCACCTCAAGCGGTTAAGCTCCTATCAGAGGAACTTAGCTCTGATACCAATTGTTGGATCTAGGGCATACAACTGAGAGGGGGGGGGGTGAATCAGTTGTATAGAACTTGTTCTATTTCAAACACTTTATTCTCTGTTGTTAGTTAGCAGCATATCAAATAATCATTCATGGAAGCACAATACATAAACACAAGAACAGATAAGCATCAACACATTGAACACCAAGATTTTGACGTGGAAAACCCGGTTAAGGGAAAAACCACGGGGTGATTAACCCAAGATTTATTCTCTGTTAGAAGAATAAGGAAAAATGAATGGCACATGCCAATAAGGGCTCACTGCCCGAGCACACTGCTCACAAAGAGGCCCACTGCCTACAAGGAGACACACTGTCTACAAAGTGATAAAAATCACAGTCTTGAACTGGAGAATGACATCTCTACCATGTCCGGATCAGTTCCAATTAAGCCCAACAATCTCTGCTCTGCCTTTCGCACCTTTCTTCGCTATATCATACTCATCCACATGCCACACACTGAAATGAATTCACAAATCATTATTTATACAAGACATCGACTTAGGAACAAGCATCTAAGTCGGCAAACAACCATAGGAGTATCCGCAAGATGAATAACACATCCGGTCGGCTATCACAAGAACATTCGCAGGATGAACAACTCATCCGGTCGGCTAAACAGAGCAATAACTTCATCCGGAAGAATAACTTCAATTCCAGGCTCTACCATCAATGCGGACCAACAACACAACCTAAACATGATTCAAGAACCTTCACAAGTCTGTCTGAATGTCCGGATACATCCGCACTTCCTCTGCTTACTGGGATCTCTTGTCTTCCTCATCCGGAACTTCAAGAACACAGTCTGTCGCCACTGTCATAATGTAAGAGGTACTTCCGGACCTCCAAATCACACACAAATCAGGATGACACATCACAAGGACATCTCAAACACTCCTTCCAATCTGCAGATTATGATAATACAATTCCGGACCTCACCGGACCTTTTTGTGATCCTCTGTCACCTTCGGATACTTGCCGGACCCGGTTCTATACCGGCAGCCACAACGCCTTCAGATCTTCATGCGGACCTCTGAAATCTTAACTGTAGCATCTCAAGACTCATATATACTAACCCTTTAATCCGCATCCTCCGGTTCGCAACCTATACAGTACATTTACCTTCTTCTCATCATTGTTCTTCACTGTTCCTGACTGAGTCTAATTTTCTCAATATCCTCAGCACACAGCTCATCAAATCCTTCTTGTCAATGCAATATGAGTATGTTGACATCAATGACAACACTGGCTTACCTCATACTTGCAACACCACTATCCATCCAATATGCCCAAATGCTAAGACATTTCCATACATGAGTACAGTATGATAGGAAACAGTAACAAATCATAGAAATATGTAGAAAAAATAGTTTCTTTTTCTCATTTCACTTCAAAACTTCTTCACACCTCCTAAATGGATTGTTTCTTGGCTTTTTGAAGCCTCCTCAATGCCTTGCACAAGCTGGAGGATAGTTGAACCGATGGGGGGGAGTGAAAACTATTCAACTGCCTAAACTTACAATGAATTACAATTTGTAACTATCCTCTTTAGGACTATATCGATAGTTTTGTCTAAACAATGTTTTGTTTAACAATTGGTTAACCTTGGACAAGGTTTGTAACCCACCTCCTAACCTTTGACATGCCTCTATAGGCTTACAAACATGAAGACTTTGATGACTATCCTATATGCCTCAACAAAGGCTTACATAAATGACTATTGCAACCTACCTATTACAACATGACTGTCCTCCCTAGGACTTACAACAAGACTATAGATTCTAGCTATTTGGACATAGTCCATTTACATGCATGGCTTTCAAGCCTTTTTACAGCATTTAATGGTCTCAAGGACCTTATTTAAACAAGACAAACTACTTGAAGATCAACCCAATCCTAGATGTCTTGGTGCTCCTACACCAAAAACCCTGTTAAGGGAAAAACCACGAGGTGATTAACCCAAGATTGTATTCCCTATTAAAAGAATAAGGTAGTACCAATGGCACTTGCCAATTAGGGCTCACTGCCCAAGCACACTGGTCACAAGAGGCTCACTACCTACAAGAGACTCACTATCTACAAGTTATAAAGAGAATAACAAGATACTTGAATTGATGAGAAGCATCCACATATGCTGAGGTTCAGTTCCAGTTAGGCTCAGTACACTGATCTATTGTAATTCATTCTTCTTCTCCTTTAGTGCTACTGTCTTGTCACATACCGAACCTGTGTTACTTCTTCCACTCTGCTCTCTACTTTTCTTCACACTTCCCAATACACCACTCCTACCTTCATACCGAAATCAATCAGGTATATATATCTGCACAAAGGATTTCAACATCTTTCTAGTTAGCTTTTAGAATACTCAATGTTTTCCCAAACTTTGGTATGTCAGCTGAATCCTTGCTTACCAAGTGATGCGTATCAAAGAGATGCTTATAGAAGTCATCAATCATGTCAGCCAATCATGAATGATCCCTTAAGAAACTTGATTACCATCAATATCTCATCTGGATTAAGGTCTGATGCTCTGTCGGTCAGTTCTTCCTCTGTCTACTCTGCCAAATAGGAATCCAATACTTAGGTGCTCATATCTCTTCACTCTTTTATCACCGGATGCTCAATCCCTAGAATCTGTCAGTCAAGGTACTCCTCTTGACTTCCCTAAGTCCATACTTTATAGAGATACTTCCTCTGAGAGATCTGGACCTGATTGTCGGACCTTGATGTATGCTCTGTTCTTGGTCACCGGACCAAGTTACTCTACAATCTGACTTTTGGTATAGACACACCATGTCCTGTGGATGTGTGGGAAGAACTTTGTTGCCATCAATGACAACACTTATGAACCCACATAGTCTCTCTTGCCAACAATCTCCCCCTTTGGCATTGATGGCAACACTTAGTGAAAAATAACTGTCACACTACACTCCCCCTTGGTTGATGCTCTGTTCTAATGTACATTTTACTGGAGCTCCCCCTTAGCTAGATTCCACATTTTTCACTGCTACTCACTCCCCCTTTGACATCAATGGAAAAGGGTAGAATCCGTACACCAAAACTCCCAAAAACCCAACTATACTTAGCCGTATAAGTATATATACATGTTATACTTACATATACTGTAGTATATCTACAAAAGTTGTCTTCAACTGGACAAGTTCTGTTGCCCAAGTCAGCTTCATCCTGTCCAAAATAGATGTGACCACTCAACAGGAATGCAAAAGCTTCTGCCCTCTTTAGATCTGTCGGATTACTAGTCTGAGCTATGGTCTGAGCATCAGTTAGGGACTCATGCATGGCCTCTAACTTAGGGATAATAATCCCTCTTAGTTCACTTGGCCTGCTTATCCTATTTTTCTTCTCCTTCTCAAGCTTCTTTATTTCATTTATAGCTACAAGAGTCTGGCACTCTTGATTCATTATGGAAGAGGAGAGAGGACCAAAACTTTGAGATATACTTGAAAGTTTTCCCTCTTGTTCTTTTACTTTCTTCTCAATATCCATTGTCACTTTAGACTAGGATAGACAAAATTTAAATATATCTCCGCCATATTTAAGAGTATTTTGTAAGCTCTTTATTCCAATATTCAGATTTCTCCTATCATTTGCTATGTACCCCTGTACTTCAGAGAATATTTTACCTAAAATTTCTTTCCAGACTTTCTCTTCTACTACTTTCTCTAAAGAGTCAAAATGTGTATTAACAAAGTTAACAAGAGACTTTAGATTACCAAATGTGGAGGCCAAAGAATCCTTTTGGAAGGTTGGCATGATTTTTTCTAGCACACCGGATGCAATCTCTATTAGCTCACAATCTTCCATGTGAGACTTTAGAAGCTTTTCTTTTATTTTTGCTTGAGCAAAAGATGCTACCTTCATTGTTTGGACCGGAGAGAGAGAGTCAAAATTGAATGGCCCTTGAAGTAGCTCCGATTCATCCAATTCCATCATTTCTTTTGTCAAGAAGTCTTTGACTGCTTCTGCAGTGTCTCTTGCCAGAGACAGAGTTTTCTTCCCTTTTGTAGCCTCAGCACTATCACTTGAGGTCTTCTCAGTTTGACCTTCTTCTCTTTCCTTTGCTTCTTCTCCTTGATTGATGCTCTTTATTTTTCTTTCAATTTAGGAGTCTTCAGGGGGATCTAGAAGAGAGGTGTCTGCTTCTCCATGAACTTTCTCTTCTGGAACAGAGGAATCTAAGTCATTGGCTTGCTCTTCATTTGTCTCCTTTGCCTCTTCTACCACTGTCTCAGTAGATTCTTCTTTGTCATCCATGGCAGAGGGTTCATCACCTAAGTCCTCTATGATAGGAATATTGAATCTTTTATAGGCATTCCTAAGGATCTCTTCAGTCTCTTTAGCCACCTGATCAGTCTCTCCGAGCATAAGCTTATTCATTTTGGCTTTGCTCTAGAACTCATCCTTGCAATCTTTGAATATCATGTTTATTTTCTTTGGAGTGAAGGAGGGATAAAGTTGGATAGCAATCTGCTCCCAAATTTCTAGGTCTTTTGCCATGGCATTGTTCTTTCTTATCTCAAGTTCCTTCTCTAAGCTTTTGGAAATTAGGGATATGATTTCAATGAATGCCTTGTTATAAATGTTAAGGTAGCTGACTGTAGCATCTTGCAAGATCTTCTGATCAGCTTCATTGTATTCATCATAGAACTTAGTCATTGGTTTCAGGTTCCCATCCACAGTGACTGATTTGATGATATCATCAATGTGGAGAGTAGGCTTTTCAACAAATTCCTTTTCCTTCTCTTCTTTGCCTTGACCAATAGAGGGTTCACTGGATGGTTTCTTCTTCTTTTTCATTTTCTTGACTTCCTCATCAGTTTTACTTTCTTCATCATCCTTTTGACTGATGTAAGACCTTGTGGCCTTTGTCTTAGTTCTCTTCTCTCCCTTTCCAGATGTCATGACTTCCAGTTTTGATGCCTTTTGGCTCTTAGAGGTGGCAGGTGCAGAGCTCTTGGAGGATCTAGTCTGGGAGGGGGCTTGCACCAGAGCACTTTCTTTTTCAGTTTCTTGCCTTTCTTTCTCTAACCTTTCCATCTTCTCTCTATTTGCATCAAGTGCCTCCTTTGAAATTCCATGCCTCTTGGCAAATTCTTCTACTTCCCTCCTTACTTTTCTCTTGATCTCAGGCTGTCTTAGTTCAATATGAACTTTTACACTTAGCTCTTAGTAGGTTCCAAACCTTTCTACCTTAGGTTCCTTGGGTTGACTCAGCATGTGTTGAACATGTAGTTCTACAATTTTCTCATCTACTTCATACCCCATTGGCATGATCCAGACTATCCTTGGCTCCACTGCCTCCATTCGGCATTGATCAGTGTCTACCATGAAACACACTGTATCTTTGTACTTCTCAACCAATGATTGGGGAATTCTTTCTCTGGTTTGCATCATATTTTGAAAATTCTTGAAGTAGCCCCAGAGTGTTGTATTCTATGCCTTGGCATCACCAAGCCCATGCATATAATCTCTTATTTGTATGGCTATTGGTCTGTCATTCTGCCATATCCAACCACTGGATCTGGGTAGCTCATTCATAAAGTAAAAGAATAGACACAATATTAGACCACCATATTTGAATGAGTTTTTCTTGTCCTTCTTGATTCTTTGTAAGTTTTCTAATAGTTGGCTTAGAAGAAGTTCGCAGAGATCATAGTCAACATTTTTCCTTAGCATTTCATAAACAGTATACACAGCAGTTCCGGATACTGAATTCTCCCTGCTGGAGTGATATATCTTATAGACAATTAACATAGATGCAAACTTGATATCTGAATTAGTGATATCTTCTATAGTCATTTCTCTCTTGTCAAATTTTGATCCAGTTGCCTCACTCACTATCTGATTCTTAACAAATTTGAGAGCAGGTAACCCACCGGATGAGTGCAATCTGGTAACTACCCTAATGGCATCCTTGGTTATCTTGAATGGCCTCATTAACCACATAAAGTTGTCATGCATTCTACTTAGAACATACCGAACCCATTCATCTTCTGCAAAATAGGGGAAGTGGATGCAATGCCCAAAATGCTTGTCCTGGATAGCCTTGTACTACGGTTTAAGTTTAAAAGCATCATCTATTAACTGATTGTGATAGATGTCCATTAGCTTGGATTCGCCAAATTCCTTAATGTCTGCATGAATATATGCCCTAACGTCTTCTACATGCAAAACCCCATGCGGAATGCTTGCAAATGTGCCTAGGGGATCAACTTCTAGGGATTTATATGGATGTTTCTTGAATTTAGGGCGTGGCCTATCAGTAATCTTTACAACATTTGGAGTACCCATCTTTCAAAGATTCAAAGAGAGATTTCAAGATTAGAAAATACCTCTTATGCTTCTAGGGTTCACGATATGAGCCGGATCAAGTTGCTTGGATGAATCGACTTCTGTGGTTTGATCTTTGAGAGGATTGAGATAACTTGTTGTAGAGCTCCTTCTCTCTTCTTTTCAAATGCAAATGTGCAAATGATGAACCAAAGAACCCTTTTATTTCTGAGCAAACCCTAATTCTATTTTTGCAATAAATGCACGACCTAAGTTATTCCGATTGCCTTGTTTTCCTTGTTCTAAGAGAGATCTTTCCGGATCACTGGTATGCAATATTAGTTTTCTATCTATCTTTCTCCACTCATTCCACTTATCCATAGATCAAGATACCTCAAATTTGAGTCATACCGCATCTACTGTGAGATTCATGTTCTTACCATATGACTGTTAAACTGGATCAATCTAGGAAGATTAACCTCTTATAAACGTCTTGCGGATCTTCCATATTTTTACCAAGGCTTATTTAGATGTTTCTCTGGGAACCCTTTAATCCGCAACTTTTCATGTGCCAATTTCAGGTACCAATTAACTGGCTAGGGGAATTTATTTTCCTTTTTGACTCCCCCTAAGCTAGAGCTCATCTTTTTAGTTTTCAGAAGGAATATCAGCACTAGATTCCGGTGCGGATCGATCCCCAACATTTTCTGCACTTCTCTTTACCCAAATCTTCTTCATCTCCCTTTGAACTTCATCCGCATTCACTTTTCCTTTTCCTTTATCTTGATTTTGATTTTGGTGTACCGGACCTCTTTTATCCTAATTCTTATTTCTATAGAATTTGGCAATATGACCAGATCTATTGCAATTGTAGAAAACAACATTTATTTACAGATTTGACTAGTATCCTCTTGATCTGCATTTATTAGCCATATGTCCCATTCTATTGCATGCAAAGCATCTACCATTTAATGAATTGTTCATTTGCATATTTCTACACTCATGAGATTTGTGACCATACCTTTTGCAGTTGAAACACTGTCCAAAGAAGGATGAATTAGTCTGATTCATTCTTTTTCTACACTGATTTGCTTTATGACCAAAGTTATTGTAATTGTGGCAATATCCATTGAAGGGTGGATATCTTTGAGCATTTGGTTGCCTCACTGGAGGTCTTCTAGGCCTGTTTCTTGGATTTCTTGATCCAGAATTCTTCTGACCGGATCTGGAGCTTTCCCCTTTCTCATATCCCAATCCTTGCTTGTCATCTACCCTCTTTTGGCTTTCAAAAAGAACTTCAAGTTGAGCAGAGCTTATCTTGAATTTTTCTTTGTATTCATTTGCTATTTGAAGATCCCTTTTAAGAGTGTCTATCTGATTCTCAAGTTGTTCTTCATTGTCTCTAGCATCTTCAAGATCAGATTCTAGATGCCTAATTATTCTATCCATTTTGTGGCAGTCTTTTGTCTTCTCCTTGAGAGATTGTTTTAGATTATCTTCACTTTTTCTTTTCTCTTCAATTTCTTGGGTGAATTTCATAACTCCTTATTCCATTTCATTTCTTACCATAATGACTTTTTTTGATAACTTTTCACATAACTTGGTTTTCTCATTTAGATCTTCATTAGTATCATTGGCTTCACTTTGACTTGCTAATTGCTGAAGTAGTTCCTTTCTTTTCTTTATTGAGATACTTAGTTTTTCTTTGAGTTCATTTATGAAATCATCTGCTTGTTTGACTCTTTCCCTTAGGTCATTGACTTCAGAGTGAGATTGCTCAAGATTATCTAGGGCAGACTGAAGTTGTTTCCTCATCCCATACATATCCATTGAGATTCTCAGATCTTCCTCAAGCTATTAGGCTCTATTAGGAGGAACTTAGCTCTGATACCAATTGTTGATAATTGAGAGGGGGGTGAATCAGTTATCTTGATTATTCTAACTTTCTATTCTTCTTTAACAACTAGTGCAACATCAAATTAAATAAGCATGCATGACCATGAAAGTAGAAATACACATAACACAATGATTTTGACATGGAAAAACCTGTTAAGGGAAAAACCACGGGGTGATTAACCCAAGATTGTATTCCCTGTTAAAAGAATAAGGTAGTACAAATGGCACTTGCCAATTAGGGCTCACTGCCTGAGCACACTACTCAAAGAGGCTCACTGCCTACAAGAGACTCACTGTCTACAAGTTATAAAGAGAATAACAAGATACTTGAACTAATGAGAAGCATCCACATATGCTGAGGTTCAGTTCCGGTTAGGCTCAGTACACTGATCTACTGCACTTCATTCTTTTTCTCCTTTAGTGTTGTTGTCTTGTCACATACCAGACCTATGTTACTTCTTCCACTCTGCTCTCTGCTTTTCTTCGCACTTCCCAATACACCACTCCTACCTTCATACCGAAATCAATCAGGTATATATATCCGCACAAAGGAATTCAACATCTTTCTAGTCAGCTTCTGGAATACTCAATGTTTTCCCAAACTTTGGTCTATCGGCTGAATCCTTGCTTACCAAGTGATGCGTATCAAAGAGATGCTTATAGAAGTCATCAATCATGTTAGCCAATCATGAATGATCCCTTAAGAAACTTGATTACCATCAATATCTCATCCGGAATAAGGTCCGATGCTCTACTGGTCAGTTCTTCCTCTGTCTACTCTGCCAAACAAGAACCCAATACTTAGGTGCTCATATCTCTTCACTCTTTTATCACTGGAGGCTCAATCCCTAGAATCTGTCAGTCAAGGTACTCCTCTTGACTTCCCCAAGTTGGCACTTTATAGAGATACTTCCTCTAAGAGATCCGGACTTGATTGTCAGACCTTGATGCATGCTTTGTTCTTGGTCACCGGACCAAGTTACTCTACAATCTAACTTCTGGTATAGACACACCATGTCTTGCGGATGTGTGGGAAGAACTTTGTTACCATCAATGATAACACTTATGAACCCACACAGTGTCTCTTGCCGACAAGAAGGTTGATAAATGTACAGACTTGTTCTTTGATTCTGGAAGAAATAAATTCTTTATGACTTGTTTTACTTATGTGTCTTCTATGTGTTCTCTCTCCTTCTTTTCTGAAAATGTGATGATATATCTGACAATATGAGTTTCCTAAATGTTAGTGCTTGCTAATTTTTTGAGGCCTTGAGTTCCTCTTGTGATCTCTAGTGCTTTAGAAGAAAGAATCATGGTTACTGTTAGCACATTTAATTAGGATTGTGGTATTTGCCCCCCTCTAGTGATGTGAATATCCTTTACCCATTCTATGTGGGGTGTTGTGAAAGGCTAGTGTTGTTTGTGTTCCCTGGTTTGGTGAAGTAATCATACTTGGGGGGTTATGTTTAGCTATGGGTGTGGAATCACCATACCATCTTTATGTTAATTGTAGTGTTTTTGTATATGCACAAGTATTGCAATGATTTAATCATTTGGTGGCATCATGCATCGCAAGTCATATGGTTATGTGGTGTTTTCGTGTGTGGGGTATCTTTACGTAGTTGATTGTTAATCTGATATCTATCTCCTAGTTGGGCATGACCTCATGTGGAAGTTCTGTTGTGGTTTATGAAAGTTATCATTGTGTATGCCTATGTAAGAACCGTGTCTAGGAGATCAAATTGGAGCTTGTGTTAGACCCATGAGATCATGAATGTGATATTGTAAGTCAATTAGAGTTTTGAATTATTCTTTTATGTGACATCATACATTCCCTCTATAAATATCTTCTTGCATAAGGAAGTAATTGCATGTGTTCATAGCTTGGTAAAAAGAAATTGCACTGCATTAAAGAAATTTTTTGTAAATAAGTAGCGACTGTGTTGCCTTAAATTCTTGTATAAAAGTTGCTTAGATATAAGGATGTAGAAAACATAGTTTTCCATGTGTTTGGTGTACATTCTCTAACACATTCCAGACTTTGAGCCTGGGGTGTTGTGTAGAGGATACACCCTTTTGTGGCTAAAATTAGTTACATTGTGATTTGGATTTGTTTGTAATTGATTTGATTGTTTTGAAATTTTGATAGTTGTTTCATGTGTTGTTGGGGGGCTAACAGTGAATTTTTTTTCTTTGAACTTTCTTATGATATGAGTGGCCACCAAAATTCTTTTCTTTATACTTGATTTATTGTTGAAAGTTGTCGACATCTTGTGACTTAAGATTGGATTTGATTATTCCCCCTCTTGGATTTGCACCTTTTTAAAATTTCTATGGTGGCTATTCTGAATGTTTGTTTTTGTAGGTCCCGTTTCATGTTAAGTGTTGTTTCTATCATGTTCATTTTGAGCCTCTGATAGTATGTACAAGGGAAGACTCTGTGGAGAATTGTACTTTGCATGTTTGGTAATTAGTTGGAACCATAGTGGAAATAAGAGATGAGATGTAATTTTCCTTGTTAATATGTGAATGCAATTCTCTAAATCATATGAAATTCTCAAAATATGTGTGATTGGATATAAGTAGATCACATGATACGCCTTAAAGGTAAGGGATTGATGTTCTTCTTGTATTTATTGAACAATTGTGCTTGTCTTATGCACAATTTCTTAATATGGATGCGTATGTTGGTAATAGAAAATTAATATACTAATATGCTATGTTTCCACCCTAGTCTGTGACTTCTAGTAGTAAGTCAAGTTTTAGGGGGGGAGGATGTAGTGCCCCTCCATTCTCACCTTGGATGTGCAGATGGTCGGGCTAAGGAGCATGAAGATGAAGGTAAAATAATAGTAATACTTAGGGTATGTTAGATAGTTGATATTGTATATCATATGATGTTGATAGATACCAATCTGATGTAGAGTGTTCAGCAGAAGCTTACAAAACAGGTTGAAAACCCTTTAAAAACCACGAAATAGCTATACTATTTCCTATCGGCAAGATATCCCTCTTGTCTTACCGAAATAAACATCCACCTTAAAACTCTGGGTGATCGCCCTTGTCTCTCCGATGTGCTCATTTCCAAACTCCTTGTTGGCCAGACCTTTGCCTTCGGCTGGACTTCGCTGTTCTCCTCCGATGCCGATACTTATGCCGATGACTCCCTCACACATACATTACTTTGCAAGATCCACACAAAAGGATTCAACATACAAATGTGAGATATTCACAAAATACATCAACATAAACCCTTCTGCCGACAACTTCCTTTGCGCCTATTGTAACCAAACAACACACAGGAAATAACGAAAACTTAGCAGAACAGAAAATAAACTAACAACACAGGGGGGTCATTCCACTGATTTCGGAGAAATCCTCTAGTGGAATGACCCCGAACGATATCCACTGCGATTACACCAGTACACAAACTTATTTTATTTCTTCATAGAATTGATTACAATACTTCTGATCTGTCCAAGCTATCTATACTCGTCTATATCATTTGTCCTTGAATCAATCTGAGCTGCTCTATTTAACTACACAACAGCAGTAGTACAGATTTGTCTCCCAGCAGCTGGGAGATGTAACCGCCTAACCAACTTAGCAGCTGTCTCAACAAACTAACTGACTCTCTAAAAAACTCTAACCAACTATCTAAAAATAGCATGTCTCGGTCAATACAGACCTTATTACATTGAATGTCCATATAGGACTACATTGAAAACATAAAAACAACTTTAAGATAGCTAATGCCTCATGGAGGCTCCTGTAGATTGGGTGCTCCTGCACCATAGATGCTACATTCATGTTGATGACATTCCTTAATATGCTCATGTGTGGTTTCATATGATAGTTAGTATGTTTTATTGATAATATTTGTTGCGACACTGATAAACATTGTTTTACATTCAGGTGATTATGATGTTGATCTTACTATGATTGTCATATTTTATAATTGATTTTTATGCGACTGATTCTATATTATAGGATGATCTAATTATTGTCTAGTGTGAAAAAAGATAATGTCGTACCACTCATTCATGAGCATCTTGTGACGTTGCAATTCTCTTTCACTCTGTGACCATTTTATATTTATTATACTTGTGTATAGACTGTTTTGTCTGCTGTAGGTTGTAGGTATCAGGCATCGACTCCACCTGAATTGATAGATTTGAGCGTGCCTTAAACCCAATGGAAACTATTGAATGGAGATAACATATGGTCTCCTAGCTTATCCATCTTTCTTGAAGAGGATGAGTATCCGGTTTTGCACCCAGTCAATGTTGTCGGTATGGGCATGATAGTCAGTCATTATTGTGGTGGTCTTGCTTTCCAATCATGCATAGTGGTTAGGTATTATTCAACATTTGGATTATTCAGTTTGAAATTGTTTGATTAGTGCTTTGGTTAGTTGTTGTATTAAAATAAAATTATTAATTTAAGATGGCACTCTTGATAAATAAATATAAATACTTTTATGTAAATTATAGCTATGAGGTAAAAAATATTATAATGGAAGTTAAGGGCAATAAATAATAATAATAATGAAATGAATAAAGTGCAATAAAAATAGGAATATAATTGATAAAATTAATATGAAAATAAATTTATAAATAATTATGAGTTGTCATAAAGCATATACATAGTAAATACTAAAATAAATAAAAATAGAAAGAAATTATTGTCTGGTTGTAAATGAAATAAATAGCATGTTGTAAGAAAGTATTAAAGGCAAAATTTATTACCATTATGGGAGGAATCTTCTGGAAGTTATTGGGGATTTCTATTTCTAAAAAAAAAGAGAAACATGGAGGAAGCATGCAGGCAAGATTAGAGAGAAGAAATAGGGAATGGAAAAAAAATATCAGGGCTCAGTTGTAGAGAAAATTTGGGTATGATTGTGCTTGCTTTTGTTGGAATTTCTAGATGTTATCCTACAAATCATCTTTTAATTATCCATTTTATACAATTATGTGATTATTGATAGCACTGTTTTACTAGATTGTATAAAACACAATCTATTTACCTACAATCAATCTATGGAGTATCTATTTAGATTTTGTGTTGATATTTTATTGAAGAACTCTTGTTATCTTTTCTTGAGGCAATTGTACCTTATTACTGCTCCTTCAATTTTGAAAGCATGTTTACCAGGGTGCTTGCAATTTCTATATTTGTCAAAACTTTCCCTTCTGTAATGCTTTATTCCTCAACACCTATGGATCACTTTTGATTCTTTTGAGACTCATGTCTTCCCATTTTATTTGTCGAGCAAGTCTTTAACATAAAAATCAATAGTATTGTGTAACCTTCCTCTCTTCTTTCATATTTCTATTGCTATTGTGTGACCATTAGATTCAGAGGGTAGACCCTTGGTAAATTCTAGTAGTTAATGTTTGTGATTGTTCAAAAAGTCTCTTTATCTTGACAATGACCAAGTCATTAAATTTTTAGGGGTTTATAATGAATAGTATCCCAACTTTGCTGGCATCCTCCTTACCTTAGTCTATGCTTATAGGAAGTTTTTGGAAAAGGTAGTGGAATTTAGCATTACTTCTGCTGATTTACTTTTAGATGGAAGTTTCTAAAATCATTTACAAACATTGAGCTTAACCTGCAATCAATGTATTTCGTGTGATGACAACTCTTTGAGGCATTGTTTCAAATAGTTCTCATGCCTTGTCTATGCTTTATGTCTACCAAAGTATTTCCAAATAGGTGATGCTAGTAAAGGACATGGTATCTATCTTTCTGCCTGCTATTTTTATTTGCTTGATAGTTTCTTAAGCCTTCTCACAAATCCATTTTGTACATATCCTGCAATCATTGCATTCCAAAAGATCACTTCTCTAAGGCATCGATTAAATAGTTCACAAACCTTGTCTATGCATCTAGATGTACAAAAAATAAATAGTTTGGGTGTATGTCTATGTGTCTAGATTTGCATATATCTATATATATATATATATATATATATATATATATATATATATATATATATATATATATATATATATATATATATATATATATATATATATATATATATATATATATATATATATATATATATATATATATATATATATTCGTTAGAGATTTGATTTTCCAATTGCATTTGTTGGATCATTTTTAAAGTCTTTTCAATAAATCCATTATGTGCATATCTCGCAAACTATGGCGAGCCATGAGACCACATCTCTTTGAGGCGCCTGTCAACCAGTTTGTATTCCTTGTCCATGCGTCCAAATTTTGCAAATAAAACATCTAGAGATTTAAACCTATTAATTTACTTTGCTTGAAAGTTTCTAAATTCTTTTCAACAAATACAATCAGCCTTTATTCATATGCGATCTACTGGCACAGAAGAAATACATCCATACAACCATTGCAAGGTTTTAACTGACATCTTTATGGCAAAGTTTAGGGTGTCCTTAAATGGCCATCATGAGCAAGATAGTCAACCATGCTCACGTAATGATCAATTGTAGGTGTAGTGCAATAAGTGTTATGCATGTGATTGAAGTATGTGCAGAAGCTTACAATGCTAGAGTGTGTTCTAGAGTGCTTCATTATTTCAAAATTAGGAAAGCAACCTGTAAAATCCTTTGTGCATATTTTGCAATCATTTTAGGGATTTTAGAAACTAATCTATTAAATGTAATATTTTATAAAGTAAGGGTATTTAGAAAATTAATCTTTTATTGTCTTGTTTTAGGCACTGTTTAATGATTAAATAGATTTGGTTGCATATATGGAATAAATAGAATATGTTTAGGGATGTGTATTTATGGACATCATCTCAAAACACCCTTGATCAATACTTTCACTTGCTACTTGTATTTTGCCATGATTTCTTATTCCTCTTTCTCCAAAACCTCTATCATACTCCTCAATCTGTTCACCTCACTTTTCAACGTATTTAATCCTCAGGAATGTGATAGGAGTGTTGGTTTCCAAATCGGCAGAGGGTTTGCCAGTTCCAATGCATGGACGGATTCAGCCAACAGATTACGGGAGGTTGCATGAGCTGCCTCCCCTTCACTTCTGGTTCTGCCGCACCAAGGGGGGTATCCCTATGACAAAAGATGTAACATTGACTAGCTCAATGATAGAAAGATTTAACTTGACAGCAACAGGCAGAATACTCTCATGTGTGGACCAAGATCTGCATGATAGATCACAAGGTTGGCAAGATTCTTGGACATATTTGTCTGGTGGGTATGAGAGTAAATCCTACTCCTACAACTAACAGGTGGAAGTGATGAGATGGGTGGACATAATGTCCTGGATGCAAGACAAGGGGTTTTGGCTCATAACTACTGACCCAGAAACAGACTGGTGCCTATCCATTGGGCAAGGAGTCAACTAGATGTATACAATAGATGGTTTGCAACTTTCACTCAAGTTTTAGGGGGTTGGACTTGATGCTTGCCTTACAAACATCACCCAAGAAAGGGTATCTAACTGCCTCTACTTATAGATATCCCTGCTGACATGCAACCTTCCCCATGCTCAACCTAAAACAATTTAATCCACTCCTTGAATGGAAGTTAGAGATTAAACATGTGATACAGAAAACCATATCCTAGAACCTGAGAAACCCTTAGCAACCAGATTTAGAAGAAGGAGAATAACACGCAGCAAATGGAGACAAGTAGATAAACACATGTAATGAAGCATTTCTCATATAAAATCAACACTGAAACTAAAATATGTGCAAAATACATTCATGCTACAACACATAAACTCCAAAATGGGATACAACAGCCAAGATCATGCCCTATTCTTCATTATTTACACAAAAATGCCCAGGTCTTCAACAACCTTGAAATGGGTCACATAGTCTACTTAAATAGCAAGAAAATGTACCCAACAAATTAATTACATGGCACATCAAAAAAAAATTGCCAGATGCAATGCATTGAGAAATGGCGCTCAAACATAAATGCAGTCGGTGGAGGAGAGGACAGGAAGGGGCCTCGAGCCATGTGCCACCGCCTAGGATTGATATCTTCAATCATACCATAGATTTGTCCACATTCCTGCAACAACCGCCATTATTGCTTCACCTACCCGCAGCCAATGGACAACGCAGGAACTGCGCCCTTAACACCTTCCCGCCAAAACATATTTCATTGAAAATTCAAAATATGCAGGAAGAATAGTCCCACATGCATCCCACAAAGACCACTTCATCAATTTAAAAGTAGGACCGCATGTAAACTAAGTGTCGAGTGCTTTTGCCCTGCTCGACCCATAAACCTTTGCCTAAAGCCCATCACCATGACTCCTGCCGATACCACCCCCTTTGGCCAGAGATAGACCATCGGGCTAGCATGAAACTCCTTCGCCGACACCTTCAGTCACACCGATGAACACTTGAGAAACATTAGAAACACTTTGGGACTCTCGCGGATGCTGACACTTGGCAGCGTCTGCAACACTCAAGAAACATTAGAGACCCCAGGAGACTCACGCGGAGGCAGACAGATGGCGGGCTCCGCGCTCTCTTTGAAACACACAAAGAAACTTCCCTGAAACTCATGTGGAAGCAGCCATGTGGTGCCTTTCACGACCTCTTGAAACTCAAAGAAACCTCCTTGAAACTTCACAGACTGCGACACTTGGCGCCTTCCGCGCTCCACTTGATACTCAAATCGGGTCCCACCTCCAGCCTCGCCAAACCAAGAAACAGATAGAAACAATGCGGAGTCCGACAAGTGTCATCTTCTGCAGTAGCTACAAAAGACATGTGGCATGCTCCACCCCTACTCAGAAACTTTTTATAAACTTTAACGGGGAGTGACACGTGGCACTTTTCGTGGGGCTCTGAGTTACTTTTTGAAACTGCAGCGGACAGTGACACTTGGCAAGCTCCGCATCACTTGAGAAACATTAAGGGTCTTTTGGAAACTTGGTGGAGATTGACACTTGGCATCATCCATGAGGCCTTTGAGTTGCTTTCTCTGTGTCTCTCAAGTGCTTCCACGTGGCACTTCCCGCTTACCCTTGAAACATGTATTGAAACTTTGGTGAAACTCTGTCGGAAGCCGACACGTGGCATGCTCCGCAGGAAGCATTCAAAAGTGAAGGTGCGGGAGAAAACTAGGGCAAAAGCAAAGACACAACACTAATATCAGGGTTCAAGACTTGTGAATCCATAGCACAGGCACAATTTTGACCCTCCAATCGCTCACAGAAATAATTACAAACTAAAACTGTGACCCGATAAGCATCTGGAATACAGGTGACGCATTTTTTAACATTTTCAGGGGCTGATGGAAATTTCTAACCTGCCACTACATATTTTGACTTGCACCAATCTGATTTTTGGCATTTTTAGCACTGCAAAGGCCAAAAGACAGAAATTTTAGATTTTTAGGGAAGAGGCCTGACTTGAAACCCCAAACATAAATTATTACTAACAGTGGCTCTGATTGGGGACACATGCCTCTTGCAGGCATGGCGAGGACCTCAGATCTCTGGGATGTAGACCAATCCCTTATCCATTGGGCACAGAGTCAAACTTGCACCAATTTGCATCACCAAACACATTATTTCAAAATAAACATGGTGGCCCAGGGCCACCAAAAAGGAAAAACCATAATTTTCCTTTGTCAAACACCTGATTTTCTTTTAATTTCTTCAAATGAAGCCTAAAAGCATTTAACCACTTGCAGCAACCTTCTTTGCAATTATTTGTGCTGCTGCTCATTTCTTTTTCTTCAACAAATCTACAACTAGCTTCATCAGCATACATTATTATCAATTGTAGAATGTCATCATCATATGAGTCACTGATGTTGCTTGGAAAAATAACAGACTCACATGAAACAAATGAATCCACATCAGAATTTTGCCCTTCTTCAAAAAATAAGAGCTCCTCTATATCAAACATGAAATATTCAGGCACAAGCAACATCTCATAATCAAATTTATCTTCATAAGCATACAGATATCCATCATCATCATGCTCAACAGTTTTGTCACTAAGATCCACCTGAAATGTCTCAAGAGAAGGCATAAAAAGCTTAGAGTGCAGCCCTATTCTGAAAGCATCATAGTTACCACTACAACCAACACTATCCCCAACTATAAGAACACACACATCTGCAACCTCTCCATTCACCTCTGAATAGTGACCCTGTTCCTCTTCACCACTGCATTGATAATCAAAAGTAAATTTTTCAACCTCTGCACTGTGAAGGTGGTCAGTATCTTCAAGGAAACACTCATATTCAGCATCCATATATATTTCATCATCTAAAAGGCTCATATATGCATCTGAATGCTGACAGTCACTAACATATTCACTATCATCCCTTGAATCAATGTTTTCTATATTCAGAGTGAAGCTCTGCATATCCACTTCATATAAATAATCAGGCATAACTAGGATATGTACACTACTGCAAGACACAACTTCATGTATGTCTCTCATTTGCTCAATTGGAGGGCATCTTGTGTCTGCAGGCTTGTCTTCTAGAGGCTAATAACAATCTTTGTTCACATCATTATAGGATGTGCCTATATTTTCTCCAACATTTTCTTCATGTATCACATTATGGCTGCACACATTATTCTGAAATATATTTCCCTCTACATAATCATCTTTTAATGCACATACTGGGAGAGCTGAAATATATTCACTTTGATAACTGCTTTTACAACTTGCAGCCATGAAACCTACTGGCATCCCATATTTCTCATTGTTTTCAATGTCCATAGCAAATTGGAAAGCCTAGTGAAGGGTGGCTGGTTCTTTATCTCTCAATAGATAACTCATTTCTTCATCAAATGCAGCCAAATAAATTGTCAAGCACAATGCATTATTGGGTCTCATATATTCAGGGATCTGCCTGAGCAATTTAATAAATCTAAGATTAAAGGCTGGAACCAATTCTTCATCTTCCCTTTGGATATTCATAAAATGTATGATCAATGAGGCCACATCAAATCTTTCACCAAACTGCCCTAGGAATGCAACTTCTAAATCTATCCATGAAGAAACTAAACAAATAGGCAAGTCTGAAAACCATATCCTAGCATCATCTTCTAATGACTAAACAAAGAGTCTCATTACTACATCTTCATCCTCTACCTCATAATCTTCTATTAAATTACAAAATTTTTGCAGATGTTTGTTTGCCGATTCAGAATCTAATCCACTATATTTTGGCAAACATCTTCTAATTTTATTGGGAATAGCATTTGGGTAACCATATATTCCTTCAAAATCTAGGGCTTTATACCTTTGAATAACAAATGGTCTTCTTTGAGAGCACAACCAGGCCTGCTGTTCTAAACTCAACATTTTGAATCAAAGATGAATACCTGGATATATGTTGCAGCACTGATAGGTTCATTCAACAGAGTCGCCACCTCTCACAGAGAGGACATAAATTCAACAAGGCACACTTATAATTCTGGATTCACCATGCCAGCAGAGCACCATATGGTTACCTTTTTTTTATTTTGCTGCAACAACTTTATTGGAAACTAGACTTTCCAGCCTTCAAATCACTTGACTCTCTCTCTCCCCAGTAGAGTCGCCAAAATCTATTGGTTTCCAAATTGGCAGAGGGTTTGCCAGTTCCAATGCACGGATAGATTTGGCCAACAAATTACGGGAGGTTGCATGAGCTGCCTCCCCTTCACTTCTGGTTCTACCGCACCAAGGGGGGTATCCTTATGACAAAAGTTGTAACATTGACTAGCTCAATGACAAAAATTTAGCTTGACAACAACAGGTAGAATACTCTCATGTGTGGACCAAGATCTGCATGATAGATCACAAGGTTGGCAACATTCTTGGACATATTTGTTTGGTGGGTATGAGAGTATGCAGGGGGTTCCTAATCCTACTCCTACAACTAACAAGTGAAAGTGATGAGATGGGTGGATATAATGTCCTGGATGCAAGACAAGGGGTTTTGGCTCATAACTACTGACCCAAAAATAGACTAGTGCCTATCCATTGGGCAAGGAGTCAACTAGACGTATACAACAGATGGTTTGCAACTTTCACTCAAGTTTCAGGGGGTTGGACTTGATGCTTGCCTTACAAACATCACCCAAGAAAGGGTATCTAACTACCTCTACTTACAGATATCCCTGCTGACATGCAACCTTCCCCATGCTCAACCTAAAACAATTTAATCCACTCCTTGAATGGAAGTTGGAGATTAAACATGTGATACAGAAAACCATATCCTAGAACCTAAGAAACCCTTAGCAACTAGATTCAGAAGAAGGAGAATAACATGCAGCAAATGGAGACAAGTAGATAAACACATGCAATGAAGCATTTCTCATATAAAATCAACACTGAAACTGAAATATGTGCAAAATACATTCATGCTGCAACACATAAACTCCAAAATGGGATACAATAGCCAGGATCATGCCTTGTTCTTCATTATTTACACAAAAATGCCCAGGTCTTCAACAACCTTGAAATGGGTCACACATTCTGCTTAAATAGCAAGAAAATGTACCCAGCAAATTAATTGCATGGCACATCAAAAAAAATCGCCAGATGTAATGCATTGAGAAATGGCGCTCAAACATAAATGTAGTCAGTGGAGGAGAGGACAGGAAGGGGCCTCGATCCATGTGCCACTGCCTGGGATTGATATGTTCAATCACACCGTAGATCCATCCACATTCCTACAACAACCACCATTACTGCTTCACCTACCCGTAGCCAACGGACAACGTAGGAATTGCACCCTTAACACCTTCCCGCCAAAACATATTTCATTGAAAATTCAAAATATGCAAGAAGAATAGTCCCACATGCATCCCACAGAGACCACTTTATCAATTTAAAAGCAGGGTCGCATGTAAACTAAGTGTCGAGCGCTTTTGCCCCGCTCGACCCATAAACCTTCTCCCAAAGCCCATCGCCATGACTCCTACCGATACCACCCCCTTCAGCTAGAGATAGACCATCGGGCTAGCATGAAACTCCTTCACCGACACCTTCAGTCACATCGATGAACACTTGAGAAACATTAGAAACACTTTGGGACTCTCGCGGATGCCGAGACTTGGTAGCGTCTGCAACACTCAAGAAACATTAGAGACCCCAGGAGACTCATGCGGAGGCAGACAGATGGCGGGCTCCGTGCTCTCTTTGAAACACACAAAGAAACTTCCCTGAAACTCCTGCAGAAGTAGCCACGTGGTGCCTTCTGCGGCCTCTTGAAACTCAAAGAAACCTCCTTGAAACTTCACGGATTGCGACACTTAGCGCCTTCCGCGCTCCACTTGATACTCAAACTGGGTCCCACCTCCAGCCTCACCAAACCAAGAAACAAATAGAAACAATGCGGAGTCCGACACGTGTCAGCTTCCGCAGCAGCTACAAAAGACATGTGGCATGCTCCGCCCCTGCTTGGAAACTTTTTAGAAACTTTAACGGGGAGTGACATGTGGCACTTTCTGAGGGGCTCTGAGTTACTTTTTGAAACTGCAGCGAACAGCGACACTTGGCAAGCTCCGCATCACTTGAGAAACATTAAGGGTCTTTTGGAAACTTGGTAGAGATTGACACTTGGCATCGTCTGCGAGGCCTTTGAGTTGCTTTCTCTGTGTCTCTCAGGTGCTTCCATGTGGCGCTTCCCGCTTACCCTTGAAACATGTATTGAAACTATATTGAAACTTTGGCGAAACTCTGTCGGAAGCTGACACGTGGCATGCTCCGCGGGAAGCATTCAAAAGTGAAGGTGCAGGAAAAAATTGGGGCAAAAGCAAAGACACAACACTGATATCGGGGTTCAACACTTGTGAATCCATAGCATAGGCACAATTTTGACCCTCCAGTCACTCACAGAAACAATTAGAGACTAAAACTGTGACCCGATAAGCATCTGGTATATAGGTGACCCATTTTTTAACATTTTCAGGGGCTGATGAAGATTTCTGACCTACCACTGCACATTTTGACTTGCACCAATCTGATTTTTGGCATTTTTAGCACTGTAGAGGCCAAAAGACACAGAAATTTTAGATTTTTAAGGAAGAGGCCTGACTTGAAACCCCAAACATAAATTATTACTAACAAGGAGGAGGCCTAAGTTCTCTAGGGTTGTTGTGGTCTACCTTGTATTAATTAGCTAATGTGCCTTGATCATGAAATTCCTTTAATAGCTCAGCATAGTTGATAGAATTGCCAGGTGAATTAAACCTCTAGAAATCTTGTTTCTTAAAGTTGGAATTTAATATTAGGGCTCTCTTTTTTTAGACACATGCTAATAGCATTCTAATACTATAGGTATTTAGTTTTTCTTATACAGTTTTATTTAGATAGTATTTACAAAATTGTCTAGATTATTAATGAAATCTACATCAGTGTAAATAATGGTTTAGTTTAATAATGGTGAATTTTGTAGCCATCGTTTATATCATTCATGTGTTATGATTATTAATACTGTATTGTATGATTTTAATTGTGGTGATAGTCCCTCACTGTGATAAGGATTGCATTTTATAAATTGTTGTGTTATAATATGTGTAGTTAGAGTAAAATTGCAAATCAGGGCAAATGAATAAACAACAATGATAAAAACCCTAACAATGCACAATGAAGCATAAGACAACATGAAAATCAAAATAACAAATGTAAATACAAACCGATCTCCACGCTATACTCGATTTATCTCCATTGCTCTTCTCCACCTCGCATGAGCATGCAAGATTTTGAAGGATTATTGTTGGAAGAATGTTGGGTGCTCACTTCTGCGGCATAACTTTGATAAGGATGCAAAGGCTCTAATAATATTTCAACAGCATGTGGATACTTGAGGATCAATGCATTATAGAAAATTTGGCAGAATAAGGGTACTTGAAGCTCAATGCATTTTAATGGCTTGTGAGGGGTTTGATTTATAGAATTGGCTTGGTTCAAATGGATGGCTAGGATCAATTAGGGCTTTAGATGAAATGGATGGATAGAATTAAGTTAGGTTTCCTTGCACATCAAGAAATTGTAGTCATGTGACATGTGGCAAAGGAGGATAAGGCTTAGGTGTGCTTGTGTAGATAAATACTAAAATTAGATCCCATTAGTTGTGCATGTGAAAGATAAAAGTTGTAACACATGATTGACTGGACAAGTGTTGGAATGTGATGAAAGATGAGGGCTTAATTCAAATAAAATATTTGAATTAGTTGTGATATGAGTTGGATATTAATTAAATAAATAAAATTTATTTAATTAATAGGATAAATGAATAGGATGGAATAAGATATGATGTGGAAATTAATTAAATAAATAAAATTTATTTAATTAATTGGGATGGGGATAAGATAAATGGGATTATGCATGTGAAATTAATTAAATAAATAAATTTATTTAATTAATTAGCTAAGTAGGATAAAGATGGGGATTTTAATTAAATAAATAAAATTTATTTAATTAATTGGCTTAATGGATTAGGGAAATTAGGACAAAATGCTACAAGATGTCTAGGATAATGTTTTTAGCTAGGTGTTGCAAGACATGGACAAATTTGGGACAAATTTGGGTGTCTACATTTTGCCCCTCTTTGAGATGATGTTCGAGGTGATGAGCTTTATGTTTGAGTAACATCATTTCAAAGAAGTTAAGGTATAGATAGAGGAAAATGATATGGAGATAGGATGATGATGCCCCCTCGAGAGGATAGGCGGGTTGGGCAAACACGGGTAGGCTCTCGAAAAGAAATGGCTTGGCTACAAAAGAAAGATAAGGGAATGGATAGAAGAAATGGAGGATGTGTTATGCTGCAATGGAAGGTGAGCAACCATGATGTTTGATATAGCACTAGACATTATGCACCAAGGTATAAGGATCCAGGGTGACGTTGTGTCTTGTGCCCCAGCGTAATACAACCTTGTCTAACGTATGAGGAAGAAAACTTAGAGCATTGAAGTCCTAATGCACAAAAGGTATGATATGACCTCAGATGCAAAGGATAGTGCAAAAAGCTATTCCAACATACACAAGATATGAATATTAGCTGGAATGAAATCGATTTGGTGCAAATGCAAGATAAAATGATAACACACACACGCAAGCAAGCAAGCATGCAAAAATGATACAAAAACAAACAAGGTATTGCCCCTGTCAAGCTGTAAACCAATAATTAATTGATTGTTGTTGATGATAGTGTTGTCATTGCGGGGAAAGCTATATCCCTAGATCAACACAAGGTTGTTTGCTGAGTTGGTTGGCTGGTTGGCTGATTGATTTGGCTTACAACAAGGCTAGGATCAAGACCATTGATTGTGATTGGATAACTTAGCTTGATTGATTAACTTGATTGGTATAGCTTTAAGGATGGTCTTGCATTTGGATCATTGTTTGGAATGTGTGAGGGTAAAATGTCGAATCAATCAAATGAATCAAATAAGACCCAAACATCAACAGAATAGAGAAACAAAGAAGATTCAAATGAAGAAAGCAATGAACAAACACAGCAAACCTCTTCCGTTTCGAAACTTCTGTTGTTCGCCTATCACGAATCGTCCTTTCGCAGATGAGATGAGCCCTCAGAGAGTGCAATCTTTTAAAGCTGTTTGAGGAAGTCGATGGTGAATGGCTATGGTGTGATATGCAATGAAGGTGAGCTCCAATGCAACAATGGTGATCTCAAGCTTGTAGATGACAAATGGGTGCCAAAGGCGCGCTGGTGATATTTATGCAGAGTAACGATGTCAAAAGCCTGGATGATTAGAATGGAGGGATGAAGCTTCATTTATAGACTCGGAGGAATAGGAATCAACGGTTGAGAGAAGATATGAAGATCAACGGTTGAGGATGGTTGAGGAATGTGCAACCAGTGGAAACGTGCCAAGTGTCCCAGCTCCATCATGAAAGGTGGGATGTGACAAAACTGATTGGAGAGTTAACTCCATTGACTGGTCTGTTAACAGAATTGATTGATCAGTTAGAAGAGTGGATTGTTGAACTGACTGGATTGATTGAGGATTTGACTCAACTGACAGGTTAGTTAACAGATTTGATTGATTGGTTAACTGACCTCTGATTGGAGAAGAAATAGGCCATGTGGGTGAGGGAAAATAAGGCAATTAAATATAAAATATATTTAATTACATGTGCAACCTGATGAGGTGGACAAGGTGAGGTGTAAAAGGTGAGGTGAAAGGTGAGGTGGAATTTTGAATTTAGAACTTTAGGATAGAGGAATTAGGCTTAATTAAATAATTTATGATTATTTAATTATGAAGGACTTTAGAAGAATTATAATTAAATAAATAGAATTTATTTAATTGTGAGATAGTGAATTGATTAAATAAATTTAGAATATTTATTTAATTAATAGAAGAATGGAATAAATATTTAGAATATTTATTTAGGATGATTTGTGTCATTTTTAGGCGTATACATTTTGCCCCTCTTTGATGCAATGCAGTTTACAGCATTGCTTCAAAGAAATTGATAGTCTGAATGATGATACATGCCCCAGTTTGCCCCTGGTACAGGTTAAATGACGATAGGATGCCCCCTCGGGAGATTGGACGGGAAAAATGGTGAAAGTTTTGGAGATGGACGATCTCACGACGAGGAAGGGGTTAGGATAGGTTGGAGGAAAAGGGACGCGGTCAGGGATGCAGGAAGAAAACGGGAGGAAAAATGGACACGGGAAGTAGTCACAGTCATCACCTAGCCAGAATTAGGGTTTGGAGGCTATAAATAGGAGCTGGGTCCACAAGAATAGTCATTTGCACACTTGGTTGATCTGGATTGGAGAAAGAGAGCTCAGAGCAAACTTAGAGCAGCATGGCAGCCAGAGCAGCAGACATTCCACGCGAGGAGCACTGATTCGAGAGAGTCCGACGATTCGGGCGGCCAGCAGAGGCAGGACCCCCGGTATGTGCTTCGAAAAATTTCTCCTAGGGTCGAGTTTAGGTGTCATAAATGCACGTAGAAAATAGGTGAAATAGATGCGCTGAAACGCAGAACGGTGCATATGCCTTGCGAAGCTGCGCTTTTGTAATTTCACGGCGCATATGCCAGTTTCGGCAGCGCATGCGTGAAAGCTGCGCATTTGTGCATTTTAGTTGTGCTTTCGTAATTGGGCGGCGCTTTTGTATTTCTACCGCGCATGCGTGAAATGTAGCAGCGCATTTGTTAAAGTTGCGCATATGTGACTTCCTGCGGCACATCCGTAATTTCGCGGCGCATACGTGGATTTCTGCGGCGCATGCGTTAGAACAGCGCATATGTGCCCTGTAGCGGCGCATATGCATTTTTGTGGCGCATATGTTGATTATTGCGGCACATATACTAGAAACGGCACTTTTACCACCTGTAGTGGCGCATTTGCCTGGGATGGCAAATTACTTTAGCCAAATTGATTCGATTAGCGTCCTGTTTGACGCAGGAATCAATGAGCTATCTCTGAGATTGCAGGAATCTAGTCAAGAGATGTAGTGTGCTGTTTTGATCAATTTGAAATGCTAAGTTTAGTTGATATAGTTCAATAGATATGTTGAGTATGGTATATGCAGCTTGAGACTGACGCCTTGCTTTGCGTGTTTGCAGGAGGAGATACGAGAGACTCTGCAGTCAAGGGAGATGTTCTCCATGCCTTTATTGCAGAGATACATGCTGACAGAGGCTGACAGAGTGGCGCTTGGTGCCATGGGTTTAGATTACGTTTGCTTTATGCCCGAGGTGCGGGGGAACTGAGGACTATTGACAGCTGCTGTGGAGAGATTCCACAGCGAGGACGGGACCTTCCACTTCCCTACTGGAGAGATGACGGTGACGCTGGAGGACGTCTACAGGATATTGCACTTGCCCGTGGTAGGCGAGTTAGTGGAGTATGACGCACAACGGGACGCGGGACTTGCCGAGTGTCAGCGAGTATTTGACGATCCCGAGCTAGTGGGACAGGTCATCCCGTGGCAGGATATCTATGACTGTTATGACTACTTCCCTGGGATTGTGGCTGGACTGATTGCGGGCGTTGTATGCCCGGACAGGAGATCGCACGGGTTCCCCATTGGATGGGGCAGGATCATGGAGCGGATGCTGACCGAGGGCACCCGATATGCGTGGGGACCCTGCGTGCTAGCCCACCTATATCACGACATGCATCAGGTGGTGTACCACTGCAGCACGAGTCTATCGGCTGGGGTACTACTGTTACAGTTCTGGTTGTGGGAGCACATAGCGATGACCAGGCCAATATGCATCTTTGCTAGGCAGCGAGGAGAGCCATACAGCTATGGCTATGCAGGACTGATTTCCCAGCACAGGCTGGGGAAGCTAGAGTACTGGCGGCATACCTTGGATGGGGTAGATGTGGTCATCTGGCGGCCATATCTGGATTGCGAGCCCTGGGATGACGAGGGAGATGAGCTACCCTACTGCTTCCAGACCAGGTGGTTGATAGGCTGGACATGACACATACTAGAGAGGCAGATGGCAAGCCGAGTGCTGAGACAGTTTGGCAGGAGACAGGGCATGCCACAGGGACAGGCCATGTTTGCACGGACACATGCAGAGAGGGTCCGATGGGGGCCGATGGCTTCGTATGAGGAGGCCCTGGCAGAGTTTCAGCAGTTGCCTTACGTGGCATGGGACATGAGGCGAGAGATAGCAGATGCGGGGGTCACACAGGAGTATGAGGACTGGATTACTGCACATCCATTCCTGAGATATTCAGGACCTGGCATGCTGGTGCCTCGTATTGACGAGGCGGACTCAGAGGATAAGGAGGGAGAGGCTGGCCTAGGGCGGAGGGGCGCGAGAGGAGGACGAGGGCGACGGGGTGGCTGAGCTGCAGAGAGGCCGAGGCAGTGGAGGAGGATAGATCGGGCTGGGCAGGCAGTGCCAGGACAGGGAGAGGTACAACAGCAGGTGCAACATCAGGCACAGATGCCACCACCCCAGTAGGTACCACAGCAGCAGGTACCACAGCAGTAGGTGCCGCAGCAGCAAGTGCCATAGCAGCAGGTGCCACAGCAGCAGGTGCCCCAGCAGTAGGGGCTAGGACAGGTAGAGGCAGCACAGGGGCCAGTGCAGGGTGAGGCACATGAGAGGACTATAGCCAGCCTGAGGGGACAGGTGCGAGAGCTGCAGGCATAGCTGAGGAGAGTGGAGAGGAGGCGAGATACAGATGCAGTGGTGATCGCTGGTTTGACTCGTGAGCGAGACATGGTAGATGCCCGGGTACGCCTTATCTGAGTAGAGAGGGACATAGCAGTGGCTGCCATGGGCACAGACGCAGCGAGTACATTTTTGGTTGGGCAGGTGCAGCAGGCACAGGCACAGGTAGGCCAGTTGCAGACGCAGTTGGCACAGGCGCAGACAGACCTAGCCAGAGCGCAGCAGCAGGCATAGTACTACCGAGGCTTGTACCATGGTGTCGTGGCGTCGAGCCAGAGGGCAGGGAGTTTTAGGAGTCAGTCTGGGGTGGCTCACAGAGCAGGTCCTTCGCAGTCAGGGGCATCTGTGATGGGACCTCAGCAGTCAGGAGCTGGCAGTGGTGGCCCACAGCAGCAGGGGTAGACACAGACCAGACTTTGTACATTTTGGGACATGTATCACCGTCTATTTAGACGCATATTGTATATGACACTTTGATTTTGAGAGAGATGGTGATATTGTACATTTGGACCTCTTTGTATATGATAGTATGGATGATGACGCAACTTTGTGTATCTATTGCATGCGTTATGAGATGATGATTTTACTTCTATTGTATGATGTGATTCTATTGCATAGTTTAGATTGTCTATATGATGCTATATGAGAAATACTTTGATATGCTGCTATATGATATCTATATGATCTAATGTGACAAATGAATGCAAAATGTAATATGATGTCTATGTGATGATGTAAATGTATGTATATGAAACATGATTTCTATGTTATGATGTAACTATATATGTGACGTCTATATGATCTAATGCAAATGTATATGTATGGAACATGATTTCTATGTTATGATGTTGTATAGATATGTGAGATGCTATTGGATGTTTATATGATGTAATGCTTTGAATGTATGCAGTTGTAACATGAGTACTATGTGGTGATGTAACTATATATGTGATGCACTTAGCTATGTTGTTTGATATTCTGGGCTTTTAAGATTAAGATGTGATGCAAATGTATTGGTGACCTAATGCATTGGATGGTGGTCTTGACTAACCTAATCATGTGCATGACTAGTTTCTATGAATGATATGATATGCTCCTATATGCCTTGTTTTTGTGATGTCCAAATGTACTCTATCGACATAAGAATGACATGATGGACAAAGGAATGGTTGCGAAAGAATGACTTAGGAACTTTTCTTGATATCGTTACTCTGCATAGTTGGGATAATGAGGATTGTATGGGATACGGATGCATGGATGTGTATATGGATATAGGACGGATGCTTTGCTTTTAGAGTGCTTTATTTCATCATTGGGCATTTTATTTTTGGTACTTTTCTGAAATGTTGTAAGTGAATACAAGCATCTAGGTATAATTGAACCGAGATGACCTGAGTATCTCTTACATGGAGTGTGATTGAGCAAGTTAATACAAGCATCTAGTCAAAATTGAATCTAGATGACCTGAGTACTTCTTGCGTTTCAACAAGCAAGGATTGCTCCCGTTCATGTAAGGCCTTGGATGTCCTCGATGATCTTTTGCTGATCATGTCCTTAGACAAGGCATCGCATTACTAAAGTTTAATCCACAAACAACAAACAAAGAAACTAATCATGCCCCCATCATAGCATCTCTAGCTTTTGGCATCCTTGAGTAGCATAGGAAGGTATGATAGCAAAAACCAAGACTCTGTAACTTAACCCTAGGTTCCAATCTACAAAAGCATATTTGCGTTGATATGTGTTTATTTCTTGCCTTAATTTGCATAAAATCATTTAGAAGACCTTGGGTATTTGCTTTGCATTGGATAGGTTAAGATGCTCATTGTCGGGATGTCTGCTTGAAGCGCGGGTGTCTACTTGCATTTGCTTACTTGATGAGAAGGTTGCACAATCCTTATTGAGAAGACGGACCCTAAGGGACTAACCTAGTGCCTCGGGGGCTCATTGCTAAATGGCCTTGCCTACGTGACGACGCAGAGGCAACGTAGTTCAGGGTAAACCCTAATGGACCATGGATGGACTAGAAGAAAGATGACAAGAATGAAGACAAGAAAGGAGATGAATGGGACGTTGGGAGAGATGGAAGCCTCGGGGGCGCATTAGAATAATGGCCTTGCCTACGTGACGGCGCAGAGGCAACGTAGTTCACGGATTTGGACCACAGACACTGACGAGAGACACTACACTAGGCTTACATTGAGGAGACGGTATGGGACAAAACCTTGGTTGACAAGGCCACAAGGTGAGTATCAAGCCATGATAGGTAACTGTCAAGCGTTTATTTGTGGGATGGATATGGGTCAAATGAGGAAAAGAGAGGGAGAATGGGCTCAAGGTGATTGGATTCCCAAAGATGGAGAATGTGGTTTGTCACAAGTAACGCCTGTTTACCAGGTTTTCATCACTTGCTTTTATTTGCACGAGAAGCTAGAAAGTAACATGACGCCTGATTGCTAGGTTTTCACCATGATACCTATCCAAGGCGCCTGTTTGCCAGGTTTTCACCAAAGGACGATTTTTTTGTATGCTTGCTATTTTTTCCGATTTTTTTGTATTTTTGTATTTTCTCTTTGTAACTTTTTTGATTTTTTTTTTTTTGATTTTTTGACTTTATTGTACCCCCTTGCACTGGGGTTCTCTTAGGTATAGAACCGGCGAAGGTGCATGCTGTTGATTGGGTCATCAAACAACTCACCTTCTAATGTGGCCAACTGATATGCCCCCGATCCGTAAGCCGCTACAATTACATAGGGTCCAAGCCAGTTAGGCTCGAACTTACCTTTCTTTTCTCTGTCCTGCTGATTGCGAGGGTTCTCTTTTAGGATGAGGTCCCCAACCTTGAAGCATCTTGGTCTAACCCTGTGGTTGTAGCTTCTTGACATCATCTGTTGATAGGCTTTGAGATGGTCAAAAGCTTTCTGGCACCTTTCCTCTAGCAGTTCTAGCTCTTGTAGTCTGGAGACTCTGTACTCTTCGTCTGATATGAGACCTCTCAACGACACCCGAAGGGATGGCAGTTCGACCTCAATGGGAAGGATGGCTTTGGAACCATAGACGAGGGCATAGGGTGTAGCACCTGTGGGAGTGCGTATGCTGGTTCGATAGGCCCACAGAGCGGGATTGAGTTGGACGTGCCAATCGCGACCAGCTTCATTGACAGTCTTCTTTAGGATTTTCAGAATGGTTTTGTTCGATGCCTCAGCTTGGCCGTTACCTTGGGGGTAATATGGAGTGGAGAAGCGATGTTGGATCTTGAAACGTTCACAAAGTTCCTGGACATCCTGATTTTTGAAGGGTCTCCCGTTATCCGTTATGATGGATGAAGGGATGCCATATCAGCAGATAATGTAATTCAGAATGAAAGAGGAAATTTGCTTTCCTGTGACGGTTGATAAGGGAACGGCTTCAATCCACTTTGTAAAGTACTCAGTGGCAGTTATGATGAATTTATGGCCGTTGGAAGAGGGTGGATGAATCTTTCCCACGAGGTCAAGTCCCCACTGGCAAAAGGGCCAGGGTGTCGTTAGAGGTCTCAACTCCTGAGCAGGTGCATGAATCAGGTTCCCATGTATCTAGCACTGTTTGCACTTTTTGACGAACTGATATGAATCCATTTCCATATTGGGCCAGTAATAACCCAAACGCATGAGTTTCTTAGCTAAGGAAGGACCGCTGGAGTGTGTTCCGCAGATCCCTTCGTGCATGTCTCGCAAGGCAGTTACAGATTCTTCTTGTTCTAGACAACGGAGTAAAGTACCATCCAGACCACGTCGGTAAAGGGTATTGGTGACAATGGTGTAACGGGAGGCTTGTCGGATGAAAGTTCGTTTTTGGTTGGAAGAGAGGTCCAAAGGAAGGACATTGTCCTTGAGGTAAGTGTAGGTCTTACCGTACCAAGGCGAATCAGATCCTACTAGGTGGCAAATGGAATGGGTCTCGAGGAGATCATAAGCCAGCTGTCAAATTGTTTCTACTAAGAACTCATACCGTGACTCATGTTCAGGTATCTCAAGAAGAGAGGCTATGGTCGCCATTGCATCGGCTGCTTTGTTCTCTATCCTGGGTATTTGCTTAAACGAGATGGTCCCAAAATGTTCTTTGAGGTCGTTGACCATTCGCTTGTATGGGATGAGCTTCTCATCTTTGGTCTGATACTCATCGTTGACCTGGTTTATGATGAGCTGAGAATCACCGTAGACACATAGTGCTTGGATTTTCCACTCAGTGGCCATCTTGAGACCAATTACCAAAGCCTCATACTCCGCTATATTGTTAGTGCACGGAAATAACAACCTGTAGGACTTTGGAATTGTGTTGCCTTGGGCAGTGATGAATAAGATACCTGCCCCCGATCCATGGTTGGTGTAAAACCCGTCGAAGTAGAGTTTCCAAGGAGATGTTGACAGAGTGAATAAAGACTCATCGGGGAACTCAAACTACATTGGTGAAGTGTCCTGTAATGGTGCCTCAGCTAGTTGGTCAACGATGATTTGCCCCTTGATGGCTTTTCTGTCCACATACTCTATATCATATTCGCTAAGAAGCATAACCCATTTGGCTAGTCGACCTGTGAGAGCTACTTTGCTGAGAAGATATTTTAGTGGGTCGATCTTGGCAATGAGTTTGACAGGATGTGCCAACATGTAGTGTCAGAGTTTTTGTGAGGCAAAAACCACCGCAAGGCATGAACGTTCCACCTGTGAGTACTGCAGTTCGTAGCCCACTAAGGTTCGACTGATGTAGTACACAGCTCTTTCCTTGTTCTCATAGTCTTGTTGCGCTAGGAGAGCCCCAAGAGCAGTAGGTGTAGCAGATATGTAGAGAATCAAAGGTTTTCCTTGGATCGGAGGCATGAGTATAGGAGGATTCATGAGGCACTCCTTGAGCTTGTTGAATGCCTCTTCGCACTGCTCATCCCATTTAAATGGAACGTTCTTATGTAGGAGATGGCTGAAAGGATGGCACTTGTCTGCCAGCTGTGAGATGAACCTGCGGATGGCCTGTAGCTTGCCCTGTAAGGATCTCAACTGTGTTAGAGTTTTGGGTGGAGGCATGTCCATGATTGCTTTGACCTTGGCCGGGTCTACCTCTATGCCATTTGCTGACACGATGAAGCCTAGCAGCTTGCCCGATGTTACCCCAAACACACATTTCTTCAGGTTCAATTTTACTTGGAATTGGTCCAGCCGTTGGAAGACTTTCTCTAATGTGTCCAGGTGTGAGTCCCTGGTGAGTGATTTTGCCAAGATGTCGTCAACATAATCTTCCATGGTCACATGCATCATGTCGTGAAATATAGTTGTCATGGCCCGCTGATATGTAGCACCTGCGTTTTTCAGCCCAAATGGCATGACATTCCAGCAAAAGGTACCCCATGGACAAGTGAAAGCGGTTTTGTGCTGATCCTCTGGTGCTATTTTGATCTGGTTGTACCGTGAGAATCCATCCATAAGTGACAGCATTGTATGTCCTACCGTGAGGTCGACTATGATATCGATGTTAGGCAAGGGAAAGTCATCTTTTCGGCATGCTTTGTTTAAATCTCTAAAATCGTTGCATAGTCGAACCCTGCCATCTGGTTTAGACACCGGCACAATATTAGATATCCATTCAGGGTAATCTATGGCTCTGATGAACCCCACGTCTAATAATTTCTTGAGTTCTTCCTTGACCAGTAGGGTTATATGGGGATGCATCTTTCTCAGTTTTTGCTTTACGAGCTTCACCCCTGGATCCAATGGCAAGTGATGTAGAATCAAGTTTGGGTCCAAACCTGGCATGTCGGCATATGACCAAGCAAAGCTGCCTCTCTTCTTTTTAAAGAATGGTACAAACTTGGTTTTCTCAGGCGGTGTGAGAGATTTTGCAAAGTGGATAATCTGAGGCTGCTCTTCGGTTCCAATGTTTATTGGCTCTGTTGGCTCTACCACGATCTATGACCTTTCTTGATACATATCACTTGGGAGGGTGTCAAGCAATCCATCGTCAGGTGCCACAGTTGGGTTTTCACCTTCAGATACGTCCTTTCTTTTTACTGTTTTATAATCTGACACTGCCGCATGGCAGTTTTCATCGTCAGATCCCTTTTTGATCTTTACATTTTTGCGACTAGAAGGCTTGGCACCCTCCCCGAAGTAGGCTACAGTATTGAGTTTGATAGCGAAACCGGCTTTATGATCTCCTTTTGGTAAGTGATCTCGAAGTCCCATATAGTCAATGTAGGCATCATCGTTCTGGAACATATCTAATTGAGGGGTCCCTTGCAGATCCCAGTCAATAAGCTCCAGGTGCAAGAGGGGAAGGGAGTCGGATGAAGGACCTGATTCATTGATAGTGTGGATGGAAATATTAGGAGCACAGGTGGGGGTAGTGTTCTGGGTGGTACTTTCTTCCAGGTTGTTTATCGCAATGGAATCTATACTTTCCTCGAAAGCCATAACCTCAGGGAGGGGCAAATCAGACTCCAGTGGTCTGTCCTGTTGCCTTTGTCTCTCATGATATGGGCTAAGAGTTTGGATGGTGTCAATCTCTTTATCATCGTAGGAGTGCTCTGTTAGCTCGTCCCACTCATACTGATTGGAATCATCCGAATCTGCGTCACTATCCTCTTGGAGTGTTTGAATTGTCTCCACTAGGCAGGCATTTTCTTTGGCTTTACCTTTACCTTTGTACCCTAGGCCAGTGGTGTTTTTAGCCGAAGAGGAGGAAGAAGGTTGTATAGGTTCGATGATCCCTTCTTTTCTGAGGCTGATAGGGCCTTGTCCTTCATATCCCATCCTATGCAAGATGGTTTCACCCCGTCCATAGAGTTCTGTAGGGAGTCTAGGTGGCTCTTGGGGTGTGTTTTCTTCTTCGGCATAAAGCCATTGCAAGAGATCTCGCTCCTCTGATTCATCGGATAAGGTCCCCCATTTTACAAAGGGGTTTGCGGGAGTGATAGGAGGAGCAGAGGGCTTTGGAAAATGCCTGGGTTGATGCTTGGGCTGGCCAAAGGAGTGAGGAGACAAGGGCATTTTTGCAAGGTTGAGGCTGTGCTCAATCTGGTATTCCCCCACGCCATTTTCTTTTATGGTGATTTTCATTGGTTTGGGCCGTGAGGAGGAAGCTTCGGCAGTATGGTCTTGTGGCGGAGTAGGGGAGATATGGGCTCGATTGTTGGGTATGACACATTCCAGTTTTGCTTGGAAAGAGTTGCAATGTTGGTAGGGGTCGGGGTCGCCATGTATGGTGACCTGCTGGCCATCGTGTGGGAACTTTATGCATTGATGGTAGGTGGAGGGGACAGCTTTCATGGCATGGATCCATGGTCTCCCTAGTAGAATATTGTAAGCAAGCTCCCGATCAAGGACTTGGCACACCACATCTTTAATTACCGGTCCCACTTGAATGGGTAGGACAACCGTGTCCTTTGTGGTTCGTTCCTCCTCGTCATAGGCTTTGATAGTAATTTTCTGTCTTAGATCTACTGCCTGTTCAGAGAACCCCAATGCAAGGACTAGCTTCAAAGTGCAAATATTCAAACCGGCACCCCCATCAATGAGAACCCTCTTGATGCGGTGCCTGTGTATGAATGCGACAATATGTAGAGGAGTGTTGTGGGGTTGAGACATGGAAAGGTCATCTTGTTCTGTAAACGAGATGGAAGTGGAGGATGTCAAATTACCCACCATGGTTTGAAACTTTTCTTGGGCTAGGTTAGTGGGGACAGTAGTTTCCACTAAGGCTTTCTCAAGAATCTCCTTATGAGAAGGAGATAGACGCGAGAGCTCCAATATAGAAATGTGAGCCGGAGTCTTTTGCAATTGGTCGATGACATTATATGGGCGGGAGTTAGGCGGAGATGGCGACGACCTTGGAGGAGTGGTGTTGATCGTGACTCTACCACTGCGGGTAATTATACTACAACCAGTTCCGTTAGGTCCTGGTTGTTGGTTGGGGGATATGACGTTGACTTGCGGAACATGCTCAGAAATGCAGTTAATGGTGTACTCAAAGGGAACGCTTGCATAGTTAGCATTACTCGACCCACTGTTCTGGTTTGGCCTGTTGCGATTGTTGTCATTATTTTTATGGCCATTGGAGTTGTTGCCATTGTGACCATTGTTGTGGTGACCGCTGTTGTGATTGTTGTTATACGGCCGGTTGTGGTTTAGGAGAGGATCCCGGTAGGCCACATGAGATTCATTAGAGGTATGCTGTTGTGTTCCTCCCTGATTCTGATCCAGTATATCCTGCATGACGTTCTTAAGATGGATGCAATTATTGGTTGTGTGCCCCCTTCCTCGATGATACTCGCAATAGTATGTGTCCTTCCAATAGGGAGGTTTGACTATAGGCTCATAGTCACTTGTTGGCGGTAGAGAAATTTCATTATTAGCCAACAACTTCCTGAGAGCAGACTCTTGAGATTCTCCTAACAGCGTGAATTTTCTCCTTGGATTTGAATTGAACCAAGGTCGAGATTCCTGAGGGGGTGGCTTGTTGAGTGCACCGTTATTTGCTTCTTCCTTAAGAGTGAATATGGGTTGTTGTTTAGGGGCTGCCGCTTTGGCATCCACTACTCCATCGTTGACCACATTCTTGTTCTTGGTCCAAAACTTTGACTTGTCAGTTGTGTAATTGGAAGGAGGTGTGTCCTTGTAGAGCTTGAGAGTTCCTTTAGCAATCATAGCTTTCTCAATGAATAGCCCCATTTCAATGACTTTGGTGAATGAGGTAGGGCATTGTATCTGAATCTGATAGCTAAGATCGGGATTCAAATTGTGGACAAACATTTCGAATAGTTGTTTCTCAGGCATGTCGTAAGAACACTTACTAGCTAGCTGTCTCCATCGTTGTAAGAAGGTGGCGAAAGACTCACCACCTTTTTGTTTGGTGTTGCATAGGTCTAGCATAGATACTTCGTGTTCTATGTTGTAAGAGAAGTGTGTTATGAATTTATTGACAAGTTCATCAAAAGTTTTGATTCCTGGTGGGAGACGCGAGAACCACTCCATAGCTTGACCTCTTAAAGATCTTGGGAATAGTCTCATTAAGTAGGTCTCGTTGTGAGCTACTTCTAAACATGCTGCAGTGAATTCTCAGATATGATCTCTAGGGTCCCCCTTCCCTTTGTATTTGTCAAATTTCGGGATTCCGAACTGAAAGGGGAATGGTTTCATGACCAAACTTCTGTCAAAGGGGTACGGTGCTATATCTTCCAAGGAGTAGTTCTTGGAACTTGTGCTGATCTTAAGGTTGGAGATTTCTAGCTTTAGATTCTCAATTTGTTGTCTCACATCCGCCATAGGAGCATTTTGGTCAATGGGTTGTTTTCCTCTCTCATTGGCCTGGGGGACCGTGTCATTTGTGTCCCTCTCACGTTCATTTTCTGCATTTTCCCTGATGGAGCTAATGTCAAAGTCTATGGGGAGTTTGATTCCGAGACTAGCAAGATGATGGAAATATTTGGTGGGGTCCTCAAGGAGCACTTTCTCCACTAGGCGTTGGAATTTGCTATCTTGCATGTGTGCCACTAATTCTTCACGAGAAATTTCTTCATCATCATCGCGTGGTGGGGCGATGTGATCGGAAGAGTCGGCCATTTCAGTTAGCTTGTTGTACTGGGATCGAGTAAGAACCATCCAAGGTGGGGTGGGATGAAATGGACTAGGATTAGAAATTTTGGCAAGGTGCCGACTAAGACTGTAATGAATGGGATATCTAGGACAAGACTTGGACAAAGGGTTCTCTCGCTCAATGACTTCAGGTAAGACGGTTGACACAAGACTCTAGCCACTAGCAAGGGTAGTCGATACCAGTCTTACTGTGTAGGGCTTAGTCGTTCAACAAGACTACTAGCAAAAGGTACTGTGACCTACTAGGCTTACGTGAATTCACTAATGAAACAAAGAAGGACCTATGTCGAATTGGTATGGGACAGAATGACGTTGGACAGAAGGTGACTGGGACGACCGACGAAAGAGAGAGAATTGGGTGAAATGGATGAAAATTGACTGCAAGGTTGATTCTGACCTCGGAAAATGAAACTAGGTTGAAATGGGTACTCTGAACAGCTGACGAAAATTTCTCAAAAATAGGGCAGATGCTCACTATCACACATGCGCAGAAACAGATGCGCAGCAAGAATGGGCAAATGCGCCGTAAGTCGCTGTATATGTGCCGCTCTGGTGAAGTATGTATGCGCAGCAACAGTGTGCAAATGCACAGCAGAAAAGTATATGCACAGCAAGTCGGTGTACATGCGCAGCAAGTCGCTATAAAAGCGCAGCAAAAATGTGTATATGCGTAGCAGAAAGGTATGTATGCACAGCCAGTCGATGCAAAAGCGCAGCAAGTCGCTGTAAAAGCGCAGCAGAAACGGATATATGCGCAGTTCTGGTATTTTTTGCAAATTTTTGGGATTTTTCTCTGTTTTTGGTATTCTTTGGCTGGAAAAGGTCTTCCTGATCTGATATTATGAATTAATTTAGCAAGAAAACACAGCAAGCACAAAGAGTATTTTGTTGTTTTCCATTGTTTTTTTGTAGTTTTTTGACTCTATTTTGGACAAAAGCAAGCACAAAATCCTAGGCGAGAAATGGATTATAAGGGATTTGGGCCACTAAAACAAGAGGTATTTAATTCGGGCAACCGTTCAAGTGGTTACACGTGCGGCGGCGCTACTCTCCATTATGGAGTCTCCCAGCCTCAAAGGGTTACGCCTGAGAGGGTTTTGGGGGAGGTTGGCCGTCGGTGTAACATAACAGCACTCGTTGCAGGAGGTTTTCACCTCAAGCACAATTTATTTTAAGTGGCTCGGTAGGGCTTGGCGTTAGCCTGTTACCACTCAGGGTCGTTCCCGCTTGGACAAGCGTGCATCCAAGGGCAGGCCCCTCCTAAAGTTTAAACAAATAGAATGACAAGTCTGGCACTCTGATTACCCAGAAGAGGGGAGAGCATAAGCCTATTGTCATTCGCAAGCACAGAATACACTGATTGATCCACCCTAGTTAAAAGATAAAAACTAAATGGGCTAAGCTACTCAAACAGAACTTTGAAGTGATTTCAACAATATTGCAGTGGTTCAATTTTAAATCCCAGAAAGCAGTTGTGAGTTCAATTTTAAGTCCACGTTGCACGAGATTGTTAACTTTGAAATTCAGGTCTCACGATATAGCAATGGTTCATTTTTAACTTCAAAAAGCAGTTGTGAGTTTAATTTTAAGTCCACGTTGCACGAGATTGTTAACTTTGAAATTCAGGTCTCACGATATAGCAATGGTTCATTTTAACTGCAAGATCAGTGATGAGTTCAATTTTAAATCTTAGATAGCAATAACTTGGAAGTTGTTTGCAATGCAAGCATGAAATAAACCAGTTACTTCCTCCCTAATTAAGACTAGATAAAGATTTGTAATGAACAACCATTTTACTCTTTCCCAGAAAATGAAATGTGAGCTAGTTAGATGCAACTACATGTAACTAAACCTGAGCCTATCCTGCAAAACCGCTCCAACAAACACCTGCAAAAGGGTTAGCGTTAGCAAAATCCTCTAGAAAAGTACTAAAACCTGAGCTAGTTACAAATGCGCAGCTTCAGTGATCAGATGCGTAGAAGTGATCAATAGAAGCACAGCATTAACGAATGCGCCGTAGTTTTGAACGTATGCACCGTTAAAATGAATAAATGCGTAGTTTTAATGTATGCGCAGCAACAGTCGTCAGAAGCGCCGTAACAGTCAACAGATGCGCCGTTATAACAGACGCGCAGCAATAGTCTATGAAAGCGCAGTAACAGTCAACAAATGCGCAGTTTTAACAAAAGCACCGTAACAGTCTGTAAGAGCGCAGCAAGAGTACACAGATGCGCAGGATTTTTAAATGCACCGTAACAGTCTTCAAAAGCACCGTAAAAATGAACAGATGCACCGAAAGAACCTGTGCGTGACTCTGCGGGACCTGTACGGAACCTGCCTTCAAAAAAGCTCAAAAATGGTGAAATAAAGGGGCAACGGCCCCACGGTGGGCGCCAAAAATGTGAGGGTAAAATGTCGAATCAATCAAATGAATTAAATAAGACCCAAACATCAACAGAATAGAGAAACAAAGAAGATTCAAATGAAGAAAGCAATGAACAAACACAGCAAACCTCTTCCGTTTCGAAACTTCTATTGTTCGCCTATCACGAATCGTCCTTTCGCAGATGAGATGAGCCCTCAGAGAGTGCAATCTTTTAAAGTTGTTTGAGGAAGTCGATGGTGAACGGCTATGGTGTGATATGCAATGAAGGTGAGCTCCAATGCAACAATGGTGATCTCAAGCTTGTAGATGACAAATGGGTGCCAAAGGCGCGCTGGTGATATTTCTGCAGAGTAACGATGTCAAAAGCCTGGATGATTAGAATGGAGGGATGAAGCTTCATTTATAGACTCGGAGGAATAGGAATCAACGGTTGAGAGAAGATATGAAGATCAATGGTTGAGGATGGTTGAGGAATGTGCAACCAGTGGAAACGTGCCAAGTGTCCCAGCTCCATCATGAAAGGTGGGATGTGACAAAACTGATTGGAGAGTTAACTCCATTGACTGGTCTGTTAACAGAATTGATTGATCAGTTAGAAGAGTGGATTGTGGAACTGACTGGATTGATTGAGGATTTGACTCAACTGACAGGTTAGTTAACAGATTTGATTGATTGGTTAACTGACCTCTGATTGGAGAAGAAATAGGCCATGTGGGTGAGGGAAAATAAGGCAATTAAATATAAAATATATTTAATTACATGTGCAACCTGATGAGGTGGACAAGGTGAGGTGTAAAAGGTGAGGTGTAAAGGTGAGGTGGAATTTTGAATTTAGAACTTTAGGATAGAGGAATTAGGCTTAATTAAATAATTTATGATTATTTAATTGTGAAGGACTTTAGAAGAATTATAATTAAATAAATAGAATTTATTTAATTGTGAGATAGTGAATTGATTAAATAAATTTAGAATATTTATTTAATTAATAGAAGAATGGAATAAATATTTAGAATATTTATTTAGGATGATTTGTGTCATTTTTAGGCGTATACAGAATGATTTGATTGGATGAATGGATGATTAGAATGATTTGATGAAATGTTGATGATGTGATGATATGTGGTGGATTGAGCTACTTTTGATTTGTTGGAGTGATTGGATTTATTTTGATTGGAGTTGATGTGATTGAGTTGATTTATTTTGGTGTTGATGCTGATGATTGATAGGATTTATTTTGATGGTTGGATTGATGTGCTTTGAGTTGATTTTCTTTGGTGTTAATGCTAATGATTGATAGGATTTGTTGTGATGGTTGGCTTGATATGCTTTGGTTGTGATGGTTTCTATTGTTGGGTTCATTGTTTTGATGATTGGATTTGTTTAGAATGATGATAGTGATGGTGTGATGATGAGAGTGTCCACTCAATCTAAGTATAAGCAAGTGTTCTTAGTGTGCACAAAGGATGTAAAATAAACAAGGTATTGCCCTTGTCAAGTCATAAACCAATAATTGATTGTTTGTTTGATGATGATAAATAGTGTTGTCATTGCGGGGAAAGCTATATCCCTAGAGCAACACAAGGATGATGTGGGAACACTATATCCCATTGATGATGATTGATGATTGATTTAGTTTATGGCAAGATTAGGATCAAAACCTGTTGATTTGGTTGGATAATGTTCCTTGATTCATTGGCTTGCTTGATATGGATTAGTGTGACTTAGATTTTAGATCATTGCTTAGATTGATGTGATTGATATGATTGGAAGAAGTGATTGATTGATGATGATGATGATTTGATTTTGATTGAATGTTGAAGTGGATTGTTTTGGATTGATGATGATTGGTTTTATTGCTTGGATTTTTTGTTGGATATTGATTTTTTTGTGTTTTTGGAATATTTTGTTTTTTTTTTTTGGAGTTTTTGGAAATGTTTGAAATGTTTTGGGATGTCAATGGATTTACAATTTGGATAGCCTTTGTGCTTGATACCAATGACAAGGGAGAACCAAGTCTAGGTGCAAGGGATGGATAAAAGGATGGAGAAAAGGATGGGCTCATAGTAAATGTGACAGCAAGATCATGAGAGTTGGATAGGATGGAAGAGAGGATAGGCCATATAAGGGATGGATGCTTGCCCCATGATAAACGGATAGGTAGGCTATAGTGGAAAGCTCATGATAAACAAATGGGGATAAGCTATAATATGGAAAGCTTGTGATAAGGATATGCCATAGTGGATGGATCATAAGGGAGCTAGGATGTGATCTTTAAAAGCTATGTCGCATAGGAAGAATGACTTGCCCCATTCTAGGTGGTAATGCTTAGGATTTTTACATGACAAAGTTTATGACTAAGGGATGACATGCTTGGATTTTACATGACAAGGCTTATGATAGGTGGATAATGATAAGATGGATTGATTAGGAAGGTATGAGGTATACCAAGAGATATCCAAAGCATGTTTCAAGATTTTGCCCCTATGTCTTCATCAAAATCAAAAGGCAAAAGGATGGATGAATGGATAAATGGGTTCAATAAGATAGGCTTGTTTATGTAATGGCTAAGGATGGTAGGATGGTGTGGTAATGGTATGATATAATGGGATAGATAGTTTAGAAATGGCTAGGTTGGATGAGACAATGTGCCCCCAAGTGTAAGTGACATAGAAGATCAACCTACACATGACGCCTGTTTGCCAGGTTTTCATCATGGTACTTATCCAAGGTGCCTGTTTACCAGGTTTTCACCGTTGGACGAAGGGCTTTCTCTTTACTATTTTGAATTTTTTTCTTTAGATGGGATGACAATTACACATGGTGCCCGTTTGCCAGGTTTTCACCATGGTAATGGATAGGAGGGACTCAAGTGGCTAGTGCTATGAGAGGTTGGTAATCTCGTTAGAGAGAATGATGTCTTCGCATGGACCATGTCATTATGCTCATAGATGTTGATAAGGGATTGCATGGATGGGAGATGGATTAGGTAGATAGTGGATTAGGATGTGGATTATGGAAGGTTCATGCAAGGATGGATGGATGGGGATAGTGGATTATGATGTGGAGTAATAGGCTTATGGAAAGAAGATGGATGAAAAGTTTATGCCAAAGCATGGACCATAGGGATAGCATGAGGGAGATATGTAGGATAATGGATTGAATATGGGGAGATGTAGTTGTGTGGAGGTGCTACGGAGTGGAAGGGAATCATGATCAACGGCTGCACACACCGTGATAAATATTGAAGCTTTTGATTGGATGGTGGTGTAGGAAGCAATGGAGATGTTTGCTTAGGAGATGGCTGATGAAGTGATTTAGAAACCCACATAGATTTAGTATTTTTAGCGCTTTTACTTTTCTTGTGGGAGTTTTGAAAGGAATGGAAGTTTTGGAAGGAAATAGGCTATTGGATGGATATAGGGGATTGGGATTCTTGAGATGTGGATGAGGATGCCTCATTTGCTTTGCTAGCTATTTGCTTAGGAACCCAAACCATTTTGCTTTTGGGCTTTGCATTTGGAGGTAAGGGCTTAGATGGCTGCTTAGATGTGGATGAGGATGCCTCATTCACTTTGCTAGCTATTTGTTTAGGAACCCAAACCATTTTGCTTTTAGGCTTTGCTTTTAGAGGTATGGGCTTGGATAGCTTTGTGAATGTACTTTGCTTAGAAGATGGATGATTTAGAGACTTGTCACATTGATACCCTAAGGCATGAGGGTCCTTAGGAGTTTTAGTTAGATTTTTGGCTTTATAGGTAGAGGCATCAAAATTTTTGCTTTTGAATCCCATGGGGTGTGTGGAGTGGATGGAATTATTGGAAGCTTTATGCTTAAACGATGCGTGCTTTTGTTGGTCATGATTAGGGATGTAAGGATACTTATGAATGATATGTATGTTAGATGTTGGAAGCAATGGTGGCAAGGTGGATGGAGGGATATTTGGAGTTGGTAAAAGTGGAGGCAAGGTGGATGGTGGAAGGTGTATGGTCACATGCTTTTGACATTTATAGGATGATGAAGATGGAATGCCTACATATGTTTTGGGTATATGATGGGGGGTGTGATGGAAAGTGGTAGGTTTAGGATGCATGAAAGGATTACCAACATCTTGGCCTTGTTTACCTTGGGGTGTGTATCCAAGGCCATATGAGCATGGAGGGATTTTGACATGGTTTGGCTCCAAAATACCTTGTTCATAAAGGCCTAGACCTTTACCTTGGTAGTTCATGTTTTGGAGGATGCGATTGACTATGGGACTAGATGTGTTTTGGGAACTAGACTTGAGTTCTTTATTGGATGGAGAAGATGAAATGGAGGACAATGGTTGTTGTTGTCCTAAGGAAGAACATTCATGGAGGAAGGTCGTAAGACCACTAGGACATGATGGTGGACTTGAAATGGGACCGATGGTAGATATGGAGGGAGGATCATTAGCATTGTGTTCACTAAGATCCAAGTTATTTGTTTGATCTTCTATGCTTATGTGTTCTTGAGAGGCACATGTCTCATTATGACAAGTGGATGTTTGCTCATTATGGATAGGGCTAGATGGAGGATGACTAGGAGCAATTTGGATATCTCGCTCATGGATGGTTATGGGATTATGGATAGGATCAAGGTACTTTTTAGTAGGTTCTTCATCATAGATATCATCTTGATCATGAGATAGATAAAGTTTTGCCAAATGGATCATCATGGTTTTCATGATTTTAGCTAGAACCTTGATCATAACTATGAGCAAAAGTAGGATTAAGTGGGCTATAAAAGGGATAAATTTGCTCATGAATGAGGTCATGGTGATGGCTAATAGCTTGAGGGCAACCCATAAGTAGGTCATGGATAGGTTGAATGTAGAGGTGCTTTGATCTTGATTAAGATTAAGGTTCAATATTTCCACATGTTTAAGATTTTGCTCTTGACATACCTCTTGACTTTGGATGGAAGTGGAAGGTTCTTGAGTGGACTTGATAGGCTCTTGATAGTTATCAACATGAAGGCATGATGGCTCTTGACTTAGGCTTGTGGTTGGAGACTCTTGAATAGACTTGTTGGCTTGTAGGTCACATGATGGGCTTAAAGGGCTCAGTATGTTAATGGAAGGCTCTTGAAGAGGCTCAAGGATATGTGAACCACATGATGAGATTATAGGATTGGACATAACCTTTGGAAGTTCATTGGTAGGCTCATGAATTGGTGTTTGACATGGGGGTAGTTTATTCCTATCTAGTAGCCAATGGATCACATCCTTTGCAAGTGTATGGGTGGATGGGAAATATAATGGATGGATGATAATGGTAGATGGTGTTGGATTAGGATTAGGGCAAGGATTAGGTTGAGAGCTAATTGGATTGGATGGATTAGGATTTGGACTAGATGGGGGTGACACATAGGATGGGGATGATGTGGCACGATTTCCCATTATAGGTGGGTACACCTTGTAAACAATTGAGACAAATATTGGGCATTGATTTGTATTATGGCCTTTGGTCCTATGGTATGCACAATAATCATGTTCATCATATGGACTTTCTTCACATGGTTTCACTTTAGGAAGTTCAATGAGTTTTGCTTCAAGCATTCTTTGTAAAACTCTCTTAGCCGCATCCTTTGGTGAACGATTAGAATGACATGGCGAGGAAGGTAATGAAGGGCTTGGTGATTTGGAGGGTTGATGGACCAATGGACTAGGAATAGGATCACATGGTGGTGTTGGGATAGGATTAGTTGGCTCATGTGTTGGTGTGTGATTAGATGATGAAGGCCACTCTAGATTGGTATCTCCCTTATCAAAGGTTATTGGATCTTGCATAGGATAACTTGGGCTTGTTTGATTTATGTACAAGGGGCCATTAGGATTTGGATATGATTCTTGTTGGAAAGGTGGATTTAGATCTATCAATGGTGCTTGGTGGTCTTGTTGAAAAGGTGTATTTGGACTTACTTGATTTATGTACAAAGAGCCATTGGGACTTGGATGTTGTTCTTGTAATATCACTTGATGGCTTTGTGGATGGGCTTGGTAGTGCATTGGAATGGTGGTATGAGGGATTGGATATCCTTGAGGTGGATGTTCATAGGTTGATGTGGTATTGACTTGGTGGATAGGTGGATTAAGTTGATATGCAATGGATGGATATGACATGTGGCTATGAGGTGGATTAGGTTGGTATGGCGTGGCTAAGGATTGTTGTACTTGTCGAGCTTGACTAATGGCTAAAAGGTGTTGGACTTGGGCTATGAAGTGTTGTAGTTGAGGTGATTGGCTTGCATGGGGTTGAGCTCTTTGGATGAAGAATTGTAATATTTCAATGGCATCTTGGTTTAGGGGTTGTAATCCTTGATAAATATTTTGGAGGAATCTTTGGAATTTGATTGTTGGGTCTTCTAGTGTAGACATGTTGTCACCAAGTGTTTGTCTTAAGTCCTTTTAACAAGTGCTTGCTTAGGGATTTGGATGATGATGTGGAATGTTTAGATGATGTGTTTAGATTGATTTGTTTATGTGTTTGGGTGTTTAGAGCTTGATATGGCAATATTCAAATAAATGATTATGCATATACACACATGAATCATTCACGCAAGACACATAAGCAAGTTGTTGACTTTGAAAATGAAATGTGATGATTATGCAAGTACACATGGAAGACATATCAACAAGCCTAATGTATAGTCAAGTGGGTATAGCCAATTAGGTCTTAGGCTATCTATTGCACAAGGTTGACTATGGAATTGAAAGTGAAATCCTGCCACACAGCCAGGAGAAAGGGGTAACCCACCCTTCACCTTCACTTCCCAAAGGTATAAAGTTCTTTGAGGCTTAGCCAAGAGTGACAAGATTCTAACTCCCAATGAGGGTGTCTTTCGATTCAGCCTCAATTGAGGTCGTCCCTTGGAGTGGTGTGTCTCCAAGCAGGCCTCCTAAGAACGGTATGACAAAAGCAAACCAAGTGAGCTGTCACTTGATTCACACTCGCAGTTGTTAATTTCCCCTTAGAAACTTGAAATGTGTAACAAACAGTTCAAGCACTTGTTCTTTTTAGATCCCAAGTCCAAAATGTGATGGAAGACACTTGTTCATTTTAGCCCAACTTCGATATGTGATAGCAAACAAATGTTCATTTCAAAGCCCAAATCCAAGTGTGATGACAAACAAGTTGTTTGTTTTATGCCCAAAATCTAAATGTGTGATCAAATAATGATTAGAGATAGAGATTAGAATGAGTGCACCTCGTAAAAATTGCTTTCCAAGTTGCTATTATGATTGATTTAAATGTTGCTTCAGCTCCTTTGATTCACCTACAAGTCACTGCAAAAAACAAAATGTGATTTGGTTCACTAGATTGGAAGATATGATTTTTTTTCTAAAAATCGCGCATCAAAAATTTCTGAAAAATTAGAATCGTAGGGTCAACTTCAAATCGCCATAACTTTTTGAATACTGAGCCAAATATTTAATGTAACCACTTTTCGGAAAGCTCTCGAAGTCCTCTTTCCAACGAATCTAAGATCTCCTTTTTACAGGACCTGTGTAAAACAAAAAACCCTCTGCAACAGATCTGGTCATAAATTTAAAAAAAATCAGCAAAAAGTCGCGCGTCGAAATTTTTTGAAAAATTAGAATCGCAGGGTCAACTTCAAATCATCATAACTCTTTGAATACTTAGCCAAATCTTTAATGTAACCACTTTTCGGAAAGCTCTCGAAGTCCTCTTTCCAACGAATCTAAGATCTCCTTTTTGCAGGACCTGTGTAAAACAAAAAACCCTCTGCAACAGATCTGGTCCTAAATAAAAAAAATCAGCAATATAAAATATCTTCAACCTACAAATCAAAGTGCATAAACCTGTAAAAATGAATGATTGACGCTCTAAGAAATCTGATCTTCACAAAAACAACTCAAACAAGAGGGTTAATCAGGGACGTGAGTCCCACCGGGCATGCCAAATGTAGTTAGGGTAAAATTGCAAATCAGGGCAAATGAATAAACAACAATGATAAAAACCCTAGCAATGCACAATGAAGCGCAAGACAACAATGAAAATCAAAATAACAAATGTAAATGCAAACCGATCTCCACGCTATGCTTGATTTATCTCCATTGCTCTTCTCCACCTCGCATGAGCATGCAAGATTTTGAAGGATTATTGTTGGAGGAATGTTAGGTGCTCACTTTTGCAGCATAACATTAAGATGAAGATGATAGAATGAATGATAGATGAAGGATGTAAAGGCTCTAATGATATTTTGACAGCATATGGATACTTGAGGATCAATGCATCTTAGAAAATTTGGCAGAATAAGGGTACTTGAGGCTCAATGCATTTTAATGGCTTGTGAGGGGTTTAATTTATAGAATTGGCTTGGTTCAAATGGATGGCTAGAATCAATTAGGGCTTTAGATGAAATGGATGGATAGGATTAAGTTAGGTTTCCTTGCACATCAAGAAATTGTAGTCATGTGACATGTGGCAAAGGAGGATAAGGCTTAGGTGTGCTTGTGTAGATAAATACTAAAATTAGATCCCATTAGTTGTGCATGTGAAAGATAAAAGTTGTAACACATGATTGACTGGACAAGTGTTGGAATGTGATGAAAGATGAGGGCTTAATTCAAATAAAATATTTGAATTAGTTGTGATATGAGTTGGATATTTTATTTAAAAAATCTATTTAATTAATAGGATAAATGAATAGGATGGGATAAGATATGATGTGGAAATTAATTAAATAAATAAAATTTATTTAATTAATTGGGATGGGGATAAGATAAATGGGATTATGCATGTGAAATTAATTAAATAAATAAATTTATTTAATTAATTGGCTTAATGGATTAGGGAAATTAGGACAAAATGCTACAAGATGTCTAGGATAATATTTTTAGCTAGGTGTTGCAAGACATGGACAAATTTGGGACAAATTTGGGTGTCTACAATATGTATGCCTTAGGGGTAATTGCATGTTCGCAATCACTTTAATTAGATGAAACTAAATAAGTCTTGGGATCTTTTGGGTTAAATATTGTTACTTGTGGGAACTTATATCATATGATCATGTTATTAATTGATATTAGTAGTTAGAATATTATTGCTCTACATTGTTGAGATAGATTTACTTTATAATTGTTAGATGATTGATCATGATTGAGTTAATGTTACATTCTTTAAGACCCATAACTAATGCATCATATCATATGTTACATTTGTGGTATTGTAATTGAAATATTGGATGAGGGATCTTAGTTTATGATGTGCATTTGAGAGTGAATGTGATGTGAGACCATTGTGTTTTAGTGGTGTCAAGTGTTTGTGTCATTTGGGGTAGTTGATTCTAGAGGCCTAAGAGGGTGTAATTGTGTGGGAGTTGGCTATGTGTGCATCATGTGAGTTGAGTAAAATGCAATCCTGGAATGTTGGCCCTATTCATGTTGGTATGATACATGTGCAATATGGATAATGCCTTGCTTAGTGTACCTATTCAAGTGGTTATGATGACTATGCAAGATGGGTAATTCCTTGCTCTGTGTGAAGTGAAATGATGTATATTTTGTGTTATAAATGTATCATGATGAGAAATGTGATAGTTCATGCTTGGTTTATGTTATGGGCTTTGAGAATCTAGATGTAGTGAAGGGGGAGTGGCTTTCAATATGGGGTCAGTGCCCAAAGTGGCTTAGCAAGGTAACCCATTGGAATTTGTTAATGTGTATATGGAAAAATGGATTAAATCTAAACTAAATAAAACCAAAGAACCCAATAACATAAAGGAAACGAATCTAAGTAAAATCCATAAATCACAAATCAAAGACAGATGAAAGCTCTTACCAAAACCTGTATTGTTCCCTTTTGGAGATATGTGGATTGCTCAATGTAGTTGCAAAGCCATGGCTGCAACACGCAAGTATGTGCTCAAGAGATCAATGTCAAAAGATCGTTATAGTGCTCAATCAACGTGTTGTGTATGCTCAAAGCTCTGTTAAATATGCCTGAGAATACGATCGAAGAGAGAGAAACCCAATGAAGGAAATGAGGGGGGTTTATATAGATTTCAAGGAAGATCAATCAACGGTCCAGATAATTCAGAAGAATCAACGGAGGAGATGAGTTGAAGAACGTGCAACGAATGAGAAGAAGACATGTGTCTTGCTTGCTTTTGCATGAGAGGAGTTATCAAGAATAGAAGAATGAGTTAACTGAAGAGATAAATCAATTAAAAAATAAAACAATCAGTTAAGTGATTTAAAACAAGAAGAAGAGATTTGCATAAGAAAAGAAGATATTTTGCTTTATTAAATATAGAAATATTTAATTGATGAGCAAGAAAGCTTGAGTTATATTAGAGATAACTCAAATTAGAAGAAAAAGCAATTTAAATAAATAATTGATTTATTTAAATTTAGAGAAGATATTTTGGAAGAAATAATTAAATAATTAGAATTATTTAATTTAGAAGATTTAAAAGCAAATTAAATAAATAAATTTATTTAATTGTTGTGCATGATTTTGGAAGAACAGAAGATTATAAATACAATATTTGGTTTAATTAAATAATGTAAATTATTTAATAAGAGGGAATTTGTTGAATTAATTAAATAATGGGATATATTTAATTGTAGATTTGATTTTTGGAAAGAGGATAATGATCCAATTAAATAATTAAAAATTATTTAATTGTGGAAGAATATAGAGGAATTTAATTTAATTAATTAAATAACGAGGATTTATTTAATTAATGTTGAATTTTTAGAGATTTAGAAGAATTTGATGAAAATTAATTAAATAATTGGATTATTAATTAATGTTGTAAATGCAGGTGATTAGACAAATAACGAAATGCCAGTGATTTGACGACACGGTTATTTTAGGGTGTCTACATTTTGCCCCTCTTTGATGCAATGCAGCATGTAGCATTGCATCAAAGAAATTAATTGTTGAAGAGGTGATACAATTTTTATGCCCCAGTGTAGCGTGATACAATTTTTATGCCCCAGTGTAGCTAGTTGCCCCAGCGTATGCCCCCTCGAGTGGGAAGATAGGGAAGCAACAGAGGAAAGGTGTTGACGCTCGACTAGAAGATTGCGCGACTAGGTGGGAAGAAAAGCAGAAAATGGGGTGGGAAAGAAAACTAAGGGTGGGGACACTATAAATAGGTCCCATGGGGACCACAATCCTCATTTGCACCCATTGAGATTCTAAATTTAGAGAGAAGAGCTTCTAAACTTAGTGGAGAGAGAGGTGAGCAGACAGAGCGGAGAGATGCCGATTCTAGTGCATAGACATCGGGCGGAGCTGGTGCGGACCTATGGGAGGCCAGCAGGAGCTCCGGCAGCGGTAAGTGATCGAAAACCTCCTTTGAAGTTGTCGTTAGGGGTAGATTAGGGCTAGATTTAGGCAGGGTGAGCAAGAAAGCCAAAAGCGCTGTAGGCTTCTGTAGCGCGTCTGGTAGTCGTTCGGCGCGCTTTTGGAGCGCCGCAGCGCGTCTGGTAGGCGGGCGCAGCGCTAGTGATATAATCACAGCGTGTTTGGTAGTTGGGATCCACATCGCAGAGCATATGCAAAATCTCGCAGCGCATATGGCTAGGCAGTGTAGCACAATTGCTAGGGTAGGACAGCGCAAATGGTGGGGAGAAGAAAAAATGAAGTGCCTCTAGTAAAACAGAGCGGCACTGTTGGCATGTGGGTGCAGCGCTTGTGGAAAACAAGGCGTGGTTGGCAGAAAAAAAAGCAGCGCCTTTGGATGGACAGTAGGGCGCTGGTGGCAGGGAGGGACAGCGCTTTTGTGTAAACAAAGCGCTTTTGGTTGGAATAGAATAAAAGTTAAGGTTTAATAGAATGGGGGGACATAGAAGAGAGACGCCTAGCCTAGCCAATAAGAGGGAAAAGGGGTGGTTGGGGTTTGCATAGCATAGCCCAGGGGTAGATAGGATTATGAGGATTTGATTATGGAAGAACTGACACGTGATTTGTTATGGATGTAGAGGATTTTGCCACCATTGATGTCGCGGGAGCGACACCACGCGATTGTGCACGAGGTTGTTCAGTTGACCTGGAAGGAGGATGCATTCTTGGAGCATGCCGGGCTATGGCATGTGGTACACCTGACACACATTAGGGCGAATCTCACCCTAGTGACAACAGTCGTGGAGAGATACCACAGTGAGACTTCGTCCTTTCACTTCCCGACAGGGGAGGCTACAGTGACACTGGAGGATGTATATCGCATCCTGCGGATCCAGATAGATGGGGAGATTGTTGACTTTGACCTGGCATGAGGCGAGGCAGGCTTGGAGGAGGTCTTCTACACAGACAACCTATGGATAGACAATGGGGAGATCCGATGGGTAGACGTCCCGAGACTCTGTGACAGGATCCGTTGGATCGTGGCATTGTTGATTGGCGGCTTCCTGTGCCCGGACAGGAGATCAAGAGGACTATCAGTTGGCTGGGGGACAGTACTATCAGGGATGTTCACTCATGGCAAACAGTACGCGTGGGGACCCTGCATGCTGGGACAGCTATATCATGATATGCATTACTGCGTATACAGGAGAGGCAGGAGCCTCTCAGCAGGGGTGACTCTATTACAGGTGTGGGCGTGGAGCACATTCTAGTTATCTGACACATGGCGCAGCGCCACCGAGACAGAGGGGAGCCGTATGCATTTCTATATGATGGGGTGATGCCACACCGGAGGATGGGATCTGTCAGCTACTGGAGGCGGCAGATTGACGAGATGGACATATTTATATGGAGGCCGTGGTTACTATGCGAGGAGTGGCCGGATGAGCACGAGCAACTCATGTATTGTAGACAGGCTTGCTATCTGTTCGGTAGACGGACAGATATGATAGAGAGATATCTTCCCGAGCGGGTACTTAGACAGTTTGGCCTACCACAGGGGCTACCAGTGGGGGAGGCCACACATGCCAGGACATGGAGAGAGACTGGAGACTGGGACGCAGTGATCCCAGTGGCGACAGCATTAGCAGAGGTGCGGGGACTTATCCCCGTGAGATGGGATTGGGACTCTGGGCTAGTAGACCTAGGGACACTGCCAGACTATGATCAGTACTGGCAGACACACAGGCTGATGAGATTGACTACACCAGGTGTAGTAGGGGCAGTGGGAGAGGTGTTAGTCCTTGGCAGAGAGACCAGGATGAGGTGGCAGGCCAGGGCAGTCGGACAGCAGGCAGGTGGCTAGCAGGAGGATGCCGAGATGGCAGAGGCATTGGGCCCAGTCGTAGAGACTAATCTGCAGAGGGCCGAGCGACTGCTGCAGGAGGAGATAGCCCGGAGGACTCGACTAGAGCTCCGGATGGTTAGACTGAGGAGAGACAGGGATACAGCGTGGGCAGAGGCGAGACAGGCAGAGGCCATAGCCCAGGCACAGACACAGGTAGCCACAGCCGCACAGACAGCCCTAGCACAGGTACAGGCACAGCTACAGGCACAGGTGCAGGCATATAGACAGTTACAAGCCCAGGTACATGCACAGGCACAGGGACAGATGCAGCCGCCGGCCGCACCAGCAGCAGACGCCGAGGTGGTAGCATAGGCCAGGAGAGAGAGAGATGCAGAGGTACAGCTATGGCTGATAGCAGAGGCTACACTCTTTAGAGTGAGGCGGGAGAGAGAGGAGGCATGCCATGCACTGGGTGCAGACCAGAGGACCCTATACAGTGAGCTCGTCCGAGTGCAGGGTGAGCTGGTATCAGCTGGTAGAGAGGCGGAGTATTACAGGGGCCTATATGTGGGTGCGGTGCCGGCAGCTCAGCAGGCACCGAGCTATAGAGATAGGAGCAAGTCGGGAGCATCAGGATCCCGGAGGATAGGGCAGTCAGTGTCCTCAGTTAGAGGACCACACCTACCGCTAGGGGGAGGAGGAGGACCATCAGGGGGACCTCCACCGAGCACAGGGGGAGGACAGGGGCCACAGCAGGAGGGCAACTCTACCCACTAGGGCACGTTCATGTATATTGTATCATTTTGTATCATTGTGGACAGATGCCTGCGTGCATTCTGATGTATATTTTGAGGGCTCTTGATAGCCTTGATGTACTATATTGGTGTATATTTGAATGTATACACATTTTGTATTATGATGACCATTACATGATATATATATGATGATCTATTCAGCTCACTGTTGTTCATGCTTTTTGTGTATGCATTCCTTGATGTCATGAATGTGATGATATGTATGTATGATTATGGATTCAGGTGATGACATATATTGTTTATATGAGGCTTATAGATGTATGATGATAGAGATGTATGCTGATATAGATGTGATGACTAGTGATATCTGACATGTGGGTTTTGCAGATATGCACCAGAGAGGAGAACAGGAGGAGATGGAGACTGTTGATCGATTACTGTAATGAAAGCGATATAAAGGATGCGGAAATGGATGAATGAGCTTGTTGCAATGGCTTCGCATTTGCATATAAAGAGCAATCCTTAGTTTGATATAGCACGTGGATAGTTCGCCACTAGGGTATAAAAGACCAAGGTACAGTAATATCTGAGTGCGTGGACGTTGACTCTGCAAGCAAACGGTTTGAACCTAGATCCCTTAGACATAATATCACCTTGTTGGAACATGCGAATAAGCCATAGTCTTGAACATAAAATAAACTTCAATACATGTAAATGCAAGAAGAAATATTAATAGGTAAGATGCTAGGACGTAACACACACAAGATAAACAGAATGCTAAGAAAGATGCTAGAGATCATTCCTCAAACACGGCACACAGAAAGCAATGACTATGCCCCCAATCCATACTGCATCGCAACATACCAAGATTATAGATAAATCAAGGTAGCTTTGAATAGGTATGGGAAAAGGAATAAAAAGATAAACCATAAAACAAATTGACTGACTTACAAAGTAAACATACAGCCAACATATTCTCTTGCCAAAGAGGTTGCTGAGGATAGATTGGATAGGAAAGATAACAGCCTTATCGTAGGAGCTCTGTGTCCGTTAAAGGGGGCTATCTACCTAAAAAGACAATATCTTGCTGCAGGAAATGCCACATGTCGCAGGAGACGCGTGTGTTGGTCTCGACAATGGAACACGTCGCAGAAGACAAGCTTGTGGATCTAGGGCTTGGTTAAGCGGTACTTAGCTGATGTTGGCAATAGGTATGCAGGACAGTAGATGACTCTGGAAGAAAGCCTCTTTGCTTCAAGTTTGTTAAGGACTTTTGCTTTGAAAGGATGCGCTAGCTTGCTGCTTGAGTTAGTCAAGTCGAGGCGAATGGATCTTGACAAACGAAAGACTAGAAGGATGGAATGCAGATGGATTGAAATGGGTGGAGAATGGTGGATCGTGTGTGCCTGAGTACTGGAGACATCCTTCGTATTCCAGACTGCCTACATACCTTGTATCCACGGGATCAAGGCACACTTACGATGGAAGATGAACGTGATAAATATGTAGTTCTGGATAGAGTGATGAACAGGGCCAGGTGAAAGTGGGAGATCTTATGTACCTGAGTACTGGATACTTCCTTCGTATTCTAGACTACCTACATACCCATATCCATGGGATCAAGGTATCTTAAGATTGGGAAGATGATATGTAGTTCTGGTTAGTGTGATGATGTGGGAAAAGAGCAGAGAAGAGGCGATCTTATGTACCTGAGTACTAGAAACGTCCTTCGTATTCCAGACTGCCTACATACCCATATCCATGGGATCAAGGTACCTTAAGATTGAAAAGATGATATGTAGTTCTGGTGAGGGTGATGATGTAGAAAAAGTGTTGAGAAGATAATAGCCTTATCGTAGGAACTCTGTGTCCGTTAAAGGGTGTTACCTGTGGAAATGAGACAAGATTGAAGTATGTGCTGCGAACCACGAACAAGGAACCAATCCTAGACCGAAGCTAAGGAAAGAGTTGCCCCCATTCTGGTAGAGGAAACTGTAGGGGTGACTGCTGAAGAAGACACAGAAAGACTTGACCTAGGACAAGACAGTGTTAACTATAGACCCAGACCAAGACATGGGAAGACGACGATGGACATTGACAAATTTCCAAGTTATACTAGATAGGGAGATGGAAATGCAAACAAAGTCAATGGTTTTATTATGGGTGGATGGATGAGGTGCGTTGCGAACTAGACAAGGAGTGGACAGGACTCGATAGACGATCGATGCTGACTCTACGCATAGCGCCTGTTTGCTAGGTTTTCACTATGGTACTTATCCAAGGCGCCTGTTTGCCAGGTTTTCACCAGAGGACGGATTTTTTTTGGATTATTTGATTTTTTTTGATTTTTTGATTTTTTTGATTTGATTTTTTTTTATTTTTTTATTTTTCTGATTTTTTTGATTTTTTTTTATTTTTTTGTTTTTTTTTATTTTTTTTTTTTGATTTTTTTGATGTTTTTGCTTTTTTTGTGGGAATACTTTGAGGATCAGGCATAGAACTTCTTGAGATGGACACTGTTAAGTGGCTCATCTAGAGGAATGCCGTCAGGTGTAGCTAAAGTATAAGCTCCCGATCCATATGCTGCTGTCACAATGAAGGGACCTAACCAGTTAGGCTCAAACTTACCCTTCTTCTCTCGATCTGCTTGATTTCTCTGATTCTCCTTAAGTACAAGATCACCAACTTGAAACCGTCTTTCTTTGATCTTTTTGTTGTAATTACACCGGAGGCAGTTTTGATAGACATGGAGATGATTAAGTGCGGCAAGGTGCCTCTCATCTAGTAGTTCAAGCTCAGCTAATCTGGAAGTGCGATACTCATCTCCGCCGATCAGGTCCTTCATGGATACTCTGAGGGATGGGATCTCAACCTCTATAGGTAGGATGGCTTCAGAGCCAAAGACCAAGGCATATGGTGTGGCACTAGTTGGTGTTCTGATACTAGTGCGGTAGGCCCATAGGGCGGGATTGAGTTGCAAGTGCCAATCACGACCAGCTTCATTGACTATTTTCTTTAGGATCTTGAGAATGGTTTTATTGGAAGCCTCAGCTTGGCCGTTACTCTGCGGATAGTAGGGAGTTGAAAAGTGATGTTGGATATTGTATTGTATGCATAAGGCACAAACATCTTGGTTCTTGAATGGTCTCCCATTATCAGTGACAATGGCTTGGAGAATACCATACCGGCATATGAGGTAGTTTAGGATAAACTTGGCTATTTGCTTACCGGTGATATAGGTCATAGGAATGGCTTCCACCCACTTTGTCAAATACTCAGTGGCGGTAATGATAAACTTGTGGCCATTAGAGGAGGACGGGTGGATTTGTCCTACGAGGTCGAGACCCCATTGAGAAAAAGGCCATGGAGTTGTCACAGGTTGTAACTCATGAGCTGGTGCGTGAATCAAATCTCCATGCTGCTGACATTGTAGACACTTCTTAGCAAACTGTGCAGCATCTTGCTCTATTGTAGGCCAGTAATAACCTGTTCTGAGTATCTTCTTAGCAAGATTAGGACCAGTAGAATGCGCACCACAGACACCTTTGTGTATGTCTCGTAAGGTAACTTCAGCTTCTTCCGCGTTAAGACATCGTAAGAGGATACCATCAAGACTCCGGCGATATAGTGTATCACCTAGAATGATGTAACGAGAGGATCGACGGATAAAGGTTTTGCGTTGGGTGGATGATAGGTCAAGGGGAAAGGTATTATTCTTGAGGTATTCATAGATATCTTCGTACCATGGGGAATTGGGACCAACAAGTTCGCAGATGATTTCAGTAATAGGAACATCGACAGCTGGTATCAACAATTGCTCGATCAAGAATTCACACTTCTGTGTATTTGCAGGCATGTCAATCAGTGACCCTACAGAAGCCATAGAATCCGCAGCTTTGTTATGCTCTCTTGGAATTTGCTCAAATGTGATGCTAGAAAAGTGTGGTTTATAGGCATCCACTAGATGTTTGTAGGGGACCAACTTTTCATCCTTTGTTTGGTATTCATCCGTGACTTGGCGAATGACTAGCTGTGAGTCTCCATATACTTGTAATTCTGTGATGTCCCATTGAACTGCTGTATTGAGACCTATAAGGAGTGCTTCATACTCGGCTATGTTGTTGGTGCAAGGGAATGCTAGCTGATATGACTTTGGAATGTAGTCATTCTGAGGTGTAACAAATAAGATGCCAGCTTCTGATCCATGCTGTGTGTAAGAACCGTCAAAGTATAACTTCCACATTATGGAGTTAGCAAGAGCGAAGAGATTCTCATCAGGAAAGTCTGCTACCATAGGATGTGTATCTTTCATAGGTGCTTCTGCTAGTTGATCCGTGAGGGCTTGTCCTTTGATTGCCTTACGATCTGTGTATTCAATGTCGAACTCACTAAGGATCATGACCCATTTAGCTAGTCTACCTGTGAGAGCTGCTTTTGCTAGTAGATACTTCAAGGGATCAATCTTGGCTATCAGATTTGTGTGTTGGTTGAGCATGTAATGTCGCAACTTTTGGGAGGCAAACACTACTACTAAACAAGCCCTTTCCATTGGTGAATAACTGAGCTCGTATCCCACCAAGGTTCTACTGATGTAATATATTGCATGCTCCTTTCCTGTGTCATCATTCTGTGCTAGCAGAGCCCCTAGGGCTGAGTTTGTAGTGGAGATGTATAAGATCAAAGGTTTGTCCGCAACTGGTGGAACCAATACAGGAGGTGTAGCTAGATACTCTTTAAGTTGATCAAACGCTGCCTGACACTTGTTGTCCCATCGAAATGAAACATCCTTTTGGAGCAAGTGTTGAAAGGGTTGACATTTATCTGCTAGCTATGAGATGACACGTCGAATGGACTGCAACCTTCCTTGGAGGCTCCTTAATGCTTTTAGGTTCTTTGGTGGAGGCATCTCCACTATAGCCTTTACTTTTGCTGGATCTACTTCGATGCCTCTACGAGATACAATGTATCCCAATAGCTTCCCTGATGTTATGCTGAATACACACTTCTTTGGATTGAGTCTGACTTGGTATTTTTCAAGCCTGTCAAAAATCTATCCTAGGACCTGTATGTGATCCGCTCTAGAAGATTTAGCCAATATATCATCAACATAGTCTTCCATGATGTGATGAAAGAGGTCATGAAATATCACTGTAATTGCTCTCTGATAGGTTGCTCCTGCATTCTTCAGACCAAACGGCATGACACACCAACAATAATTGCCCCAAGGACAAGTAAAGGTTGTTTTATGTTGGTCTTCTTCAGCTATCCTTATCTAATTGTAACCCGAGAATCCATCCATGAGAGAAAGCATCTTGTGACCTGCTGTCAAGTCCACTATAATGTCAATGTTTGGTAGTGGAAAGTCATCTTTAGGACATGCCTTATTGAGATCTCTGAAATCATTACACATGCGGATGCGCCCATTAGGTTTAGACACAGGTACAATGTTTGAGACCCAATTTGAATAGTCAATAGGTCATATAAACTTTGCATCTAATAGCTTTTGTACTTCCACCTTCACCAAGAGAGCTATCTGTGGGTGCATTTTTCTCAATTTTTGCTTGACTGGTTTCACCTTGGGATCAACTGTGAGATAATGAACTACCAGCTTAGGGTCTAGCCCTGGCATATCTACATAGGTCCATGCAAAGTTGATGGTTTGTTGTAAGAAGAAGTTGTTAAGATTTCTGTGCTCTGTGTCAGATAATGATGCCGCTAGGAATGTTGTCTTTGGATTCTGTTCTGTACCTAGGTTGATCTCTGTAGAATCTTCCACTAGTAGAGCTGATTTCTCCTGATACTTAGATGGTAAGGGAAGGTCAAATCCTCCATCTTCCAGTGCTGCAGTTGGGTTTTCACCTTTGGATACATCTTTATTTTTACTATTTTATGATCAGGAGGTGCCACAGTGTGGTTTTCACCTAGCGATCTTTCTTTATTTGCACTTTTGTGACTAGAGGATTTGGCATTCTCACCAAAATAAGCCGTGGGCTCAAGTTCCATTACAAAACCTGCCTTGTGATCGCTAAGAGGGATGCCTTCTCGAAGTCCCATGAACTCAGCTAAAGCTTCATCATTCTAAAACACATCTATAACGGGGGTCCCTTGTTGGTCCCAATCGATAAGCTCAGGGTAGACAAGTGTGACATTCTGGGTGCTGGTGGTGGAAGTTAAGGATACGGAGGATAGTGTAAAAATGGAGGATTCTGTGAATAGATTGGTCATGTGGAGGGAAGAGTCATCAGTGTTATCCTCTGTAGACGTCGTATCGACGGGAAAAGTGTCAGGTACCTCGTCGAGGATATACTCGATGTCTGAGGCACGTGGTACCTTCTTACCAAATCCTAATCCTTTCTTGTCTAGCTTCTTTGTTACCACAATGGGCTCCATAGTGCCTTGATTCTGTTTCCCAAGGCCACCTTTGCCTTTATAGCCCATGTTTTTCACTATCCTTAAGCCATTGCCATATTGCTTGACTGGTATCGTGACTGGTTCTTTCTCCTTGTAGAGCCAAAAAGAGATGTCCTCAATGATTTCCTCTTCCAGTAACCGCCCATGTTGGAATTGGGTTAGGAATGTTGGGGGAGGAATAGTTGCTTTTTTGGTAACTTTGGCAATGGGTGGTTTGCCGTAAGACTTTGGAGATAAAGGCATCCGCCCTACACAACAAGATTCGGAGATATCATAAGTGCCAAAGCCTATATCTCGGACACGAGCTGTGATTTTGGGGAGGGGTGTAGGCTCACTTGTAGAGGCTTGCGTGAGAGTTTCAGGGTCAACATAGAGAGGGGATTCAAGGGCTTTGTCATTTTTAGGCACTTGGTTGCAATTCTTATAGCTTCCTTGCAAGACACGGCAAAATTCAAAAGGATTAGGATCTCCTGGGATGGTGATCTCCGTACCATTGTATGGGAACTTGAGGGACTGATGGTATGTGGAGGGAACAGCTTTCATTACATGGATCCATGGGCGGCCAAGAATAATGTTGTAAGGCAGCTCAATATCAAGAACTTGACACCTAGTTTCAAGCATGACAGGGCCCAGTTGTATAGGCAAGTGAATAACACCTTCTGAACGGCGTTTTGCATCATCATATCCCTTGATTGTAATACTATGATTAGTGTTGACATGATCCTCAGAGTATCCCAATTGCTGTAGTAACTTTAAAGATCAGATGTTGAGACCAGCACCACCATCTATGAGAATACATTTGATTTTGCGCTTATGGATGAGAACCTCAATATGGAGGGCATCATTGTGACAAGGATCATGGGAGGGGAGGTCTTTCTCAGAGAAGACCACATTGTAAGGCGAAGCAATATTACCCACTATAGCTTGGAAATCTGCGACTGCTATGTTGTTAGGAACGAACGACTCTTGGAGGGCTTTTTCTAACACCACTCTATGTGCAGGTGATGACCGTAGAAGGTCCAAAATAGAGATCTGTGCTGGTGTTTTCCCTAGATGTTTGACAAGATTATAATCAGACTGAACTGGAAGTCTAGGTGTAGGCGCACGGATGGTGACATGACCTCGACGAGTAGTAACAGCACAATCCGTAGATTTGCCTTTGATGGTGAGGGTAGACACTCGACTCTCTTCAAAATGACCTACAATGGAATCAAAAGACGTGGAAGCGTGATTGATACCTTTACCTCTATCCTGAGGAGGAGGTGGACCATGATGAGGGAATGGTTCCTTGTACATATCGAGATCCGTGTTCATGTGTTGCGCTGGTGATTCATTCTCAAAAGTGATTTGATTACCATCGATGAGGTTTTGGATGAGGTGCTTAAGCTTCATGCAAGATGCAGTTCGATGACCTTTGCTCCTATGGAACTCACAATACTCATTGTCTCTGTAACGTGCAGTTTTGTAGACAGGTTCTCCATAAGGAGGAGCATCAGGTAAGGTTATGAGCCCCTTCTGCAATGCTTGCTGTAAGACCGATTCAATGGGCACTCCCAAAGGAGTAAATTGACGTCGCGGAGGGTAATCTTGTTGGGGCCGCTCTTGTTGTCGTTGCTGTTGGTTTGGGTAAGGCTGCTTTTGTTGCTGCTGTTGTTGAGGTGGAGCTTGACTTGGTTTGGAGAGCTGTAGTGGTGTTTGCAATGTTTGGACATGCTTAGTATCGACCACCCCATCATTGACCACGTTTTTGTTCTTGTTCCAATATTTGGGTTTATCGTTCGATTGTTGATGAGAAGAGCTATCTTTCGTTTCTTTAAAGATTTTGACCACACCCTTAGTAATGAGGGCCTTCTCAATGTTGATACCCTTGTATGTGATTTCATCGAAGGTTGTAGCACTAAGAATTTGCAAATGGAAACCTAACTCTTGGTTGAGGTTCTGCACAAATATGCTAACAAGCTGTTTCTCCGGAATCTTAAAAGGGAATTTACTAGCCATTTGTCTCCATCGTTGAAGGAAAGAAATGAAAGTTTCACCATTTTTCTGTTTATTGTTGCATAGGTCCGTCATGGAAATCTCATGCTCTGCGTTGTAAGAAAAATGGGTGGCAAACTTCTCTGCTAGCTCGTTGAAAGACTTAATACCCGTAGGTAAGTGTGAGAACCATTCTATTGCTTGACCTCCAAGACTGCGCGGAAAGAGACGCATAAGATATGTGTCGTTGTGCGAGACCTCGAAGCAAGCAAGATAGAATTCCCTAAGATGGTCTTTTGGGTCACCTTTTCCTTTGTATTTATCAAATTTAGGAATAGTAAAATTTTGAAGAAAAGGGATCATTGGTAATGACCGATCAAAAGGATAAGGACACACTTCCTCTAACGAGAAGGTCTTTTTGGTGTGGCCAAACGTAAGATCAGATAGCTGTTGTTGCACCTCTGCAATCTTTAGTTCCATAGTCATGGGAGGGGTTGGTAACGTCTCCTGTTGTCCAAAAAGTGGTTGGTGTTGCCCATATGGAAGATTATAGTGTGAGCCATGCGTACTAGTATTGTAAGGGTCGTAAGATTGATTGGGATTGTATGGATTGTATGATTGGTTTAGATTGGTTTGGAATTGGAGGCCTTGATTAGGCATAGGTGGAGGTGGCGCTAGGTAAGAATGTTGGCTCTGCGATGGTTGAAGAAAAGTATTGGGTGGAGGAAAGCTACAGTGCATTTGATTAGGTTGTGATGGTGGCACATAGCTTTGGGAAACCTGATGTTGGGAATGTTGAGAGTGGCTAGGCAATGTATGAAAGAAGTTGAGCGAGGATGAACGTTGTGGAGGAGGAACATAGATAGAAGTGATTTGCGATGGTGGGGGTTGATTGAAGATGAGAGTAGAAGAATGTTGTGGTGGATGAACATAGGTAGAAGTGATTTGCGACGGTTGGGGTTGCTTGAGGATGAGAGTAGAAGAATGTTGTGGTTGGGGCTGCGTGACTCCAATTGGTTGAGAGACATGCAGGTGTGATGATATAGGAGGTGGCATATGTTGAGACCCTTGTTGCATGGCTACATAAGTGTTCCCCATATTGTAATTGGGTGGGAAACCTATGCGTGATGGGGTAACCAAGATTCCACTTGTGCTTGGGGTGGACACTGTAGGAGGTGGTTGCACATTCGATCGAGCTAAGGTGGCTTGCTTAGCTAACTCTGCTGGATGGTGGAGAGTTTCTTGTTGGTTTTGATAGATCTCCATAGGAGTCAAAAGTGGTGATACGGGCCTCTCCTCTATTGGATTTTGAAAAAGGGGATTCCTATACTGTGAGCCTTGAGTAGGTAAGGGTGTAGTCACCGTGGACATGGTTTGCACTGCTTGTATGGTTTCTTGGGTGTTGGTGCTCTCCTTGAGAGTGGACACATCAAAATCTTGAGGTAACTTGGCGCCTTGCTTTGCAAGCAAGCAAAAGAAATGATCCTGATTCTCACTAAGGATTTTATCAAAGGCAGCTATATCTCTAGGATCTTGTATAAATTCATCAAGGTATTGCCCATCTTCTTGAGAGGATTGACCTATTTCAAAGTGTCGCTCTTCTTGAGATGGGGCTTGATCTACGATGTAACCTTGTGGGACAAAATCTGGAGGCAAGCCTGTGGTATACTGCGGTGCATTTAGCAAAGGGGTTCTATCCTCATGAGGATTGCTTGGTTCATCTATGTGTGGCATGTTTGGAGAGCTGATTGGTTTTACCGCGGGTGTACTAGGAGTCACCTTGGGAGTAATGTTGAGACGACCTGATTGTGGTGTGCAAGGGGGTGACTTGTGCTTCTTAGGGACAACTTGCTTAGACTTCATGGTTTGCTGTAGCCTAGTGGTGACCATGGGATATACTTAGGACACAATGTAATGCTGGGAATCTGTGAGATGCTTTGAATAAACGGACAAACTCTGATGCACAAAGTACTGGACCAAAAGTGCTATACTGTTTGACCAGAGGTGCAGGACTATGCTACCAAAAGCGTGCTACTGTGGGCTAGAGGCGATGGACTGAGCTACCAATAGCGAGTTACTGCTATACCAAAGGCGAGCTACAGTGACCAAAAGTGAGCTACTATTATACCAAGGGCGCTGAAGTAGAGTTTTGCCAGAGGCGGGTTACTGCTGACCAAAGGTGATCTACTGTATTACCAAAGGTGAGCCACTGTAATACCAGGGGCGCTGAAGTAGTGTCTGATGTTTTTCAAAGGCAAAATTTTCTGTTTCTAATTGGATTGGTTTGGCAAGAGAAAACACAGCAAACAAGTGGTCAAAAAAAGGCACAAGGACTGACACAACAGATAGTGTATGTTTAAGGCTCCAAACAAGCCCAATGTTTCCACAGGTCTAATACAGTTGCAATCAATAACAAGCACTTTTTATCCCTAGAGACAAGGTTTCATTGCAGTAGATCAGCTCACAGCTTAATACTCCGTCGATAAAAATATCATTCCATAAAGGTGTCGGATATTTAGTATCTTTGCGAGAGACAATAGGTAGGGATATCTCACCCTCCCCTTGGAAAGCTCAAGTAGGTCACAAGAGCTTTATGTCCAAGGGAATACTATCTCTTCTCAAGGGAGCCAATGGTGAGTATCTTAAGGGTTTAAATTGATTTCCCTTGCACTGATGATTACCGCAATGTTCGGAGGTAGGTCGGGTAGTCTCTATCTAGATTGGTTCTTAGTGACTTTGAGGGACCAACGCCTTACGAGCAATGCGACAAGCTACTAAAAGCTTTAACCAATCCTACTAAGAGTTTCAAACACTTTGCTCAATGTGAAAATCGTTTCCACAAAGAGCTAGTACACCTCTTTTTAGTTTGGCACCACAAGGTAAGGCTGACGTCGGTTAGGACTTGGCTTTCGCCTTATCCCTCTTATATAGCGGTTCAAAGGAAAACTCTGCTTAGGGTCGTCCCTTTTGGATGAATCACAATCCAAAAGCAGGCCTTTCTAAAGGAAGTACAAAAAAAGTAAAAGCAAGCACGTCACACAAAGGTTCAATTGTCCCATTATAAGAAAAATAAGGTGCAACTAAGCTATGCACACACATGATTGTAGTTGTAAATTGTCCCTTATGAAATGAAGTGTTTGGCATTCATGTCCATTGTCCTTTAGAAAATTGAGGTGTTTATCCATACATGTCCATTGTCCCTTAAGAAAATCAGTATGTTCCTAAGACTTAGATTTGCAAAAAAAGATTTGTTCAATTACTCCTTTTAAGCATGCAATGTGTTTCTAAGACTTAGTGAGATAAAACAAAAGGGTCTTCAACGCTCGTCCTGCATGAACATATTAAGAAAACACCTATTGGCTCTGTGTGAGTAATAAGAAGCTGCAACAAGTGAGTTAGTTCCACCAAAATTTCACAAGTTAGCAAAAAAGAAATCAATTTTAACCAAAAGCGCTGCACGATTTTACCAGAAGCGATTCACTGTAAACCAAAAGCGCTTTAAGACAGACAAGAAGCGCAACAGAATATTACCAGCAGCGTTGACCAATAACCACAAGCGCTGTACTGTGATTCCAAAGGCGTTGCGATAAATACCAAAAGCGTGCAACGATAATAACAAAAGCGCTATAAAATATCCAGGAGTGCGTCACTGTGTAACCGAAAGCGCGATACTGTGTAGCCAAAAGCGTTGTGCTATCTCAGATACAGAAAATATTAGTTTTTTGTCAAAATAACCAGGCAAAAATGACTTTTCATGGTGGATCTACTGTCTGGACAATGATATCTGATAGATCTGGGTCGTGAAATCTGGAAAACTCAGAAAGCGGGGCAACACAATAGATTAGCAGAACTTAAGGATACTCCTAAATAAATCAGCTTAGGAGATATCAAAAATCAGGTTTGGAAGACAAATACCATAGCTTGTACCAACAAAATCACAGATCTGAAATGAGACAAACCCTGCAAAAAGCACTGTGAATAAAGTCAAAATCTAATTTTAACCAGAAGTGCTTAACAAGGCCACCAATAGCACTTCTCTGTGTGACCGAAAGCGCTACTCTGTGTGGCCAGACGCGCGGCCGTGCCGCCAGTAGCACTGAACTGTTCCTGTAAGAGCGCTTAGAGATACTACCAGATGTGCTGTGCAATATCGTCTGCGCTGTGCTGTACTGTGACTTCAAAAAAAAAAAAAAAATTTCTCAAAGAAACAAATGGATTAGTGGGTCCCACCGGGTGTGCTAGAATGTGTATATGGAAAAATAGATTAAATCTAAACTAAATAAAACCAAAGAACCCAATAACATAAAGGAAACGAATCTAAGTAAAAGCCATAAATCACAAATCAAAGACAAATGAAAGCTCTTACCAAAACCTGTATTGTTCCCTTTTGGAGATATGTGGATTGCTCAATGTAGTTGCAAAGCCATGGCTGTAACAAGCAAGTATGTGCTCAAGAGATCAATGTCAAAAGATCGTTATAGTGCTCAATCGACGCGTTGTGTATGCTCAAAGCTCTGTTAAGTATGCCTGAGAATACGATCGAAGAGAGAGAGACCCAATGAAGGAGGTGAGGGGGGTTTATATAGATTTCAAGGAAGATCGATCAACGGTCCAGATAATTCAGAAGAATCAACGGAGGAGATGAGTTGAGGAACGTGCAACGAATGAGAAGAAGACATGTGTCTTGCTTACTTTTGCATGAGAGGAGTTATCAAGAATAGAAGAATGAGTTAACTGAAGAGATAAATCAATTAAAGAATAAAGCAATCAGTTAAGTGATTTAAAACAAGAAGAAGAGATTTGCATGAGAAAAGAAGATATTTTGCTTTATTAAATATAGAAATATTTAATTGATGAGCAAGAAAGCTTGAGTTATATTAGAGATAACTCAAATTAGAAGAAAAAGCAATTTAAATAAATAATTGATTTATTTAAATTTAGAGAAGATATTTTGGAAGAAATAATTAAATAATTGAAATTATTTAATTTAGAAGATTTAAAAGCAAATTAAATAAATAAATTTATTTAATTGTTGTGCATGATTTTGGAAGAACAGAAGATTATAAATACAATATTTGATTTAATTAAATAATGTAAATTATTTAATAAGAGGGAATTTGTTGAATTAATTAAATAATGGGATATATTTAATTGTAGATTTGATTTTTGGAAAGAGGATAATGATCCAATTAAATAATTAAAAATTATTTAATTGTGGAAGAATATAGAGGAATTTAATTTAATTAATTAAATAACGAGGATTTATTTAATTAATGTTGAATTTTTGGAGATTTAGAAGAATTTGATGAAAATTAATTAAATAATTGGATTATTTAATTAATGTTGTAAATGCAGGTGATTAGACAAATAACGGAATGCCAGTGATTTGACGACACGGTCATTTTAGGGTGTCTACAGTTAATATAGTGATAACCTAATAATAAATTTAGAGGGTTCGGTAGTTTTCACACTAATTAAGATAATTGGATGCCTCACCCATGCCTGTAGTGCTCGTTCAGGCTAAGGATGGGATGAGAAGGCTTGGTTGGCAAAATTAACTTCCTTTTCCTCATGAAAGGAATGTTGGTTCCACATGTGTCACCCTATGGGGCCGGCATCTAGTGAGAAGTTGTCAGGGTAACCATAGATGGGTGCCGACGTCTAGTGAGAGACTATCAAGGTAACCCATGTTAGAGCCATGTTATGACTCTCTTCCCTACTGTAGCCTAGCATTCCCTAATTGTGTTATCCCCATACATTGTGTGAATGCCTCTAAAAAGTGATATTTGAGTTGCTTGTGATGTTCATATTGATCCATGTTGTATTGAAGTCATGTGTAGTCCTTGCACCTATTAGTTTATTGTCTTCCTAACTGTTTACTAAAGTGGGACCTTATGTTATCTCCTAGCACGGGGGGTGGACCTTACGGTTCCACATGGTTAGGTGGTTGTGCGTTTTCTCCATTGGTTTTTTCCCTTCCCATTGTTTGTGTGTGAGAAGGATGTATCTCATGTAGTGGACCTTCCAAATGTTGTTCTAGCTTGAGGAGATAGTTACTCATGTTCTTGTTCTAGCCATGTATTTAAGATGAATCATGAACTATAATCTTGATGTTTACATTCCAATGTTATCAAGAAGAGTGATAGTGTAAACAATGTAATGTTATACTCTTATGTAAAGAAATTTGTGTTGCAAGGTGTGGCCCTTGGTCTCCTTGATTAGTGCAATGATACGGTGGTTTACGACAAGGGCTTAATCACCTCCCATGCTTGTTAAGTCAAGTGGTTGTATCAGGCATTAATAGGTTGATCTTTTGGTATAACGGAAGCTAGCAATTGGTATCAGAGCTGAGGTCACGGGTTCAAACCGCGTGCTTGCGCTGGGGGGATTGTTGCAAGGTGTGGCCCTTGGTCTCCTTGATCAGCGCAACACTGCAATGGTTTGCAACAAGGGCTTAACCACCTCCCGTGCTTGTTAATTCAAGTGGTTGTATCAGGCATTAATAGGTCAATCTTTTGGTGCAACGACAGCTAACAATTTGAATATGCACTTGTAGTTCTATTTGCATGATCTTGATGATTACTTATTTGATGTTCTAATATCGAAATGTATGCATTTATTCAATTGATGCAATTAGATTTAGAATGAACTATGGTTGTTAGTTAATTCATAATGTTAATTAGATCTTGTTGATAGTTTGTTAGTAATGCAGTCGTGGAACCCTAGGGGATAATCTTAACTTGATGTTATGAATAAATATGATTTACATTTCTTTGTTATTTATTTCCTTAAAAAATTAAAAATAAAATAAAAATAAATTGTCCCTTTTGTATAGCATAGTCAAGCTGTTCTCTGGGGTTTCTTGGTGGGGTGTTACAATGCCTTGTCTATGCTTCCACACTCAATGTCTCCTAGGGCAGTTGCAACTACAACATCTGTCAAAATTCCCATATCCTTTATGATTTGATGGATGTCCATACCCTATTTCGAAGGTCCCATTTGGGCATAGACAAGGAGGATACTGGCTAAGGTTGTAGAATTTATCTTTACACCCACCAATTCCATTTGCTTGAAAGTTTCTAAAGCCTTATCTAAAAAACTATTTGTGCATATCTTGTTATCATTGTATTCCATGAGATAACATTTCTTTGATGCATCATGTCAAATAGTTCACCTACCTTTTCTATTCTTCATCACTTTGTATACATGTCTCATAGGGTAGTTACAACTACATCTGACAAGATTCCCATATCCATTATGCTTTGATGGATGTCCATACACTATTTCAAAGATCCCATTTGGGAACAGACAAGGAGGATGCTGGATAAGGTTATAGAATTTGGATTTACACCCACTTATTACATTTTCTTGAAAGTTTCTAAATCCTTATCAAAAATCCATTTTGTGCATATCTTTCAATCATTGTATTCCATGAGACAAGATTTCTTTGAGCCATCATGTCAAACATTTCACGTGTCTTGTCTATGCTTCGACACTTTGCATACATGTCTCATAGGGTAGTTTCAACTACAACATATGACAAAATTTACATATCCTTTATGCTTTGATGGATGTCCATACCCTATTCCATAGAGTCCATTTGGGCATAGAAAAGAAGGATGCTGGCTAAGGTTGTGGAATTTGGCTTTACACCTACTAATTGTATTTTCTTGAAAGTTTCTAAAGTCTTATCAAAAAAATGTTTTGTGCATATCTTGCAATCATTTCATTCCATGAGACAAAATTTCTTTGAGGCATCATTTCAATTAGTTCACTTACCTTTTCCATGCTTCCTCACTTTGCATACATGTCTCATAGGGCAGCTGCAACTACAACATCTAACAAAATTCCCATATCATTTATTCTTTGATGGATGCCCATACCCTATTCTTAATATCCCATTTGGGCATAGACAAGGAGGATGTTGGCTAAAGTTGTGGAATTTCACTTTATGCCCACCATTTCTATTTGCTTGGAGGTTTCTAAAGCCTTATCAAAAATTACATTTTGTGCATATCTTGCAAACATTGCATTCCATGAGACAACATTTCTTTGAGCCATCATGAATGGGATCAGGTCACTTCCTACAATGCATCTTTATTAATAACTATAGATTCTTAATATTTATTTCCTTTTTCATATGTAGTCACACTAATCCATAATGAGTAAGGATCTCAATCATATAGTAAAAGATCATTATAATCAAAGTTATGAATTCATAGATATAGTCATACATCTTTATGACAACATAAATTAATTTTAACTCTTAGACTACAAGAACAAGTATTACCAACCCAAGTATCAATCCTAGTTTCCACTCAGCCACCCTCATAGTGGAGTATATAGTTTCACAAGTGTCATGATACAAAATGCACAACCACTTATAATTTCTTAATAACTTGGACTATACAACAACTTCATCCATTAGATCCTTTCAAATCAATTCTTTCCAAATCTTTACTTATGACTATGCGTCACTTATTCAACACATTACCCATAGTTGTCAAATGCATGCAAGACCTACTTGACACACTAGTCCATTCTCTTCTACAAAACTAAGTGACATATTAACTTAACTAGACTTACTAGTCCATATTAGTATCATGAGGGAGAATCAGGTGACATTCTTGAAGATGGATTGAAGGATCAGTTACCACAGTAGCAACTGGAGCAGATAGAGCAGATTTTCCATAGCAGAATTGGATGCATAACCAGAGGTAAGCAATACAAAGAGTATTTGGTTAAGTGGAAAGGAAGGCCAAAAGAAAATTCATCATAGATTTCTCAAGTTGCGGTAGACCACCTTGGTTTTCCTCTAGCCCCAGCAAATTGAGGGACTCAACTTTTCAACAACCCCAGGTATTTGATGTAGGAGCATCCTAAATTGAAGAGAAATCTTGCGTAAAACAAAAAATATCTTCTTTCCTTTCTTTTCTTGCATTTCAATGATAGTTTCAGTCATTTACAGTTTTAGTATTTTCTACCACATTCTACCACATCTTCATATCAAAGCTCACAAAACATGAATTAGTTTCTATGTCATGTCAGCTACATCATATTCAAACTCCATGAGACTTGGTTTCATATTGCAGAGAGATATTACTATAAGAAGATCATCTGTATTCACAAAGTAGAGCATTCATCAATCAACATGATCATACAAAGTTTGCGGAGCACTTTCGTGACTCACAAAGCTAAATGGAACATCCCACAATATAATTTGGAACCAAATAGACCTTCATTGAGAACGACATCAAGTTTCATTCATGTGCATAGCATTGAGAAGAGTTATAGGCTGACCTACATGTTTCATCATTAATTGGAGTTTGAGATCTCTTAAGCCCTAAGTGGAGGATTCTAAGAGCTTGAAGAGAATATATAAGCATTCATGAAATGCACTAGGAAAGTAGTCAGTTAGCTAAGTGATTCATATCTAATGATAGATTAGAGTTGAAAAATAGTTCTTTTCCAGAAGCAGTTCAATGCCAATACATCTCAAGTTTGAAGCACATACAATTCCTTTTTGTTTCCAGTACAACACAAAGTATTCAGGTTAGTTTTGTAAAGAGTTGTGTTTGACTATTCTCTGGATTACAGAATAACTAAGTCTCTAATTTCCTCTAGAAGAGATATATGTGATTGTGCAGATCTAGGAATATGTTTATAATGGTGATCATTCATAAGAGTTTCAGATGATTTAGTATACCACAATCAAATATCCTAAGTCTTGATGTGTTATAGTCAGTTTGGAATGCTCTACCTTCATTAGTTCAATATATTTCTTGTCTTATGGACGCATATAATGATAAGATACTTTAGGAGAAGGGTGTATTGGATAGAAAGATAAGATACATTGCTCATATCTTGGTCCACATCATGTTTTTGGTGTCTCCCCGGTGGTGCAAAGATGGATAGTTAGCAGTGTTAGTGTGGTTTGGGCCGATAGTCTCATTTCTTTCATGTGCGGTTGACCCTATTCAATTGGTTTGGCATTGAAGGTTGTGTTGTGACCTATTTTGGGTCTTGTTGTGATGTGTTGTGATCCACAACCTATTTACTCTTCTTATTGTATATGTTTGATGCTAACCTATGGAGAATCACATGTTTCATCTAAAGGTCTTTTTGTTGCCGACCTAATTGAGGATTTGAGTGATTACAAAGGATATATAGAAGAAAAAGGTAATTTGTGGAGTGTGAAAAGTGAAAAAATAGAATAAGGAGTATGAAGTGTGTGAAGTCAATATGATGGAGTGATTATGCATAAAAGAGGACTGCAATAGATCAACATAAGTTAGATTTTTTTTACAACAATTCATATTTGTGTTATCATTGTAATTTTCATGTACCCTAGTGGTACCTACCTAGGTTTAGGGTTTTAAGTCTAAAATTTATAGGTCTTTATTCCCATAAATGCTTAAAATCTTAATCCCATGATTTTCTCTTCACCCTATCTTTTAATTCTCTGTTGACTGCTTGCTATAGGTACCCAGTCATTCAAGTTACAACTTAAAGCCTTTAACATTATGTAATGACCAGCCCTAAGTCCTAGCTTATACACTTTGTAGCTTGTGAATGTCTTATCCCTTTACAAAACTATAATTTGTAAGTCTTCATAAGGGTCAGGAGTGCCATGTGGCAGTTTATCGCAACACCACAGAGCTTAAAAGATGACATCATTTTCCTTCTGTGGAGCCATGATACAAAGACATCTATCAAGGTGGCCGGTCTTACAACTATTTGATTGAAGACCCAAAGTTAACAAACCATGTGCTGCCAAGTGTCATGATGAAAAATGATCTGCAGAAAAGCTAAAATTTAATGATAGAGCATGCAGAAGGATCCTGCCAAAGGTGAAGGTTCACCATGAGATCGTGAAATGGTGACACTTGGCCATCTTTCAAGGAAGGAATAAAGGTATGTACAAGGAGGCTTATGTGGGGGCTTTAGCACACCTACATAGAGTAAATGGGTGGTGGGCCATTTCCCATCGCAATGCTATGAAATGGCACCATGTGTCCGCATCAGACAAAGATGGAGTCAATAGGAAGAGTATGTCTGACATGGCTCAATACCATTGGTTGACTAACTTTTCAATGAGGGATAATTAGATTTTCAAATCTAGCAGGCAGATGGTGACCATAGATTTCACAAAAGTCAGATTGAATTTATGGCCAAAATTTAAACCTCCTATGATGAAAGTTGTGGGTTCCCTATGACACAAATTGAAGAAAAAACTGAGGTGACGCGAATTAATTCTTCAGATCTTGAGATTGCAAGCTTCTTAAAGGGCAAGACTAGGGTTTCTAGCATCATTTTCCTGCACATGAACAGAGCTCCTATGCACAGTAAATTTTTAGGTAGACAAGAGAAAGGATTTCAAGCCTCTATGAGTAAGAAACTAGTAAGTTAATTTTGGTATTGACCATGTTCATTTGAGTTCATAGTTGTTGGTTGTCTCGAGAATTGACTACTGTTGAAAGAAAAAATCCTAGTTTAAGTAAAGTTCATCTGAAACAATGAGTCAATCTAGTCAACCTTCCAGATCAAAGTGAAGCTTGGATGAGGACCTCATGGTCCAATTCTCAGGGTCTATGAGGTGCCCTGTAAATGTTCACAGCCCCGGTGGGCTGAATGACAAAATTTTAGACCTTTGCTATGATTGTAGAGATGCTATATTACCCTTGTTAGGTTGGGTCCTTTTTAAGCACTGGTATGATAGGAGAGATTTCAAGGTCCCAGTCTGTAATGCTTGGAGGTTAGACCTAGCCAAGATGATATGCTCGAATGTGTTCCCAAACCTAGACTTGGTGAGGGCAATTGCACAGAGGTATGACCTTCACACAAGATTAGTCCTGGCAAGGAATGGTACAATGGTGATAAAACTCACAAAGGCGTATATCACAAGTGTTTTTAACTTAAACCCCGCAGCCAATAAGAAAATTCACCTAAATGAATCGAGGGAAGGATATAAAAATGTCAAACATGGATACAGAGCCTTCAACCTACCCAATCACAGACCAAAGGGTGTAGATGGTAAATTAGTAAAGATATTAGATAGAAAAGAGGAGCCCTTTGAATGTTCCCAATTTATGCACTATTTTGTGAAAACTTATAACAGTCTCTGTCAAGTGCTTAGGAGGGATGCCATGGATAGAATGCTTGTTTCTTTGATGATGTTAGCAGTAAATATTTAGGATCCTTCCACAAAAGAGCCTTATGACTATGCCTCATATATAGCAGAAAAAATGCACTAGTAGCTTATTGAGGTTAAAAGCAAACTATACACTATGGATGCTAAGGTGGAATTCACATGGTACTCGTTGATGTGCCATATGATTTTATTTTCTATATTGGGCACATGGCATAAGGATTTGCATGTTAAAGAGACTAATTTGGAGGGGAACATGTCACCTATTCAGATGTGGACTTGCATGTTGGACATGCATTGCACTGATGCTGACTATGTGGTTTTTGAGGAGCACTTCATCAGAAAATAATTCAGTTTTAGAGCTAGAAGGAGAAAGAGCATAATTGGGGTGATTGGTTTCTGCACACCCACACTGCCTACATCAGGATTTATGGGAGCAAAGTTACTCCATATATTTTACCCAAATATGTACCTAAAAGGATTGCATTCTTGGAAATAATCAGACAACTGAATGAGTTTGATAAGGGACGCCTAAGAAAGCACAAGAAAGGATCATTATTTCTTACTTCTATCAAGTTCAATGATTTCACAATTGTTAATAAGGATGACTTAGATCAAATTGATTCAATTCTGGTAGCCTACAGGATGGATGTAGAGAAGCACAGGGCATTTGATCCTTAGAGATTTATTGAAAGAATAAGGGTGAGTGTAAAAAGACCACGCTACATTCATCAGGTCCTTTATGATGAGGATATAGTCATAAACCACTTCACCATGGATGAGGTTCACTATTTGAGGGAAAAATGGGAAGTAATCATGGTAGGAGAAAGGGTAAGGAAGAACTTGAATGTTGCTTATCAAGGGGCTTATGTAGAGATAGAGGATCCAATAATGAGGATCCAAATGATTTTTGACAATGCAGATGAGTTAATTAGCAATGCTCCAGCAAGGGAAGAAAGACCAACATATCAACCAAGTAGCTCAAGAGGAGGATATGTCAGAAAAGGGGAATCACTTGATACCCCTCCTGCTAAGAAGATAAAAATAATTGATTTAGAGCATGAGGAAGAGATTGAAGTGGTGGATTTAGAAGAGAAGACATGAGAAAAAGAACATGATGCCTCTCATCAGGTGAATTCACCTATCAGGATCAGGCCCTATGCCTATCCTGATAACAGGTTGGCAAGGTCAATGATGGGTCAACCAGTGGATATTGAGGATATTAGGATATTGGCCTGCTCCTAGTTTTTAGAAGATGATGACTTTGTTAACACTCCTAAATTTAGGAGTTATGTATTGAAGGTCAGGAGTGAGAAATTCTAGAAAAGAATAGAAGAGGCCAAAAGTGGAGCAAATCCCTCACAATATGAGGCTATCACTTAGAAGGTGTTGAATGAAGTAAATCAAGATATAAGTGTTATGACTCCAAAAGAGGGAAGGGCCTTACTTGCCAAAAGAATATGTTGTTGCTCCCACACTAGACACTAGCTGATGCAATTGCATTGGATACAGTAACCAGGGATGAAACAGAGGTGACAGATGATCAGGTGGAAAGGGTACTCTCTGGTGCACCTTTCACTTCAAGGTTTGAAACTTTGGCAATATGCGCATTAGCTCTGAATGAAAATAAGCCTAGGATTGGACTAGGTGACCTAACAAGGGCTGTTATAATAAAGAGTGTCAGACGCTCTAGCTCCCCACACTGCTATCTTTAATGTGCAGACAACACAATATGCAAAAGTTATAACAAGTAAGTTGTAGAAGGATTGTGATGACCTGTTGTTGAAATATGGGTAGGCTACTACAGAATTGAATATGTATAAAGAGTATCTACTATTGGGGCCTAGCGCTTCAAATGTTCTAGCTTTGATACAGACTGTTGAAGCATTTCCAATTGATAAGGACCCATTTCTATCAGAAATAAGAGAGCTAAAAGAAGAGGTGAGCAATTTGAAGAATGAAAAGAAAACTACTATGAAAGAGTTGATCACAATTTTGTTCAACCACAGATTATCTAGGATCATGGCTAAGACTGGGGATACATGGTGTTGGGTTCCGGACCAACAGTAGTAAACCCTAAAGGTTTACCACTTCTCATCAACAGGTCCACTGCATGATTCAACCAATAGAGATGGGAGGTTATGTGAACTGCCTCCCCTTCACTTTAGGTTCTGCTGCACCAAGGGGGGTATCCCTATAAAAAAGGTTTATCTTTGATGTTCTCAGACTTAAAGATTTAGCTTTACATACCAGGTAGAATGCAATCTCTTATATACCAAGATTTGTGAGATGACTCCTAAGCTGGAAATGGTCTTGGATTATCCACACTGGTTGAAACAGAGAGCACGCAAGGTCCTAATTCTACTCCTACAAATAATGGGTGGAGGTGAATGAAATGGTGGATGGCTGGAGCTGTGGGACTTCCCTAGACCCTTTGAATACACAAATCCCCAGACCAGTGTCTTACGTGGGCAACAAAATCAATCCTAGAAATGTGAATGTTTCCTGAAGATAACCCAAACTCATATCCAGGGGACCTAAGAGAAGATTGATGCCTTACAACAATGTCTCCACAAAAGAGTAACGCTCATGATCATACTTTAAGAATCTTCGAACATGACTTCCCTCCCAATATTTGATTCAAAGACTATTTAATCTACTACTAGAGTAGAAGCAAGAAACCAAACACACAGTGCAACAAATACATACTGAAGAACTAAGATATCCTTAACACCCTTGTTCTTAAGAGGAAAGAAAACACCAGAAGAGAAAATCATGAACAAAACACACATATAGTGTTTCTCATCTATTTCAACCTAGACAGAACATTATCTTGTAGAACAATAGCATTTACAAACTAGAGAATACTCTACACCCAGACAAAGAACCAATACTGCAAAAGGAAGTGCCTCTCAAAGATGTGAATACCTTATATTCATAGTCTCAAAGAAAAGACCCAATAGACTCCCCCTTTTGGTAGACTGACCATGATTCCTTTTAAAAGGAGCGAACAAGCTACCGACCATCTACCTCTGACACTTCATAAATTACATTGCAGATCTTTTTAGATTTTCAAGGTTACAATTTGATCTTTGAAATGATTTTTTGTAGCTGAAGCAGTCAAAAATCCCTGAAAATCTATTGATTATGTAGCTTTTTCCTTAATCAGTTGAGTGGATTTGATATTTTTTGGTCATTTCAGTATGGAGGAGGGCGGGAAACTTGCTGATAGACACCCACTTTAGTATTTTTTAAAATCTAACCATCAATCCGAGCTTGTCCTTCATTAAATCGATGGTCACAGGGCTCCGTCGTACCTTGAGATTCTTTGTCAGCAGCTTTGAAAAGTCTTCCACCACTAGAAATGTGCCACATAATGGTCTTCTCCCTATGATCCTCCTTTTCTATGCATTAGTCCCTGCCATGTGGTACCATCTCGTGGCATCACAGCCAAAGATGGCCCACCATCCTTAGGCCCTACACAACTGTGCTAAGCCTTCCACATGTCCCCTCTTTATTTGCTTTATGTCCCCTCATTAAATCTTGCCACGTGTCACAATTCTAAGTCCAAATGGTAGCAAGTGATCCATTATCCTCTTGGCCCTGCAGAATCGAGTGGGAGCCTCCACGTGGCTTTTACCTAAGACTCTTTTTGCAGCTTCCACATGGAGGGCAGGCATGCATTTGGAATGAAGCTCCCCTGCCTTTCCTTCAAAAGCCCACAGGAGTGACACTTGGCACCATCTACGAAACTCAAAAACTTAGCTTCAATATTCTGGACCCACCACATCGTACTCCTACATAACTCAAAAAGAAAGAGACACATGATAGACTCGGCATAGTGCAACAAGAGGCACGTGGCACACTAGACCACATTCTAAATACTTCTCAAAAAAGTTTCTCCTTGAATCCCCATGGTAGCGATACTTGGCACTCTCTGACATTACTGGAGGCTAATCTAATTGCCTCTCTAACTCCATGCCATGTGTCTTCATCGCGCGTCTTTTGGAATCATCTCATCTCTTGGGTTTTCAAAACCTTGCCATGTTGACACATGGTTCATTCGGTCCCAACTTGAGCCTCAGGCATTAAACTTTTGTGATACAACTGGATATGACCGGTAATGCTAGGGAGAGGGGGTCGGTCACCTTATGACTTAAAAAGGCTCAAAGTTGTAACTTAGGCAACTGGGAATCTTAGCAGGCGGTCAACAACAGAATAGAAGCTAAAATAAAAACAAGACCGCAGGATTTTAGGCTTTAAAGGAGGAAAACATTTTTGAAATAGACCCAAAAACCCTAAGGGGTACCACCAGTGGCTCTAGTTGGGGATGCATGCCTCTTGTAGGCATGGCAAGGACCACAGATCTCTAGGATGCAGACCAAGTGCCATATCCATTGGGCTAGAGAGTCATAGCTGCACCAACCTACATCACAAGTCACATCTTCAAATTTATTTTAGTGGCCCAGGGCCACCAAAAGTAAAAACTAGTACCCCTTTATTTCCTTCTGATTTCTTCAAGCAAAGCCTAAAACACTGAGTTATTTGAAGCACCTTGTTGGTTATGTCTCTGCTCCTCACAACAGAACTGATTTGACCTTGCCATCCATTGCTGTCTAAAATTTCCTCTAAAAATTTCCTTCCTAATGAGAGCTCTTCATCATTTAGGTACAAGCAACATTTCTTTTAGAAATTTCCAGGTATCCACCATTATTGAGCTCAACAATTTTATCATTGAGTTCCTCTTGAGTTGTCCAAAGAAAGCATAGAATGTAGCCCACCATTTGAAGCTCCATAGTTACCACATAATCAATGTTATCCCATGTGTATGAACATCTGCACTTGATCTACTCACCTCTGAATAACGATCTTGTTTTCCTTCTTCACCAATGCAATGAAGATCCAGCACTTCAATCCCTACACTGTGAAGGTGGCCATTAGTCTCAAGGAAGTACCCATCCAGAGATATCTCATCTTTTGAAAGGCATGGGGATGGGTGCTGTAATGCTTGAGCCATATTTCTGTGTATTCAAAGTTAGGGTTTGCATACCTATTTCACATAGATATTCATGACTGCCCATGATATGCAAATCGCTACAAGATGTGCCTCTTATTTCATCATTTGAAAGGCACTCCACATCTACAGATTTCTCTCTTTGAGACTGAATAAGGTCTTTGTTCCCATCTTCATAGGATGGACCCATGTTAAAAACTAGACTTTAGCATTATCCTTTAATGACTGAACAAAGGACCTCATTAAGACACTCCTAGCCTCAAACACATTTTGCAAATGTTTGTTTGCCGATTTAAAATCTATCCCACTATATTTGGGCAAACACCTTTTAAGATTATTGGGAATAGCATTCTAGTAACCTCTAATTTCCTTGAGATCTAGGGCTTTATACCTTTTAGAAAGTGGCCTTTTCTGGGAAACAACCAAGATAGCTACTTCATTTGAACCACTTTGAGTACAATAGAATGGAGTACCTAGAAATGTTGCTACTTGAGACAGATTCCACAAATCATCAGGAAAGCACCTTTATGTTCTGGATTCACCACCAACAGAGCACCACACATTTTCTTAATCTTCCTGCAACAACAATAAGTAGAGTTACCACCCTCCGAAGGGAAAAAATGGATCACCTTTCTTATGCAAACTCTACATAGGCCATCACTGGTACTTCAGAGACTCCATAGAAAAGTTTGACAATCTCCCCAGTAGAGTCACTAGTTATGTTGGGTTTCAAACCAGCGGTAGTAAACCCTAAAGGTTTGCCACTTCTCATCAACAAGTCCACTGCATGATTCATCCAACAGAGACAGGAGGTTGTGTGAACTACCTCCCCTTCACTTTAGGTTCTACCGCACCAAGGGGGGTATCCTTATAACAAAAGATTTATCTTTGATGTTCTCAAACTTAAAGATTTAGCTTTGCATACTAGGTAGAATGCAATCTCTTATATACCAAGATTTGTGAGATGACTCCTAATCTTCCAATGATCTTGGATTATCCACGCTAGTTGAAATAGAGAGCACGCAAGGTCCTAATTCTACTCCTACAACTAATGGGTGGAGCTGTGGGACTTGTTAGGTCTCAAAAATGCAGGTTGCTAATCCTAAGAGGATGTCAGGCTCTATACTTAGATTCGCAATGTTTTTGAACTAATGCGAGGGAATCAATCTTTAGGATTTGATGACTCCCTGCACTTTAGGTCCTGCTACACCTAGGCGGGTGAACCTTGGAAATTAAAGCAGACTGAGTGTAAATGTTTTGATTAAGTAAATGAATCTACCTACAGTGGCAAATGGTGTAGAATAGATGAAAGCTTGCTAACTAATTCTATATCTAATATCTGATGAATGGTTGGTATAAATTGTATAAGCAATATCAAGGTGAATTTTATGACTATGCTTAAATAATAAAGGAGTTTTTTAAATGATGAATTGAAATAAGACCAGTGCCTTGTTGGGTAAATAGAGTCAAATGGAAGACTAAGACTAGTGGCTTATAGTGGGCAGTAACTCTAACTGTTTGGCACAATATTTTAGATTATAACTTGTATAAATGTGCAAGGAAATGACTAACAAACTCTCCTTAGTAATCCAACCAATATAATCAGATTTCTTGTTATTCACCAGAAGGTAATTTAATCCTTTCTTGAGGGAACCAATTGAATGAAATATGCAAGAATAATAGATAATATTAACTTGGAGACAGAATGACAATCCTAATTATATGGTTCTTTTTAGTAATCCAAAACACTTCCAGGTTACTGTGACTGATCAAAAGGATTTTTAATTCCTCTAATGGAAACCAATTAATTCAATCACATAGATACAACAAATGTGCATTGACAAATTAACTATATACTTGATATATTAATTTGAATAACAAGGAAATACTGAACTGGAGACAACCATACAATTGAGTAATTTTAACAAACAATTGATTCTAGAATAAAACCACAGAATCAGAGAACTTCAATTTACTTCTTCAATAATATACTTGCAACATGGTCTTTGAGAAACATTGTAAACTTTATGTATTATATTCTACTGCTGATGATAATTCAGCATCATGTGTTCAACTTATATAGGAATATTCATGAAGAGACATAAATCTTCAAAAAGTCTTTTGGGAATCATGATTAACATAACAACAATAAAATAACAATGCTTAGGCTCTATTCAACCACAAGTGTAGATAAGCAATATGATCTAAGTACTCCTGGCTGCGATGTGAATCAGTAAATTCAATAGCATTTCTTGTGATCACATCCATCGTAACCATCTTCTCCAAATACTTGCAGGCTTCCCCAGATGCAAAGTCTTTGTCCTTAAGAGCTTCTAAGGCTTCATACAATATCTCTTGATAGTCTTTGCTCCATTCCTCTTTGCTCTTTAATTCTTTATCGCTCTTGAACAACATGGGCACTCCTACTTTTGAGGCTTCAACACATTCTTTGGCATCATTCTTAAGTTGGTCATAATACTTCTGATGCTGCTCGATCAATTCTTTTGCACTGGAGGTACCTATAATGTCGAAAGTATCTTTACTCTATGTCTCATTTAGTTTCTCCTATAGCCTTTTCTCAAGCCTCTCATGCTCTTGGATTGCTTTATAATTTTGAGAATAATTATCCCAAAATTGGTTCAGCCAATGCATCATGTTGGTATGCCTATTCTGGAGTACTGTGGCAAGTGTATCAATCTAGATTTGAGCAATCTGGTCAATAGACGGTGGTTGGGTACTTTGTGAGCTTTCTCCCTGAGTTAATCTTTTTATTGACCCCCCGAAGGTGCTCTTAACAACATCTTTCAAATAGTCATTTTCTTTGGTTAATCTCTCATAGCTCAGTTTGTATGCATCTCTTTCTTTGATTAACATCTGAGCCTGTGCCTTATTCAACTTTGCAACATTAATGCCAATGTCTGCAGTGATCAAAGGGTCAGTCTCCCCTACCTTCAAGGTCATGACATGGCCGAAAGTCTTCTCAGCATCTATAATGGTTGTCTTCTTATGGGGAGGATACAAGGCCCATATCATTAAAGAATTTTCACTATTATTATATTTAGTGCCCATATACACTTCTGTGACACCTTCTGGAGTGAGCTTGTATTTATCATCTATGTTATGCAGAAAACTATCAAATACTAGAGCATAATTCAAATCAAGACTAGGAAAGATCATCACCCCTACTTCTTTGAGCAGTTGTCTACCCTTACTAGGGGTCATATCTTGAAATTCATTATCCATTGTTGTCTTCAACATATCAAGTAACTGTCTTTCATTGTTGGCAGAGATATCATCAACTGACTCCCTGATTTCTTTCCCTTTGCATTTATATAAAAATGATTTGAATTCTTTAGAATGAATAAATTTATCATCTGAAATAAAAGAATCGTATACTATTTGTCTTGGATCTTCATCAGTAGATCCCTTCTCATCATGTTCTATACCAGGAGACTGATGGCATTGTATTCTTCTTTTAGATATCATAGCTGCATGTTGATGTGACACTTCTTCCTCTGCAGGTTCTTCATCACCAGAGGATAACAACTCAATCTCTACAAGTTGTTTCCTCTTCTCATCTAGGTCCCTGTTATATTTTTCAACCACCAATTCAACTTCAGTCTCTTCCAAATTCTTGAGGATATCATCATGGGGATAAGGGATAAGTTTGTATCCACTAAGTTTTTGTTTTCTCAGAGAAAGGTCAATGAAACCCTCAGGATCAAACCCTTTTCTTGCCTTAGCACATCTCATATTGTAATGCATCAGCTTATCTATAATGAGACCATACCCCTCCTTGGATACCACAGTAAAATCTCCAAAGCAAAGAGTACTAGGCATAAAAGAGTGTTTGTCATGGGAGCTCAAGTGCATCACATTTGAACAATTCATTTGCCTAACTATTTCTAAATAGGCAATTCTATCAGGGACAATCTTATGCAAGATAAAAAGAGTGTCCTCAAAACCATAAACTCTAACCATGGTAGCATCCTCAAAACAGTACCAGTCTCCCCAATTGTGAGTAACAGTAGGAGGACCACCAAAAATTTTTGGTCTAAGAAACCTCTTTATTTCATTTGAGATTGAATACTCACAGGGATGACTAAAATATCTATATAACACTTTCACACAGTATTCTTCAAATTGAACATAGCTAGAATGGGCATATCTAGTGTCCCATATTCTAGTCCACATCTGCACAGGTGACTTTTTCCCCCTCTGATCCACTAGAACAACTTTGAATTCACTTGGCCACAATCCTATTTCTTGGCCATAATAAAGGACCATGTGCATCAGGAGTGAGTAGTGTTCAAAGGAAACTGATGGGGCATTGTTCTTTATTGCGGTCAGACTAGAATCAATTCTATTAAAAACATAGGCAGCATAATCAAATTGCCTAGCATTGTGGCTATCACCATCAGAGGAATTGTCATGAAATCAGGGACCTCTGATCCTAGGACTTGGCCCACAGAGTAGTAAGTGTATTGTATGTATGGTTCAAATAATGACACATGAAATGGAGGGCCATCATTCTCATTGAGAGGCACCATTTCTCCCTCTACCCTAGGCCTGTGAATAGGTAATCTCCATCCATTATATGTAGTATCCATTCTCCAGTACTCTTTATCCAAATCCTCATAAACTATGGGGACAGTACATAAATCATCCAAGTTGAAAACTTCACAAATGACATTCTTAGACAAGTGTATAATAGGCTCCCCTTGTGGGTTGCATATAGCCTTAAGACTTGGATTATACTGCTTAGCAAGAAGTTGGAGGAGTTCAGCATTCAGAAACACATCAGGAATGACCAATTTACCCAAATTCAAATGCCATGGGTTTGACACTGGGAAATTCCTGATTCTTCTATTGTAGTGGAATTTAAACAATTCATAACCTCGAATTGGGGTCCAGACATTTCCTATGTATTTACACTTGTCTTCTAGTTTCTCCACTTCTGCCTTAAGTTGTGCAGACCTTCGGGCTTTGGGAGTTGATCTAGGTAGTTGATTAATTAAATTTTGGTTCAGTTTCCTCTTTTGTTTTCTTCTCAGGGGTTTTGTCAATTTTCTATTTTTTAGGTTTACTGGTATCACACTATGGTTTTCTACCCTTTCCTTTCCCCGGAGTTTCCATTTTAGTTTTGGCTAGCAAATTCAAATTGTAAGCTACTGCATAGAAGTTAGTATATGGGTACCTATTATAGGAGGCTCTGATCGAATTCGCCTGTTTTCTCCTCCAAGTTTTTTCTTTCTTGCTTGCTTTAGATAATTCTTTCAAACTCAATTGCAATAATTTTGAATGGTGTTTCAGAGGATTTCTTCATCGTCTATAATTAATTGTTCCAGCGTTTCAATTTTCTTGATCATTGTGAAATGTCACATCATCATAACTTATGTCATCAACATGATTTTTGTAATGTCAGGGTGACTTTAATATCTTCTTATGGTGCAAACATTCTCTCATGAATCAATCGTTGTAACCCTTCAATTATCTCCTCGACGTCATAATTCATTTGTGAGTTTGTATTGGAAAGATATTTCAAAGGCTTACCCGATGTAGAAGTGGGCATGGTCATCATTGGCATGACTTTCTTCATCGATGTGTGAATAAAATTCTTCTCTGATCTCCTAAGTGTCTCCGATTATGACTATCGGGGAGAGTCTTGTCAATGAACGTGGCCATCGTTGTCATCGGGATAAGTTATGTCATTAGGATAACATATTTCAAGCTGCCCGATTGTGGTTGTTTCCCTAATATCTTCCTTTATGTTTTTTATCGGAGAGATCTTCACAACATGTCACCGACATCATTGTGAGTATTGTTTCGGCTAGACTTGCAAGCCTTGTTCTGATTCATTCACTTTCGTTGATGGTTTCTATCTTCTATACATGTCGGCATGACTTATACCAAAACACTTCCATTAGTCACTGAGACTTTAGAATATCAGAAACTCCTTAATTTTTCACTCTGATGTTTATCTCTTGCTGATGACCACTAGTTCCCTCTATTCCATGGGTTGTTCGGTGAGAGTCCCACCGAAATCTCTTATTGGTATGATCTATATCATCGGGGGGGTTTGTAGAGTATTCGTCGATAGTAGTATCTCATACTGATCGGCGTGACTGCACATTCTCTCTTTGATGAGAGGTCATCAGAGTTACTTTCTCCATCGGTGATTCTGGAAATTTTCTCCCTGATCATTGTTCTTGCACCGATACTTGTTTCAGCTAGTTTCTCATAGAACATGGATCGGTATAACAAAAATGAGGTCTTACCGATATTAAGGAATTGAGGCTTTTTACATTATTTTGTGATGAAAGTCTTTAATTTCTATGGGATATACCAGTTGTTATTCTGATTTTGGGTGAAATGTTTTTGGGTTTGGTCAGACGTGAGTGGGTATAAAGATAAGAAAATTTTAAATTTTAAATTTTCCTGTCCCAACAGTGGCTCTGTCTAGGATGTATACTCCTTATGAGTATAACAAGAATTTAGATCTCTTAGGGAAGTAGACCATATATTTTATTTATTGGGGATGACAGTCTCACAAAATTGTATGAGAATGGGAGATGGGAGTAATAAATGATGGGGAACGGGGATGATCCTATACTACTGTACATGGAAAAGATTTTTTTTTTTTTTGAGAGATTCGTAGGACTGTCCATGTACCAGTAGATCCTATTCTCTTTTGATTTCCCTAGACTACTGTGCATGGAGTAAAAGTATTTTTGAGAATTATTTAAGGGTTGTCCATGCACTGGCAACACTTAATTCTCTTTGTACATGATTTTGGTATTTTATGAAAAGAAAGGCTTCAAATATTACCCGTGCACATGCAATTCTTGCTCTTCTCCAGACATATTTTGCAAATAGTAAGAATCATTACCTCCTTTGCCAGTGACAACAAAAGGACCTAACCACAAGGCTTCAAATTTTCCATGTTTTCCTTTGTCCTGACACCTAGCATTCCACATCAGTACTAGATCATTCATCTCAAATTTCCTATCTTTGGCCTTCTTGTCAAAAAGGTATTTCACTTGTGATTGTAACTTGATATTCTACCTTTGAGCTAGTCTCGTTGTCTCATCAAGTTCTGCCAGTTGTTCTAATCTTTCTTCCATTGGTTTAGGAATGTTTAAGTCTTCTTGAAGAACAAATTTGTAAACTGGTAAGAGATTTTCTAATGGTATTCTTGCTTGTGTTCCATACACTAGTTCAAAAGGAGACCTTCCAATTGATTTCTTCACAGTAATCCTGTCAGCCCACATAGCCATTCTTAACTTTGAATCTCATGCTTTCTTATTTCCCTCCAACATTCTCTTTATAATTTTCAAAAGATTTTTATTGCTGGATTCTGCCTGCCCATTTGCTTGTGGATGATAAGGGGCAGCATATGACATAGTGATACCATGTGTACTATAGAAATTTTTAAACTCATCAGACCGAAAGCACATTCCATTATCTATAATCAACCTCACTGGAGTGCCAAATCTGAATATAATATTCTCCATTAAGAAGTTGATCACCACCTTACTTATTTCTTGCTTAGTTGGGATTGCTTCCACCCATTTTGTGAAATAATCTATTGCCACTAAAATCCATTTGTGTCCACCACTTGACTTCTCTGCAATTTCTCCTATGAAGTCAATACCCCACTGATAGAATGGAGCCTCCACCTGCATGGGTTTCAAGGGTAGTGCTCCTTGATATTTCAACTTTCCTGAAAATTTCTAACATGCTTCACATTTTCTTGTGTAATGATATGAATCATTAAAAACTCTAGGCCAATAGTATCCAACCCTTAGGATCTTGTGGGCTGTAGTCTTTGCTAAAAAATGACCTCCACACATGCCCTCATGTAACTCTTTCATGATGTGTTTTGATTGATGTTCATCTAGGCATAATAGTAGAATTCCATCCCTATTCTTCTAGTAAAGATCTCCATCAATAAATACATATTTTGAGGCCCATAATTTAAGTGTTCTTTTGTTATCATCATACCCTTCAAGACATTCCATGTGCTTTAGATAATATATGATGTCAGTATACCATGGAGTATGCTCAGTGCTAGAACTTGTGTTATCAACATCATTAGCACTACATATCTGAGAAGCTTTGAGATTACTTTCAGCCATTAATCTAGCAAGACCTTGTCCTCTCACTAGTTTAGTGATCTAGATTTCAATATTAAACTCCTAAATTCTATTAATCCATCTGCATCTTCTGCTTGTGACCTCAGTTTGGACCGATACATCTTTTACTGCAGCATTAGGTACATATGCTATGATTTTGGCTCCCACCAAGTATGGCCTAAAAGTTTTAACTGCCTTCACCAATGCATATGCTTATTTCTCAACAATGTCTTATTTTAATTCTACATTTTGAAGAGATTTTCTAAAAAATGAAATGGGATGTTCATGTCTTTCATCATTTTTCTGCAATAGTACTACTGCAACTATATGATATGAGGCAAATGAAAATAGTTGGAATGATTTACTGAAATCCAGGGATATCAGGACATGGGCTTCTTTGATTGCCTTCTTAATGGTGGTAAATGCTTCTATTGTTTCTATTGTCCACTTTACTTCTAAGTTTTTCTTCAGCATTCTAGATATGGGACTAACAATTTCTATAAAATTTGATATGAACCTCCTGACAAAGTTAATTTGGCCAAAAAATGACTATATAGATTTTACATTCTTAGGAATAGGAACTTGGTCAATTGCTTTTACTCTTTTAGGATCTATTCTCACTCCATCTTTTGAGACTATGTGACCAAGCAACTTCCCCTCTGTCACTGCGAAATGGCACTTCTTAGGATTTAAAGAAATCCCATATTCTAGGGCTTTGATAAATATTTTCTCCAAATGTGCACAATGATCCTTAGCCGTTTTAGAATATGTTGTCATGTCATCCTGATATACTATCATGATTTTATTAATCAATTTAGCAAATGCCACATCCATTGTTCTTTGGAATGTTGCTCCAGCATTAGTGAGCCTGAATGGCATTCTTAAAGATACATATGTTCCCCATGGTGTGGTGAATGCAATCTTATATTGTTTTGATTCTTTGACTTTCACTTGATTATATCCTGAGAAGCCATCCATCATTGACAAAAGTTCACATCTGGTAACCTTTTGTAATATTGCTTCCATATTAGGGAGGGGATAGTTGTCCTTAAGAGAGGAATTGTTTAGATTCCTGAAGTCCACACACAATCTAATATCACCATTTTTCTTCCTGACAGGCACCAAATTAGAGACCCAAGAAGAATGCCTAATGGGTTTAATGATAGCTCCATCTCTTAATTTTGTGAGTTCTTCAAGCATCTTAGGAGCTAATGTAGGATTGATAGGCCTCTGTTTTTGCCTGAATGGTTTAGCATATGGTTTTAATAGTATTTCATGCTGAAAAAGATCTTCCCTATATGCTTTCAAATCATCATATGACCAGGCAAATATGTGTCTATACTTCCTAAGTAAGTTGATGATCATGCTCCTGATTTTGGGGTTAAGATTCTTTCCAATATATATATTCTTTAGGGCTACCTGTGTCCCCAAATTAATCTCTTCAAGGTCATTTTGCACCACTAGTGTGTCTTTCATTTTAAATCTATCATGTCCATCAAATTCCTTTTCCAATGCTATAAGTCACTTAGGTATTTTATTTGTTTTCAACTGAACTATCTCTTGACCAAAAAGGGTTTCCTTCCCATCATGTTCTTCTACAAATGCATTAAAATCAATCTCTTGGTTTTCATAATAATTAGCACAATGCAGGAAGTTGATTATATCAGCATCATTATCAAACACTTGCCAGTTATGTACATTATCTGGGATAGTGGGTCTAGTTTTGAATTCAACTTCTATAATACCTCCTAATGTGACATCATCTCTTTTTAATGCGATATTCGCTAGAAAATCTGCCATAATGTTTTTTGACCTATCAATCCAGTTGATTGAAAAGGCATCAAATAACTCAAGATCATCCCAGACTATGTTTCTGTACTGTCTCAACCTCTTTTTTTTTACAAGTACTTCTCTCTCACTTGGGAAGTAACCAATTCAGAATCACCATATACAGCTAACTTTTTTATCTTATGCTTGGTGGCTATATTTAAACCAATGAGCAAAGCCTCGTATTTTGCTACATTGTTTGTGCATTCAAATGTTAATAGAAAGGAATATTTGAAAGTTTTACTTGCTAGTGAGATAAATACTACTCTGGCCCCATTTCCCATTTTGCTACATGCACCATCAAAATACATCTTCCACACATCATTTTCTTCTTTCTTAGATTCAACATGTATTGGATCAGTATTCTGTAATTTTGGCTAATTTTTCTCAATCTTGAAGGCTCCCAAATCTGTATCACAAAAGAAATTTATTTGATGTTGATCCAAGTGTTCTCTAATGTTCTCATATCTTGGCTCCCTACACAGCTTGATCTCTTTACCTCCCACTGGTATTGTGGCATATGATAAGTCCAATTGGACATTCCTCCTGCCATTGCAGCCCATTGTCTCGATAAAAGCATTCCATAATATGGTGGGATGTCAACCACAGTAATATCAATGTTATAAGTTGCTTTAGGGTATGAGGCAAGGTTTATCTCCACATCCCTCATAATAGCAATGACTGGGATGGATCTATTATCCATTGCATAACACCTACCAAATGTAGTGTCAACCCACATTCCTAGTTCTTTCATAACTTCTATTCTCCAGCCAAATCCTTCCTTTCCCACAATCAAGGAGATAGGGAACCACCGGCCGCATTTCTCTCAATCGAAGAAGGATGCAGCCAGCCGCCCAGAGGAGAGAAGTGGACTCGGGAGGGAGAGGAATAAACTTTTGATTGAGATGGGATGGAGATTGGACCCCGACCAGGCCCCTGAATGGATTCAAGAAGTCATTTACGAAAGGAAGGAAAGGAGAATGGCCGGATAACCGATAGAAGGGCTTCTTGATTGCTGAAGTTTTGAAAGAACTTTAGAATATTCCATAGGACCACCTCTCCAAAACTATATCAGGCAGAAGCTTATTCTCTTCCAACCAACCCAGAATCTTCGTTCAGATTCTAGGCTTTCCGGGGGTGAACTTCAAACCCCTGGTCAAACCAAGGGTGAACTACGTGTGTGGGGTTGGGTGGGGAGCAAAGGCCACCCACCAACTTTCTATTCCACCCACCCTGTTCCCTGCATTCCCCTCAAGAGGATATAAATTGTGGGAGGATAGAGTTCATAGGCCAGGTGGGGGGGCCCTCTCAGGGGGGTAGATTAATTGTTGTGGGTGGGAGGCAATAGTTGGGGGGGTAGATTAATTGTTGCCAGGTGGAGGGTTATGTTCTCCCAGGCTAACCGTAAGGGGGGGTAGATTAATTGGGGGGGGGGAGGGGGCCCGATAACGGCTACAAGCTTGATGCCCAAGGATGCAAGCCAGCTCCTATGATATAGCCTCACTGCCAACTTGAAGCCCAACAAATGAAGCATCCAAGTTGCAAGCCAGATACCTAGTCCTACTGACGCATCCATGCTACAAGCCCAACGATGGAAGCATGCCAGCTGCAAGCCGGATAACTAGGACTAGTCCTCATAGGCTAGGATGCGGTTCCTAATGGAAACGACCCACCCGCTATAGTAGACCTACTACTAACCCTAAAACTAGTACTACCCCTACACCTAGGAATACTACTACTACCCCATAAAGCAAACGCCCATTATTTGAGATAGGTGATAGGAATACTACTGGTAATAGTATGTCTTACTCCCAGTCCCAACTATATATATATATATATTGGGGCTTGATGCCCACTCAAGGATCCCTTACTCCTTCAACCTGGATACCTAGGAAGACCACTAGGCCTACTCTCGGCCCCAACTATCTATATTGGGGCTCCAAGCCCACCCAACCATGGATTACTGCTCGATGCCGACCACCTACTACTACCCCTAATACTAGGACTAGGACTACTCCTACCCCTAGGCCTAGTTATAGGCATAGTACTACCCCTGATACTACCACTACCATAACCACTAGAAATACCCCTACTAACTGCATTAGTTAATACCCTATCACAGACGATCAGACTCTATTTACTATACCAGTGGGGGACAGGGAACCAGCTGATGCCAATCCGGCTAACCCAAGTCCAACACTCTGGGGCAGGAGGGAGGACACTACTAACACAGGGCACACGCCCTACCTTAATACTCCAGCTTAACTCAGGCACCCATTGGGGTGGGGGGGAATGGTCCCTTCCTCCCACCCACCCCGGGCATGTTACGTATAGAATCTGGGTAGTTGACCTGGAACTTTAATCCTCCCACCCACCCCAATCTCCATCAGGTGTGATGGATGAGGGATGGACATGAGTGAGCTGAGCCCAGGAGTCTCTATGAGGGATATGAATCAGAGCAATGACAATCATGTCAATGAATGGCCCTGAATTGGGAGAGGAATTGCATAGAGGCACTGGGATTGGAGAAGCAGTGTCAAAAAGGCTAAAACATCCAAGAGAAGAGTAGCACTGATACTTTCATCCATATGGGCCCATCGGGTCTGGTACAGGTAAGGTAGGCCTCGCTCATTCACCAAGATGAATTGGAGCCTTCCTGTTCGCACCGATTCTATAGCCTTCACCACCCCTTTCATATAGAATTGTTAGCATGGGGTCGAATTGGGGGTTGTAGCGAAACAAGCCTCCCTTTAATCAAGTAATTGTTGATGGGTACACATTCAAGGTTGTATGGGGTTGTAGTCATTAACCACTTCCACATCCAAGGTTGTCATTGAATGGTTGGTATCCGAGTGTTTCGCCATACTGGGGTAAAGGTATAACCTGCCTAGGGATAGAGGGCACGCCCTTGACTAATGCTTTTGATTGGAAGAATCTGGATGGGTATTGGGATGGGGTATTCTAGTTTCTATGGGTTGTTGGAGATGCTTGCTTCCACTAGCCATGGATGCGGATGAGCAGATAGCTGATCTTAAGATTAAGCATTGAATCGAGAACTTGGTGAATGGTAGACATAGATGTCATAGATTGAAGTTGATATCCATCGATCGCATTAATCATATCCAACTTGAACTCCCCCACCCACCTAAGGGCCTTAGGTTCAGGATCCCTCTGGATTTCTAAAGTTGAGAAAGAATAGGGGTCAACTATAGGGGGGAGGTGGGAGGAAGAGAAGGGAAGGCTATGATTTTCTAAATAGGGAGACGAGTAGGAGTGGGAATGAAGCCTATGAAGGAACTAGGTCGACTAGGCCAAGCTATATAAGAGAGGATCTTGTGGTGATTCATAGAAGAGCACTGGGGGCCGCCTATAGATGGATGGGTAGGTTAGTGGGAAGTCGAATTGCATTCTGTTTTGATCTGTCAGGTTCGGCCTCTATTCAATTCCAATCGATTGGGTAGATCATATCATTATCGAGCCGAGGAAGGCCGCTATTTCAGATGTCCCTCCACATATATAGGAATTGGCATGATATTCATGGCCGCACCTAAATCAATCATGCAATTCCTCACTATCTTGTTTTTGATCAATAATGTAGTGTAGAAAGGGTCCACCTATGAGGGATTCTTTGTCAATGTATCACCTAGGTATACCTCAGGAATTTGGAATGTTTCTTGGTGAACATTGTTTGTTCTATTCTCTGATCCTTTATGTTTTTGATTTGGTATATCTAAAATTAGTTTAACTACTATATTCCTGTATTTGTCTATCTTCATCATTTCCAAAAGTGGAACTAATATCTTTACTTGAGATATTGCATGAGCAATGTCAAATGAACGGGCCATAGTCTGATCATTCTTTTCTATCTTTATATGATCCTTTTCTTGATTTTGTGATTTATCTTTCATTTTATTTTTATTAGTCTTTTTTGGTTCTTTGAATGATGATTTTGCATTATTCTTTTTGTAATTCTGATCTTTTATAAAGACACTCCCAAGTGTTCCTTGTTCAACATTCACTATCCTATTCCTTAAGTTATAGGCATTTTTAGCTTCAACTATTGCAACTATTGTAAGAGCTTCTCTTTCATTTTCAGCGGGCTTTCTCCATTGTTCATATGGCTGATTGTTATAATAGGTAGGTTCCTCATAACCATCCTCCTAATCTGAGAACACTTCTTGTTTTCCCATATTGATATGATGTCTCTGATTTCCCACATCATATTCATATCCCTCTTCCTCTGTAGAAGAATATTCTTCATTCAGCAAATATGGTGTATCTTGCATCATGTTTATTGTGTGATTGTCTCTGTTATAATTATATAATGCTTCTTCTTGTTGTACTGTTTTAGCCACCTCACAATATTCAGGTGAATGTGGTAAATTACACACCAGACACCAAGGTTTATCTTCCACCATATGTGCCACATTTCTTTTTAGAGGGTCAGGGGTATCTTTGCCATAATGTTGATTTCTATTGTTTTCAATGGGTCTCCCATCTTTCCAATTTATTTTATATGGTATATCATGCAACCTGGGCATTTCATGTCTATGCTGACCTTCTTGTTTAGTCTGCTGAATGTTTGGGTTCTGAGGATTTCTAGGGTTATCCCTCTTACTAACCATACCTGCAGCTTTCCTATTGTTCTCAATAGTTAATGCCACTTTCTATGCTTCAGCCAGGGTCATAGGGCACCGATTTCTAAGTTCGTACCTTGTCTTGGGATCAAATGCTTTCAGATAAATGCTCAATGCTGCTGGGTCACTTAGTTTAGATCCATGTGGTATTTTGTTGTGTAATTTAGAGAATTTCATATTGAAATCATACACTGATTCATTTTGGTATTTCTAGATGCTTATCAATTTGTGCAATGCAAACTCAGGGGCATATTGATTGCCATATTGCTCCTTGAATTGATTGTAGAAATTAGTTATTGAACTGATTGAAGCATCAGGTAAACTGCTAAACCAGTCCCCTGCATCTTCAGTCAGGGACATCATGAATAACCTCATTCTAATGTCTTCATAGTCCATACCAATATCTTGTACGAAAGCATTGAAGCTCCTGATGTGATCTTCTACTAATATTGCACTATTTCTAGTGAACTTGGGAACTATATTTCTCCAATTACTGTCCATAGGATATGGATACAACTGATATCCAGTCATATCAAATTGGCTACATATGTTTGTGAGGTTTTGAGGTGGAAAATTCATGGGTGGTGGGTTAGGATAGTAATTATATCCACCTAGAGGCTGATGATAAGCATATTGCTGTTGTGGGTTTATGTGGGGATTTATATAAGGATTTTGTGGTCTATAATATTGTTGGCCAGGGGCTGGGTAAGGATTAGCCATATGTTGAGAGGTATTATGCATGGGAGGTGGTCTAGGATTTTTGGGAATGGTACTTTGATGACTTCCAGATGCTTGTGAATTTGAAGCACCACCTGTATTTTGGTGTATATTTTGTTGTGGATTCCTCGAAGTGTTTCCCCTATGTGGAGGTACATATTTTGGGGGGGGCTATTTTAGCCCTACTCTTTATCTATTGAATCTCTTGTTGCAACAACCTCTTAGTTTCCTCAATCTTGATCATTTCAAGTTCTTCCTGGAGCCTAAGCAGATCCTGTTGTGCTTGATTCATACCTCCTGAATTCTTTGGGCTTTCATTTATTTCGTGAGTTGAGAATCCATGTTTTACCCCTTCTCCTTGCTATAATGACATTTTAAAATCATATTGAGCTTGCCTTTGATCGATTTCCCTCATGGCCCATGCTTCATGGTGCAGAGGCACCTACCTAACAGCTGGCCTCCTTGAGGCAGTTAGTTTGTTATAGGTCCGCATGATGACATACATGATCAGGATATAGGATAATTATCAGCATGATGACAGGATAGTCTATTTTTAGTATGTTTGACTTTATCATGTAATAAGGTCCATTGGACCGATGCTATGTATTAGATCAGCATAGGAGTATGTGTAGGCAGTTAGAGATCGGGATAAGGTTATCTGAGCTGTCCTCTCTCCCAGCCGCTTGGAAGCTCCCAGCCGCTGGGAAGTGAGTTGGTAGTACTCGAAGGACTTTGCTATATATTCCTTCGATCTGTTAGGGTTTAGACATATAGTTTGAGATTGAGATTGATAGATGTATTGGTGTTGTGTTGAGCTGAGATTCAGGAGAGCAGTTCAGGCATTGTGAAGCTGTATTCAGGACATTTGAATTTCAATTGAATAAGATCTCATCTTTGCATTATCTGATTGTATCAGTTGTATCTGTTTTGATTTCCTTTCGGTTTGCAAGTTGATGGGTACTTTCAACCCTTCCACCGGTTGATCCTGCGAATCGGTGGAATGGGCCTGTATCATAGCTTAGGTTGCATTTGTGTTTTCTGTTTATGCATTGCATTGTTCAAGAGATCAGTTAGGAGCATGCTGTGAACCAGCCTAGCATCCTCATGTGCTAGGTATAGAAAGATAAGTTGTTAGACTTTGGTTTGAAGGTGATCCGGCCCGGTCGTCACATTATCTTTGGGTAATAGAGTGGTTCTGAGTGTTTACATGCAGTGGACGGATACACAGGAGTCTGCATGTGCGTTTCCAGCCGGAGCAAGCCGCATCGTCATGTACGAATGCATCGCCATCAGGATCGGGTCGTGAAGCTGTTAAAGTTTGCATGTTGCAAGTGCATCATGATGTTTTGAGTTGGATATATACTTAGTGTATATATCGCAGTCAGGATCATCTCTCGGAGAAGCTCATCATCCGCGTATCGCTAGCAGATGCGGGTGTGAAAGTTCGGTTTTTTTGGCTAAGTGTGGAAGAGGTCATCAGGATATTGTGTGATGTCATCGTCATCCGCATATGACGTCATCGTCATCAGGATATTGAGATATCCCCCTATGCATATTGATCCTGTCGTCGCTAAGAGTTTAGGCATCGGCGTAGGCTCTCAGTAGAAAGTTGTGAAACATCATCAGGAGGTGTATCGGCGTAGGCAGGAAGTTGTATTAACATCATCAGGAGGTTTCGAGAGAACTGGATAAGTTAGATCATGATGCTGTTACTTGTATCGTCGGGCAGTGGAGCGTCGAAGGCAAGGTGTTGAAGGTGATCGTCATCAGGATATTTGGAGCAACCGGATATTTGGATATCCTGCTGACGAAGGTGGTATCGAATATCATGATGATGCCGCTTGTGTTTGGCGCCCGATGAACAATGCAACCGGAGGATGTTTGCGCCCGTTGATTATCATGATGATGATGATAGGCGACAGGCGGAGGAGGTGAATAGTAGTCGGCAGGAGGATAATTGCGATCATCCGAAATATGATGATGCTGTTGAAATATGATGATGCTGTTGGTGTTTCTAGGAAATATGATGATGATGCTGAGCCGATAGACATTTTTATCATGCTGTTTGTGTTGTTGGCTCTTCCTTCCTATTAGTTAGCCTCCGTTGCGTTTCACTCTGCATCATAGTGGTATCAGAGCAAAGGTTAGGATCTTCTGGAAAAGATAAGCAGGATGTCAGACGAAGAAGGAACATCTGAGGTTCCAGTAAGGATGACCAACGCTGAGTTGGCAGTTCTGGTGAAGAAACAGATTGCAGAAAGCAAGGCCGTGAAGGCTCAGAATCAGGAGTTGAAAGATGAGTTAGCAAAGTTGAGGAGCAGAGTAGGTTCTGGTAGAGAAGATGATAGGGAAGAAGAAGAGATCCCTAATTGGAGCGAGGAGGTCGTTCCTGCAGACCAGAGACCACTGTTGAACGCCCTCAAGGCCATGGAGAGGAGAACCATGGATGTGAAACTGGATTTGCCAGTGTTTACAGGTAAGATGGACCCTGATTCAGTAATGGAGTGGATAGATTGTTTGAACAATTTCTTTGTAACAGAGGAGATACTAGAACAACAGAGAGTGAAGATAGCACAGTCAAAGATGAAAGAAGCTGCCTTGACATGGTGGAACTTTGTTCAGGATGACAGGGTACAGGAAGGAAAACGTAGAGTTGCCACATGGAAGAAGATGATGGCATTAGTGAAGGAAGCTTATATTCCATTGGATTACAGTATCCAGTTACATAAGAGGAAGCAAAACCTGAAGCAGAAAGAGCTAGATGTCAGCTCATATACAGAAGAATTCATGAAACTCTGTATGAAGACAAAGGTAAAAGAAAGTGAAGAAGAGAAGGTAGCCAGATACCTTAATGGATTGAGGTTTAATATTCAGGATGATCTAAGTCTGCATAACCCAGATACAGTGCAGAAATGTTTCCAGTTGGCATTGAAAGTGGAAGATAAGTTGAAGAGAAAACAAGAACAAAACAATAGAGGAAGAGGATCAGCCCATAAAACAAGGCAAACCAATGAGAGTCAAGAAGACACTGGTAAAGGACAGGGACAGTCTGATTTCAGAGGTGGATGGAAAGGTAATAAAGGCAGATTTGGAGGTGGTAGAGGTTCTACTACATTTTCAGGGAAATGTTACACCTGTGGTGAGGTTGGACATCCATCTTTCAAATGTCCAGAAAACAAAGGTTCATCATCCAGAAATGATAGAACGAGTGACAAGAGAGTACAACTTGTGCAAGAAGAGAAAGAAGAGAAAAGTGTGCAGAGTCCTAACATTTATCAAAAGGATCAGGATGCTGATAATTGTGGATACCCAGAAAGTGGAGAGTCCCTACTGATGAGAAAAACAGTGATTACCAGGAAGGTACCTGACAAAGAATCCCCACAAAGAAGAGCTCTTTTCAAGACCACATGCAAGAGTAAAGGTAAAGTATGTAAGGTTGTCATTGATACTGGGTCAACAGACAACATGGTATCTCAGGAGATGGTGGATAAACTGCATTTGGAAAGGATTCCACATCCACACCCTTACAAGGCATCTTGGGTGAGTGATAGTCATTCACTTTTTGTCTCTGAACAGGCATATGTTGATTTCCAGATTGGAGCATATCAGGATAGAATTTTGTGTGATATTTTGCCCATGGAATGTTGTCACCTACTGTTGGGTAGACCATGGCAATTTGATAGGAGGGTACTGTATGATGGGTATGCTAATACCTACACCATCCAGAAAGATGGAAAGACTATTAATTTGATGCCAATACAGGAAGCAGCTGCAGCACAGAAGGCAGCCAAAGTCATTTTAATGGGAAAGAAGGAGTTTGTGCAGATGCCTAGAGGAACAGGCATGAAGGCAGATAAGGATACTGCAGGGAAAGGAGTTGTCAAAGACAACAAGCTGAAGAACGTTTCAGTTGTGACTGACAGAGGTCAGCAGCAGGTTCAGAAACAGGATGGTAAACAGCATGACAAGGATGTTGTCATAGTTGGGACTATTGCTTGTCCTATAAAGATTGACAGGAAGATAGAGTTGAACATTTCAGCAGTTCAAGAGGTAGTTCAGACAGAGGTTCTGATCAGACAACCTGGCAAACACAGGGTATGTGAGACAAAGGCCTACATCAACAGGCATGATGATTTACTTGCCAGAAAGCAAGTTACAGTTCAAAAGTCTTGGAGCAGCCAAGAGACAGCAGCAGACAAAGCTGGAACAGGGCAGAACATTACACAGGCAAAGTGTAAAGGTGGAGGACTTCCATATCCTAACTCATGGGACATGAGTTATTTTCTTTTGGGGAGTATGGTGCAGAGGCACCTACCTAACAGCTGGCCTCCTTGAGGCAGTTAGTTTGTTATAGGTCCGCATGATGACATACATGATCAGGATATAGGATAATTATCAGCATGATGACAGGATAGTCTATTTTTAGTATGTTTGACTTTATCATGTAATAAGGTCCATTGGACCGATGCTATGTATTAGATCAGCATAGGAGTATGTGTAGGCAGTTAGAGATCAGGATAAGGTTATCTGAGCTGTCCTCTCTCCCAGCCGCTTGGAAGCTCCCAGCCGCTGGGAAGTGAGTTGGTAGTACTCGAAGGACTTTGCTATATATTCCTTCGATCTGTTAGGGTTTAGACATATAGTTTGAGATTGAGATTGATAGATGTATTGGTGTTGTGTTGAGCTGAGATTCAGGAGAGCAGTTCAGGCATTGTGAAGCTGTATTCAGGACATTTGAATTTCAATTGAATAAGATCTCATCTTTGCATTATCTGATTGTATCAGTTGTATCTGTTTTGATTTCCTTTCAGTTTGCAAGTTGATGGGTACTTTCAACCCTTCCACCGGTTGATCCTGCGAATCGGTGGAATGGGCCTGTATCATAGCTTAGGTTGCATTTGTGTTTTCTGTTTATGCATTGCATTGTTCAAGAGATCAGTTAGGAGCATGCTGTGAACCAGCCTAGCATCCTCATGTGCTAGGTATAGAAAGATAAGTTGTTAGACTTTGGTTTGAAGGTGATCCGGCCCGGTCGTCACATTATCTTTGGGTAATAGAGTGGTTCTGAGTGTTTACATGCAGTGGACGGATACACAGGAGTCTGCATGTGCATTTCCAGCCGGAGCAAGCCGCATCGTCATCTGTGAATGCATCACCATCAGGATCGGGTCGTGAAGCTGTTAAAGTTTGCATGTTGCAAGTGCATCATGATGTTTTGAGTTGGATATATACTCAGTGTATATATCGCAGTCAGGATCATCTCTCAGAGAAGCTCATCATCCGCGTATCGCTAGCAGATGCGGGTGTGAAAGTTTGGTTTTTTTGGCTAAGTGTGGAAGAGGTCATCAGGATATTGTGTGACGTCATCGTCATCCGCATATGACGTCATCGTCATCAAGATATTGAGATATCCCCCTATGCATATTGATCCTGTCGTCGCTAAGAGTTTAGGCATCGGCGTAGGCTCTCGGTAGAAAGTTGTGAAACATCATCAGGAGGTGTATCGGCGTAGGCAGGAAGTTGTATTAACATCATCAGGAGGTTTCGAGAGAACCGGATAAGTTAGATCATGATGCTGTTACTTGTATCGTCGGGCAGTGGAGCGTCGAAGGCAAGGTGTTGAAGGTGATCGTCATCAGGATATTTGGAGCAACCGGATATTTGGATATCCTGCTGACGAAGGTGGTATCGAATATCATGATGATGCCGCTTGTGTTTGGCGCCCGATGAACAGTGCAACCGGAGGATGTTTGCGCCCGTTGATTATCATGATGATGATGATAGGCGACAGGCGGAGGAGGTGAATAGTAGTCGGCAGGAGGATAATTGCGATCATCCGAAATATGATGATGCTGTTGAAATATGATGATGCTGTTGGTGTTTCTAGGAAATATGATGATGATGCTGAGCCGATAGACATTTTTATCATGCTGTTTGTGTTGTTGGCTCTTCCTTCCTATTAGTTAGCCTCCGTTGCGTTTCACTCTGCATCACTTCACACTCATGTTGTTCTTGAGAATTAGTTCTGTATTTAGCCAATATATCATTAGTTACCCCATTGAGATTTTCATTTGATTCATGCAGAGGTGTAAAACTATTGTGAGTTATTATAGTTTGCTCGACATTATCCTCTTGAGCCTCCTAGTTATTATTCTGGTGAGAATAATTTGATGTTCCATTTCTTTTGGAGATGTTTCTAATTGGTGGAGATGAATGCAATTTCTTCCCCTCCATCTTGGATCTTCTACCATCCATTTGGTATTAACTTTTTGTTATAACAGTTTCTAGAGTCGCTGCCTACTTTGTAAATAGGAAAAAGTTTATAATTTATCTTTTTGGATTCTTCTTGCCAGCAGAGTTACCAAATTAAAATTTTTGACTCTATAGAATGGTTTCTTACTAAGGTCCTTTATTTAATCCCCAGCAGAGTCACCAATTTGTTAGGTCTCAAAAATGTAGGTTGCTAATCCTAAGAGGATGCCAGGCTCTATAATTAGATTTGCAACATTTTTGAACTAACACAACGGAATCAATCTTTAGGGTTTGATGACTCCCTGCACTTTAGGTCCTACTACACCTAGGTGGGTGAACCTTGGAAATTAAAGAAGACTGAGTGTAAATGTTTTGATTAAGTAAATGAATCTACCTACAATGGTAAATGGTGTAGAATAGATGAAAGCTTGCTAACTAATTCTATATCTAATATTTGATGAATGGTTGGTATAAATTGTATAAGCAATATCAAGGTGAATTTTATGACTATGCTTAAATAATAAAGGGGGTTTCTAAATGATGAATTGAAATAAGACCAGTACCTTGTTGGGTAAACAAAGTCAAATGGAAGACTAAGACTAGTGGCTTATAGTGGGTAGTAACTTTAACTGTTTGCCACAATATTTTAGTTTATAACTTGTATAAATATGCAAGGAAATGACTCACAAACTCTTCTTAATAATCCAACCAATATAATCAGATTTCTTGTTATTCACTAGAAGGTAATTTAATCCTTTCTTGAAGGAACCAATTCAATGAAATATGCAAGAATAACAGATAATATTAACTTGGAGACAGAATGGCAATCCTAATTATATGGTTCTTCTTAGTAATCCAAACTAACACTTCCAGGTTACTATGACTGATCAGAAGGATTTTTAATTCCTCTAATGGAAACCAATTAATTCAATCACACAGATACAACAAATGTGCATTGACAAATTAACTATATACTTGAAATATTAATTTGAATAACAAGGAAATACTAAACTGGAAACAACCATACAATTAAGTAATTTTAACAAACAATTGATGCTAGAATAAAACCATAGAATTAGAGAACTTCAATTTATTTCTTCAATAATATACTTGCAACATGGTCTTTGAGAAACATTGTAAACTTTATGTATTATATTCTATTGCTGATGATAATTCAACATCATGTGTTCAACTTATATAGGAATATTCATGAAGAGACATAACTCTTCAAAAAGTCTTTTGGGAATCATGATTAACATAACAACACCAAAATAACAATGCTTAAGCTCTATTCAACCACAAGTATAGCTGAGCAATATGATCTAAGTACTCATGGCTGTGATGTGAATCAGTAAATTCAATAGCATTTCTTGTAATCACATCCATCGTAACCATCTTCTCCAAATGCTTGCAGGCTTCCCCGGATGCAGAGTCTTTGTCCTTAAGAGCTTCTAAGGCTCCATACAATATCTCTTGATAGTCTTTGCTCCATTCCTCTTTGCTCTTTAATTCTTTATCGCTCTTGAACAACGTGGGCACTCCTACTTTTGAGGCTTCAACACATTCTTTGGCATCATTCTTAAGTTGGTCATAATACTTCTGATGCTGCTCGATCAATTCTTTTGCACTAGAGGTACCTGTAATGTCGAAAGTATCTTTACTCTGTGTCTCATTTAGTTTCTCCTGCATCCTTTTGTCAAGCCTCTCATGCTCTTGGATTGCTTTATAATTTTGAGAATAATTATCCCAAAATTGGTTCAGCCAATGCATCATGTTGGTATGCCTATTCTGGAGTACTATGGCAAGTGTATCAATCTGGATTTGAGTAATCTGGTCAATAGACGGTGGTTGGGTACTTTGTGAGCTTTCTCCCTGAGTTAATCTTTTTACTGACCCCCCGAAGGTGCTCTTAACAGCATCTTTCAAATAGTCATTTTCTTTGGTTAATCTCTCACAGTTCAGTTTGTATGCATCTTTTTCTTTGATTAACATCTGAGCCTATGCCTTATTCAACTTTGCAACATTAATGCCAATGTCTGTAGTGATCAAGGGATCAGTCTCCTTTGCCTTCAAGGTCATGACATGGCCGAAAGTCTTCTCAGTGTCTATAATGGATGTCTTCTTATGGGGAGGATACAGGGTCCATATCATTAATGAATTTTCATCGTTATTATATTTAGTGCCCATATACACTTCTGTGACACCTTCTGTAGTGAGCTTGTATTTATCATCTGTGTTATGTAGAAAACTATCAAATACTAGAGCAGAATTCAAATCAAGACCAGGAAAGATCATCACCCTTGCTTCTTTGAGTAGCTGTCTACCCTTACTAGGGGTCATATCTTGCAATTCATTATCCACTGTTGTCTTCAACATATCAAGTAACTGTCTTTCATTGTTGGCAGAGATATCATCAACTGACTCCCTGATGTCTTTCCCTTTACATTTATATAATAATGATTTGAATTCTTTAGAATGAATATATTTATCATCTGAAATAAAAGAATCATATGCTATTTGTGTTAGATCTTCATCAGTAGATCCCTCCTCATCATGTGCTATACCAGGAGATTGATAGCATTGTATTCTTCTTTTAGATATCATAGCTGCTTGTTGATGTGGTGCTTCTTCCTCTACAGGTCCTTCATCACCAGAGGATAACAACTCAATCTTTACAAGTTGTTTCCTCTTCTCATCTAGGTCCCTGTTATGTTTTTCAACCACCAATTCAACTTCAGTCTCTTCCAAATTCTTGATGATATCATGGGGATAAGGGATATGTGTGTATCCACTAAGGTTTTGTTTTCTCAGAGAAAGGTCAATGAAACCCTCAGGATCAAACCCTTTTCTTGCCTCAATACATCTCATATTGTAATGCATCAGCTTATCTATAATGAGACCATACCCCTACTTGGATACCACAGTAAAATCTCCAAAGCAAAGAATACTAGGCATAAAAGAGTGTTTGTCATGGGAGCTCAAGTGCATCACATTTGAACAATTCATTTGCCTAACTATTTCTAAATAGGCATTTCTGTCAAGGACAGTCTTAGGCAAGATAAAAGGAGTGTCCTCAAAACCATAAACTCTAACCATGGTAGCATCCTCAAAACAGTACCAGTCTCCCCAGTTGTGAGTAATAGTAGGAGGACCACCAAAATATTTTGGTCTAAGAAACCTCTTTATTTCATTTGAGATTGAATACTCACAGGGATGACTAAAATATCTATATAACACTTTCACACAGTATTCTTTAAATTGAACATAGCTAGAATGGGCATATCTACTATCCCATATTCTAGTCCACATCTGCAGGGGTGACTTTTGCTCCCTCTGATCCACTAGAACAACTTTGAATTCACTTGGCCACAATCCTATTTCTTGGCCATAATAAAGCACCATGTGCATCAGGAGTGAGTAGTGTTCAAAGGAAATTGATGGGGCATTGTTCTTTATTGCGATCAGACTAGAATCAATTCTATTAAAAACATAGATAGCATAATCAAACTGCCTGGCATTGTGGCACTAGACATCTGTGGCTATCACCATCAGAGGAATTGTCATGAAATCAAGGACCTCTGATCCTAAGACTTGGCCCATAGAGTAGTAAGTGTATTGTATGTATGGTTCAAATAATGCCACATGAAATGGAGGGCCATCATTCTCACTGAGAGGCACCATTTCTCTCTCTGCCCTAGGCCTCTGAATAGGCAATCTCCATCCATTATATGTAGTATCCATTCTCCAGTACTCTTTATCCAAATCCTCATAAACTATGGGGATAGTACATAAATCATCCAAGTCGAAAACTTCACAAATGGCATTCTTAGATAAGTGTATAATAGGCTCCCCTTGTGGGTTGCATATAGCCTTAAGACTTGGATTATACTGCTTAGCAAGAAGTTGGAGGAGTTTGGCATTCAGAAACACATCAGGAATGACCAATTTACCCAAATTCAAATGCCATGGGTTTGACACCAGGAAATTCCTGATTCTTCTATTGTAGTGGAATTTAAACAATTCATAACCTCGAATTGGGGTCTAGACATTTCCTATGTATTTACACTTGTCTTCTAGTTTCTCCACTTCTGCCCTAAGTTGTGCTGACCTTCGGGCTTCGGGAGTTGATCTAGGTAGTTGATCAATTAAATCTTGGTTCAGTTTCCTCTCTTTTGTTTTCTTCTTAGGGGTTTTGTCAATTTTCTATTTTTTAGGTTTACTGGTATCACCCTGTGGTTTTTTGCCCTTTCCTTTCCCTGAAGTTTCCACTTTAGTTTTGGACAGAAAATTCAAATTGTAAGCTACTACACAGAAGTTAGTATATGGGTACCTGTTATAGGAGGCTCTGATCAAATTCCCCTATTTTCTCCTCCAAGTCTCTCTTGCTTGGTTGCTTCAGATAATTCTTTCAAACTCAATTGCAATAATTTTGAATGGCATCTCAGAGGATTTCTTCATTGTGTAATTAATTGTTCCAATGTTTCAATTTTCTTGATCATTGTGAAATGTCACATCGTCATAACTTCTCTCATTGGCATGATTTTTGTAATGTTAGGGTGACTTTAATATCTTCTTATGGTGTGAACATTCTATCATGAATCAATCGTTGTAACCCTGCAATTGTCTCCTCGACATCATATTTTATGTGAGTTTGTATCGGCAAGATATTTCAAAGGCTTACCCGATGTAGAAGTGGGCATGGTCATCATCAGCATGACTTTCTTCATCGCTATGTGAATAACATTTCTTCTCTGATCTCCTAAGTGTCTCTAATTATGACTATCAGGGAGAGTCTCGTCGATGAAGGTGGCCATCGTTGTCATCAGGATAACATATTTCAATTTTCCCGATCGTGGTTGTTTCCCCAATATCTTCCTTTACGTTTTTTATTGGAGAGACCTTCACAACATGTCATTGACATCATTGTGAGTATTGTTTCATCCAGACTTGTAAGCCTTGTTCTGATTCATTCACTTTCACCGATGGTTGCTATCTTCTATACATGTCAACATGACTTATACCGAAACACTTTCGTTAGTCGCTAAGACTTTAGAATATCAGAAACTCCTTAATTTTTCACTCTGATGTTTATCTCCTGCCAATGACCACTAGTTCCCTCTATTCCATGGGTTGTTCGGTGAGAGTCCCACCAAAATCTCTTATCAGTATGATCTATATCATCGGGGGGGTTTGTAGAGTATTCACCAATAGTAGTATCTCATACCGATCGGTGTGACTATGCATTCTCTCTTTGATGAGAGGTCATCAGAGTTACTTTCTCCATTGGTGATTCTGGAAATTTTCTCCCCGATCATTAGTCTCACGCCGATACTTGTTTCAGCTAGTTTCTCATAAAACATGGATCGGTATAACAAAAATGATGTCTTGCCAATATTAAGGAATTGAGGCTTTTTACATTATTTTGTGATGAAAATCTTTAATTTCTATGGGATATACTAGTTGTTATTCTAATTTTGGCTGAAATGTTTTTTAGTTTGGTCAGACATGAGTGGGCATAAAGATAAGAAAATTTAAAATTTTCCTGTCCCAACAGGACTTCCCTAGACCCTTTGAACAGACAAATCCCTAGACCAGTGTCTAACTTGGGCAACAAAATCAATCCTAGAAATGTGAATGTCTCCTGAAGAAAACCCAAACTCATATCCAGGGGACCTAAGAGAAGATTGCTGCCTTACAACAATGTGGCCACAAAAGAGTAATGCTCATGATCATACTTTAAGAATCTTCTAACATGACTTCCCTCCTGATATCTGATTCAAAGCCTATTTAATCTACTACTAGAGTAGAAGCAAGAAACCAGACACACAATGCAACAAATGCATACTGAAGAACTCAAATATCCTTAACACCCTTGCTCGTAAGAGGAAAGAAAACATCACAAGAGACAATCATGAACAAAACACACATATAGTGTTTCTCATCTATTTCAACCTGGACAGAACATTATCTTGCAAAAAAATAGCATTCACAAACTAGAGATTATTCTACACCCAGACAAACAACTAATTCTGCAAAAGGAATTGCCTCTCAAAGATGTGAATACCTTATATTCATAGTCTCAAAGAAAAGACCCAACAGACTCCCCCTTTGGTAGAATGGTCATGATTCCTTTTAAAAGGAGCGTACTGGCCATCTACCTCTGACACTTCATAAATTACATTGCAGATCTTTTTAGATTTTCAAGGTTACAATTTGATCTTTGGAACAATTTTTTGTAGCTGAAGCAGTCAGAAATTCCTAAAAATTTGTTGATTATGTAGCTTTTTCCTCGATCAGATGAGTGGATTTGATATTTTTTGGTCATTTTAGTATGGAGGAGGGTAGGAAACTTGCTGATAGATAGCTGCTTTAGTATTTTTTAAAATCTAACTGTGAATCCTGGCTTGTTCTTCATTAAATCGACGGTTGCAGGGCTCTGTCTTACCTTGAGATTCTTTTTCAGCAGCTTTGAAAATCCTTCCACCACTAGAAATGTTGAACACAATGGTCTTCTCCCTCTGACCCTCATTTTCCATGCATCAGTCTCTACCACATGGCACCATCTCATGGCTTCGCAGCCAAAGATGGCCCACCATCCTTAGGCCCTGCATGACTGCACTGAGCCGTCCACCTATCCCCTCTTTACTTTCTTTGTGCCCCCTCATTGAATCTTGCCACATGTCACAATTCTAAGTCCGTGTGGTAGCAAGTGATCCATTGTCCTCTTGGCCCTGTGGAATCAAGCGGGAGCCTCCATGTGGCTTTCACCTAAGACTCTTTCCATAGCTTCCACATGGAGGGCAGGCATGTGTTTGAAATGAAGCTCCCCTACCATTCCTTTAAAAGCCCATAGGAGTGACACTTGGCACCGTCTGGCACTCAAAAACTTGGCTTCAATATTTTGGGCCCACCACATTGTACTCCTGCGCAACTCAAAAAGAAAGAGACACGCGGCAGACTCCGCATAGTGCAACAAGAGACACGCGGCACACTAGCGTGCATTCTAAATTCTTCTCAAAAAAATTTCTCCTTGAATCCCCGCAGTAGAGACACTTGGCACTCTCCACCATTACTGGACATAGATCTAATTGCCTCTCTAACTCCATGCCACGTGTCTTCACCGCACATCTTTTGGAATCATCTAATCTCTTAGGTTTTCAAAACCCCACCATGTTGACACATGGTGCATTCAGACCCGACTTGAGCCTTAGGCATTAAACTTTTGTTGTGCGATGGACTATGAGCAGTAATGCTAGGGAGAAGGGACCGATCGCCGTATGACTTAAAAGGCTCAAAATTGTAACTTAGGCAACTGGAAACCTTAGCAGACGGTCAACAACAGAATAGAAGCTAAAATAAAAACAAGACTGTAGGATTTTAGGCTTTAAAGGAGGAAAACATTTTTTAAATAGACCCAAAAATCCTAAGGGGTACCACCACATGGATAGCCTATTCAAGCATCAGAGCAGCTCTAGATCAACAAGAGAAAGATAAGGAAGGCTTGGATAGCATAATCAAGGTGTGGCTGCCATAGATAAGGGATGTGAAAAGTTTACATAAATGCTCTAGGTTTGCCCCTGATGTACCACCAAAAATCAAAATGACTCTGGATATGTTGATTGGTTTGGAGGATGTGGCAACATTCCAATCAAAATTGGGAAAAGCCTTAAACGAGAAAAAGACAAATAATTGAAGAGATGGATAAGAGAATATTGCCAAGCATTTTGGGGAATGATGGATGGGTAAAGAGTGTGGACAACTGGAAGAAGGATATTGAAAATTAGGCTGACCAATTGGTGTCCTTGAGTTGTGTAGATGGGGATTCAAATCCAAGCATCTAAAATTCTACATTTGACAAGCTTTTTGCTTTGGAATTGAGTTTAGACACATTCTACAGAGAATAAAAAATTATGATAGATGCGAGACATAGAACACAATGATAATATAGCAGCACTAATTCCATTCCAATGGCCCACACAACGACAGTATACAACCTGGATGGAAACTTATGTTGTTGATGAATGAAAATCTAGTCATTTAATGTATTTCTAGCTTTCTCCATCTCTACAAATGAAATGTACTTTGTCTTTTTCTAAAATATAATTTGTAATTGTTCCCAAGACTTGTTGGTGGTGGTTTGTGATGCAAGACTCACCTAATTGCCAATGTGTAATAACTTCTAGGTACCACGTTCTTAAGTCTATAAAAGAATGATTGGTAACTCATTGTGTTGTTGTTGGAGATTTGGGAAATTTTGTTAATGGAAATATAGATAATTTTTGGAGGAGGTTGGCCTTAATTTAGAGTTGTGAGTTTATTCTCTTGCAATGTTGAATATTTGTTTTTATGAGCATTTTATCAGTTTTAGATTAATCTTATATGAGTAATGTTGTTAGCATGTGTTTCTATTGATTGTCTCATGTGATATCTACATTTCTCTTTTGAACAAAGGTACTAAGAGTTTCTAAGTTCTTGGATACACATTTGCTATATTGCATGTTTGGTTTTCTACTTCTAATTCAAAATTAGATTAAAATACTTTGAATCAGATATGGGGAGGTTTGTGTGATAACAAGGATATTTATAAGAACTAATAGAAACACCCATTCTTGGATAGTTTTATGCAAGGTAGGGAATATTTAATATCCTCTGAATCTATATGTTTGGGATGCTTATGGGAACAAGTTTGAATTTGTAAGAGATTGACTCCAAACCCTATGATTAGCACCAATAAGAGTTGGGATTATTTTCATAAAATACCCACAATCAGACAATCACATATACATCTAAGAGTAAAAAATCAAAACCAACTTGGTAGTTCATAGTAGTAGGATTTTTAGTTTCATGTTCTCTGATCCATCTAGTAAATAAAATTCCAAAGCTAGCCATTTTGATTCATATTATATAGTTTTGGTTTACATAAAAGGGAAGATATCTGCCTAAACATCAATATCCAATTGAAGTAAGGATATATCATAGTGATATTGAGTAAGGGAATACCCCTAGGTCCTCCAAAGCCTAAATTGTAGAGGAGGATAGGTAACTATCTCCTATTCATTGGCAATTGACTTGAAATTCTTGAGTATATGAGTTGGCTACTTTTTAGGGAAAACTAGGACCATCAGTTGGGAACACCAACAGATTGGTGACTCCACTGGGGAATTCGACAAGGACCCTAGAATGTAAACATAAATCCCATTAGTGGGTGGTGACTCTGAAGATTAATCTCCCAGCTAGTGTTAATAGAATTTGTATGCATGGGAGAAGATCCCTGTAGAACCCCTTGTTCCAAGAATTACCAAGAAAAATGTATAGGAAAAAGGGAAGTACTCAGCCTAGTGAAGAAGGTTCACTGAGTCCTAGGAATGATAATAATCCCCAAAATAGTGTTAGGTCACTTAGACAACAACATTTTTTAGCCACAGAAGCTAATATTCAGGAGATTTATGAGAAACAACAAAGTGATGGGTTAAGGATAGGATCTGATATGTTTCAAGAATGTCCTTTTCTGGATCCCCTTGATAGGTTTAAAGATACAAAATCACCAAGGGATACTGATAACCTCAATATGATGAGACCATCCTCTTCAATGCCAAGAGAAGTGGACTTAGCAGAGGAAATCAAGAACCTCAAGACTGAGCTTGATTATTTGTGAGCCATGAAAATGAGAGATGAAATGAGACTGTAGGTTGAGGATTTAAGAAATACCCATTACAATGCAATTCCAACCATTAATAATGCAAACATAGTAGGGAATCATCAGGCTAATGAAGTCCAAAATCAGCAGAATGATCAAAACATAATGGGAAATAATCAACAACCTGATCTACATGTTAATTAGAATCCACAAAATAATCAAAGGCAAAATGCAAATAATAATAGGGTACCTCAGAACAATGTGGGAAACCAAAATGTACAAGCCCATGTGAATTGAAATGCAAATGCAAACTAGAACTGGGATGCAAATCAAAATTAGAATGTATTTTCTAGGAGGCCCATGCAGTTGGATAGATTCAGATAATTAGACTTCACTGGCATCCCGAGATACCCTAACCCCATTGACAATGATACCAGGACTGAATTACCTAAATTCTTAGGCAATGATGTTGTGTTAGGTGAAGACCACTTGAAGGCTTTCCTCAATGTAATGGATAATTTTGAAGTAGAACATGAGGATATTTTCATGAAATTGTTTATGTAATCTTTGATAGATGAAGCCAGGGAATGGTATAGAAGTTTGCCTGATCAAAGTGTCACATCATGGGATGATTTTAAAAGGATTTTTAGGGAATAGTATGGAGATAAAACTGACCCTAGTTTTATCATCAATGAGTTTACAAGTATTGCTAAAGGGTCAAATTAATTTGTTTCTAATTTCAATGCAAGATTCACCAAGGTTTTGAACAAATTGCCGCTCCATATGAGGCCAAATAAACCAATGTGCATTGTCTTATATAAAAATGCCTTTGATGCCAAGATAGCCTATGAACTAAGAGATAAGAGTCCAGCTAGCCTTAGAGATGCTTTTAAAATTTCAACTAACATAGAAAATAATAAGAAAGCATCAAGTAAAGGAAATAGAAGGGATGGTCTCAGAGTAATCTTTCTACATCTGAGGATAAGTTGGACAAATTGACAACTATTTTCAAAGACTTAAGTTATAATCTTGCTAAAAATGAAAAGGGACTAGGTCCTGAGAAGTAGAGTTATTAGAGGCAAGAAAAAAGACCACAACTGCATGACATGCCATACAACACAAATTGGCAAAATGGTTAGCCTATCCTGAACAATAAAACTGATCAAAAGCCTTAGCATACTAAAGAAACCCCTGATCCATTGAAGGAAAGTGTCAGCATTGTTGAAGATACTCCTTGGTGCATGGTATGTCAAATGCCTCATTCACCACTACAATGTATGGTTGCTTAGTCCTTTTGTAATGATGCTAGCGCTTGCAATGAATGTAATGAACCTCATTATGCTGAAGATGATTTTATTAACATGCTTTTCATTAATAGAGATTACTCTTCCTCTGATGAGGCAGATTCAGATATAGATGTGAATGAAAGAAGGTGACATAAGGATTAGACCTACTAGCAAATTTTCTCAGATGAAGAAAATGAAGATCATCAAGTTTATGCCCAAGACTCACATAGTCCTTTGGTTAATTTAAGAAGACCTTCTAATGAGGAAATTAGAGATCTTACGACTGATGTAGTAGCCCAGGTTAAGAGAAATTATAATCTCATAAATAAGGCTCAAGTAGGTGATTCTGGCCAGCTAGGAAGCATCTTTGTAAACCAAACTCAACACAACCAGAGAGAGATTGAATATCAGAAGAAACATTGTAATAACAACAAAAGAGATCCTAAAGAGAAATCAGGTCAAAACACTAAAAGTTCACAAGGTAAGGTTTCTCAGAGTGAGGAGAAGGCTAAAAGTTCACATGTCATGGATGATAGTCAAAAGACCACAAGAGATAAAGCTGGACAAACTCATGAAAAGAGTAAAATTTGGGCCAAGCTATGAATGTTATACAAAATTATGCCCCATTTGATATAACTCAGGCCTTATCATAGATGAATGTTTTGGTCCCATTGCTAGAAATGATGAAAATTGGGGTGTATAGAAATAAGGCATTGTCCCTGATTTCAGGAGTACCTCATTAGATAAGACACACTGCTAAAGATCATAGCAAAACTCAAGAGATGGGTGCTGATGAGGAGGAAATTTCTAAGGTTTACTTAGGAACAATAGTAACAAAATACCCATAATATGTAGAACCATTCTATGTATCTCTTATTGTCAATGGTAAAGTGATCAGGAATCACATGCTTGATTCAAGTGCTTCAACAAATATCATGCCTTTGGCTATTATGCAATAAATCAGATTGAATATAGATAAGGCATGTGGAAAGTGTTATGCTATGGATGCTAGAGAAGTGTCAGTTATAGGAATCATGAAGAATGTGGACTTCATGCTTGCATCTTATCCAGAGAAGACTTATACAATGAATGTGACTGTGGTTGACATCAAGCCACAATATGGTATGCTGTTGTCTAGGAGGTGGGCAACATTGATTGGAGGAAGTATGCAGTTGGATTTGTCATATGCCATGATTCCCATGAACGGTAAAGATGTCAAGATAATTAGGGAGGAAAGAGCACCTAATACAGTCAAGGACCAAGAATCAGGGGATCAGATTTGCTTTGTGGACACTGATTGCGAAAACTTCAGGATTGTATCATGTGATCAAGATGCAAAGAAGAAAGAACCTATTGATGAGGAACTTGAAGAATAGAAGGATCAAAATTGGTTGTGGACTATGTACTTTGATGCTACCTATTCAAAAGAAGGTTCTGGTGTAGGAGTGGTATTTCTGTCTCCCACCGGTAAGGTCCCTAAGTTCTTTCTATTGAAGTTTGCTTGCACAAATAATATTGCAAAATATGAAGCTTTGTTGCTAGGATTGAATGTTGCTCTTAGGCACAACATTAAACTATTGAGGGTATTTGGAGATTCAGAACTAATAGTTTCCCAAGTAAGAAATAAGTATGCTTCAAATAATAAAAGATTGAAACAATATAAACATGTAGTTTTGGATACTATTGAGTTGTTTGATGCATTTTCAATAAATTAGACAGAGAGATCAATAAATGTTATGGCTGACTTCTTGGCTAATGTAGGGATTAGACTAGATGATGTTACATTATCTAATTTCACAAATGCTAAGATTAAGATTAGACCAGTAGTGCCAAATAACATATGTAGTTGGTAGGTTTTTGAGGAAGAATTGAGGATTTGATAAATTTTCTGCATTGCATAGATGAGTATATGAGAACCAGGAAATTGATTTCTAGAACTTCATAGAAGTCACAGATGGGAAAGAGACCCTGTTTGGATAGGAAATGTTACATCTCAAGACTAACAAGATTCTAAAAGGGTTAGTGGCTTTGTAAAGAGCATTTGATCACACAGATCGATTTATTGCCGAGACTTCTTCCACTCACATGGAAGATTTGGAGGAGATAAATTTGGGAACATACAATGCTCCAAAGAAGGTTTACATAGGTAAGCACCTTAAAGCCACACATTAGGGCAATGCTAGTAGCATTACTAAGAAAATACAAACATGTCTTTGCTTGGTCATATGAGGACCTGAAAACTTATAGAGAGGACATATTTCAGCATGAAATCCCTCTTAAGCTTGGAACTAAACCATTCAGATAGAGGCATAGGCCTATTAATCCTACCTTAGCTCCAAAAATGCAAGAAGAACTTATGAGGCATAGGGATGCCAAAATTATTAAGCCTATATGACATTCCACTTGGGTATCAAATATTCTCCCAATAAGAAAAAAAATGAAGATATAAGACTGTGTGTAGACTTTAGAAATTTGAATATGTCTTCCTTGAAGGATAATTATCCACTGCCTAACATGGAGGCTATGTTGCAGAAGGTAACAAGGTGTGAGCTATTGTCCATGATGGATGGATTCTCAGGGTATAATCAAGTGAAGGTGAGAGAATCGGAACAATATAAAACTACCTTCACAACTCCATGAGGAATCTATGTATATGTGAGAATGCCATTTGGACTAACAAATGTAGGTGCTACTTTTCAAAGAGCAATGGATGTTGCTTTTATAGGATTGATTGATTCCATACTAGCTGTGTATCAAGATGACTTGATTACTTATTCAAAGAAAGAAGAACAACACGACATGCATCTAGAACAAATTTTAATTAGATCATTGGAATATGGTATCTCACTAAACCCTAAGAAGTGTACTTTTGGGGTAACTAAAGGAAAACTCTTGGGGCATATAGTATTTAAGGATGGAGTTAGGATTGACCTAGAGAGGGTTGTAGTGATTAATAGAATCTAGATACCCAAGACAGTAAAAGGAATTCAATCATTCTTTGGGAAAATAAACTTTGTTAGAAGATTCATCCCCAATTTTGTAGATATTACCAAATCTATATCCAAGATGTTGAAAAAGGGTGAGACTGTGATGTGGGGAGAAGAAGCAATTAAGTCATTTCAGGACATAAGGAAGCCATAAAAACTACTCTTGTTCTTAAGTCTCCTGACTTTAGTAAGCCTTTTCAATTGTTTTCTTTTGGTTCCTTCCATACAATTGCTACATGTTTGTTACAGAAAAATGATGATGGATTTGAACAACCAATTGCCTTCTTTAGCAAATCTTTACAAGCTACAGAGTTGAGATATGACATAATGGAGAAGCAGGCTTATGCTTTGGTCAGGGCAGTAAAGAATTTTAGGCCTTATTTAGTTGGAGCTCAGATTGTGGCTTATGTTCCCCATTTGGTAGTCAAAGATATATTCACAAAACAAGAGGTAACTGGAAGGAAATGTAGGGGGATAAACAAAATTTAGGAGTTCAACATTGAGATTCAAATTACTAAATTAGTAAGGGGGCAAGGTCTAACCAAATTGATGGCAGAGACAAATTTGGAGGCATGTCAAGTGAATGTTGTTCAAGACCAAGTTTGTGATGTATAGAAGTTAGAATGGTACAAAGACATGTGCAATACTTGCAAAATTTCAATTGTCCTGCTTATTTAAATGACAATCAAAAGAGGACTCTAAAACTGCAGGCCGTCAAATATGTTATTGTTCAGGGGGAACTGTATTGGAGGAACCCTGATGGTGTATTATCCAAATATGTAGATGAAGACCAGGCCATGAAGTTATTGATTGATATGCATAAGGAGATGTGTGGGGGACATTATATAGCTAAGACTACTGCCCATAAGATCCTCAGAGCAGGTTATTGGTGTAGACACCCAAAATTGGCCCATTCTAGATTTAGGCATTCTGTCGTATTTTCACGTTTGCATATGTTATGTCGTCTAACACACTTGTAACAAAATCCTATATCTTCATAATTAATTAAATAATTTTATTTAATTAAATATTTTCACTTTTCATTCATTAATAATTAAATAGTTATTTAATAATATTACAACCTTTCTTCTAAGAAATAAATAAAACCTAAGTTTTATTTATCCCCTCCCACCACATAAATAAATTAAATAAATTTTAATTTATTTAAATTATGCACCTTTTCTTCATGACATTTAAATAAATTAAATAAAAATTGTTATTTAATTTATTTACCCACCTTTCAAATAAATAAATAAAATAAAAATGTTTATTTAATTTATTTTACCCACCTTCCATTTCCCACTAAACGGGCACATCACCTCTAAATTGGAAACAAATCAAAAATCAAAATTATAAAAAAAATTAAAAGGCAACATGACTTTCAAATTGGCAATAAATTAAAAATCAAATATTATGAGATTTTATCAAAATAGAAAAATCAAGTGATCTCCACCAAAAAGATAGAAACACCTAATTTCGAAAAGGAAACTTCATCCTCTCAAGGACACATGGCGCATGCATGTTTGTTCCTCCCTCTCACTCGCTCTCAACTATTGATCTCTCCTTTTCATCTCCACCGTCAATCGTTTATCCTCCAAGTCTATAAATGCACTCTGGGGTTCTTTTTTTTTTCTTCAATTGTTCCTCAATCTTTTTCTTCCATCTTCTAAGCATTCATTTTTCTATCATTTGCATTCTTATCACTTTGTATGTCATCCTTTTGAGCATTTTCTGAGAAAATCATGGTAGCTTCATCATGGTGGTATCTTACAATCGGCCTTCATTCTGCCGACCTTTACATGTCCCCTAGTCGAAAACTTTCAGTCCCGTCGACCTTAAACACTATCTCCCCCGTCGCCAATTGCCCTAACACCATCCCCGTCGACTATCTTTAAAAATCTCTTCTCTGCCTATTTTAAGTCTACTGTCGACATTACTTGAAGCATCGGTCGACATCTTTTTACCCAGTGGATCCTCTTGGTCGACGCCCACATTCCTTTTGTCATCGCTTTAAACTGTCATCGACCATATGACAACTCAAAATATCAAAATATGAATGGTTGATGGGAGAAACAGGGTGATCGACATATCAAAATATCAAATTCTGTTGCAGTCCCAAGGCTCGGTCGCCTTTCTCAAAGTTTGGCTTTTGGCTTTTAAAGTCTAAAATTTTAAAATTTAGGTTTTAAGTTTTAAAGGTCTTAAGGTTAGCATGAAACAGTCCTTATCGACATTTAAAGCCATAACCTTTTTGCCTTTTCGACATAACATTGAAATATTTAAGTTTTGACTTTGGATTGGGATGTTAGCATTTAGGGCCTAATATTATAATTAGCACTATAGTCCTAAATTTAGGGTTTTAGTGCTTTTGAATCTTAATCTTTTAAAAGGGGGGTTGGATTTTACTTCAAGTTGCCAATATAAAATTGTCATCACCAAACAAAAACAGGTGCATGTGACTAAAAACTTCACAAACATCAGAGTCAAAGTCAAACCATCAAACAATCAAGTCAAATAAGTCAACCTGTTTTGTTTTCTTCTAACATGCCAAAGGAGGCATTTTTTTTCTTTTCGCCATAACAGGAGCATACGGGGCCAAATCACGCAAATGAATACTCGTTGGAAAGGTAATTCAATGAACTTTGCAGCTTGTAACTTTTATCAGGTAATTGTATCATTTTATTATCTCTTTTTATAGTCAAAGTTCAGCTACTTTGCAAGCTTCAATCTATCATTTTTATTGGAAACTAATGTCTTATCTGTGCAGCTTGTCATTTATGATTGTTGAAGAACAGAGGGTGAAAACATCCTAATGTTGTTTGAAGATTTGATCGGTCCAAGGACTTAAAAATGATTTTTCATACTAAAGTAGGCACATTTAATTTGGGTACTTTAAAATGAACAATCTATCTGCCTTGTGTCTGCTTTATCTTTTTTAGTTTGCTTGTCTCGTTTGCATGTAACCTAATTTAGCAATAGAAGTATCCTCTCCCCCTGCCTAGAAAACAGATCTGGGGTGCAAGAGGAACTGTTGCTAACTCTAGAGGACTTGCCTTCCCATTGTGAGAAGGGGTACAACCCAAGAAGCAACAAGTTAAAGCCAAACCATTCCAAGCTGTTATATAAAATAATGTGTTTGTGCCAAAATTCACAAACAATGAGTGTTGTTTAGCTATACCGACAAATGTTTCCCTCAAAACTCTACAGAGTGTAACCTCTATAGGCTAGGAAGCCTCCATTAACGGAGCCAATCGCTACATGTATAGCCACCCGAACGGAAACCTGTACTAAAAATTGTGTTTAGAAGCCAAAAACCCTCTATCTACTGGTACAGGAGGTTGGACCTCTAAAGCCATCCCACACTTTCATGACTTATTGTAGAGATAGCGGCCCTCTTTGAGGTCTTGGAGTCTGGTATGCTCGAGAAGTGAGTGCACTTTAAGGGGGAGTCTATGCTACTAGATTCCTAGGATATCTACTATAAGTAGGCATGGTTGGAGAAATCCAAGTGGGAACCCAATGGATAAAGTCCTTGCCTAGCCATAGGTTGTAAAGTTTGTGCATGATTTGAGTGTGAGTGTTTTTCATCATGTTGTCTTGTCACAAAAATCAACCGCATTTGAACCACAATCTGTTGCATATGAACAACTTGTCTACATTTTCCAATCAATATTTCATCTATTGGACATCCAATCATTCAATATACTACCTTACTTAGCGCTGGTTATATCAATTTGGACATTTGAGCTCTTTATCCTTTTGGGACTCCTAATCAATCATCCACCGTCAATCAAACTAAATCAGACCTGTATCCTTCGATTTCAGTCATCCTAGCATCATCAATTGTCTTTTGTCTATCCAATTATCAGACTAGCCAGTTTGTCAATCTTGACTAATCCAATCACCAATCAAACCCAATTAATCTATCCAAAGCCAACCAATCAATACATCAATCTTCTCAAAATCAATCTATCTAGGAGTCTCAATTCTATTGCATAAGTCCAAATATCATGCCTCAAACTAGAAGCAAGTATAAAGCAGCCATTCCAATGCACTCCCCTCAAAGATGCTTCACAATTTATGAACGGCATGCCACCCAATATCTTTGTACCTGAGGGTTATACTATTGGATCATCATCTTCATCAATCTTGGCCCAATAACATCATTTTGAGCCCTCATCTTCTACGTTGATATCACAACCTCCCCATGTCTATGATGATTCATCAGATGACCAAGAAGACCTACAAGATCCTAAAGCTTTGAGATACACAAATAAAATAATAAAAGCTAATCAAGAACAAATCCTCTTACAATTGATCCAAGCCAGAGTCAAACTACCTAGTGACTTTGATGTGTCCACAATCCGTAAGGAGAACCCTACCAATGTTACTACAGAGACCCCTACTGATTGTCACTATGTCTACCAAGTCCACCATACCTTCTACATCGTCCTTGTCCAACCAACCCACTCTCGTACCCCAAACATTATCTACCCCTATGAGACCTAGTGTGTCACATGCTACTACATCCATTGAGTCATTATTGACCCTATCTTATGCTCTTACCTCCATGGTCTCTAATATGAGTGGACCCTCTGTTCACACCTTAGCTCCCATTCCATCTGCTGCCATGAATGTCATTTCTTCTCAAGTCACTCAAGCCCCACCCATATCCAACCTAAATTTTTGGCATGTTGGGCCATCCCAATTACTTAGTACCACCTCACCTATCACCGTACCACATAGTCAACCAATTCAAACTTCAAATATCATCATACCACCTAGTCAACCAATTCAAACCTCACATATCATTATACCCCGTAGTCAACCAATTCAAAATTCACATATCATTATACCCCCTAGTCAGCCTATTCAAACCACACATGTCGCACCTAATCCAAACATGACCCTCATAGACCAACCTATCATATCAAATACCCATTCTAACATCTCATATGTTGATCAATTACTTTCCCTTGGACAACAACCACCTTATATCACTTCGTCACCCATCTCCTAAGTTCCATTGATTTTGACACAACCTCCATCTTATACCAACACCACCTTTGGCTCACATGTGATACCAACCTATACTATCAACCCAACACCGAATTCATAAACATCACCCCCACTTGGTAGTCATATCCAAAACACTTTTACCCAACCTCAAGACACATATGGTCCATCATATGATCTATCACAACAACACTCCTTGAATCATCAATTGACCTATCATATCCCTCCACCAAGTCACGAAGATCCCATGCAATGACATCGATTAATTCTATCCCAGTATGAACACCAATTCCATCAAATGGAACAAAGAATGATAGACATGAGCATGGGCCAAAATAAGAAAACATTTTCCTTTGAGGAAGTGTGCCCATACCCCTTTGACAAATATTTATAGATGATACCATTTGCCCCACACTTCAAAATACCACAATTTTGTAAATATGAGGGGAAAGGAGACCCAAACAATCACCTTCGAACCTTCTATGTCATTTGTCTTGATGTGGCCTATAATGACACATATCTTTTATGATTCTTCCCTCGAAGTCTAGGGGGGCAGGACATGGAATGATTTTCTCACTTGCCTCCAGGCATCAAAACCTTTAAAGAACTAGCACACAAATTTGTATCTCACTTTGTGTTCAACATAGAACATGAAATCACCATGACCGATCTTGTCAATAACAAACAACACAACGGTGAAACCTTTTCATCCTTTATTCAATGATGGAGAAACATGGCCAGTAAACTCTCTTGGCATATGCCTAAAAAATAGAAAGTGGACATTTTTATTCAAAACCTCCATCCTGAGTTGTCATTCCAACTAAAAATGCACAATGCAACCTCCTTTGATGAGATTATATCCAAAGGAAACAACATCGAAAAAGCATAATCGCAAAGGGGCTTATCAAAATCTTTAAAGAAAATAAGGATAATTCAAAATCCTCCAATGACAAGTCTCATTTTTTAAATAAGAATAAAAATGTTGTAAACGATGGGGTTGTAGATGCAAAGAATATGCAAGCTATACAAGCACCTGTCCATGTCAAACCAACACCTAATGCATCACCTTTTCTACCTCATGACCAAATGAAAGCAAACCCGCCACTTAGACGCAAATTCACCCCCTTGGGAGAACCAATTGAGGTTGTTCTTAGAAAGCTAGTGCAAGCGAGAAACATCACTTTACCTAAAGTCAGACCAAATGAAGAGCCACTATTCAAACCAAACTGGTATAAAGATAATGAGTGTTGTGAGTATCACAGGGTAAAGGGACATAGTACCTCTAGCTGCATGAAACTTAAACACATGATTCAAAACCTCATCGATCAAGGACTTGTTAATGTTACAGCACCACCGCAAACATCCAACTATGACCTTGATGCTTATAAGAATCCCCTTCCTTCGCATGATAAAGTGAGTGCTCCCAATACTGGGAAGAATATCAATTATACTTATTAGTCCACCATCGGCCATATTGAGCAATCCCAAATCTCCACCATTACTATAAGAGGAAGAGCACTTGACTATGTTGTCACTACTCGTCGCAGCCCTGTAACTATTCAAGGAGTACCTCCACCTGCCATTCATCCAAACCTTGACTAAAATTTCCTTGACCACCTTGGCAAAACCCCTGCCCATATTTCTATCCTAGAGATATTGCGTATATCACCCACTCATAAAGCCATCCTGGATAAAGCCCTCCAAGAATCCTCGGTACCAAATGACATAGATCCGACACAATTCCAAGCTATGATGACAAGTATTGCATCTCCTCATCACTTGACTTTCTTTGACCAAGACCTTACATCCTCTAATCCATCTCATCATGATGTCCTCCATATAGAAGTATTTATTAACCAATGCCATGTTAAACAGGTACTAGTAGATGGTGGAGCTGGACTAAACATAGGTTCCTTAAAGTTAGTGAAACTACTGGGATACATTGAGGGTAGTATTGACACTTCTAAAAGAATAACCATCAAGGCTTATGATGATGGAGAGAGAGATTTAGAAGGAATCATCCTGCTACCTATAAGGATTGGTCCTGTCACTACTGCTACTAAATGTCAAGTCCTCGATGTTGAGTTACCCTATAATATTATCCTCAGCCGTCCTTGGATACATGCTCTAAAGGTAGTACCATCTACATATCATCAATGCCTAAAATTCCCATATAATGGTGTGGAAATCACGATCCCTGCAGATCCCAATGCCTTTGAATATTGCCGAGCCTTCCAAGCCACCTATTAGAATCCCAATCGTATACCCAGCAATATTGAGGCCTATCCATCCACATCTTATGTTGATCCATCTAACCTAACCAAGCCATCCACAAGTAAATCTCTTCCCAATATTAAATCAAAGAATGAGGACTTGGTGAGTACAGCTTGTAGACACCTAAAATTGACTTGCTTCACAAACCAATTTCCCGTATCTATACACCACCAATTATTCCTCCTATTAATTAAATAAATTCATTTTATTTAATTAATTTATCCCTAATTAAATACCCTTAACCATTTATCCATCCCTTGTTATCAATTAATTCATTTAATTTATCACTATACCTTACAACACTATCCCTCATTAATTAAATAAATATTCTCAATATTTATTTAGTTAATTTATCCATCTCCTAATCCTTGTTAATTAGATAAATCATGCTTATCTAATTAATCTACCCTACTAATCAACCTAAACCTAGCCTAGTTGATTAAATAGCAATTATTTAATTAGCTACCCTAGCCTACCTATCCCCTAGACCTAAGTTAATTAAGCTTAACACTAAATTAAACCTTACTTAACTCATTCTCCCACACTTTGAATAAAAATCATTCTTTTATTCAAAGCGTCACATCTCCCTCTTACACATGTAAGTGTACATATGTCATCACCCCTTACACATGTCATATCTAATTAATTGGAACCCTTCCCAAAATGAATTTTTAATTCATTTCTAATTCATTTATAATCCTCCTCTCTTCCCAATGTGAATTTTTAATTCACAAATAATGAGAGCCATCCAATCTCATTGACCAAACCTCAACCCTTGATCTCTCTCATCCAATCCTCTTGTGACACTTGTCACAAGGCTATGACTCCAGTTCAAACCCTAACTCTCAAGCATTTTTAGCTTTTGATCTAAACTTTCAATCTTCACCCTCCATCCTTTTATCAAAAATCTATAAATAAGACCCTCCTCTAAGCCATTATCATCACTTATTCATCCTATCCTTACTACACCCAAATTTCTCTCATCTTCTCTCATCATACCCTTACCATGCCAAAATCATTCTAGCCTCTTTATCCATAGCCAAATCTCCTCATCACGTTGTGTTAAAAGCAATAGAGCAATCCACATTCAATCTATATCAACTTGGGTAAAGCTAAGGAGTTTGGGTGCAACTCCTTCCACCTTATCAAGGAGAGGGATCACATTTGAATGTATAACTTTGTGTATTTATGCATTTCAGTTTGTGTTCCTAGCTTCATTTGTTTTCCTTGTCTTCACAACTTATAGGAATCTTGTTGTGTAGGAGCCATGCCCTTATCGCCCAAATCATATGGTAAACTACCCATCTCCAAAGCCACTTCATCTAAAGCCACTATCACCATGCCTCCAACTGTGTTTATCCAATCAGGACTACTTGATGATGAAGATTTTGTTAGATTTAGGGCACACAACTAAGAGGGGGGTGAATCAGTTGTGCCAAACTTTCTCCAATTTACACACTTAAAACTTCTTGGTGATTAGCAGTATATTAAACATGAAACATAAAGCATTCAAATCACAAGCAGAAACTCAATAACACATTAGACACCAAGATTTTGACGTGGAAAATCTGGTTAAGGGAAAAACCACGGGGTGATTAACCCAAAAATGTATTCTCTATTAGAAGAATAGAAAGAACAAATGGCACATGCCAATTAGGGCTCACTGCCTACAAGAGACACACTGTCTACAAAGAATTAAGTATCACATACATGAACTAAAGAATAACATCTTTACCATGCTTGAATTAGTTCCATTAAAGCCCAAAAACTTCTGCTCTGCCTTTCACTCTCTTCTTCACTACCACACTCTCTTCTCCATCAGGCCCACTTTGGAATGACTTCACAATCTTTTATTTATACAAGGCATCGACTTAGGAACACTCATCTAAGTTGACAAACACTTATAGATCCTCTGGAAGACGTGTAATACATCCGGTCGGCTAGTCACAGGAAGAACACCAACATCCAGTGGTTATTCATCAAATCCAAACTCTAACTTCAATGCGGACTGCCAACATGAACTAGACATGATCCAAAGATCACCACAGCCTTTCCTGAGCCCCCAAGAACATCCACACTTTATTAGCTTACTAGAATTCTTCTCTCCTTCATCCGGAGCTTCAAGAACACAGTCTGTCATCACTGTCACAAATGAACAGGCTCTTCCAGACCTTCAAACCACAAGCCAATCGAGTTGACACTTCTCAAGGACTTCCTCAATACTCCCTCCAATCCGCAGGATGGGATGATGCACTTCCGAAGCTCACCGGACCTATCTATGACACCCTATCACCTCTAAACACCTGCCAGAACTGATTCTACTTGAGTAGCCATAACTTCTTCAGATCTTCCTGCGGACCTCTGAAAACTTGACTGGAGCATCTCAAGACTTAAATCTACAAACCCTTTAAACTGCATCCTCTGATCCTCAACCTATTGTGGACTTTCACCTTCTTGTCATCACTGTTCTTCACTGTTCCTAATTGAGACTAATTTTTTCAATATCCTCAGCACACAGCTCATCCAATGCTTCTTATTAATGCAACATGAGTATGTTGACATCAATGACAGCACCTGTTGGGCCCATACTTGCAACAATCTCCTCCTTTGTCATTGATGGCAACATATGATGTGAAAAACCATCAAGACAAGAACTTCTCCTTACTGTCACAACTCCCTCTATCAACAACAACCATTCACATGTCTTCTCTTCCTTTACTACTCCCCCTTTGATCAACAACCACTTGTTTTTCACATGTCTTCTCTCCCCCTTTGACATCAATGGCAAAGGGCTCATACTTGCAACTTCAATACTTCAGAATCATACCTGCTGCTCCCCCTGAGTAGCAGCTCCCATCAATCTAGATCATAAGATATGACTGTGATATCCACCGGATTGATGCACATCAGTGCATCCTAGTTCATCACTGGAGGGACAATAACCCCTAACTTCTCCCTGAGATACTCAAAAGAGTCCTTGAGAAGAGGTTTAGTAAAGATATTTGCAACCTGATCCTTTGAGGGCACAAACTCCAATCTGACTTCATCCTTGTTCACTTGCTCTCTTAGAAATTAAAATTTGATAGATATATGCTTGGTCTTAGAATGCAACACCTGATTCTTAGAAATATTTATTGCACTTGAATTATCATAGAAGATTGTGATAGGCTCCTCATACTCTACTTTGATGTCTCTTAGCATCTGCTTCATCCACAAAACTTGAGTGCAACTACCTGCTGCAGCAATGTATTCTGCTTCAAGTGTAGACAGAGATATTACCTCTTATTTCTTGCTTAGCCAAGAAACCAATCTCTTTCCCAAAAAGAATGCTCCACCACTGGTACTCTTCTGGTCATCCACATCTCCTGCCCAATCTGCATCTGTATATGCATGAAGAGAGAAATCATGATCTCTAGGATACCACAACCCATACTCAACTGTCCCTTTTAGATATATAAAAATCCTTTTGATTGCCATGACATGAGATTCTCTGGGATCAGCCTAGAATCTAGCCACAAGACCAACAACCTGCATTATATCCGGTCTAGTTTGAGTGAGATACAACAATCCACCAATCATTGATCTATACTTTGTCTAGTCTACCTTAAGAGAGTTATCATCTTTGCTCAATTTACATCCGGTTGCCATGGGAGTATTCATTGGCTTTGAATCTTCCATCCCAAATTTCTTCAACAATTCTTTCACATATTTGGTCTGAGAAATGAAGATTCCTTTATTTGTTTGAGTAATTTGTAGACCCAAGAAGAAATTCATTTCACCAAGCATAGACATCTCAAACTCACTTTTCATTTGGTTTGCAAAAGTTTGACACATACTATCTCTTCCTCCAAAGATGATATCATCAACAAATACTTCAACAATCAAGATGTTTTCATGATCAATTTTGAAATATAAGTTATTGTCAGTAGTACCTTTGTTGAATCCAATCTTTAGAAGATGCTTATCCAATCTTTCATACCAAGCTCTTGGGGCTTGCTTTAAACCATAGAGTGCCTTTTTCAATTTGTAGACCATATCACCATGATCAGACAATTGAAATCCATCTGGTTGCTCTATAAACACTTCTTCCAAATCACGGTTTAGAAAGGCAGACTTGACATCCATCTGATATACTTTAAAATCCTTGAAGGTAGCAAAGGCAAGAAATAATCTGACTGTTTCAATTCTTGCCACCGGAGCAAAAGTTTCTTCAAAATCAATTCCTTCTATTTGAGAGTAGCCCTTGTAGACCAATCTGGCTTTATTTCTGATTACTTCACCAACTTCATTCAGTTTGTTCTGGAAGACCCATTTGATTCCAATCACATTCTTGTTTCTAGGTCTGGGAACAAGATCCCAAGTGTGATTTTTCTCTATTTGCACTAGCTCTTCCTCCATTGTTTTAGTCCAGTTTTCATCATTGCAAGCTTCATTCACTATCTTAGGTTCAATTTTAGAGATCAAACAATACTCTTCTGAATCTTGAGCAATTTTCCTTCTTGTTAGAACTCCTTTGCTTTTATCACCTATGATCTGATATTCAGAGTGGTTTAGTCTTACATACCTAGGAACTTTGGGAGTTTCCTGCACTTCTAATTCTTGATCAGGCTCATTATGATTCATCTCTTCTTCCTGAATTACTGGATCTGTTTGATTCTGAGTACCGGAAGGGGTTTGGGCTCCTTGAATCAGAACACCATTCTGATCATCATCATCATATTCATAAAACCTTGAAGGTTTCTCAATTCCTTCATCAACCTTCACATTTGTACTTTCTATCATCTTTCTCAGTCTCTTATTGTAACACTGGTATGCTTTGCTTTGAGTGGAGTAACCCAAGAAAATTCCTTCATCACTTCTAGCATCAAACTTTCCTAGATCTTCATCTCTTTCAATGTAACATTTGCTACCAAAAACTCTAAAATACCTTACAGTAGGAGTGATGCCAAACCAAAGTTCATAAGGAGTCTTACCGGTATTGCTTCTAATTTGAACTCGATTGAGTGTATAGACTGCAGTGCTGACAGCTGCTCTCCAAAACATCTGAGGAACATTTGCTCCATCATCATTGTCCTGGATGCTTCCTAGATGGTCCGGTTCTTCCTCTCTACTACTCCATTCTGCTGTGGAGTCCTAGGAGCAGACAACTGTCTCTTTATGCCATGCTTCTCACAAAAATCTATGAACTCACCAGATGTGAATTCACCACCTCTATCAGATCTCAGACATTTCAGTTTCAATCTGGTTTGATTTTCTACCATAGCCTTGAAGATTTTGAACTTCTCAAAAGCTTCTGATTTCTCTTTCAGAAAGGTAACCCACATCATCCAGGAATGGTCATCAATCAGTAACATGAAATATCTGTCACCTTGCATGCTCTTGATTCTTGTCGGACCACACAGATCAGTATGAACTAATTCCAATAATCTGGTGGAGGATTGATCCTTGCTTTTGAATGAAACTCTGCTCTGTTTCCCCAGCTGACACTCCTTGCACAAGCTATTAGTAGGTTTCACCAATTTTGGAAGATCTCTTACAGCCTGAGTATTGCTTATCTTGATGATATTATCAAAATTCAAATGACACATCCTTCTATGCCATAACCAACTCTGATCAACTTGAACAAATAAGCAACTTTTACCAGTACTAACCAAGTGGAAGATATTACCTTTAGTTTGAGCACCGGATGCAATCTCTGTTCCGAAACTTTCAAAGATTTTGTATTTTCCATCCTTGAACCAGAGATCATAGCCTTTGTCCACCAACTGTCCAACACTGAGAAGATTATGCTTCAAGCCTTCAACATAGAGAACATTTCTAGTTTTGTTTCTTCCATCAAAAGAAATAGTTCCTCTTCCTCTGATTCTACCAGCAGAATTATCACCAAACTTCACCACTCCTCCTTCATACCTTTCCAAATCTATGAACTTATTTTTGTCACCTATCATATGGTGAGAGAAACCACTGTCAATGACCCAATCATCCTTTTCTTCAACTTGGGTAGCTAGAGCTCTTTCTACAACTTTATGATTGATAGATACAAAGGATATTGGTTCTTCTTCCTTGATGGCAATGAACACCCATTCACTTCCAGATTTATTTCTTGTCTCTGATTCATCATCTGTTACTCCTTCATTATCATCTTCTTCATGAACATAGTAACAATTCTTTTGGAACCTTGATTTGTTAGGATTTGGCTTTGAAAATCTTTTCGGACATCTTGAGGCAAAATGACCAATCTTATTACAATTAAAACACTTGAAAGGCAATTTTCCTTCATACTTACCGAATCCTCTTGGTAGTCTTTTTGCAAAGAGGGCTTCAAGTTGAGCAGTTTCTACTTCTTCTTCCAGGTCTTTTCTTGCTTTTTCATACCATGACAGTTTTCTTGATGAGTTCTCTCCCAGATCAAATCTTTTTTTACCTTTCACAGAGGCACTAGCTTTGAATGCAAATTCAGTCTTGGGGGGATCATCTCCAAACTCGGTCATTTTAAATGCAGCTAGTTTGCCGGCCAATTGGTCTCTTGTGATAGTTGTATTTGCTCTAAATTCATCGATGGCAACAACCTTGATTTTGTAAGAGGCAGGAAGGGATCTGAGGATTTTTCCAACAATCTCATTTTCATCCAAGACTCCACCAACATTTTTGATTCCACAAACCAACTCATTTACTCTTGGCATAAAAGTAGTAATATTTTCATCATCTCTCATCTTCAGCCTTTCAAATTTCCCTTTTAGACTCTGTAACCTTGCACATTTAACATACTGGTCTCCTTCATGCAAAAGTTCTAGTTTATTCCAAATCTCAAAAGCAGTTGGTAGGTCAATAACATTTGAGAGCTTTGAGTCGGATAAAGCGCTTAGAAGAGCCTCTTTGGTCCACAGATTGTTTTCAGCATCTGTGAGTTCATTTAGGGTTGTTGGACCACCCTGTGGAGGTACATACACCTTGGTAACCATGGACCAGTATACCATTCCCATACACTGCAAGTGACATTTCATGCGACCTTTCCAAAGAGCAAAGTTGGTTCCATCAAACTTCAGACTATCCTTCTTGTAGGACGACATCCAGGATCTCCTCAAATGGTTAAGATCCTTTCAGAGGAACTTGGCTCTGATACCAATTGTTAGATTTAGGGCGCACAACTGAGAGGGGGGGTGAATCAGTTGTGCCAAACTTTTTCCAAATTACACACTTAAAACTTCTTGGTGATTAGCAGTATATTAAACATGAAACATAAAGCATTCAAATCACAAGCAGAAACTCAATAACACATTAGACACCAAGATTTTGATGTGGAAAACTCGGTTAAGGGAAAAACCATGGGGTGATTAACCCAAGAATGTATTCTCTGTTAGAAGAATAGAAAGAACAAATGGCACATGCCAATTAGGGCTCACTGCTCGAGCACACTACTCACAAGAGGCTCACTGCCTACAAGAGACACACTGTCTACAAAGAATTAAGTATCACATACATGAACTGAAGAATAACATCTTTACCATGCTTGAATCAGTTCCATTAAAGCCCAAAAACTTCTGCTCTGCCTTTCTCTCTCTTCTTCGCTACCACACTCTCTTCTCCATCAGACCCACTTTGGAATGACTTCACAATCTTTTATTTATACAAGGCATCGACTTAGGAACATTCATCTAAGTCGGCAAACACTTATAGATCCTCGTGAAGACGTGTAATACATCCGATCGGCCAGTCACAGGAAGAACACCAACATCCGGTGGTTATTCATCAAATCCAAACTCTAACTTCAATGTGGATTACTAACATGAACTAGACATGATCCAAAGATCACCACAGCCTTTCCTGAGCCACCAAGAACATCTGCACTTTATCAGCTTACTGGAATTCTTCTCTCCTTCATCCAGAGCTTCAAGAACACAGTCTATCATCACTGTCACAAATGAACAGGCTCTTCTGGACCTTCAAACCATGAGCCAATCTAGTTGACACTTCTCAAGGACTTCCTCAATACTCCTTCCAATCCGCAGAATGGGATGATGCACTTCCGAAGCTCACCGGACCTATCTATGACACCCTGTCACCTCTGAACACCTGCCGGAACTGATTCTACTTGAGCAGCCATAACTTCTTCAGATCTTCCTGCGGACCTTTGAAAACTTGACTGGAGCATCTCAAGACTTAAATCTACAAACCCTTTAAACTGCATCCTCTGATCCTCAATCTATTGTGGACTTTCACCTTCTTGTCATCACTGTTCTTCACTATTCCTGATTGAGACTAATTTTCTCAATATCCTCAACACACAGCTCATCCAATGTTTCTCATTAATGCAACATGAGTATTTTGACATCAATGACAACACCTGTTGGGCCCATACTTGCAACAGATGTTGATAGTGATATTTCATCCTGGGTTTTCTATGATGAAAATGATCAAGTTTTTGTAGAAGTGGAATGATACAACAATGGATTCAGGATCATAAAGAACATGGACTATAAAGGCAAAGGAGGATGAGGGTTGCAAGAACAAGGCCTCTAGAACCTATCATTGTTACTAAGAAGTATAATAAGCAAGGTCTAGGGTATGGAAAGGAGGTCCCACCTTCCACAGACATTAAGTGTATCCTCGATGAAGTAGCTAAGGCCTTTCCCGTGGAAGAGGCCACTAGTCAAGATACCATTGACTCTTCTTTCCACATCACCAAATTATTCCAAGAATGTTCCATTTTCATGCCGTCATCTGCCTCATCATCCACACCCCCTGACCTTCAACTTGTTTACCCTAACCTAATTGATTGGGACCAATAGGGGGCATCTATCTTAGACACCTTCCATAATGACGAGGCCATAGAAGAGTTCATGGGTTTAAGGAAAGGTTTACCTTTGGGGGACCAAAAAGTTGGATTCATGATGGACTTTCCTCAGCTAGCATATTTTGGTGGAAGCGTCAAATCCTCTAGTCGCAGAAGTGAAATAAATAAAATAAAAAAAGGGTCACTAGGTGAAAACTGTAAGGCACCTCTTGACTAGGAAAAAATAAAAATAAAGGAAATATCCAAGGGTGAAAACCTCTCTGAGGTGCCCGAGGATGGAGGATTTGACCTTCCTTTCGACACAACACATCAAGAGTGATCACCTTTGTTGGTGGAGGATTCTAAGGAAATCAATTTGGGAACAACGAAGAATCCAAAGAACACATTTTTAGTAGCATCATTGTTAGATGAGGAAAATGTTAACTTCATAGCATTCTTTAGGAAAAGAGAAATCAACTTCGCTTGGACTTATGCATACATGCTAGGTCTAGACCTATCACTTATAGTGCATCATCTGACAGTATCCCCAAATGGCAAACCGGTCAAACAAAAGCTGAGAAAAATCCATCCTCAGATTGCACTCCTAGTCAAGGTAGAAATTCAGAAGCTCTTAGATGCCAAGTTCATTAAGCCCATTGACTATCCTGAGTGGGTTTGTAATCTTGTGCCAGTCACAAAGCCTGATGGATGGATCCGCTACTATAATGATTGTAGAGATCTTAACAGGGCTTGTCCCAAGAATGAATTTCCATTATCAAGTGTCGACACAATTGTTGACCTTACAGCCAGTCATGAAATGCTCTCACTAATGGATGGTTTCTCTGGGTATAATCAGATCAAAATTGCAGAAGAGGACCAACATAATGTTGGTAAGAGACATTGTGTGGCTTCATGAGTGTTGTCATTAATGGCAACAAAGTTCATCCCACACATCCTCAGGACATGGTGTGTCTATACCAGAAGTTAGATTGAAGAGTATTTTGGTCCAGTGACCAAGAACAGAGCATGCAGCAAGGTCTGACAATCAGGTCCGGATCTCTCAGAGGAAGTATCTCAGTAAAGTACAGACTTGGGGAAGTCAAGAGGAGTATCTTGACTGATAGATTCAAAGGATTGAGCCTCCGGTGATGAAAGAGTGAAGAGATATGAGCACCTAAGTATTAGATTTCTGTTTGACAGAGTAGATAGAGGAAGAATTATCTGACAGAGCATCAGACCTTAATTCAGATGAGATATTGATGGTGATCAAGGTTATTAAGGTATCATTCATGATTGACCGACATGATTGATGACTTCTCTAAGCATCTCTTTGATACACATCACTTAGTAAGCACGGATTCAGTCGACAGGCTAGAGTTTGGAAATATCTTGAGTCTTCTGGATGCCGACTAGAAAGATGATTGAAATCATTGATGTGGATATATATACCAGATTGATTTTGGTATGAAGGTGTGTGTGGTGTATTGTGAAGTGCGAAGAAAACCAGATAGTAGTGTGAAGATAGTAATACAGGTCCGGTATGTGATAGGACAACAGTACTAAAGAAGAGGAAGGATGAAGTGTAGTAGATCAGTGTATTGAGCCTAACTAGAACTGAACCTCAGCATATGTGGATGCTTCTCATCAGTTCAAGTATCTTGTTACTTTCCTTATACTTTGTAGATAGTGAGTCTCTTGTAGGCAGTGAGCCTCTTGTGAGCAGTGTGCTTGGGCAGTGAGCCCTAATTGGCAAGTGCCATTTTGTACTTCTATTCTTTTAACAGAGAATACAATCTTGGGTTAGTCACCCCATGGTTTTTCCCTTAACAGGGTTTTCCACTTCAAAATCATTGTGTTATGTGTATTGATTTTGTTTCTGATTTCATGGTTATGGATGCTTACTTGTTTTGATGCTGCACTAGTTATTAAAGAAGAACAGAAAGTTAAATTAATTAAGATAACTGATTCACCCCCCCTCTTAGTTATCAACAATTGGTATCAGAGCCAAGTTCCTTCAAACAGAGCCTAACAGCTTGAGGAAGATTTGGGAATTCAAATGGATATGTATGGTATGAGGGAACAACTTCAGTCTACCCTTGATGATCTTGAACAATCTCACTCTGAAGTCAATAACTTGAGAGAAAGACTTGTTGATGATTGTTTTAACACAGTCATAACAATAGTTAAAATTCACATAAAATGAACCTAACTGACTTGAAAGATATGAATAAATTGATTAAGATTTGTTTAATCCCAAGTTTAATATGGTCAGGTCTTGACCTGTTGGGCAAATTCAGTAGGTTGATGTGAAGCTGTAATGTTCAAGGGGCCTTACATGATTTAGGGTTTCTTGATGGTTTACTGGACTCAAACTATACAAAAGATCATAAATATCAGCATGTTAATCATTCCTTTTGCGTAAAAGTGTTACTGTGCTGCAAAAGCTTTAAAAGGTATTCTTGAATTATTGCAGCTTTCTCCTCTTAAATATTTATGAAAATTGTCTACTTTCAACTTAGTTATGCATTCTTTTTTCAAATATGAGACAAATTTCCTTCAAATTTTTACTTTTTTAGCTAATTATTTAGATGGATTGGGAAAAGTTAGAAAGATCTAATCTAAACATCATTCATTCTACCAAAGGATCTAATTGTTCTGTTATGCACTTCATACGTAATACAACAAATTGATCAAATCTACAGAAAAAAACCTTAAGTGTAAATTCTGAGCATTTTCACAAATGTACACCTAAAATTGCAAGCTCTAAGAGAAAATGTTTCAAACACAATGAAGAGCAAGAAAACACTCAGAAGATAGATGCAGAATTCCATATTCAATTGTATTAGAAATAGACAGTCATATAAGATTTATAATGTCTGAATGACTCTTAACTTCATTGATCAAACTACATAAAACTTACAAGCTTTACAGATACACTAAGGAAGAAGGATGTTCCACACATTCCTTACTGCAGACATAGGTGACCTCCCTCTTCTACTCCTAAACTAAAAGGTCCCTCTATTCTAAACGCTGAGATAAATTACAACTGCTAGTTATTTTCTAAAAAATTCCTGTGTAAATTATTACAATGTAAAGAGGCACAATACATAGACTTGATTGTCCTCAATACACCTCAAAACCCTAGTTAAACAATGGTTCAAACCTCAAGTTTTAGCAATAAATGTTGGAAAACAAGTCTCCCAAAATATCTCTAAGCATACATCAAATCTGGGTGAAATATGCCCTTCTAGAAACCCTAGTAGCTCAAAATAACTTCTGTGGTCTGCTGCAATAATGTCTCCATCTGCATTTTATCTTCATTATTGAAGGCCTTGACTTCCTCTCCCTTCATCCTTATCTTCCTTTGCTCCTGAGATTGGATCTCCCTTCCATGACGTCATTGCCATCAAGTTTCAGCTCCTTCCTCAACTGCAAACCTCAAGTTGTAGCAATAAATGTTGGAAAACAAGTCTCCCAAAATATCTCTGAGTATACATCAAATCTGGGTGAAATATGCCCTTCTGGAAACCCTAGTAGCTCAAAATAACTTCTGTGGTCTGCTGCAATAATGTCTCCATCTGCATTTTGTCTTCATTATTGAAGGCCTTGACTTCCTCGCCCTTCATTCTTATCTTCCTCTGCTCCTGAGATCAGATCTCCCTTCCATGATGTCATTGCCATCAAGTTTCAGCTCCTTCCTCAACTGCAAACCTGCAAAAATAGACAAGCAATAAGTATCATCGTTTAATAAACTAGCGGGAAAAAATTAAACATTACATTGAATCAGGTTGGGAGCATAAACACAGATATCGGGTCCTAAAACAGTGATTAATCGCATATCTAAATGTATACACAGCGTTTAAAAGGGTCAGGTCAACCATTGTTGACCAAAAACATGCATTGGGCTTCAAAATGGATTCAAAAATCCATCGCTCTGCTTTCCTGCCTTTTTCCTTGCTTAATTCCCTGTATCTTCCAATATACAAGCCGGGCGTGATACATTCCTTTAACTGGATTTTAATTTTCTCTGAGTTCCGCGCTGTATATCAGCAATGTATGTATCTCTTCATATGCATTTGGGCACAGAACATACAAGCACTTAACTCAATTTTATAACTTTTCAATTCTGCCCAATGTATACTTCGATGCATATTGTGCTTGTATCTTCCAATATACAATCGGATATACATACAACAAATTAACTCATTCTAACTTTCTCTTGTGTCTGCAGCTTTGTATATCGACATGCATTTTTTGATATATATTGAGTAATGATACATCTACTTAACCAAATTTAATTCTTTGCTGACATCCGCATTGTATGTTTATCGCAATGCATAAATTACCATGTATGTTTTGCTTTGTATCTCAAACATGCATACAAGGCAGATACATGCAATCATTTAATCTCATTTCATAATGTTTCGGTTCCACCCTTTGTATCCTTTAACTTGTATCATTCGCTTGTATATCGGCAACATACAAACACCTGATATACAAGCGGTGGGAACCGCATTTCTCTCTCCTCTTGTATCATTCGCACTTGTATGTATTCGTTTGTATGTATACAGTGCCTTGTATACTTCGCCCTTTGTATGTTTCATTTGTATGCTTGAAACATACAAACACTGAAACATACAAAGCATCGAACATACAAACAGTCAACTCCTTTTAATAACTTTTCGGGTCCGCACAGTGTATATTTCATTGTATGTTACACTTGTATGTTTACTTAACATACAAGCCCGCCTACATACAACCATTAAATCCTATTTCATAACATTTTGGGTCCGCGGCAATGTATAAAACCTTTGTATATTTGTCATGTATGTTTTGACCTGCCAAACATACAAACGTGAGATACATGCAATGGATTTTAAACATTTATCCATTTCAATACTAAACTATTTCGGGTCCACCTTATATGTATACATAGAACCTTTATTATTAAAATGCATACAAGGTGAAGGACATACAATTGCCTTTGTATATGAAAGCGATGTATAAAGGGCAATGTATGTGCAACATGCAAGTGACTCAATCATGCAAACAACCTTGTATATGAACTCGATTACAAACAAACTTGTATGTGCAAACATCAAACCCTTCCCTTGTATATTTTACAAAAATGCCCATAACTTGTAAAATATGGCAAATTTTTAGATGGTTCAAAAAGCAACCCTAGCTCATTTTTCACAAGGAATCCAACCATATTATGCCCCGGTACTGAAAATGCATTTTTTCTCTATTTTTAACAAGGTCTGCAATTTTAACCCTCTTTTCCCTTTACCACCAGACAGACCCACAGAAACAAAAAAAGAAGCAAAAGGGCAAAGCAAAGCAAAGCCATAGCAGGGGTCCTCATTTTGCTGAGGAGTAAAATGGGGCATGTTGTGAACATCACAACAACTAGAAACCAAATAAAACAATTAAATTTAAAGCATTCAAGAAAACTAAATGAAATAATCCATAACTTCCAACTATCCTTCTTGCAAATCATTATTCAACTTGAGACCTAAGGTATTCAATAAGGGTGCATGAATTTTCACTTTCAGTTTAGGTGTGTGCACGTGATTAATTATCCTTATCTTGAAGATCGATTGAACAAACCAATGACTAATATTAACCTACGTAGTTGAGGATATTCCCTCATAGCCAACTAGATAGAGACTTGCTGCCAGTGAGCGTTCATAGCCCCGACAAGGTTATCGTTACAATTCTCCTAAGTAGAGTCCCACTGCCAGTGAGCATCCATAGCCCCGGTAGAGTTACTTAGATGGCTTAATCTAGATTTTCAGTATAATCCTCTTTATTATATTTTTATATTTTATATTTTATTGATTTTGATGTTTGATAGAAATTTCACAAGATATAGCAATTTGTAACTTTATGATGCAAGGAATGAGCACTTGCTGAAATTAAGCTGAGAATTGTAATGGTAGCAAAGGTGACCTCAGATTTTTCACCTAATATCTACACTGGTAGGTTCAAGAAACCCAAGGATTTTAGGTGTGTCATCGTGAGAAACTTCCCTTGAATTCTCAATCACTACTATTGAATACAAAATTTTAGAAGCTAAACAACTCTCTACATTCATGACAGTCACAACAAGTTATGCATAAATTGCAAATGATTAACCTGAATATTCTAAATTTTATACTATTTTCAATGGTTGTTAGCTTGCTCCTTAATACTCTAAATAAAAACAAAGATCCCTACTGAGGAGACAACAAACAAACCAACCAACAGACTGTACAAATAGGCTGCACAAACAGTAAAACAAAAACAAACACAAAATGTACAAACAGCCAACCAACAACAGTAAACAACACAAAAGCAAATAGCAAAAATAAAACTATACACTACTTACACTATATTACACAAAAATGGACTGTCCTTTACCTCAAGCCTGGAAGTAGTGTTTTAAATGTTGGCCATTAACTGGTAATGGCACATCTTCCCCAGTCAAGGTCTTGAGTCTAAATGTGTTGTCTCCTATTATATCTGAGACTTGCAATGGACCTAACCATAGTTTGTTAAATTTTCCATGACTCCTCTTCTTTTCATGTGCTTTATCCCAGCACAACACTAAGTCTAATATCCTAAATGTTTTGACTCTTGCCCTCTTATCAAACCACCTCTTAACTACTACTTGGTGTTTGGCAAATTTCTCGATGGCTTGACCTCTTTTCTCATCTAGTTGTAACATTTGTACTACCCTAGCTTCTCTATGATTATCAAAGCCTAAATACTCATTGGCAAACTTCCAGATTGGTATTCTTAGATTTACTGGAAGTATGGGGTCAGTCCCATGAACTAAATGATAAGGTGCACTACCTAAGGTTGTTTTAAACTTGGTCCTATCTACCCACAATGCATATTTTAACAATGTATTCCACTCTCTAGGACTCTTTGCAATTAGCTTCTTGATTATATCCAATAAAATTTTGTTTGTAGACTCAGCTAATCCATTACCTTGAGGGTAATAATTTGAAGAAAACTTTAAAATAATCCCGTATTCAAATGCCCATTTAGAAAATTTCAAAGAAGAGAAAGTAGGGCCATTATCACATACCAATGAATAGGGAGTTCCAAACCTGGTTATGATGTTCTCTTCAAGAAACTTGATAACTACCTCAGTCGTGGAGAACTTGCAGCATGTGGCCTTAGTCCACCTTGTACAGTAGTCTGTCACCGTCAGTATGAACTTGTGTCCTGCAGAAGATGGAGGATTGATGACTCTGATGAAATCCAGGCCCCATTGTGCAAATGGTCTTGACTCAATCATAGGCTGTAATAGATTGGCATGATTTCATCCCTTATCTGCTATAGTCTGATAGGTATGGCAACTCTTAATGTGACTCTTTGTATCTTTGAACATTGTAGGCCAATAGTAGCCTGCTCTCAATATTCTGTGTGTAGTAGCTAGATGGGAACCATGGCCAGTTCTGTATTTGTCATGTAGTTCTATTAACACCTTGTCTGCCTCAGCTCTGTTTAGACATCTTAAATAGATTCCATCATGGTTCTTCCTGAACAAAAGACCTCCTTGCACCATATATTTTTGTGCCTTAACCTTCAAATCTCTCCTTTGAGAAGCTTTCATCCTGTTAGGGTATTTTCCAGATATCAAAAAAGTGTTCAAGTCACCATACCAGTCTGATGTGTCCTGGGAATTCAGTACATACTACTGTTTTATCAAATCTGGATCTATGTTTGCTATTGCTTGCACCAATGCCTGCCCTCTGACCAGCTTCATGGGAATGATTTCCATGTCGAACTCTTGTAGCGTGGTGATCCATTTGGCCCTCTTTTCCCCAGGTTCATTCTGCATCAGCAGCATCTTTACTGTTGTGTCTGGCACTATGGCTTTGATCTGGATGCATAGGATATAATGCCTGAATTTCATTACGGCCCTCATCAATGTGAATGCTTGTCTCTCAGTGTCCAAATATCATAGTTGTGCATCCTTTAGAGGCACACTCATAAATGCAATTGGTTTTTCCTCACTGTCTGCACCTTTCTACATTAGGGCAGCAGTGACTGAATGGGAGGACGCAAAGGAATAAATATAAAATGTCTTGGTGTAGTCTAGACTCGCAGTACAGGGGCATCAAAAATGGCCCCCTTGATATCTTTGAATGCAGCCCTAGCCACAGGTGTCCACTCCATCTGCACATCTTTCTTCAACATAGCATTTAATGGCTGCACGATTTCTGCAAAACCCGTGATGAACTTCCGAACAAAGTTAATTTTACCAAAAAATGATTTCAACTCTTTCCTACTGTTTGGTATTTGCAAATTTTTTATTGATTCTATTCTATCTGGGTCAATCGATATTCCATCTTCAGAAATGACATGCCCTAGTAATTTACCTTTAGTTACTCCAAATGAACATTTTTTAGGGTTAAGGGAAATTCTATACCTCTCACACCGTTTTAAGTATTTTCCTGAGATCTTTAGCGTGAGTGGATGCATCCTTGGAATACACAGTCAGATCATCCATATACACAACAATGCACTTACCTGATAACCCACGGAATGCAATGTCCATGGCTCTCTGAAAAGTGGCACCTACATTGATCAGACCAAAAGGCATTCTCCTATATGCATAATTTCCCCATTTACAAGTGAAGCTGATTTTTAATCTGTCATCTCTATCTATTAAGACCCGGTTATAACCTGAGAAACCATCTAAGAAAGACATCATCCTAGCCCCGTTCACTCCTTGCAGCACTTCGTCTATTGGAGGCAGAGGATAATTATCCTTTTCAGATGCTTTGTTCAAATTTCTAAAGTCTACGCATAACCTAATGTCTCCATTTTTCTTCCTCACTGGTACTACATTAGCTACCCAGGCTGAATGTCTGACTGGGAAAATTATTCCAGCAGACAGCAATTTTTTAACTTCTTTGAAGATTAAAGGTTCTAAAATGGTGCTCACAGGCCTTTGTTTCTACCTAAATGGTTTAAGATTTGGTCTCAAAGGTATCACGTGAGTTATGATGGACGTATCATATGTTTTCAAGTCTTCATACATCCATGCTATTATGTGTTTGTATTCTTTCAGAACATCTATAATTTCTTTTCTTATTTTCTTAGAGCAAGCCTTTCCGATCATCACATTTTGTGGATTTTGCTCTGTCCCTAAGTTGTGTGAATCACACTTACCCCCTTTTGTTTTGGGTAAGTCTTTCTATCTTATTACCCCATCAAAGTCAAAAATATGCTCTAATTCAAATAGTCCTTTAGGTAAGAAGTTACTCTTTAAGTTAATTATATCCTCTTTGTCCCATGTTATCTCAGGCCTTTCTTGTTCATCAATGATTTGAGCCTCAAATACCTCATTACAAGTCAGAAAATTAATAATTTGTTGATCCCCTCCAAATACCTGAAAGTGTGTAACATTGTTTGGGATACTGGGAATATTAACTAATTCAACAGCAAATCATCTCAAACCTAATAGTGTCAAGGGTTCTAATGTGCTAGCAGCAACTGCTAGTGCATCCGGTCTATGGTTCAATTCTCTAGAGATATGCTCTAAGTTGAAAGCATCAAATGAATCTATTAAACCCCATACCCTATGTCTGTAACAAATCTTTTTCTTGTAATTGCAAGCATATAGTTTCCTTACTTGCCTGACCACTAGCTCAGAATATGAAAATACCTTAATCGTTTTCACCTTTTTCTTGATGGCCATGACAAGTCCCAAAATTAAGGCTTCATATTTAGCAATATTGTTAGTATAGGAAAACTGCAGTCTATATGCTGCTAGATATGATTTACCCTGAGGATCTATGAGTTCAACACCTAGACCCGCACCCTATTTTGATTTGAACCCATCACATTTTAGTGTCCACATGCCATCTTTACTTTTATGACCTTTTACCTTGGCATGCTTTGTCCCTTCTATCACTTGTGAGGTGCTGGCCTATTTATTCATGGGTATTTTTGTTTGGTCAACTTGCATATGTGTATTTTTAGCTTGCAAATCAGAAAGACAACTACCCTTGTCTTTTGTTCCTTCTCCTAAATCTGAAATCAGAGCATTTACATTACTCTGAAAGTATCTCTGTGGTTGATTAGGATTCACATTTCCCTCTTGCAGCCCTACCTTCTTCGTACATTTTTTGTATTCATATTCAATGATGTCTTTGCACATTCCACAACTCTCCTCAGAATGTGGCCTATTGTGAACTCTACATCTATCCTTATACAGTTTACATTGAACTGGAAGATTTTGTTTAATGCACTCTTCCATCTCTTTTTAATGGCATGACCAAATTTGTTCATTGCACTATTTTCTTCATCTGAAGAATTTCCATCAAACTCAATGAATAATGCTGTCTCATTGCTGAGATGTTTTTCTCTACAGTTTAACATCATGATCTCTTCAATTTGTACCCCATTGTTAGTAATCCTATAAACACCAGGTTCAACAGCAGCATATAATATTTCATTAGTTCGATTATACTTTGTTATCATGTGTTTCATCCTGGGTTCTACCTCTATTCTAATCTGGTTTGGGACACCTCTCCAAGGTAGCCACATATGTGAAAAATCAGTGACCATATATCTATTTAATGCCTTGGACCAATCCCTACTTAGTAACATTCCATAATTCACTGGTATATCCACTATTTGAATGTCAATGAATTGGCTTACCCTAGGGTCTGAAGCTAATTGCATTTGAATGTTCATCAATTCTCCTATCACACTAACCTCAGTTTTATCTAACTGTGTGACAACCTTGGCAGATTTGGTGGGAGTCAGTCCTAGAGTTTTACATATCCCTAAGGGCATTACATTGGCCAATGCACCAGAGTCCACCATGCAATTGTGTATGTTCTTCCCACACAATCTAATAGTTAACAAGAAAGGAGGAGCATCCTTCTTATCAGCATACATTACTACATTTGTATTGGAAGGGTGCTCAACTTTCTCACTTTTCTCTCTAGGCAGTGAATCTCTATTAGGAACAGCTATATCAACAACACCCTCATCTGTCATGGATGTATCCAAGGACTTTATAAAAATATTTCTGATCCCTGGAGTTTTCAATAATTCATTTAGAGGTATACTGACCCTAATTTTCTTTATTTCCTCTGACAAGTAACTCATTAATCTTGTTGTCTCTATTGTTTCAGTTTTACTTGTTTGGACCTTTTGTACTGCTGTTCCACTGTTTGTATGATGATTAGCTTTAAGTATGGCGGGATTATTGCTAGCATTCTGATCTGGGGGTGTATTGAAGTTGTTAGGAGGAATGGAAGTGGTGAAAGGTCCTCCTGGCCTAGTGTTGTTCCTTAAATTGTAGGTGTGGTTTTTATATGTTTGTTGAAAGGCCTGCACCTCTTCTGTTTCAGTCAATACCTCATTTTCAGTTTCAAAGGGAAACTAAAAAGCATTTAACACAAAGGCTGATTCAGGATAAAGATTTTCACAAAAGTATGGTTCATCCTCTAACAATTCATCCTCTTTCTCTTCTACAGTTGCAAAAGTAAAGGTTTCTAAAACTAAAGATGTATCATACTTGATGAGACCATAAAGTGTCTCATCTTTAGTCAAATAAAAGCATATATTTTCTCTTCATTAAATCAGTTTTTGAAGTGCACTTGAGTATGGGTTTGAAGATTTGTAGCTAAATATTAAATAAACTTGTCTAAATGCAACGATCAATGCCATGCATGAGTTTATCTTGATATTACATGTTCACTTTGAAATCAGCATTTATTTTATCAACAAAGTGAAGAGAAAGTCTATTTTATGTTAAGTTGCAGAGTTTTAGAATTACAGAGCTCCAGAGATGGACAGAGCTCCGAAGATGCATAGAGCGCCAGAGATGGACAGAGCGCCGGAGATGGACAGAGCTCCGAAGATGCACAGAGCGCCGGAGATGGACAGAGCTCCAGAGATGCACAGAGCTCCAGAGATGCACAGAGCGCCAGAGATGGACAGAGCGCCAGAGATGCATAGAGCGCTAGAGATGGATAGAGCGCCAGAGATGCACAGAGTGCCAGAGATGCACAGAGCGCCGGAGATGCAGAAGTCAAAAATGCAGTTTCAGTAAAACTGCAATATCTCACTCATTTCTTAACGAAAATTAGAATTTCAAAATGATCTAGAAAGCTTAAAGAGAGAGGAACAAATCTATGAAGGCATTTTGAAGAGTTTCATTAAAATGAATAAACAGTTAATGATATAAGTTGACTGTTACAGAACGCGAAGACGCAGAACAGAAAAGTCAAGAAAACCAGTTTCAATAAAACTGCGATATCTCTCTCGTTTCTTAATAGAATTTAGAAATTCAAAATGATCTGGAAAGCTGAAAGTTAGTGGAACAAAACCTAGAAATCATTTGAGGAGATCTCATAAATTAAATGAGCAATTTATGACAGAAGTTGACTGTTCCACAAGCTCTGAAGATGTTCCAGAAATAGTTTATGAAGTTGCTACGAATTCTTCCAATCTACCAACACACACTCCAAGATTTTCTGAAGGATAGATTGACTATAATTACTCCTAAATTAATGGATCTAATTATGAGTAATTGTTCCATGCAAAGAATACACACTTAGTGTCATTGCATGTCTTTCTAAAAGACTGCATGTTTTGCCTTGTAATCAGCAATTGTATAATCAGTTAACTAAATGAATAAGTTTAGTTAACTAGATAAATAAGTTTAGTTAGTTGCAAGAATAAGTTCTCTACTCTAGAGAGACTCTCAATTAGAATTTAATAACCATAGTTATATATAAAGAACTATGGCGTAGAATAGAGGAAGAGGAAGTTGTAAAAGAATTCATTGAAGGAAAGAAGAACTCTATTATTTTACAGCAGCATGTAATTTGGATCTTGAAAGTTTTTGAATAAAGAAATTTGTTCTACCCATTTGTTGATTGCTGGAATTGATTAGTCTCTCCGGAGGAAGGAGCAAGGGCCCACTCCAACCGAAGGGCAGAGACTACATTTCTTAGTTTGTTTAGTTGCTTTACTGTTATGCAATTTGTTTATTCAAAATTCCTTTAGCTGTTCCTTTATACCAGAATTAGATCAGTTGTTCAAGTTATTGCTTTCCTTAAATTAGGTTGTCTTTTTCAGCAGATTTTAAACCCAGTTTGTTTCATGCAATTGTTGTCAAATCCCTTATGTAGAAAAGACTGCCATGCAAGTTATTCCTTCTCCCTTTTGCATATAGCCATGGACACTGCCTTAGATTGATATTATTAAAATTAAATGATGAGGACTGCAATGACCCTCGTCATTTTTGGCACCATTGCCGGGGATAGGTGTCATTAGGGAGTTGCTGTTGATCTAGTGACAGCAGGTCAAAAAGAGGGGAAAATTGGTTTGGTAGTCTTTTTAGATTTATTATTTTGAAGTCTAGGTAGATAAAAGAAGTTCCTCAAAAGAGATCTGTATGCCAAAAACCTCCCCAAACAATAGATCTAAATCATAAGGTTCTTGCATGCAAAGAAGGTGAAAAATCTTGTTGTTCTGTAATTTTAGCTCTTGTGCAGCCTTTTCAACTGGATGACCATGACTCCAATGTCCAGCAAGGAAAAATGCATTTTAGAAGGAGACATTGATGCCCTATTGCTTGCAATAGGTAACGAGTATAATGAAGAAATCTTGTCTCCATTGGAGGAGCTTGTATGGCAGAGTATTATTTGGATGCATTTAAAGTCCAAGGAGGACTACCCGATTAGATATTTGATGAACAGAAAGGAGCTGCCTCTAATCATGCATGCATCAGAATATGAGGAATGGTTTCAAGATCTCTCCAATCAGCCCATGAATAGCAAGGAGCTATCTCTAATCATGCATGCATCAGAATGTAAGGAAGAGTTGCAAGATCTCTCCAATCAGCCCATGCATGTGCTAGACTCAGAAATTATGGAGGAGGCTGTTATTTCAGAGGAAGGTGAAGCATCAAAGTTAAAATTTTTAGTCATCTTCTTCTCATGGTTTTCCTTTTCTTTTAGAAATTTAAATGCATGGATCCATAATTTGAGAAAAGGAAGTTATTTTCCCCAACCAGTTAATGGTTTTGTGTAACCTATCTCTACATCACTAAGTAGAGTAGGTTAGGGTAGGTTTCTTTTCTGCAAATAAGTGCTTTGCACATTCTTTTTCTATACAATTTGATACTTCCAAGAACTCTTGCAAATATTTTGGCATTTGAAGGAGTTGAAGACCTCTTTGCATGTCTCATGCAAAACATGGCTAAAAGATGGAGAACTAACTATGCATGATGGTCACATGGAAGACTATGATGGACTCAGCTAAAAACAACTCTAGAAATTAGAACAGCAACTCTGGAGCTCTCAAAATGGCATCTCCAGATCACTCAGAATAGCAGCTCTAGAGTTCAACAGAACATCAGCTCCAGAGATGGACAGCAAGGTATCAACACTAGAGATCAACAGAACAATAGCTCTAGAGATCAGCAGAGTATTAGCTCTGGAGATCAGCAAAGTATTAGCTCCAGAGATGAACATCAAGCACCAACTCCAGGGATCAACATGGTATCAGATTTGCAGATGCACAACAGGGTATGAGTTCTAGAGATTATCAAAATGGTAAATCCAAAGATCATTAGAACAGCTGCTCCAGAGAACACCAAAACAACAACTATAAGGCATCTCCGGAGCAACTGCAATAAAAGCAAAGAGGTTACCTCAAAAAAAGATGATTATGAAGTGCAAGAGGACCTGCAACCTCTTAAGTGTGGGGGAGATGATGAGACCATAAAGTGTCTCATCTTTAGTCAAATAAAAGCATATATTTTCTCTTCATTAAATTAGTTTTTGAAGTGCACTTGAGTATGGGTTTGAAGATTTGTAGCTAAATATCAAATAAACTTGTCTAAATGCAACGATCAATGCCATGCATGAGTTTATCTTGATATTACATGTTCACTTTGAAATCAGCATTTATTTTATCAATAAAGTGAAGAGAAAGTCTATTTTATGTTAAGTTGTAGAGTTTCAAAATTACAGAGCTCCAGAGATGGACAGAGCTCCGAAGATGCATAGAGCGCTGGAGATAGACAGAGCGCCGGAGATGGACAGAGCACCAGAGATGCACAGAGCTTCGGAGATGCACAGAGTGCTGGAGATGGATAGAGCGCCAGAGATGCATAGAGTGCTAGAGATGGATAGAGCGCCGGAGATGCGCAGAGCTCCAGAGATGCACAGAGCGCTGGAGATGCACAGAGCACCGGAGATGCAGAAGTCAAAAATGCAGTTTCAGTAAAACTGCAATATCTCACTCATTTCTTAACAAGAATTAGAATTTCAAAATGATCTAGAAAGCTTAAAGAGAGAGGAACAAATCTATGAAGGTGTTTTGAAGAGATTCATTAAAATGAATAAACGGTTAATGATATAAGTTGACTGTTACAGAACGCGAAGACGCAGAACAGAAAAGTCAAGAAAACTAGTTTTAGTAAAACTATGATATCTCTCTCGTTTCTTAACAAAATTTAGAAATTCAAAATGATCTGGAAAGATGAAAGTTAGGGGAACAAAACCCAGAAATTATTTGAGAAGATCTCATAAATTAAATCCATAATTTATGACAGAAGTTGACTATTCCATAAGCTCCGAAGATGTTCCAGAAATAGTTTATGAAGTTGCTGCGAATTCTTCCAATCTACCAACACACACTCCAAGATTTTTTGAAAGATAGATTGACTATAATTACTCCTAAATTAATGGATCTAATTATGAGTAATTATTCCATGCAAAGAATACACACTTAGTGTCATTGCATGTCTTTCTAAAAGACTGCATGTTTTGCCTTGTAATCAGCAATTGTATAATCAGTTAACTAAATGAATAAGTTTAGTTAACTAGATAAATAAGTTTAGTTAGCTACAAGAATAAGTTCTCTACTCTAGAGAGAATCTCAATTAGAATTTAATAACCATAGTTATATATAAAGAACTATGGCGGAGAATAGAGGAAGAGGAAGTTGTAAAAGAATTCATTGAAGGAAAGAAGAACTCTATTATTTTACAGCAGCATGTAATTTGGATCTTGAAAGTTTTTGAATAAAGAAAGTTGTTCTACCCATTTGTTGATTGCTAGAATTGATTAGTCTCTCCGGAAGAAGGAGCAAGGGCCCACTCCAACCGAAGGGCAGAGACTACATTTCTTAGTTTGTTTAGTTGCTTTACTGTTATGTAATTTGTTTATTCAGAATTCCTTTAGCTGTTCCTTTATTCCAAAATTAGATCAGCTGTTCAAGTTATTACTTTCCTTAAATTAGGTTGTCTTTTTCAGCAGATTTTAAACCCAGTTTGTTTCATGCAATTGTTGTCAAATCCCTTCTATAGAAAAGACTGCCATGCAAGTTATTCCTTCTCCCTTTTGCATACAGCCATGGACACTGCCTTGGATTGATATTATTAAAATTAAATGATGAGGACTGCAATGACCCTCATCAATACTCTAAGGGTACTACCTCATTACCCTTGGGAATGAGAAATTTAGAAGTAGGAGGGTTCACATCTATATTAAAAATGTTGGCTGCTAAATGGAACTGTGGACAGTCAAGCTCAGCGTGGGCATTGGTATTGTGAATCTGCACCAATTTTTTAGTGATGTATTGGCCATTTGGATGCCAACTATTTGTTTTGCATCATGATTATCTATATTCTCAAAAGGAGAAGCTAGAGTACCATTGTTTGGTCCAGTGTTCGATGTTTTGGGTGGCCTAGGCTGATTTTGATTTCTGTTATTGTTACCCCAGGCCCTATTGTCTATCACTGGCCCTCTGTTTTGCATTGGTTGCCCTTGGTTATGACCTTGATGCTGATTATAGTTTTGGTTCTGATTTGAACTTTGGCCTTGGTTGTTATTCTGGTTATGGCTCTAATTTTAGTTTTGATTGTAGTGCTGATTTTGATTTGAATTATAGTTCTGATTTTGGCCTTGGTTATAATTCTGATTTTGATTGTATCCTTGGTTGCTTCTTCCATAAAAATTCTCATTTCTTAGTTGTGTCACTTCGGTGGTCAATCTTTTCAAGTATGCAGTGATCTCTTTGATTTCTTCCCTTTCCTCTTATGCTTTTGCCACAGTTGTATCTCTAGGAGGTTGGAAGAAAGGCTGACCACTATTTTGACTGTTATTAGCAGTGTTACCCATGTAAGGAGCTATGTCTTGGATTGGGGTAGGACTATACACAGGTGTGCATGTAGGAACCGAATTAAATAATGGAGTGTGATGCATAGGGACTCCATTCCAAGGTTGTGCCTGATTTTGCATCCCAAAATTTCCTCCATTGACAAATGGACTATAGGTTGTGTGCCTCATCTCTTAGTTTATTGAGGCTACCTCTTTATAGGCTTTGGATATTGAATCTATGTCAGGTTTTCTTTTGACAAACATGGCAGTTAAAGGATCCAAGGCTACATAGTACATAGCTAACAAGGTATCATCATTCACGGTGTAATGGTCTACCAACCTAGAGTAGGCCTTTTGAAATCTGCCATTGAAATTATCAGTCAGCTCTCCCTCTCCTCTTTTTATGGTAGCCAATTTGTGATACAAGATGCAAGGATCAATGGGCCCTCTAAATCTAGACAGGAATGCTTCTTCCATAAGTGCCCAAGAAGAAATGTAGCCATTGGGCAAATTTACATACCAGTTAGAGGCTTGTTCATTGAAGGTGTAGGGAAACAATCTACACACAATGTCCTCGTGTTCTAATCTGGCCCTAAAGCATGCCTCCTTGAATATTCTAATGTGGTCTTCCAGATCTTGGTGCAACTAGTATTTGGGACATATCTTTTCTAGATTTTTGGGCATCTCATTATAATCAGGGAATGCTATGGGAGAATGGACATTGAAATAAGCCATTGTAGGCACTTGAGTTTGACCTGAGCCTATAGGAATACTTGGATTCACTGGTGGGATAGGATATCTAGGAGGACTAGGACCTCTAGGAGTACCTGAACCAAGATTTAAAGATCTGAATGAAGAAATGTCCAGGCTCACAATGTTATGGATAGTATGAGGTGATCCAGGGGGTGTGTTAGATGAGCCTCCTGGGTGTGTTATTTTAGGGTTCCAAATCAGAGGACTCTTACTTCACCTTAAATTAGGTAATTGCAAAAATATATCCCCTGAACTGGATCTAGACCTAGTCACTCTATCACTATTATTAGCCAGTTTTTTCTTGAAACAAACCCTAACTCAAGTTGGCCTTCCTAGCGCCAGAAAACTATTGATGATTGTTTTAACACAGTCATAACAATAGTTAAAATTCACATAAAATGAACCTAACTGACTTGAAAGACATGAAGAAATTGATTAAGATTTGCTTAATCCCAAGTTTAATATGGTCAGGTCTTGACCTGTTGGGCAAATTCAGTAGGTTGATGTGAAGCTGTAATGTTCAAGGGGCCTTACGTGATTTAGGGTTTCTTGATGGTTTACTGGACTCAAACTATACAAAAGATCATAAATATCAGCATGTTAATCATTCCTTTTGCGTAAAAGTGTTACTGTGCTGCAAAAGCTTTAAAAGGTATTCTTGAATTATTGCAGCTTTCTCCTCTTAAATGTTTATGAAAACTGTCTACTTTCAACTTAGTTATGCATGCTTTTTTCAAATATGAGACAAATTTCTTTCAAATTTCTATGTTTTTAGCTAATTATTTAGATGGGTTGGGAAAAGTTAGAAAGATCTAATCTAAACATCATTCATTCTACCAAAGGATCTAATTGTTCTGTTATGCACTTCATAAGTAATGCAACAAATTGATCAAATCCACAGGCAAAAACCTTAAGTGTAAATTCTAAGCATTTTCACAAACGTACACCTAAAATTGCAAGCTCTAAGAGAAAATGTTTCAAACACAATGAAGAACAAGAAAACACTCAGAAGATAGATGCAAAATTCCATATTCAATTGTATTAGAAACAGACAGTCATATAAGATTTACAATGTCTAAATGACTCTTAGCTTCATTGATCAAACTACATAAAACTTACAAGCTTTACAGATACACTAAGGAAGCAGGATGTTCCACACGTTCCTTACTACAGACACAGGCGACCTCCCTCTTCTACTCCTAAACTAAAAGGTCCCTCTATTCTAAATGCTGAGATAAATTACAACTGCTAGCTATTTTCTAAAAAATCCCTGTGTAAATTATTATAGTGTATAGAGGCACAATATATAGACTTGATTGTCCTTAATACACCTCAAAACCCTAGTTAAACAATGGTTCAAACCTCAAGTTGTAGCAATAAATGTTGGAAAACAAGTCTCCCAAAATATCTGTGAGCATACATCAAATCTGGGTGAAATATGCCCTTCTGGAAACCCTAGCAGCTCAAAATAACTTCTGTGGTCTACTGCAATAATGTCTCCATCTGCATTTTATCTTCATTATTGAAGGCCTTGACTTCCTCGCCCTTCATCCTTATCTTCCTCTACTCCTAAGATTAGATCTCCCTTCCATGACATCATTGCCATCAAGTTTCAGCTCCTTCCTCAACTGCAAACCTCAAGTTGTAGCAATAAATGTTGGAAAACAAGTCTCCCAAAATATCTCTGAGCATACATCAAATCTGGGTGAAATATGCCCTTCTGGAAACCCTAGCAGCTCAAAATAACTTCTGTGGTCTGTTGTAATAATGTCTCATCTACATTTTGTCTTCGTTATTGAAGGCCTTGACTTCCTCACCCTTCATCCTTATCTTCCTCTGCTCCTGAGATCAGATCTCCCTTCCATGACGTCATTACCATCAAGTTTCAGCTCCTTCCTCAACTGCAAACCTGCAAAAATAGACAAGCAATAAGTATCATCATTTAATAAACTAGCAGGAAAAAATTAAACATTACATTGAATTAGGCTGAGAACGTAAACACAGATATCAGGTCCTGAAACAGTGATTAATCACATATCTAAATGCATACACAGCATTTAAAAGGGTCAGGTCAACCATTGTTGACAAAAAACATGCATTGGGCTTCAAAATGGATTCAAAAATCTATTGCTCTGCTTTCCCGCCTTTTTCCTTGCTTAATTCCCTATATCTTCCAATATACAAGCCGGGCGTGATACATTCGTTTAACCGGATTTTAATTTTCTCTGAGTTCCGCGCTGTATATCAGCAATGTATGTATCTCTTCATATGCATCCGGGCACAAAACATACAAGCACTTAACTCAATTTTATAACTTTTCAATTCCACCCTATGTATACTTCGATGCATATTGTGCTTGTATCTTCCTATATGCAATCGGATATACATACAACAAATTAACTCATTCCAACTTTCTCTTGCGTCCACAGCTTTGTATATCAGCATGCATTTTTTGATATATATTGAGTAATGATACATCTACTTAACCAAATTTAATTCTTCGCTGAGATCTGCATTGTATGTTATCGCAATGCATAAATTACCATACATGTTTTTCTTTGTATCTCAAACATGCATACAAGGTGGATACATGCAATCATTTAATCTCATTTCATAATGTTTCAGTTCCACCCTTTGTATCCTTTAACTTGTATCATTCGCTTGTATATCGACAACATACAAATGCCCAATATATGAGCGGTGGGGACCACATTTCTCTCTCCTCTTGTATCATTCGCACTTGTATGTATTCGTTTGTATGTATACAGTGCCTTGTATACTTCACCCTTTGTATGTTTCGTTTGTATGCTTGAAACATACAAATGCCAAAACATACAAATAGTTAACTCCTTTGAATAACTTTTCGGGTCCGCGCAATGTATATTTTGTTGTATGTTACACTTGTATGTTTACTTAACATACAAGCCTGCCTACATACAACCATTAAATCCTATTTCATAACATTTCAGGTCCGCGGCAATGTATAAAACCTTTGTATATTTTTCATGTATGTTTCGACCTGCCAAACATACAAACATGAGATACATGCAATGGATTTTAAACATTTATCCATTTCAATACTAAACTATTTCGGGTCCACCTTGTATGTATACATAGAACCTTTATTATTAAAATGCATACAAGGTGAAGGACATACAATCACCTTTGTATACGAAAGTGATGTATAAAGGGCAATGTATGTGCAACATGCAAGCGACTCAATCATGCAAACAACCTTGTATATGAACCCGAATACAAACAAACTTGTATGTGCAAACAGCAAACCCTTCCCTTGTATATTTTACGAAAATGCCCATAACTTGTAAAATATGGTGAATTTTAAGATGGTTCAAAAAGCAACCCTAGCTCATTTTTCACAAGGAATCCAACCATATTATGCCCCAATCCTAAAAATGCATTTTTTCTCTATTTTTAACAAGGTCTGAAATTTTAACCCTCTTTTCCCTTTACCACCAGACAGACTCATAGAAATAAAAAAAGAAGCAAAAGGGCAAAGCAAAGAAAATCCACAGCAGGGGTCCTCATTTTGCTGAGGAGTAAAATGGGGCATGTTGTGAACATCACAACAAGACTCAAACAAGCTGATGATTTCATAAATGAACTAAAGGAGAAACTGAGTATCTCTATAAAAAAGAGAAAGGAACTTCTTCAGCAAATAGCAAATCAAAGTGAAGCCAACGATACTAGTGAAGATATGAATGAGAAGAACAAATTATGTGAGAAGCTATCAAAAGAGGTCATTATGGTAAGACATGAAATGGAATCAGGAGTTATGAAATTCACCCAAGAAATTGAAGAGAAAAGAAAGACTGAAGATAATCTAAAACAATCTCTCAAGGAGAAGTCAGAAGACTATCACAAAATGGATAGAATAATCAGGCATTTGGAATCTGATCTTGAAGAAGCTAGAGATAATGAAGAATAACTTGAGAATCAGATTGTCACTCTGAAAAGGGATCTTCAAACAACAAATGAATACAAAGAGAAATTCAAGATAAGCTATGCTCAACTTGAAGTTCTTCTTGAAAGCTAAAAAAGGGTAGATGACAAGCAAGGCTTGGGGTATGAGAAAGGTGAAAGCCCTGGATCCAGTCAAAAGAACTGTGGATCAGGAAATCCAAGGAATAGACCTAGAAGACCTCCGATAAAGCAACCAAATGCTCAAAGATATCCATCCTTGAATGGATACTACCACAATTGCAATAACTTTGGTCATAAAGCAAATCAGTGCAGAAGAAGAATGAATCAAACTAATTCATCCTTCTCCGGACAGTGTTTTAATTGCAAAAGGTATGGTCACAATTCTTATGAGTGTAGAAATATGCAAATAAACAATTCATTCAATGGTAGATGCTTTGCATGCAATAGAATGGGACATATGGATAATCAGTGCAGATCAAGAGGATATCAGTCAAATATGCAAAGAAATGTTGTTTGCTACAATTACAATAGATCCGGTCATATTGCCAAATTCTGCAGAAGCAAGAATCAGGACAAAAAGGGTCTGTGCATCATAATCAAAACCAAGACAAAGGAAAGGGAAAAGTGAATGCGGATGAAATTCAAAGGGAGATGAACAAGATTTAGGTGAAGAGGAGTACAAAAAATGTTGTGGATGGATCCGCACCAGAATCTGGTGCTGATATTCCTTCTAGAAACTAAATAGATGAGCTCTGGCTCAGGGGGAGTCTCAAAAGAAAACAAGTTCCCCCATCCAGTCAATTGGTGCCTGAAATTGGCACATGGAAAGTTGTGGATTAAAGGGTTCTCAGAGAAACATCTAAATGAGCCTTAGTAAAGATATGGAAGATCCGCAAGAAGTTTAGAAGAGGTTAATCTTCCTAGATTGATCCGGTTTAACAGTCATCCGATAAGAACAAGATTCAGATCCGGTATGATTCAAATTTGAGGTATCTTGATCTGTGGATAAGTGGAATGATTGGGGAAAGGTAGATAGATAGCTAATTGTGCATACCAGTGATCCGGAAAGATCTCTCTCAGAACAAGGAAAACAAGGCAACCGAAATAACTTAGGTTGTGCATTTATTGCAAAATGGAATTAGGTTTTGCGCAGAAATAAAAGGGTTCTTTGGTTCATCATTTGCACATTTGCATTCGAAAAAAAGTGAGAAGGAGCTCTGCAACAAGTTATCTCAAACCTCTCAAAGATCAACCGCAGAAGTCGATTCATCCAAGCAACTCGATCTGGGTCATATTGTGAACCCTAGAAGCGTAAGATGTATTTTCTACTCTTGAAATCTCTCTCTGAATCTTTGAAAGATGGCTACTTTGAATGTTGTGAAGATCACTGATAGGCCATGCCCTAAATTCAAGAAACATCCCTATAAATCTCTGGAAGTTGATCCCCTAGGCGCACTTTCTAGCATTCTACATGGAGTTCTGCATGTAGAGGATATTAGGGTTTACATACACACAAACATTGAAGAATTTGGGGAATCCAAGCTAATGGATATCTATCACAATTAGTTAATAGATGATTCTTTTGAATGCAAACCTCAGTACAAGGCTATCTGGGACAAGCATTTCAGTCAGTGCATCCATTTCCCTTGTTTTGTAGAAGATGAGTGGGTCCAGTATGTTTTGAGCAGAGTGCATGATAAGTTCATATGGTTGAATAGACCATTTAAGATCACAAAAGATGCTATTAGGGCAGTAACCAGTTTGCACTCATCCAGAGGGTTACCTGTTCTCAAATCGGTCAAAAACCAAACTGTGAGTGAGGCTACCGAATCAAAATTTGACAAGAGAGCAATGACAATAGAAGATATCACTGATCCAGATATCAAGTTTGCCTCCATGGTAATTGGTTACAAGATATATCACTCCAGCAGGGAAAATTCAATACCCGGAACTGCAATTTACACTGCTTATCAGATGTTAAGGGAGAATGCAAATTATGATCTTTGTGAGCTTCTTCTAAGCCAACTATTGGAAAACCTACAAAAGATCAAGAAGGACAATAAAAACTCATTCAAGTATGGTGGGCTAATACTGTGTTTGTTCTTTTACTTTATGAATGAGCTTCCCGGATCCAGTGGTTGGATATGGCAAAATGACAGACCAGTAGCCATACAAATTAGAGATTATTTTCATGGAATTGGTGATGCCAAGGCACATAATACAACACTTTGGGGCTACTTCAAGAACTTTCAGAGTATGATGAAAGCCAGAGAGAGAATTCCCCAGTCACTAGTTGAAAAGTATAAGGATACAGTATGCTTTATGGTAGAAATTGATCAATGCCTAATGGAGGCAGTGGAGCCAAGGATAGTCTAGATCATGCCAATGGGGTATGAGGTTGATGAGAAAATCCTAGAATTACATATCCAACATTTGCTGAGTCAGCCCAAGGACCCTAAGGCTAAAAGGTTTGGTACCTACCAAGAGCTGAGTGTAAAAGTTCATGTTGAACTAAGACAGCCTAAGATCAAGAGAAAAGTGAGGAGGGAAGTAGAAGAATTTGCCAAGAGGCATGGAATTTTAAAGGAGGCACTTGATGCAAACAGAGAGAAGTGTTGGCAAGAGACACATTGTGGCTTCATGATTATTGTCATTGATGGCAACAAAGTTCATCCCACACATCCGCAAGACATGGTGTGCCTTTACAAGAAGTCAAATTGAAGAGTGTTGTGGTCCGGTAAGCAAGAACAAAGCATGTGGCAAGGTCCGACAGTCAGGTCTGGATCTCTCAAAGGAAGTATCTTAGTAAAGTACAGACTTGGGGAAGTCAAGAGGAGTACCTTGACTGATACATTCCAGATATTGAGCCTCCGGTGATAAAAGAGTGAATAGATATGAGCACCTAAGTAATGGGTTCCTGTTTGGCAGAGTTGATAGAGGAAGAACTGGCCGGCAGAGTATCAGACCTTAATTCAGATGAGTTGTTGATAGTGATCAAGTTTCTTAAGGTATCATTCATGATTGGCCGACATGATTGATGACTTCTATAAGTATCTCCTTGATATGCATCACTTGATAAGTAAGGATTCAGCCAAGAGATCAGAGTTTGGATAAATATTGACTATTTCGGATGCCGACTAGAAAGTGGATGAAATCCTTGGTGCGGATATATATACCAGATTAATTTCGGTATGAAGGTGTGTGTTGAATATTGTGTTGTGCGAATAAAAGCAGAAGAGTAGTGTGAAAGTGGTAAGACAAGTCTGGTATGTGACAAGACAGCAGGATCAAAGAAGAGGAAGAATGAAGTGCAGTAGATTAGTGTATTGAGCCTAACTGGAACTAAACCTCAGCATATGTGGATACTTCTCATCAGTTCAAGTATCTTGTTACTCTTCTTACAACTTGTAGACAGTGAATCTCTTGTAGGCAGTGAGCCTCTTGTGAGCAGTGTGCTCGGGGCAGTGTGCCCTAATTGGCAAGTGTCATTTTGTATTTATATTCTTCTAATAGAGAATACATTCTTGGGTTAATCACCTTGTAGTTTTCTCCCTTAATAGGGTTTCCACGTCAAAAATATTGTGTCATGTGTACTGAGTTTATTTCTGCTTTCATGTTCATTTAAGCTTATGTGTTTTGATACTGTACTAGTTGCTAAAGAAGAACAGAAAGTTAAATTAATTAAGATAATTGATTCACCCCCCTCTCAGTTATCAACAAGAAGATGGAAAGGGAAGAGAAAGAAAGGCAAGAAACTGGAAAAGAAAGTGCTCTGGTGTAAGCCCCTTCTCGAACTAGATCCTCTAAGAGCTCTGCACCTACCACCTCTAAGAGCCAAAAGGCATCAAAACTGGAAGCCCAGACATCCAGAAAAGGAGAGAAGAGGACAAAGAAAAAGGCAACAAGATCCTATACAAGTTAGAAGGATGATGAAGAAACTGAAACTGATGAGGAAGTCAAGAAAATAAGGAAGAAGAAGAAAACAACCGGTGAACCCTCTACTGGTCAAGGCAAAGAAGAGAAGGCAGAGGAATTTGTTGAAAAGCCTACTCTCCGCATTGATGATATCATCAAATCAGTCACTATGGATGGGAACCTAAAACCAATGACTGAGTTCTATGATCAGTATAATGAAGCTGACCAGAAGATCTTGCAAGAAGCTACAGTCAGGTATCTAAATATCTATAATAAGGCATTTATTGAAATCATATCTCTAATTCCCAAAAGCCTAGAGAAGGAACTAGAAATAAGGAAGAACAATGCCAAGGCAAAGGACCTTGAGATTCAGGAACAAATAGCTATTCAGCTCTATCCTTCAATCACTTAGAAACAAATGAATATTATCTTCAAAGATTGCAAGGATGAGTTTCAGAGCAAAGCTAGAATGAATCAGCTTATGGTTGGAGAGACTGACAAAGTGGCAAAAGAAACAGAAGACATCCTCCAGAATGCATATAAAAGATCAATATTCCTATTATAAAGGACTTAGATGATGAACCCTCTGCCATGGATGACAAAGGAGAATCTACTGAGTCAGTTGCAGAAGAGACAAGTAAAGAGAAAGCTAAGGACTTAGATTCCTCTATTCCAAAAGAGGAAGTTCATGGAGAAGCAGACACCTCTCTTTTAGATCCCCCTGCAGACTTCAGAATTGAAGGAAAAGAAAGAAAAGAAGAGAACATCAATCAAGGAGAAGAAGTGAAGGGAAGAAAAGAAGGTCAGACTGAGAAGAACACAAGTGACAGTGCTGAGGCTGTAGAAGGGAATAAAACTCTATCTCTGGCAAGAGACACTATAGAAGCAGTCAAAGACTTCTTGACAAAAGAAATGATGGAATTGGATGAACCAGAGCTACTTCAAGGGCCATTCAATTTTGATTCTCTCTCTCTGGTCTAGACAATGAAGGTAGCATCTTTTGCTCAAGCCAAAGCAAAAGAAAAGCTTCTGAAGTCTCACATGGAAGATTGTGAGCTAAAGAGATTGCATCTGGTGTGCTAGAGAAAATCATGCCAACCTTCCAAAAGGATTCTTTGGCCTCCACATTCAGTAATCTAAAGTCTCTTGTTAACTTTGTTAATACACATTTTGACTCTTTAGAGAAAGCAGCAGAAGAGAAAGTCTGGAAAGAATTTTTGGGTAAAAGATTCTCTGAAGTACAGGGGTACATAGCAAATGATAGGAGAAATCTGAATATTAGAATAAAGAGCTTAGAAAATGCTCTTAAATATGGCGGAGATATATATAAATTTTGTCTATCCTGGTCTAAAGTAACAATGGATATTGAGAAGAAAGTGGAAGAACAAGAGGGAAAACTTTCAAGTATATCTCAGAATTTTGATCCTCTCACCTTTTCCATAATAAATCAAGAGTGTCAGACTATTGTAGTCATAAATGAAATAAAGAAGCTTGAGAAGGAGAAGAAAAACATAATAAGCAGGTTAAGTGAACTTAGAGGGATGATTATCCCTAAATTAGAGGCCATGCATGAGGCCTTAACCGATGCTCAGACCACAGACTGGACCAGTGATCTGACAGATCTAAAGAGGGCAGAAGCTTTTGCATTCCTGTTGAGTGGTCACATCTCCATTTTGGACAGGATGAAGCAGAGTTGGGCAACAGAATTCATTTAGTTGAAGACAACTTTTGCAGATATACTCTAGTTTATGTAAGTATAGCATGTATAAATACTCATGTGGCTAAGTATAGTTGGATTTTTTTTAGGAATTTTGGTGTGTGGATTCTACCCTTTGCCATTGATGTCAAAGGGGGAGTGAGTAGTAGTGAAAAATGTGAAATCTAGCTAAGGGGGAGCTTCGGTAAAATATACATTAGAACATAGCATCAGCCAAGGGGGAGTGTAGTGTGACACTTAGTCATTTTTCACTAAGTGTTGCCATCAATGCCAAAGTGGGAGATTGTTGGCAAGAGACACTGTGTGGCTTCATGAGTGTTGTCATTGATGGCAACAAAGTTCATCCCACACATCCGTAGGACATGGTGTGTCTATACCGGAAGTCAGATTGAAGAGTATTTTGGTCCGGTGACCAAGAACAAAGCATGCAGCAAGGTCCAACAATCAGGTCCGGATCTCTTAGAGGAAGTATCTTAGTAAAGTGCAGACTTGGGGAAGTCAAGAGGAGTACCTTGACTCATAGATTCCAAGGATTGAGCCTCTGGTGATGAAAGAGTGAAGAGATATGAGCACCTAAGTATTGGGTTCCTGTTTGACAGAGTAGATAGAGGAAGAACTGACCAGCAGAGCATCAGACCTTAATCCAGATGAGATATTGATGGTGATCAAGGTTATTAAGGTATCATTCATGATTAACTGACATGATTGATGACTTCTCTAAGCATCTCTTTGATATGCATCACTTAGTAAGCATGGATTCAGCCGACAGGCCAGAGTTTGGAAATAGCTTGAGTCTTTCGAATGCCAACTAGAAAGATGATTGGAATCATTGATGCAGATATATATACCAGATTGATTTCAGTATGAAGGTGTGTGTGGTGTATTGTGAAGTGCAAAGAAAAGAAGATAGTAGTGTGAAGACAATAATACGGGTCCGGTATGTGACAGGACAACAGTACCAAAGAAGAGGAAGGATGAAGTGCAGTAGATCAGTGTATTGAGCCTAACCGGAACTGAACCTCAGCATATGTGGATGCTTCTCATCAATTCAAGTATCTTGTTACTTTCCTTATACTTTGTAGACAGTGAGTCTCTTGTAGGCAGTGAGCCGCTTGTGAGCAGTGTGCTTGGGCAGTGAGCCCTAATTAGCAAGTGCCATTTTGTACTTCTATTCTTTTAACAGAGAATACAATCTTGGGTTAGTCACCCTGTGGTTTTTCCCTTAACAGGGTTTTCCACATCAAAATCATTGTGTTATGTGTATTGATTTTGTTTCTTCTTTCATGGTTATGGATGCTTACTTGTTTTGATGCTGCACTAGTTATTAAAGAAGAACAGAAAGTTAAATTAATTAAGATAACTAATTCACCCCCCCTCTTAGTTATCAACACATAAAACTTGTTTCATCTGTCCATGGGGCACCTACTGCTGGGTGGTCATGCCTTTTAGCCTCAAGAATGTAGGTACAACTTACCAATGAGCTATGACTGTTATTTTCCATGATCTCTTCCATACCATCATGGAAGATTATGTCGATGACATCTTGGGAAAGTCTAAAACAAGAGAATGTTGGGAATTAAGGTATCTCAACCTTTGAAAATTCCTAGCATTATTTATTTATTTGTATATTAATTTATTGCCTAATGTTGTAATTACTTGCACATTTAGTTTGGTCACTTAGTTGAGGTGGCACGGTGACATGTCATCTTACTTGGAATGTGACTTGGATGGTCAAGTCAAGCCTACATGGATTTGGGCATCCCATTTGAGGGGGCACTAATATGCCATGTGTTAGCATCTTGTGGTGTGTGGAAGACAATATTCTATATGACAGAATCTATGACGCGTAAGAGCCAAGTTTGGAGATTCCTATGACAAGTGATGACAAGTGTCGCTGAGAATCTTTGCATGAGGGAAAGGCATATTTGGGAAAGGGCTATGACATGTTGTAAGAGGAATATTCTATATTTAGCATTGTATGACAGATTCTCTTACAACATTAAAGGTTGTTATCTTGGGAAAATCTATGACAACTGTAAGATGCGTAAGAGCATCCATCATAGTCTATTTTTAGCCTGAAGCACTCCATATTGGGAAAGTCAAATCTGTCATGTATGACAGATGTAAGGGATGTATTTGCAGCAAGGACAAGTGTCCTTTGATGTAAGATAATGGCCATGTGGCCAAGGTGGACACCTATCCCAAGATGCTCCCAATATTTGCCTTGTAATCTCTATATACTGCATAGTTTGGAGTTGTAGTTGTATAGTGTTTTTACAGGTACTATTATGCTGCCAGAATAACTCCACTATAATCAACATTTGAAGACTCTTGAAAGAAATTGCATTGAAAGTGTATTGTAAATTGTAACTATTTTAGATAATACATTGTACATGTTTTAGAGTGTGGGGTTTTTCACCTGAAAAAGGTTTTCTCCACGTACATCTTGTGTCTACTTCTCTCTGTCTACATTCTTGTTTTGTGTTTGCTGCTATAATATCTCTAATATAATTTCATATTGTTGCAATTGTAAAGGTTAAAATGAATTTGTATACCTCTCCCCTCATTAGATTAGTTTAGGAAGCAATTTCCACACACCTAGCTTCCTTTCAGTTGGTATCAGAGCCTGGCTAGTTTTGATCCTAGCTGTTGGGTAGGGGTTTTTTGTACTGATCTTAGATTGAGTGGGAGTCTATGCAGAGTATTCTGTAATCTTGTTACAGGAAGGAGATGGCAGGCACATCTGGAAGAGTAGAGGTTGAAAAGTTTAATGGCAGCAATTTCAAATTGTGGAAACTCAAAATGAAAGACATGCTCATTGATAGAGAGCTATGGGAAGTAATTTCCAGTGTAAAACTAGTGGCAATGTCCCAAGATGATTGGGATCTCAAAGATTGTAAAGCCAAGGGTCTTGTGAGACTCTGTTTGGCTGATTCTATCTTGTTAAATGTTTATGAAGAGAAAATTGCAAAGGAGCTGTGGAAGAAACTTGGTGATGTTTATCAGGCTAAGTCATTGGTAAACAAGTTATTCCCATGGAAGAAGCTATATTCTCCAAGGATGGAAGATGGAGGATCTGTTGCTGATCACATGAATGTATTTAACATGTTAGTTGCACAATTGATATCCATTGGTGTGAAGATGGAGGAGGAGGATCAGTGTATGACTTTGCTTTGTTCTTTACCAGATTCGTGGGACCATCTTGTTATGGCCATTAGGAGTACTACATCCACTTTCAAAATGGATAAAGTGGTGTCTTTAGTGTTATTTGAAGAGATGCAGAGAAAATCATCCGAGTTGGCCAAAGAAGCTCTTACGGTTCATGGAAGACCCAAGGAGAAAGGGGAAAAGAAGGACAAGAAAGCTGAGAAGGGTAGATCCAAATCTTGTGGGAGATCCAAATCTCCTAGAAAGTCCAAGGCTCTCTGTTGGAACTATTGTAAAATTGGGCATTTCTGAAAGGAATGCAAAGAGGAAAAGAAAAAGAAAAAAAAGAATGTCCCAGACTGAGATTCTAACAAGTCACAAGATGATGGTGATGCCTTCATCATAGCCCTGGCCACCTATGTATCTGATGATGTGTGGTTGATTAATTCTAGTGCATCATTCTACATGACCTCGCATTGAAGCTGGTTCATGAAGTATGAAGAGTTCGATGGTGGAAGAGTGTACTTGGGTGATGATTCTCATCTAAAGATTAGTGGTCATGGAAGAGTCTCAATCTGATTCCCTAATGGATGAGTGAAGGGGATCACTGGGGTCATGCACATCCCAGGCTTGGCACGAAACCTACTTTCTGTAAGTAAGTTGAATGATGCAGGTGTGCAGGTTGTCTTTTTAAAGGACGGATGCAAGATGACTAGATTATGTATGGTGCTTGTGAAGGGTACTTGGAGAGGTACTCTATTTCAGCTAGAGGCATGCACTTTACAGTGCAATAGTTCTTCTTGTTAGTGTAGGTTTTTATTTCCTAGTTGGGTTGTCTATTTTTCCCTATACTCCTAGGTTTTTCCTACACTTCTATTAATTTCGCTTAGGTTAATAAAGCATGTCTTATTAGGTGAGTGGTTGCAAGGTGTCACCTTCCTACATGTGAGCATCTATTAGCTATCTTAGGAAGATACTTTGCTATCTTTAGTCTGATAGATGGTTGCTCCCGATTGGTCGGTGTTGCCACCTCCTCCCTCTCCCTGGTCTATATAAGCATGTTACCTGGATTATATTTTGTATCTCTTGCTTTTACATCCTCTTAATGCTATTTTGCTTCTAGCATTTGTGTTACTCTCTTGGAGACTAACTCTATGTTGCTATTTTGATTTTGTATCATTTGCATTCATAGTTTAATATCTATTCATTTGTACTAGTTTTCTGGGTTAATAATCTTTTCAGATTCTAACATGGTATTAGAGCATTTCTATGTGGAAGGATAGATTTTAGTTTTCTTATTTGAGAGATTCAGGGGGGGCTAATTAAGCTTATTGTAGTTTTTTTAAAAACTCAGTATGCTCTTCTCTTGCATCTTCGGATGATCTGGAGAATCAAAAAAGTTTGACGAAAATATTTTAATCTCTGGGGTTTGCACAAGTGTTTTATGAAATATGGGTGATTGCAGGATTTCTGGTTATACTAGTAGTCCAACATGTCCAAGAGGCTTGATAAAGTTAGATTTGGCTTTCGTTCCACCAAAATTAGAGATCGTCAGACACAGTTGTGGAACCAGGATTTCAAGCTTAAATCTAACAACCAACTTGCATATTTGGTGTTTTCAATCAATATTGCAGGTTCTAGCATGCCTTTCTTGTTTTAGGTAGCTGATTTAGCCTTTGCATGCCATTTTTTTGGTTGGTAAAGACATTATGTTTACATTGGATCAACATCTTCTGTACATCAGCAAGAAAAACACCTTTTGGGTTTTGTTCACAGCATAGAAAAACCATCTGGGTATGTTTTATCTTTTGCATGCAACTCATATATTTTTCAGAAATGAACTTAGAAAGCTATAGCAGGACCCCTCTCCATTGGCAATTGCAGATTTGAAGGCAGTTTTAAAATAATTTGTTCTTGCTCATACAGACTCCATTTCTCGAGATTTTTTTTTTTTTTGGTTATTTTTTTGTGCTCTATGCACTAGTACAGATACTTTTTGATTTTGATATAGAAAATTTCTAGAAATTACAGATTCTCACATGTGACATTATACAGTTCTTATTTTTGGAACTTCGGAGGATCATAACTTTCACATACGACCTCGTATCGAGGTGATTCTTTTTTTGAAAGTGCATCATTTTTTGAGTAGATCATAGTGGTGCTATTAGTTTTGCTTGCTCAGTTCTAGTACTATGTTGGCAAGAGACACTGTTTCACATTGATAGGTGTTGTCATTGATGGCAACTAAGATCATCCCAATCATCTGCATAACACAATTTGTTCATACCAGAAGTCAGAATTAGAATTTATCTAAGTCCAGGCAGTTAGGAATAGAACAGGTAACAGTGTATGGTATCTTGGTCCAGATCTCTCTGGTGGAAAGGCATGGTTTGTTGTGGATCTAAGGTAGTTGAAAGCATTGTCAAGACACTCTAAATCTAGAGTTTTGTCCTTTGGTGATGAAGGACTCAAAAAATATTAGTTTCTGAGTATCGGGTTTCAGTTTGACATAATAGACAGTAGAAGAACAGGCTGACCTTGTGAATGATCTAAATTTTGGATGTATAGAAGTTGTTTATTGGGCAATTGGTGATGATCAATGATGGTAGCCAACATTATTGATGACTTACGAGTGCAAGTTTTGGTCCGCATCTCATATTATGTATGGATCTAGCCGACAGAGTAGAGTACTCAACAAAGTTCTATATGTTCTTGAAGCCAACTAGTAAAATGATTGTAGATCATGCTACGGATATATATAGCCAATGGAATTGGATGATTTTGTATGTGTGGTGTGCGAAAAAGGTGTAAATGTGACAAGAGCAGAAATCTAAGGTGCGAATGAAGGCATAACAGTAAGAAAAGCAGAGCAAAGATGAAATGTGTAAGATCAGTTTTTGCACTTAATCAGAACTGAAACTCTTGGATGGGTAGATGCTATTTATCAGTTCAAAATTTGTGCTATTCTCTTGTAATCTTTCTATAGGCAGTGAGCCCGAATGCATGTGCATTCCCATTTGTAAAATACTTTTAACAAGGTATTATTTTTTGTGGGTTAATCCCCACCATTGTTTTTCCCTTAATCGGGTTTCCACGTTAAAAATCTTGGTGTCAAGTGTGTTCTTGTGTTTCTACTCTTACACTTATGATTATTGTTTTCATGATTAAGTTATTGAATTGTTATTAAGTGGTAAAAGAAAGAATTAACTACAGTAAGTTCCAAAGTTTTGAGAAAATTGATTTGCCCCCCCCTCTTAATTGTCTATCCTATTTCAAACAATTGGTATCAGAGCAAGGTTCCTTTGAGAAGCCTAACAACTTGAGGAAAATATCTTGGAAGAAGTTTTAATGGGTTCACTCAAAGATCAACTTCAGTTGGCCCTAGAAGAGCTTGTTCAATCTAAAATAGAAATTAGTAATCTGAGAGGTGAACTTAAAGATGCTGATGATACCATTGAAATGTTTAAATATAAATAAAGAAATCTATGCAAAGGAAAAAGGAGCTACTTCTGTAGCTATCCAGTTTACCTGAAGAAAATGGCATGAATGAAACTTTGGAAGAAAAGACAAAGGAATGTGAGAAGCTGTCAAAAGAAGTTATTATTCTCAAAATTGAAATGGAATCTGGGGTGATGAGGCAAACCAATGAAAGTGAAGATAGGAAGAAAATTGAAGAAGATCTAAATCAAAAACTAAAAGAAAAAACTAAAGAATGCTACAAATTGGATAGAATAGCTGGCCATCTAGAGTCTGATCTACAAGAAAGTAGAGACAATGAGAGAGAACTAGAAAGGCAAATTGTCATTCTTAGACATGACCTAGAAGTTGCAAATGAATTTAAGGAGAAGTTCAAGATAATATCAACAAAACTTGAAGAACTGCTTGAAGGACAGAAAAAGGTTGATGACAAGCATGGTCTTGGATATGAGAAAGGTGAAAGCTTTAGATCTAGACAAAGAAATTTTCAACCTAGGAATGGGAGAAATAGGACTAGAAAACCTCTGATAAGACAGCCTAATGCTCAAAGATATCCATCATTTAATGGAAATTGTTTCAATTGCAACAAATTTGGTCATAGAGCTACTCAGTGTAGAAGCAGAGTAAGTTAAAATGGTCCATCCTTCTTCAGTCAATGTTTCAAGTGTAAGAGGTATGGTCATAGATCAAATGAATGCAGAAGTATGATAATGAATAATGATAATAATAGAGGAATTGGCAATTCCTTCAATGGTTATTGTTTTTCTTGCAATGGGTTTGGACACATGGCTAATCAGTGCATATTAAGAGGAAATCAAGTTTATACAAAATGAAATGTTGTGTGCTTTAATTGCAATTAGTCTGGTCATATTGCAAGATTCTACAAAAGTAGGAACAATGGAAGAAGAGGTCTGGTAAATAGAAAACTGGATGAGCAGAGACAAGACAAAGGCAAAGAAAAAATTAATGTGAATGAGACTCAGAATGAAATAAACAAAACATGGGTCAAGAAAACAATTATAAATGACAGTATGGGATCCGCACCAGAATTTGGTGCTGAAAATTCCTCCAGGAATTGATTTGGGAGCCTTGGCTTAGGGGGAGCAGCATTGTAAATCAAATTCCCCTAGCTAGCAAGTAAGTGCCTAAATCTAGCATAGTAAGTGTTATGGGTAAAAGTGGTAAATATCATAAATTAATATCAAACCCAAAAAAACACAATAGAATATGCAAATAACAAAGCTTTAAATTAAGATAGTAAACCTTACAACTTTGTTATCCCATGGCTTCCATTGCTCGCCTAGTCTTGATCGATCTTTGTTGTGAAGACTGTGGCCCTTAGGAAACACAATTCCTTCCACTTCTTCAAGATAGCGATAGAGAGGTGGTTAGGATACTTTGTAGAGAAGATGAGCTTCAATACATTGAATAATGGATATGAACTATGAGAATGTGTGGGTGCTAAAGGTGCACTATGGATTCTACAACATAAGTTTACTTGAAAGCATATGATCTAGAAATGGAAGAAGAAGGTTGTATTTATAGACTCATGAGAGAGAGGATCAATGGTGTAGAAGAAATAAGATCAATGGTTGAGAAACCTTGAGAGAATGTGCACAAATAGAAAGAAGACAAGTGTCATAGAAAAAGCTATTCTCTTTGAGTTAATTGCTTTCATGACAAAGACAAGATTTGCTTTCACAAAATTAGAATGTTTTATTCTAATATGAGAGTTGTTGATAAAAACAAGATTGTTTAAATCAAAAACTTAGCTTTTGCTTTTGCATGACAAGGAAGATTTATTTTTAGAAGATTTGGAAGATAAGAAAGCGAATTAAATAAATAAATTTATTTAATTACTTGCACATGATTTGGAAGAATAAATAAAATATTTAATTATATTTTATTTTTGGAGAGTGAGAGGATTTAAATAAATTTAAATGATTTATTTAAATTTGGAAGAATAGATGACTTAATTAAATAATTTTAAATTATTTAATTGTTTGGAAGAATTTAAATTAAATAAAGGATTTTTATTTAATTTCGACTTTAGAAGAAGTAATTAAATATTTTGATATTTAATTAATTTAGAGGAATATGAATCAAATAAATAAATTTAATTATTTATTTATTGATAGAGGAAATAGACTTAAATAAATATTAAAAATATTTATTTGGATAGAGTCATGTCATTTTTAGTTGTATACATTTTGCCCCTCTTTGAAGCAATGTGTTTTATCACATTGTTTCAAAGAATAAGATTGTTTGAGAATGATACATGCCCCAGTTTGCCCTTGGTACAAGTTTAACGATAGGATGCCCCCTCGGGAGATTGGACGGGGAGAAGGCACGAGATGAACAATCTCACGATGAAGAAGGTGAAAGACAGGTTAGGATGAAGAAAAATGGGTTATGGTTCGGGGGAATGGGAAGAAACAGGTTTGAGAAGTAGTCAGAATTGCCACATAGTCAGTTATGGTTCACTTGCTATATATAGGAGCTGGGTCCACAAGTTTTATTCATTTGCACACTTGTCTTTAGGTGATTTGTCTTTGAGAGCTTAGGAGAGCAAAGGATCTAGAGCAGTCGACAGAAATATGGATATTCCACACGAGAAGCATCACTTTGAGTGAGTCCGACGGTTCGGGCTGCCAGTTGAGGCAGGACCACCGGTATGTAGTTTGACAAAACCTTCCTAGGGTCATTAATTAGGCCAATAAATGCTAGGGAAAGTTTAGGGTTTTAGATGCGTCACTCTGTAGTTCAGTGCATACGCCATACGAAACCACACATATGATATGCTTCAACGCATTTGAGATACGTTATGACACATTTAAAATTTCTCTGCATTTATGCTGGGAGTCAGCGCATGTGTGCAAGGTCTGCACATTCGGTATGGGATGCCACATGTGCGATGTCTTGCTGTACATGCATACAAAGATGCACATGTGTTTTGGAACTGCACATATGCTCATTCTTGCGGTGCATTCATTGAGAAGTTGCACATTTGATATGGACCAACACATTTGCACTAGGGTGTCAGCTGACTTGAAGAAATTGACTCAATTGGCATCTTGATCGATGCGTCAATTGATAAGCGATCTTTGAGATTTCCAAAATCTAGTCAAGAGATGATATGTTGTGTTGATCAATTTGATATGTTAAGTAAGTGATAAGATAGTTTAGATACTTTGAGCAGGTTTGTAGTTTTTGGTTGATGCATTTTGTTGTGCTTGAATGTAGGACATTCACAATATTCTGATGTCATGGGAGTAGTTCCCTATGCTTATGCTACAGAATTACATGCTTACAGAGACTGATAGAATGGCTCTCAGGTCGATGGGTCTAGATTTTGTGTACTTTATGCCTAAGGTTCAGGCAAACCTTGGTTTACTAACAGTAGTTGTGGAGAGGTTTCATAGAGAGGATGGAACTTTTCATCTGCTGACTGGGGAGATGGTGATTACCCTTGAGGACGTGTATAGGATTCTGCATTTGCCCATCCAGGGTGAGCTGGTAGAGTACAATTCGTAGCATGATGCTGGCCTGGCAGAGTGCAGGCATATTTTTGATGATCCTGAGTTAGAGGACCAGGTGATATCTTGACAAGATATTTATGATTATTATGACTACTTCCCAGGTATCGTGGTTGGATTGATCGGTGGCGTTGTATGCCCAGATAGGAGGTCTCATGGGTTCCCCATTGGATGGGGTAGGACATTAGAGAGGATGGTCATGGAGGGCACCTGCTTTACGTGGGGTGTATGTGTGTTGGCCCATTTATATCATGATATGCATTAGGTGGTATACCACAGGGGTGCTAGCTTATCGACATGGGTGTCATTGCTTCAGTTTTGGCTATGGGAGCACATTGCTATCACATGATCAATATGTATCTTTCACAAGCAGATAGGTGAGCCTTATAGCTATGGATACACAAGTGTGATTTCCCAGCACAAGCTAGGAAAGCTTGAGTACTGGCGGCATGCATTGGATAATGTAGATGTAATTATTTGGCATCCTTACATAGACTGTGAGCCATGGGAGGATGAGGATGACAAGTTGCCGTATTGTTTTCAGACATGGTGGCTTATCGGGAGGACCCGGTATATACTAGAGAGATAGATAATTAGCAGGGTACAGGGTATGCCACAGGGGCAAGCCCAGTTTGCGAGGACTCATACAGAGTAGTTGAGGTGGGGCCCAGTCGCATCCTATGAGGAGGCTTTAGCAGACTTTCAATAGATTCCTTATGCAGCTTGGCCTATGAGGAGGGATATAGTTGACGCAAGGATGACTCCTGACTATGAGGAGTGGTTTGTTGCTCATCCATTTCCTAGATATTTAGGACTTGGAGAGTTGGTTCCTCACTTGGATGAGGAGGATTCAGATGATGAGGACAGAGAAGGTAGGAGGAGGAGATGGAGGAGAGGGAGAGGGGGAGATGGGGGAGATGGAGGAGGTGGAGGAGGTGGGGGAGATGGAGGAGGTGGCAAACAGAGATAGAGGAGGAGATCTGAGGAGGGACCTTCTGGAAAGCAGTAGGTTGTACAACCACAAGTTGTACAGTAGGTGCAGATGCCACCACCACGGTAAGTGGTTCAGCAAGTACAATGACAATAGTGCCTCAACAATAGGTGCCTCAGCAATAGGTGCCATAGGTTCCTCAGGGTCCTATTCAACCAGATGTACTACAGTAGGCTATTGTGACATTGAGGGGGCAGGTTAGACAGCTGAGGGCAGAGCTCAGGATGGCAGAGGCCTAGAGAGATGCAGATGCGAGAGTTATCTCAAACCTCACTAGAGAGAGCGACTTAGCCTTGGAAAGGGTGCGAGCCATCAGAGTAGAGAGAGACACAGTAGTGGCAGCCCTAGGTACAGATGGTACCACTAGCTTCTTGGTTACATAGGTACAATAGGCACAGACACAACTTGCATAGGTATAGGCACAACTAGCACATGTATAGGGGTAGCTAACACAGGTACAGGGTGAGCCTACCAGAGCACAAGCTCAGACGTAGTATTACCAAGGGTTGTATCATGGGGCAGTGCCAACTGACTAGAGGGCATCGAGTTACAGGAGCTAGTCTGTGGCTTCACAGAGGGCAGGGGCTTCATGATCAGGAGTCTCAGTGAGGGGCCCAAAGTAGTTAGGGGCTAGAGAGGATAGTGCAAGGAGAAGTGCTCCACGACAGTAGGGCTAGCTGTTAGACTTGTACCAGTTTTGGTTTATGTATTCATTTTTTTATGGCTTATAGATAGCCTGATTTGTATACATTTTGTTTTTACTTAGCACTGAGACATGTATCATTTTACTTAGTGATGTATACACTTTATTTGACACTGACTTATGGATGACATACATTTGATATATTGCACATTTGGACATGTTTACATTTATCTATGTGATGATGCAGCTATTGATCTCTATATGTAGTTTTTTATGCTATATGTCATGGATGCATTCTATCTAATGATGTTTCACATGTGATGCAGACTTTTATTTATGTCTATATGATGTTATGTGATGTTTTTCTATGGATGTATGTTACTTGATGTCTATACGACCTAATGCAGTCTTTAGATGTTTTCTTTGATGTTCTACTATGCAAATGTAAGATGCTTAGTGATATGATGATGCAAATTATGCTATGATCTATATGCCTATGTTTTTGATTTTTCTGTTCAATGGTATGCTGATGAAAATGTACATGTATGACCTGATGTACCTATTATGTATGCAAATTATTTAATCATGTTAATGACTATCTCATGTGATATGTTATGCAAACTATGCTATGTTTTTGTTTATGTCCAAATGTACTCAATCGATAGTGATAGATAGAAGAAAGTGAATGAAAGGGTCACATGCTTTTAAACATTGATTCTCTATAGGAATTTCTTATTGCATGGGATATGGATATGGATATGAGATATAATTGAAAACATTATGGATATGGATATTTTCCATCTTGATATTGCAAGTATTTTGAAGTGCTTTATTTCATCATTGGGCGTTTATTATGTTGTAAGAAAATACAAGCATCTAGGTATAATTAAACCAGGATGACCTGAGTATTACTCACATGGATTTTGATATAGCAAGTTCATACAAGCATCTAGTCAAAATTGAATCTAGATGACCTGAGTATTTCTTGCATTTCAACAGACAAGGATTGCCCCTTTTCATGTTTAGACCTCAGAAGTCCTCGATGATCTTTTCTTGATCATGTCATTAGACAAAAACCATCACAGTACTAAAGATTAAATCACAAATAGAAGAAAAAGAAAAATGATTATGCCCCCATCATAGAATCTCTAGCTTTTGGCATCCTCGAGTAGCATAGAAAGACATAATAATGAAAACCAAGACTCTTTAACTTAACCTGTTCACAAAACATTCTTGCATTAGAAGTGCTTTCTTGCCATAGTATTGATAAAATCATCTTGATGTGTTTTGGTCCTGGTTTGTTTTGCTTTGGATAGGTTGATGCTTTTGTGTCAAGATTTTTTGTTTTGAAAGTGTGCTTTGTTGCGCGTGCATGTCTAGTGAAAGGTGTCCTTTGAGAACATGTGGCATTCAAGAATCTAATTCCGTAACCAGGTTGAAGACTTGCCCTCAGTTAGATAAAGGATCAACTTATTATGGATGAAATGACAAACAAAGATGAGGAAAACGGGCCCTAAGGGACTGACTTAGTGCCTCGAGGGCGTATTGCTAAATGGCCTTGCCTACATGATGATGCAGAGGCAATGTAGTTCAAGGTGAACTGGGTGGACCTAAGACCTAGGCAATAGGAACTGGTAGGGATTTAGATAGATAGAAGATAGACGACACGTGATGGAATGGATGAGAAGTGGAGTGGAGCCTTGGGGGCACATTGATAATGGCGTTGCCTACATGATAACTCAAAGGCGACGTAGTTCGACAATGGTTCAATGGATTGACATAAGACAGATGACCTAGGTGGACACAAGTCTAGATTGGTAGCATGATGGTAGAAAGTGATAAGGACAAGTGAATAACAAGCCACAGTAGGTACACATATATGAGTTGGGTGGATGTTGTTGGGAAGCACAAAATGAGGAACAAGGTTGAAAAAGATGGATAAGGCGGTTCATCACAAGGAGCGCCTGTTTACCAGGTTTTTACCACTTGCTTTTATTTGCACGAAAGCTAAGAGTACACATGATGCCTGTTTGCTAGGTTTTCACAATGGTACCTATCCAAGGCACCTGTTTGCCAGGTTTTCACCATTGGATGAGTTTTTTATTATTTTCCATTTTTTTTTCTATTTTTCCTTTTTTTTTTTGACTCCCTTGCATTGGGGTTTAGGTGTAGAACTTGCGAAGGTGCATGCTATTGATGGGATCAATGAATAGTTCACCTTCTGATGTAGCCAATTGATAAGCACCTGACCCATAGGTAGCAACAATGACATAGGGACCAAGCCAGTTGGGTTCAAATTTACCCTTCTTTTCCTGATCTTGCTAATTCCTAGGATTTTCCTTGATCACTAGATCACCAACATTGAATGCCCTGGGATGGACTCTGTTGAACATCCTTTGTTGATAAGCTTTGAGATGGTTAAAGGCCTGTTGCCTTCTCTCTTCTAGTAGTTCTAGGTCTTGTAGTCTAGATACTCAGTACTCTTCATCTGTTATGAGGCCTTTTAATGATACTCGCAAGGAAGGGATCTCAACTTCAATGGGCAAGATAGCTTCAGATCCGTAGACTAGGGAGTATGGTGTTGCACTTATGGGTGTGAGGATACTTGTGCAGTAGGCCCACATTGCAGGATTCAATTAGACATGCCAATCACAACTAGCATCATTGACAATCTTTTTCAGGATTTTTAAGATGGTTTTGTTTGATGCCTCCGCCTGGCCGTTTCCTTGGGGATAATATGGGGTGGAAAAGCAGTGTTGGATATGAAATTTGTCACACAATTCCTTGACATCCTAATTTTTGAATTGTTGACCATTATCAATGATGATGGATAAAGGAATGCCATAGCGACAAATGATATAGTTCAAGATAAAAGAGGTAATCTGTTTGCTTGTGACATTGGCAAGGGGTGTAACTTCAATCCACTTCGTAAAGTATCGATGGTGGTGATTATGAATTTATAGCCACTGGAGGATGGAGGGTGTATCTTGCCCACTAAGTCAAGTCCCCATTGACAGAAAGGCCAAGGAGTCAATAAAGGTTGTAACTCCTGTGCTGGTGCATGTATCGGGTTCCCATGGATTTGACATTTCTTGCACTTCTTGACAAAATGATAAGAATCCTTTTCCATTGTTGGCAGTAGTATCCCATGCGTATGAGTTTCTTGGCTAGGGTAGGACCACTAGAGTGGATCCTGTATATACTGTTGTGTAATTCATTTAGGGTAGTTTGATATTCCTCACTATCAAGACACCTAGGGAGAGTACCATCAAGACCATGTCGTTACAAGGTATTGGCGATAATAGCATAATGGGATGCTTGGCAAATGAAGGTTCTTTTTTGGTTACTTGAGAGATCAGGCAGTAGGATATTATCTTTGAGATAGGAAAAACTTTTCCATATAGGGGAGAGTCAGGTCCTACAATGTGGCAATTGATATGGGATTCAGGAGAATCGTATGTAGGATGTGAGACTAGTTCTACCAAGAAATCATAGTGTGATTGGTTTTCAGGTATGTCAAGGAGAGAGGCGATCGTTGCCATGGCATCAGCTGCTTTGTTCTCTATCCGTGGTATTTGCTTGAAAGAAATCTCAACAAAGTATTCCTTGAAGTCATCGATCATTCACTTGTATGGAATCAATTTCTCATCTTTTGTTTGGTAGTCGTCGTTCACCTGTTAATGACTAACTATGAGTCACCATATACTTGAAGTTTTGTGATGTTCCATTCAACTGCTAGCTTGATTCTGATGACTGGTGCTTCATACTCTGCCACATTGTTAGTACAAGGAAAGAGCAATTTGTATGACCTTGGAATGGTGTTTCCTTGAGGTGTGACCAATAAGATACCTACCCCTGATCCATGTTGAGTATAGGATCCATCAAAGTATAGTTTCCAGGTTGCTGTTGTTATGTGAAAGATAGAGTCATCTGGAAATTTGAAGTTCAAAGGATTATCATTTGTTAAATGTGCCTCTACTAGCTAATCTGCAAGTACTTGACCCTTTATTGCACGCCTGTCCACATACTCGATGTCGAACTCACTGAGAAGCATAACCCATTTGGACAATCTGCCTGTAAGAGCAACTTTATTGAGCAAATATTTTAGTGGATCAATTTTTTCTACTAGCTTGATGGAATGTGATAGCATGTAATGTCTCCATTTTTGTGATGCGAAGACTACCACGAGGCATGCTCTTTCGATTGGTGTATATTGTAGCTCATAACCAACCAATGTTCTGCTGATGTAGTAAATGGCTTGTTCTTTCCCTTCATAATTTTGTTGTGCCAGGAGAGCTCCCAGAGCTGTTGGTGTGGCGGAGATATAGAGTAATAGATGTTTACCCTAGATGGGTGGCATCAATACTGGTGGTGTCATGAGATACTCTTTCAGATGTTGAAATGCCTGTTTGCATGAATCATTCCATCTAAAAGGAATGCTATTATGTAGGAGATGTGTGAAAGGGTGGTACTTGTCTACCAATTGAGAAATGAACCTTTTGATGGACTGTAATTTTCTGTGTAAAGACCTCAATTGACTGATGTTTTTGGGTGGTGGCATTTCCATGATGGCCTTCACTTTAGATGGGTCCACCTTGATTCCATTTGCAGATACAATGTAACCTAGAAGATTTCCTGATGTGACTCCAAATATGCATTTCTTTGGGTTGAGGTACACATTGAACTGCTCCAATCTTGTGAAGATTTTGTCTAGTACTGCCATGTGTCCTTCTCTTGTGAGTGATTTGGCCAATACATCATCCACATAATCTTCCATTCTAGTGTGCATCATGTCATGAAAGATCGTGGTCATAGCTCTCTGATAGGTTGCCCCTACATTTTTCAATCTGAATGGCATGACACACCAAGAATAGGTGCCCCATGGACAGGTGAATATGGTCTTGTGTTGGTCCTCGGGTGCAATTTTGATCTGGTTGTATCCTGAGAAACCGTTAGTGACAACATAGAGTGTCCTGCCGTGAGATCTACAATGATGTCTATGTTTGGCAGTGGGAAATCATATTTTGGACAAGCCTTATTTAGGACTCTGAAGTCGTTACACAGTCAAACTCTTCCATCAAGTTTGGCAATAGGTACAATGTTGGAAATCCACTTAGGATAGTCTATTGGTTTGATGAACCCAACATCTAACAGTTTCTTTAATTCTTCTTTTCCCATGAGGGCAACCTGTGGGTCCATCTTTCTGAGTTTTTGCTTAATAGGTTTAGCTCCTGGAGCTAAGGACAAGTGATGCATTAGTAGATTTGGATCCAATCCTGGGATGTCCACATATGACCAAGAAAAGTTTATTTGTTTCCTTTTGAAGAATTCAGTGAACTCTGGTTTTTCCTGTGTAGTTAATGATTGTGTCATATGGATCATCTGTGGATTATCACCTATACTGACATTGATCTACTTCGTTGGTTCTATCAAGATCGATGATCTCTCCTAATGTGTTAGATTGGGGAGAGGGTCAAGCCTTTCATCCTTTGGCACCTCAGAGAGGTTTTCACCATTGGATACGCCTTTCATTTTTTTACTATTTTTGTGATCTAATACTGCTGCAGAGTGGTTTTCACCATTAGATCTTTCTTTCATTTTTATATTTTTGAGACTAAAAGGCTTGGCACTCTCTCCAAAATAGGCCTTGTCATTGAGTTCTATGGCATAGCTAGCCCTGTGATCCCCTGTGGGTATATGATCTCTAAGTTCCAGATAGTCTATGATGGCTTCATCATTTTGAAAGGTATTAAGCTCAAGGGGAGTGTCTTGTAAGTCCCAATCTACGAGTTTTGGATATACCAATGGTAAAGGGTCATTAAATTGGTCTGGTTTGAGGACATTGATGGTCAAAATGGAGGAGTTGAGGTGGTCATTATAAGCATTGACAATGCCCGCAATGGTACTCTCCAATAGTTGATCTATCAAGTTTGGTATCATTCTTTCCTCATGAATTTCACTATCGTTATTGTGCGAGTCAAATTCTAAAGGTCTAGCCCTTGGACTTTGTCCCTTATTTGCATGGGTAGGGACATACTCGTGGACCACATCAATGTCTTTTTAGTCACAAGATAGTTTAGAGAGACTATCCCATTCATACTCATTTGAGTCCATCTCACTCGATCCTTGCAGTCGGTGGATTTGATCCACTAGATTAGTAGTAGATGTTTCTGGTTGCTTGCCTTTATGCTTATATGTTCTGTTGGTTTTTGTTGTTCCAGTGTAACCTAGCCCTGTAGTGTCTCGGGCTATTAAGGTATGAGGTTGGATAGGTTTAGTGATACCTTCCTTTCTTAATCCGATGGGTCCATGACCTTCATACCCCATTCTTTGTAGCATTGTGAATCCTTGTCCATACTGCTAAGTTTGTATTGTGGATTGATGGTCTTGTTGTGTGTATAGGTTGTCTTCATCCTTATATAACCATTGAAGGATGTCCTTTTTGTCACTCTCATCTTCAAGGCTTCCTCTTTTGACAAATGGACCTTCGGTAGTTGCTATTTCTTTAGGTTTTCTCATGGAAGGCCTTCCATAGGATCTAGGAGAGATAGGAAGCTGTGATAAACAAAAGGATTGTGCAATTATATACTAACTGAGGCCCTTGTCTTTGACTTTGAAGTTAGCTTGAGGTGCCTTCGATGTTGAAGGGAGTGAAGTTGGGTTGACATGGGTTGAGGATGAAGTAGAGGCACGGTTATGGGGAATCACAACTTCTGGCTTAGATTGCATGGTGTTATAGTATTGAAACGGATTAGGATCACCTTGGATAGTGATTTCTTGGCCTTCAAAGGGAAATTTGAGACACTGGTGGTAGGTTGAAGATACTGCTTTCATAGCGTGTATCCAAGGTCTTCCAAGGAGAATGTTATATGCAAGCTCCATATCAAGGACTTGACATAATACATCCTTTACTATAGGTCCCACTCTAATAGGTAAAACGACCACTCCCTTTGTAGTTCTTTCCTCTTTATCATAAGCTTTGATGGTGATCTTTGTTTTAGGATTGATAGCCTTATCTGAAAACCCCAATGCAAGGATTAGCTTTAAAGTGCAAATATTTAAACTAGCCCCTCCATCAATTAGAACCCTCTTAATTTTGTGTTTGTGGATGAAGGTTTCAATGTGCAAAGAGGCATTATGTAGTTGAGTGGGAGACATATCATCCTTTTCAGTGAATGATAGGGAGTAAGGTGTGGTAATGTGACCTACCATGGTATGGAATTTCTCTTTTGTGAGGTTTGTTGGTATGGTGGCTTCAGAAAGAGCTTTGTCCAGTATGGCTCTGTGAGATGGAGACAAGCATAACAGTTCCAGGATGGAAATGTGTATAGGTGTTTTGTGCAGTGATATAGGACACCATACTGACTAGACAAAGAGGTTGGTTTGGATAGAACCCCTTTAAGAGTAACCTTTCCATTGCAAGTGGTTATGTTACAATCAAGAGTGTTATTTAGGGTATTGACATGAAAATCACCTTTTGAGATGTGGTTGACAATGTAGTCAAATGTGACATTTGTATAATTGGTGTTATTATTGCCACTGTTGTTTTGTTTCGAAGCTCCTCCGTGCTCATAATTAGGGAGTGAATCTTTGAATGCCAAATGGTCATCGTTAGAGGCGTGTCCATCAAGGGATACCTTTTTCTGGTCCAACAAGTCTTGAATGGTATGTTTGAGTGCTATACAATCGTTGGTCTTGTGTCCCTTGTTCCAGTGAAACTCACAAAAATCATTGTCATTCCACCATGGAGGTTTAACCTTTGGTTCTTAATCCCATGCTGCTGGAAGCATTATGAGTTGGTTTGTGAGAAGCTTCCGTAGGTTCATTTCCAATGATTCTCTCAAAGGTGTAAACTTTCTCCTAGGTTGATAGTTAGAAAATTGTGATTCATTGTTTCATGGTTTATTTTGTTGAGGGTTGCTTTGTGGGCTTGTCAAAGTGAAAATTGGTTATTTTTGCCCCACATTTTTAGCATCCACTACCCCATCATTTACAACATTTTTGTTCTTGGTCCAGAAGCGTGGTTTGTCCATGTTGGTATTTGTGCTTGGAGTGTCCTTGTAAAGTTTGATTTGTCCCTTAGCTACCAACGCCTTTTCAATGATCAAGCCCATTTCAATGACTTTGCTAAAGGTAGAAGGGAATTGTATCTGAATTTGATAGCTAAGGTCAGCATGGAGGTTGTGAATGAACATTTCTAGCATTTTCTTTTCAGGTATTTGGTGTGGACATTTGCTTGCCAACTGTCTCCATCTTTGTAGGAAGGTGGTGAAGGATTCTCCACCCTTTTGCTTGGTGTAGGATAAATTTGTCCACTAGTTCATTGAATGTTTGGATGCCAGGGGGTATTCTAGAGAACCGCTCCAATGCTTGTCCTCCTAAGCTCCTTGGAAAAATTTGCATGAGGTATGTGTCATTGTGGGTAACTTCTATGCATGCTGCGCTAAACTCTCTAATGTGGTCTCTTGGATCACCTTTTCCTCAATATTTGTCAAATTTAGGCACCTCAAATTTAGAGGGGAAAGGTATCATGACCAAGGTTCTATCAAAAGGATATGGTGATATATCCTCTAGAGAGTAGTGCTTCGTTGATGTTCTAGTTTGCATGTCTGTGATTCATCGGTTCAAGTCTTGGACTTGTTGTGTTATTAATCTTAGAGCATCGGTAGAGTCAATGGTTGTCTTCCCTTCGTCTATGGTTCTTTCTTCTCATGTATTGTCCTCAAGGATCCTTTCTTCTTCAGTTTCTTTTAATGCGTTGACATCAAAGTCTTTAGGGAGTTTTGCTCCTTAACTTGCTAGGTAAAGAAAGAATCTAGAAGGGTCTTGAGTGAGTACCTTGTCCATCAGGCATTGGAACTTCTGGTCTTGTTGAGAATGTAGAAATTCTTCCTGGGTAATCTCCTCATCACTGTCATCAGGGGATGAGATACCTTTCTTGGAGGTGTCTACCATTTCAAATTGTTTATGGTACTGGGATCTTGTTAGGACCATGCAATGTGAAGTTGGAATGGGGTGATTATTGAAGGAAAAACTTGTAGTAGTGAGGTTTGGACAGGGATTTCCTTAGACCAACAATATCAAACAAGGTGGTAGATGCAAGAATAGTAGCCAAGGTAAGGATGTTTAGGAGTCCAATTACTTGATGCTGACTAGTCTTTGCACAAGCCCCTAGTGAAGTTCTAAAAGATGGTGGATCCTTGATCGTGGAGACTTACTAGGTTTGTTTGAGGTTGAACTGATCTTTAGAGTTTCTTTGTCCTAACCTGGTTTTGATACAGGATTTTAAATTTTTTTGTGGATTTCAATGGAAACAAATGGAAGCAGCATTTGCACGGTAAAAATTGATCTCAGAAATTGGAATATAGTTGAAATGGGTACTCAGAAGTGTTGGAAGATTTCTATTGAAAGATTGGGAAAAACTCACTGTCAAAGATGCATAGCTTTTATATGCATTGAAACAAGAGATGCATGCACATCAAGTTGATGTATAAGCGCAGGTCTAGTAAAGTTCAAAAGCGTAGCAATAGTTAGCAAATATACAGTCTAGCAGGGTATATGCATAGATCTAATTTTTTTGATGTTTTTGCAAAGTTTTTCGACACATTTTCTAGTTTGTTTGGGTTCTTGGTTTGTAGGTTGTCTTTTGATCTGATTTTAACAAATTTTAGCAAGAAAACATAGCAAACACATAGTTGAATTTTTATATAAATTTTGGACTCTTTTTGGACACAAAAACAATTACAATCCTAGGCTAGTAAAGGCAGCATTTGTCAGATCCCCTAGCTATGCATGTTCAAAGTGAATAGCTTTAGGATTTTGGTAGCACTGGATCCTTTCCACGGCACACACTTCTCATGCATACCAAGATCCAGGTTTCCCAAGGCTCGTACCCCCACCGAACCTTTGGATTGTCCCTACTACCTCTACTAAGAACCACATGAATTGGGGCGGCTTCAAAGGTCCCACCTTTTATGCCAACAAATAGAAGGATTCTTTGCTACTAAACAATGGTTAAGTAGTGTAGACACTGAAAATTGGATTGCTCTGCAAACCAATTTCCCGCACCTCTACACTAATCCACTCTCCCCATCTGCATATCCCTGGTGATCAATTAATTCACCTAATTAATCCATTTAATCTTACAACCCTATCCTATCAATTGAATGAATATTCTTAATATTTATTTAGTTGATTTATCCATTTCCCTAATCCTTGTTAATTAGATAAATCATGCTTATCTGATTAACCTAGGCTTAAGTTAATTAAGATAATACTTAAATAACCTTGCTCACCTCATCATCCACTCACTGAATTTAAAATTCAGTTGTCCCCCACTATCCTCCACTCACTGAATTTAAAATTTAGTTGTCTCCCACTATCCTCCACTCACTAAATTTAAAATTCAGTTGTCCCCCACTATACTCCACTCTTCTCAAAAATGAATTATTTATTCATCCACTATCCTCCACTCTTCCCAAAATGTGAATTATTAATTCATCCACTAGAAATAAAAGATTCACTTTTATTCCTAGCCCTTGATCTCATCAACTGAATCCTCACCCTCCATCCTCATCTCCAAAATTCTATAAATTGGACCCCTCTCTAAGCCATTGGAGAGAGACCTCTTAATGCATTAGAACTCTGCCAAAATCATTTCACAATCCCCTTATCATGCCACCATAATGTCCAAATCACTCTAAATCATCTCTCATTTCCACCTAGTCTCTCAAATCTATCATCTAATCCCTAATCATCCATCTACATTATGTTGAAGGCACTTGAGCAATCCACATCTTGCATCATCATGGGAAACATCTGAGGAGCTACGTAGGCACAAAATCCTTCCCTCCTGGATCCGTGAGTTCATTTATGAAGGTATAATTGTGTATTTTTGCATTAGATTACATAATAACCTTCGTTTTGATTTCATTGATTACATTGGCACACCCAGTCTTCGATCCAATTGTCATTTTGTGAAGGTTTCTTGTCAAAATCTTCATTTTTCTAACAGTTTTTGTCAAGTTTTGAAGGTAAAGTGTTGCAGGTTGCATCCTGGGTAGAAACGGAGTCCATTATGGCGATCAGGGTGCTGTTTCTATGAATTTTGACAATAAACTTGCCTAGTTTCTATGAAAATTTAATAAAAAAAATTCAAAATTTTTTAGGGTACAGTCCATACCGTACGGATCCATACTGTACAGAACCATACCCTTGTCATACTAATCTATACAATCACTGTGTTGGGAAGTCACAGGTATTTTTGCTTTGAAGGTTGCAGGTCTAAATCTGCAGGTTTGTTTTTGCTATCACGAGTTTTTTTCGGTTGCTGCCACCGAAAACCACTCTTCCTGCTACTACCAAACCCTAGCCACCACTTCACCACCCGTCCCCCACTGCTCTGCATATCCCCTGGTGGCCACCATCTCCTGCGCCGCCACCCACCTCCCCACAACACCATCCCCACTGCCTCCCCTGCGACCCCCGTGCTCTCCCAAACCCCTTCCCTCCCGTGCAGCTCCCTGTCCTCCCTTCTCCCATAGACCCACCACTCCCTTCGGCTTCCCTGTCCCATCCATCCGCTGCTCCAGACCCCCCTCAACCTACGACCCCCTGCGCCCCTGCGTACTCCCCCAAACCCACGATCCCCCACCTATCCCGTGCCTCTCCCGTCCCCGCCACCTGCTGCCCATAGCTCCATCCCCCCGAGCCCCCTCTCCACCGCTCCTCCAAACCCTGCTCGACCACGCTGAGCTCCACCTCTTCCCCTCTGCCTCTTAGAAAAACCCTAACACTTTAACCATCGGGGGTTGGGGGGCCTTTAAAAGCCCCTTTGTCATATTTTTTAAAATTTTTTTTTGAGCCCCTGGTCATATCAGCGACCAGAGGCCTATTTTACTGACCCTAAACATTAACTACCAGATGCAAACCGCCACCTTCATTATCTCATGTGACCACTACACCAAAACTGTTAGCAGTTAAACTTTATTGTCAGCTGCCCCCCCAGTTTGCCTTCACATGCCTAAATAGGCATTTTTTTTCAAACTGGTACAACTTTCACCAACGGAGGCAAAATTTTGCAAATGAATAGTCATCAGAAAGAGGACTCCGAATACTTCATAGTTGTGAGGATTTTATCAGGTGACTATACCTTTTTCCTGCCTTTTTCATCAGTCAAAGTCAAACATGCTTAAAATCTTCAAATCATTATAACTTGTGCAAATTTGATCATTGTTCAGTGAAATTTTTTTTCAAATCACATAGAATTTCCTGAATTTTCTATTCATGTAATCTATTTTCCTATACCAGTTCTTTTTTCATCAAATTTTATCAGATTATCAATTTTCGCATACCAATCTCTTTGGCTAGTCTACTTGCCCCGTTTTCATTCGTGTGACTTGCAGGTGATCATTCGGGGCTAGAACAATAGCAGGAGCAGCATCTACATCAATTTGGACAGCAATTTTATCAGGTGCATCCATTTTCATCCTTTATCTCCCAAACATTACTTGCAAACACACTTCGGTTTGGGCATAAACAGACATTGTTTGATCATCACACATTGAAATTGGGCATAAAATCAACCAGTGTCTTCAATCACACCTTGAAATTGGGCTAAAAAGAATCACTGCTTAACGTGTCTTTATCACATTTCATTTTTCTAAGGGATAATTTACAAGTGAGAGTGTGAGTCAAGTGGGTGTGTGTATGCTCTCTCCTCACACCGCAAGGTGACCTTGGAGATCAAAAACACCTCATTTGATTCACTTTTGTCAACCCCTTTCCTAGGAGACCTACTAGGGGATTTCATCACCCCTAGGGATGACCTCATCCGAGGCTAAATTGAAAGACACCCTCTTTGAAATCAGAATCCTGTCACTCTTGGTTAAGCCCCAAAGAACTTTCTACCTTTGGGAAGTGAAGGTGAAGGGTGGGTTACCCCCTTCTCCTAGCTGTGTGACAGGATTTCACTTTCAAATCATTAGTCAACCTTGTCTAAACATTGATCAAACTTAACTGGCCATACCCCATCAAACTAGACATTAGGGCCTGTTGATTTGTCTTACACATGTGCTTGTTAATCATTATCATATTCTTCAAATTTAAAATTCAAATTTTCTTGTGTCTTGTGTGAGTGATTCTTGTGTGTATATGCATAATCATTTGTCTGAACATTGCCAAATCAAGCTATAAACACCAAACACATAAACAAATCAATATAAACTTTCATCCTAGTCACCTTCATCCTAATCAACTTCATCCAAACAATCCACATCATCATCGAATCATAACCAAGCACTTGCCAAAAAGGACTTAAGATTTAACCACTTGTGTGACATCATGTTAACCTTAGAGGACTTCCAAAAGCTCCTTCATATGCTTCACCACATGCATGCAAGCCAATCCCCTTTAGAGCAGTGAACTTTTCAAAGCATTCAAGAATTGATTCAAATAGGTTGAACAAGCCAATCCTCACACATATAATACCTCTTGGAAGAAATCCAACACCTCTTGGCCACTTGTAAAGTCCAACGACCATCCTATCTAGCACCTATCCCATCATATCCATCTACACATCAAACCAATTCTGCATCAACTTATCCCACTTCATATCAACCAAATTCATCCACATGTCATATCAACCCTTTATCAACTTATCACAACCCTTATCTACATCAATCCATATCACAACAATCATTATCCTATGCAACCCCTCCATCATCATCACATCAACACATTTACCAACATCAACAACAAATCATATCACAACAAGAAGTCCAAACAGCATCCCAACCTCAACAAATTCCACAACAACCTTACATGTCATCATCTTCAACTTCATACCAACCTAATTCATCCACCTATCATGTCAATGCCACATCAACAAATCAACCTTCACCCCAACATTATCCAATTTCTCATTCTAACATTCCAACATACCACCAAGCCCATCCACGAGGCAACCAAGTGTCATCACAACAAGAACATGTAAGCCCAAATCCACCTTTGCAACAAGAAGCACATGCAAGTCCAAGTGGTCCCTTGTACATAATTCAAATGAGTCCAAGTTATCCTAGGCAAGATCTAATAACCTTTTACAAGGGAGATACCAATCTAGAGTGGCCTCCACCATCTAATCCCACACCTATCCTTGAACCCACCCAAGAACCATCACTACCTAATCCTATCACCCACCTATCCAATCCCAATCCTATTTCTACACCATCCACCATCATTATCCATCCATTATATTGCTCTTCAACCCATAAACTCATGAAGGATACCATCCATTAGCTATTAGCAAGGAATCAAACACCCTCATGCAATCCAACATCCACCAAACCTCTTGAACAACTCCCTATCGTAAGTCAAGAACCACCATGTAGCCATGTTCAATAACACATAAGTCAAACACCTATCACATCCATCCAAACACCTATCACATCCATCCAAGCACCCACCACATCTATCCAAATCAATCCCACTTCCCTTCAAACACATGACCTATGTCAAGAATCAAATCCAAAGCATGTTGAAATATCAACCCCTTCTCCTAATCAAGATCTAACCATCCCATCTAATCCTATCCCTGATCCCCTCCCATCTATGGATCCCCTTATTAATCCCACATCAACCTCTACCAACCCTTTACCACCCTACATGAATCCTTTACCTCCATCTACCAATCCCATCCAAAATCCATCCCCTTATCCACTTGGAAAAAGCACCTTCATCCGCGGTAAACCCCTTGTAGGAGGCAAACAACTTCCTTCCACCACCTATCTATCTCCAACAAATAATGGACTCGTGTTTTGTTTCCAAAGCAACAAACATCCCATTGCATGTCGCATGCTCCAACTTATGAACTATCAAGGCAAAGGCTTAGGCCTTCATGAATAAAGAATCTTGGAGCCCATTCACACCACATTCCATCCATCCTCGCATGGTCTTGGCTATCCATCTCAAGGCAAACAACCTAAACATGTTGGTACCATCCACCCACCTTCCAAAATCCATTCATCCAATCCCAAACATGGTGCATCTCATCGTACTCCCAAAACATATGTCGCCATCCCTCCTCCATCATCCTATCATTTGCAAAAGCATGTGACCATCCATCTCCCTCCATCCAATTTACCTCCACTACCTCCAACTCCAAAGATCCCTATCAAATCCACTCTACCTCTTATCCTACCAACACCAAACATCCCTATCCACAAATCCTCTTATCCTCCCATCCTCCCAACTCCTAATATCCCCATCCTCAAATCTCCTCATCCATTTGTAGACACCCAAATTTGTCCCAACTTTGTCCATGTCCTACAACACCTTGTTAAAACATTATCCTAGACATCTTGTAGCATTTTGTCCTAATTTCCCTAATCCATTAAGCTAATTAATTAAATAAATTTTATTTATTTAATTAAAATCCCATTCAATCCCATCCTTATCCCACTTAGCCAATTAATTAATAAATTTTATTTATTTAATTAATTTCACATGCATAATCCCATATATCCTATCCTCATCCCAATTAATTAAATAAATTTTATTTATTTAATTAATTTCCACATCATATCTTATCCCATCCTATTCATCTACCCAATTAATTAAATAAATTTTATTTATTTAATTAATTTCTAACTATATCCCAACTAATTCAAATATTTTATTTGAATTAAGTCACATGACCTTTCATCTCACCTTGACATTTGTCCATTTCCCCTTAATCATGTGTTGTAATACAACTTTTATCTTTCACATGCACAACTAATGGAACCTAATTTTAGTATTTATCTACACAAGCACACCTAAGCCTTATCTTCCCTTGCCACATGTCAATTGACTACAATTTCTTAATGTGTAAGGAAACCTAACTTAATCCTATCCATCCATTTCATCTAAAGCCCTAATTGATCCTAGCCATCCATTTGAACCAAGCCAATCCTATAAAGCAAGCCTCTTTTGAGCCATTTGGGAGATTAGAGAAGACATTAGAGAGGACATTAGATTAGACATTAGAGAAGAGATTAGAAGAATTGGATGATTCTTCTTCATGCAACCTCACTCTGCAGAATTTTCATCTCAAGCCATTATCTATTCTCTTCAATCCATCTAGCTTGCATCCTTATCAACGTTATGCTGCGGAATCGAGCAACCAACACAACAAAGCGATCAATCAATCAAGCTCATCTTGCATCTTTGAGGTATTGAATTATTTGGGTTTAGGTTATTACATTTCATTGTTTGAATCATTTCCATTTGTAAATCCAAATTTTTTGATATACATTCTAGAATGCCTGGTGGGACTTATGTCCTTGATTAACTTCTCTTGTTTGAGTTGTTTTTATGAAGTTTAGATCTCTTGGAGCGCCAATCTTTCATTTTTGCAAGCTTTTGTAGCAAAAATTTGCATTTTTCTAACCTTAGTTTGCAAAGATTTGGCTAAAAATGTATGTAGATGATCTCTTAGCCCAAATCTAACCTCACCATTGCATCCAGGAGGCTGTTTCCATGAATTTTGAGTACAAATTTGGCTAAATTTGATGAAAAATGGAGCATTTGGCGAAGAAAACAATAACCGGACTGCAAAACTGCGCTTCTGGTAATTCAGCTCGCCTCTAATCAAATAGCAGTCGCCTGGGCTAAATCAGCTTGCCTTTGAACAAACAGCAGTCGCTTATGGCCAAATTTGGCTCACTTTTGAACAAACAGTCATAAGCTTTTGGTAAAATTCAGCTCGCTTTTGAACAAAAATCGATCGCATCTGGTAAACTTGGTCGCATATGGTTATTATCTGCAATCTCTCACCCGAAACTTTCCAGTTCACTTTTGGGCTATTGTTAGTCACTTTTTGTCTTTTCTTAGTCACATATGAGCTATTATCTATCACTTCCATCCTCTTTTGCATCGCTTATGAGCAAAAAACCATCGCTTTCTATGTATTCGTGTCGCTTCTACACTTAAATCAGCCGCCTATAGTGCTTTTGTGGATCGCTTTTGTTTTAACAATGATCGCCTTTGATCTAATCTGCATCGCTTTCATCTCAATAGTGCTTGCATTTAGTATAATTGAATCACCTTTGGTTTGACAATGATCATCATTTGCGGAGCTAGGGTTTCTGTCGCATATTGTTATTTTGCAGATACAGGTCGCGTATAGGCCAAAATCAGTCACTTTGGGCTTTTTTTTGCATCACTTACAAGCCTACAAAGATTGCATCTGGTGTTTTCTGAGTTGCATTTGATCTGTAGGGGCTCTCCTGTGGTAAAACAGTAGTCACTTCTGATAAACAGTTGGTCGCATTTGGCAACTATAACTTGCTTTTGGTAGCTGTCATTGTGCATCTTGGTGTTTCTATCATAACTTTCACATACGGAGCCAAATCATACAAACAAGGACTCACTGGAAAGCTGAGAGGACAAACTACATAGTGGAGTAGGTTTTATCAAGTGAATATATCATTTTACCATCTTTTTATCAGTCAAAGTTTCACTTCCTTGTAAACTTCATTTGAACATAACTTGAGCAATTTTGATCATTTTTTTAGCGAAACTTTTTTTCAAATTGCTTAGAATCTCTTGAATTTTCTGTTTATGAAATCTATTCTTTTGTATCAGATTATTTTCATCAGAATTTTTGGATTTTATCTTTTTTCATGTAATTATCTTCTTTGCAAGTTTACTTGTTTCTTTTGGAATTGGTGACTTGTAAGGGCATTTAAGGAGCTAGAGCAGCATTGGCATCAATCATCTACAACAACTTGGAAAGCGAAAATAATCAGGTGCACTCATTCTAATCTTTCATTTTAATCATTGTTTGTAAACACATTTGGATTTTGGGCATAAAATGAACAATTGTTTGCAAATTCACATCAAAAAATTGGGCTAAAACAAACCATTGTCTTTCATTACATTTGGATTTGGGCTTTAAAACAAACAAGTGCTTGCATTGTCTTCCACACATTGAATTTCTAAGGTTAATGAACCCCATGCGAGTGTGACCAAGTAAATGTGTATGCTCTCTCCTCACATCCCAACATGAACTTTGAGATCAAAAACATTTACTTGTGCTGCTTTTGTTTAGCCTTAGAGAGGCCTACCTTGGTATCCACCCCAAGGGAATGACCTCAAGTGGTACTTTCATCCAGTCCGATATAAAAATTAGAGGATAAGGTGAAAGCCAAGTCTAACCGGTATTAGCGCTCACCATACAGTGCTAACTTGAAAGGAGGTGTACCTTTGTGTATATTAAAACTCCTAGTAGGGTTAGTTAAAGTCTTAAGTGGCTTGTTGGATGCTCGTGGGGTGCCGGTCCCACAAATTTTCACTAGAACCTCCTTGTGATAGTGGCCTTGCCATGACTAGGACTTGTTGAAGTGTCTTCACATGCTTGCTTAACCATCATCACATTCTTCCAAACTACAACTTACTTATGTGTCTTGCGTGAGTGATTCATGTGTGTATATGCGTAATCATTTGTTTGAATATTGCCACATCAAGCTCTAAACACCCAAACACATAAAGATAAGTCATCCTACACATTCTTCCAATAACATTCAAACCCAATCACTTTCATCCCAAACATAGCCAAGTCATCCAAACAATCCACATCATCATCCAAATCCCTAAACAAGCACTTGCTAAAAGGACTTAAGACAAACACTTGGTGACAACATGTCTACACTAGAAGACCTAGAAATCAAATTCCAAAGATTCCTCCAAAATTTTTATCAAGGATCACAACCCCTAAACCAAGATGCCATTGAAATATTACAATTCTTCCTCCAAAGAGCTCAACCCCATGCAAGCCAATCACCTCAACTACAACACTTCATAGCCCAAGTCCAACACCTTTTAGCCACTAGTCAAGCTCGACAAACACAACAATCCTTAGCCATTCACTACCAACCTAATCCACCTCATAGCCACATGTCATATCCATCCACTTCCTATCAACCTAATCCATCTAGTCACATGTCATATCCATCCACTTCCTATCAACTTAATCCACCTATCCACCAAGTCAATGCCATATCAACCTATGAACATCCACCTCAAGCTTATCCAATCCCTCATGCCATCATTCCAATGCACTACCAAGCCCATTCACAAGGCAATCAAGTGATTTCACAAACACAACATGCAAGTACCAATGGCCCTTTGTACATGAATCAAGTGAGCACAAGTCAACCTTGCCAACAAGATCAAATGCCCACATCTTTGAGTCCACCTCAAGATCTTTTGTCTACATATCCTACCATTTCACCTAGCTACCAAGACTATCAATGGCATCCCCAATGAGTACAAATGAGCCCAAGTCCACCTTTACAACAAGAAGCACATGCAAGTCCAAGTGGTCCCTTGTATATAAATCAAAGCCCAATTTATCCTACGCAAGATCTAATAACCTTTGACAAGGGAGATACTAATCTAGAATGGCCTCCACCATCCAATCCCATGCCAACACATAAGCCAACAAATCCTATCCCAACACCACCATGTGATCCTACTCCTAGTCCATTGGTCCATCAACCTTCCAAATCACCAAGCCCTTCATTACCTTCATCACCATGTCATTCTAATCCTTCACCAAAGGATGCGGTTGAGATAGTTTTACAAAGAATGCTTGAAGTAAAACTCATCGAACTTCCTGAAGTCAAACCATGTGAAGAAAGTCCATATGATGAACATGATTATTGTGCATACCATAGGACCAAAGGCCATAATACAAATCAATGCCTAATATTTGTCTCAATTGTTTACAAGGTGTACCTACCTACAATAAGAAATCATGCCACATCATCCCAATCCCATGTGTCACACCCATCTAGTCCACATCCTAATCCATCAAACTCCATTATCCTTCCATCTAATCAAAATCCTAGTCCTAAGCCTACAACATCATCCACTATTATTGCTCATCCATTTTATTTCCCATCCACCCATACACTTGCAAAGGATGTGATCCATTGGCTATTAGCTAGGAATAAACTACCTCCATGTCAAACACCCATTCATGAGCCTACCAAAGAACTTCCAAAGGTCATGTCCAATCCTATAATCCCATCATGTAGTCCACCTATCCTTGAGCCTATCCAAGAGCCCTCCATTAACATGCCTAGCCTTTCAACACCATCATGTGACCTACAAGCCATCAAGCCTATTCAAGAGTCTCCTATTATGAATCCAAGTCAAGAATCATCATGTTCTCATGTTGTTGACCAAGAACCTATCCAAGAGTCATCTACTTCCATTCAAACAAACCAAGAGGTATGTCAAAGATTTAATCCTAAGCATATGGAAATATTAAGCCCTAGTCCAACTCAAGATCAAAACACTTTCATGCAACCCATCCATAACATTTACCTTCTTTATGATCAAGATGATACCTATGAAGAAGCTATCCAAAAGCACCTTGATCCTATCCATAATCCTATATCTATCCATGAGCAAGATATCCACATTGCTCCTAGTCATCTGCCATCTAGCCCTATCCATAATGAGCAAACATCCACTTGTCATGATGAGACACTTGTCCCCCAAGTAAGCATAAAAGATCAAACATATAACTTGGATCATAGTGAACACAATGCTAATCAAGATCCTAATGATCCTCCTTCCACATCCACCATCGATTCCACTTCAAATCCACTATCATGTCCTAGTGGTCTTACCACCCTTATACATGAGTGTTCTTCTTTAGGACAACAACAACCTTTGTCCTCCACTTCATCTTCTCCATCCAATAAAGAGCTCAAGTCTAGTTCCCAAAACACATCTAGTCCCGTAGTCAATTGCATCCTCCAAAACATGAACTACAAAGGTAAAGGCCTAGGTCTTTATGAACAAGGTATTTTAGAGCCAAACCATGTCAAGATCCCTCCATGCTCATATGGCCTTGGATACACACCCCAAGGTAAACAAGCTAAAGATGTTGGTAATTCCTCCGTCCATCCTAAGTCCAGTTTCCATCACAAACCCCATCATCTACCCAAAACATATCTTGCCATTTCACCTCCATCATCCTATAAATGTCAAAAGCATGTGACCATACACCTTCCACCATCCACTTTGCCTCCACTTTTACCAACTCCAAATATCCCTCCATCCACCTTGCCACCATTGCTTCTAACACCTAACATACCTATCATTCATAAGTATCCTTACATCCCTAATCATGGCCAACAAATGTACACATCATTTAAGCATAAAGCTTCCAATCATTCCATCCACTCCACCCACCCCATGGGATTCAAAAGCAAAAATTTTAATGCCTTTACTTATAAAGCTAAAAGTCTTACCAAAAATCCAAAGGACTACCATGCCTTAGGGCATAAACATGAAAAATCAATGCAAAGAACCAAAGCAAAGCAATCCAAAAAGCTATCCAAGCCCATACCTCCAACTGCAAAGCCCAAAAGAAAAATGGTTTGGGTTCCTAAGAAAATAGCTAGCAAGTCAATTGAGGCATCCTCATCCCCATCTCAAGAATCCCAACCACCTATTTCCATCCAAAACTTCCATTCCCTTAAAAAATCCCACAAGCAAGGCAAAAGCACTAAAAATACTAAATCTATGTGGGTTCCTAAATCACTTCGTCAACCATCTCCTAAGAAAACAACCCCATTGCTTCCTAAACCACCATCCAATCAAAAGCTTCAATATTTATCATGGTGTGTGCAACCATTGGTCATGGTTCCCCTCCACTCCACAGCACCTCCACATAACTACATCTCCCCATCTTACATCCATTATCCTACATATCTCCCCCATGCTATCCCTATGGCCCATGCTTTGGCATAAGCCTTTCATCCATCTTCATTCCATAAGCCTATATAAATCCACACCATAAGCCACTAGCCTACCCTTTCATAATCCATTTCATCATCCACTATCTACCTAATCCATCTCCAATCGACACAATCCCTTATCAACATCTATGAGCATAATGACATGGTCCATGCAAAGACGTCATCCATCTCTAATGGGACACTATCACCTTTCATAGCACTAGCCACTTGAGTCCCTCCTATCCATTACCATGGTGAAAACCTAGCAAACAAGCGCCATGTGTAATTGTCATCCCATCCAAAAAAGAAAAAAGAAAAAAAAAATAGTAAAGAGAAATCCCTTAATCCAATGGTGAAAACCTGGTAAACAGGCACCTTGGATAAGTACCATGATGAAAACCTGGCAAACAGGTGTCATGTATAGGTTGATCTTCTATATCACTTACACTTGGGGGCACATTATCTCATCCAGCCTATCCATTTCCAAACTATCTATTGCATTATATCATTTTCCATCTTATCATGTCCTACCATTACCATACCATCCGACCATTCTTAGCCATTACATAAACATGTCTATCCTATTGAGCCATTTATCCATCCTTTTGCCTTTTGATGTTGATGAAGATATGGGGGTAAAATGTTGAAACATGCCTGGATATTTCTTGACATACCTTCTTTCCAAACCAAGTCCTATCCATTGACAATTTATCCATCCCATTTAAACCAAACCATCATGTCATCCTATCATATGGCTTGTCATCCAAATCCAATCCATCATGTCATCCCATGGTCCTAAGTGTTGTCATGAAAAATCCTAAGCATTACCACCTAGAATGGGGCAAGTTATTCTTCCTATGCAACATAGCCTTTGGAGATCACATCCTAGCTCCCTTATGATCCATCCACTATGGCGCATCCTTATCACAAGCTTTCCATCTTATAGCTTATCCCTATCTATTTATCATGAGCTTTCCACTATAGCCTACCTATCTGTTTATCATGAGGCATGCATCCATCCCTTATACGGCCTATCCTCTTATCTATCCATCTATCATGAGCCTTTCATCCCATTTACTATGAGCCCATCCTTTTATCCATCCTTGCACCTAGACATGGTTTTCCCTTGTCATTGGTATCAAGCACAAAGGCTACCCAAATTATAAATCCATTGACATCACAAAACATTCAAAAACATAAAAAAATCAAAACATCCCAAAAACACAGAAAAAAACAAAATATCTCAAAAATCCAAAAAAAATCAAATATTCAAAAAAATCCAAAAATTAAATATCCAACAAAAAATCCAAGCAATAAGATCGATTCAATCATATCATCCAAAACAATCAACTCTATCAACATTTAATCAAAATCAAATCATCATCATCATCAATTCTTCTTATCAATAACATTCATTCATCCATTTCAATCAATCATCTTCATCTATCAATTCATCATGCTCAAATCATTCCAAGCAATGATCCAAATGCAAGCCATCCTTAATCCATACCAATCAAGTTAATCAATCAAGCCAAGTTATCCAAACACAATCCATGGTCTTGATCCTAGCCTTGTTGTAAGCCAAATCAATCAGCCAACCAGCCAACCAACTTAACAAACAACCTTGTGTTGATCTAGGGATATAGCTTTCCCCGCCATGACAACACTCTCAACTATCATCATCAATCAACAATTAATCATTGGTTTACAGCTTGACAGGGGCAATACCTTGTTTGTTTTGAATCATTTGTGCATGCTTGCTTGCTTGCTTGTGTGTGTTATCATTTTATCTTGCATTTGTATCAAATCTGTAACTTTCTAGCTAATATTCATATCTTGTGTATGTTGGAATAGCTTTTTGCACTATCCTTTGCATCTAAGGTCATATCATACCTTTTGTGCATTAGGACTTCAATGCTCTAAGTTTTCTTCCTCATACGTCAGACAAGGTTGTATTATGCTGGGGCACGAGACACATCGTCACCCTAGTCCTTATACCTTGGTACATAACGTCTAGTGCTATATCAAACATCATGGTTGCTCACATTCATTGCAGAAGAACACATCATCCATTTCTTCTATCTATTCCCTTATCTTTCTTTTGTAGCCAAGCCATTTCTTTTCGAGAGCCTACCCGTGTTTGTCCAACCCGCCTAACCTCTCGAGGGGGCATCATCATCATATCTTTCCATCATTATCCCTATCGATTATCCATACCTTAACTTCTATGAAATGATGTTACTCGACATAAAGCTCATCATCTTGAACATCATCTCAAAGAGGGGCAAAATGTAGACACCCAAATTTGTCCCAACTTTGTCCATGTCCTACAACACCTTGTTAAAACATTATCCTAGACATCTTGTAGCATTTTGTCCTAATTTCCCTAATCCATTAAGCCAATTAATTAAATAAATTTTATTTATTTAATTAAAATCCCATTCAATCCCATCCTTATCCCACTTAGCCAATTAATTAAATAAATTTTATTTATTTAATTAATTTCACATGCATAATCCCATATATCCTATCCTCATCCCAATTAATTAAATAAATTTTATTTATTTAATTAATTTCCACATCATATCTTATCCCATCCTATTCATCTACCCAATTAATTAAATAAATTTTATTTATTTAATTAATTTCTAACTATATCCCAACTAATTCAAATATTTTATTTGAATTAAGTCACATGACCTTTCATCTCACCTTGACATTTGTCCATTTCCCCTTAATCATGTGTTGTAATACAACTTTTATCTTTCACATGCACAACTAATGGGACCTAATTTTAGTATTTATCTACACAAGCACACCTAAGCCTTATCTTCCCTTGCCACATGTCAATTGACTACAATTTCTTAATGTGCAAGGAAACCTAACTTAATCCTATCCATCCATTTCATCTAAAGCCCTAATTGATCCTAGCCATCCATTTGAACCAAGCCAATCCTATAAAGCAAGCCTCTTTTGAGCCATTTAGGAGATTAGAGAAGACATTAGAGAGGACATTAGATTAGACATTAGAGAAGAGATTAGAAGAATTAGATGATTCTTCTTCATGCAACCTCACTCTGCTAAATTTTTATCTCAAGCCATTATCTATCCTCTTCAATTCGTCTAGCTTACATCCTTATCAACGTTATGCTATGGAATTGAGCAACCAACACAACAAAGCAATCAATCAATCAAGCTCATCTTGCATCTTCGAGGTATTGAATTATTTGGGTTTAGGTTATTGCATTTCATCGTTTGAATCATTTCCATTTGTAAATCCAAATTTTTTGATATACACCATTTATCCATAAATCCACTAAAATTTCCAATCAAGACCAACAAAAGAACACATCTTTCAAACATGAAGCTTCTCCCAAATCCACGGGATTCAAAAATTTGAATGTCTCAATCCATAAAGCACCAAAGCCTAAAGATGTTATCCCTTGCAATCAAAATGAAAAATCCCAAAGGCTATCAAAGCCCACACCATCACAAGAAAAAGCAAAAACAAAAATGGTGTGGGTCCCCAAACAAAGATCACTCAAATCTAATGAGGCATCCACCCCCCAATCTACCGCAAAATCCCAAACATCCCACTCCCCATCTAAAAATCCCATAATTCCTAAGTCTATTTGGGTACCTAAAACCCCAAATCGACCATCCAAAAATCCCCCATCCCGATCCCCATTACTCCCAAATCCACATCGAAAATACAAGCTTCCAAATACATCACAGTGTGTGCAGCCATTGGTCTTGGTTCCCCTCCATCACTTAACATTCCCACATACCCCCATCTCTCCATCTTTTGTTCACTATCCTACATATCTTCCCCATCACATTCCTATGGTCCATGCTTTTGCATAATCCACATCATAATCCATTATCCACCATCCATTCCATCTTCTCCTCTCTACCAACAATCCATGCGACCATAATCCATAATGCTATCCAACATGGGACCATCTTCTCCTTGCTATGGAAACAGACGCTAGAGTCCCAATCCCATGAAAAAAGCAAAAAAAAAAAAGCAAAAAATTAAAACATCAAGAAAATAGTCAAGAGAAAAAAAAAAATCCATCCAAATGGTGAAAACCACTCCTCGTGGTGCCTTGGGCAAGTACCATGATGAAAACCCCTTGAGGGCATCATGCGTAATCCCTTCTCCATCCATTTTGTACCCATACACTTGGGGGCAAAACCATCTAATCATCCACATCCGTAACATCCTTTTGCATATCCTATCCATATATCCTTATCCTATCATATTCCTATCCACCATCCCCTATTTATCCTATCATTTCCCATCCATCCTATCCATTATATCTTGCTTTTACCATCTCCCACCTTAGATCTTGATAAAAACAAGGGGCAACATATCAACAACATGCTTTGGAGACCTCTTGGCATACTCCCTTTGTCAGTATATCCTCCATCCACCTACTGCAAAATCCATCCATTCCAACATGAACCCATCATGCCAAATCCTAAACATTGGGGCATATGATTCCTTGCAACCTAGCCCTTGAAGAAAATCCTTATCCCCATCTCCCATCCATATATCATACATACCTATCCTACCCATCATCCTTATATTCCATCTATCTAACACACATCCCTATCACTTGTCCATTCATCTATCATGAATCAGCTATCCAATCCCCCTATCCAACCCCATCACTTTCACCTCTAGACTTTGTGTTCCCTTGTCATTGGTATCTAGCACAAAGGTATCCACACGAAATCCAAGGCAACCATCATAATAAATCATGCCCTTTCTACAAAATTAAAAAAAATCTAAAAACATCACAAAAAAAAATCAAAAACTCCAAAAAAAATCACAAAATTAAAAAATCCAAAAACATCACAAATATCAAAAAATCCCAAAACAATAGAAAACACACAAAAATTCAAAAAAAAAATCTATCCATCACACAAATAAAACAAATTCCATCACACTCTCATCATCACCGCATTTATCATCATCCCACATCATCATCACATCTATCCTCAATAAGCTTCACTAGATCCAAGCATTGCATCACCTATCAAAGCATCATCCCTTATCAAAAATCATCAACTATCAAATCAGCATCAACCATAACTTGTCACCATCATATCTTGAGCCAATCTTACATCAACAAAACATGATCCAATCATCGATCGATTCTTGCCTTAGGATATGTCATTCCTACGATAGGCAGAATCTATCCAATCATCACAACATCATCAAATCATTTATCAATCCCTGCCTTAGGATATATCTTTCCTACGATAGGTAGAATCTATCACATCATCATCCATTTTGGCAAAAGATACAATGGTTACTTGTTTGGTTCGTTGGTCTTTTGGTTTTTTATTTTTATCTTTTGTCCTATTCGAAGATTACATCAAAGATACCTTGATCTTATTATATCATGGTATGTGGCGAAAACATCTAGAATGGGGCATAGTCTTGCTTTTGTATGTTGTGCTTGTGGGTTGGTTTCATTACTCCAAGATAGTATTCATATCTTGATTGATCATAGGGTTAGTTCTAGCATATTGATCTCCTTATGCATCTAAGGCTCATCATACCTTTTGTGTACTAAGGGCTTATGCTATGAGTCCCCTTCCCTCGTCTAGACAAGGTTGTACTATCTTGGCCATGCATGGGATCATCCCTTTGTTTGCGTGTCTAGTCCATGCAAACGTTGGATAAACATCATCACCCTGGTCTTCTATACCTTGGTGAACATATCCACTTTGCTATATCAAACCTAGGATTTCTCTAAATCAGTTTCAGCACAATGATCATCCACCAATCATCTCCGAACATCATCATCCTTTCATCCCACCACTTATCCTCTGACCACATCTACCAATCTATTCCATCCATTTCAAGAGCACAACCGTGTTCTCGCAACCCGCCTATCCTCTCGAGGGGGCATCACCCTTACCAATTATCCCCAAACCTTACCCTATTCTTCCAAACCAAAATCTTTTTTCTATCCAATCCATCTCTATGTTCTAACTTCTTTGAAATGATGTTACTTAGCCACAACACCATCTCAAAGAGGGGCAAATGTAGACACTGAAAATTAGATTGCTCTGCAAACCAATTTCCCATACCTCTACACTAATCCACTCTCCCCATCTGCATATCCCTAGTGATCAATTAATTCACCTAATTAATCCATTTAATCTTACAACCCTATCCTATCAATTGAATGAATATTCCTAATATTTATTTAGTTGATTTATCCATTTCCCTAATCCCTATTAATTAGATAAATCATGCTTATCTGATTAACCTAGGCTTAAGTTAATTAAGATAATACTTAATTAACCTTGCTTACCTCATCATCCACTCACTGAATTTAAAATTCAGTTGTCCCCCACTATCTTGCACTCACTGAATTTAAAATTCAGTTGTCTCCCACTATCCTCCACTCACTAAATTTAAAATTCAGTTGTCCCCCACTATCCTCCACTCTTCCCAAAATGTGAATTATTAATTCATCCACTAGGAATAAAAGATTCACTTTTATTCCTAGCCCTTGATCTCATCAACTGAATCCTCACCCTCCATCCTCATCTCCAAAATTCTATAAATTGGACCCCTCTCTAAGCCATTGGAGAGAGACCTCTTCATGCATCAGAACTCTGCCAAAATCATTTCACAATCCCCTTATTATGCCACCATAATGTCCAAATCACTCTAAATCATCTCTCATTTCCACCTAGTCTCTCAAATCTATCATCTAATCCCTAATCATCCATCTACATTGTGTTGAAGGCACTTGAGCAATCCACATCTTGCATCATCATGGGAAACATCTAAGGAGCTACGTAGGCGCAAACTCCTTCCCTCCTAGATCCATGAGTTAATTTATGAAGGTATAATCATGTATTTTTGCATTAGATTACATAATAACCTTCGTTTTGATTTCATTGATTACAAGTAGTTAGGGCAACCGTTCAAGTGATTATATGTGCGGCAACACTAATTTCCATTATGGAGCCTCCCAGCCTTCAAGGGTTAGGCCTTGAAGGGTTTTGGGGGAGGTTGGCTGTCGGTATAACACAGTGGCACTCATTGCAAGAAGCTTTCACCTCAAGCACAATTTATTTATAGTGGATTGGTAGGGCTTGGCTTTAGCCTGTTACCACTTAGGGTCATTCCCACTTGGACAGGCGGACATCCAAGGGCAGGCCCCTCTAAAGGTTATACACAAAAAATGACAACTCTGGCATTCTGGTCACCCAGTAAAGGGGAGAACATAAGCCTATTACCATTCAAAAGACACAGTAAATAGTGGTTTATCCAATCCTATTTAAAATAAGAAAAACTATATGCATTATTCTACTTGGGCACATACACAGTTGTTAACTTTGAAGTGATTAAAAGATAGCAATGGTTCTTTCCTTTTGTAAGATAGCAATATGGAAAAGATAGCAGTGATTTTGTTACTTTCCTCCTAGTTAAAAACTATGTGAGATCTGCATGCATATTTTTACTTTCCTTGCTAGTTAACCTGTGATGTGTGTTTCTAGAAAATGAAACTATCTAGCTTTTAACCCTACATGAAAGATCAGAGAATTAATCCTGCAAGAGAAGTGTCAGCGTTAGAAAGCCATCAAGAAATCCTAAACTACTGCTCAAGACATATGCATAGCTCAAGAGATTGAATGCACAGAAACAGTGCTCAGAAGCGCAGTAATTATAAATACGCAGGTGAATAGGTTATAAGCATAGATTTAAAGAATAAATGCACAGAACAGTCAAATGCGCTATAAGAAATGGTAGATGCACATAATATGTGGACAGATGCACAGGAAAATTATATGCACCGAAAGATTGTATGCACTGGAAGATAGCTCAGATGCGTGCCAGGATTGCATAGATGCGCAAAATGAACCTATACGGAGCTTGTATGGAACCTGTCACTCAAGAACTCAGTTTTGGATTAGATTTGGGGCAAAGGCCCATGGTGGGTGCTAGAAATGTTATGGGTAAAAGTGGTAAATATCATAAATTAATATCAAACCCAAAAAAACACAATAGAATATGCAAATAACAAAGTTTTAAATTAAGAAAGTAAACCTTACAACTTTGTTATCCTATGGCTTCCATTGCTTGCCTAGTCTCCATCAATCTTTGTTGTGAAGACTGTGGCCCTCAAGAAACATAATTCCTTGCACTTCTTCAAGATGGCAATAGAGAGGTGGCTAGGATAATTTGTAGAGAAGATGAGCTTCAATACATTGAATAATGGATATGAACTATGAGAATGTGTGGGTGCCAAAGACACGCTATGGATTTTGCAGTATAAGTTTACTTGAAAGCATATGATCTAGAAATAGAAGAGGGTTGTATTTATAGACTCATGAGAGAGAGGATCAATGGTGTAGAAGAAATAAGAAGATCAATGGTTGAGAAACCTTGAGAGGATGTGCACGAATAGAAAGAAGACAAGTGTCATAGAAAAAGCTATTCTCTTTGAGTTAATTGCTTTCATGACAAAGACAAGATTTGCTTTCACAAAATTAGAATGTTTTATTCTAATTTAAGAGTTATTGATAAAAAAAAGATTGTTTTAAATCAAAAACTCAACTTTTGCTTTTGCATGACAAGGAAGATTTATTTTTAGAAGATTTGGAAGATAAGAAAGCGAATTAAATAAATAAATTTATTTAATTACTTTCACATGATTTGGAAGAATAAATAAAATATTTTATTATTTTTTTTTTTGGAGAGTGAGAGAATTTAAATAAATTTAAATGATTTATTTAAATTTGGAAGAATAGATGACTTAATTAAACAATTTAAATTATTTACTTGTTTGGAAGAATTTAAATTAAATAAAATATTTTATTTAATTTCAACTTTAGAAGAAGTAATTAAATATTTTGATATTTAATTAATTTAGAGGAATATGAATCAAATAAATAAATTTAATTATTTATTTATTGATAGAGGAAATACACTTAAATAAATATTAAAAATATTTATTTGGATAGAGTCATGTCATTTTTAGGTGTATACAGTAAGAAAAAGAGATCTTGAATTGTTTCAGATCATTTAGAAGGATTTCCAGAAGAAAAGAGGTGGATATGGCAAATTGTGAAGTAACTTATGAGAAACTGTTCAACAAACAGAGTAATCAGATGTATTAGGGTAGAGCATTTATTACAAAGACAAATTAGGTGTTGTGGAGCATAAAAAGGTCATTCATTCCTCATTTAGATCACTTTGCATCAGAAGAAAGCAAGAAGAGGAGAAGTGAATGAGTTTAGAGCTAAGAATTCTCAAGAATTGAAGCACGAAGAGGATCTCCAAGCAAAACCCTAATCTATGGAACAAGGTATTTCTATTTTCTACGAAACCTCTTGAATTCTCAATCTCTACAAATGGCTACACCTTTACTTGTTGATATCACTGAAAGGCCCCATCCTAAATTTAAGAACCATCCCTACAAATCTGTTGAAGTCAAGTTGCTAGGTGCCTTTTTGAGTGTTCCATATGGGGTTTTACATATTGAAGACATTAGGGCATACATTCATTGCAATATAGAAGAATTTGGGAATTTGAAACTATTGGAGTTGTTTAAGAGCCATCTAAAAGATGACAACTACCAACTGAAACCTAAATTTGAAGCCCTTGAAAGCAAACATTTTCTGCAAATGATTGAATTTCCATCTTTTGATGAAAGTGAATGGGTTCGGTATGTGTTGATCCGGATGCACGATGAATTTATTTGGCTACTAAAACCATTTAAGATCACTAAAGATGTTATCAGAATTGTGACTAGACTGAATGCAACTGGTGGATTACTTGCTTTGAAATCTGGGAAGAATCAAACTGTTACTGATGCAACCGGAGCTAAGTATGACAAAAGAGCAATGACAATAAATGACATCATTGAACTGGATGTCAAATTTGCTTCTATGATCATTAGCTATAAGATCTATCACTCCAGCAGGGAGAATTTAGTTTCTAGGACTACAATACATGCAGCTTATAAGATGTTAAAGGAGAATGCTGACTATGATCTATGTGAATTACTATAGAATCAGCCGATAGAGAATCTGAGCAAAATAAAAAAGGACAAGAAAAACTCTTTCAAATATGGTTCTTTGATCATATGCCTATTTTTCTATTTCATGAATGAAATGCCTGGAGTGCAAGGTGTGCACTAGACAAATGACAAGCTAGTAGCAATCTGGATAAGAGAGCATTTATATAGCCTTGGAGTTCAAGTGCACAAAAGACTGTAATTTAGGAGTATTTCAAAAATTTTCAGAGTCTGATGCATGCAAGGGAAAGAATCCATAGTTTAGTTGTAGAAAAGTATGAGAATGAGATATGTTTTATGGTTGACACAGATCAATGTTTGATGGAAGCTATAGAACCAAGAATAGTATGGATAATGCCAATGGGTTATGAGGTGGATGAGATAGTTCTGGACATGTATGCTCAGCATCTTCTGAGCAAACCTAAAGACACCTCTATTGAAAGGTTTGGAACATACAAGGAACTAAGCTTAAAGTTACACGTGGAACTTAGATAGCCAGAAATAAAAATAAAAGTGCACAAGAAAGTGGAGATGTATGCAGAAAGCATTGGAATTACAAAAGAAGCAGTGAGAGAGAACAAAGAAAGGATTGAAAAGATAAAGAAAAGCACTAAGTAAATCTTAGAAGAAAAAGTAAAAAGTGAGCCAATAGTCACTCCGGAAGTCCCACCAATCTCCTCAAGGAAGACAAGGAGTTCTGCAACTCTTGCTGAGTAACCCAAGCCCATTTCAACCAAGAAACCAAAAGCCACTCCATCCAGTGAAGGAGGGAAAAGAAAGAAAACCAAGGCCACAAGAACCCACAAGAGCACAAAAGATGATGAGGAGATAGAGATAGATGAATAAGTGAAAGAAATAAGATCAAAGAAAGCCAAAACTTTAAAGACTTATGAAGACTAGCCTTCTAGAAGCAATAAAGCCAGTAAAAAGCAAGCAATTGGTAAGGTCACCATGACTATTAATGAAATTGTAAAAATAATCATTGTTCATGGAAATTTAAATCCTATTAGAGTTTATTATGATAATTTTGATCAAGCAAACAAGAAAATTTTGGAAGATGCCATTATCATATATTTGAATAAATTCAATAGAGACCTATTGGAAATTTTACAAGAACTTCCTAAAAGTCTAAGGAAAGTACTGGAAATGAGGAAAGAAGTAGCCAAGGCTAAAGACCTAGAACTCGGAGAGTACCTCCTCTCCACTTTGTGTCCTGTAATGACTAGAAGAAAAGCAGATAAAATCCTCAGAGAAGTTAAAGAAAAATTCAAAAGCAAGGTCCGGATGAACAAGCTAATGCTTGGTAAAACTGAGGAAATTGTAAAAGAAACAGAAGAAATTTTGAGAAAGTCTTTAGACAAAGATAAATATTATATTATTTCAGAGAAACAAGTAGAAGAAGTCAATCCTCCAGTTCTGGAACATAAAGAACAGATTAACAAAAGAATTGATGACCAAGGTGTTAATTTAGACCCTCCAGAGTTAACCTATGAGGAGACTAATGTTGGATTTGATTCATCAAATCTAAATGTTGGAGAAGTTTAGGAAGAGGAACAAGTCAATCAGGAGGACATAGAAATGATAAACAAAATAGTTGATGTAGGAGTAACTCCTCCACCTGATCATTTTGGAAAAGAAGAGGATATTGCTACTACATAGAGCCCTCTGGATTAGGTAGCAAGTGGTGAACAAATAGAAAAGAGTCCCTCTGAAGAAAACACAAAGAAAAGTAAAGCAAAGAAAGAGGACGAGGAAGGAAAGAAAGATAAATTAGAAGATGATGTTGAAGTCCCTAAAGCAGATACTGAGAAATCTGATGAACAAAAGGATGGTTTAGAAAACATTGCAAGAGACACTACAGATGTGGTAAAAAGTCTTCTTGAAAAAGAAATGATTGAGCTTGATGAGCCTGAACTACTCCAAGGTCTAGCCAATCCAGATGGTCTCTCTCCAATTCAATTGATGAAAACAACATCATTCACCCAAGTAAAGGTTAGAGAGAAGATGTTAAAATTCCACATGAGGGACAATGAGCTACTGGGGCTTGCAACCAGAATTTTGGAAAAGTTAATGCCTTCCTACCAGAAGAGTCCATCTGATTCCCCCTCCAAACATCTGAGAAATCTTATAAGTTCTGTAAATATTCATTTTGAGTCCTTTGAGAAGTCTGTAGAGACAAAAGTTAGAAATGAGGTTTTGGATGAGAGATTGAGTGAAATTAGGAGTCTAATAGGGTATGATAGGACTATACTTTCTATTAGTATAAAGAGTGTTCAAAATGCTCTAAGTGATAGAAGTGATATATATAAATTTTGTCTATCTTGGCCCAAAGTAAGTGAGGATATTGAGAAGAAGATAAAGGAACAAGAACTGAAATTATCAAATCTATCCAATAATTTTGATCCTCTAACTATTTCACCCATAAGCCAGGAATGTCAAGTAATTATCTTGACTGATAAGATTAAGAGACTTGTTAAAGAGAAAGGCAACATTATGAAGAGAATGTGTGAGCTCTGGGGATTGATTGCCCCTAAGTTAGAGACAATGTATAATGCCCTATCTGAAGCTCAGACTGTAGTTCAGACTAGTGATCCAACAGATCTATCAAAGGTAGAAGCATATTCATTTTTGTTGAGTGGGAACATCTCAATTTTAGATGGAATGAAGAGTACTTGGGTCTCTAAACTTGTGCAAATAAAAAATAGCTTTACAGACATTATCAAGTTTATGTAAATAGAACTTAATGATTAGTTGTACATATGCGGCAATATATATAGAATTTTTGGAGAATTTTGGCTTTTGGACCCCACCCTTTACCATTGATGTCAAAGGGGGAGTGAAGAGCAATGAAAAATGAGGAATCCATCAAAGGGGGAGCATTGGAAAGAAGTATGAACAGCAATATGGAGCACAAGCAAAGGGGGAGTTATTCTGACACTTAGTCATTTTTTACTAAGTGTTGCCATCAATGCTAAAGGAGGAGATTGTTGGCAAGAGACACTGCTTTGCATTGATAGGCATTGTCATTGATGGAAACTAAGATCATCCCAATCATCCGCATAACACAATTTGTTCATACCGGAAGTCAGAATCATAATTTGTCTAAGTCCAGGTAGTTAGGAACAGAGTAGGTAACAGGGTTCGGTATCTTGTTTCGGATCTCTCTGGTGGAAAGGCATGGTTTGTTGTGGATCTAAGATAGTTGAAAGCATTATCAAAACACTCTAAATCTAGAGTTTTGTCCTTCGGTGATGAAAGACTCAAAAAATATTAGATTCTGAGTATCAGGTTTCAGTTTGACAAAATAGACAGTAGAACAATACACTGACCTTGTGAATGATCTTAATTCTGGATGTATGGAAGTTTTTTATTGGGCAATTGGTGATGATCAATTATGGTAGCTGACATGATTGATGATTTGCAAGTGCAAGTTTTGGTCTGCATCTCATATTATGTATGGATCTAGCCGATAGAATAGAGTACTCAACAAAGTTCTAAATGTTCTTGAAGTCGACTGGTAAAATGATTGTAGATCATGTTATAGATATATATAGCCAATGGAATTGGATGATTTTGTGTATGTGGTGTGTGAAAAAGGTGTAAATGTGAGAAGAGAAGAAATCTAATGTGTGAATGAAGGCAGAGTAGTAAGAAGAGTAGAGTAAAGATGAAATGTGTAAGATCAGTTTTTGCTCTTAATCAGAACTAAAACTCTTGCATGGGTAGATGTTATTTATCAGTTCAAAATTTGTGCTATTCTCTTGTAATCTTTCTATAGGCAGTGAACCTCCATTTAAGTAGTTGGCTTTGGGCAGTGAGCTCGAATGCATGTGCATTCCCATTTGTAAAATACTTTTAACAGAGTATTAATTTTTGTGGGTTAATCCCCACCATGGTTTTTCCCTTAACCAGGTTTCCACGTTAAAAATCTTAGTGTCAAGTGTGTTCTTGTGTTGCTGCTCTTAAACTTATGATTATTGTTTACATGGTTAAGTTATTGAATTGTTATTAAGTGGTAAAAGAAAGAATTAACTACAGTAAGTTCCAAAGTTTTGAGACAACTGATTCACCCCCCCTCTCAGTTGTCTGTCCTATTTCCAACATACTATACTTTCAGCATACACCCAATTTGTGAGGGTTTTGTAATGCGTTGAGATCAAGACCACTTAGTATTTCTTGCTAGTGGTAGTTGTAAATGCACTAATATAAAGTGCCAAATCATATTTTCTTGGGAGGGTTCTTTGATTGAGTGAAAAGGAGGGGTTGTCTCGGTTGTGTTCTCTTCTTTTCAACATTTTTTTTATACATTTCTTCATCATGGATCAAACAACTATGCCTATCCTAACTCCATACCACTACTTTGAGTGGAAATCACACATGACAATTCACTTAAGGAAAGTTGGATTACATAGGATAAATATGGGACTTGAAATTGAACCTACTAAAGATGAAGATAAGCCTAAGTGGTTTAACAAATGTGATGAGGCATATGGAACATTGTGTTTGTCTATTTCTCCTGATTTTCTCTTTCACATTGAGTCTTTAATTCACCAAATGAAGTCTGGACAAAGCTACAAACACTATTTGGCACACAAGATTGAATGAGGGGTCATATGTTGGAAAATGAACTAATCAGTTTAAGTCTAGGCAATTTTAACACAATCTAAGATTTCTTCACAAAATTGAAATCACTAAGGCTATAGTTAAAACAATGTGGAATTGAAAAGAAAGATGAACAATTGATTCTTAGTATTCTCTCTAAGCTAAGTTCAAAATATTTTGTGTTTGTTTCTACTTTCTATGCTACTAAGGGTGCACTTGGTACTCAATTCACCATGCCATCTTTAGATGATTTTGCTATCTCTCTCACTTGGGAATAGGATAAGCTAATCTAGATGGGCACTCTTAAGTCCTCTAAGTCACATGCCCTAGTAGCCAACCAAGGCACAAAAGAATAGACAAGACAAAGTAGTAACAACAAGAATAAGGATAAGGAAAAAAAGAATAGCAAGGAGAAGAAGGATCAAATACCAATTGCTTCAAAAGCAACTAATGAGACCCAATCTTCCAAGGATGACATGCCTAAGAAAGAGAAGGTCCAATGTGCCTATTGTAAAAGACCCAGTCATGATGAACATAATTGCTTGAAGAAACAAATTGATCACTTGACACACATTCTTGAGAAGAATAATATTAGTGTTCCTGAGTCTATCAAACGAAGTTCAAATGAGGGGTCTGACAAGGCAAAAGAAAGTAGCAAGGGGAAAGGAAAGGGAAAGGCCCTTGTAGCAGTTGCTTCTTCACCATCCACTTAGGTTCTTGATTTGAGTGCTTCGCATCACATGGCTTCATCAAAGGAAGAACTTGCATCTTTGGAGCCATGTACTATGCCTTCTATTTTGATGGGTGATGACACTCTTGTTGAGGTGCGTGGGAGAGGGTCTATTGATGTGGGGGATGACACATTCCATGATGTTATTTGTGTGCCCACATTATCAACTAATCTCCTGTCAATATATCAAATCACTCACATAGGTTCAGGCAAGCGGGTTGAGTTCACTCCTGATTCAGTGGAGATTTGTGAGTTGCACAGTGGTTCTATAGTTATAGTTGGGAGAATAGATCATCAATCATGGATCTATCTATTTTCTCACTTTGTTCCTGATCCTCCTTCGATTGTTTTGCTCACTCATTCTGATGATGTGAGTAGATTATGGCATGAGTAGTTTGGCCATCTTAACTTATGCTACTTGTAGCAGCTCAACCAGCAAAGCATGGTCGCAGGGTTGCCTTCAGTTCAATTTTTAGGTGGTGTTTTCAAAGGTTGCATTATTGGTAAGTATCCTAAGAAAAAGTTTGACAAAGGTAAGGCATGGAGAGTTTCACAGATATTGGAGTTAGTTCACAGTGATTTGGCTGGTCCATTTCACCATCCTTCTTTTAGCGGGGCTAGATATGTCCTCACATTCATTGATGACTTTTCTCGATATACATGGGTGTACTTTCTCAAACAAAATTTATAGGTATTTGATCATTTTTAGGACTTCAAAACTTTTGTAGAGAAGTAATCGAGGAAAGCCATCAAAGTTTTGTGCACTGACAATGGTGGTGAGTATGTCAACCATCATTTTGAGCAGTTTTCCACTTCAAAGGGGATTGATTTGCAGCATTCAGTTCCATACAATCCTTAGTAGAATGGTGTTGCAAAATGGAAGAATAGGTCCTTGAAGGAAATGGTGAACTATATGATTCACTCCAGATCTCTTGCACCACAATATTGGGCAGAGGCCATTAATTATGCTTGTTATATCCAAATCCGTGTTCCTCACCGAGCCTTGAAGGAAGTCACTCCTTTTGAAGCTTGGAGCGGTCAAAAATCATCAGTTAAGCACTTTCAAGTTTTTAGTTCTACTACATAGGCCCACATTCCTGCAAAGAAATGTAAGGCCTTGGATCTGCAGAGCACACCTTGCATATTTGTAGGGTATCTTGATGGTGTGAAAGGTTATCGGTTGCTCCACCCTACTACACATGAGCTATTCATTGAGAGGAGTGTTCAGTTTGAGGAGGGCTCTTCGAGCTCACTTTCTATCACTTCTCCACCTCCTTCTACCTTGACATTGGAGTCACTTGGGATACATGACTGATCTTCTGATGAGTCAGATTCACCTAAGAAGTCTTGTACCTCCACTTCCAATTCAGAGAGCGATTCTGAGGACTTACCTCCTTCTTCTCCTAGTCATCATTTAGAGGTTGATGATTCTCCTCCAGATTCTCCATCTTCTGGTCCACTTTGGGCTAGACAGACCTTATAGTCTATAGGTGATTGGGTTGGGGATCCATTAGACACTAGGTAGACTCGTTCACAGTTCCAGGATGCTCCACATGTCTTCATTGCTACTGCCTTAGATCCATAGTCTTTTCATAAGGCTTCTGGTATTCTTGAGTGGGATATAACTATGTAGGAGGAGTATAGTTCCTTGATGAGGAACCACACTTGGGATCTTGTTCCTCTTCCTAAGGGAAGAAAACTTGTTTGATTTAAGTGGATCTATCAGACAAAATTTGTAGTAGATGGGTTGGTTGACAAGCATAAGGCTTGCTTGGTTGCCAAAGGATTCTCCCAAATTCCTAGGATTGACTACTCTGAGACTTTTGCACCAGTTGCTAGACTGAACTCCATCCAACTTGTTCTTGCCATTGCTACAGCCAATCATTGGGAAGTACACCAGATGGATGTGAAGAGTGATTTTCTTCACGGTGACCTTTAGGAGGAGATTTACATGGAGTAGCCACATTGGTTCGTTCAGAATTCTTCACTTGTGTGCCATCTTTGGAAGTCTCTCTTGTTGGATCTAGGGCATACAACTGAGAGGGGGGGGTGAATCAGTTGTATAAAACTTCTTGTTCTTTCAACACTTGATTCTTTGTTGTTAGTTAGCAGCATATCAATTAATCATCCATGAAAGCATAATACATAAACACAAGAGCAGATAAGTATCAACACATTGAACACCAAGATTTTGACGTGGAAAACCCGGTTAAGGGAAAAACCACGGGGTGATTAACCCAAGAATTATTCTCTGTTAGAAGAATAAAGAAAAATGAATGGCACATGCCAATTAGGGCTCACTGCCCGAGCACACTGCTCACAAAGAGGCCCACTGCCTACAAGGAGACACATTGTCTACAAAGTGATAAAAATCACAGTCTTGAACTGGAGAATGACATCTCTACCATGTCCGGATCAGTTCCAATTAAGCCCAAAAACCTCTGTTCAGCCTTTCGCACTTCTCTTTGCTATGCCACACTCATCCACACACACCACACCTCGAAATGAACTCACAGACCATTATTTATACAAGACATCGACTTAGGATCAAACATCTAAGTCGGCAAACAATCATAAGAGTATCTGCAAGATGAATAACACATCCGGTCGGCCACCACAAGAACATTCGCAGGATGAACAACTCATCCGGTTGGCTAAACAGAGCAAGAACTCCATCCGGAAGAATAACTTCAATTCCGGGCTCTACTATCAATGCGGATCAACAACACAACCTCAACACGATCCAGAAAACTTCACAAGCCTGCCTGAATGTCTGGATACATCCGCACTTCCTTTACTTGCTGGAATCTCTTGTTTTCCTCATCTGAAACTTCAAGAACACAGTCTGTCGCCACTGTCATAATGCAAGAGGTACTTCTGGACCTCCAAATCATACACAACTCGAGATGGCACATAACAAGGACATCCCAAATACTCTTTCCAATCCATAGATTAGGATTGTACAATTTTGGACCTCACCGGACCTTTCTGTGATCCTCTGTCACCTCTAAGCACTTGCCGGAACTGGTTTCAAACAGACAGCCATAACTTCTTCAGGTCTTCATGCGAACCTCTGAAAACTTGACTGAAGCATCTCAAGACTCATATCTACAAACCCTTTAATCCGCATCCTCCGGTTTTCAACCTATCCAATATATTTGCCTTCTCATCACTGTTCTTCACTATTCCTGACTGAGGGTATTTTTCTCAATATCCTCAACACACAGCTCATCCAATCCTTCTTGTCAATGTAATATGAGTATGTTGACATCAATGACAACACTGGTTCACCTCATACTTGCAACAATCTCCCCCTTTGTCATTGATGGCAACATATGATGTGAAAAACCATCAAGACAAGAACTTCTCCTTTCTGTCACAGCTCCCCCTATCAACAACAACTTTTTACATGTCTTCTCTCCCCCTTTGATCATTAACCACTTGTTTTTCACATGTCTTCTCTCCCCCTCTGACATCAATGGCAAAGGGCTCATACTTGCAATTCTAATACATCAGAATCATACCAGCTGCTCCCCCTTAGTAGCAGCTCCCCATCATCAATCCGGATCACAAGATATGACTGTGATATCCACCGGACTGATGCACATCAGTGCATCTTAGTTTATCACCGGAGGGGCCATGACCCCTAACTTCTCCCGGAGATATTCAAAAGAGTCCTTGGGAAGAGGTTTTGTAAAGATATCTGCAATCTGATCCTTGGAGGGAACATACTCCAATCTGACTTCTTCCTTGTTTACTTGTTCTCTCAAAAAGTGAAATTTGATAGATATGTGCTTAGTCTTAGAGTGCAATACCAGATTCTTAGAAATATTAATTGCACTTGAATTATCACAGAAAATTGTGATAGGCTCCTCATATTCAACTTTGATGTCTCTTAGCATCTGCTTCATCCATAAGATTTGAGTGCAACTACCTGCTGCTGCAATGTATTCTGCTTCAGTTGTAGACAAAGATATTGCATCTTGTTTCTTGCTTAGCCAAGAAACCAATCTCTTCCCCAAAAAGAATGCTCCACCACTAGTGCTCTTCCGGTCATCCACATCTCCTGCCCAATCTGCATCTGTGTAAGCATGAAGAGAGAAATCTGGATCTCTAGGGTACCATAGACCATACTCAACTATTCCTTTCAAGTACCTAAAAATTCTTTTGATTGCCATAACATGAGATTCTCTAGGATCAGCCTGGAATCTTGCCACAAGACCAACAGCCTGCATTATATCTGGTCTAGTTTGAGTGAGATACAACAATCCACCAATCATTGATCTATATTTTGTCTGATCTGCCTTTGGAGAGTCATCATCTTTGGTTAACTTACATCCGGTTGCCATAGGAGTGTTCATAGGTTTTGAGTCTTCCATACCAAATTTCCTTAACAATTCTTTCACATATTTGGTCTAAGAAATGAAGATCCCTTCTTTTGTTTGAGTAATTTGCAGACCCAAGAAGAAATTCATTTCACCAAGCATAGACATTTCAAACTCACTTTTCATCTGATTTGCAAAAGTTTTGCACATACTATCTCTTCCTCCAAAAATGATATCATCCACAAACACTTCAACAATCAATATGTTTTCATGATCAATTTTGAAATATAAGTTACTGTCAGCAGTACCTTTGTTGAATCCAATCTGCACAAGATGCTTATCCAACCTTTCATACCATGCTCTTGGGGCTTGCTTCAATCCATACAAAGCTTTCTTCAACTTGCAGACCATATCATCATTATCAGACAATTGAAATCCATCCGGTTGTTCAATGTAGACTTCTTCTTCCAGATCACCATTTAGAAAGGCAGACTTGACATCCATCTGATATACCTTGAAGTCTTTGAAGGCAGCAAATGCAAGAAGTAATCTGACTGCTTCAATTCTTGCCACCGGAGCAAAAGTCTCTTCAAAGTCAATTCCTTCTATTTGAGAGTAGCCTTTGTAGACCAATCTAGCTTTGTTTCTGATTACTTCACCAGCTTCATTTAGTTTATTCCAGAAGACCCACTTGGTTCCAATTACATTCCTGTCTCTAGGTCTAGGAACAAGATCCCAAGTATGATTTTTCTCAATTTGCATCAATTCATCTTCCATTGCTTTGGTCCAGTTTTCATCATTGCAGGCTTCATTTGTTTTAGGTTCAATCTTTGAAATCAGACAACATTCATCCTGATTTTGAGCAACATTCCTTCTAGTTTGTACACCTTTGCTTTTGTCACCTATGATCTGATCTTCAGAGTGGTTCAGTCTTACATACCTTAGAATTTTGGGAGTATCCTGCACTGCTGCTTCTTGATCAGGCTCATTCAAACCTATCTCTTCTTCCTGATTTACCGGATCAAGCTGACTCTGTCTCACCGGAGAGAATTGAGGTCCTTGAACACTGTCTTGGTCATCTTCATCAAACTCATAAAATCTTGAAGGCTTCTCAATTCCTTCATCAACTTTCACATTGGTGCTTTCTATCATCTTCCTCAATCTCTTATTGTAACATCGGTATGCTTTGCTTTGAGTGGAGTAACCCAAGAAAATTCCTTCATCACTTCTAGCATCAAACTTTCCTAGATCTTCATCTCTTTTAATATAACACTTGCTACCAAATACTCTGAAATATTTCACGGTAGGAGTGATGCCAAACCAGAGTTCATAGGGGGTCTTACCGGTGTTGTTTCTGATTTGAACTCGATTGAGAGTGTAGACTGCAGTGCTGATAGCTTCCTTCCAAAACATTTGAGGAACATTTGCTTCCAACATCATTGTCCTGGCAGCTTCCTGAATGGTCCGGTTCTTTCTCTCAACCACTCCATTCTGTTGTGGAGTCCTAGGAGCAGACAGTTGTCTCCTTATACCCTGCTTCTCACAAAAATCAATGAACTCACCAGATGTAAATTCACCACCTCTATCAGACCTTAGACACTTTAGTTTCAATCCGATTTGATTCTCTACCATAGCTTTGAAGATCTTGAACTTCTCAAATGCTTCTGATTTTTCTTTTAGAAAGGTAACCCACATCATCCGGGAATGATCATCAATTAACAACATGAAATATCTATCACCTTGCAGACTCTTGATTCTTGTCGGACCACAGAGATCAGTATGTACTAATTCCAACAATCCGGTAGAAGACTGATCTTTGCTTTTGAAGGAGACTCTGCTTTGTTTACCTAGCTGACATTCTTTGCACAAACTATTTGTAGGTTTCATCAATTTTGGAAGATCTCTTATGGCCTGAGTATTGCTTATCTTGATGATGTTATCAAAATTTACATGGCACATTCTTCTATGCCATAACCAACTCTGATCAATTTGAGCAAACAAACAACTTTTATTTGAACCAACCAGATGAAAGATATTACCTTTTGTCTGAGTACCGGATGCAATCTCAGTTCCGGAGCTTGTAAAGATTCTGCATTTTCCATTTTTGAACCGGAGATCATAGCCTTTGTCCACTAACTGACCAACACTAAGAAGATTGTGCTTCAATCCTTCAACATACAGTACGTTACCTGTTTTGCTCTTTCCATCGAAGGAAATAGTTCCCCTGCCTCTGATTCTACCAGCAGAATTGTCACCAAACTTTACCATTCCTCCTTCATACCTTTCCAAATTCAAGAACTTATTCTTGTCACCAGTCATATGGTGAGAACATCCACTGGCAATAACCCAATCATCCTTTTCTTCCACTTGAGCAGCCAAAGCTTTTTCAACAACTTTGTGATTGACAGATTCAGAGAGTATTGAATCTTCTTCCTTGATGGCAATAAACACCCACTCATTTCCAGATTTGCTTCCTAGTTCTGATTCATCATCTGTTACTCCTTCATTGTCATCTTTTTCGTGAACATAATAGCAATTCTTTTGAAACCTTTGTCTGTTAGTATTAGACCTTGTAGATCTTTCTGGACATCTTGAAGAAAAATGACCAATCTTATTGCAGTTGAAACACTTAAAGGGTAGTTTTCCTTCATACTTACCAGATCCTCTTGGCAGTCTCTTTGCAATGAGGGCTTCAAGTTGAGCTGTTTCTGCTTCTTCTTCTTCCATGTCTCTTCTTACTTGATCATACCATGACATTTTCCTTGATGAGTTTTCTCCCGGATCAAATCTCTGTTTGCCTTTTACATAGGCACTGGCTTTGAAAGCAGATTCAGTCTTGGGAGGATCATCTCCAAACTCGGTCATTTCAAATGCAGCTAGTTTGCCAGCCAGTTGTTCTCTTGTGACAGTTGTGTGGGCTCTGAATTCATCAATGGCAGCAACCTTGATTTTGTAGGTAGCAGGAAGGGATCTTAGGATTTTGCAGACAATCTCATTTTCATCTAAAGTTCCACCAGCATTTCTGATTCCACATACCAGCTCATTCACTCTTGGCATAAAGGTAGTGATGTTTTCATCATCTCTCATTTTCAATCTTTCAAATTTCCCTTTCAGACTTTGTAACCTTGCACTTTTGACAAACTCATCTCCTTCATACAGAAGTTCCAGTTTAGTCAAGATCTCATATGCAGTTGGTAGGTCAATAACATTCGAGAGATCTGAGTCATTCAATGCGCTTAGAAGAGCTTCCTTGGTCCGTAGATTGTTTTCAGCTTCTGTGATTTCATTCAGAGTTGTCGGACCACCTTGTGGAGGTACATATGGTTTTGAAACCATAGCCAAGTATGCTTTTCCCATACATTCCAAGTGACACTTCATGCGACCTTTCTAGAGAGTGAAGTTGGTTCCATCGAACTTCGGACTATCCTTCTTGTATGACGACATCCTGGATCTCCTCAAGCGGTTAAGCTCCTATCAGAGGAACTTAGCTCTGATACCAATTGTTGGATCTAGGGCATACAACTGACAGGGGGGGTGAATCAGTTGTATAAAACTTCTTGTTCTTTCAACACTTGATTCTTTGTTGTTAGTTAGCAGCATATCAATTAATCATCCATGAAAGCATAATACATAAACACAAGAGCAGATAAGTATCAACACATTGAACACCAAGATTTTGACGTGGAAAACCTGGTTAAGGGAAAAACCACGGGGTGATTAACCCAAGAATTATTCTCTGTTAGAAGAATAAAGAAAAATGAATGGCACATGCCAATTAGGGCTCACTGCCCGAGCACACTGCTCACAAAGAGGCCCACTGCCTACAAGGAGACACACTGTCTACAAAGTGATAAAAATCACAGTCTTGAACTGGAGAATGACATCTCTACCATGTCCGGATCAGTTCCAATTAAGCCCAAAAACCTCTGTTCAGCCTTTCGCACTTCTCTTCGCTATGCCACACTCATCCACACACACCACACCTCGAAATGAACTCACAGACCGTTATTTATACAAGACATCAACTTAGGATCAAACATCTAAGTCAGAAAACAATCATAAGAGTATCCGCAAGATGAATAACACATCCGGTCGGCCACCACAAGAACATTCGCAGGATGAACAACTCATCCGGTCGGCTAAACAGAGCAAGAACTCCATCCGGAAGAATAACTTCAATTCCGGGCTCTACTATCAATGCGGATCAACAACACAACCTCAACACGATCCAGAAAACTTCACAAGCCTGCCTGAATGTCCGGATACATCCGCACTTCCTTTACTTGCTGGAATCTCTTGTCTTCCTCATCCGGAACTTCAAGAACACAGTCTGTCACCACTGTCATAATGCAAGAGGTACTTCCGGACCTCCAAATCATACACAACTCGAGATGGCACATAACAAGGACATCCCAAATACTCTTTCCAATCCGTAGATTAGGATTGTACAATTCCGGACCTCACCGGACCTTTCTGTGATCCTCTGTCACCTCTAAGCACTTGCCGGAACCAGTTTCACACAGACAACCATAACTTCTTCAGGTCTTCATGCGGACCTCTGAAAACTTGACTGAAGCATCTCAAGACTCATATCTGCAAACCCTTTAATCCACATCCTCCGGTTTTCAACCTATCCAATATATTTGCCTTCTCATCACTGTTCTTCACTGTTCTTGACTGAGGGTAATTTTCTCAATATCCTCAACACACAGCTCATCCAATCCTTCTTGTCAATGTAATATGAGTATGTTGACATCAATGACAACACTGGTTCACCTCATACTTGCAACATCTCTATGGCCTCAAATAGGCTTCTCGGACCTAGTATGCCAAGATGGACTCCTTCCTTCTGACAGTTGGGTTCACTCGGTGCCATTCTAATCCCAATGGCTACATTCTACAGTAGGATGATTCACTCTTATTTCTAGTTCTGTATGTTGATGACTTGCTGATCACAGTAAGTTCTTCATCCACAATTGGGGCTGTCAAAACTGCCCTTCATGATAGGTTTTTGATGACTAACTTGGGCTTGTTGCATTACTTTCTCAGGATTGAGATCTTCCAATCTGCTTCTGGGATCACCATCACACAGTCTAAGTATGCTCTAGATTTTCTCTCGAGGTTTCATATGGCTTACTGTAAGCCTTCTTTGATTCCTTTCCTTTCTGGAGTCAAACTTGAGGCTCAGTGTTCTTCTCCACTTGTTGATGGCACTTTGTACTAACAGCTTGTTGGGAGTCTCATTTATCTAACTCATATGAGACCTAACATTTCATATGCTATAGGCATGGTCTCTTGATTTATGCAGGAACTTCATGAGCTGCACTGGAAAGCAGCCAAGTGGATCCTTCACTACATTCAGGGTACTCATAGTTTTGGGATTCACTATGCAACAGGTATTGAGCTTGACTTGGTAGGCTACACAGATTCAGATTGGGTGGGTGATTCTCAGGATCGCAAGTCTACTTCAGGTTACATCTTCTCACTTGGTTCAAGTCCTATTTGTTGGTTGAGAAAGAAGCAGTCTGCTATTCCCCTATCTTTTATTGAGGCTTAGTATCTGATGTAGGATCATCCTGGTTCAAGAGAAATCTTGCATCAACCAAAAATATTTGCATTTTAGTTTGTTTACATTTTAGTTCTTTCATTTTCCAATTCAGTCTAGGCAATGTAGTCAAAAGTAGTTTCAGCTTATGGTCTAGTTTTGGCATTTCACATCTTGTGGATCTGGACTCAGCATCTCAATTCATTTATCTTCATCATATCAAGAATTTAGAGCATTTGGATTAGTTATCGGAATGTTATCACTATTAGAAGATCCTCTATTTTCTCAGTGCAAAGCTCTCTAACAGTTCTTGATAATCGGCTAAAGGAGAAGGCTTGTGGATCATTCCTTGACTTGTGGATCCTAACGACACATCATTCAATGATCCTTGGCTTGTGGCCAACCCTTCCTGGAGGTCCGCACATTGTCCCATTCAATTGAGGAAGTGTTCTATACATTTAGGCTCGACCTATCTATGAACACGTTACAACTCTTCATTGGAGTTTGTGATCTACCACATGTCTTTGTCTCCTTGTTCTCCCTTAACATCATGTTGTCTCCTGACTCTATCTACCCAATGGATAAGCTACTAGTCATTACCAGAGATTCTGGGTTCATCCTACATCCTTTACAGTCTTTGTCCCTAGTAAGAGCCCGTTGTTGGCCTCATTTTCAAATCGCCAAATTTTAAACTTTTGCATCAAAACCTTTTGGTTGCAATTCATCAGTGTCGTGCTTCTTGTGTCAGTCATGTTGATAATTTGTTATTATGATGTCATTCTTTGTCTTATTTCTCTCCATTAAAGCTTTAAATAGCAATATTATGCCAAGACAAATTTACAACTTAGTAATATTATATTCTGCATTCACTTTCATTTTATACTAAGCTCGCATCAACTTTTGTTTTTCGCAAACTCCACTATGCGTCGGCTTTTATTCTTCACAAACCTTGTATCAATTTTTGTCTTTCACTAAGTTCGCATGACTTGTGAGTTTGGCTAAGTTCGCGCATTTTGGATTTTTGCTAACTAAAACCAATGTGTGATTTTTCAAGTTGAGGGTTCACTTTTTATGAACAGTAATAACTCCTCCATGTCCATTTATCTCTCCTACAGTTTAGGAAGTCATCTCCAAAATAAACTTCTTTGTCTTTAAAGGTTGTTTTAATTTCCTAAAGTCTTGCAATACACAATGTGGAAAAAGACGTGATTTCTACAACAAATGTGAAACTTCATTTTAACATGCTCTCACTCCCACCAATGTGGATGCATGGCTTACGTCAGAAAGAACATGGTTTTTAGTTACACAAGTGTAATATAGACACATGCAAATTACATACACAGAGATGGAATAAATCTATTGACGAGATTTATAAACTTTCAAATAAAATGCTGATGGCAGATATACATGCAACCGTGCTCTTTTGGAATGAGTTCTTATTATTCCACGCCCACCAAAATCTCCCACAATCTAGGAAACTAATTCAAGCTATGCTACATGAACAAAGACGTGTTACAAGAATGATGAATCATGTGCTCTAAAATAGTAAAAGGTAGTTATCATCATCCATGCAAGAAGTGTTACAAGTTGGCCCTGATAGTAACCATACATCAACTTGTGAGTTGAGAAAAGTGGTTGTGTAAGCAGCATAATTGCAGTATTTTCTCCACAAAAGCATTGGAAACTTCCAAAGTAAAAGCAATTCACAGGTGAAAAGTCATGCTCCACAATGATTTATCAACACTTCTTCCCATCTCGCATCCTCTACTTCTGAAATGGTTGCATGATATTCACAATAATGATTTTGTTGAAAAGGATTTAAAAATTTTCAAAACAAATGTAATTGGTAGTTATAAAGCTAAACTCCACGACCTTTGAGCTTGCCACTGAAGTCATGGGCAGACCACTCCTCTTCATGTTGCTGTAACACTTTTGGAAGCACCTTCTAGTCATCTTTGCCAAGCATGCATTCGATCTCATCCTAATTCATCTCATCCCCTTCAATGCTAGGCACTGGAACTTTGTTTCAGTGTGGCTCTGGAACGATTGCCAGCAGCACAGGGCCTTGTTCTTGGTAGTGAACCCCCAATTTCAAATGCTCTCATGGCCACCCTTAAGCAAGCCCAGGCACATCAGAGGAGAGGATGTCCTGAACAGCAGCAACAACATCTGTTGGCAGTTAAGGTAGAATTGGAACAACTTATTGTATCAATATTTGATGATCATAAAGACTTCCTTATTGTATCAATACATGCAAAGACAAGGAAAACAACTTATATTCATGAAGACTACTAGAAAGGATTGAGTTTTACAATTGTCGATGTAATTTGGAGTGATCAAATTTGATGAGAATGGTTTAAAAATATTGCACATCAAACATTAAGCAATGATCACAAAATATGCACAAAATGCATTTGTTGAAAAGACATTGAAGAAGAAGGATGTTATAATCATTTATGTTGCATTAATTAGGAGGTTCATCAAATATCTCAAATTATTTTATGAAGTTATCATTCTTGTATTATCATGGTTATATTAGCTTCTCAAGGAAGTCATGCCAAGATTGTGTAGAGATGTGTTGTCACCTCATATGAAGATCATTTGAATGTGCTTCACATTGTACTTCAAGAAGCATATCACATGAAAGTCCAATTACAAGGTGGGTATGCCATGTGGTTGTGAGTAATGTATATACGTGGACTTGATTGCATTGCACTCGAAGAGAAGGGACTGCATGTCTTGTTGGTGCTTGCACCATGTGAAGAGTTCATTACCTGAAATAATCAAGGGTGTAGCATGCAATAACTAATGTTTATTCAAGTGGCAATGAATCTACTTATCAAGAATTGCCTAGCTACTGCAATTCTTTTATAACTATCAGCCAAGATAAAAGAATAAGACTTGTTGAACTTGCAAATCAATTTAGTTGTTGCATGGGAGGTTCAAAACAAGACATATGAAGAATGAAATGAAGTTGAGTTACTTAGCTTAGGAATTGAATGCAATTGATCCTTTAGATTCAGGCTTGGTGTGCATTGGTAAATTGCTATCTCTCACAATAAGATCCTGAGACTATCTCGAAAACACTTCAATGAGAAATTTAGATTGATTGTTATTTTATGTATGACTATACTATTTGTGGTCATGAGAATGTTGTTATGGAGGAATTTGAAAATGGTATTAATTGTCATCAAAGTGCATTACAAATTGATCCCCAACATTATGATAGAGGTTATCAAAGTTACAAATGTGGTGGTTTTAAGGCATGGAATACATAGTTTGGTGATTGACCACCAACATCCATCTAATCAAATAGAAGTAGGGTATATGATGTAAGAAGAAAATGTAATATCTCCTTCAACTAGCCCTCTCTATAGAATGCTCTGAGATTGATGAGTAGTGGATGGAAATGGTATTTTATGATTGAAATTGAGATGGGAGTCTAATATTCAGGTATCTGAAGGTTTGTCAAGATCTAGCAAGGTTAGATTGTCAAAATGGTGCAGACGGAGATGGAGAGTATCTTCGCCAAATCCACAACTTGAAAGTTACAAGTCCTAGTTACCTTTTTGTAAAAGTGACTTATGTCACTTATTGTAACTAAAAGTTAGAAAATGAACTTTATTTCAGGAAAGTGATATAAAACATAACCAAAAGGAAAGTTCATTATTCTATTGTATTTCAAAAAGGTAGTTATGAGGTAGTTACTTGAAGTGGTTAGGAAGTAGTTACAAGTTGGTTATTAGGTAGTTATGAGAAAAAGTCTATATATACTGGACTTCACATTGTAAAGGGGGACTCTTTAGAGAAAACTTTTGCAGGGGGAACTTATGAAGAAACTTCTTGGAACATTTTTGGTTTTACACATTGTATAGTTCACTTTTGGAATTGTATAATTTTGAAAAGATAATGAAGAATGCATTTTAGTTCATATGTTCTTGATGTATTTCTAAGTTATGATTACTAGTTCCTCGTATGTCAAATTGGTGATCTTTCTATGCATTTGTGTAAATCAAAGTTATCCATTGAAACATGCAATTGGGGTGATGAAGCACAATCATGTCTCGGTCAATAGATTTTTGGCGACTCTACTGGGGATCGACGAGCTGAAGCGTTGGTACCTTTCATTCCTAAAAGGAAAATCTACAGTTTTCTTGCCTAGAAAATAAATTGGCAACTCTATCTGAAAGAAGAATCTTGAAAAATGGTTTGGTATCAAAGAACCCAGATGCATAACTTGCAACTTCCTGAATCAAACAGTGACAATGATGATGAAGATTACTCTTTTTTTGCTTCTCAACAAAATCAAGTTCTTGATGAACCCAAGCAAGTGGAGTTCCTAAAGAGTTTCTATGGTGGCATGCAATTTGCATCTAATTAGGTTCATCCTTCCTTGTTTCAAACATTGCAGAAGATTGAACAAAAAGATGGGAAGTAGACTCATTTTCTTGCTCATGATTGTAATTCCCTATCAAAGGAGATTTATGCACCAGAAGATAAAAGAAATTATGATGATATCATTTGCATGATGAGGTCAGCAATAAAGAGGAAAATATTTTTCCTACAAATGAACCTATATTGAAGGAAGTGTCTGAAAGAGATTCCTTAGAACCTACATGTTTACTTAAAGAAGACCAAGAAGAAGCAGTGATGGAGATAGAAAAACAAGATTGTATGGAAGCAAGCAATGATGAAGAAGAAATCTATCTAGACAATGACATGTTCTCAGTTTCTTCAAAGAATGTCACTCCTCTTGTGACAACTTGCTCTGGTTCCACAACTACAACCTCCAAGAGGGATTTCCATCACATTGTGGCTGTTCCAGGGAATGAAGAAGAAATTTTGAGCCAAAGTATGAAAGAACATGAAGATGAGTCACAAAATATTTTCCTGACATGCATGTAACCTAAGCAAGAGGAAAGTGATGATGAAAGAATATTGCAAGAACTCTCTTATGAGGTTTCCATTCAAGATTGGCATCTCAACACTACTATTGATGATTCTCTTCGTGAAGAAGACGTCATCCTTTCTCCTTTATAATCTCTTGAAGAAGAATACTCAATTATTGAAACTGAAGGTACTATTCAAGATGAAACGTTGAGTACTCCCACTCCAAATGTGTAATAAGATCATGAGGATACTAGGTATGAATCTGTACAAAGAGAAGTTAGAAACAAGTTTGTGCCTAAATCTCCTTGTTTGAATGGTTCTGGTATATCCTATTCTCAATACCTTTGTCCTTTGGATGCTGATGAGAGCACTAAAGAAGCTAGTGTGAGAAATGTTTTTGAGAGCATGCACAAGATTGCAAATATGCAAAGTATTGATGAGGAACTACATGTTCTGACTTGTTCTCCTTTACTACATCTAAAGGATGAAAATATTATTTATTCCTCATCAATTGTAGAAGAGGATTTTCAGGATAATAAAATGTATAATGTAGATCCATTACTTCTTCCTCGTGTACCATCTTTGGATAATGGGCATTCTAGGTTAGTTGTGATAAAAGAGAAGGAATTTTCTTTTACAAGAGATTATTCCATAATAAAAGAGGATGTTACTCATAAGGGAGATATACAAGCTAGATCAGGTGACTATGGTGTAGATAAAATCACTTCTATGGGTTAGTCACAAGATACAAATTGGTCGTCTTCTTCACTCTTTTCATCATCTTTTGATAAGACATTGCTTGAGTTTCTTGCTGCAAACGAAGAGAGGGACTTTATAATGAGAAATAGTCATATGCAAGTAGGAATTGATATTCAAAAATTAAATTCATCATTTACACTTGAAAGGGTCTTCTCACCTCATAATTTGTACAAGGGATGTCCAATTCACGACTTGATTTCTTTTGATCCAGATAATTTAAGATATATTCAGATAGAGAATATCAGTATACTCAGTTCAGTGCATGAAGAATAGAGAAGTGTAAATGAAAATCCAGAGGCTTCCTATACTTTTGATGAGAAATGGTTATTTGGTGTATTATTCAAGGAGCCCACATATTCCATGCATTTTATTGTTCTCCTCATTTTGAGATGGTTACTGAGTTGACAGGCACCTCATCCGTGCACCTCTCTTTTTCATACAGGTGTCTATTTTTCTCAGCTCGTCAATGGGTTCACTTGATCTTTCCCAGGTAGTTTGAGGTAGGAGTTACCTACCATGTACATATGTTAACTAGGTGTTTTGGTTGTGTCTGTCTTGTTTCAGTTTCTGTTGTTTTTGTCATTTGCCTCGTCTCTGTGTGTCTTTGTCTCCTTGTTCTCCCTTAATATCATGTTGTCTCCTAACTCTATCTGCCCAATGGATAAGGCACTAGTCATTACCAGAGATTCTAGGTTCATCCTGCGTCCACAAGGTCCTTGCCCCTAGTTAAAGCCGGCTATTGGCCTTGTTTTCAACTTCCCAAAATTTAAACTTTTTGCATATCAAATCCCTGTGTCAAGACATCTTTTTGGTTACAATTTGCCGATGTCATGCGTGTCAATCATGTCGGTAACTTGTTATCAAGACGTCATACTTTGTCTTATTCATCCAATATTATCCCAAGTCAAAATTTATGTTGCATCGGCTTAGTAATATTATTCTTTGTGTCCACTTTCATTTCACACTAAGCTCATGTCAACTTTTATTTTTTGGCGAAGTTCACATCAGTTTTTCTGTAAACTATGCGTCGGCTTTTATTCTTCACAAACCTTGCGTCAATTTTTGTTTTTCGCTAAGTTTGCGTTAACTTTTGAGTTTGGCTAAGTTCACGTGTTTTGGCTTTTTGCTAACTAAAACCAAAGTGTAATTTTTCAAGTCGAGGATTCACTTTTACGAATATAAATAATCCTGCTCCTCCACATCCAATAGTGTCTCTTGTAATCAAGGAAAGGTTTCCCATTTCTCTTTACTACGCATGTGATATGGCATCTCATGGGTGATAAGTTATTATAATTTAAAGAAACACATCGGCATGCATACCCTTCATGCCACTGAACTACATGGTTATTTCAACATGTATGTCATACGTTGATGCATATAATATTCTTAAAATTGTGCATAAAGGTGGTTAATTAAAGCCCACTCTTCTACTTTCCATATAATCTACTGACTTTCACATGAGAAAAGGATGAATACTGTCAAAGAGCTACAAAACTACAAGGTTGAAGACAACATGTCACATGCATGGGAAAACAAATAAAGAGACCTTTAACTGTGAAGTTATAGTTCCTCAAATTCAAGTCGTTACATGCAAAGAATAAACGTTGACTATAAAACAATAACAAGTAATTATTATTGGTGGTATTAAGACTTATTTTTGATAAATAACAATATGCCAACTTGTGGAAGAGTCGCATGCCATGGAAGCTAGTTTTGTAAATGGTGTGACTATGGTATATTCCAAAAAAATGGTTCCTTGCAAAATTTTTGAAACTTATTCAACTTCTGATGAGGGCCCGAGAGTGAAATGTAAAGAATATTTGTGAGAAAGTGGTTACAATAACTAACCAAGGAAACCATTTTGAATCTCTTGCTTTTTCCCACGTGTGATGTAAATATTGGCAGTTAAAAAGTTGCTTCTATTATTAAAAGAGCAAGTTTCTCTCCTCATTCTGCGCTACATGGGCAAAGACTTCAAAATAATGATGGGCAGTTAGAAATGATAATAATGCATGGCAGATGCTGCGAGGAGATTGAGAGTCATGAATGATGGAGGATGTTTGTTGAAAATTATAGTTGGAAATGCGCCAGTAAGCATGCAAATGTCGTAGCACAAATAGAGCACATAAACCTTTTGCTATTCGGCTTCAATGAAATATGGTCTCATTGAATGCAACAACTACAAGATATATCACAAAATGGGTTTATTGACAAGACTTTAGAAGCCTTCCAGAAAATGCAACGGGAAGGATGACTTTTGTTTGATATTATAGTTGGAAATCCTCCAGTGAACATATGTGCAAGAAGAGTGCGCATAGAAAAAGCACTTGAACTATTTGACAGCGTGCCTCATAGAAGTGTGATCTCAAGAACCGCCATAATAAGATGTATGCACAATTTGGTTTTGTTGATAGGCTTGAACCCAAACTCCACCACCTTTGCCACTATCTTCTTTACATGAACTAGAGGTTGTTCATCTGAGAAAACATCTCAATGAAATGTGGTCTTGCCAAATGCAATGGTTGCAACCTACACTAAAACACATTTGTTGGAAAGGCTTTAGAAATGTTTGGGCAAATACATTGCCAAGTTTAAAGTCAAACACTACCACCTTTGCCAAGGGTGCAGAAGTATGAGATAAGGCACATTAATTGTTAAACAAAATGCCTCAGAGAAATGTGTTCTCATGAACTGCCATAATTGCTGGATATACACACAATGATGTTGTTGAAAAGGTCGTGGAAAATTTCTAGCAAATGCAATTTTTACGCATTGAAACCAAGAACCGTTGCCAGTATCTTTGCTGCCTATGACAAAAATAGAAGCTTTGGAAGTAGGGATAGGTATCCATCAAAGCATGATTAAAAATGTATTTCATTGTGGTTACAAGAACCATCTAGGCCAGGCCATCACGATTAAGGGATATGCCCATAATAGATTTGTTGAAAAGCATTGTAAGTTTTCATACAAATGTAATTCTCACCTGCACAGTCAAGTTCCACGACCTTCTACCATCATTCTTCCCTACCTGCATTGTGGAAGCATAAGGATTTGAGATTTTTTTTTTGAAATCCCTCAAAGCATAACACAAAGGAGATTTTTATCAGATATTATAGATGGAAATGCTCTGGCAGAAATGTTTACTTTCTCCATTTGCAAGCTGATCTGCAATCTTTGTTTCCACCAAAATGGTCATTAAATCTCTTTCGGTGCCTTCAAAGGTAAATGCCTCAGTCTCTGGAGAAGAAAAAGATACTAATAGGTGATCATTTTTGCTTGCTTCTTTATCACTTGAGTTGGTGAGTAATGGTTCAATAGTCATTGCTACCGAAGTTGAACTAGTTACTACATTTTCTGACTGAGTGTAGTGATTACTAACATTACCCCAAGGGACAGAAAAAGTATTAACTCTTTGATCTTCGAGATTTGCCATCTTTCTTCATCATTGTTGCACATATGACATGAAATTCATCATGGAGTTTAGGAAAGTGGTTTCTAGCTTTGTGGTGAAACCCCCTCATACTTTTCAATAAGATTGTGAAACTCATGTTGGTTTTCGTACGTCTACCACGAGGGTTTCTACATGCCCATTTCTCTTGTTATTTTGCTTTTCTTCCTTTTTGTACTTTAAGGTTAAAAGTACACAAAAAACCACAAATACCCCTATCATACGAGGGAGCTACCCCTCTCAAAAGCAGAGGAAGATCATTGCTCTGTCGTGATCTCTCCAACTGTTGGGACAATTTAGTCACCGCTCAAAGGGCAACTGGTCATTTTCAAAAGTTATTTCATGGTGACAAATCTATTTACCAACAAATTTTTGCTGACTCTACTGGGGATACGAGCTGAAGTATTAGTGCACTTAATTCCTCATAAATATAAGGATGTCTCCCCTGGAATGGAGGTTGGTGACTCTGTGAAGGTGAGATATCCACTGCTATCATTTTCAAACTTGCACCATGGTGTCAAATCCATCTCAGCCATGGGGAACCCATATTGGCCCATTAGCCTTGGCTCAGTACACACCTTTGCCTATAGGATCACGGAAGCACTTTCCAAAGTTCACAGGAGAGAATTCACAGAATCCTGAAGATCACATTCTATCATTCATAGTTACTTGCGGAATTCTAGGAGTTAATGAAGAATATGTCTTTGTACGGTTGTTTGTTGAAAGCCTCGTTAGACCTGTCGCAGAATGGTTTCAACATTTGAAAGATGGATGCATTAAAAATTGAGACAACTTGAAGGAAAAGTTTCTTGCAAGATTCAAAATTATAGTTGATGTAAGTGAGCTTTTATCTCAGTTTTTCCAGATTCAGAAGAGAGAGGACGAACCTATAAGGGATTTTGTCGAACAATTCAACAAATCTTTAAAGAAAATCCCTCAAGCAAATCAACCAAGTGAAGACAATCAGTTGTGCATCTTCATCAGTTCATTGCACCCTGAAGCCAAATTCATCTTGAAGCGAGATAAGGTACGAAATTTGGAAATTGCACAAAAAGAAGATACTGAGATTGAAGATGACTTGACTCTTTTTGGATTATTGAAAGAAAAAGATATTAAAAGATGTATTCTAGAGGTTTCCAGAAATGAGTCAACAAAGAGGTCTTGCATGAAAAACCATAATTATCAACCTGAAGAGCATGCCTATACACAGTTTAATCTCAATAAAAAAAGAGTAAATTTAATGCCTCCTTTAGGTGGTTGTATGAATCTTATGGTGTTAGGTGAAAAAGACTTGCTTGAAGATGAGTGGATTCCCTCAGCAACCAAACCTTATGCTACACAAAATGCTGGAGTGTACCATTTATCTGTTGAGGATAATGACGATGATTTAGAAATTTCTTTTGAAGATCAAAGAGTTAATACTTTTTCTGTCCCTTGGGGTAATGTTAGTAATCACTACACTCAGTCAGCAAATGTAGTAACTAGTTCAACTTTGATAACAATGACTATTGAACCATTACTCACCAACTCAAGTGATAAAGAAGCAAGCAAAAATGATCACCTATTAGTATCTTTTTCTTCTCCAGAGACTGAGGCATTTACCTTTGAAGGCACCAAAAGAGATTCAATGAACATTTTGGTGGAAACAAAGATTGAAGATCAACTTGCAAATGGAGAAAACACAAATGCATCATCAAGTAATACTTTTCAAACTTGTATGCAGCCTGAGTCTGAAGCTTTCAAATTTCTTGACGGACCTGATGCAGAAAAATCAATGCAACAAGATATCAATGAACAATTTGAGGGTAGAAGATACAAAAATTAACCAATGAGTGCCCTAGTTCCAACGCAGGTACATGGAGCATTCAAGGATTGGAATAATTCTCTTTTTGAATCTTTTAGTCATGGAGATGCCTTTGTATTAGATATAGCGAGTTCATTTTCTATTCCTTCCAATACTAATGTTGTAGAAGAGGAATGCATACACACACCTGGTAATTGTTCTGATTCCAAGCAAGTGGAAAGAATAGAGGACAATCTTGGGATTTGTACTAGAAGTAATATGGACAGTCATGAAGGGATTAAGAATAATCAAATTAATGATGATACTCAGTTCCATAATGTTTTCATCCAAAGTTGGTGCTTAGAAATGTCTGATGATGACTTCTTGTGTGGAGTCATCATTTCTCCTTTCTGATTTATAGAAGAAGATACTCCAGAAGATACAGAGTTGTCATCACTGGATTGTGGAATACCTGAGTCAATCATTACAAAGAAAGATGAAGTTATTTTATTTGAGGATGATTCAATGTTCACTGAAGTTGTTGTCTATGATCTGGATTGTTAGTTTATTTCAAAGGATGTTGATTTTGATCAAGTTGTGTAGGAGGCACATATGGCCCAAGGATGGTCTTTCTTTTATTCAAATGGTCATGAGTACATTCAAAGATGGGATATTGATACAATACAAGAAAATATAGCTGACAACATGCAAGGTGATGTGATCCAACGGGCTTCAGAGGTTTATAATGAGTGATGGCTATTTGGGTGTAATGTATTACTCAGAGAGTTTTTGAATGCTAATAATTTTAGATCTCTCATCATAGTAATTGCAAGTTGGCGGTTGAGTTTACAGGTGCTCCTCACTCACCATCCACTTTTTCACACAAGTGCCTACTTTTCTCAGCTTGTCAATGGGTTCACGTGATCTTTCCCAGACAGTTTGAGGTAGGAGTCTCCTACCATGTACATAGGTTAACTAGGTGTTTTGGTCTTGTCTGTCTTGTTTCATTTTCTGTCATTTTCATCATTTTCGTTGTTTGCCTCATCTTTGCATGTCTTTGTCTCCTTGTTCTCCCTTAACATCATGTTGTCTCCTGACTCTATCTGCCCAATGGATAAGGCACTAGTCATTACCATAGATTCTAGGTTCATCCTACATCCTTTATAGTCTTTGTCCCCAGTTAGAGCCAGCTGTTGGCCTCGTTTTCAAATTGCCAAATTTTAAACTTTTGCATCGAAACCTTTTGGTTGCAATTTGTCAGTGTCATGCTTCTTGTGTCAGTCATGTTGATAATTTGTTATTATGATGTCATTCTTTGTCTTATTTCTCTCCATTAAAGCTTTAAATAGCAATATTATGCCAAGACAAATTTACAGCTTAGTAATATTATATTTTGCGTTCACTTTAATTTTATACTAAGCTCGCATCAACGTTTGTTTTTCACAAACTCCACTATGCATCGGCTTTTATTCTTCACAAACCTTGCATCAATTTTTGTCTTTCACTAAGTTTGCGTGACTTGTGAGTTTGGCTAAGTTCACGTGTTTTGGCTTTTTGCTAACTAAAACCAATGTGTAATTTTTCAAGTTGAGGGTTCACTTTCTACGAACAATAATAACTCCTCCATGTCCATTTATCTCTCCTACAATTTAGGAAGTCATCTCCAAAATAAACTTCTTTGTCTTTAAATGTTGTTTTAATTTCCTAAAGTCTTGCAATACACAATGTAGAAAAAGACATGGTTTCTACAACAAATGTGAAACTTCATTTTAACATGCTCTCACTCCCACCAATGTGGACGCATGGCTTACATCAGAAAGAACGTGGTTTTCAGTTATGCAAGTGTAATATAGACACATACAAATTGCATACACAAAGATGGAATAAATCTGTTGACGAGATTTATAAACTTTCAAATAAAATGTTGATGGCAGATATACATGCAACCGTGCTCTTTTGGAATGAGTTCTTATTATTCCATGCCCACCAAAATCTCCCACAATCTAGGAAACTACTTCAAGTTGTGCTACATGAACAAAGACGTGTTACAAGAATGATGAATCATGTGCTCTAAAATAGTAAAAGGTAGTTATCATCATCCATGCAAGAAGTGTTAAAAGTTGGCCCTAATAGTAACCATACATCAACTCGTGAGTTGAGAAAAGTGGTTGTGTAAGCAGCATAATTGTAGTATTTTCTCCACAAAAGCATCAAAAACTTCCAAAGTAAAAGCAATTCACAGGTGAAAAGTCATGCTCCACAATGATTTATCAACACTTCTTCCCAGCTCACATCCTCTACTTGTGAAATGGTTGCATGATATTCACAATAACAATTTTGTTGAAAAGGATTTAAAAATTTTCAAAACAAATCTAATTGGCAGTTATAAAGCTGAACTCCATGACCTTTAAGCTTGCTACTAAGGTCATGGGCAGACCACTCCTCTTCATGTTGCTGCAACACTTCTGGCATCACTTGCTAGTCATTTTTGCCAAGCATGCATTCGATCTCATCCTAATTCATCTCATCCCCTTCAATGCTGGGCATTGGAACTTTGTTTCAGTGTGGCTCTGGAACAATTGCCAGTAGTACATGGCCTTGTTCTTGGTAGCAAACCCCCAATTTCAAATGCTCTCATGACCGCCCTTAAGCAAGCCTAGGCACATCAGAGGAGAGGATGTCCTAAACAGCAACAACAACCTCTGTTGGTAGTTAAGGTAGAATTGGAATAACTTATTGTATCAATACTTGATGATCATAAACCTACAAATAAAACTATTGTAACAAAAGTTCAATGTAGCAAAAGCATTGGATTACATTGCATGACAGTCAAACAAAAACAATTTTGAATTTGCTACCATGAATACTCTGAACAGTATTTTGCATCTAAAGTTAATCACAACGGATGAACTACTGATTGGATATAAGATAGCCTCACAGTTCTCCATTTGAACTTCTTTTATTGGAGAGTCCCATAATGAGAGCACGCCATGATGTTCCTCACTGGTAATTTAAAACACCGCCATCGCATTCTGTTGATTAGCTACATCATCATTCCAAAGTTAAGTTATGAATATTTTCTTGATGTCCAAATGGGAAATTTAGACAGGGTACATACATTCTCAAAGAATAACAAAATGGAATTTCTGTCAGACATCGATAAAAAAAAGTGGAAGCCTAGACATTGCACGTAAATTGTTTGATAGAACACTTCAATGGATTACAATGACAGCGGGATGTGCACAAAAGATGGATTCATTGACAATGCTGTAGAAACTTTCTAGCAAATACAATCTTCAATTGTACCTCCAATTTCCACAATCTCTATTAGCTTCTTTCCAATCTGCACTAAAATGGGAACTTTGAAACCAGTTACAACATCCACCAAAAGCATAATGGAATGCGAGTTCTGTCAGATGTTACAGTTATAAGTGCTCTAGAAGACATGACGTCTAAATGTTTTAACAACTGCCTCAAAGAAATGTAATGAAATATAACGCAAAGATTGCAAGATATGCGCATAATAGTTTGTTTTTTAAAAAGGTTTTTGAAGCTTCCAAACAAATGGAGTTGGCTGTTAGAAAGCCAATGCCGCCAATCTTTGCTAGCAAACTCATAGTCTGTGCAAAAAATGGAAGATTTGTAATAGGGTATGGAACTTCATCAAAGTATGATTGAAAAATGATTTCTGCCAAAGGTTATAGTTACAAATGTTCAGGTAGATATGTATGCAAATGTTGAAGTAGAAAAGAATAAGATATTTAAAAGAGCGTGTGATCTCACAAAATGCTACGAGTGCAGCATATGACAATTTTCAGGTGTAAATCCATTTCCACAATCTTTGCTACTTTCCTCAACTCAACAAAGGTGGTCAATCTCCTTTGGCATATTTTTATACATATTTTGTACCATATTCAAATGGTTTATGCACTGATATAAATAATGCACGCTCACTTGACCGTATGCTAGAAGAAATGTGTGAGATCCATTCTAGGTACATTGAATCATCTTTGGTTTCGATGTGCTTTGTTCAAGGGACCCTAACACAAGGGAACAATTGTTACCAATATCATTATTGAAATGAATTATTGGAGGTCATTCATGATGATGCATGGAAAGATTTTCATAAATTTGATGAAACAATATTCTTCTCTGGTTTTTATGGAACTTTCCCTATAGATTGTGGTGGATATGGATCATGCAATTCAAATGGAGTCTACAACTATGAATTGGGTTGTATAGGAAGTTACTATTCAACTTCTAATTGCGATACAAAGACAATGATGATTTGTTGATACAAAGTGGTGGTTATAATATTGGCTCCCTCATAAATCTTAATCATATGGAGTTATTTTCTCAAGTGGGATCATGTAAAGGAATCATAACTAGTCTTCATGTTTTAAACCGTGAAAGTGAACATCGATTGTCAAATTGTATATGTTGAGGTAGCTTTGAAGAATGTAGAAGATGATGGGTATGCCGATGAGATAGAGGAAATAAAAAAATGATGCAAATAGGAACTACTTTGACAAAAAGAAGAAGGAAGACTAAGTTATTAGCGAACAAATGATTCATGGATGTGTGAGATAAGACAAGACACCTGCCTCAACAAGACCAATAGCTTAGTCTTTACTTCAAAGTTGCAAGCTTCACATCACCCTTTTGTGAAAAGTGACTTATGTCACTTATTGTAATTAGAAGTTAGAAAATAGGTTTTATTTCTGGAAAAGTTGAAGCAAAAACTAACTAGAATAAAACTTATTTTTATTATTGTATTTTCAAAAAGGTAGTTACTAAGTAGTTATTAGGTGGTTACCAGAGACAAGCCTATAAATATGAGGCTATTTGAAATGTAAATGAGGGGGGACTTTTTAGAGAGAACTTTCAAGGGGGAACTTATGAAGAAACTTCTTGGAATATTTTTGGTCTTACACATTGTATAGTTTACTTTGGAATTGTATAATTTCAAAAAGATAATGAAGAACGCATTTTAGTATGTTCTTGATGTATTTCTGAGTTATGATTACTAGTTTCTCATATGTTAAATTGGTGATCTTTCTATGTATTTGTGTAAATCAAAGTTATCCATTGAAGCATGCAATTGGGGTGATGAAGCACAATCATGTCTTGGTATCCTGATTTGAAAGTGTCAAGATAAATTATCTCTTCGTATGTTGAGATTTGCCATCTTTATTCATCATTGTTGCACATATGACATGAAATTCATCATGGAGTTTAGGAAAGTGGTTTCTAGCTTTGTGGTGAAACCCCTTCGTACTTTTCAATAAGATTGTGAAACTCCTATTGGTTTTCGTACATCTACCATGAGGGTTTCTACATGCCCATTTCTCTTGTTATTTTACTTTTCTTCCTTTTTGTACTTTAAGGTTAAAAGTACACAAAAACCCACAAATACCCCTATCATATGAGGGAGATGCCCCTCTCAAACGTAGAGGAAGATCATTGCTCTGTCGTGATCTCTCCAACTGTCGGGACAATTTAGTCACCGCTCAAAGGGCAACGGGTCATTTTCAAAAGTTATTCCACGGTGACAAATCTATTTACCAACAAATTTTATTGGTCCGGAGGTGATATATATTAATGTAATAGATCCTTAGGAAAGTAGCTATTCACATAGAAAGTATTCGACAGTTTAGATTTTGTGCGAAGGAGCTTCAAAGCTTTAACTTGTGCATGTATGTAATCATGCCTTTGAGCCCAATTGTAAGCCCGCATGTTGCCGGCCAGATTGTATTTGAACTCTTTGATATACTGGATGACTAAATCTATATTTGTTCCAATTCTTTGAGTTGTTTCCATTGTGTTTACTCTTCTGCACGGTCCAGACAGTTCATTCTGTGAACCCTCCTACCATGATTGCACCAAGTGGTATCAAAACGAAAGTTTGATTCTTTGGAGTGAATTGGTGAAGGGGATTCCATAAGATCTTGTTGTAAGCAGATCACTAATCCAAGGCAGGTTACTGGTGTGCAACTAATCGTTGATTGAGAGGTAGTTGTCACTTGTAGCTCGATTGCCAACATGAGGTAGTTTGCACTTGATCCTAGGAAGATGCCACCATGAATGGGTCCTCCTATTGGTACAATGGCTAATAGAATGGATGAGATGATGGAATTGATGAGGACAATGTGAATTCATTTGGATGTTGTTGAAGAAGATAGGTGAAGAGGATTGACACCGAGACCTAATGTTGAAAGTGATGATGAAGAGGAATTTCAATCTATTGAACAAATTGGTGAAACCCTAGAAGGGCATGAAGAAGAAGAATCAGATCAAGTAAAAGATGTTGCGATCTATTTCAAAGATTGGGAAAAGACCTAGAGTGGATGTGCCAAACTATATTGGTAATTTGAATACAGAAGAGTTGATTGATTGGATAAATGACATGGAAGAATACTTTGAATATGAAAAAATTAAAGATTCGGAGAAGGTGAAATTTGCAAAGACAAAGTTGAAAGGACATGCTTCTATATGGTGGAAATAAGTTCAATTGGAAAGAAATAGGAGAGGAAAGGAAAAGATTACAAAATGGGACTGGATGGTGACAAAGTTGAAGAATCAGTTCATACTTGCTGACTGTGAGTTTGAGTTGTTGAAGAGATTATAAAACTTGAGACAGAAGAAGAAATCTGTGAAGGAGTACATGGACGAATTTCATAAGATGATTATAAGAACAAGACATAGTGAAGCAAGAAAGAAGAAAGTGGATAGATACATCAATGGACTGAAATTGAACATTCAAGAAGAGTTAATCTTGGTAAGGATGACCTCTTTGGAAGAAGAATATCAATTTGCCTTGAAAGTTGAAGAGAAGCTAAATAAGAAACATGATCAGAGACAAAGAGGTAGAGGAGGTAAATTTTAGAGAGGAAGAACATTTTTCGGATATGATAGATCATTTGTGGAGTAGAAAAAGTATGACAGCCTGTTGAAGAAGGATGATAGAGATAACAATGCTTACCAGAGAGATGACATAGCTTTTTTACCGGAGAGGAAACCCTAGTGCATACCAGAATGAAGGATACAGAAGAGAAGGAAGAGGATTTGATAAGAGAATATTTAGAGGTGCTTGTTTCAAGTGTGGAGGTGAAGGACATAGAACATTTGAATATAATCAGGGTAGTACAAGCAAGAGGATAGAGAACAGTGGAAGAGCAGCCTATGTTGAGGAAGAACCTGTTGAATCACCTTGTTCAGTTGGCAATCCAGAGAAAGGAGAATTATTAGTGATGAGGAGAACACTATTTCAAATAGAGACAAATGAGGAACCATCACTGAGAAAAGTCTGTTCCAAATAAGATGTAAATCTAGAGGTAAGTGTTGTAAAGTTGTGATTGATAGTGGTAGTTCAAATAATCTAGTTTCAGAAGAGATGGTGACTAAGATGAAGTTGGAAAGGTTGAAACACCCTAAGGCTTATCAGATAGCATGGATTCAAGATGATCATAAAGTACTGGTGAGTGAACAATGTTTGGTGAAATTTCATATTGGGTCTTATCATGATGAAGTCTTGTGTTATATTGTGCCTATGGATGTTTGTCATATCTTGTTGGGTAGACCTTGGTAGTATGATAGAAAAACAATACATGATGGGAGAATGAATACATACACTATAACAGCAAATGGAAAGAGAATTACTTTGATTCCTTTGGAGGATGACCCTAAGAGTGAAGTATGTGGGAATGCTAGAATCTGTTTGGTAGATGGAAGAAAATTTCTAGATGGTTTGAGACATGAGAATATGTGTTATGCCTTGATTCCTAAAAAAGCTTAAAGCATTGAAGAAAGAGACTCAAGAATCACAACCAAAGGAGATAAGAGAGTTACTAACAGAGTATGAAGACATCATATTAGACAATGTACCTGATGGATTACCATCTATAAGGAGTATCAGTCATCACATGGATCTTATACCAGGAGTGAATTTGCCTAACAAAGCAACACATAGAATGACACTGGCAAAGAATGAAGAATTGAATAGATAGATACAAGAATTGTTGAGGAAAGATTTGATCAGAGAAAGCTTGAGTTCATGTGTAGTACCTATAGTTCTGGCACTGAAGAAAGATGGAGAATGGAGAATGTGTATTGATTCCAGAGCAATAAACAAGATTATGGTCAAGTATAGATTTCCTCTACCTAGGATGGATGAGATCATGGACTATTTGAGTGGAGCAAAGTATTTCACAAAGATAGATTTAAAGAGTGGATACCATCAGATCAGAATCAGAGAAGGTGATGAATGGAAGACTGCTTTTAAGACAAATGAAGGATTGTATGAGTAGTTAGTGATGCCTTTTGGATTGACAAATGCACCAAGTACTTTCATGAGGTTGATGAATGAAGTCTTGAAGAAATTCTTGGGTAAGTTTGTGATTGTGTACTTGGATGATATTCTTATTTTCAGTAAGACAAAAGAAGAACATTTGTGGCATATTAAACAAGTTTTGCAGAGGTTGAGAGAAGAGAAATTGCTAATAAACATCGAGAAATGTAGTTTCATGAAAGAAGAATTGGTATATTTGGGATTTGTGATTTCTATGGAAGGATTGAAGATGGACCCTGAGAAAGTGAAAGCAATTGTTGAATGGCCTGCACAGAAGAGCATTGGAGAGGTTAGATCATTTCATGGTTTGGCTAGTTTCTACTAGAAGTTCATTAGAAATTTTAGTTCAATTTGTAACCCTATGACAAAGACAATGAGAGGTGACCAAAAAGATTTCAAGTGGACAGCTGGAGCAGATAAAAGTTTGAGTTGTTGAAGCAGAAGGTGACATAGCAACCTGTTTTGGCATTACTGGATTTCAATAAGGTATTTCAAGTTGATTGTGATGCAAGTGGAAATGTAATTGGAGCAGTGTTAAGTCAAGAAGGAAGACCAGTAGCATATTTCAGTGAGAAGTTGAATGATGCAAGTAGAAGATATTTAGTTTATGATCAAGAGTTCTATGTCATAATTCAAGCCTTGAAGAAGTGGAGACATTATTTGTTGCCTAAGGAGTTTGTGTTATATATAGATCATCAAGATTTGCAATATTTGAATAGTCAAGGTAAGTTGAACCAGAGACATATGAGATGGGTAGAGTTTGTTGATTTAAAGACATACAACTAAGAGGAGGGGGGGTGAATCAGTTGTCACAAAAATTAGGTTCCTTATTTATTTAAAACCTTCTTATATTTCAACAACATATCAAAGATTTAATCATGAAAGCATAATGCAATAATTCAAGAGCAGAAACAAACTTAACACAAATAACACCAAGATTTTGACATGGAAAACCTAGTTAAGCGAAAAACCACGGGGTGACTAAACCAAGATTATATTCTCCGTTAAAAGAATATGAAGAATGAAATGGCACCTGCCAATTAGGGCTCACTGCTCGAGCACACTGCTCACAAGAGGCCCATTGCCTACAGGAGACACACTGTCTATAGAAGAGAATAAGTATTACAAACTTGAACTGAAAGTTAGCATCTTCACTATGCTTGAGTTAGTTCCATTAAAGCTCAACACCTCTGCTCTACTTTTCACTCCTCTCCTTACCACCTTCTCATCATAACCACATGGATACATTTGAACAACCTCACAACTCTTATTTATACATGACATCGACTTTGGAATGATCATCAAAGTCAGCACTACATACACTTATTTTATTACAGATCAATTACAAAAATGCAACTTGACTCATTACAAAAACTTCATGTGTGTTACTATACTGTCAGCCACACATAGCTGGAACTTCAATCTTCTTCAAGGAACACGCCATGCTTCGTAAAACATCTTTAAGATTATCCGCAACATGTGCAAATCATCCGGTCAGCCAGGACTAGGAAGAACACCATTACCCAAAGGTAAATCTTCAATTACAAGCTCAATCTTCAATGCGGACCACCAACATGAACTGGACACAATTTGGAGACCTTAACAAGCTTGATTGACTCACCAAGAACATCTGCACCACTTCTGCTTATTGTAATCATTTGCATCTTTAGCCGGAATCTCAAGAACACAACTACCAGAACAAGTTCTACTCATATACCTATAACTTCTTCAGATCTTCATGTGGACTTCTAAAATCTTTATTGGACAACCTTCAGATACATATCTACAAACCCTTTGATGTGCATACTCTGATCTTTAACTATTTGGGATCTTTTCTTCATAGGACCTCATTGTCTTCATTGTTCTCTTTTTCTGATGGGGCTAATTTTCTCAATATTCTTAGCACATAACTCATCCAATTCTTGACATCAATGCAACAGGAGTATGTTGACATCAATGACAACACCATTTAGGGTCATACTTGCAACAATCTCCCCCTTTTTCATTGATGGCAACCTAAGATGTGAAAATTTTTTTAACCATCAAGACAAGAACTTATTCTTACTGACTAACATAGCTCCCCCTATCATTAGCAATCATTCACATGTCTTCTCTTCCTCTACTGCTCCCCCTTTGATCAGCAACCACTTTTTGTTTTTCACATGTCTTCTCTCCCCCTTTGACATCAATGGCAAACGACACATACTTGCAACCACTTCTCATGCTTCATAATTATAATGACTGCTCCCCCTGAGTAGCAACCACCTAGCATCAATCTAGATCATAACATATGACTGTGAGATCCACTGGATAGATGCACATCAGTGCACCTTAATTTAGAACCAGAGGGGTAATAGCCCCTAACTTCTCCCAGAGATACTCAAAAGTGTCCTTAGGTAGAGGTTTGGTAAAAATGTTTGCAATCTGATCCTTTGAGGGCACAAACTCTAATCTGACTTCATTCTTGTTCACTTACTCTCTTAAAAAGTGGAACTTGATGGATATATGTTTTGTCTTTGAATGCAACACTAGATATTTGGATATATTTATTGCACTTGAGTTATCATAGAAGATTATGGTAGGTTCTTCATACTCCACTCTGATGTCTCTTAACATTTTCTCCATCCACAATACTTGAGTGTAACTGCTCGCTTCTACAATACACTCTGCTTCTACAGTGGACAAAGATATTGCCTTTTGTTTCTTGCTTAGCCAAGAAACCAATCTTTTCCCTAAAAAGAATGCACCACCACTGGTACTCTTCTAGTCATCCACATCACCTGCCCAATCAATATCAGTATAAGCATGAAGAGAGAAATAATGATCCTTCGGATACCATAATCCATACTCAACTGTTCCCTTCAAATATCTAAGAATTCTCTTGATTTCCATGACATGAGATTCTCTAGGATCAGGTTGAAATCTGGCAACAAGACTAACATCATTCATAATGTCAGTTCTAGTTTGAGTGAGGTAGAGCAATCCTCCAATCATAGACCTATATGTTTTCTGATCAGCTTTAGTAGATTCAACATCTTTACTCAACTTACATCCGGTAGCCATGGGAGCATTCATTGCCTTTGAATCCTCCATCCCAAATTTTTTTAATAATTCTTTCACATATTTGGTCTGAGATATGAAGATTCCTTTCTTTGTTTGAGTGATTTGCAGACCCAAGAAGAAATTTATTTCACCAAACATGGACATCTCAAATTCACTTTTCATTTGATTTGCAAAAGTTTTGCACATACTATCCTTTCCTCCAAAAATAATATCATCAACAAATACTTCAATAATTAAGATATTTTCATGATCAATCTTAAAATATAGATTACTGTCAGCAGTACCTTTGTTGAAACCAATTTTTAGAAGATGTTTGTCCAACCTTTCATACTAGGCTCTTGGGGCTTGTTTAAGTCCATACAATGCCTTCTTTAATTTGTAGACCATATCTCCATTATTAGACAGTTGAAATCCATCTGGTTGCTCAATGTATAGTTCTTCTTCTAAATCCCCATTTAGGAAAGCAGACTTAACATCCATCTAATATACCTTGAAATCTTTGAAGGCAGCAAAGGTAAGAAACAGCAAAGGTAAGAAATAGTCTGACTACTTCAATCCTTACCACTGGAGCAAAAGTCTCTTCAAAGTCAACTCCTACTATAGAATAACCTTTACAAACCAATCTGGCTTTGTTTCTTATTACCTCACCATCTTCATTTAGTTTGTTCCGGAAGACCCACTTAGTCCCAATCACATTTTTGTCCTTAGGTCTAGGAACAAGATCCCAAGTATGATTCTTTTCAATCTGCATCAATTCCTCCTTCATTGCTTTAACCCAACTTTCATCATCGCATGCTTCACTTACTATTTTTGGTTCAACTTTTGAAATCAGATAATACTTCATTGAATCTTGAGCAATATTTCTTCTTGTTTGAACACCTTTGCTTCTATCTCCTATGATCTGGTCTTCAGAATGATTTAGTCTTACATACCTAGGAGTTTTGGGAATCACTTGTACTTCTAATTCTTGGACAGGTTCATTTAAGCTTGTTTCTTCTTCTTGTGTTTCTGGATTCTCTAGATCAATCTGAATTTGAACTAGAGTTTGGACTTGTTCTTCTTGGTTTGAGATATCATTTTGATTATTAGCTTCATACTCATAGTACCTTGAGGGATTTTCCATGCCTTCATCAACTTTCACATTTGTGCTTTCCACAATCTTCCTTAATCTCTTATTATAGCACCGGTAAGCTTTGCTTTGAGTAGAATAACCCAAGAATATTCCTTCATCACTTCTAGCATCAAACTTGCCAAGGTCTTCATCTCTTTTGATATAGCATTTGCTACCAAAGAATCTGAAATACTTCATAGTAGGAGTGATGCCAAACCAAAGTTCATAAGGAGTCTTACCAGTCTTGCTTCTGATTTGTACCCGGTTAAGAGTATAAATAGCTATGCTCATAGCTTCTCTCCAATAGATCTGAGCAACATTTTCTTCCATCATCATGGTCCTAGAAGCTTCCTGGATGGTCTGGTTCTTTCTCTCTACTACTGCATTATGCTGTGGAGCCCTTGGAGTAGATAACTATCTTTTTATCCCATGTTTCTCACAGAATTCAATGAACTCTCCGGATGTGAATTCTCCACCTCTGTCAGATCTGAGGTATTTGATTCTTATGCCAGTTTCATTTTCTACCATAGCCTTGAATATTTTGAACTTCTCAAGTGCTTCAAATTTTTCTTTCAAGAAAGTCACCCACATCATCCGGGAGTGGTCATCAATCAGCAACATGAAATATCTATCTCCTTATAGACTCTTGATTCTTGCCAGACCACATAGATCAGTGTGCATCAAGTCCAACAATCTGGTTGAAGAATGTTCCTTACTTTTAAATGAGACTCTATTCTTCTTACCTAACTGACATTCCTTGCACAAGTTATTAGGTTTCACCATTCTTGGAAGATCTCTTACAGCCTAGGTGTTTCTTATATTAATGATATTATCAAAATTCACATCACACATTCTCCTATGCCACAACCAACTCTGATCAATTTGAACAAATAAGTAATGTTTGCCAGTACCAAGTGAAAGATGTTACCTTTTCTCTGAGTACCGGATGCAATCTCAGTTCCAGAGCTCGCAAAGATCTTGCATTTTCCATTTTTTAATTGGAGATCATAACCTTTGTCTACAAGTTGCCCAACAATGAGAAAATTATGCTTTAAACCTTCAACATATAGAACATCACCGGTTTTGTTCTTTCCATCAAAAGAAATAGTTCCTTTTCCTTTAATTCTGCCAGCAAAATTATCTCCAAATTTTACAACTCCACCTTCATATCTTTCCAAGTTTATGAACTTATTTTTGTCGCTAGTCATATGGTGAGAGCATCCACTGTCAATGCCCCATTCATCCTTTTCTTCAACTTGAGCAGCCAGAGCCCTTTCTATCTTATGATTGGTAGATTCAATAGGCATTGGATCTTCTTCCTTAATGACAATAAACACCCAGTCACTTCCGGATTTGGTTCCTATCTCAAATTCATCATCTGTTACTCCTTCATCATCATCTTCTTGAACATAGTAATACTTCTTTTGAAATCTTGATCTATTAGTGTTAGGCCTTGAGAATCTTTCCAGACACCTTGAGGCAAAATGACCAATCTTGTTGCAATTGAAACATTTGAAGGGAAGTTTTCCTTCATACTTACCAGATCCTCTTGGCAATCTCTTGGCAATAAGGGCTTCAAGTTGTGTAGCTTCTGACTCATCTTCTTCTAGATCCTTTCATGCTTTATCATACCATGTTGATTTCTTTGAGGAATTTTCTCCTAGATCATATCTTTGTTTGCTTTTTGTAGACACACTAGCTTTGAATGCAGATTCAATCTTGGGAGGTGCATCTCCAAACTCAGCCAATTCAAATGCAACTAACTTTTCAACCAATTAATCCCTAGTAATGTTTGATAATGATCTAAATTCCTCAATAGCAACAACCTTGTGTTTGTAAGCAGGAGGTAAGGATATGATAACTTTGGCAACAATCTCATCTTCATCCAATGTTCCACCAACACATCTAATGCCACAGACAAGCTCATTTACCCTTGGCATAAATGTAGTGATATTTTCATCTTCACTCATCTTCAGGCTATCAAACTTTCCTTTCAGACTCTGTAACTTTGCACATTTAACATATTTGTCTCCTTCATACAGAATCTCCAACTTTGTCCAAATTTCATAAGTAGTTTTTAATCCCATAACATTTGTCAGTTTTGTATCAGACAAGGCACTTAGTAGGGCTTCTTTAGCTTGAAGATTATTTTCAGCATCTTTAATTTCATCTAGAGTTGTTAGACCATTCTTTGGAGGAATATAGTCAATTGTAGTCATGTTCCAATACTGCTTTCCCATACATTGCAAGTGACATTCCATGCAGCTTTTCCAAAGTGTGTAGTTTGTTCCATCAAACCTTGGACTGTCCTTCTTGTAAGATGACATCCTAGATCTCCTCAAGCGGTTAAGCTTCTTTTAGAGGAACCTTCTTTGATACCAATTGTTTATTTAAGGACAGACAACTGAGAGGGGGGTGAATCATTTGTCACAAAAATTCTATTCCTTATTTATTTAAAACCTTCTTATATTTCAACATCATATCAAAGATTTAATCATGGAAGCATAATGCAATAATTCAAGAGTAGAAACAAAATTAACACAAATAACACTAAGATTTTGACATGGAAAACCCAGTTAAGGGCAAAACCACAGGGTGACTAATCCAAGATTATATTCTCTATTAAAAGAATATGAAGAATGAAATGGCACCTGCCAATTAGGGCTTACTGCTTGAGCACACTGCTCATAAGAGGCCCACTGCCTATAGGAGACACACTATGCTTGAGTTAGTTCCATTAAAGCTCAACACCTCTACTCTTCTTTTCTCTCCTCTCCTTACCACCTTCTCCTCATAACCACATGGATACATTTGAACAACCTCGCAACTCTTATTTATACATGACATCAACTTTGGAATGATCATCAAAGTCGGCACTACATACACTTATTTTATTACAGAGCAATTACAAAAATGCAACTTGATTCATTACAAAAACTTCATGTGCATTACTATACTGTTGGCCACACATAGCTGGAACTTCAATCTTCTTTGAAGAATATGTCATGCTTCGCAAAACATCTTTAAGATTATCTGCAACATGTGCAAATCATCCGGTCAGCCAGGACTGGGAAGAACACCATTACCCAAAGGTAAATCTTCAATTACAAGCTCAATCTTCAATGTGGACCACCAACACAAACTGGACACAATTTGGAGACATTAACAATCTTGCTTGAATCACCAAGAACATCCGCACCACTTCTGCTTACTGTAATCAATTGCATCTTCATCCAGAATCTCAAGAACACAGCCGATCATCACTATCACACTAGAAGGATCACTTGGGGACCTCCAAACCATAGACCAATCAAGTTGTTAATTCAAATTAACGTCCCAAACATGCCACCAGGTCTGCAAAGCATGACATTGCATTTCTGGATCTCACCAGACCTATTTGTGCCACTCTATCAGCACTGAACATCTACCGAAATAAGTTCTACTCATATACCTATAACTTCTTCAGATCTTCATGCGGACTTCTGAAATCTTTACTGGACAACCTTCAAACACATATCTACAAACCCTTTGATGTACATACTCTGATCTTCAACTATTTGGGATCTTTACTTCATAGGTCCTCACTGTCTTCACTTTTCTTCTCTATTTCTGATGGGGCTAATTTTCTCAATATTCTTAGCACATAACTCATCCAATTCTTGACATCAATGCAATAGGAGTATGTTGACATCAATGACAACACAATTTAGGGTCATACTTGCAATAGAGTTCATGCAGAGTTATACTTTTGTGTTGAAGCATAGGAGTGGAAATTCAAATAAAGTTGTTGATGCCTTGAGTAGGAGAAGAAACTTGTTGACATAAATGAGAATTGAAGTGTTGGGTTTTGATGAATTGAAGAACATGTACGAGGGAGACACTAAATTTATAGAACCTTGGAAAGCATGTAAGGAACATGCTGTGATAGATAGGAGTAAGTGGTTAGACTATTTCATTCAAGAAGATATGGTGTTCAAAGGAAGTTAGTTGTGCATACCTAGAAGTTCAATGAGAGACAATCTGATCAAGGAGAAGCATAATGATGGATTGGCATGACACTTTGGCATTGACAAGACAGTGGCTTTGGTGAGTGAATATTACTTTTGGCCTCAGATACATAAGGGCATTTGGATATTTGTACAGAGTTGTAGAGTTTGTCAAGTTGTAAAAGGGAATAGTCAGAATACTTGATTGTATAAACCTTTAACAGTACCAGAGAGACCTTGGGAAGACATAAGAATGGATTTTGTAATGGGATTACCTAAGACATAGAGAGGACATGATATAATATTTGTAGTGGTTGACAAATTTTAAAAAATACCTTGCAAGAAGACAACTGATGCAGTGCATGTGGTTGACCTATTTTTCAAGGAGATTGTGAGATTGCATGGATTACCTAGGAGTATAGTTTTAGACAAAGACACAAAGTTTGTTGGTTACTTTTGGAAGACTCTTTGGAAGAAGATGAAGACAGATTTGAAGTTCAATTCAACTTTTCATCCACAGATCGATGGATAGACAGAGGTAGTGAATAGGAGTTTGGGAAACTTGTTGAGATGTTTGGTTGGAGAGAAGACAGGAAGTTGGGACTTGATTCTTTCACAAGCAGAGTTTGCATACAATAATTTAGTAAATAGGAGTACCAGAAGAACACCTTTTGAGATTGTTACCAGAGTAAATCCTAGAGGAGTAACAGAGTTGAGAGATATAAGCATGAAAGAAAAGAGGAATGCAGAATTATAAGAGTTTGCAGATCACATGAAGATAGTGCATAATCAGGTGAAGAAGCATTTGGAAGACTTGAACAATAAGTATAAGAAAAAGGTAGATGAGAAAAAAAGACATAAGGAATTTAAAGTTGGAGATGAAGTCATGGTATATTTGAGAAAATAAATATTTCCAGTTCGGACATATAACAAGTTGAAGATGAAGAAGTTTGGACCTTGTAAGATACTCAGGAAATGCATATGAAGTGGAATTACTGGAGACATTGGGTATATCACCTATTTTCAACATTGCAGACCTTCATTAGTATCATGAAGTAGAGTTCAGTGATAGCATGGAAGAAGATTTGAAGAAATAGTTACCACAACAAGCACCAGAGCAAATTGAAGACATTTTGGATAGTAGAGTTTGACGCAACACTAGAGGAAGACAATACAAAGAATATCTTGTGAAGTGGAAAGGTAGACCACAAGAAGATTCATCATGGATTTCTCAGGCTGAGGTGGACCGTCTTGGTTCTCCCCTAGCCCTAGAAAAGTGAGGGACTCACTTTTTTAATAACCCCAGATGTCTAATGTAGGAGCATCTTGGTTCAAGAGCAATCTTGCATCAACTAAAAACATTTGCATTTCAGTTTGTTTACATTTCAGTTCTTTCATTTTCTAGTTCAGTCTAGGCAGTCTAGTCAGAAGTAGTTTCAGCTTGTGGTCCAGTTTTGGCATTTCACATCTTGTAGATCTAGACTCAGCATCACAATTAATTTATCTTCATCATATAAAGAATTCAAAGCCTTTGGATTAGTTACCAAAACATTATCGCTATCAGAAGATCCTCTGTTTTCTCAATGCAGAGCTTTCTGGCAGTTCCTGATAATCAACTAAAGGAGAAGGCTTGTGGATCATTCCTTGACTTGCGGATCCTAACGACACATCATTCAATGATCCTTGGCTTGTGGCCAATCCTTCCTAGAGGTCTACACATTGTCCCATTCAATTGAGGAAGTGTTCTATGCATTTAGGCCCGACCTATCTATGAACATGTTACAACTCTTCATTGGAGTTTGTGATCTTCCTTAGTCGACACGGAGGAAGCTATTGGTTCGGAGATGATATATATTAATGTAATAGATCCTTAGGAAAGTAGCTACATACATAGAAAAGTTTGGATAGTTTAGATTTTGTGCGAAGGAGTTTCAAAGCTTTACCTTGTGCATGCTTGTAATCAAGCTTATGAGCCCAGTTGTAAGCCCGCATGTTGCCGACCAGATTGTATTTGAATTCTTTGATATACTAAATGATTGAATCTACATTTGTTCCAATTCTTTGATTTATTTCTATTGTGTTTACTGTTGTTGCATGGTCCAGACAATTCATTCTATGAACCCTCCTACCGTGACTACACCAGTATCGGGGGGCTGTGAATGCCACCACTGAGGCCATTTGGCTTCAAAATCTTCTCACTAAGTTTGGTATCTAGATTAGATGGCCATCAGTCATATTTTGTGACAACCAGAGTGCCATTCAGATCTCACAAAATCTAGTCCATCAGTAGCGGACGAAACACATTGAGGTCCACATGCACTACATCTGGGAGCTCATCCATTAGCATGTCATCGACCTTTCCTACTGTCTGACTTTTGAGCAGGTTGCTGATATCTTCACCAAACCCTTCACTGAGAGAAAGTTCCTTCATTTGTGAGCTTTGCTGGGGGTACAAGATACTTCATCTTTTGGGGGGCTTCTTCCTCTCACTCAGAGTCCTAACTCTCTCTACTTTCAGGTGGTTTCTTCTCTCTCTATTTGGGGGGGGACTTTTCTCTCTCTTTGGAGGGGAATTTTATGTACATGGTTACCTCATTAGGTTTGATTTGTCAGAACCCATCTCTACATCCACCTAAGCTTCGCTTAAGGGGGGTGTTAGTGTAGGTTTTTATTTCCTAGTTGGGTTATTTATTTTTCCCTATATTCCTAGGTTTTTCCTATATTTCTATCAATCTCGCTTAGGTTAATAAAGCATGTCTTATTAGGTGAGTGGTTGCGAGGTGTCACCTTCCTACATATGAGCATCCATTAGCTATCTTGGGAAGATACTTTACTATCTTTAGTCTAATAGATGGTTGCTCTTGATTGGTCGGTGTTGCCACCTCCTCCCTCTCTTTGGTCTATATAAGCATGCTACCTGGCTTGTGTTTTGTATTTCTTGATTTTGCATCCTCTTAATTGTATTTTGCTTCTAGAATTTGCATTACTCTCTTGGAGACTAACTCTATGTTGCTATTTTGATTTTGTATCTTTAACGTCAAAAGATGTCCCCTTGAATCAACTCTTAATGTTTTTGGCATTGACTTATTACATAATATTAAAGTTGATACATCTGCCATCAAGCTAGAACCGTTAAGTGTCTGTGGTTTTGACAATGTTGGATGACAATCCATAGGTACTATAACTTTACCTATACAAGTGGGACTTGTGATGGTGCCTACCTTGATTCATGTCATGCCTAGTTCTTTATCTTACAACATGATTCTTGGTAGACCTTGGATTCATGCATTGGGGGAAGTCCCTTCCACTCTACATCATTCAATCAAATTTATATTCAAAGGTAAACTTTGTGATTAATGAGGACAAAATGAAGATTAAAACATAAATCAAATGCAAAATACAACAATTATACCTTCATAATGAACTCACAAATCCAAGAGGGAAGGAGTTGCACCTGATAGATCTCCTCAGATTTTACCCATGATGACTGAAATGTGGATTGCTCAATTCTTGCAACACAATGTAGATGAGATGGGGATTGATAGATTAAGGGATTAGATGGAGATGGAGATAGGAATGAGGCATGATTTTGACATTATGATGGCATGATGAGGAGGTTGTGGAGAGATTTTGGTAGAGGTTTGATGCATGAAGAAGTCTCTCCCAAATGGCTTGGAGAGGGGTCTCATTTATAGATTTTTTGAAATGAGGATGGAGGGTGAGGATCCAAAGATGAGATCAAGGGCTAGGAATAAAAGTAAATCTTTTATTCAAAATTTGGGGAAAGGGGTGATAAATGAGGTATGGGTGTGAAAGAATGTGAAATGAATTAAAAATTCATTTGGGGAATGGGAAATGAATTAAGAATTCATTTGGGGATAAGAGGTAATGAATGAGGATGGGTGAGGTAAGGGGTTTGTAAGAGAAGGAAATGTGATGTGTGATTTATTTCAATTTTTAATTTGGGGGATGTGGGGAAGGGTGTTAAACTAGGTTTGACCACCCAAATGAGAGGTTAGGACTAATTAAACAGAGGTTTTGCTTAATTGATCCTAGGGCTAGGATGAGGTAGGCTAGGGTAGGTTAGGGTAGGTCAATTATTAGGCTAGATCAATTAGATAACCATGATTTATCTAATTAATGAGGATTAGGGAAAAGGAGAATTGAACTAAATAAATATTGGGAATATTTATTTGATTAATGAGGGATAGTGTTGTAAGGTAAAAGTGATAAATTAAATGAATTAATTGATCACAAGGGATAGACAGATGGTTAGGGAAGATACGGGAAATTGATTTGCAGAGCAAGTCAATTTTAGGTGTCTACATTTGCCCCTCTTTGAGATGGTGTTGTGGCTAAGTAACATCATTTCAAAGAAGTTAAAACATAGAGTTGGATTGGATAGAAAAAAGATTTTGGCTTAGAAGAATAGGGTAAGGTTTGGGGATAATTGGTAAGGGTGATGCCCCCTCGAGAGGATAGGTGGGTTGCAAGAACACAGTTGTGCTCTCGAAATGGATGGAAGAGATTGGTTGAAGTGGTTGGAGGATAAGTGGTGAGATGAAAGAATGATGATGGTGGGAGATTGATTAGTGGATGATCATTGTGTTGAAAAATGATTTAGAGAAATCCTAGGTTTGATATAGCAAAGTGGATATTTTCACCAAGGTATAGAAGACCAGGGTGATGATGTTTATCCAACATTTGCATGGACTAGACACACAAACAAAGGGATGATCTCATGCATGCCCAAGATAGTACAACCTTGTCCTAACGAGGGAAGGGGCCTCATAGCATAAGTCCTTAGTACACAAAAGGTATGATGAACCTTAGATGCGTAAGGGGATCAATATGCTAGAACCGACCCTATGATTAACAAGATATGAATACTAGCTTGGAGTAATGAAAACAACTCACAAGCACAGCATACAAAAAAGCAAGACTATGCCCCATTCTAGATGTTTTCACCACATACCATGATATAGTAAGATCAAGGTAGCTTTGATGTGATCTTTGAATGGGACAAAAGATAAAATACTAAAAAATGAAAAGACCAACAAACCAAAACAAATAGCCATTGTCTCTCTTGCCAAAATGGATAATGATTTGATAGATTCTGCCTATTGTAGGAAAGATATATCCTAAGGCATGAATTGATAGATGATTGGATCATGTTAAGTTGATATTGTAAGATTGGCTCAAGATATGATGGTGACAATTTGTGGTTGATTTTGATTTGATAGTTGATGACTTTTGATTAAGGGACAATGCTTCGATGGGTGATGCGATGCTTGGATCTAGTGTAAGCTCAGTGGGTTGGATGGGTGCATCTTATGTACCTAAGTATTGGAAACATCCTTCATATCCCAGACTGCCTACATACCCTGTATCCATGTGATCAAGGCACATTAAGATGCAAGTGGTTATGATATGTAGTTCTGATTTGTGATGATGATGTGGGATGATGATAGATGTGATGATGTTGGAAGATGATGAGATGAATTATTTTTGGAATTTTGTGTGTTTTCTATTGTTTTGGATTTTTTAATTTTTGTGATGTTTTTGGATTTTTTTTATTTTTGTGATGTTTTTGGATTTTTTGATTTTGTGATGTTTTTAGATTTTTTGATTTTTTGTGATGTTTTTTGATTTTTTGATTTTTTGTGATGTTTTTTGATTTTTTGATTTTGTGATGTTTTTAGATTTTTTGATTTTGATTTTGTGATGTTTTTGGATTTTTTGATTTTTGGAAAGGGCATGATTTATTATGATGGTTGCATTGGATTTCATGTGGATAACCTTTATGCTAGATAGCAATGACAAGGGAACACCAAGTCTAGAGGTGAGGGTGATGGGGTTGGAGAGGGAGGAGATTCATGATAGATGGATTGGAAGATAGAGATATGGATGCAAGATAGATGGATAGGAGATGGGGATAAGAATTTTCTCCAAGGGCTAGGTTGCAAGGAATCATATGCCCCAATGCTTAAAGAATTTTGCATGATGGGCTCATGTTTGAATGGATGGTCTTTGCAATAGATGGATGGAGGATGTACTTATAAAGGGAGTATGCCAAGAGGTCTCCAAAGCATGTTGTTCATATTTCGCCCCTTGTCTTTATCAAGATCTAAGGTGGGAGATGGGAAAAGAAAGATATAATGGATAGGATGGATGGGAAATGATAGGATAAATAGGGGATGGTGGATAGGAATGTGATAGGATAAGGATAAGATAGTGGATAAGATGTGCAAAGGATATTATGGATGTGGGTGAAGGATATGGTTTTGCCCCCAACTGTAAGGATACAAAATGGATGGAGAAGGAATTATGCATGACAGCCACAAGGGGTCTTCATCATGGTACTTGCCCAAGGCGCCACAATGAGTGGTTTTCACCATTGGACGGATTTTTCTCTTTACTATTTTCTTGATTTTTTTTTTTTGATGGAAGGGGGACTCTAGCGTCTGTTTCCATAGCACTGCAAAGATGGTCCCATGTTGGATAGCATTTTGGATGATGATTGCATGGATGTTGGTAGATAGGAAAAGATGGAATGGATTATGATGTGGATTATGATGTGGATTATGCAAAAGCATGGACCATAGGAATGTGAGGGGGAAGATATGTAGGATAGTGAATGAAAGATGGAGAGATGGGGTTATGTGGGGATGTTAAGTGGTGGAGGGGAACCAAGACCAACGGTTGCACACACCGTGATGTATTTGGAAGCTTGTACTTTGGATGTGGAGTTGGGAGTAATGGGGATCAGGATAGGAGATTTTTGGATGGTCGATTTGGGGTTTTAGGTACCCAAATGGACTTAGGAATTATGGGATTTTTAGATGGGGAGCGCGATGTTTGGGATTTTGCAGTAGATTGGGAGGTGGATGCCTCATTAGAGTTGAGTGATCTTTGTTTGGGGACCCACACCATTTTTGTTTTTTCTTTTTCTTGTGATGGTGTGGGCTTTGATAGCCTTTTTGATTTTTCATTTTGCTTGGAAGGGATAACATCTTTAGGATTTCGTGCTTTATGCATTGAGGCATTCAAATTATTACTTTTGAATCCCTTAGGTTTGATGGAAGCTTCATGTTTGAAAGATGTGTGCTTTTGTTGGTCTTGATTGGGAAATTTAGGGGGTTTATGGGTGGAGGAATTAAAAGTGGATTTATGGATAAATGGATGAGGAGATTTGAGGATGGGGATATTAGGAGTTGGTAGGATAGGAGGTAAAGTGGATTTAATAGGAATATTTGGAGTTGGAAGTAATGGAGGTAAATTTGATGGAGGAAGATGGATGGTCACATGCTTTTGCAAATGATAGGATGATGGAGGGGGGATGGCGACATATGTTTTGGGGGTGTGATGAGATGCACCATGTTTGGGATTGGATGAATAGATTTTGGAAGGTGGGTGGATGGTATCAACATGTTTAGATTGTTTGCCTTGGGATGTATAGCCAAGGCCATGCGAGAATGGATGAAATGTGGTGTGGATGGGCTCCAAGATGCCTTGTTTGTGAAGGCCTAAGCCTTTGCCTTGATAGTTCATATGTTGGAGTATGCGACATGCAATGGGATGTTTGGTGCTTTGGAAACGAGATGCGAGTCCATTATTTGTTGGAGAAAAATAGGTGGTGGATGGAAGTTGTTCACCTCTTACAAGGGAGTCACCACGGATGAAAGTGCTTTGTCCAAGTGGTTAGGAGGATGGATTTGGGATGGGGTTGGTGGATGGAGGTAAAGGATTCATGGGGGATGGTAGAAGATGGTGTAGGATCAATAAGTTGACCAATAGATAGGAGGGGATTGGGGATGGAATTAGATGGGATGGTTAGATCTTGAATAGGAGAAGGGGTTGATGTTTCAAAATGCTTTGGATTTGATTCTTGACATAGCTCATGTGCTTGGATAGAAGTGGGAGTGAGTTGGATGTATGTGATGGGTGCTTCGATGGATGTGATAGGTGCTTGGATGGATGCGATAGGTGCTTGACTTATGGGTTCTTGAACATGGCTACATGATGGTTCTTGACTTATGACAGGGGATTGTTTAAGAGGTTTGGTGGGTGTTGGATTGCATGAGGGTGTTTGATTCCTTGCTAATAGCCAATGGATGGCATCCTTCATGAGTGTATGGGTTGAAGAAAAATATAATGGATGAATAATGATGGTGGATGATGTGAGATTAGGATTGGGATTGGATAGGTGGGTGATAGGATTAGGTAGTGATGTTTCTTGGGTGGGTTCAAGGATAGGTGTTGGACTAGGTGGAGGATTTGGGGGATTCCTTTTCTTTGCTTAGTGATGTTCTTTGGAGGAAATCCCACAAGGATTTGTTGGATGTCGTGGTGTTAGGATTTGGAAGATTTGATGGTGGATGGGTGATAGGGATTGGTGGATTGGGAGATACATAAGGTGATGGATTAAGGTTGATAAGGTTGGAGGGATATTGTGATGGGAGGATTGGAGGATGGGGATTAGGGGATAGGGGATTTGTATGGGGACATGGTTGTTGATATAAGGTTTGGATTTCTGAGATAAGGTGTGCTTGATTGGTGTTCCCTTGATCAAAGTTAGTGTGACAAAGGTTGGGGGATGGATAAGGTGGAGGTATTGATTGGTTGGATAAGTATGATGGCATGGATGTGTAAGGGGATGGTGATTGATATGAGGCTAAAGGTTGATATGATGGAAGTTGGTATGAGTTTGAAGGTTGATATGAGGTTGATGGAGTGGATATGTAAGATGTAGGTTGGTATGAAGGCTGAAAGAATGAAGATTGATATGATGTGTAGGATGTTTGTTGATATGATGAAGTTTGATATGAGGTTGATAGTGTGGGTATATAGGATGAAGGTAGGTATGATGAAGGTTGAAATAATGAAGATTGATGTGATGTGGATGGAGGTGATATGTAGTATAGTGAACGAAAGATGGAGAGATGGGGGTATGTGGGAATGTTAAGTGGTGGAGTGGAACCAAGACCAACGGTTGCACACACCGTGATGTATTTGGAAGCTTGTACTTTGGATGTGGAGTTGGGAGTAATGGGGATCGGGATAGGAGATTTTTGGATGGTCGATTTGGGGTTTTAGGTACCCAAATGGACTTAGGAATTATGGGAATTTTAGATGGGGATTGGGATGTTTGGGATTTTGTGGTGGATTGGGAGGTAGATGCCTCATTTATTTTGACTGACCTTTGCTTAGGGACCCACACCATTTTTTCTTTTTTTCTTGTGATGGTGTGGGCTTTGATAGCCTTTGGGATTTTTGATTTTTCTTCGAAGGGATAACATCTTTAGGCTTTTGTGCTTTATGCATTAAGGCATTCAAATTATTACTTTTGAATCCCATGGATTTGGGGGAAGCTTCATGTTTGAAAGATGTGTGCTTTTGTTGGTCTTATTGAGAATTTTAGGGGATTTATGGATGGAGGGGTAAAAAGTGGATTTATGGATAAATGGATGAGGAGATTTGAGGATAGGGATGTTAGGTGTTGGTAGGATAGGAGGTAAAGTGGATTTGATAGGGATATTAGGAGTTGGAAGTAGTGGAGGTAAATTTTATGGAGGGAGATGAATGGTCACATGCTTTTGCAAATGATAAGATGATGGAGGAGGGATGGCAACATATGTTTTGGGAGTGCAATGAGATGCACAATGTTTGGGAAATGCTGAATGGATTTTGGAGGATGCGTGGGTGGTATCAACATGTTCATTTTGTTTGTCTTGGGATGTATCGCCGAGGCCATACGAGGATGGATGGAATGTGGTGTGGATGGGCTCCAAGATACCTTGTTCATGAAGGCCTAAGCCTTTTCCTTGATAGTTCATATGTTGGAGTATACGACATGCAATGGGATGTTTGGTGCTTTGGAAACAAGATGCAAGTCCATTATTTGTTGGAGATAGATAGGTGGTGGATGGAAGTTGTTCACCTCTTACAAGGGAGTCACCATGGATGAAAGTGCTTTGTCCAAGTGAATAGGAGGATGGATTTGGGATGGGATTGGTAGATGAATGTGGAGGATTCATGGGGGATGGTGAAGGGGTGGTAGAAGATGGTGTAGGATCAATAAGTTGACCAATAGATGGGAGGGGATCGGGGATGGGATTAGATAGGATGGTTAGATCTTGATTAGGAGAAGGGGTTGATGTTTCAACATGCTTTGGATTTGATTCTTGACATAGCTCATGTGCTTGGATAGAAGTGGGAGTGAGTTGGATGTATGTGATGGGTGCTTGACTTATGGGTTCTTGAACATGGCTACATGATGGTTCTTGACTTATGATAGGGGATTGTTCAAGAGGTTTTGTGGGTGTTGGATTGCATGAGGGTGTTTGATTCCTTGCTAATAGCCAATGGATGGTATCCTTCATGAGTGAATAGGTTGAAGAACAATATAATGGATGAATAATGATGGTGGGTGATGTGGGATTAGGATTGGGATTGGATAGGTGGGTGATGGGGTTAGGTAGTGATGGTTCTTGGATGGGTTCAAGGATAGGTGTGGGATTGGATGGTGGTGTTGGAGGGGTGGAGGATTTGAGGGATTCCTTTGCTTTGCTTTCATTTTTAGGTGATGTTCTTTGGAGGAAATCCCACAAGGATTCTTTGGATGTGATAGTGTTGGGACTTGAAAGATTTGATGGTGGATTAGATGGTAGATGGGTGATAGGGATTGGTGGATTGGGAGATACATAAGGTGATGGATTAAGGTTGATAAGGTTGGAGGGATATTGTGATGGGGGGATTGGAGGATGGGGATTAGGAGATGGGGGATTTGGTTGTTGATATGAGGTTTGGATTTTGGATATAAGGTGTTCTAGATTGGTGTTCCCTTGATCAAAGTTAGCATGAAAAAGGTTGGGGGATTGATAAGGTGGAGGTAGTGATTGGTTGGATTGGTATGATGGCATGGATGTGTAAGGGGATGGTGATTGATATAAGGGTAAAGGTTGATATGATGGAAGTTGATACGAGGTTGAAGGTTGATATGAGGTTGATGTAGTGGATATGTAAGATGTAGTTTAGTATGAAGGTTGAAAGAATGAAGATTGATATGATGTGGATGGGGATGATGTGTAGGATGTTTGTTGATATGATGAAGGTTGATATGAGGTTGATAGTGTGGGTATATAGGATGAAGGTAGGTATGATGAAGGTTGAAAGAATGAAGATTGATGTGATGTGGATGGGGGTGATATGTAGGATGTTTGTTGATATGATGAAGGTTGGGTAGGGTCTTGGGATTCTCCAATGATAAGGTGTGCTAAGGGTATATCCTTAATGTCATTTTTGCATTTTTCCTTAGCATTAGGATCCATGTTCTCATAGACTTTTCTAAGTCTTTGTAAGTGTTGCATTGCTTCATAAGGATCCATTTTGAGAGGAAATGGAGGATAATGGATGATTGTGATGTTGGGATCAAAATTTCAAGACCTTAAGATGATTTGATTTGATTTGATTTTGTTGGATGGTTCTCTATGCTTTTGATAGACTAATGATCTTAAGCAAGAGGGTTGATGTGTTTGACTAAGGTCTTGACTTTTTTGATTGGGTTGATTTCGATTTTGGATTGGGATGATAATGATGTTGAGGGATTTTGATATTGATGTGGATAGTTTTGGTTGGGCTTTTGGATGAAGGGATTGATGGAGGATGAAGGAGACTAGGTCCTTAACCAAAGTTTGATGTGCCAAGGATGATTTGTTGATTAAAGATTAGGAATTGGAATGTTTGATTGGAGTGGATAATGGAGAAGGGATGATTGATGTTGGATTTGATTTTGGATTTTGGATTTGGATGAGATGGGATTAGAATGATGTTGATGAATTGGATTAAGGATGATGAGAGTGATTAGTATAAGATTAGATTGAATGATTTAGATGATGATGTGGATAAGATAGGTGATTAGGATGATTAGGATAGATGAGTGATTGGATTTGAATGTGTTGGAAGAATGAGGTGAATGACTTGTCTTATGTGTTTGATGTTTAGCTTGATTTGGCAATGTTTAATCAAATTATCACACATGCACACACATGATTCACTCACACAAGACACAAGAAAATTTGAATTTTGAAAATGAAATGTAATGATGATTAAACAAGCATATGTGGAAGACACATCAACATGCCCTAATGTCTAGTTTGATGTAAGGTATGGCCAATTAGGTTTTTGGGCAATGTTTACACAAGGTTGACTAATGAATTGAAAGTGAAATCCTATCACACAGCCGGGAGAAGGGGGTAACCCACCCTTCACCTTCACTTCCCAAAGGTAGATAGTTCTTTGGGGCTTAGCCAAGAGTGACAAGATTCTGATTTCAATGAGGGTGTCTTTCGATTCAGCCTCGATTGAGGTCGTCCCTAGGGGTGATGAAATCCCCTAGCAGGCCTCCTAGGAAAGGGTAAACAAAAGTGAATCAAGTGAGGTGTTTTTGATCTCCAAGATCACCTTACGGTGTGAGGAGAGAGCATACACACACCCACTTGACTTACACTCTCACTTGTAAATTATCCCTTAGAAAAATGAAATGTGATGAAGACAAGTCAAGAAATGGTTCTTTTTAGCCCAATTTCAAGGTGTGATTGAAGACATTGGTTGATTTTATGCCCAATTTCAATGATGTGTGATCAAACAAAGCTCATTTTAGAAGCCCAAATCAAAATGTGTATGCAAACAATGATTCATTTTATGTCCCAAATTGAAGTGTGTTTGCAAACAAGATTATGATGAAAGATTAGAATGGATGTACCCATATTGTTTTCGCTATCCAAACTGTTGTGTTTGTTGATCTTGATGTTGTTCCAGCCCTGAATGATCACCTGCAAGTCACAAGAATGAAAACAGAGTGAGTAGACTAGCCAAGATGATCATTATGCAAAAATCAAGAATCTAATAAAATCTGATGAAAAAATAACTGATACAGAAAAAATAAGTGCATAAATAGATTTTTCAGGAAATTCTATGCGATTTCAAAAAACATTTTGCAAAAATTTGATCAAAAATGTAAAATATATGAGCATTTAAAGTTTTCATGCATGTTTGACTTTGACTGTGAAAAAATTGGTCAAAACAGTACAGTCACCTGAAAATTTATTCACAACTGTGTAGTTCATTAAGTCCTCTTTTCGATGAGTGTTCGTTTGTAAACTTCTACCACCATATGACTAAGTTATGAGCGAGAGAAAAAAAATGCCTCCTTTGGTATGTAGAAGGCACTAGGAGGTTACCCTGGTAGTTAACTTGACTGCTGACAGTTTGAATGCCCGTGGTCACATGCTAGCAGCTAGAGTTATCGATTAAATCTTATGGTTAAAGAAACAAAAGGGCCCCTGGTTGCTGATATGACCAGGGGCTTAACCTTTCGAAAAAAAAGATAATTCAGGGGCTTTGAATAGCCCCTACTCCCTATCCCTCGTGGCTGCTATGACCAAGATTTAAAACTTGAGCAGAGAGGGCTTAAAGCCTGATAATACTAAGCAATTTAGGTCACCGTTGTGTGTTAGGGTTTTTCTAGTGGGTAGAGGGGACTCAGTGGGTGTCATGACGATGACCTAGGGTATGTGCAGGTGGCGAGGAGGGGTGGTGTGACAGAGGGGAAGTAGGCTGTAGGGATGAGGGGAGAGGGGAGAGGGAGTGAGGGTGGCGCGGGAGGCAGGGAGGAGGGAGTAGCGTGGGATAGTTCAGGAGAAAAGGAGGCGTAGGAGTTTGAGGGCAACAGGGGGTGCTGGGTGGGGAGCACGGGAGGGAAGGGTGGTTAGTGGGTAGGCAGAGGGAGGGGTAGGCAGAGAGGTGGGGGGGTGAGGAGAGGCAGGGGATGGGGAGTGGGCGGTGGTGGCAGCAGGAGCAGCAAAGCAAGGGTGGTGGTGGTTGATGCAGGCAGCAGCGGCGAGGGTAGCAGAGGGCAGAGCTCGGGTGGTGGTCAGGAGATCTTAGACAGCAGGGGGTTTTGACTGTGGGAAGAGTAGACAGAGGTGGATTTAAAGTGGTGGTGACTGGGTGTAGGGTTTAGCAGGACGGTGACAAACAGAGGATGAAGTGGTGGTGGGTTGAAACGAATCACCTGCAAAACAAAACCTCAAACCTTCATAACCAGTGCCCTACAACACTTAAAACCACTAATTACAACAAACAGGCAAGTGCACAAATCAGTACGGTAGGGGTACGATTCCTTATGATACGGATTCGTATGGTACGGATTGTACCCTAAAAAATTTCAAATTTTTTTTTAAAAAATCGTCACAGAACCTAGGTAAATTTACTGTCAAAATTCACAGAAACAACGTCCTAATCACAATAATGCAGTCTGTTTTTGCCCAAGATGCAACCTGTGACAGTTTAGTCCCAAAACTTCACAAAAATTGTTAGAAAATGAAGATTTTGACAACAAAACCTGCACAAACTGATGATTAGATCCAAGACCGGGCATGCCAATGTGATTAATGAGGACAAAATGAAGATTAAAACATAAATCAAATGCAAAATACAATGATTATACCTTCATAATGAACTCACAAATCCAAGAGGGAAGGAGTTGCACTCGATAGATCTCCTCAGATTTTATCCATGATGATTGAAATGTGGATTGCTCAATTCTTGCAACACAATGTAGATGAGATGGGGATTGATAGATTAAGGGATTAGATGGAGATGGAGATAGGAATGAGGCATGATTTTGACATTATGATGGCATGATGAGGAGGTTGTGGAGAGATTTTGACAGATGTTTGATGCATGAAGAAGTCTCTCTCAAATAGCTTGGAGACGGGTCTCATTTATAGATTTTCTGAAAGGAGGATGGAGGGTGAGGATCCAAAGATGAGATCAAGGGCTAGGAATAAAAGTAAATCTTTTATTCAAATTTTGGGGAAAGGGGTGATAAATGAGGTATGGGTGTGAAAGAATGTGAAATGAATTAAAAATTCATTTGGGGAATGGGAAATGAATTAAGAATTCATTTGGGGATAAGAGGTAATGAATGAGGATGGGTGAGGTAAGGGGTTTGTAAGAGAAGTAAATGTGATGTGTGATTTATTTCAATTTTTAATTTGGGGATGTGGGGAAGGGTGTTAAACTAGGTTTGACCACCCAAATGAGAGGTTGGGACTAATTAAACAGAGGTTTTGCTTAATTGATCCTAGGGCTAGGATGAGGTAGGCTAGGGTAGGTTAGGGTAGGTCAATTAGTAGGCTAGATCAATTAGATAACCATGATTTATCTAATTAATGAGGATTAGGGAAAAGAAGAATTGAACTAAATAAATATTGGGAATATTTATTTGATTAATGAGGGATAGTGTTGTAAGGTAAAAGTGATAAATTAAATGAATTAATTGATCACAAGGGATAGATAGATGGTTAGGGAAGATACGGGAAATTGATTTGCAGAGAAAGTCAATTTTAGGTGTCTACAAACTTCATACTATTCATGCTGATCCTGAACCAGACAATTGTTTACACATTGAAATGCAAAAACTAGTTTACAATCATATGAGCTTAAACAATTTGCGAAGTGATCCATCAATGACTAATGTTGTGAAAAACTCTCAACCATCGAATGCACTTGTTGGTGATGATTGGGGTTCATTAAATTTTAATCCTTGCGATGTAGGGGAATATAAACTTAATAGCCTCAACACATCAAAAGTCGCATTGATCTCATCAAGGTAGTCTTTTGAAACATCTAAGAAAAAAAAAGTCTCCTTGGTTGAGAATAAAGACAATACCCTCACTTATACTACAAATTATGACACCTATGAGGATTCACCTTCTTCTAAGGAAATGACATCCCTTTATGGTCAAGGATTTAAAATCCTTTATAACAATTGTGAATATGAAGGTAAGGGATGTGGTGTAAATCAACAAAGGGATTCGAGTACCTATAGAATCCACTTCAACACATTACTCAAGTGGCATTGGATATAATCCTTTTAAAGAAAATAAATCCTCTCATCGTCCTACGCTTAATGTTAATTCAATAAGATCAAAACAACATGATAGATATTCTAGATATGCAGGTTCTTAACGATATACCCTAACAAGTAAGTATCTCTAACCCTTTATCTCTCTCATGATGTACTTCCCCCATGATGTGTTATATGTTGTTTAGGCCTACTGGGATGACCTTAGATTCTCCCGTAAGGTTCGGGATACCAGGAGACCACCTCTGTTGTGACCTTCTTCTATTTGTATCATCATTCTTCTAAATTGTCTCTCTCTAATTTCATTGTTGTGTGTTGTGTCTGACGGACATAGCATCATGGTTGGTGACTTGGGGGCACCCTCCTATGTGACTATCCCTAAGACACTTGTTTCTCCTCTCTCATTTATTGTTTCCCTTCCTCTAGTGTTTCCATCTAGCTGGCAGATGATGAAAAACATTTATACTGATGCAGACCTAGTGTCCCTTTCAAGAGCAATAAAAAAAATGGACTTAGTTCCTAATATGACGATGGGGTTGTATATCTTATTTGGCGCTTGGCTAGTGGAAGCACTCATGCTTTCTGCATAGTGAATTTTATGATTTTTCTGTTGCATTTACAAACCTTAATAATACTGCTACTCTATGCACCTTTGTTTTCCTTTGAATCTAACCTTGGCGGTACTTGATTCAAAGAGCTTCATGATATAGCCCTACGGTTATCCTCAAACTCTGAATTCATTGTATAACCTTGGCTCTTTGTGTGGTAAATCATATGCATTGATGTTGTAGACACTAAAATGTTTCTTGCAGGGATGTCTTTGTGGGAACATTTGGCAATCGTAAAGTACATGTCACCTCCGGGGGGCATGGCTTTTGCAAAATTCGGTGTTCCCTTGTGTGTTTTCTTCCTACCTTAATGTGCTTCATATCGATAACTGATATCAACCACCTTAAGGTGGGGGCATATAAGGTAAGTTGTTTTTTTATAGATGTTAGCAATGTGTTTGACCTCAAATGCAAATACTTGCGCCAGAGTAGTGCATCTTGCATCCTAAGTTTGTTTGTAATTGTAGACACCTAAAATTGGCTTAGGTTGAATTAAGTAAATATTCTAATATTTATCTTAATTCTTATTTTCTTTTGTCAATTAAATAAATATTATAAGTTTATTTGATTGGTTCATTATCCTATAATTAAATAAAATTATTTTATTTAATTAAAATCCCTAAATTCTTCTAATGTCTCAAATCCTAAATCCACCTCACAAAATCCACTTCATCAATCCACCTCATATTTCCACCTCATCTCTTCCACCTCACCATGTTGCACATATAATTAAATATTCTTAATGTTTAATTAGCTAATATCCTCCAAAATCTAAAAATAAATCTTTAATTCAATTATTCCCCACTACCCTCCACTATTGAATTCTTAATTCAATTATTCCCCACTATCCTCCACTATTGAATTCTTAATTCAATTGTTCCCCACTATCCTCCACCAATTGAATTTGTTCCCCACTATCATCCACTATTGAATTCTTAATTCAATTGTTCCCCAATATCTTCCACTATTGAATTCTTAATTCAATTGTCATAATCCACTATCCTCCACTATTGAATTCTTAATTCAATTGTTCCCCACTATACTCCACCAATTGAATTTTTAATTCAATTGTTCCCCACTATCCTCCACTATTGAATTCTTAATTCAATTGTCATAACCCACTCTTCTCAAAAAAAGATTTTTTAATTCATCCATTATGAATTAAAGATTCACAAAAAATGAGAGCCATTGATCTCATCTTTTGATCCTCACCCTCCATTGCCTTTTTAGAAAATCTATAAATGAAACCCTTATCTAAGCAATTAAGGAGGGACTTCTTCTAGCATCCTTATCATGCCCAACTTCTTCTAGAAATCTTCTTCTGGCATCCTCATAATGCCCACATTCTTCTCAATTCCCTTCTTCATACCCTCTTAATGCAGAAATCATTCTAGCCATCCCACATCCTCTCTCTACTATCATTGTGTTTGAAGCTCATCTTCAACACAACAAAATATTACAGCCATTTCGTTCTTGTCACCGTCAACAAGCAAGGAAACAAGCTCACTGAGGGCCAATCTTCTTCATCAAGGTCGAGGACAGATAGGCGAACAATGGAAGCCGCAGGGTAACAAGTTTGTAAGTTTTATGCTTTCATTTGTTTATTCTTGTTACTCGCATATTTCATTGATGTTTAGGTTTTATTATCTTAATTGATCAATCTTGATTTTCCCATTAACATTTTGGCACCCACCGTGATCTAACCCCATCTTGTTTGTGAGTGTTTGGTTTTGAAAGTTCTTGTTGCAGGGATTTAGGTGTTTCAAAGAACATTCAAGCATCCACTCTTGCAAATGGCCTCCTACGCACAAACCGAGCTCCCCGTTGAGTCCGGGAGGCCTCAAAGGTAAGAAATCACCTATCATTTCCCTAGTTTTGTTATTTGAAAATTTTTGAATTTTTTTTTACTTTTCAAAGTATTTTTTTTTTGCAAAAAAAAATTTTAAAAAAAGGCAATCATTTTTTTTTCAGATCTTCTTTTATTACTAGATTACAAAAAAGTAAAAAAAAACAAAAAAAAAAAAATTCAAATTACATTAGGTTTTACGTTTTTGTTTATTTTTTATTTATAAAAAAAAAAATTAATAACAAAAAAAAAACAGACTTAAAAAAAAACACAAGGCCAGTAGGGCCGCAGCCCCTGCCGCCCCCCTAAACCCCCTGCCCATCCCCCACCGCCCAAAACCCCCACCCCATTCCCCACTCCCCCCATCCACAGCCCTCCCTTCGGTCATCCCCCTCAACTTCCCGCCCCTCCCTTCCCCCGCAACCCACCTCCCCTCACCCCTCCCTCCCATGACCCCCCATTCCCCCTTGTGTACCCTCCATTTCCCACCCACGGCCCCTTCCCTCTACTCCCCCCCCGATCCCCCCTGCAAACCCTCCCCGGTGCCTCTGCCGTCCCTACCACCCCGCAGCCCCGCCCCACCCACCAATCGCCCCCGTCCCTCCACGCGGCCTCCCCCGCCCGCCCCCCTCCGTGACCTTTGGCCCTCCCAACCCCTTTCCCGCCCCCCCGAACCCTTACCCCACCGCCGACAACAACCCGCTGCTCCCCACCACCTGATCCTGCCGCCGCCGCCCCCGCGCCACTCCCGCAGCCCCTCCCTTCCTCGCGGCCTCCACCCCTGCCGACCACCTCGCCTCCACCTCCGCCCACCGCCACTGCCTAGCCTCCACTTCCACTTGACCTCCACCTGCCCTCCACACACACAAAATCAATTAAAAAAAAAAAACAACATACAAAACAATACAAAAACAAAAAATTTTAAACCAACTTTTCAAAAAAAAAAAAAAAACAAATCAACATAAAAAATAAAAAAAAAATCAAAATTATATATATATATATATATATATATATATATATATATATATATATATAATCAAATACAATAAAAACAATAAAACAAAAAAACAAAGGGGGGCATGTATTTATTTATTTATTTTTCTTTTCTGACTTGCCACTTAGCAAAATAGGCTATTTTTTTTCAAACTCACACAACTTTTGCATACGAAGTTGAAAACTCATAAATGAATACTCATCAGAAAGAGGACTCAGCAAACTTTGCAATTGTGACAAAATTTTTAGGTGACTATATTGTTTCACAACATATGTTCTGTCTGTGCATACATTCTTTCTTACGACACTTTTAACCATTGTTACGGCACATCTGTGTTACTGCGCTTCTGTTGACTATTTCTGTGCATTTAGTCACTGAAGCGATGCTTCTATAGCAGGTAGTGATCTTAAGGTTTTTAGAAGATTTTGCTAACGTTGACATCTTTACAAGGGTACTCTTGATTTGTTTTGTAGGTTAGGCTACTGGTTTAGATTCATCTAGTTGCATTTACTAAACTCACACTTCAATTTTTAAAAGACAGTAAAATGAATGCTCATACAAATTCTACATAGCCTTTAACTAGGAAGAGAGTAATTGAACCATTGCTATATCTGCATATTGCTATCTTCTTTAGTTAGATCATTGCTATCTTTTTAAACACTTCAAAGTTAACAACTCGGGCTATCGTGGATTAAAATTGAACTCATCATTGCTATCTGGGTTAAAACTGAACCACTACTATCTCGATTGACTAACACTTCAAAGTTAACAACTCATGCTATCATGGATAAAATTGAACTCACCATTGCTATCTTGGTTAAAATTGGACCACTGCTATCTTGCTACTCACTTCAAAGTTCTGTGCTTGCCCAAGTAGATAGATTATCTAGTTTTTTCATTTTAACTAGAGGAAAGGAACCACTATATACTGTGTTTTTGGGAATGATACCAGGACTATGCTCTCCCCTATTTTGGATGACCAAAATGCCAGAAGTATCATTTTCTCATTGAAAAAATATTGAAAAAAGCCAGAGCGGTGCATACGTCCTCTGTTCCTGCGCATCTGTGCCGACCTGCAGCACATTTGTTAAGACTTTCTGTGCATTTATTGACTGTTGCTGCACATTCATATTTTACCAGTACAATGCATATACACCGACTCCCTACACATCTATATATTTCTGCTGCGCATCTATTTCAGCGCATCCACAATAGTGAATACTTGCACTATTTTCAAGGGAAAAATTTTACCTGTTCTGAGTACCCATTTCAGTCTTGTGTTAGTTTCTGTGGAGATGACAACCGAATTAGAAGAGCTTGCTCAAGAACTCAAATACCTGAAATTGTAATTAACCTTAGACACCTCACCCCAAGGTCATATAGCAATTGCTCAAGAACTCCAAGTCATACAACAAGAAATGGCAATCTTACAAGCTGAACATGTCAGTACTAGCTACGCCTTGCCCCAAACTCATACATCTATTTTCTATCTTAATGATGCTCATGACAAGGCAAGCACCACCTCGAGTTAGAAATCATATACCACTCTGTCTACTAGTTCTCCTTCACCATCTTCTAAGACACATATTCCAAAACATACTAGTCCTATGCCAACATTGCCATCGAGTTCCCCAAGCTCTAAACTGACAACCAAGGAATCCTTGGATGATTTGTGGAAAAGAGTTTTTCCAAATTTATACAACTAGAGAAAAGCTAGGGAGAAAGCAAAATCCCCTCATTCACCTATCCATACACCTACCAATGATGTGATCCTAGGGCTACTAGCAGAGAGTCAACCATGTCCTCAAAATCTAGTCCTTGACCTTACAAAAGATACTTCCAATAATATGTCAAAACCTACCACCCCTTCATGTGATCCTCAATTCCTTGAGCTTATCCAAGAGTATCCTATTATGAATCCAAGTCAAGAGTCATCATGTTCTCATGTTGTTGACCAAGAGCCTATCCAAGAGCCTTCCACTTCCATTCAAGCAACCCAAGAGGTATGTCAGAGGTTTAATCCTAAGCATGTGGAAATATTAAGCCCTAGTCCAACTCAAGATCAAATCATTTTTATGCAACCCATCCATAATATGTATCTTTTCCATGATCAAGATGATAGCCATAATGATGAATCCATCCATGAGCCACTTGATCCTATCCATCTCCCAACAACCATTCACGAGCAAGCTATCCAAATTCAACCCATCCATAACATTTACCTTCTTTATGATCAAGATAATATCTATGATGAAGAAGCTATCCATGAGCACCTTGATCCTATCCATAATCCTCTATCCATCCATGAGCAAGATATCCAAATTACTCCTAGTCATCTGTCATCAAGCCCTATCCAGAATGAGCAAACATCCACTTGTCATGATGAGACACTTGCCTCCCAAGCAAGCGTAGAAGATCAAACTAGTAATACTCCTCTGCCATCTGTTATGGACCAAGCGACAAATCTTGCACCATATATCCTTGGTCTTACTACCTTCATGCAGGAATGTTCTTTCTTAGAACACCAACAACCATTATCCACTATCTCACCTTCTCCATCCAATAAAGAACTTGTGTCTAGTGTTCCACCTACACATAATCCCGCTGTCCACCGCATACTCCGGAAGATGAACTATCAAGGTAAAGGTTAGGCCTTCATGAACAAGGTATTTTGGAACCTATCCATGTCAATGTTCCTCCACCTTCATATGGACTTGGATACATACCCCAAGGTGAGCAAACTCGAGATGTTGGTATTTCCTCCACTCCTCCTAAGTCTACCACTTTCCATCGCAAACCCTATCATATCCCCAAAACATATGTCGCCATTCCACCTCCATTATCCTACAATTGTTAAAAGTATGTGACCATACACCTTCCACCATCCAATCTCCCTCCACTACTTCCAACTCCTAATATCCCACCATCCACTCTACCTCCACTACTTCCAACTCCTAATATCCCACCATCCAATCTCCCTCCGCTACTTCCAACTCCTAATATCCCACCATCTAATCTAACTCCGCTACTTCCAACTCCTAACACCCCTCCATGCCTTTTAGCACCACTTCTTCCAACACCTTATCCATCCATCCATAAATCCTCTAAATATCCCAATCATGGCCAACAAATGCACATATTGTCTAAACAAGGAGCTTTCACCAACCTCACTTCTACCATCCCACGAGGATTCAATGACAAATATGTGGATGCCTCTACCTATAAAGTAAAAAATCCTAAGAGTCCTCATGACCTAGGACATAAAAGCCAAGAATCAAAGCATTATCCATATCAAAAGCTACATACACCCAAACCCCTACCTTTACAGGTACTATCTAAAAACAAAAAGGTTTGGGTACCTAAGCAAAAAGCCCTAAAGTTACATGAGGCATCCACCTCTCAAGAATTCCAACCATCTGCTTTCTCCCATTCCATCTCAAAGTCTCAAATCCTTCCATCCCATATGATGAACAAAAATTAGGACAATACTCAGTCTATGGGGATCCCTGCATGCCTACGTCATGCATCCACAAGCAAAAGTCTCAGTTGCTTCCTACACTACTTTCCCATCACTAGCTTCAATGTTTACCATAGTATGTGCAACCATTGGTCATGATTCCCTTCCATTCCACAACACTTCCGTATAACTCCATCTCCCCTTCCTTCCACTTTTATCCTACATATCTTCCTCATCCTATTCCTATGGTCCATGCTTTTGCATAAGCCTTCCCTCCATATTCTGCATCATAATCCACTATCTACCTATGCTATATCACTTTCATGCAATCCCCTACCAACATCTATGAAAACACTGAACATGGTCCATTCGACAATATCTATCTAGCAGGACTATCACCTTTCAAGGAACTCTATACTTGAGTCTTTCCATATCCACCTTCTCCAATCTAAATATTCAAAAAAAAAGAAAAAAAAAAGTAAAGAAAAAATCCCTTTGTCCAATGGTGAAAACTAGGCAAACAGGTGCCTTGGATAAGTACCATGATGAAAACCTAGCAAATAGGCATCATGTGTAAGTTGATCTTCTATGTCACCTACACTTGGGGGCACCTTGTCTCATCAGCATATCACTTTTCTCCTACCAGTATCCTTTCATACCATTTCCTATCCTATCCTCTATCCATTACATACCTATCCTGTCCCGTCCATCCATCCAAACTTCCTTTCCTCTATTCTTTGGTCTTGATAAAAACTGGGGGCACAATGTTGACAAATGTTTTAGATGTCTCTTGACATACCTTATCCCTCCAAAACATGCAAATCCTTCATTATCCTCTCATCCTCCTATCATCATTAGCATTGTCATGAACAATCCTACGTACTCTACCTACAATGGGGCATGTTATACTTATGCGACATAGCCCTTGGAGATCACATCCTTGTTTTCCTTCTATCCACTATTGCCCATCCTCATCACCATCTATATCTACTATCTTCCATCCATCTACATATCTGTGGTGGTTCCTTGTCATCAGCATTATTTGATCCATATCTATTCCATGTCATGTCTTATTTATTCCATATCTAATCCATATATGTTCCATATCTGATCCATATCTGTTCCATACCGTGTCTCATCTGATCCATATCTTAGGTCCATTAGGGTTCTTCCCAAACTACATCGCCTCTGAGCTATCACGTAGGTAAGGCCATTATCCATGCGCCCCCGAGGATCTGCTTCCCTATCCATCTCATATCTTGTCATCTATCCTCTAGTCCATCCATGGTCCAAGTCCCGAACTACATCACCTCTGAGCTATCATGTAGGCAAGGCCATTATCCAGGTACCCCCGAGGCTCTGCTGTCCCGTCAGTCCCATATCTAGTCTTTCTATCCAAGTCCATACCACTTCTGCAGATCCACCATCACCTAGGTCTTAGGTCCATCAGGGTTCACCCCGAACTACACTACCTCTGCATTGTCACGTAGGCAAGGCCATTATCAATGCGCCCCCGAGGCTCCACTTTCCCCTCCGTTCCATGTCTAGTCCTTCTATCCATCTGAGTCTGCTCCACTTCCCATCCATCCCATGTCTTGTCATCTGTCCCACCAATAAGGATTGTGATACCTTTTGCTAGACAAACAAGAGCAACAAAGCCCGCTTCCAAACAAAAATCTTGACGAAAAACATCAACCTGTCCAAGGCAAAACAAAGCACCATATTGAAACACTCAAGCTAAATCTCATATCAATTATGGCAAAAAGACACATCTAAATGCAAGAATGTTTTGTGTTGGTTAGATTAAGAGTCTTGATTTATGCTATCATGCCTTTCTATGCTACTCGAGGATGCCAAAAGATAGAGATGCTATGATGGGGGCATGATTATTTTCTTTGTCTGTTGCTTGTGGATCAAACTTTAGTAATGTGATGACTTTTGTCTAACGACATGATCGGCAAAAGATCATCGAGGACTCCGAGGTTTAAACATGAAAAGGGGTAATCCTTGTCTGTTGAAAAATACAAGAAGTACTCAGGCCATCTAGATTCAACTTTGACTAGATGCTTGTATTGACTTGCTAAATCAAAAATCTATGTAAGCAATACTTAGGTCATCTCGGTTCAATTATACCTAGATGCTTGTATTTTCTTACAACATAATAAAAGCCCAATGATGAAAGCGCTTCAAAATACTTGCTATATCAAGGTGACAAATATCCATATCCATATCCATACCGTATCCAACTACAGTTCATATCCATTTCCATATCTATACCATATCCAATTGCGTCTCATATCCATATCCATACCGTATCCAATTGCAAGTCTATCCTTAATCCATGTCAATCAAGTCAAGTCAATCTTGTCAAATGATCCAATCACAATCAGTGGTCTTGATCCTTGTCCGGTCGTAAACCAACTCAATCAATCAATCAATCAATTGTCTTAGACAAGATGTTGCATTGTCGAAACCAGACCAACACACGCGTCTTACACGACATGCTTCATTTCCTGAAACCAGACACTATCCTTCATGTTGCTCTAGGGATATATCATTCCCCACCATGACAACACTATCGTATCAAATGTCTTAGACAGGATGTTGCATTGTCAAAACTAGACCCGAAGTCTTATATGACATATTTCATTCCTGAAACTAGACATTATCAATCCATATCCTAGGTTTACCGCTCGACAGGGGCAATACCTTGTTTGTGCTTGTGTCATTTGTGCATACTTGCTTACTTTCTTGTGTGTGTTATCATTTTTATCTTGCATTCCATATCATTCATCCCTTTCTTTTGCATTCAACCATTTCATCTCCCGTCAACATATCTTATCGTGAGATTGTCCATCTCACGCCTACCGCCTTCTCCCCGTCCAATCTCCCAAGGGGGCATCCTATCATCATAACTTGTACCAGGGGCAAACTGGGGCATGTATCATTATCAAACTATTCTTATTCTTTGAAACAACGTGATAAAACACATTGCTTCAAAGAGGGGCAAAATGTAGACACCTAAAATTGGCTTAGGTTGAATTAAGTAAATATTCTAATATTTATCTTAATTCTTATTTTCTTCTGTCAATTAAATAAATATTATAAGTTTATTTGATTGGTTCATTATCCTACAATTAAATAAAATCATTTTATTTAATTAAAATCCCTAAATTCTTCTAATGTCTCAAATCCTAAATCCACCTCACAAAATCCACTTCATCAATCCACCTCATCTTTCCACCTCACCATGTTGCACATATAATTAAATATTCTTAATATTTAATTAGCTAATATCCTCCAAAATCTAAAAATAAATTTTTAATTCAATTATTCCCCACTATCCTCCACTATTGAATTCTTAATTCAATTGTCATAACCCACTCTTCTCAAAAAAAGATTTTTTAATTCATCCATTATGAATTAAAGATTCACAAAAAATGAGAGCCATTGATCTCATCTTTTGATCCTCACCCTCCATTGCCTTTTCAGAAAATCTATAAATGAGACCATTCTCTAAGCAATTAAGGAGGGACTTCTTCTAGCATCCTTATCATGCCCAACTTCTTCTAGAAATCTTCTTCTGGCATCCTCATAATGCCCACATTCTTCTCAATTCCCTTCTTCATACCCTCTTAATGCAGAAATCATTCTAGCCATCCCACATCCTTTCTCCATTATCATTGTGTTTGAAGCTCATCTTCAACACAATAAAATATCACAGCCATTCCATTCTTGTCACCGTCAACAAGCAAGGAAGCAAGCTCACTGAGGGCCAATCTTCTTCATCAAGGTCGAGGACAGATAGGTGAACAATGGAAGCCGTAGGGTAACAAGTTTGTAATTTTTGTGCTTTCATTTGTTTATTCTTGTTACTCGCATATTTCATTGATGTTTAGGTTTTATTATCTTAATTGGTCAATCCTGATTTTCCCATTAACAGTAATCAATCAATCAATCATGTAAGCCCTCTACGGAGGCAAGGATGGTGTATTTCTCGGAGCAGATTGCATCATCCTGTCATTTTCAAAAGTCCTCTGCAGAGGCGGGGAGCGGTTCTATGACTAACTCAACCCTTAAGTGTGTTTTTGGTGATTATTGTGGTGAAGCCCAATCATTGGTGTGTGCCTATAATGTGTCTGAGATGGTGTTGGACCTAGAGATAGGTACACTCCATCGCTTGTCTGTCATGTTTTCTCCATGTCTTCAAGTGTGTGTGTTTTGGCGTGTTTGTTTTGTATGACGTGTTTGTTACCCCATATGCATAGACCAGCACCATTGAGTAGTGCTTCATGCATTTTGAGAGGTTTTGTGTGTATTGCATGTGTGCTGCCCCATATGCAGAGACTAGCGCCATCGAGTAGTGCTTTCTACATTTTGGGAGGTTTGTTTACTTTCCAGTACTTGCATTTTCATTTCATATATATATGAGAAAAAAAAAACATATCATTTCTGTCTTCCATGCATTAATGTGTCTTCTATGCATCAACTATCTGCTCCATGTTTTGCGTGACTGTAACTATCTTCTCCGTGTTTTGCATGCCTATTACTATTTTCTATGTGATTGGCATATCTTCTCCGTGTTTGATGTGTTTGTGACCTTACTTTAATGCATGCATTGGCCTCATGTTTATACATACATTAAAGTGGGGGCTAAATGTAATGTCAGAAAATGTCCCCTTGGGGGCTTTTCCCTCATGAGGTTTAGCTCCTGGGTCTTTTAAGTGCATTCAGGACATTGTAGTTCATATTTTGGCACCCCGATGGAATGAGACCTGGGTAACATGACAAATGGGACCTAGGAGGATCCCTTGAGTTGTACCTTGCTTAAAATAGGGGGGAGGACTTGGGCACCCGCACCCTAGTCCTGCCCTATTTTGGGGCAGCCCTAATTTCTGGGTGTCGATTTATGACCGTTATTTGGTTATTTTGCTGACACGTTAAAGTTGGAATTTTAATTTCTTGGCAGAAGTGCTTGTAGATGCATATATAAGCATGTGTAGGCATTCATTTGTAGACTAGAGCATTATTGGATGATCATTGCATTCTCAAGGTGATTGAAGGCTTTCTATTGTGTTGCAAAAGCAGACTTGTATGTTTTGTGTGTTGATATTTACATATTTGAGCATCAATTCCTTCATGGCATGAAGAACATCTTCCTCCATGAAAGCTTCACTACAAAGTGAAATATTATTATGTTTTCTACCATTATTTCATTTGGATTTGGCCTCTACCTCACAAGGGCACGCTCTCTCTATCTGACAAAGCTAATTGGAAGACTTAAGTGTCATTCTGGAGCTTGACTAAGGCAAGCTCCTAAACACCACAACCCCCAAACCAAGTTTTCATGATTGCAGGTTACAGGTTGAGGAGATGGACTGAGTGAAGTTGCAGAGGAGCATTTTGAAGTGTCAGAATTGTAGAACAGGAAGAAAAACAACACCCTAGACTTGGGCGCCCACTCATTAGTCCTCTGACTTCCGTGATGGGAAAATCTCCAGAACAACAAGAAAGAGTTGCAGACTAAGTTTCTAGATTCGGACAAAAAGCAGGGCATTGGACTTGGACGCCCGCTCTTTTGCCCTTGAATTTTCTGCCTCGGAGCCCCAAAAATAGGTACTCTGTAATTCTATATTTTACTCCCGTCTGCAAGAGGATTTTCTATGATTTATTAATTTGTTATCGTATTTGCATAATTAGGGTTTTAATGGTCAATTGGACATAGGAGAAGGAAAATTTGATAATTAATTCCCTAATCCAAGTTTTCCAACATCTGAAGTGATCTAGGGTATGATAATGCTCGCCATTCGACCCTAGATCCTTCAATGTTTAGTGGAGAGGCAGATTTTAACATCTAAACAACAAAGATTAACAAAATCCAATTTTACCCTACACAGTATCATTTGCATTCATAGTTTAATATCTATTTGTTTGCACTAGTTTTCTGGGTTCATAATCTTTTCAGATTCTAACACTTCTGACTCTAAGAAAAGAGTTGTAGTCACTTCATCTCCACCATCTAAACTAGCAATGAAGAAATCTATTGTATCAAACTCTGATGGTAGTGCATTCTGGGTACCCACGGGTGCTCATGCTTTGGAAGTCAAGCTTCCTATTGAAAAGACAATGTTATGGCATAAGAGATTTGGCCACATTGGTGAGAAGGGTCTTAGAACCCTAAGAAATAAAAACCTCATTGAGGGGTTAGATGATTGTAATCTTAATTTCAACTTTTGTAAACATTGTATATGTGGAAAGCAAAACTGTGTTCAGTTTTACTCGAATTCTCATAAGTCTTCTAGTGTTTTAGATCTTATTCATTCTAATGTGTTTGGTCTAGTTAATGTTCTTTCAATCTCTAAATCTATATATTTTGTATCTTTCATAGATGATTATAGTAGAAGGACATGGATTTATTTTCTTAGAAGCAAATCTGAAGTCTTTATTGATTTAAAGAGTTTAAAGCTTTTGTTGAGAATCAAACTAGTAAAAAGATTAAGTGTTTGGGAACTGACAATGGTGGTGAGTTTTATTCCACATAATTTGATAAGTTTTGTAAAGAACATGGGATTAAAAGACATAAGACAACTCCATACACCCTACAGCAAAATGGAGTTGCAGAGAGGATGAATAGGACATTGATGGAGAAGGCTAGGAGTATGCTTAGTGGAGCTGGCCTCGAGCAGAAGTTTTGGAATAAAGATGTTGCCACTACTTGCTACCTAGTAAACAGGTCTCCCACATCAGTTCTTGTTGGTAAGACACCCATGGAGGTGTGGTCTGGTAAGAAGCCTTCAATAAGACATCTTCATGTTTTTGTTTGTGAGGCATATGCTCATGTGCCTAGGGAGAAGAGGTCAAAATTAGAGAACAAGGCTATTAAGTGTATCTTCATTAGCTATGGTGTTGGTGTGAAAGGATACAAGCTTTGGGATCCTATGGATGAAAAAATGTTCTATAGCAGAAGTGTTATTTTCAGAGATCTAACACCTTCTTCCATTGTTCTATAGCCATAAGAGAAAGAAAAGAAATAGGATGTGGTTCAGTTTCCTTCTACCCCTGAGAAGACTAAACTGAAAGACCATGTTGGACCTGATGATGAGGAGAGCTCTGGCAGATCTGAAAGTTCAGAAGATGAAGTAAAACCTCCACCTTAGCCTTTGAGGAGGTCCATACGAATCAGGAAGTAACCTGAGAGGTTTGGTTATACATTGCTTGATTCTAGTTGTGCTTTTTCTTTGCTTACTAATGATGATGAGCCTAGAACTATGACAGAGGCTATGGGCATGAAAGATGTAGGTTCATAGAAGGAGGCGATGGAAGATGAGATGGATTCTTTGGAAAAGAATGAAACTTGGGACTTGGTGCCTTTGCTTGATGGTCAGAAACCTATTGGATGCAAATGTGTTTTCAAGAAGAAATTTGGTGCAGATGGTAGTGTTGAAAAGTATAAAGCCAGATTGGTTGCGAAGGGGTACTCACAACTGGAGGGAATTGATTATGGTGAAATTTTCTCTCCCATTGTAAAGCTGACATCTATTCGGTTCCTATTATCTATTACAGTTGGTTATGATTTAGAAGTGGAACAAATGGATGTGAAGACAACTTTCCTTCATGGTGACTTGGAGGAAGAGATTTATATGTCACAGCCAGAGCATTACATAGAAAGAGGCAAAGAAAATTTGGTTTGCAAGTTAAAGAAGTCTTTGTATGGTTTGAAGCAATCTCCTAGGATGTGGTACATAAAATTTGATGCCTTTGTGTTGTCAATTGGACATCTAAGATCGAAATTAGATCATTGTGTGTATTACAAGTTTGACAATGATCGCATTCTCGTTATTGCACTATATGTTGATGATATGTTGTTGATTGGGAATGGTAAGAATATGATTTCTGATTTGAAGTCTTAGTTGTCAGCACAGTTTGAGATGAAAAACTTAGGGGCAGCCAGGTACATTATGGGAATGGAAATCAGAAGAGACAGAGCAAACATAAAACTTTGGTTAAGCCAGAGTAAGTATGTGAAGACCGTGTTAGATAGATTTAGCATGACAGATTGTAGACCATTGACTATTCCTGTTTCATTGGGAACAAAGTTATCTATTGATGATTGTCCAAAGTCTCCTTCTGAGAGAAAGGATATGATCAGAGTACCTTATGCTACTGATGTTGGCAGCTTGATGTATGCTATGGTCTGTACAAGACCAGACATTGCCCAAGAAATGGGAGTTCTTAGTCAATTTATGGCATTTAAAAGGGTTAAAAAAATGAACATGAAATAAAATATAGGGTTTAAAACCCTTATTCCTGCACACACAGAAAAAAAAAACCTTCTCTCTCAATCTGCAATAAACTCCACATGTGAATTATCCTCAAAAATACAACTTACAAAAATATTAGTTGCATGGCTTTGATAACATGATAGAAAAATACAAACTAGGAAACAACTAATTAAGACTGTGAGTTAAATAAATAAAATAAAATGAATTTATCATTATTTAAAAGAAAATATGCAAGCATGCACCAAAAGAACAATGGAGAGAAGAGATTTTGAAGGGAGGAAAAGCAAAGAAAAACCCCCCATAAATTATTAAAGATGGCATGAAGCCATAAAAGAAAAATATTATAGAAAAAGAGGGAGAGGAGCTCCTCAAGAAATGAACGAGAAGAGAGACTGAGAGGAATAATAAGAAATAAGGAGAGAGCACCTCATAAATAGAGGTGAGAGGGGGAGTTGCATGCAAATCCCATTTGCCACCTTTCATGTGAGTGAGTGAAAAGTGTCATCTTCTTAAGGAGGTGGCTAAATATATCAAATATTCCTCCAAGAGGAATATTGATGTGAGTTATCCTCACACATGTGTGAGGATACTCACATTAAATAAAAATACTTTGTATTTATGAATACACGTATTTAATAGGAAATAATATAACCTTTACCTAATTACCAAGTAAAGATTAATTTTTCTAACAAGATAGCATTCCTTCATGGTGATTTGGAGGAAGAGATTTACATGTCACAACTAGAGCATTACATAGAGAAAGGTAAAAAAAAAATGGTTTGCAAACTAAAGAAGTCTTTGTATGGTTTGAAGCAATCTCCTAGGATGTGGTATATGAAATTTGATGCCTTTGTGTTGTAGATTGGATTTCTGAGATCAAAATCAAATCATTATGTGTACTACAAATTTGACAATGATCACATTCTCATTATTGCATTGTATGTTGACGATATGATGTTAATTGGGAATGGTAAGAATATGATTTCTGATTTGAAGTCTCAGTTGTCGGCATAGTTTGAGATGAAAAATCTAGGGGTAGCCAGGTACATTCTAGGAATGAAAATCAGAAGAGATAGAGCTAACAGAAAAATTTGGTTAAGCTAGAGTAAGTATGTGAAGACCATGTTGGATAGGTTAAGCATGGCAGATTGTAGACCATTGTGTGTTCCTATTTCTTTGGGGACAAAGTTGTGTATTAATGATTGTCTAAAATCTCCTAGTGATATGGAGGACATGAGCAGAGTACCTTATACTAGTACTGTTGGCAGTTTGATTTATGCTATGGTCTACACAAGACCAGACATTGCCTGAGCAGTGGGAGTCCTTATTTGATTCATGGCTAATCCTGGATGGGTACATTGGGATGTAGTAAAGCAAGTGTTCAGATATTTGTGGGGTACTTCTGAATATTCCTTATGTTATCATGGTCATCCTACAGGACCTCCACATTCTGTATGTATTTGAGGATTTGTGGATTCTGATTGGGCAGGTGACATTGACGACAGGAGATCCACCAGTGCTTATGTGTTTACTATGTTCGGTGGTGCAATTAGTTGGATGAGTAAGCGACAACCTGTGGTTGCTTTGTCCACAACATAAGCTGAGTATATGGAAGCAACTCACTCTTTTAAGGAATCCATTTGGCTTAAGTGGTTGTGTTCAGATATTAGTGTTGATGCAGGACAGATTACTATTTGTTGTGATAGTCAGAGTACAATTTGCTTAGAAAAGAATCTGACTTTCCATGGCAGAACAAAGCATATTGATGTATAGTTTCATTTTGTGTGAGACATGGTAGAGGATGGGAAGGTGATATTGGAGAAAGTAGACACTTTGAAGAATGTTGTAGATGTATTGACGAAACTAGTGGGCATAGAAAAGTTCAGATGGTGTTTGGAGTCTATGGGCCTCTTGGTGCCTAACAATTAAATCTTGTCATTTATTTTGGCTCTTGCAAGGTGTTCGACAAGTGGGAGAATGTTGGGAATTAAGGTATCTCAACCTTTGCAAATTCCTAGCATTATTTACTTATTTGTATATTAATTTTACCTAATGTTGTAATTACTTGCACATTCAATTTGGTCACTTAGTTGAGGTGGCACGGTGACATGTCATCTTACTTGGAATGTGACTTGGATGGTCAAGTCAAACCTACATGGATTTGGGCATCCCATTTGAGGTGGCACTAATATGCCATGTGTCAGCATCTTGTGGTGTGTGGAAGATAATATTCCATATGACAGAATCTATGATGCGTAAGAGCCAAGTTTGGAGATTCCTATGACAAGTGATGACAAGTGTCAGTGAGGATCTTTGCATGAGGGAAAGGCATATTTGGAGCCCAAGTTGGGATATGACATGTTGTAAGAGGAATATTCTATATTTAGAATTGTATGATAGATTCTCTTAAAACATTAAAGGTTGTTATATTGGGAAAATCTATGACAACTATAAGATGCATAAGAGCATCTGTCATAGTCTACTTTTAGCCTGGAGCACTCCATATTGGGAAAGTCAAATCTGCCAAGTATGACAGATGTGAGGGATGTATTTACAGCAAGGACAAGTGTCCTTTGATGTGGGATAATGGCCATGTGGTAAAGGTGGACACCTATCGCAAGATGCTCCCAATATTTGCCTTGTAATCTCTATATATTGCATAGTTTGGAGTTGTAGTTGTAGACACCTAAAATTGACTTGCTTTGCAAACCAATTTCCCATATCTCTACACCACCAATTATCCCTCCTATTAATTAAATAAATTCATTTTATTTAATTAATTTATCCCTAATCATCTACCCTTACCATTTATCCATCCTTTGTGATCAATTAATTCATTTAATTTATCACTATACCTTACCACACTATCCTCATTGATTAATAAATATTCTCAATATTTATTTAGTTAATTTGCCCATCTCCCTAATCCTTATTAATTAAATAAACTATGCTTGTTTAATTAATCTACCCTGCTAATCAGCCTAAACCTAGCCTAGTTGATTAAATAACAATTATTTAATTAGCTACCCTAGCCTACCTATCCCCTAGACCTAAATTAATTAAGCTTAACACTTAATTAAACCTTACTTAACTCATTCTCCCACACACTTTGAAAAAAAATCATTCTTTTATTCAAAGGGTCACATCTTCCTCTTACACATGTACGTGTACATATGTCCTCACCCCTTATACATGTCATAGCTCATTAATGGAACTCTTCCCCATGAATGGAGCTCTTCCCAAAATGAATTTTTAATTCATTTATAATCCTCCTCTCTTCCCAATGTGAATTTTTAATTCTTAAATAATGAGATCCATCCAATCTCATTGACCAAACCTCAACCATTGATCTCTCTCATCCACTCTTCTTGTGACACTTGTCACAAGGCTATGACTCCAATCCAAACCCAAACTCTCAAGCATTTTGATCTCAACTTTCAATCCTCACCCTCCATCCTTTTATCAAAAATCTATAAATAAGACCCTCCTCTAAGCCATTTTCATCACTTCTTCTTGCATCAAATCCATGCCAAAATTCCTCTAGAATATCTCCATCCTAACACCATAATGCCAAAATCCTTCTAGCCTTATCTCTCATCTCTATCCAATCTATCAATCTATCCTTCAAATCTCTCATCCTATTGTGTTGAATCTCAAAGAGCAACCCACATTTCACATTACATGAACTTGGGAAAAGCTAGAGTATTTGGGTGCATTACTCTCCTCCTTATCTCAAGTTTGTGAATAATCTTGGAAGGTATAACACTTGTCTTTAATGCATTTGTTTATGTTTTGCTTTTATTTTTGTTTTCCACTAACTACATTGGCAATCTCGGTGGGACCTAGAAGGTCTCTAACTAACATTTTTGTGAGCTTTTTGTGCTTTTAGAGGTGCTTTTGCAGGTCCAACACCTTTTCTTTGCATAGTGGCGCTATCTCCCTGCGCAGCGATGCCATTTTCATGCACAGTGGTGCCATCTCCAACTGTTGTGGCACCATTTCAGGATGACAAAACCGAGTCACCTTAGCCTTAACTTTCTTCTTCTTCTTCTTATTTTCTGTCATTTTTAGCATTCTAGCTCTCAATTTTTTGCAGGAAACACATAGGAACAAGGGGAAACTATGGCAAAATTTTCCTAAAATCCATCCTACATCTTGTCATCTAAGCTTCATTTTGTTGTCTTGTTAGAGTTTTGTTTTAGCTCTCTCACTAGTATTTTGAATATCTTTAAGCTAATAAATAACCACTAACCTCATTTGAACAAATATCTTGCAATTAAACCTATCTCTTTTGCAGCATTAACCAACATTGCATCGTTTCAGTGCTATCTGAGCTCAAATCGATGCTATCCTATCACACCAACAAGGTAAAAGCAGAAAGAACATTCTAGTGCCTTCCTGCCATTCCGTGGCACCATTCTCTATATCGGTGCCATCCTCTATTGTGACACCATATTCCAAAGTAGTGCCTTCTATTCCTCTGGCGCCTTTTTCTTCTGTAGTGTTATTTCTCTATATATTGGCACTTTTATGTATTTTGGTGCTATATCTGATTGTATTGGCACTATCTCATATTCCAGTGTACTCTATAATTTCTGTAGTACCATTTGTAATTTTGGCGCCATTGTAACAATATGTAGTGCTATCCGTAGGATAGTAGGTCTCTATCCTGTTGACTATTAGTAGTATAATTTTAGGCCTTTTTGGCATGATTTTAGACTTCTGTGGTGCCTTTTGTATCTGTTTCGGTAGTTTTTTTTATGCTAGCTTTGGGGATCTGTGTAGGGTTGGGTCTCTATTCTATAGGATATTTCAGACCATCCAAGACCACCATCTCGAGACCACTAAGAAATTTTATAGGGTTTTTACTAGATTAGACAAACATTTCATTTTGGTGCATTTAAAAAGAACCCTTGTTTTTACTTCAAACATTTGAATTTGGTGCACTAAAATTAATCATTGCTTGACAAACAACCTACAATCAAATATTTTATTTTTGGTGTACCTAAAATGAATCCTTTGTGTGCCTAGACAACATTTGAATTTGGTGCAATAAAATTAATCATTGCTTGCAACAACAACTTTAGGTACATTTCGATTTGGGCTTAAAAAGAATATTAGTGAGTTAGAATCAAAGTATCCTCTCCCCTCACCTTCAAAAGGATCTTGGGTGAAGAGAAATGGTTCTATCCTTTTTTTCTAGAAAGTGGGCCTACCCTTGAGACACATCCGTACAGAGAACTCATTGGCAACCCTAAGCGATACTTTCATCCAGTCCACTATATGTAAAATAGGATAAGGTGAAAGCCAAGTCTAAATTGGTATTAGCGCTTACTATATGATGCTAGCTCGAAAGGAAGTAGTACCTTGTGTATATGAGACTCCTAATAGAGCTAGTCAAAACCTTAAGTGGTTTATTGGATGCTCGTAACATGTCAATCCCCTGGATGTACCCCCACTATGAACCATTGTTCTAGAAGCCAAAATCTCTCTATTTGTTCAACAAGTATTGTCCTTGCCTCACCTTAGGTTGTGCATGCTTGATAAATCTTTCACATTTTTCACAAACAAAACCTTTGGCCATTGTGCTTTCTTGTTTGATTTATCTCTTGCCAAGAGCTCAAACCATAAAAAAAACTAAATCCCAATCAAATCCAACAACATTCAACATCACACCACCCATTTAGTGCCTTCTTTCCTCTATTTAGTGCCATCTATCTATCTCTTAGCACCATTTCCCTCTGTTTTAGCTCCTTCTTCATCCATGTCCAAAAAAAATATTCCCATCAAAAACATCAAGTATATAAGCCCATTTTCCAAAAAAAATCCAGTTGGGGGCTACGTCCTAAACCCCTATCAGTAGGGGGTCGCATCTGGCTCCCCATACCCCCCTCATGTCAGGCCCAATTTTCCTCCCAACATTGCCAAACCATCCCCCTATTTATCAAATCCCATCAATTGAGCTTATCCAATCCCTTTATTTGAGCTTAATCAAATTCATCGTAATCCACTTCATCCCTAGTCATAATCATCCTCATCATCCTTAATCCAATTCATTATCATCATCTTAATCCCATTCCTTCATCCACTTGATCAACATTATCCAAATCAACCCTAAGTCAAAATCATAACATCAATCCAAATCAAAAATCAAATCCAACTTATCCATTATCCACTCCAACCAAACATCCCAACCCTTAATCCTTAATCAATAATCATCCTTTGCAAATCAAACTTTGGTTAAGGATTTAGTCTCCTTCATCCTCCATCAATCTTTCATCCAAAATCAATCCCAATCACAATCATCATCATTACCAAAATCCAAATCCAAATCAACCAAAATAAAAAATCAAGACCTTAGTTGATCATTATCAACCTTTATCCAAACTTGCTTGAGATCATTAGTCTATCCTAAGTAAGTCATCAAAATCAACAATCAACCCAATCAACTTTTTTACTTAAGTGTCATTAGTCTACCTTAAGCATAGAGGATCATCACATCAAAACAAATCAAATCAAATCATCCTAAGGTGTTGAAATTTGATCCCCAACATCAGAATCGTCCATTATCCTCCATCATCCCATACCTCTCCAACAAAATGGATCATTATGTAGCAATGCAACAATTACAAAGACTTAGAAAAATCTATGAGGAAATGGATCCTAATGCTAACGAAAAATGCAAAAATGACATTAGGGATATACCCTTAGCACACCTTATCATTAGAGAATCCCAAACCCCTACCCCATCTTCATCATATCAACCTTCAACCTCATATCAACATCATCATACCAATCTCCATCCTATATACCCACCCCATCAACCTTATATCAACCTTCAACATTTTATATATCCACCCCATCAACCTCATATCAACCTTTACCCTCATATCAATCTCCATCCCCTTATACATCTATTCCATCATACTTATCCAACTAATCAATACCTCCAACTCATTCATCCCCCAACCCGTGTCATGGTAACTTTGATCAAGGGAACACTAATATATCACACCTCATGGCTGAAATTCAAAACTTACATCAACAACCATTTCCCCATGCAAATCCCCCATCCTCTAATCCCAATCCTCCAATCCCTCCATCACAATATCCCTCTAATCATATCAACCTTAATCCATCGCCATACCTACCTTACAATCCATCAATCACTATCCCCCCACCACAATATCCCTCCAATCCTACCAACGTTAATCCATCATCCTATGTATCTCCCAATCCACCAATCCCTATCACTCATACACCATCTAATCCACCATCAAACCTTCCAAATCCTAAGCCCATGACATCCAAAGAATCCTTATGGGATTTCCTCCAAAGAACATCAAAAAATGAAATCAAAGATATAGAATCCCCCTAATCCCCCACTCTTCCAACACCACCATCTAATCCCACACCTATCCTTGAACCCATCCAAGAACCATCATTACCTAATCCTATCAGCCACCTATCCAATCCCAATCCTAATCATACACCATCCACCATCATTATCCATCCATTATATTGTTCTTCAACCCATACACTCATGAAGGATGTTGTCCAATGGCTATTAGCAAGGAATCAAACACCCTCATGCAATCCAACACCCACCAAATCTCTTGAATAATCCTCTATCATAAGCCAAAAACCATCATGTAGCCACAATCAAGAACCCATTAGTCAAGCACCTATCACATCCATCCAAGAACCTACCACCACCATCCAATTCACTCCCACTTCTATCCAAACACATGAGCTATGTAAAGAATCAAATCCAAAGCATGTTGAAACATCAACCCCCTATCCTAGTCAAGATCTAACCATCCCATCTAATCCCATTCCCGATCCCCTCCCATCTAGTGATCAACTTATCACCCCTTTATCTACCAATCCCATCCCAAATCCATCCTCTTATCCACTTGGAAAAAACACCTTCATCCATGGTGTCTCCCTTATAGGAAGTGAACAACTTTCATCCACCACCTATCCTATTCCAACAAATAATGGAGTCATGTCTTGTTTCCAAAGCACTAAACATCCCATTGCATGTTGCATACTCCAACATATGAACTATCAAGGCAAAGGCTTAGGCCTCCATGAACAAGGTATCTTAGAGCCCATCCACACCACATTCCATCCATCCTTGCATGGTCTTGGCTATACATCCCAAGGCAAACAATCTAAACATGTTGGTACCAGCCACCCACCTTCCAAAATCTATTCATCTAACCCCAAACACGGTACACCTCATCGCATCTCTAAATCATATGTCACCATTCCCCCTCCATCATCATATTATTTGCAAAAGCATGTGACCATCCATCTTCCTCCATCAAATTTACCTCCACTACTTCCAACTCCAAAAATCCCTATTAAATCCACTTTACCTCCTATTCTACCAACACCAAACATCCCTATCCAAAAATCATCTTATCCTCCCATTCTCCCAACTCCTAATATCCCTATCCTCAAATCCCCTCATCCATTTATCCATAAATCCACTTTTAACCCCTCCACCCATAAATCCCCTAAAAACTAATCAAGACCAACAAAAGCACACATCATTCAAACATGAAGCTTCCCCCAAACCCATGAAGTAATAATTTGAATACCTCAACACATAAAGCACAAAAGCCTAAAGATGTTATCCCTTCCAAGAAAAATCATAAATCCAAAGGGCTATCAAATCTCACACCATCAAAAGAAAAAATAAAAACAAAAATGGCGTGGGTCCCTAAATAAACAACACCAAACTCTAACGAAGCATCCACATCCCAATCTACCCCAAAATCCCAAACATCTCACTCCCCATCTAAAAATCCCATAATTCCTAAGTCTATTTGGGTACCTAAAACCCTAAAACAGCCATCCAAAAATCTCATATCCTGATCCCCATTACTCCCAACTCCACATCTAAAATACAAGCTTCCAAATACATCTTGGTGTGTGCAACCATTGGTATTCATTCCCCTCCACCACATGACATTCCCACATACCCCCATCTTCCCACATACCCCCATCTCTCCATCTTTCATCCACTATCCTACATATCTCCCCCATCACATCCCTATGGTCCATGCTTTTTCATAAACCTGACATAATCTACATCATAATCCACTATCCACCATCCATTCCATCTTCTACTATCTACCAACATCCATGCGCATAATGCTATCTCCATCCACCTTACCACTATCCTATTGATTTAAGGACAGACAACTAAGAGGGGGGGATGAATCAGTTGTCACAAAAATTATATTCCTTATTTATTTAAAACCTTCTTATATTTCAAAAGATTTAATCATGGAAGCATAATGCAATAATTCAAGAGCAGAAACAAAATTAACACAAATAACACCAAGATTTTGACGTGGAAAACCCGGTTAAGGGAAAAACCACGGGGTGACTAACCCAAGATTATATTTTCTGTTAAAAGAATATGAAGAATGAAATGACACCTAACAATTAGGGCTCATTGCCTGAGCACACTGCTCACAAGAGGCCCACTGCCTACAGAAGAGAATAAGTATTACAAACTTGAACTGAAAGTTAGCATCTTCACTATGCTTAAGTTAGTTCCATTAAAGCTCAACACCTCTACTCTACTTTTTGCTTCTCTCCTTACCACCTTCTCCTCATGACCACATGGATACATTTGAACAACCTCGCAACTCCTATTTATACATAACATCGACTTTGGAATGATCATCAAAGTCGGCACTACATACACTTATTTTATTACAGAGCAATTACAAAAATACAACTTGACTCATTACAAAAACTTCATGCGTGTTACTATACTGTTAGCCACGCATACTTGGAACTTTAATCTTCTTTGAGGAACATGCCATGTTTCGCAAAACATCTTTAAGATTATTCGCAATATGTGAAAATCATCTAGTTGGTTAGGACTGGGAAGAACACCATTACCCAAGGGTAAATCTTCACTTACAAGTTCAATCTTCAATGCAAACCACCAACATTAATTGGACACAATATGTAGACCTTCACAAGCTTTCTTGAATCAACAAGAACATCCGCACCACTTCTACTTACTGTAATCATTTGCATCTTAATTTGAAATCTCAAGAACACAGTCGATCATCACTGTCACACTAGAAGGGTCACTTGCAGACCTCCAAACCACAGAACAATCAAGTTGTTAATTCAAATTAGCTTCCTAAATATACCACCAGGTCTGCAGAGCATGACATTGCATTTCTGGATCTCATCAGACCTATTTGTGCCACTCTGTTACCACTGAACAGCTGCCGGAACAAGTTCTACTCATATACCCATAGCTTCTTCAGATCTTTATGCGGACCTCTAAAATCTTGACTGGACAACCTTCAGACACATATCTACAAACCCTTTGATGCGTATACTCTGATCTTCAACTATTTGGGATCTTTGCTTCATAGGACCTCACTGTCTTCACTGTTCTTCTCTAATTCTAATGGGGCTAATTTTCTCAATATTCTTAGCACATAACTCATCCAATTCTTGACATCAATGACAACACCGTTTAGGGTCATACTTGCAACAATCTCCCCTTTTGTCATTGATGGCAACATATGATGTAAAAAATTGTTTTAACCATCAAGACAAGAACTTCTTCTTACTAACTAACATAGCTCCCCCTATCATCAACAATCATTCACATGTCTTCTCTTCCTCTACTACTCCCCCTTTGATTAGAAACCACTATTTGTTTTTCACATGTCTTCTCTCCCCCTTTGACATCAATGGCAAAGGGCACATACTTGCAACCACTTCTCATGCTTTAGAATCATACTGACTACTCCCCCTAAGTAGCAGCCACCTAGCATCAATCTGGATCATAACATATGACTGTGAGATCTAGCGAACAGATGCACATCAGTGCACCTTAATTTAGAACTGAAGGGGTAATAACCCCTAACTTCTCCCTGAGATAGTCAAAAGTGTCCTTAGGTAGAGGTTTGGTAAAAATGTCTGCAATCTGATCCTTTGAGGGCACAAACTCCAATCTGACTTCATTCTTGTTCACTTGCTCTCTTAAAAAGTGGAACTTGATGGATATATGTTTTGTCTTTGAATGCAACATGGGATTTTGGATATATTTATTGCACTTGAGTTATCACAGAAGATTATGGTAGGTTCTTCATACTCCACTCTGATGTCTCTTAACATTTTCTTCACCCACAATACTTGAGTGCAACTACTCACTGCTGTAATATACTTTGTTTTTGCATTAGATAGAGATATTGCCTCTTATTTCTTGCTTAGCCAACAAACCAATCTTTTCTCTAAGAATAATGCACCACCACTGGTACTCTTCCGGTCATCCACGTCACCTGCCCAATCAACATCAGTATAAGCATGACGAGAGAAATCATGATCCTTGGGATACCATAATCCATACTCAACTATTCCCTTCAAATATCTGAGAATTCTCTTGATTACCATGACATGAGATTCTCTAGGATCAGCTTGAAATCTGGCAACAAGACCAATAACATTCATAATGTCAGGTCTAGTTTGAGTGAGGTAGAGAAATCCTCCAATCATAGACCTATATGTTTTCTGATCAGCTTTAGGAGATTCAACATCTTTACTCAACTTACATCCGGTAGCCATGGGAGTATTCATTGCCTTTGAATCCTCCATCCCAATTTTTTTTAATAATTCTTTCACATATTTGGTCTCAGATATGGAGATTCCTTTCTTTATTTGAGTGATTTGCAGACCCAAAAAGAAATTCATATCACCAAACATGGACATCTCAAATTCACTTTTCATTTGATTTGCAAAAGTTTTGCACATACTATCCTTTCCTCCAAAAATAATATCATCAACAAATACTTCAACAATTAATATATTTTGATCAATCTTAAAATATAGATTACTATTAGCAGTACCTTTGTTGAAACCAATTTTCAGAAGATGTTTGTCCAACCTTTCATACCAGGCTCTTGGGGCTTGTTTTAGTCCATACAATGCCTTCTTTAATTTGTAGACCATATCTCCATTATTGGACAGTTGAAATCCATCCGGTTGCTCAATGTATAGTTCTTCTTCTAAATCACCATTTAGGAAAGTAGACTTGACATCCATCTAATATACCTTGAAATCTTTGAAGGTAGCAAAGGCAAGAAATAGTCTGACTGTTTCAATCCTTGCCACTGGAGAAAAAGTCTCTTCAAAGTCAACTCCTACTTGAGAATAATGTTTACAGACCAATCTGGTTTTGTTTCTTATTACCTCATCATCTTCATTTAATTTGTTCTAGAAGACCCACTTAGTCCCAATCACATTTTTGTCCTTAGGTCTGGGAATAAGATCCCAAGTGTGATTCTTTTCAATCTGTATCAATTCCTTCTTCATTGCTTTAACCCAACTTTCATCATTGCATGCTTCACTTACTATTTTTGGTTCAACTTTTGAAATCAGACAATACTTCATTGAATCTTGAGCAATATTTCTTCTTGTTTGAACACCTTTGCTTCTATCTCCTATGATCTGGTCTTCAGAATGATTAAATCTTACATACTTGGGAGTTTTGGGAATCACTTGCACTTCTAATTCTTGGACAGGTTCATTTAAGCTTGTTTCTTCTTCTTGTGTTTCTGGATTCTCGGGATCAATCTAAATTTGAACTAGAGTTTGGACTTGTTCTTCTTGGTTTGAGATATCATTTTGATCATCAGCTTCATATTCATAGTACCTTGAGGGATTTTCCATGCCTTCATCAACTTTCACATTTGTGATTTCCACAATCTTCCTTAATCTCTTATTATAGCACCGGTATGCTTTGCTTTGAGTAGAATAACCCAAGAATATTCCTTCATCACTTCTAGCATCAAACTTGCCAAGGTCTTCATCTCTTTTGATATAGAATTTGCTACCAAAGACTCTAAAATACTTCATAATAGGAGTGATGCCAAACCAAAGTTCATAAGGAGTCTTACCAGTCTTGCTTATGATTTGTACCCGGTTAAGAGTATAAATAGATGTGCTCACAGCTTCTCTCCAATAGATCTGAGGAACATTTGTTTCCATCATCATGGTCCTAGAAGCTTCCTGGATGGTCCGGTTCTTTCTCTCTACTACTTCATTCTTCTGTGGAGTCCTTGGAGCAGATAACTATCTTTTTATCCCATGTTTCTCATAGAATTCAATGAACTCTCTGGATGTGAATTCTCCACCTCTGTCAGATCTGAGGCATTTGATTCTTATGCCAGTTTCATTTTCTACCATAGCCTTGAATATTTTAAACTTCTCAAGTGCTTCAAATTTTTCTTTCAGGAAAGTTACCCAAATCATCTGGGAGTGGTCATCAATCAGCAACATGAAATATCTATCTCCTTGTAGACTCTTGATTCTTGCCAGACCACATAGATCAGTGTGCACTAAGTCCAACAATCTGGTTGAAGAATGTTCCTTACTTTTGAATGAGATTCTATTCTTCTTACCTAACTGACATTCCTTGCACAAGCTATTAGGTTTCACCAATCTTGGAAGATCTCTTACAGCTTGGGTGTTTCTTGTCTTAATGATATTATCAAAATTCACGTGACACATTCTCCTATGCCACAACCAACTCTGATCAATTTGAGCAAATAAGCAACTTTTTCCAATACCAAGTGAAAGATGTTACTTTTGTCTGAGTACCGAATGCAATCTCAGTTTCGGAGCTTGCAAAGATCTTGCATTATCCAATTTTGAATCAGAGATCATAACCTTTGTCTACCAGCTGCCCAACACTGAGAAGATTATGCTTTAAACCTTAAACATATAAAACATCACCGGTTTTGTTATTTCCATCAAAAGAAATAGTTCCTTTGCTTTTAATTCTGCTAGTAGAATTATCTCCAAATTTTACAACTCCACCTTCATATCTTTCCAAGTTTATGAACTTATTTTTGTCGCCAGTCATATGGTGAGAGTATCCACTGTCAATGACCCATTCATCCTTTTCTTCAACCTGAGTAGCCAAAGCCCTTTCTATCTTATGATTGGTAGATTCAATAGGCATTGGATCTTCTTCCTTAATGGCAATAAACACCCAGTCACTTCTGGATTTGGTTCCTATCTTAGATTCATCATCTATTACTCCTTCATCATCATCTTCTTGAACATAGTAACACTTCATTTGAAATCTTGATCTATTAGGGTTAGTCCTTGAAAATCTTTCCGAACACCTTGAGGTAAAATGACCAATCTTGTTGCAATTGAAACATTTGAAGGGAAGTTTTCCTTCATACTTACCAGATCCTCTTGGCAATCTCTTGGCAATAAGGGCTTCAAGTTGTGCAGCTTCTGACTCATCTTCTTCTAGATCCTTTCATGATTTATCATACCATGTTGATTTCTTTGAGGAATTTTCTCCTGGATCATATCTTTGTTTGCTTTTTGTAGACACACTAGCTTTGAATGCAGATTCAGTCTTGGGAGGTGCATCTCCAAACTTAGCCAATTCAAATGCAACTAACTTTCCAACCAATTAATCCCTAGTAATGTTTGATAATGATCTAAATTCCTCAATAGCAACAACCTTGTGTTTGTAAGCAGGAGGTAAGGATCTGAGAACTTTGGCAACAATCTCATCTTCATCTAATGTTCCACCAGCACATCTAATTCCACAGACAAGCTCATTTACACTTGGTATAAATGTAGTGATATTTTCATCTTCACTCATCTTTAGGATTTCAAACTTTCCTTTCAGACTCTGTAACTTTGCACATTTAACATATTTGTCTCCTTCATGCAGAATCTCCAGTTTTGTCCAAATTTCATAAGCGGTTTTTAATCCCATAACATTTGTCAGTTTTGTATTAGACAAGGCACTTAGTAGGGCTTCTTTGGCTCGAAGATTATTTTCAGCATCTTTTATTTCATCTGGAGCTGTCAGACCATTCTTTGGAGGAATATACTCAACTGTAGTCATGTTCCAATACTGCTCTCCCATGCATTGCAAGTGACATTCCATGTAGATTTTCCAAAGTGTGTAGTTTGTTCCATCAAACCTTGGACTATCCTTCTTGTAGGATGACATCCTAGATCTCCTCAAGTGGTTAAGCTTCTTTTAGAGGAACCTGCTCTGATACCAATTGTCGATTTAAGGACAAACAACTGAGAGGGGGGTGAATCAGTTGTTACAAAAATTTTGTTCCTTATTTATTTAAAACCTTCTTATATTTCAAAAGATTCAATCATGGAAGCATAATGCAATAATTCAAGAGTAGAAACAAACTTAACACAAATAACACCAAGATTTTGACATGGAAAACCTGGTCAAGGGAAAAACCATGGGGTGACTAACCCAAGATTATATTCTCTATCAAAAGAATATGAGGAATGAAATGGCACCTACCAATTAGGGCTCACTGCTTGAACACACTGCTCACAAGAGGCCCATTGCCTACAGGAGACACACTATCTACAGAAGAGAATAAGTATTACAAACTTGAACTAAAAGTTAGCATCTTCACTATGCTTAAGTCAATTCCATTAAAGCTCAACACCTCTGCTCTGCTTTTTTCTCCTCTCCTTACCACCTTCTCATCATGACCACATGGATACATTTGAACAACCTCACAACTCTTATTTATACATGACATCAACTTTGGAATGATCATCAAAGTCGGCACTACATACACTTATTTTATTACAGAGCAATTACAAAAATGCAACTTGACTCATTACAAAAACTTCATGCGCGTTACTACGCTATCAGCCACACATAGCTAGAACTTCAATCATCTTCAAGGAACATGCCATGCTTCACAAAACATCTTTAAGATTATCTACAACATGTACAAATCATCTGATCAGCCAGGACTGGGAAGAACACCATTACCCAAGGGTAAATCTTCACTTACAAGCTCAATCTTCAATGTGGACCACCAAGACAAACTAGACACAATATGGAGACCTTCACAAGCTTTCTTGAATCACCAAGAACATCTGCACCACTTTTGCTTACTATAATCATTTAAATCTTCATCTGGAATATCAAGAACACATCCAATCATCACTATCACACTAGAAGGATCACTTGTAGACCTCCAAACCACAGACCAATCAAGTTGTTAATTCAAATTAGCTTCTCAAACATGCCACCAGGTCTGTAGAGTAGGACATTGCATTTCTGGATCTCACCGGACCCATTTTTGCCACTCTATTACCACTGAACAGTTGCCGGAACAAGTTCTACTCATATACCCATAACTTATTCAGATCTTCATGTGAACCTCTAAAATCTTGAATAGACAACCTTCAGACACATATCTACAAACCCTTTGATGTGTATACTCTGATCTTCAACTATTTGGGATCTTTGCTTCATAGGACCTCACTGTCTTCACTGTTCTTCTCTAATTCTAATGGGGCTAATTTTCTCAATATTCTTAGCATATAACTCATCCAATTCTTGACATCAATGCAACAGGAGTATGTTGATATCAATGACAACACCATTTAGGGTCATACTTGCAACATATCCAACATGGGACCATCTTCTCCTTGCTCTGGAAATAGATGCTAGAGTCTCCATTCCATAAAAAAGAAAAAAGTCAAAAAATTAAAAAAAAAAAGAAAAGAGAAAAATCCGTCCAATGGTGAAAACCACTCCTTGTGGCACCTTGGGCAAGTACCATGATGAAAACCCCTTGTGGGCATCATGCATAATCCCTTCTCCATCCATTTTGTATCCCTACACTTGGGGGCAAAATCATATCTTTCCTCCACATCCTTTGCATATCTTACCCATCATCCATCCTTATCCTATCATTTTCCTTATCTGCAATCCTCATATCTATCCTATCATTTCCCATCCATCCTATCTACTATACCTTCCTCCTTAGATCTTGATAAAGATTGCGGCAAAATATCAAAACATGCTTTGGACACCTCTCAACATATGTCCCTTTCCAAGTATATCCTGCATCCATCTACTACAAAGTTCATCCATCCAAACGTGAACCCATCATGTAAAATTCTAAGCATTGGGGCATATGATTCCTTGGAACCTAGCCCTTGGAGAAAATCCTTATCCCCATCTCCCATCCATTTATCTTGTATCCCTATCTCTATATTCTAATCCATCTATCATGAATCTCCTCTCTACCACCTTCCATTGCCAATCCCTCCATCTATTTATCACCTATCCCTACTCGATCCTTTATCCCCCATTCTACCCTTTATCTGCATATATCTATCTATCTACCAAAAATCTCCTATCCATTATCCTTTCATCACCAATACCCTATCCAACCCCATCACCTTCACCTCTAGACTTGGTGTTCCCTTGTCATTGGTATCTAGCACAAAGGCTATCTAAATGAAATCCAATGCAACCATCTCGTAATAAACCATTTCCTATCCAAAATCACAAAAAATCAAAATATCCCCAAAAATACAAAAATAATACAAAATCCAAAAACACCAAAAAAATAAAAAAATTACAAAAATCCCAAAACCAATTCCAGAACATCATCACAATCACCCAAATCATCCAACACATCATATTCCAACATCATCACATCTATCCTCAATCATCCCACATCATCACCACAAATCAGAACTACATATCATAATGACCCACATCTTGATGTTCCTTGATCCTGTGGATATAGGGTATGTAGGCAGTCTAGAATATGAAGGAAGTTCCCAGTACTCAGGTACATAAGATGCACCCATCCAACCTGTTTGGATGGTCCCTATCCCCTGAGCTTACACTAGATCCAAACACAATATTCCAAGCATCGCATTACCTATCAAAGCATCATCCCTTAACAAAAATCATCAACTATCAAATCAACATCAACCACAACTTGCAACCATCATATATTGCGCCAATCTTACAACACCAACTATCCAATCATCCATCAATTCCTGCCTTAGGATATATCATTCCTATAATAGGAAAAATCCATTAATCATCATCCATCTTGGCAAGAGATACAATGGCTATTTGTTTGGTTCGTTGGTCTTTTGGTTTTTGACTTTTATCTTTTGGCCCATTCAAAGATCACATCAAAACTACCTTGATCTCACTATATCATGGTATGTGGTGAAAACATCTAGAATGGGGCATAGTCTTGCTTTTGTATGCTGTGCTTGTGGGTTGGTTTCATTACTCCAAGCTAGTATTCATATCTTGTGGATCGTAGGGTCAGTTCTAGCATATTGATCTCCTTGTGCATTTAAGGTTCATCATACCTTTTGTGTATTAAGGACTGATGCTATGAGTCCCCTTCCCTCATCTAGACAAGGTTGTACTATCTTGGGCATGTATGGGATCACCCTCCTGTTTGCATGTCTAGTCCATGCAAAACTTGGATAAACATCATCACCCTGGACTTCTATACCTTGGTGAAAATACCACTTTGCTATATGAAACCTAGGATTGCTCTAAATCATATTTAGCACAATGATCATCCATCAGCCAATCTCCCATAAATCATCAATCTTTCATCTCATCACTTAGCCTCCAATGACCTTCAACCAAACCATTCCATCCATTTTGAGAGCACACTCATGTTCTTGCAAACTGCATATCCTCTCGAGGGGGCATCACTCTTACCAATCATCCCTAAACCTTACCCTCTTATTCTAAGCCAAAATCATTTTTCTATCTAATCCAACTTTACGTTTTAACTTCTTTGAAATAATGTTACTTAGCTGCAACACCATTTCAAAGAGGGGCAAATGCAAAAACCTAAAATTGACTTGCTTCGCAAACCAATTTCCTGTATCTCTACACCACCAATTATCCCTCCTATTAATTAAATAAATTCATTTTATTTAATTAATTTATCCCTAATCATCTACCCTTACCATTTATCCATCCTTTGTGATAAATTAATTCATTTAATTTATCACTATACCTTACCACACTATCCTCATTGATTAAATAAATATTCTCAATATTTATTTAGTTAATTTGTCCATCTCCATAATCCTTATTAATTAAATAAACTATGCTTGTTTAATTAATCTACCCTACTAATCAGCCTAAACCTAGCCTAGTTGATTAAATAGCAATTATTTAACTAGCTACCCTAACCTACCTATCCCCTAGACCTAAATTAATTAAGCTTAACACTTAATTAAACCTTACTTAACTCATTCTCCCACAAACTTTGAATAAAAATCATTCTTTTATTCAAAGGGTCACATCTCCCTCTTACACATGTAAGTGTACATATGTCCTCACCCCTTACACATGTCATAGTTCATTAATGGAACTCTTCCCCATGAATGGCACTCTTCCCAAAATAAATTTTTAATTCATTTCTAATCCTCCTCTCTTCCCAATGTAAATTTTTAATTCACAAATAATGAGATCCATCCAATCTCATTGACCAAACCTCAACCCTTGATCTCTCTCATCCACTCCTCTTGTGACACTTGTCACAAGGCTATGACTCCAATCCAAACCCTAACTCAAGCATTTTGATCTCAACTTTCAATCCTCACCCTCCATCCTTTTATAAAAAATCTATAAATAAGACCCTCCTCTAAGCCATTTTCATCACTTCTTGCATCAAATCCATGCCAAAATTCCTCTAGAATATCTCCATCCTAACACCATAATGCCAAAATCCTTCTAGCCTTATCTCTCATCTCTATCCAATCTATCAATCTATCCTTCAAATCTCTCATCCTATTGTGTTGAAATCTCAAAGAGCAACCCACATTTCACATTACATCAACTTGGGAAAATCTAGAGTATTTGGGTATATTACTCTCCTCCTTATCTTGAGTTTGTGAATCATCCTGGAAGGTATAACACTTGTGTTTAATGCATTTGTTTATGTTTTGCTTTTATTTTGGTTTTCACTACACTATAGTAGTTGTATAGTGTTTTTATAGGTACTGATATGCTGCTAGAATAACTCCATAATTGACATTTGAAGAATATTAAAAGAACTTGCATTGTAAGTGTATTATAAACTGTAACTGTTTCAAATAATACATTGTGCAGGTTTTAGAGTGTGGGGTTTTTCACATGAAAAGGTTTTCCCCACATACATCTTGTGTCTACTTCTCTCTATCTACATTCTTGTTTTGTGTTTGCTGCTGTAATATCTTTGATATAAGTTTCATATTGCTGCAATTGTAAAGGTTAAAACAAATTTACATACTTCTCCCCTCATTAGATTAGTTTAGGAAGTGATTTCCGCACACATATCTTCCTTTTAGAGAAGGGCATTTACAAGTATTGGAACAAATTTTTGACAGGTTGGAAAAATATCAAGTCAGGTTAAATCCCAAAAAGTGTATCTTTGGTGTAACTTCCAGGAAATTATTGGGCTACATAGTCTCTAGAAGAGGCATTAAAGTTGATCCTTCCAAGGTAAAATCTATAGTCACCATGCCTCCTCCATCAAATCTGAAATAGTTATGTAGCCTCCAAGGTCACCTACAATCCATCCACATATTCATTGAACAGCTCGTAGATAAATGCCATCGAAACCTTTAAGTGGGATGACAAATGTTAACAATCCTTTGACCAAATCAAAGAATATCTAGCAACATTGCCTGTGTTGGTACCACCTGTCCCTGATCGACCTTTTCTCTTATATACTTCCTCAACGACAGTTGCCCTAGGTGCTCTATTGGCTCAGAATGATGACATAGGAAAAGAACGTGCCATTTATTACATAAGTAAGACTCTTGTGGGTTATGAGCTCAACTATACAATAGTAGAACAAACATGATTGGCCATGGTGTTTGCCTCTCAAAAATTGCAACACTACATGTTGAATCAGTCAATAAAGCTCATCTCTAGATTTGACCCACTTAAATATCTCCTTTCTAAAGCAGCACTTATGGGAAGGATAGCAAAATGGGTGATGATTTTCAGTGAGTTTAACATCCAATATTTTGACTGAAAATCTATCAAGGGAAAAGTCATAGCCAATCAACTAGCAGAAGCACCGATAACAAAGACCCAACCTATCCATTCTACTTTTCCTGGTGAAGAAATATTCAAGGTCTCTTCTTCTAAAATGTGGTAGTTGTACTTTGACGATTCCTACACTCAACATGGATCAGGAGCTAGAATCTTCTTTATCACCCTCAGGGTGATTTTATTCCAAAATCTTATAGAATTGCCTTTCCTTGCACTAACAACATAGCAGAGAACAAACCCTTGATCATAGGCTTACATATGGTTGTCCAATGGGATATAAAAGAGCTACAAGTATTTGGAGATTCTCAACTAGTAATTAAGAAAATCCAAGAAGAGTACCAAACAAAAGATGAGAAGCTCCTACCTTACAAGCTAATGGTTGATGACTTTAGGAAATATTTCTCTAAGATAACATTTAAGAAGATCCCCAGGATCAACAATAAGGTAGCCAATGCTATGGCAACCATTGGGTCTCTTTTAGACATGCCCGCAAATACTCAAAGGTGCCAATTCTTGGTAGAGCAGCTCCTAATTCTAGCATTTGAAGTGCCACAATTAGAGCTTATCTGTGAAATAGTTGGTCCCAACCCCCCTGGTACCAAGACATTTATGAGTATCTAAGAAATGGTATTTTCCCTAGTCAACTTTCCAACACCCAACGTAAAACCTTCACTTGCTGAGCCTCCTGCTATACTATACTTGGTAAAACCCTTTATCGTAAGAGTCTCGATGGTATCCTTCTTAGGTGTCTCAACTCGGTAGAGGTTGAAGTTGCTTTATGAGAGGTACATGAGGGTGTCTGTGGGTCACATTCTGTCGGTCCTAGTCTTGTCAAAAAATGTCTAAGAGAAGGTTACTATTGGCCCACCATGGAGCAAGACACTCAACAATTTTCTAGAAGATGCTTTCAATGTTAGAAGCATGGGGACCTGATACACACCCTAGCACACAAGCTCTGGCCTCTCACTACTCCTTGGTCATTTTTGGAATGGGGACTCGACCTCATAGGGAAGATAAATCCTCCCTCCTCTAATGGCCATAAGTTTATTATAACAGCTACAGAGTATTTCACCAAATGGGTGGAAGCCATTCCTATGACCTACATCACTGACAAACAGATTTCCTAGTTTATTCTCCACTATACCATTTACTAATATGGCATCCCACAAGCCATCATTATTGACAATGGCCACCCATTTAAGAACCAGGAGGTCCTTGATTTATGTAATAAATTCCATATCCAACATAGATTTTCCACACCCTACTATCCTCAGAGTAATGGTCAAGCTGAGGCCTCTAATAAGATCATCATAAAAATCCTTCAAAAGATGGTTAATGAGGCTAGCCATGATTAGCACCTCCAAATGAATCCTCCATTGTGGGCTTATCGCACAAGTGTTAGAACTCCTACTAGAACAACTCCCTATGCCCTTGTCTATGGTACTGACACCATCCTTCATATCGAGGTTGAGATCCCCTCATTACGAGTCTCACTCCAGCATATTGTCTCTGATGAAGAGTACATAACAACCTGTCTAAATGAGTTAGAGCTATTGGATGAAAGATGAATCACATCACTTAATCATCTGTAGGTTTACCAAAATCATCTTCGTTGTAGCTATAACAATAAGATAAAAGAAAGAAGGTTCCAAGTGGGCGACCTAGTCTTGAAAGAGAGTCAGAGAAACTAGCAGCAATGAGAAAAACATGGCAAATTTAAGCCAAATTGGCTAGGGCCCTTTGTCATCACATCAGTGTTTGGGTCTAGATCTTACATTCTTGCAATCCCTGAAGGCATCCCTCTAGATGAATCACTCAAGAATGTTCGTCTTAAAATTTTTTATCCTTGATCTTTGCATCCTCTATCTGCAGAAAAATACAAAAAAATCAATCCAATAGTGAAAACCACTTTAGTGGCACTTTGGGTTAGTGTCCAATGGTGAAAACTTGGCAAACAAGCACCTTGGATAGGTACCATAGTGAAAACCTAGAAAACAGGCGCTATGGTAGAACCAGCTCTCACCATCTACTTCACTATCTATTTAACCCCCATCGCACCATGTCACTTCATCCATCCCTTAACAACCCAACCCATCCATGGTTAAAATGTTCACCCCTTTCATTGTCCTTGTGCCTTATTGTTGTCATGGCTTGGAAATTGTTGAAGTTAATATATTGTTTGTAGCCACAGGCTCCAATATGAGTCAACTGCGTCCATCCCAGTCCATAACAAATTTCTAAGCCCCTTTGTACATAATCAAAATTCTTCACATACTAGGGGCACTTGCTTGCACTTCGAGGTCAGGTGGACACTTTAAAGCATCATGACATATCCTAAAATGACCTAAAAAAATCCAAAAAAATTATAAAAAGTCATAAAAAAATCCAAAAAAATTATAAAATGACCTGAAAAAATCCAAAAAAAATTATAAAAAGTCCTAAAAAAATCTAAAAAATTTATTATAAAATGTCTTGAAAAAAGTACAAAAAAATCAAATAGCCAACAAAAAATTCCAGCAATATAATCAATCACCCTCATCCACTCTGTCATATCAAAATCCAATCACACCACACCCCATCATCACTACATCTAAATCACATCAACCAATCTCATCACCATCCCATAACAAACAAGAACTACATAGCATCTCTATCGTTAAGTGCCTTGATCCTGTGACACGGGTATGTAGGCAATCTGGTGTATGAAGGAAATACCTAGATTTAGGCATAAGACAATACCCCTCCCCTACCTTCCATCTTTCCTTTGCTCATCTTTCTCATCATTCATCTCATCTTCTTCTACCATTCATCTCTCACATCATCAATAAACACCCATAACTACATATTATCATGTCTCATCATTGTCGTATGGTGCTTTGATCCTGTGGATATAGGGTATGTAGGCAGTATGGAATACAAAGGAAGTATCTAGTACACAAGCACTGACAATTCATTCTTCCATTCCTGCTTTATCATCTCTTCCATCTTCCGCCTTCTTCTCTTTGACTAACTCAAGAAGAACCAAACTATGCAACTCGCGATAGCTCAAGCACTTATCAAATTAGAGTTTAATCAAGGTCATTTGTATGTGTGTTTTAAGCCAACATCTGCTATGACAACCAATCATCTTAGCCTTCAACAAGATATATCTTTCCTTTTAACAAGGCGCTATCTACCTAATCCATCTAAGAGCACCCTAAACTTAGCAAGAGAACATGATGGCAAGGTCCATTGATTTCTTTTGATTTATCTTTTGTGCCTTTCTAATACCTAGTCAAGACTGCCTTGATCTATCATATCTTGGTATGTTGCGATGACGTATGGAATGGGGCATGGTGAGTCACTTTTGTATGCTGTGTTTGTGGGATGATCGTATTCTCTATTATGCCTAATGGTATCTTGTATGTGTTGGGAGTAGCATCTTGTATATCAATATCTTTTGCATCTGAGAAGCTAAACAGTCTCTTATGCACTAAGACTATTATATGCTAAGACTATTTCCCATACATATAACCAACAAGGTTCTATTATGTTTAGTGAAAATAAGCTCAAACCTTTACTTGCAGAGTCAAAGTCCATCTCCAATAGCTAATATTCATACCTTGTATTTTGACAAGGTTGTATTAGTTTGTCTTGCATTGGATACTCGACACCTTGGTCTTTTTACCCTGGTGCATAATATCTAGTACTATATCAAACATAAGGATATCAAATCTTCAATCTTGTATGCAACCATCGGAAGTTGTCTTTCACCATTTATTCTTCACTTGTCTGATCAATGGTTTCATCATCATTTTTCTTCCGCTCTTCATCCTCTTAGTCTTCATCATTGTGCCTCTTCAACCTATCAAACAAGTGTGTTAGACATGCATAACCCTAATCCTTTTTCTTCTGAGCTGAACCTTAATTCTTCTATACCATCCTAACTTGACCTCATCCAACCCCTAATTCTTCGTGTCGACCTGGTTTATCACCCTTCTATCATCTTATCATGAGTCAACCCATCCTTTTATGGTAGTCTGGTTTTCCTCTCGAGGGGGCATCATTCACCAGTTTCACTGGGGCGTAGCTTGTTTATCCTAAATATCATATCTTCTTTGAAACAACGCCCTAACAGACATTGTCTCAAAGAGGGGCAAAATGTAGACACCCAAAATTGGCCCGTTTTGGATTTAGGCATTCTGTTGTATTTTCACGTTTGCATATGTTATGTCATCTAACACACTTGTAACAAAATCCTATGTCTTAATAATTAATTAAATAATTTTATTTAGTTAATTATTTTCACTTTCCTATCTTTCATTAATAATTAAATAACCTTAGGTTATCTAATAATATCACCATCTTTGTTCTCAGAAATAAATAAAACCTAAGTTTTATTTATCCCCTCCCACCACATAAATAAATTAAATAAATTTTAATTTATTTAATTTATGCACCTTTTCTTCATGACATTTAAATAAATCAAATAAACATTATCATTTAATTTATTTTACCCACCTTCCATTTCCCACTAAACATGCACATCACCTCTAAATTGGAAACAAATCAAAAATCAAATATTGTGAGATTTTATCAAAATAGAAAAATCAAGTGATCTCCACAAAAAGATAGAAACAACTAATTTCAAAAAGGTAACCCCATCCTCTCAAGGACACAAGGTGCATGCACATTTGTTTCTCCCTCTCACTCACTCTCAACCGTTGATCTCTCCTTTTCATCTCCACCGTTGATCATTTATCCTCCAAGTCTATAAATGCACTCTGGGGTTCTTCTTCTTCTTTTTTCTTCAGTTGTTCTTCAATCTTTTTCTTCCATCTTCTAAGCATTCATTTTTCTATCATCTACATTCTTATCGCTTTGTATGTCATCCTTTTGAGCATTTTCTGAGAAAATCATGGTAGCTTCATCATGGTGGTTTGCAATGGAGAAGCAATCCATAATCAAATCAAGAAATCATGAACTCCAGGTGACTTTGTTTTGATTGCATGTCTCTTCTTTTATCTAGTATTGAGTTCTTGAAGATGTTTAGGGTTTGATTTGGTTTTTATTGTTTAATTTGGATTTTTCCCCTAACACAATTGGTGGCCAACACTTTTCTCTGATGCACATAATATGGTGAGGAAATGTGATTCTTGCCAAATATTTTCTAGAAAACTTAAGTATACAGGTGCATTGCCTCTTAAGATTGTAACAACGGAGTCTCCATTCTAGCAATGGGGAATTGATTTGATAGGAGAAATAACAGAAAAGTCAAGTGGAGGACACAGTTGGATGTTGGTTGCTATAGACTACTTCACCAAATGGATTGAGGCCATTCCAACCAAGAAAGCTATAAGTAAAGTTGTGCTTGACTTTATCTTAGAACATATAATCATCAAATTTGGAGTATCAATAAAATTAGTCATAGATTTTTGCAATAGTTATGGAATTAGTTTATCTCATGCATCACCGTATCATCCTCAAGGAAATGGCCAAGCAGAATCTAGTAGTAAGAGTCTCATGAAGATAATTAAAAGGATAATTGATAAGAACAAAAGGGCATGGGACTCTAAGTTGAAGTTGGAAATATGGTCTAATAGAGTAATAGTAAAAAAGGAAACTAGTAAATCTCCCTTTGAATTAGTGTATGGCTTGGAAGCAAAGCTACTAGTGAACAATCTCTTGCCAGTTTACAAATTCATACACAAGAATGATGATAATATTAAAGATCCAATGACAGAAAGGGTGAACCAATTGGTTGCATTGGATGAGGCAAGGAGAGAAGCCCAGAGAACCAATGTAAAGAGGTAATAGAAAGTAAAGTACTTGTTTGATAAGAGGGCTTCAGAGAGAAAGTTTTAGGTCAATGACATGGTTCTCATGTGGAATGTCAGGAGTTAGGACAAGGGTAAGTATGGCAAGTTTGAGCCTCTCTATATTGGCCCATACATCATAAGAAACACTCATGGGGAAGATTCTTCTTTTCTCCAATCCTTAGATGGCGGACTTCAGGAGTTGCCTGTGCACAGACAATTCCTAAAACCCTACTTTTCACAAGTAGGTCATCTTCTATGCATAGTAAGTTGTAGATAGGTTGTACATAACAGTATGTAGTGTAAATTTGGTATAGTCATTTGTTGTTTTTTGTGTCTGTATTGGTCCTGGTCTACTCTTAGAGTCCATCTGGTCCTCGCTGTAATCCAATGAATTGCATGTCCCCTGTCGAAGCCAATGGTGGTACCTTCCTAGGTTTAGGGTTTTGAGTCTAAAATTTATAGGTCTTTATTCCTATAAACCGTTAAAATCTTAATCCCATGATTTTCTCCTTGCGCTATCTTTTAATTCTCTATTAACCACTTGCTATAGGTACCCAGTCATTCAAGTTACAACTTAAATCCTTTAATATCATGTAATGACTGGCCCTAATTCCTAGCTTATACCCTTTGTAGCCCATGAATGTCTTATCCCTTTACAAAAATGTAATTCCTAAGTCTTCATAAGGGTTGGGAGTGCCATGTGGAAGTTTATCATAGCACCACAGAGCTTAAAAGATGACATCATTTTCCTTTTGTGAGGCTGCGATATGAAGACATCTATTGATGTGGTTGATCTTACAGCCATTTGATCGAAGACCTAGAGTTAACAAACCATGTGCTGCTAAGTGTCATGATGAAAAGTGATTTGTAGAAAAGATAAAATTTAACGATAGCGGAAGCATGCAACAGGATCCTGCCAGAGGTGAAGGTTCACTGCATGGTCACGAAATGGTGACATGCTGTCATCTTTCAAGGAAGGAATAAAGGTATGTACAAGGAGGCTTACATGGGGGCTTTAGCGTACTTGCACAGAGTAAATGGGTGGTGGGCCATTTCCCACCACGATGCTGCAAAATGGCACCATGTGTCCACATCAGACAAAGATGAAGGAGTTAGTAGGAAGAGTACGTCTGACATGGCTCAATACTATTGGTTGACTAACTTTTCAATGAGAGATACTTAGCATTTCAAATCTAGCAGGTAGATGGTGACCGTAGATTTCACAAAAGGGAGATTGAATCTATGGCCATAATTTAAACCTCTTATGATGAATGTTGAGGGCACATTGTGACATGAATTGAAGTAAAAGTTGAGGTGACACGCATTAATTATTCAGAGCTCAAGATTGCAAGCTTCTTAAAGGGAAAGACGAGGGTTTCCAACATCATTTTCCTACACACAAATAGAGTTCCTGCACGTAGCAAATTTTTAGGCAGACGAAAGAAAGGATTTCAAGCCTCTATGAACAAGAAACTAGTAAGTTAATTCAGTTCTAGCCATGTCCATTTGAGTTCATAGTTATTGCTTGTATAGAGAATTGAATACTCTTGAAAGAAAAAATCCTAGTTTAAGTAAAGTTTGTCTTAAACAATGAGTCAAACCAGTCAACCTTCCACATCAATGCAAAGACTGGATGAGGACCTTATGGTCCAATTCCCAAGTTCTATGAGGTGCCCTATAAATGTGCACAGCCTCGATGGGCCGTATGACAAAATTTTAGACCTTTGCTATGATTGTAGAGATGCTATATTACCTATGTTGGGTTGGGTCCTTTTTAAGCACTAGTATGATAGGAGAGATTTCAAGGTCCCAGTCTATAATGCTTGGAGGTTAGACCTAGCCAAGTTGATATGCCTGAATGTGTTCCCAAACATAGATTTAGTGAGGGCAATCATACAGAGGTATGACCCTCAGACAAGATCAATCCTGGTAGGGAATGGTACAATGGTGATAAAACTCACAAAGGCCTATATCACAAGTGTTTTTAACTTAAACCCTATAGCCAATAAGAAAATTGACCTAAATGCATTAAGGGAAGTATATACAAATGTCAAACGTGGATATAGAGCCTTCACCCTATCCAAGCACATATGAAAGGGGGTAGATGGTAAATTAGTAAAGATATCAGATAGAGAGGAGGAGCCCTTTGAATGTTCCCAATTTATGCACTATTTTGTGAAAACTTATCACAGTATCTGTCAAGTGCTTGGGATGGATGCCATGGATAGAATTCTAGTTTCTTTGATGATGTTAGCAGTAAATATTTAGGATCCTTCCACAAAAGAGCCTTATGACTATGCCTCATATATAGCAGAAAAAATGCACTAGCAGTTGATTGAGGTTAAAAGAAAACTATACACTGTGGATGCTAAGGTGGAATTCACATGGTACTCATTGATGTGCCATATGATTTTATTTGTTGTATTGGGCATGTGGCATAAGGATTTGCATGTTAAAAAAACTGATTTGGAGGGGAACATGTTGCCTATTTAGATGTGGATTTGCATGTTGGAGATGCATTGCATTGATGTTGACTATGTGGTTTTTGAGGAGCACTTCATTAGAAAAATAATTAGGTTTTAGAGCCATAAGGAGAAAGAATACATGCAGATGTACTAGATTTTCTAAGGCCTCTAGATAGGACCCCTGAATTGGGGATAGAGCATAACTGGGGTGATTAGTTTCTACACACCCACACCACCTGCATCAGGATTTATGGGAGAAAAGTTGATCCATATATTTTACCCAAATATGTACCTAAAAGGATTGCATTCTTGGAAATAATTAGACAACTAAATGATTTTGATAAGGAACACCTAAGAAAGCACAATAAAGGCTCATTCTTTCCTACTTCTATCAAGTTCCATGATTTCACAATTGTTAATAAGGATGGCTTAGATCAAACTAATTCAAATCTGGTAACCTTCAGGATGGATGTAGAGAAGCCCAAGGTATTTGATCCTAAGGGTTTTATTGATAGAATAAGGGTGAGTGTAAAAAGACCACGCTACATTCATCAGGTCCTTTATGATGAGGATACAATTAGAAACTACTTCACCATGGATGAGGTTCATTATTTGAGGGAAAAATGGGAAGCATTCATGGTAGGAGAAAGGGTAAGGAAGAACTTGAATGCTTCTTATCAAGGGGCTTACGCAGAGATAAAGGATCCAATAATGAGGATCCAAATGATTTTTAACAATGAGGATGAGTTAATTAGCAATGCTCCAGCATGGGAAGAAAGACCAATATATCAGCCAAGCAGCTCAAGAGGAGGATATGTCAGAAAAGGGGAATCACCTGATACACCTCTTACTAAGAAAATAAAAATAATTGATTTAGAGCATGAGGAAGAGACTGAAGTGGTGGATTTAGAAGAAGGGACATGAGAGCAAGATCAATATGCCTCTCATCAGGTGAATTCACCTATCAGGATCAGGCCCTATGCCTCTCCTAATAATAGTTTGGAAAGGTCAATGATGGGTCAACCAATGGATATATCAGGGTATTGGCCTATTCACAATTTTTAGAAGATGATGACTTTGTTAACAATCCTACATTTAGGAGTTATGTATTGAAGTTTAGGAGTGAGGAATTCTAGAAAAGAATAGAAGAGGCCAAAAGTGGAGCAAATCCCTCACAATATGAGGCTATCACTTAGAAGGTGTTGAATGAAGTAAATCAAGATATAAGTGTGATGACACCAGAAGAGGGAAGGGCCTTAGTTGCCAAAAGTAATGTGTTGTTGCTCCCACACTAGACATTGGCTAATGCAATTGCATTCGATACAATAACTAGGGATGAAACAAATGTGATAGATGATCAGGTAGAGAGGGTACTCTCTGGTGCAGTTTTCAATTCAAGGTTTGAAACTCTAGCAATATGGGAACTATCCACTAATGACAATAATCTTAGGATTGGACTAGGTGAGCTAACAGGGGATGTTATAATAAAAAGAGTGTCAGACACTCTAGCTCCCAAAGTTGTTAGCCTGAATGTGTAGACAACATAATTTGCAAAGGCTATAACAAAAGCCACAGAAGAATTATGATGACATGTTGAAATATGGGTAGGCTATTGCAGAATTGAATGGGTATAAAGAGCATCTACTATTAGGGCCTAACACTTCAAATGTTCCAACTTTGATATAGATTGCTAAAGTATTTCCAGTTGATAAGGAGCCGTTGCTATTAGAAATAAGAGAGCTGAAAGAAGATGTGAGCAATTTGAAGAATGAAAATAAAATTGTTGAGAAAGAGTTGATCACAATTTTGATCAACCACAAAATATCTGGGATCATGGCTAAGGCTGGGGATACGTGGAAAGCTTATTCAAGCATCAGAGAAGCTTAGGATCAACATGAGAAAGATAAGGAAGGCTTGGATAGCATAATCAAGGTATGGCTGCCATGGATAGGGGATGTCAAAAGTTTACATAAATGCTCTAGGTTTTCCCCTGATGTCCCACTAGAAATAAAAATGTCCCTGGATATGTTGATGGTTTTGGAGGATGTGGTAGCATTCCAATCAAAATTGGGAAAAGCCTTAAATGAGAAAAGACAAATAATTGAAGAGATGGATAAAAGAATATTGCCGAGCATTTTGGGGAATAATGGATAGGTAAAGAGCATGGACAACTAGAAGAAGGATATTGAAAATTAGGTTAGCCAATTGGTGTCCTCGAGCTGTGTAGTTGGGATTCAAATCCAATCATCTTAAATTCTACATTGGACAAGATTTTTGCTTTGGAATTGAGTTTAGACACATTCTGCAGAGAATCAAAAATTCTGCTAGATGTGAGATACACAGGACACAATGATAAGATAACATCATTAATTCCATTCTAATGGTCCACACAATGATAGTATACAACCTGGATGGAAACTTATGTTCTTGATGAATTAAAATCTAGTCATTTAATGTATTTCCAGCTTTCTCCATCTCTACAAATGAAATGTACTTTGTGTTTTTCTAAAATATAATTTGTAATAGTTCCCAAGACTTGTTGGTGGTGGTTTTTAAATGTAAGACTCACCTAATCACCAATATGTAATAACTTCTAGGTATCGTATTCTTAAGTTTATAAAAGAACTATTGGTAACTCATTGTGTTGATGGAGATTTGGGAAATTTTTTTAATGAAAATAAAGAGCAATTTTGGAGGTTGGCCTTATTTCTAAGTTGTGAGTTTATGCTCTTGCAATGTTGAATGTTTGTTTTATGAGTATTTTATCAGTTTTAGATTAAGCTTATATGAGTAATGTTGTTATCATGTGTTTGTATTGATTGTCTCTTGTGATATCTACATTTCTCTTTCAAGCAAAGGTACTAAGAGTTTCTAAGTTCTTGGATACACATTTGTTGTATTGTATGTCTAGTTTTCTGCTTCTAATTGAGGATTAGATTAAAATTCTTTAAATCAGATATGGGGAGGTGTGTGTGATAACAAGGATATTTGTAAGAAGAATTAATAGGAACACCCATTCTTGGATAGTTTTATGTAAGGAAGGGAATATTTAATATCCTCTAAATATGTATGTTTGGGATGCTTTATGGGAGCAAGTCTACATTTGTATGAGATTGGCTCCAAACCCTAGGATTGGCGTCATTCAAAGTTGGGCTTATTTTCATAAAATAGCCACAATCAGACAATCACATATACATCTAAGAGTAAAAAATCAAAACCAACTTGTTAGTTTATAGGAGTAGGATTTTTAGTTTCATGTTCTCTGAGCCATCTCATAAATAAAATTCCAAAGCTAGCCATTTTGATTTAGATTATATAGTTTTGGTTTGCATAAAAAGGAACATATCTACTTAAACATCAATATCTAGTTGAAGGATATATCATAGTGATATTGAGTAAGGGAATACCCCCTAGGTCTCATAAAGCCTAAAGTGTAGAGGAGAACATGTAACTTTCTCATGTTCATTGACCATTGACCTGAAATTCCTGAGTATAAGAGTTGGCTACTTTTTAGGGAAAACTAGGACCATCAATTGGGAACACCAACATACCCTACTATTAGATAGAGAGTCTCCTTAGTAGGTCCTTTGTATCTTGCCCTAAGTTTGTAGCCTTAGCCTGCAACTCCTACAGGGAGTAGTAGCTTCCTTGGGTTGTAGCCCTAAATCAAAGTTGTAATATTTATAGCAGTGAGCATTATATATTGTGAGCCAACAGTCACCATGGTTTTTCTCATTTTTTGGTTTTCCACATAAAAATCCTAGTGTCATTGTGTTAATTAATGTGGTGCATATTTTACTTTCTATTCTCTAAGTAATCTGATTTGATTTGCAAATCAAATAGTTAAGTTTTGTATATGTTGATTATCCCCCCTTCTCAACATTTCAGTGTGTTCAACAAAAGAAACCCTAGGATTTGAAGAACTTAAACATTTGTATGAAGTGAATCTTGATTTTGCAAAAGCATGGAAAACATGTAAAGGAACCTATTGTGACAGATAGAAGCAAGTGGTTGGATTATTTCATTTAGGAAGATATGTTATTCAAAGGAAATTAGTTGTGTATACCTTTGATTTCAATGAGAGATAATTTGATCAAGGAGAAGCATAGTGGTGGATTAGCATGACATTTTGGTATTGACAAGACAATAGCTTTGTTAAGTGAACATTATTTTTAGCCTCAAATATATAAGGATGTAAGGAAATTTGTTTAGGGTTGCAGAATTTGTAAAGTTGCAAAAGGGAGTAGTCAAAATACTAGATTGTACTAATCTTTGACAGTACCAAAGAGACCTTGGGAAGATATAAGCATGGATTTCATTTTAGGTTTGCCAAAAACACATAGGGGGTATGATTCTATATTTATAGTAGTGGATAGATTTTCAAAGATGACATATTTCATTCCTTGTAAGAAGAAAAATGATGTTGTGCACGTTGCTAACCTATTTTTCAAGGAGATTGTGAGATTGCATGGATTACCAAAGAGTATAGTTTCAGATAGGGATACAGATGAACAAACTGAAGTGGTAAATAAGAGTTTGGGTAACTTGTTGAGATGTTTAGTGGGAGATAAGGTAGGAAATTGGGATCTAATTATATTGCAAGAAGAGTTTGCATACAATAATTTAGTGAATAGAAGTATAGGGAAGACACCATTTGAAGTTGTGATAGGAGTACAACCTAGAGGAGTTGTAGAGCTGAGAGACATTAGTATGGAGAATAAGAGAAGTGTAGAGGAAGAAGAATTTGAAGGGTACATGGAGATAGTACACAACAAAGTAAGGAAACATTTGGAAGATATGAACCTCAAGTATAAGGAACAAGCAAATGAGAAGAGGAGACACAAGGAATTTTTTGTTGGAGATAAAGTAATGGTATATCTTAGGAAGGAGAGATTTCGAGTGGGGACATACAACAAGCTGAAAATGAGGAAATTTGGACCATGTAGGATTCTTAAGAAGTTTGATTTAGGGAATGCATATGAAGTGGAGCTACTGGAGACATATGGTATATCACCTATATCCAACATTGCTGATCTATATCAGTATCATGAGGGAGAATCAAGTGATAGTCTTGAAGATGGTTTTGGTTCCCAAATCTGAACACATCAAACTCTAAAGATTTTCCACTTCTTATGATCAAGTTCAATGGAAGACTCAGCCAATAGAGTGGGAGATTATCTCTTATCTCCCCTTCACTTTAGATTCTACCGCACCTATGTGGTGTCCCTCATTCATAATCCATAAATATAGTTTTTCAACACCAGGCATAATGTTCTCATGTATGCACCAAGATTTATGAGATTAACCCCATATTTGGCAATGTTCTTGGATTGTCTAACTTATTAACATCAAAGAACATGTAAGACCCTAACCTAAAACAAAATAAAACATAAAATGGTTTGTTTGAAATGATTTGTCTTTAAATGCAATGACTACCTAGACCCTTTGGGCAAGCAAATCCTAGACCGATGCTTTATCAAGCAAATCCTAGACCGATGCTTTATCAAGGCAACGGAGTCAGACCCATCACTGCAAATGTTCCCTCATGATAACAAAACTTCATATCCAGAGGACCCAAAATAAAATATTACTATCTTATAGTAACATGTCCAAGAAAAAGTATCATCTATGACCATACTTCATTAATCCCTTGATATAACTATTGCAAGTATGTGCCTAATTGGTGTCGTCATTGATGCCAACATATCTTTGTTGTCATTGGTGTCAACTATGTCCTATTCTATTACTTGTTTAGAAGATTTGTATGTTGAGGATATTGAGAAAATTGGCCTCTCTGGAAAAAACAAGTGAGTTATAGTGAAGTGCAGTATAGATAGTGAGTTGTATGCTGAAGAATAGTCCGGTAGATTACTCCACATTTCTTGCTACTTGAATATATTGGTCTATAGATTAGAAGTTATTTAAAGGGATGTTTGAAGATGCTAAATCCTCAGTTTGAGCCTCCAGTGTGAAGAATTGAGAGAGTTGCATTCACCAGAGTAAAACTTGCTTTCTCTAATTATTCTTTGGTGACAGAGAGAAAGTATTTTTCTCTCATTCCTTTGCATTAAAGTGTTTTTCTCTGCAGTTCTAAAGGGAAGTCTAGGATAATGACAAGTGCCTACAATTGCAATGGTTCATGTTTTAGTGGTCTGGAATCTATCTTTCTTTTATGATAGTTGAAGATAGTGAAGTTCATGTGCTCCAGTGTGAAGAATCTCATAAATAAAGTGGTTTGTGTTTGTGCAGTTTCTCCTAATGATTTCAACATGCCTATGGATTCCTCCTGATCATGTTCCTACCTTTACATTGGTCCGTGTTAAGGAAATGAGATCGTGTTTGAAGATTATTCCCAGATAATGTAGCGTGCAACCACTCTTAGCTGACTTGGTTAATTCCAGTAATTGTAGAGATCCCTTGAAGATTATGGAAGCATGTTATGGCATGGAAGATCATGTTTGAGTCCTAGCTAAGGCATGGTGCAATCTACATACATCTATACTACAAACCCTTAGCATAATTTTGTATTAGGTCAAGACCTATTTTGTAAAATGTTTGTAATACCGACCTTGGAGATTGTTCCAATGATTGATGATTGTAATGCTAAAATTGATGATCATTCCAAGGTTGATGAAGTGTATAAATACTTGTAATTGAGTAATGGAACAGATGTCCTTAAGTGAAAATGGGAAGATAAGGTAAAGGGTGAGCAGATAAGGTAGAGTAGAATAGAGCAGAGTAGTGGAACTATTGTACTTCAATGTATTAATCTTAGACATGAAGAAGATGGTGATTTTGGCAGTGAGCCGCCAGTAGGGTTTAATAGCTCTTAGGGTTTAACAACCGTTATTGTAATCTTTTTAGGTTTAGGGTTGAGGCAGTGAGCCTGCTAGACCTAGCTATACTTCATGGCAGTAAGCCAGTATGTTCTAGGCCCATGGAGTGACCAAGCTTGAACATCATTTTTCAAAGATTGCAATATATTTTGAGATCTAATTCTCTTCATTGTTTTTCCCCAACTTAGGGTTTTTCACGTAAAAATTTGGTGTCTCTTGTGTTCAATGTTGCAACTGTGTTTAAGTTTCTGATTTCATGCATTCTTTGTTTAATCAAAATAAGTGCAGATAAGTGATTAATGTTTAAGTATAGAAGTGTTTGAGTATTTGGGACAACTGATTCACTCCCCTTCTCAGTTGTTCAGTGCATTTCAACAATTGGTATCAAAGAGAGGTTCCTTTGAAGAAAGTCTAATAGCTTGAGGAAGATCCAAAATGTCTTATAAGAAGGAAGCTCCACATTTTGATGGGATGAATTATGCTCTTTGGAAGGCATGAATGAAAATTCATCTTCTTTGTCTTGGTTACAAAGTATGGAAAGATGCAGAAACAAAATACACCTTGCCTTAAAATGGTTTGATGACTGGAGACAAAATCAAGGAATATGAAGTGGATGTTAAAGAAAAAGATGCTATGTTAAGTTCATTGAATGACTCAGTACTGACAAAAGTTGTGGATCTTGAAACTACAAATGAGGTATGGGAAAAGCTAAAAAATATGTATGAGGGAGATGATTCTGTGAAGGAGGCCAAGCTACAAAGTCTAAAAGTGAAATATGAAAGTTTGAAGATGAATGAAGATGAAAACATAACAGCCTTTATGCAAAGGGTTGATGAAATTTTTACCAGAATAAAAGGTATGGGGGTAACTCTCGGTGATAAGGAAGTTGTGATGAAAATTCTTAGATCACTACCAAAGTCCTACAGTCACAAGGTAGTTGCAATTGAAGAATTTATGCAAGTAAAAGCTATTGATAGAGATTAGTTGCTTGGTAAGCTTACTGCCTTTGAAATGAGAGAGTTTGGAGATGCCCTGCCAAAAGTAGAGACTTCCTTCAAAGCCAATACTTCTGGGAAAACCTCCAGATCAAAAAAGTACAAGGTAGAATTTGATGATGAGTTTGATGAAATTGAAGCCAACTTTGTGGATAGACTACAAAGAGGATCCGATAAGTTCAAAGGTAAATTATCTTTTAAATGTTTTTCCTATGGTAAAGTAGGCCACTTTGCTTCCAGATGTCCTGAAAGAATTCAAAGAAATAGGAAAAGATATGACAACAGGCCTAGGATCCAAAAGAAATGTTATTATGTTGAAGATTTTGATGATGATGGAGTATCAGATAATGGTGAACCAGATAATGTTAGTACTTCTAGTAATGAATTCTTGTTTATTGCTATTAAAGAAGAACCTGTGTCTACTAATATTGCTAGTTGTTTGAAGAAAGAAAAACTAGTCGAAAGTGCTTTAGCTGTTCAGATCATTGAGGACAACGATGAATGGGTTATTGATAGTAGATGCTCTCACCGCATGAATGGTGACAAAAGTAAGTTTGTGAGTTCAGAAAGATATGATGGTGGACTAGTTAGGTTTGGAGATGATATAGTTGGTAAGATTTGTGGAAAAGGATCTATTTCTTTTGATGGCAAACATAATATTGAAGATGTCTTGTATGTGAAAGGATTAAAGCACAATCTTTTGAGTGTGGGTCAGATGTGTGACAAAGGTTATGACTTAAGCTTCAAGGACAATGGATGGAAGATCAGGGAAAGCTCTAGAATAGTCATTGCAACTGGTAAGAAGACCAGAGGTAATATCTATCACTTGAAAGGAACTGATAATTATTGTTTGTTGGCTCAGACTGATGAAACTTGGCTATGGCATAGAAGGTTGTGTCACATCAATTTTGATAACATTATGACAATAAGTATTGCATAGGCTATTAGAGATTTGCCTAAGCTTGTGAAGCCTGTTAATCCTATTTGCAAGGAGTGTCAATTTGGGAAATAAACAAGAACAAGTTTCAAAAGCAAGGACCCATCAGTTGATGGACTACTAGAACTAGTGCATACAGACTTGTGTGGACCTACCAGAGTAAGAAGTTAGCAAGGAGATAGGTATTTCATGTTGTTTATTGATGATTATTCTAGAATGACTTGGGTTACCTTTTTGAAATAAAAATCAGTAACTCTAGATAAGTTCAAGGCATTTAAGGCAATGGTTGAAAATGAGATGGATTTGAAGATCAAATGTTTAAGGTTTGATAGAGGAGGAGAATTCACATCAAATGAATTCAATTTATTTTATGAAGAACATGGGATAGAGAGATAGTTATCTGCACCTAGAACTCCACAACAAAATGGAGTCGTTGAAAGGAAGAACAGAACAGTTCAAGAAGTTGCTAGAACCATGATGAAGGAAGCTGATCTTCTAGAAGTATATTGGAGAGAGGCAATTCACACTATTGTATATATCCTAAATAGAGTCCAAGTCAAAGGTAAAACTTCTAAGACTCCTTATGAATTGTGGTATGGTAAAGTTCCTACTGTGAAATATCTCAAAGTTTTTGGTGCAAATGTTATATCAAAGGAGAAGACGATCTAGGCAAGTTTGATGCTAGGTGTGGTGAAGGAATCTTCCTTGGTTACTCAACCAAGAGCAAGGCCTACTGGTGTTATAATAAGAGGCTAAATAAGATCATTGAGAGTGCAAATGTCAAAGTCGATGAAAGCAAGGAAAGGTCTCTAGAATCAAGTGGATATGAATCAGATAAACTAGATATTTCAGAAGTGGTGCAGCATGAAGACAACTCAAATGAAGAGGATCAAGCTCTAGAAAGTGCTACAAAGACACCAAGGGATGTAAAACTTAATCATTCTAAAGATCAAATCATAGGAGATAAGAGTAAAGGAATCCTGACCAGAAGAAGAGTTGTAGAAGAACAAGTAAATTTCTATCTGATTTCCAAGATTGAACCTAAGATTGTGAATGGAGCTTGCAATGATGAGAATTGGGTAAAGGCTATGAAAGAAGAATTGATGTAGATAGAGAAGAATCAAACATGGGATCTTGTTCCCATACTAGTAGATAAAAATGTAATTGGTACCAAGTGGGTTTTCCAAAACAAGATGAATGAGAATGGTGAAGTAGTAAGAAACAAAGCAAGGTTGATATGCAAAGGATACTCTCAAGTTGAAGCAATAGATTTTGATGAAACATTTGTAAGAACTAATAGCAAGGATTCAAGCTATAAGAATGTTCCTGGCATTTGTAGCATACCAAGATGTTAAGGTATATCAGATGGATGTAAAGTCTACATTCTTGAATGGAGAATTGGAAGAGGAAGTCTATATTGAACTACTGGAAGGATTCCAATCATCACATCAGGGTGACATGGTGTACAGATTGAAGAAGGCATTATATGGGTTAAACAAGGCCCCAGAGCCTGGTATGCTAGGTTGGATAAGTATCTAATATAGTTAGGATTCACCAAGGGTACCACCGACAGCAATCTCTATTTCAAGATCAATAATGAACAAATCCTAATTGTTGCAGTCTTTGTTGATGGCATTATCTTTAGAGGAAATGAAGGTATATGCACAATTTTTAATGGAGAAATACAAAGTGAATTTGAAATGCCCATGTTTGGTGAGATGAATTTCTATTTAGGTCTACAAATAAATCAATCAGATAAAGGTATCTTCATTTCTTAGTCTAAGTATGTGATAGAGTTGTTAAAGAATTTTGGAATGGAAGACTCTAAACCGGTAAATACTCTCATGATAACTGATTGTAAGTTGGGAAAAAATGATGATTTACCTATGGAAGATCAAAAAAGGTAGAAATCTATGATTGAAGGATTACTTTATCTAACTCAAACTAGACCTGACATAATGTATGTAGTTTGTCATGTGGCAAGATTTCAAGTAGAGCCTAAGGAGTCACATGTGATGGCAATCAAGAGAATTCTAAGATATTTGAAAGGCACAATAGATTATAGTTTGTGGTATCCAAGGGACAATGATTTCACTCTTAGTGCATACACTAATGCAGATTGGGCTGGAGATGTAGATGACAGAAAAAGTACAAGTGGAGGTGCATTCTTTTTGGGAAAAAGGATGGTATCTTGGATAAGCAAAAAACAAGACTCAATATCTCTATCCACTGGAGAAGTAGAATATATTGTAGCAAATGTAGTTGTGCTCAAGTGTTGTGGATGAAGTAGACATTGAAGGACATGAGAGTTGTGTTTGAAGATCCAATTGCAATCTTTTGTGACAATACAAGTGCCATAAACATATCAAAGAATCTAGTAATGCATTCAAGGACAAAGCACATATCCATAAGATATCACTTTCTGAGGGAAAAAAGTGACAGAGAATGAAGTCAAGTTGGAATATGTATCTACAAAAGACCAGATTGTAGACATTTTCACCAAACCTCTGCCTAAGGATACTTTTGAGTATCTCAGAGAAAAGTTATGGGTTATTATCCCTCCTGCTATAAACTAAGATGCACAAGAGTGCATCCGTCTAGTGGTGCTTAGAGTTACTTCTTTAGATCTAGATTGATGATTTTATGGCTACTTCTCAAGGGGAGTAGTCAGAGAGTTTAGAAGAGAAATTGAATCGGAGCAGAAGAATGCAAGTATGTGCCCTTTGCCATTGATGTCAAAGGGGGAGAGAAGTTATGTGAAAAAATTAGAAGGAAAGAGTGTAGATGTGTAAAGAGGTAGGGGGATAATCTTGTCTTGATGGCTGCTGTAGTTTTTCACATCATATGTTTCCATCAATGACAAAGGGGGAGATTGTTGCAAGTATGTGCCTAATCAGTATTGTCATTGATGTCAACATATCTTTGTTGTAAAATGTGCCTAATTGGTGTTTTCATTGATGTCAACATATTTTTGTTGTCATTGGTGTCAACTATGTCCTATTCTATTACTTGTTTAGAAGCTTTGTATGTTGAGGATATTGAGAAAATTGGCCTCTCCGGAAGAAACAAGTGAGTTATAGTGAAGTGCAGTATAGACAGTGAGTTGTATGCTGAAGAATAGTCCCATAGATTACTTTGCATTTCTTGTTGCATGAATATATTGGTCTGTAGATTGGAAGTTATTTAAAGGGATGTCTGAATATACTAAATCCTGAGTTTGAGCCTCCAGTGTGAAGAATTGAGAGAGTTGCCTTCACCAGAGTAAAATTTGCTTTCTCTAATTATTCTCTGGTGACAGGGGAAAGTATTGTGGTCTACATTCCTCTACATTAAAGTGTTTTGCTCTGTGGTTCTAAAGGGAAGTCTGGGATGATGATAATTGCCTACAATTGCAATGGTTCGTGTTTTAGTGGTCCGCAAGCTATCTTTCTTTTATGATAGTTGAAGACAGTGAAGTTCATGTGCTCCGGTGTGAAGAATCTCATGAATAAAGTGGTTTGTGCTTGTGTGGTTGTTCCTGATGATTTCAACGTGCTTGTGGATTCCTCCTGATCATGTTCCTACGTTTACATTGGTTCATGTTAAGGAAATGAGATCATGTTTTAAGATTATTCCCAGATAACATAGCATGCAACCAGTCTTAGCCAACTTAGTTAATTCTAGTAATTGCAGAGATCCCTTGAAGATTATGGAAGTGTGTTATGGCATGTAAGATTGTGTTTGAGTCCCAGCTAAGGCATGGCATGATCCGCATACATCTATACTACAAACCCTTAGCATAATTTTGTATTAGGTCAAGACCTATTTTGTAAAATGTCTAATACCGACCTTGGAGATTGTTCCAATGATTGATGATTGTAATACTGACCTTGATGATCATTCCAAGGTTGATGAAGTGTATAAATACTTGTAATTGAGTTGTGGAAAAGATGTCCTTGAGTGAAAATGGGAAGATAAGGTAAAGGGCGAGCAGATAAGGCAGAGCAGGGTAGAGCAGAGTAGAGGAACTATTGTACTTCAATGTATTAATCTCAGACATGAAGAATATGGTGATTTTGGTAGTGATCCTAGTAGTGAGTTGCTAGTAGGGTTTAACAGCCCTTATTGTAAACTTTCTAGGGTTAGGGTTGAGACAGTGAGCCTGTTAGACCTAGTTCTACTTCATGGCAGTGAGCTAGTATGTTCTAGTCCCTTGGAGTGACCAATCCTGAACATCATTGTTCAAATATTGCAATATATTTTGAGAGCTATTCCTCTCCATGGTCTTTCCCCACCTTAGGGTTTTCCATGTAAAAATCTAGTGTCTCTTGTGTTTAATGTTGCATCTGTTTTTAAGTTTCTGATTTCATGCATTCTTTGTTTAATCATAATAAGTGTGGATAAGTGATTAATGTTTAAGTCCAGAAGTGTTTGAGTTTTTGGGACAATTGATTCACCCCACTTCTTAGTTGTCCAACACATTTCCCCTTATACCTGACTCAAAGCAATTTAATGCATTCTTTGAACAGATGCAACACATCAGATACATCACATAGCAAATGTATATGAATGATTTTAGAAACCCTTAGCAACTTCACTCAAAAGAAAAATGCTCGTACCCAAGGAGACAATCATAGATAATACACACAGAAAGTATTTTTCATATAATTCAATCTGGAAAGAACATTGTCATTCATAAATTTATTCATCTACAAGATAGAAAATACCTCTGCACCCAAATAAAATGAACCAAGTCGACAACATAAATTACTCCCCAAAATGTGGATACCTTTTATCCAAAGTCCAAAAAAATTTCCATTATAGAATGGCCCTAAATTATTTTTATAAGAAAGGAGCAACAAGCTTCAAGCCACCTACATGCGTCACATTTTCATTTGACAACCAATACCACAAATAAAAATCTGATCCTCAATTAATGGAGTAGTTGAAGCAATCAGACTTTTGGTGAAATCTTGCAGGTGAAATGACCTGTAAATCAATTGCTCTGAGTAGATTATGTTTTTTGGCCAAGGTCACCCCAAAATTACACTAATTGCAGAGTGGAGGCCCATGGGAATGGCACTGAAAATAATTGCTTCAAGTTTAAACCTCAACCATAGATGAGAATTTCCTTTAGGTTAGATCAACGGTCGCCAAGTATTCTGTCGCCAGCCATTGTACTTTAAAATTCCTTTATTTTGTGGACATGTGTCATCATCTTGTGACTGAGTGGTAGAGAGCGAGCCATTTTCCCTTTGGCTCAGTGGAATCAAGATGGAGCCTCCATGTGGCCACCTTTCACCTGCAATATTTTAAAATCTGGGTCATCATCATTGAAAAGTCTACAACCAATAAGAACAAGCCACATCAGATGTTCCTCCCTTACTGACCGCATCACTTTTTGTCTGACTTGAACACGTGGTGCCATTTCATGGTGTCATAGCCAAAAATGGCCCATCACTTACCCACCCTACACAAGTGCAATAAATCCCCCACGCGTCCCCTTTTCATTTTCTTTCTACTTCTTTACTAAGATGAGGCCACGTGTTGCTATCTTGTAACCGCGCAATAGATATTCCTTTCTAGCAAGATTCCCCTGTGAGCTTGTGCAACCATTAGATTTGAGCTCTCTTGCAGATCACTTCTTAGATTGACACTTGATAACACACCATTGTTCGAGGTAAGGTTCTTCAATTAAGGGGATGTAAGCCTAGATTCCTTGACAGGTGTCACCTTGTCGTAGCCGTGCATAGGAATGATGAGATCATGTTTGATGCACTGTGACACTGCAAAATACTAATACATAATACTTAATAACCCTTATGAAGACTTATGACATAAATTTAATTTTTTCATGGGCTATAAAGGGTAAGCCTAGGACATAGGGCCGGTCACCTGATGAACATAAAGGCTTCAAGTCATAACTTGAGTGACTGGGAACTTATTACAGTGTTAGAAATAGTCTGAATAACTAAGAGGGGGGGTGAATCAGTTGTCCCTATACTTAAACTTTTACAAACTTCTTTACAACTAGATTAATGATGATAACATTAAAGCATTAATCAACACATGAGTAGAAACAATATGAACACACAACACCAGAATTTTGACGTGGAAAACTTGGTTAAGGGAAAAACCATGGTGGGGGTTAGCCCACAAAAATGCATACCCTGGTAAAAGTACTTAAGAAAATAGAAGGTACATGCCTTCAGGCACGCTACTCAAAGCTCACTACTTAAGAAAAGGCTCACTGCCTAAAGGAAATTGTGATTAGCACAGAGATAATGAACTTAAAAATAGCATCTATGTTCATGCCTGAATCAGTCCCTTTGAAGGCTCAAAAGCTTCTACTCTTATCTTTAAATTCTTCTTCACTAACTCTTCACTCTATTCTTACTTCGCTCCTCTTCTGCTCTGCTTTGCTTTTGATCCTTTCTTTTGATTTAACTCATTTGTTCAAGGATGCTTTTCGACAACTCCTTAAAAAGTATTTAAATACTTCATCAACCTTGGAATAATCAACAAGGTCAGCTAATCTTAATGTGGATCTTCACACTCTTGGCCAAAACATAACTGGGATTTGAATATTCCTCTATTAGCACACCATGCTTCATAACATGCTCTTTAGATCATCCGCAACATGTTAGGACCATCCGGTCGGCCAAGAATAGGGAAGAATAGTAACCTCAAGCTAGAAATCTTCAACAACAGGCTCAACCTTCAATGCAGACCTTCAACACAGTAGCCACACAATCCAAAGACCTCCACAAGCATGTTGAATTCATCAATCACATCCACTCTATACCAAATTGCTAGAATCATTTGTATCTTCCTTCGGAACATCAAGAACACTATCTGCCATGACTGTCAAACTAGAAAGATTGCTTGTGGACCTTTAAACCACAAACCACTTGAGTTGAGGGAACACACCAACATCCTAGACATGCCTCTAGATCCATAAATCATAGAGTGGTAATACCAGACCAATCCAAACCAACTTCTTGTCACACTGTCTCTACTGAATACTACCGAATCTAGTTCTACTCAGATGGCCATAACTTCTTCAAATCTTCATGTAGATTTCTCAAATCTTAACTGGAGCAACCTCTAACAATCCTCTACATAGCCATATGGTCTGCATGTATTGATTGTCATTAATTTTCTCAATATCCTCAATAATCCAATCCTCTATACAGACAGTGGTAGGATACAGTTGACACAAATGACAACAAGGATATGTTGACATCAATGACAACACCACTTTAGGCATATATTTGCAACAATCTCCCCCTTTGTCATTGATGAAAACATATGATGTGAAAAATTAAATTCAACCATCAAGACAGAAACTTCTCCCCCTTTCCTTTCTAACTTCTGCAATTTCTTCCCTTATTGCTCCCCCTTACATCAGCAACTAGTTTTTCACACGACTTCTCTCCCCCTTTGACATCAATGGAAAAGGGCACATATTTGCTATCTTTTCTCCCTTTTGCTTCAGACTAATCCCAAAATTTGCATACTGACTACTCCCCCTTTAAGTAGTACCTCCTTAACAGTAATCTAGATCATAGGATATGAATGTGAATTCCACCAGACTGATGCACCATAGTGCATCTTAGTTCTGATCAAGAGGGGTAATAACCCCTAACGTTTCTCTTTTAGAACCATCTTTCCAAAAAGTGTATGTATTCCTTTCTCCATCATGCATTACCTTCCTATCATATTGTCATGGCCTTCCCAAGAACACATGACAGGCATCCATTGGGATGACATCACACCATATTTCATCCTTATAATTCTTTCCTATGGAAAACTTAACTAAACACCTCTTATCAACAGTGACGTCATTTCCCTTTTTAAACCATGCAATACGATAAGGATGGGGATGCTTTTCACAGTGCAAGTTCAGTTTATCTACCATTTCTCTAGAAACCATATTTTCACAACTGCCACTGTCAATAATAACTTGACATACCTTTCCTCCTGAGGTGCACCTGGTTTGAAAAATATTGGTTCAAAGCCAAGAATCATCACGACCTTTAATTTGTACTTGTTCTTTTTCTGGAATGACCATTGCTCTTCTCATCATGAGACTCTCACCCATATCTGGTAGAACCTCTAGTTATGTTCCTTCTCCTTCATTCTCATGTTGAACCAAGTTCAACTTGGGTTGTTCTCCTTGTCTCCTTTCATGCATGTGATAGTCTGAACACTCAAATGCCTTATGACCCTCCTCACCATACCTAAAACAAATGAAAGGTTGTCATGGGTATTCCCATCCTCTACCACCACTATAACCTCTGCCCCTCTGAAATTCTCTTCCTCTTTGTTGACTTTCACGATCTTACCAGATATCTTCTAGTTTCTCTATTCCTTGGGATGATTCTCCCTGATTATAACTTTTGTTACCTCACAATGGAGATGATGTCCCCCTCCTTTCTCCTCCATTCTTTTGAAAATACTGTCTACTTTGTTTTTCTTCGGCCTTTAAAGCTAATTGGTATGCTTCTTCCATATTGCTAACCCTGTGCATGCTCAATTCATCTTGAATAGAGAATTTTAGACCATTTACATACCTTGCAGCCATCTGTTCAACAGTTTCTTGATGCTCCACATGAATAGATAGTTTGTAAAATTCATCTGTGTAGTCTTGCACATTAGATAGATTTTGTCTCAAATTTTGAAATCTATGAAAAAGAGTTTGTGCATAATCCATAGGCAAAAAATTCTCTCTCAGCTTCTTCTTCATTTTGTTCTAGGTCCTGATTTTAGTCTTTCCCTTTCTAGTTCTTTCCTTTTGCAGATGATCCCACCAGGTCATGGCATGACCCTTTAACTTGGTGCATGCAAATTTCACCTTCTTTTCCTCTGTCACAGTCTTCCATTCAAAGAATTTCCCCATGTTATTCAACCAATCTATCAACTCCTCTGGTTTGAGACTACCTGCATACTCTGAAACTTCAATTTTGATTCCATCATTGTTTCCCTCTAATGCTCTGAGCATCCTCTCTTCAAAGCTCATGCCTTCTAATTCTTCTTCTTCATGTTATGTATCTTGATCTGCACCTCCTTGACCTATCTCTTCATCAGATTCGTCTCCTCCTCTACCCAATCTTTGGTTTTCCATCCATGTTGTAAGTTCTGCTATTTGCTTTTGTAGACAAGACCACCTCTTCCTCTTCCTCTCCCAACCATCTTCCCACTCTAATACCAGATGATGCAACCAACAACATACACTCAATAAAATTGTGCCATTAATCATGTGTGAGAGCCAAAGATTTGGAAACTAAAAAAAAAATCTATTCACCAACTCTGCCACTACAATGAGAGAAAACTCTCTTATATCCAAGAAAAACAAAAAAATAAAAAAAAATTACCTTTTTTGGCAGATTTCAACAATTGTCAGATTTTGCCATTTTAGGTAATTTTACAATCATATCTTGAGAATCCAATTTTTTCCCAAAAGCTTCCTAAAACTAAGGTAGGATGAAAAGCCAACTAATATTCTAAATTTGAAACACGAGTTTTGAGTTATTACAAAAACAACTTTTTAAAAATCTAGAAAAAAAAATACTAAATTACCATTTTGAGGGCCAAGATGAAAGTTTGAAGCCCCGAAAAAGTGCCAAGACGGGGTCCAACTGACTAGTGTAGGTTGGGAAACCACTTGCCACCTCATAACACATCCACCTATAAAATCTCATAGAAAACCCACATCTGAGTCAAAAGTTATGACCTTTGGAAGTCCCTGCATCATTATCAAACTCATGGGTATATAACAAGTTTGAAGTCACAAATCATTTGGGAGTTGAGGTTATGAACAACAATTCAAATTCTGATGAAGGAAATACTTTACCATCGGATGAATTAGTCAATTTTAAAAGTCTTAATATATCTTTCATAAAGTTGTGAACTTCTCGAGGAAATACCGATAAAAGAAAAGAAAGTGAATATTTGGAATGGAAAAAGAGGAAATATGTCGCAAGTAATTTGTTGGATTCAAAATGTTGGAAAAGCTTTATTAGCAACTGATTCTTATATATTTAAGGCAATTTAAAAGCATGTCAGCCAACATGAGATGTTTCGAAACTATCCCAAACCATCGATAAGGGAAGTCAAGTTTCTATCATTGGGTAGTGTTGGTTATGATGTTAGTCACAAACAAGCATAGAATAAAAGTACACATTAACCTTTATTCATCTTGAAAGATACTATGAATTCAAAGAATTCATGATCCCAAGTCTCTGGTGATTAGGTCTTAATCATCTGAAGTTACTCAGAGGTTAATGTGAGTTGCTGTTTCTATTTTGGGGCCTTACGTGAAAGTTCAACATCATCATGACACTCCTGCAGAAATTCTTTACAGTGAAGTCATATTATGCAGTTATTTGGTGAAAAGATGCAGAAATACCTCAATCTTTACATGATATTTTCAATTGTGCATGTTCTATATTCAAATATGCTAAATATTTGCAATTGCCTATGAGATGTATGCATATCTGTGTTATTTGCTTAAGATCATCAATTATTTGCAATTATGGAGATGAAACGCTCTGAAATTTAAAAGAAATTGAAGAAATGCTTCTAATTAAAGTTGAACCTTTAGCTTTTGAACCACATGTATATTAGATACTGTCATGAACAGAAGAAGACCAAACCATATTTTCACCAGGACATTCCACAGCTAGATATAGTTGATGCTAACTTTAAAGGAATTTGTATGAAGACAACACATGTAAGTAGACATGCACTCCAAGAGATGCAGCAAATCACCACATATATCTAGAATTCATACACTGATTACTTAAGATTTACTATGAATTGTAATCGACACAGTCTTCTCATTCATTAAGCATGCAAAAATATAAATGTATACAAAAACTTTGAAATGAGCTCTGAATGTTTCAGTAGACGGATTTCAATTAAGTTTTGAATCTTTACAATAAGACATTCCATCACCTTTTATAGAATAAGGTGAGGAATCTGTTACAAAAGATCTACAATCTTGATTTATCAATGCAAATCTACGGTCATCATTCTCTTGACTTTGTCAATCTTTACAAAAATGGCACAAGTTGCCAGCTAGCAACTATCTATATTGCTTATGCTTATATCCCCTTTATGATGTATCTTCATCATGTTCCTCAGCTGATTCATGTGGATCATCATCATGTGCATCACTTCCTAAACTTTCGCTATCCTGATGATGATGATGCCACATATGGGGCTGCATGCTGTTCCGGATTTGCTCATATGAATGCACAACTAGTTCTATTCCTCTGCCATCTTGAGTCTTTGCTTTGATGATGGCATGCTTATGTGCTTCATACTTATCTCTGCTATTATCCAGCTTGTTTTTCCTGTCCTGCAGTGTTTCATTGTATCTTTCCATCTTGACCTTGATCCTCATTATTTTATCTATTAGTTCCTCTGTCAAGTGGACAGGTGGACCATCTGCTTCTAATTGGAAGTTACTGTGTAGAGCTTTGATGGCAGACTCTTCATCTTGATTTTCTATTTTCCCTTCCACCTTTCCTTCCAACGTTTCTAATATTTCTGCTTCTTCAGCCATTAAATCGTGTAGCCTCATGCTGATATCTCTCAGCTTATTATTACATCTTTTGAGGACTCCGCATTCAAACTGAATGTCTTTGTACCAGATGTCTACCAACAATGCAGTATTACTGTTGAGTACCTACTTACTGATAAGCAGTTGAGGATTTATCCTCTTTATTTCTCCCAAGATGCTTAGGACCCTTTCCAGTTTGTAAGACCTTTTCCCAGTCTGCATTTGCAATTTATCCACCTTGGTCCTGGAGTCATTCAGAATGCTCCACCTCTTCAAAGAAGCCTTCACTATTTCTACAGCATCATCCAATGTGGATGACATCTATTTCCTTATTACAGATGCCTCATGTTTCATGAGGTCTAACTTATTTACCTCTTCCTGAGAAATAGCAATCAATGGGACTGCATGTTCAGTTGTAGTATCATCAGGACTAGTCAGCCTCCTTATGTAGGCATGCAACTGAGCAATGTGCTCTTTGTGTTGCTTATTCTTCTCCTTCTCTTTTTTCACCTTTTAGATCAAAGAATCAATAATGTCTTTCCCCTCTTGACCCTCTTGGTCTTCATTGGCAAAACCTAGATCTACTATGCTAATTTGAAATTCATCTACAGTAATTTTACCTTTTTCTTTCTCCACCGCAGGTATGGCAATTTGTACGGTCCTTCTCCTGGTTGCTGGATCTCTCCTAATGGCTGATGTCATTCTGGCCTTCCTCCTAGGCTTCATTATATTCGTGGAGAACAAGGTGGAGACATCAAATTCCTGAATTTCAAGTTCTTCCTCTATATTTACTTCTTTTGCCAACCACGGAGGCACCTGATCATGTTTTTCCGCATCCTCATGATGTTCACCCATGTCTCCTGTTTCTATCAGCAGATGTGGTGGAGATGGTGATTTTCTCATTTCTTCTTCTTGATGCTTACTTTGTTGTTGATCCTACGGCACCTCCTCCTATTGAGGGATTTCCTTCTCCGGAGGAGCATCCTCTTGGTGTGGGGAATCTTATGGTGCATCTTTATGTTGATCATGATGATCATGATCTTTCTCCATCATTACTTCATCTGTTCTCAACTCTTCCCCTTGTTGAGGTTTATCATCCTCTTTTGGCTTTTCTGTTTCTTGTTGCATGCCCACCATACCGGATACTGTGAATTTTGCCTGAGGTGCTGGCATTTATTCTACAGCCATTACTTGTTCTGGGCCTGCACTATCAACTTCTTGTATTTTGGCAGTTGGATCCTCTATTGTTTCCTCCTTTTCATCAGCCTTCGTTTCTTGAACCTCTACTATAGCAGGTTCCACTGATATATCATGTGGACTTTGTTGTCCTAATTCTAGAGTATGGCCTTCTGATTCTGCCATCTCTATTTTTTCTGCTAGGTGCCCTTTGTCAGGTGATCCTGATGGATGTTTAGGACTTGCATCCTGTTTCCCTGTTAAGTCCACTACTGCAGGACTTGTCACCTCTATAATTAATGCTTCCAGCCCTACTTCTTGAGCTACCTGTTCTGGGCTCTTTTCTTTCTCTTCTTCCACTTGCTTCATCTCCTCAAATACAGTTTGAACTGGTGGAGGCTTGTGAGGGGTCATACTTATACCGGCAGCAAGTGTTTCCATCTTTTGTGCAGCCACATCCTGCACGACCTCATCATCAGACAAGTTTATTGTCTCGTCTAGCGAGACATGACCTTCTGTTTGTGTCTGATCAGTTTCTTTCATTTGTTCTTCTACAAGTTCAGTTTTGAACTTGACGATGGTAGGAAGTGGAACATTATGCTAAAGTTCCTTAGGTACTTCACTACCTGCCCCTTGTAATAGTGTAGGGGTTTGTTTTATTTCACCTCTCATAGAGGTTCTTTGTTTCTTAGGTGGGGTGGACACCAGCACCTGTGGAGCTTTTCTTTTCCTCCTTATTATCAATGGAGCCTCTTCTTCTTCAGGCTCTTCCTCCATGAGGATATCCTCTTCTCCAGGTTTTCTTGAGGATTGACCCTCTTCTAAGGTCTCAGTGATTCCAGCCTCTGCTGTCTTACTCTTCTTGGGCTTTTCTTTCTTTGGAGGGGATGCTGATTCTGATCCCAATCCTAATGCTGTTGCCTGCTCAGCTACAAATACTGCCCTTTCAATTATAACCCCTTTGGGTTCTTTATCCACCTTCTTGCGCCTTGGGGGTCTTTTGCTTTGTTGTTGTGGTGGAGGGATTCTATCTCCCTTGGTCTTCCTCTTCTCATTCAAGAAGTCGTCATATTCATCCCCAGGAATATCCTGTCCCTTCTTCTTGTTGTACACCGTAATGGCAACACCTTTCTTCTTCAATGCCTCCACCTACTCATCAACCCAAGCTTGAGTTAGTTGTATGGTCTTGGCAATGAATGGGTCCAAAGATATGTCTTCCTGCATGGTGAGGTCAGGTGCAGAGATGGTGTCATTATATATCTTCTTCTATTCATATTCATCTGCAATTATCCTGCCATCATCCTTCTTCAATTGTTGGGGAAGGGAGATGCAATCAAAGGTTCTAATTTGGTTCAGAGTTAACCTCTGATACCTTCTTCTTCTTGCCTCTGCCTCATCTTCGCAGTCAGCCCAAAAATCCTCTAGGTGCCTCTGATGAATAGGCTTTCCCATTATCTTCTGCATCCTGCCGTAAGGATCATATGGTCTCGTTAGTGGAAAAGGTTGCAGATTCATTTTATTTAGGGTGACCATCACCTTCTTTATATTATCTAAGTCAGGGCACATATAGCAGCCAATGCTGACTGGGAACAAAATTGGTGGCAGCTTCTTGGCATCCTTGTACATTTTTATCATTGTGGAGCCCTGCCAAATAAATTCCATTAGTATCACTGCATTAGTAGGATACCTTGGCAGCATCAAGGGATGTCCCTCAAAACCTTCAACCCTTATGTATGAAAAGGTTGCAAACTGTATGTACCAGGCCCCATGCCTATAAACTATCTCTTGAGCCTCCATGCTCAATCTCTTTGTTCTATCTTCTTCCATGGTCCTTACCAGATGCATGGAGAATGCATCATTGACCAGTTTGTAATCTTTGAGGTAATTGATTCTTTGTAGCTAGGGATGATGATCCCAGATATACACAGCATTTGTGCCTGTAAGCTTTCCATCTGTTACTAAGGCATCAAAAGTGCCTTTGTAAGCACAAGAATAAACAATGTATGATGACATATAGAATGCACAATTAGAACCTCCTAGGTTCATCAGCTACTCATGCAGAGCATCACTTATTATCTGGCCCCATAGTGGCTTGATATCTGAATATAGACACATCATTATTATTCCGTACATCCAATCCCTGAAACTACCAGCATCAGGCTGGCCTGTTACTCTATTCAGGAGTGCAATTATGTATTGGTATTCCTCACTGAAATCATTTTTGAATAGGTGCACAAGACATTTGGCTGCTGCAGGATATGTGCTATTCTCAGCCTGCCATTGGTACATGTTCTTTCTGGCTGATTTCTTGTTGGCTTCATACTCCTTTTCAGACTTCCTCAGGTCTACGCTCTTAACTTTACTACCTAGTGGCAATCTAAATGTTCGGGAGAGACCCTTGATGGAGAGGTCTGCATATATCCTCGCATGCTTCATCACTTGCCTTGTCTCAGGATTATAATTCTGAGCACACTCGATGACTAGCTCCGGAGATTCCAGAGTATGGAAAACTGGCAGCGTTCCACATTCCTGATACGAACACTACATCCAGCACAGGACTTTTGTCATTCCCATCATTCAGCCTAGCTGACCAGGCTTCCAAATTGGTGCTCCCCTGATGGGTATCTGTAATTGCTCCGTATTTAAACAGGACGCCCCTCTGAGACAAGAACATGGGCCTACTGAATTCCTCTTGACACTTAACTAACTGCTTGTCAGCCATGAGTACCTGCAATTAACCAAATCCCATCTCACAACAGGTATACACACATATGCATATTGCCATTAACTTCATAAATCACCATGCCAACTATATTTTTTCAACATTACTTAATCATATGGATGCATAAACCAGAACCTACATCGTCATACCTGAACAAAAATAACATGATGAGGGTTTCATTTACTTACCTAGTTATGTAGACCTTTTCTTTTATACCAGTAGACTATTAACAATGCTCTTAATTTAGCTGATGATCACTTACTTCCTTCTGTCTGTGAGCTCAAATCGTGCAACAATCGCTTGTATGCGGATATGGAAGCTGGTGCTCTGTAAAACAATTTTATCGCAAGGTAAATGTAAAAATGACGGTTGAATTACCTTTTAACCTTGCAATTAGGGCAACTCTGACAAATTAGATTGTATTCATTGATTATCTGTGTGAAAACGCAGGATCTCGCCAGGTGTTTCATTGAGTTCCAGGGTCGGCGGGAACCACCTACCATGTCTGCACGCATTAAATGATAATGGCGGCAACGAGAGCGGGGGGATATCCATATGACAGGATATCATGAAGGCAGGATGATATTCGCAAATATCAGGTCGAGTTTCAATGTCATCCTCCTCCGGCAAATTGGAATGGTTATCGTGACAAGATTCAGGTGACAAAAGCGCCTTTTGGTTATGTTTAGTACCTCAGGAGGATATTTCGATGTATCAGGTGATGTTTCAAATATGATGATGACGAGACAAACTTACATGCCTCTCTTTTAGAATATTGGAATGATGTCATCCTGATATTCGTTCTTTGTATCAGAAAGGCATCATGACGTCATCATCATATTATGTGGACATGATCATGTTTAGAAAATATCCTGTCAAAATGTAAATGTGATGATGATGTCATCGTCATGTTTGTTTCTTCATTTATCTGATTTGGATGATGTCATCAGGATATTGGCTTAGGGTGATATTTCGCGGCAGGAGGATATTAAGAAATATCAGGTTACATTTGGAAATATGATGCCCGCGATATATAAGACTGTTTGACGGGAAAGATGTATTACCATTTAAAGTTGACATCCGGATATCCAGACCGCATGACTTATTGGGTGATGTACCAAGATCAGGATGATCTTCGACAACATGTCTGAGGTTATAAAATATGATCCTCCTCTTGCGAATATTAGGTTTGACCAAAACTTTGACTGTTCATAACTTTCACATCCTAAGGAATATCAGGGTGATGTAAAAGGCAAACTTGCATGGAATTTAACACTTTTTCAAAATATGAGGTCACAGAAATGAAATGTGAATTTTGACAAACTGACCTCATGATGATGACTTACCTCATCCTGGTTCTACATGATGATGCACATGACTTGCTTTTACCAAACCGCCACAAAGCAGACAACACAAGCCAAGCCAAAAAGTTGGGTCTCTGTTTTGCCAAGTCAAAATGGGGCATGTTGTGTAACTACACAACAGGTAGTTGAAGTATATTTGAAAGTTGCTTCGTAAAGTGCTCCTAAATGCTGAAAAAGGAAGAGTTGGTTATTTTAACCACCTGGAACATATTTCATTGAAAAGACTTTCTAAACCTTCTTCAAAATCTGATGAAAGGTTTTGAAAAGCTCATCAGTTGCCGATTAAGATAGAAGCAAGGCATTTAGTTACAACTGTCTGAAAACCATGATAAATGGTTTCAATCGAAGTGTGAGTACTACAACTGCAATATATGCGCAAAATGGATTTATTGAAAAGAGTTTTAAATTTTTTTAAGAGAATGTAATTGTAGGCACGCCTTTCTCCATCTTTCTACCCATGGTCGACCATTTAATATAGACTGCCTCAAAGAGACATCATATCATGGTTTGCAATGATAGCATGATGTGAACAAAATGGACATATTTAAAAGGTGTTAAAACTTTTAAACAAATGCAATTGGTAGGTGAAAAGATAAATTCCACAACCTTTTCCAGCATCCTCTTGACCTATGCTCAGAGGAATATGAATATCATGGACTCCATCAAAGAGATGCCAGCTCATGGAATGCTATGATTGCAACATACACATAAAATGTTTCTGTTGAAAAGGTGTTACATAATTTCTAGTGAATGCATCTGGTAGGTATGAAACCAAAATCTTCAACCTTTGCCAATACTGTCAGCCCATGCCAAAATGAAGGACTCACAGTAGTATGACCATCCATCAACACATAAAGGTTACAGTATATTTATTAGATATTGTGTTTGTGACTACCCTGGAAGAAAAGTATGCAAAATGTGGGTACATAGACAAAGCATACAAACCATTTTACAGTCGGCCTCAAAGAAATGTGTCAAGTGAATGTAATTTTCTAGTGTAAAAATAGATTCTTTAACCTTTGCCAACTCCGTGTACATGCTAAAATGGAAATTTTGATACCAGACAATGCACATGAACCATTTGAAAACACGCCTCAAACAAATGTGGTCTTAGGAATCGCCATGATCACTGGATTATTGAAATGCCATGGATTGAAGGTGTGGAGGCATAGATGATGCAGATAAACTATTTGATAGCGTGTTTGAAAGAAATGTGGTCTTGTAGACTGCAAAGATTGCAGGATATGCACGCAAAAATTTGTTGAAAAGGCTTTAGAAATTTTCAAGCAAATGTAATCGGCAAGCTTAAAGCTTGATCACATCCTTCAACATTTTGAGTAGTTCCTAACACCTCCTCTAGTTCCAAAGTTGTTCCCAGCACCTTCTCATCAGCCAAAGACATTGTTCTTGACACTCTATTGGTGCTTGACAAGCTATAAAGAACCTATATATACAAATTTGTTCTTTGAAAGTGCTTCACATTTTGGATAGGGCATGGATGTCAATAAAAGTATAGTGGAAGGAAGTTTTTGTTGAAATGTTGTTGCAGCTGTCCAGGCAGATTTGTATGCAAAACACAAAGTTACTTGCTCTAATGAGCATACTAACCATCTTCCAATGGTAAATGATCTTTGTCAAGAACTTTGGAATTTAAGGCCAAGGACAGATCTAGGACTAAAATTTGGTGGCATTGGGACTTGTTTTGTGTTCAAACCTAAATGGGTTTCAGTTGTAGGAAACTATCTTCAGAGATTAAAAGGAATTGAAGGTTTATAGAAGCTCACTATACCAAATGTAAGTCATGATGAATTTACATCCATCGATGAAGTTCCAATCCCTATGGATATTCAGCCTCTCTTCTCGAATGATAATGAGATAGATTCAATTTTTAGGTTGGATCAACTTATTGATTTCAATACTCTCGTTCTCTCACACAATCCCATTCATTAGTTGGGAAAGTCATTGGCAAGGATTTCATCAATCTTGAAACCATCCCTGTCATATTATCGATTGCAAATAACTGGAACATTACTAAAGTGTTGTGTGGATTTGAAAGAGCTCCATCTTGCTCATAATTAACTAATGAATCTCCCACAGAATTGGAGTGAAATGGCAAACTTCAAATCCTCGACTTGGGACATAAATATCTTTGTCTATGGTTTGCAATTCAGTGCAAGTTATTGGTGTTCTACATGAATTGAAAAATCTCAATTTACATGAGAATTGTGTGTGTAAAGCCTGTTGTTTATTTTTCCCAGACTGGATGCTTGTTCCCAATAATCCCTACAAAGTAGCCATCATTGACCAATAGGATTCCCGGGCCAGGGGCCAACAGTATAGGAGATAGACTCTATAAATATCTCCTCTTCTTCTTTAGGCTTTGTAGAACCAAGGGGGGTATTCCCTACTCAACATCTACAAAATGCATCTATATATATGCTGGGATGTTGGCACAAAGTAGATAAATCCTCTATTAAGCAGACCAAAACTATGAGATAAGTGCAAAGGGGCTAGCTTTGGGCCTATATTCAATTGTAGATAGAGGATTTTGGATCCTAAAACTACTTCTAATGTCCTAAAAGGTTTGTTTATGAAGTTTGAGTTTGATTTGTATTTGGATGCAAAACTAGGACCTGGAGTGTAACCTCAATGCAAGGCTAGATTGGTGCCTATCCAGGGCTCGGAGTTAGTAGACATACACATGTGACTGGTCAGCATAAACATATACCAAAGACTGGGTATCAAGGGGATTTTATTATATCTCCTTTACAGATACCTCCCAAAATAGAGTGTTTAGTCATTCATACTTAAGGGAATCTCTGCTGCAACATATTTTCTCAATGATTAATCTGAAACTTTTAATGTATCCCTTGAACAAAGGTAGGAGATTAAACATTCAATATAGAAAACCCATATTCCTAAATCATAAATAACCCTTAGTTATTTAGACTCAAAAGAAAATATAGCCCCAACTTGGAGACAAATGATTAAACACATGCAATTAGTGCATTTCTCATATAAAACAACATGAAACCAATTAATTTATCATGAAACATACAACATGAGACTCATAAACTCACAGAACATCCAGGACAGGGCCACCAATTAAGTCATATTGTATCACAGAGCCAGAAGTTTGTCCAGTTTTCAACAACAAAAATGAGTAGCATAGCATGGCTTTTATACCATGACTGTGTACTCAACGAAATAATTACAAGGCAAGGTCAAAATTTCTCATCAGATACATAGCACTAGAAATGACACTCAAAATAATAAATGTAGTATGGGACAAAACATGGATAAGCAAGAGAAGGACGAGGAGCAGCTGAGCTCGAGCCCCACACCACCACCTAAGGATCTTCTTCTTCAGTCGGGTAGCTATCCAGTCAATCAGGCCATACCTCTGCAATTCCTATGCCATTAATGGCACACCAACCTGTAGGATGTAGCAATAGTCTGCATTTGAAGATTCCCACCAAGAAAGATGCATTAAGCCTGGGAAATCCCATGCTGATGAAAGTTTGAACTGTGACCATCGAAATCCTACCTATCGCTGCGATCTGTGGTGCCAAAATAGTCTGAAAAGTCAAGAACAAATAAAAACATGCCACGTAGGCACCCCATGCATCCATCGCTAACCATTTCAAAAATGCAAGATCAATACTCCCACATTCATCTTGCAATGCTTGCTTGACTATCATATAAACCAAGCCACGAGCAAACCTAGTGTCATGCACTTTTTCCCTGCACGACCATTGAACCACCTGCCATCAACCCATTGCCTTGACTCCCACCGATACCAAGACCCAATCGGCGAGACCATAACCCATCGGCAGGCCTGAAAACTCACCTGCCGATACATTTGTCATGCCGACGACCACCCCGCATATACCTTGTCCATTGGAGATCGGCGATGCCCAGGAAACATCTGCTGATGCCTAAAGTCACGCCGATGACCATGCTTGATCGGGGAGACCAACCTCATCAGCCAAACTCCAGCCTACCTCTCTGATCCCACAACTCTCGCTGACCGCTTTGTTGGCCAGACCCCTCCATTGGCCAAACGCCTTGCTACTTGCCCGACACGCATCGTCACCTTGACAGATACCTCCATCGGCGCAACCAACATGTCAGAGCAACATTTCCCCCCATGCTAATGAAGAATGTCATGTCAAAGACCACAAACCATCTCATCAGCTGTTAGAATAACCCCTAACTCAGTTGCCGATGAAGCATGTCACAGCGATGAAAGGAACAAACCACTGTGGACAACATAATCGCTGAAACAAAAACCAACTCACACCGATGGACCTAGAAATTTTATAGGGTTTGAATGAAAAACCCTGCAATCGTTTAAGCTTAAAACCCTAGACATAAATGATTACCAACACAGGCTCCGATTGGGGACGTGCAGGCACAAGACTGCAGTGAGGACCAGACTACTCCAGGGTAGACCAGACAAAACCCAAAACTTAAAACACGACCGACTATACAGGGCATGTACAAGATATTTACATTTAGTTTACAATGTGCACACAAGGTACTCATTTATGTGAAAAAAGCTTTAAGGAATTTACCATGAACTGGTAATTCCAGTAGTTCACCACCTAGGGCTTGGAGAAAATAAGAATCATCCCCATAGATATTGCTAATTTGATATGGGCTAGTCCATAAGGGCTCAAATTTACCATGTTTGCCCTTATCCTGATTCCTAGCATTCCACATAAGGACCAAGTCACCTATCTAAAACCTTCTCCCTGTAGCCCTTCTGTCAAACAAATATTTCACTTGTTGCATCTTGATGTGTTTTTTCTATGCCTCCCTTCTTATTTCATCAAGTGCGACCAGCTGATTTATTCTTTCAGTCATTGGGTCCCCAATCTCCTCACCGTTCCCTTGGATGAATTTATAAACTGGTAGGAGGTTATTCACAGGCAACCTAGCTGCTGCACCATATACTAATTCATAGGGTGACCTTCCTGTTGCTCTCTTCACTGTCACCCTGTCAGCCCATAACGCAAACTTCAATTTTGAGTCCCAAGACCTCTTGTTTTTATCTACCTTCCTTTTGATGATTTTTATGAGACTTTTGTTGCTTGACTCTGCTTGACCATTCCCCTGTGGATGATATGGTGATGTATGAGACAAATCCACTCCATATTTATTGCAAAAATCAACAAATTCACCAGACCTGAAGCACATAGCATTGTCTGTGACCAATTTGGCTGGTACTCCAAATCTAGTGATAATATTCTCTAGAATAAAGTCCATCACCACTTTTCTTGTAGCTTTTTTAGTTGGAATGGCCTCAATCCATTTGGTGAAATAATCAGTGGCAAGCAGAATCCAACTGTACCCTCTGCTTGATTTTTCTGAGATTTCCCCTATAAAATCAATTCCCCATTGCTGAAATGGAGCTTCCACAGTTATAGTCTTAAGGGGTAATGCACCTCCATATTTTAGCTTTCCTGAGAACCTTTGGCAAGGATCACATTTCCTTATCATTCTATGTGTATCTAAGAAAAGAGTTGGCCACCAGTAGCCAGCTCTGAGAACTTTGTGGGTTGTTGTATGGGCGGCATAATGTCCACCACATACTCCATTATGCATGTCATTGAGAATATCCTTAGCCTGATCCTCATTCACACATCTAAGTAATACACCATCATGATTTCTCCAATACAACTCTCTTTGAACAATGATGTATTTAATAGCTTGCAGCTTCAAAGTTCTCTTTTGGATATCACTCAGATTTGAAGGACAGTTTAAATTCTGCAGATAATGTACTATGTCCTTATACCACTTAGATTTTGACATATTTATAACGTCACTATGTACTTGTTGCAAGTATGAGGTGAGCCAGTGTTGTCATTGATGTCAACATACTCATACTGCATTGACAAGAAGGATTTGATGAGCTTTGTGCTGAGGATATTGAGAAAATTAGCCTCAGTCAGGAACAGTGAAGAACAGTAATGAGAAGAAGGTTTAATTACTGTATAGGATGAGAACCGGAGGATGCGGATTAAAGGGTTAGTAGATATGAGTCTTGAGATGCTACAGTTAAGATTTCAGAGGTCCGCATGAAGATCTGAAGGAGTTATGGCTGCCGGTATAGAACCGGGTCCGGCAAGTATCCGGAGGTGACAGAGGATCACAAAAAGGTCCGGTGAGATCCGGAATTGTATTATCATAATTTGCGGATTGGAAGGAGTGTTTGAGATGTCCTTGTGATGTGTCATCCTGATTTGTGTGTGATTTCGAGGTCCAGAAATACCTCTTGCATTATGACATTAGCGACAGACTGTGTTCTTGAAGTTCCGGATGAGGAAGACAAGAGATCCCAGTAAGCAGAGGAAGTGCGGATGTATCCGGACATTCAGACAGGCTTGTGAAGGTTCCTGGATCATGTTTAGGTTGTGTTGTTGGTCCGCATTGATGGTAGAGCCCGGAATTGAAGTTATTCTTCCGGATAAAGTTATTTCTCTGTTTAGCCGACCGGATGAGTTGTTCATCCTGCGAATGTTCTTGTGATGGCCGACCGGATGTGTTATTCATCTTGCGGATACTCCTATGGTTGTTTGCCGACTTAGATGCTTGTTCCTAAGTCGATGTCTTGTATAAATAATGATTTGTGAATTCATTTCAGTGTGTGTGGTATGTGGATGAGTATGATATAGAGAAGAAAGGTGCGAAAGGCAGAGCAGAGATTGTTGAGCTTAATTGGAACTGATCCGGACATGGTAGAGATGTCATTCTCCAGTTCAAGACTGTGATTTTTATCACTTTGTAGACAGTGTGTCTCCTTGTAGGCAGTGGGCCTCTTTGTGAGCAGTGTGCTCGGGCAGTGAGCCCTTATTGGCATGTGCCATTCATTTTTCTTTATTCTTCTAACAGAGAATAATTCTTGGGTTAATCACCCCGTGGTTTTTCCCTTAACCGGGTTTTCCACGTCAAAATCTTGGTGTTCAATGTGTTGATGCTTATCTGCTCTTATGTTTATGTATTATGCTTCCATGAATGATTATTTGATATGCTGCTAACTAACAACAGAGAATTAAGTGTTTGAAATAGAAGAAGTTCTATACAACTGATTCACCCCCCCCTCTCAGTTGTATGCCCTAGATCCAACAATTGGTATCAGAGCTAAGTTCCTCTGATAGGAGCTTAACCGCTTGAGGTGATCCAGGATGTCGTCTTACAAGAAGGATAGTCCGAAGTTCGATGGAACCAACTTCACTCTCTGGAAAGGTCGCATGAAGTGTCATTTGGAATGTATGGGAAAAGCATACTTGGCTATGATTTCAAAACCATATATACCCCCACAAGGTGGTCCGACAACTCCAGATGAAACCACAGAAGCTGAAAACAATCTGCGGACCAAGGAAGCTCTTCTAAGCGCATTGAATGACTCAGATCTCTCGAATGTCATTGACCTACCAACTGCATATGAGATCCTAACTAAACTGGAACTTCTGTATGAAGGAGATGAGTTTGTCAAAAGTGCAAGGTTGCAAAGTCTGAAAGGGAAATTTGAAAGATTGAAAATGAGAGATGATGAAAACATTACTACCTTTATGCCAAGAGTAAATGAGCTGGTATGTGGAATCAGAAATGCTGGTGGAACTCTAGATGAAAATGAGATTGTCTGCAAAATCCTAAGATCCCTTCCTGCTGCCTACAAAATCAAAGTTGCTGCCATTGATGAATTCAGAGCCCACACAACTGTCACAAGAGAACAACTGGCTGGCAAACTAGCTGCATTTGAAATGACCGAGTTTGGAGATGATCCACCCAAGACTGAGTCTGCTTTTAAAGCCAGTGCCTATGTGAAAGGCAAACAGAGATTTGATCCGGGTGAAAACTCATCAAGGAAAATGTCATGGTATGATCAAGCAAGAAGAGACATGGAAGAAGAAGAAGCAGAAACAGCTCAACTTGAAGCCCTCATTACAAAAAGACTGCCAAGAGGATCCGGTAAGTATGAAGGAAAACTACCCTTTAAGTGTTTCAACTGCAATAAGATTGGTCATTTTGCCTCAAGATGTCCGGAGAGATCTGCAAGATCTAATACTCACAGACAAAGGTTTCAAAAGAATTGCTATTATGTTCATGAAGAAGATGACAATGAAGGAGTAACAGATGATGAATCAGATCCAGGAAGCAAATCTAGAAATGAGTGGGTGTTTATAGCCATCAAGGAAGAAGATTCCTTGCTCTCTGAATCTGTCAATCACAAAGTTGTTGAAAAAGCCTTGGCTGCTCAAGTGGAAGAAAAGGATGATTGGGTTATTGACAGTGGATGTTCTCACCATATGACTGGTGACAAGAATAAGTTCTTAGACTTGGAAAGATATGAAGGAGGAATGGTAAAGTTTGGTGACAATTCTGCTGGCAGAATCAGAGGTAGGGGAACTATTTCCTTTGATGGTAAGAGCAAAATAGGAAATGTACTGTATGTTGAAGGATTGAAGCACAATCTTCTCAGTGTTGGTCAGTTAGTGGACAAAGGCTATGATCTCCGGTTCAAGAATGGAAAATGCAGAATCTTTACAAGCTCCGGAACTGAAATTGCATCCGGTACTCAGACAAGAGGTAACATCTTTCATCTGGTTGGTTCAAATAAAAGTTGTTTGTTTGTTCAAATTGATCAGAGTTGGTTATGGCATAGAAGAATGTGTCATGTAAATTTTGATAACATCATCAAAATAAGCAATACTCAGGCTGTGAGAGATCTTCCAAAGTTGATGAAACCTACAAACAGTGTGTGTAAAGAATGTCAGTTAGGCAAACAAAGCAGAGTCTCTTTTAAAAGCAAAGATCAGTCTTCTACCGGATTGTTGGAATTAGTACATACTGATCTATGTGGTCCGACAAGAATCAAGAGTCTGCAAGGTGATAGATATTTCATGTTGTTAATTGATGATCATTCCCGGATGATGTGGGTTACCTTTCTAAAAGAAAAATCAGAAGCTTTTGAGAAGTTCAAAATCTTCAAAGCTATGGTGGAGAATCAAACCGGATTGAAACTAAAGTGTCTAAGGTCTGATAGAGGTGGTGAATTTACATCTGGTGAATTCATTGACTTTTGTGAGAAACAGGGTATAAGGAGACAGTTGTCTGCTCCTAAGACTCCACAGCAGAATGGAGTAGTTGAGAGAAAGAACCGGACCATCCAGGAAGCTGCTAGGACAATGATGTTGGAAGCAAATGTTCCTCAAATGTTTTGGAAAGAAGCTATCAGCACTGCAGTCTACACTCTCAATCGAGTTCAAATCAGAAACAACACCGGTAAGACCCCCTATGAACTTTGGTTTGGCATCACTCCTACTGTGAAATATTTCAGAGTATTTGGTAGCAAGTGTTATATTAAAAGAGATGAAGATCTAGGAAAGTTTGATGCTAGAAGTGATGAAGGAATTTTCTTGGGCTACTCCACTCAAAGCAAAGCATACCGGTGTTACAATAAGAGATTGAGGAAGATGATAGAAAGCACCAATGTAAAGGTTGATGAAGGAATTGAGAAGCCTTCAAGATTTTATGAGTTTGATGAAGATGACCAAGATAGTGTTCAAGGACCTCAATCCTCTCCGGTGAAACAGAGTCAGCCTGATCCGGTAAATCAGGAAGAAGAGTTAGGTTTGAATGAGCCTGATCAAGAAATAGCAGTACTGGATACTCCCAAAATTCCAAGGTATGTAAGACTGAATCACTCTGAAGATCAGATCATAGGTGACAGAAGCAAAGGTGTACAAACTAGAAGGAATATTGCTCAAGATCAGAATGAATGTTGTCTGATTTCAAGGATTGAACCTAAAACAATAAATGAAGCCTGCAATGATGAAAACTGGACCAAAGCAATGGAAGATGAACTGATGCAAATTGAGAAAAATCATACTTGGGATCTTGTTCCCAGACCTAGAGACAGAAATGTAATTGGAACCAAGTGGGTCTTCCGGAACAAACTAAATGAAGCTGGTGAAGTTATCAGAAACAAAGCTAGATTGGTCTGCAAAGGCTACTCTCAAATAGAAGGAATTGACTTTGAAGAGACTTTTGCTCCGGTAGCAAGAATTGAAGCAGTCAGATTACTTCTTGCATTTGCTGCCTTCAAAGATTTCAAGGTATATCAGATGGATGTCAAGTCTGCCTTCCTAAATGGTGATCTGGAAGAAGAAGTCTACATTGAACAACCGGATGGATTTCAATTGTCTGATAATAATGATATGGTCTGCAAGTTGAAGAAAGCTTTGTATGGATTGAAGCAAGCCCCAAGAGCATGGTATGAAAGGTTGGATAAGCATCTTGTGCAGATTGGATTCAACAAAGGTACTGCTGACAGCAACTTATATTTCAAAATTGATCATGAAAACATTCTGATTGTTGAAGTGTTTGTGGATGATATCATTTTTGGAGGAAGAGATAGTATGTGTAAAACTTTTACAAATCAGATGAAAAGTGAGTTTGAAATGTCTATGCTTGGTGAAATGAATTTCTTCTTGGGTCTGCAAATTACTCAAACAAAAGAAGGGATCTTCATCTCTCAGACCAAATATGTGAAAGAATTGTTAAAAAAAATTTGGTATGGAAAACTCAAAGCCTATGAACACTCCTATGGCAACCGGATGTAAGTTAAGCAAAGATGATGATTCTCCAAAGGCAGATCAGACAAAGTATAGATCAATGATTGGTGGATTGTTGTATCTCACTCAAACTAGACCAGATATAATGCAAGCTGTTGGTCTTGTGGCAAGATTCCAGGCTGATCCTAGAGAATCTCATGTTATGGCAATCAAAAGAATTTTTAGATACTTGAAAGGGACAGTTGAGTATGGTCTATGGTATCCTAGAGATCCGGATTTCTCTCTTCATGCTTACACAGATGCAGATTGGGCAGGAGATGTGGATGACCGGAAGAGCACTAGTGGTGGAGCATTCTTTTTGGGGAAGAGATTGGTTTCTTGGCTAAGCAAGAAACAAGATGCAATATCTCTGTCTACAACTGAAGCAGAATACATTGCAGCAGCAGGTAGTTGTACTCAAATCTTATGGATGAAGCAGATGCTAAGAGACATCAAAGTTGAATATGAGGAGCCTATCACAATTTTCTGTGATAATTCAAGTGCAATTAATATTTCCAAGAATCCGGTATTGCATTCTAAGACTAAGCACATATCTATCAAATTTCACTTTTTAAGAGAACAAGTAAACAAGGAAGAAGTCAGATTGGAGTATGTTCCCTCCAAGGATCAGATTGCAGATATCTTTACAAAACCTCTTCCCAAAGACTCTTTTGAATATCTCCGGGAAAAGTTAGGGGTCATGGCCCCTCCGGTGATGAACTAAGATGCACTGATGTGCATCAGTCCGGTGGCTATCACAGTCATATCTTGTGATCCGGACTAATGGGGAGCTGCAACTAAGGGGGAGCAGCTGGTATGATTCTGATGCATGAGGATTGCAAGTATGAGCCCTTTGCCATTGATGTCAAAGGGGGAGAGAAGACATGTGAAAAACAAGTGGTTGATGATCAAAGGGGGAGCAGCAAAGGAAGACATGTGAAGAGTTGTTGTTGATAGGGGGAGCTGTGACAGAAAAGAGAAGTTCTTGTCTTGATGGTTTTTCACATCATATGTTGCCATCAATGACAAAGGGGGAGATTGTTGCAAGTATGAGGTGAGCCAGTGTTGTCATTGATGTCAACATACTCATACTGCATTGACAAGAAGGATTTGATGAGCTTTGTGCTGAGGATATTGAGAAAATTAGCCTCAGTCAGGAACAGTGAAGAACAGTAATGAGAAGAAGGTAAAATTACTGTATAGGATGAGAACCGGAGGATGCGGATTAAAGGGTTAGTAGATATGAGTCTTGAGATGCTACAGTTAAGATTTCAGAGGTCCGCATGAAGATCTGAAGGAGTTATGGCTGCCGGTATAGAACCGGGTCCGGCAAGTATCCGGAGGTGACAGAGGATCACAAAAAGGTCCGGTGAGATCCGGAATTGTATTATCATAATTTGCGGATTGGAAGGAGTGTTTGAGATGTCCTTGTGATGTGTCATCCTGATTTGTGTGTGATTTCGAGGTCCGGAAATACCTCTTGCATTATGACATTAGCGACAGACTGTGTTCTTGAAGTTCCGGATGAGGAAGACAAGAGATCCCAGTAAGCAGAGGAAGTGCGGATGTATCCGGACATTCAGACAGGCTTGTGAAGGTTCCTGGATCATGTTTAGGTTGTGTTGTTGGTCCGCATTGATGGTAGAGCCCGGAATTGAAGTTATTCTTCCGGATAAAGTTATTTCTCTGTTTAGCCGACCGGATGAGTTGTTCATCCTGCGAATGTTCTTGTGATGGCCGACCGGATGTGTTATTCATCTTGCGGATACTCCTATGGTTGTTTGCCGACTTAGATGCTTGTTCCTAAGTCGATGTCTTGTATAAATAATGATTTGTGAATTCATTTCAGTGTGTGTGGTATGTGGATGAGTATGATATAGCGAAGAAAGGTGCGAAAGGCAGAGCAGAGATTGTTGAGCTTAATTGGAACTGATCCGGACATGGTAGAGATGTCATTCTCCAGTTCAAGACTGTGATTTTTATCACTTTGTAGACAGTGTGTCTCCTTGTAGGCAGTGGGCCTCTTTGTGAGCAGTGTGCTCGGGCAGTGAGCCCTTATTGGCATGTGCCATTCATTTTTCTTTATTCTTCTAACAGAGAATAATTCTTGGGTTAATCACCCCGTGGTTTTTCCCTTAACCGGGTTTTCCACGTCAAAATCTTGGTGTTCAATGTGTTGATGCTTATCTGCTCTTATGTTTATGTATTATGCTTCCATGAATGATTATTTGATATGCTGCTAACTAACAACAGAGAATTAAGTGTTTGAAATAGAAGAAGTTCTATACAACTGATTCACCCCCCCTCTCAGTTGTATGCCCTAGATCCAACAGTACTGCATTCACTTGGCATGCCTCTAGGTTTGACTGTGTCATTAGCTTTACTAGACCTTGTCCTCTTACCAATTTCGTGATCTGTATTTCAATGTTGAACTCCTGCAATTTATTTATCCATCTGCATCTTCTTCCATTTACCTCCTGCTGAGTGAAGATGTCTTTGACTGCTGCATGAGGCACATATGCAACTATTTGAGATCCCACCAAATATGGTCTGAAGCTCTTCACTTCTCTAACCAATGCATATGCCTATTTCTCCATTATATCATACTTGAATTCAGTAGCCTGCAATGACCTACTGAAGAAAGTAATAGGTTGTTCAAACCCTTCTTCAATCTTCTGCAATAAGCACGCAGCAACAATGTGGAAAGAAGCAAATGAAAATAATTGAAATGGCTTAGAAAAATCAGGAGATTTTAATACAGGGGCCATCTTTATTGCCTCCTTTATGTCTTGAAATGATTTGGTTGCATCATCTTCCCATTTGACAGTTGCACCCTGTGTATGAGGAAAAATCGATTTAATCTAAAGTAATAAAACCAAAAACCAATCACATAAAGTGACCCAATCTAAGTAAAAACCATTATCATAAAATCAAAGTAAAAATGAAAGCTCTTACCAAAACTTGTATTGTTCCCTTTTGGAGAAGTGTGGATTGCTCAATCAAGTTGTGAAACCATAGCTGCAACAAGCAAGTAGTGTGCTCAATGTGCTCAAAGATCAATGTTAAGAGATCGTAAGGTTGCTCAATCGACGCGTTTTGTATGCTCAAAGCTCTGTTAAGTATGCCTGAGAATACGATCGAAGAGAGAGGTAATGAAGGAGATGAGGGGGGTTTATATAAATTTCAAAGAAGATCGATCAACAGTCCAGATAATTTAGAAGAATCAACGGAGGAGAACAGTTGAGGAACGTGCAACGAATGAGAAGAAGACATGTGTCTTGCCTTCTTTTGCATGAGAGGAGTTATCAAGAATAGAAAAATGAGTTAAAGCAATTAACAGAATATAACAATCAGTTAAGTGATTTAAAACAAGAAGAAGAGATTTGCATGAGAAAAAGAAGATATTTTGCTTTATTAAATATAGAAAGCTTGAATTATATTAGAGATAACTCAAATTTAGAAGAAAAAGCAACTTAAATAAATATTTGATTTATTTAAATTTAGAGCAGATATTTTGGAAGAAATAATTAAATAATTGGAATTATTTAATTTAGAAGATTTGAAAGCAAATTAAATAAATAAATTTATTTAATTGTTGTGCATGATTTTGGAAAAACAGAAGATTCTAAATAAAATATTTGATTTTATTTATTTTTAGAGGATTGAGATAATTTAAATAAATTTGCATGATTTATTTAAATTTAAAAGAACAATTGATTTAATTAAATAATGTAAATTATTTAATTGTAGATAAGATAGAATTGTGATGAATTAATTAAATAATTGGATTTATTTAATTAACGTAGACTTGAATTTTGAAAAAGGATAATGATTTGATTAAATAATTAAAATTATTTAATGTTGGAAGAATAACAGAGGAATTTAATTTAATTAATTAAATAAAGAGAATTTATTTAATTAATGTCACAATTTTGGAGATTTAGAAGAATTTGATGATTTTAATTAAATAATTAGATTATTTAATTAATGTGTGAAATGCAGGGGATTAGGAAGAAATGACGAAATGTAAGTGATGGAAGACCTGGTCATTTTAGGGTGTCTACATTTTGCCCCTCTTTGATGCAATGCAGTTTGTAGTGTTGCGTCAAAGAAAATGATTGTTGAAGACATGATACAATTTTTTTGATGCCCCAGTGCAGGTGGTGTAGGGTGCCCCCCTCGAGAGGAAAGACATGGAAGCGATAGAAGAACTGTGTTGACACTCGACTAGAAGATTTTGTTGGAGACAGATAAGGTTGGGTTGATGATAGATAGAAGAAAGTGGACATAGAAGAGAACATAAGAGAAAGACTGTTGATTGATCTTTGCTGGAAAACTATATAAGGCCATGGAAAAATGGATGGTGTAAATGGATGAGGTTGTTGCAATGGTTTCACATTTGTATATAAAGAGCAATCCTTATTTTGATATAGCACATGGATAATTTGCCACCAAGGTATAAAAGACCAAGGTGCAGTAATATTCGAGTGCGTGGACGTTGACTCTACAAGCAAGCGGTTTGAACTTAGACCCTTTTAGACATAATATAACCTTGTTGGAACATGTGAATAAGCCATAGTCTTGAACATAAAATAAACTTCAATACATGTAAATGCAAGAAGAATATTAATATGTAAGATGCTAGGTCGTAACACACACAAGATAAATAGAATGCTAAGAAATATACTAAAGATCATTCCTCAAACACGGCACACAGAAAGCAATGACTATTCCCCCAATCCGTACTGCATCGCAACATACCAAGATTATAGATAAATTGAGGTAGTCTTGAGTAGGTAATGGATAAAGGAACAAAAGATAAACCATGACACAAATTGACTAACTTACAAAGTAAACATACAGCCAACATATTCTCTTGCCAAAGAGGTTTCTCAGGATAGATTGGATAGGAAAGATAACAGCCTTATCGTAGGAACTCTATGTCCGTTAAAGGGTGTTATCTACCTAAAAAGATAATATCTTGCTGCAGGAAATACCACTTGTCGCAGGAGACGCCTGTGTTGGTCTCGATCATGGAACACTTCGCAGAAGACAAGCCTATGGATCTAGGGATTTGGTTAAGCGGGACTTAGCTGATGTTGGCAATCGGAATGCAAGACAGTAGATGACTCTGGAAGGAGGTTGCTTTGCTTCAGGTTTGTTAAGGACTTTTGCTTAGAAAGGATGTGCTAGCTTGCTGCTTGAGTTAGTCAAGTCAAGGCGAATGGATTTTGATAACGGAAGACTAGAAAGATGAAGTGCAACTGGATTGAGATGGGTGGAGAATGATGGATTGTGTGTGCCTGAGTACTGGATACATCCTTTGTATTCCAAACTACCTACAGACCCTGTATCCACGAGATCAAGGCACACAACGATGAAAGATGAACATGATAAATATGTAGTTCTGGATAGAGTGATGAGATGGGTCAAGGTGAAAGGAGGAGATCTTATGTACCTGAGTGCTGGAAACTTCCTTCGTATTCTAGACTGCCTACATACCCATATCCATGGGATCAAGGTACCTTAAGATTGAGAAGAGATAATATGCAGTTCTGGTTGGTGTGATGATGTGGGAAAAGTGTGGAGAAGAGGGGATCTTATGTACCTAAGTACTAGATACTTCCTTTGTAGTCCAGACTGCCTACATACCCATATCCATGGGATCAAGGTACTTTAAGATTGAGAAGAGATAATATGTAGTTCTGGTTGGTGTGATGATGTGGGAAAAGTGCGGAGAAGATAACATCCTTATCATAGGAGCGATGCGTCCGTTAAAGGGTGTTACCTGTGAACAATGAGAAAGAGATTGAAGTACGCGCTACGAACCATGAACACAGAATCTCCCCTAGACCTAAGTTAAGGAAAGAGTTGCCCCCATTCTGGTAGAGGAAACTATATGGGTGACTGCCGAAGAAGACACTGAGAGCTTTGACCTAGGACAAGACAGTATTAACTGTAGACACAGATCAAGATGTGGGATGACGATGAGGGACATTGACAAATTTCCAAGCTATACTAGATAGGGAGATGGAAATGCAAACAAGGTCAATGGTTTTATTATGGATGAATGAAAAGTGCGCTGCGAACTGGACAAGGAGTGGATAGGACTCGATGGACGATGGATGCTGACTCTACACATAGCGCCTGTTTGCCAGGTTTTCACTATGGTACTTATCCAAGGAGCCTGTTTGCCAGGTTTTCACCAGAGGACGGATTTTTTTGGATTTTGTGTTTTTTTTTTTTGTTTTTTTGTTTTTTGTTTTTTTTGGAATACTCTGAGGATCAGGCATAGAACTTCTTGAGATGGACATTGTTAAGTGGCTCATCTAGAGGAATGCCGTCAGGTGTAGCTAAAGTATAAGCTCTTGATCCATATGCTGATGTGACAATGAAGGGACCTAACTAGTTAGGCTCAAACTTACCCTTCTTCTCTCGATCTGCTTGATTTCTCTGATTCTCCTTAAGTACAAGATCACCGACTTGAAACCATCTTTCTTTGATCTTTTTGTTGTAATTATGCCGGAGGTGGTTTTGATAGACATGGAGATGATTAAGTGCGGCAAGGCACCTCTCATCCAGTAGTTCAAGCTCAGCTAATCTGGAAGTGCGATACTCGTCTCTGCTGATCAGGTCCTGCATGGATACTCTAAGGGATGGGATCTCGACCTCTATAGGTAGGATGGCTTCAGAGCCAAAGACCAAGGCATAGGGTGTGGCACCCGTTGGTGTTCTGATACTAGCGCGGTAGGCCCATAGGGCAGGATTGAGTTGCAAGTGCCAATCACAACCAGCTTCATTGACTATTTTCTTGAGGATCTTGAGAATGGTTTCATTGGAAGCCTTAGCTTGGCCGTTACTCTGTGGATAGTAGGGAGTGGAAAAGTGATGTTGGATATTGTATCATGTGCACAAGGCACAGACATCTTGATTCTTGAATGGTCTCCCATTATCAGTGACAATGGCTTGGGGAATACCATACCGGCATATGAGGTAGTTTAGGATAAAATTGGCTATTTGCTTACTGGTAATATAGGTCATAGGAATGGCTTCCACCCACTTCATGAAATACTCAGTGGCGGTAATGATAAACTTGTGGCCATTGGAGGAGGAAGGGTGGATTTTTCCTACGAGGTCGAGACCCCATTGAGAAAAAGGCCATGGAGTTGTCACAGGTTGTAATTCATGAGCTGGTGCATGAATCAGGTCTCCATGCTGCTGACATTGTAGACACTTCTTAGCAAACTGTGCAGCATCTTGCTCTATTGTAGGCCAGTAGTAACCTGTTCTAAGTATCTTCTTAGCAAGATTAGGACCGGTAGAATGTGCACCACAGACACCTTCGTGTATGTCTCGTAGGGTAGCTTCAACTTCTTCCGCATTGAGACATCGTAAGAGGATACCATTGAGACTCCGGCGATATAGTGTATCACCCAGAATGATGTAACGAGAGGATCGATGGATAAAGGTTTTGCGTTGGGTGGATGATAGGTCAGGGGGAAGGTATTGTGTTTGAGGTATTCATAGATATCATCATACCATGGGGAATTGGGACCAACAAGTTCACAGATGATTTCAGTAACAGGAACATCGATGGCTGGTATCAACAATTACTCGATCAAGAATTCACACTTCTGTGCATTAGCAAGCATGTCGATCAGTGACCCTACAGAAACCATAGAATCTACAGCTTTATTATGCTCTCTTAGAATTTGCTCAAATGTGATGCTAGAAAAGTGTGGTTTGTAGGCATCCACTAGTTGCTTGTAGGGGACCAACTTTTTGTCCTTTGTTTGGTACTCATCCGTGACTTGGCGAATGACTAGCTGTGAGTCTCCATATACTTGTAATTCTATGATGTCCCATTGAACTGCTATATTGAGACCTATAAGGAGTGCTTCATACTCGGCTATATTGTTGGTGCAAGGGAATGCAAGCCGATATGATTTTGGAATATAGTCATTTTGAGGTGTAACAAATAAGATGCCGGCTCCTGATCCATGTTGTGTGTAAGAACCATCAAAGTATAACTTCCACATTATGGAGTTGGAAAGAGTGAAGAGATTTTCATCAGGAAAGTCAACTACCATAGGATGTGTTTCTTTCATAGGTGCTTCTGCTAGTTGATCCGCAAGGGCTTGTCCTTTGATTGCTTTACGATCCATGTACTCAATGTCAAACTCACTAAGGATCATGACCCACTTAGCTAGTCTGCCTGTGAGAGCTGCTTTTGCTAGTAGATATTTCAAGGGATCAATCTTAGCTATAAGAATTGTGTGTTGGTTCAACATGTAATGTCGCAACTTTTGGGAGGCAAACACTACTGCTAAACAAGCCCTTTCCATTGGTGAATAATTGAGCTCATATCCCACCAAGGTTCTACTAATGTAATAGATTGCATGCTCCTTTCCTGTGTCATCATTTTGTGCTAGCAGGGCCCCTAAGGCCGAATTTGTGGTAGAGATATATAATATCAAAGGTTTGTCTGTGACTGGTGGAACCAATACAGGAGGTGTAGCTAGATACTCTTTAAGTTGATCAAACGCTGCCTGACACTTGTTATCCCATCGGAATGAGACATCCTTTTGGAGCGAGTGTTGAAATGGTTTACATTTATCTGCTAGCTGTGATATGAAACGTCGTATGGACTACAACCTTCCTTGAAGGCTCCTTAGTGCTTTAAGGTTCTTGGGTGGAGGCATCTCCACTATAGCTTTTACTTTCACTGGATCGACTTCGATGCCTCTATGAGATACAATGTATCCCAATAGCTTCCCTGATGTTACACCGAATACACACTTCTTTGGATTGAGTCTTACTTGGTATTTTTCAAGCCTGTCAAAGATCTGTCCTAGAACCTGTATGTGATCCGCCCTAGAAGATTTAGCCAGTATATCATCAGCGTAGTCTTCCATGATGTGATGAAAGAGATCATGGAAGATCACTATCATTGCTCTCTGATAGGTTGCTCCTACATTCTTCAGACCAAATGGCATGACAGACCAACAATAGTTGCCCCAAGGACAAGTAAAGGTTGTTTTATGTTGGTCTTATTCTGCTATCCTTATCTGATTGTAGCTAGAGAATCCGTCCATGAGAGAAAGCATCTCATGACCTGCTGTCAAGTCCACTATAATGTCAATGTTTGGTAGTGGAAAGTCATCTTTGGGACATGCCTTGTTGAGATCTCTGAAATCATTACACATGCGGATGCGCCCATTGGGTTTAGACATAGGTACAATGTTTGAGACCCAATCTAAATAGTCGATTGGTCATATAAACTTGGCATCTAACAGTTTTTGTATTTCCACTTTTACCAAGAGAGCGATCTGTGGGTGCATCTTTCTCAACTTTTGCTTGACTGGTTTCACCTTGGGATCAACTGTGAGATAATGAACTATTAGCTTAGGGTCTACCCCTGGCATATCTGCATAGGTCCATGCAAAGTTGATGGTTCGTTGCAAGAAGAAGTTGTTAAGGTTTCTGTGCTCTGTTTTAGATAATGATGCTGCTAGGAATGTGGTTTTGGGATTTTGCTCTGTACCCAGGTTTATCTCTGAAGAATCTTCCACTAGGAGAGTTGATTTCTCTTGATACTTAGATGGTAGGGGAAAGTCAAATCCTCCATCCTCAGGTGCCACAGTTGGGTTTTCACCTTTGGATACGTCCTTTGTTTTTACTATTTTGTGATCAGGAGGTGCCACAGTGTGGTTTTCACCTAGAGATCTTTCTTTATTTGTACTTTTGTGACTGGAGGATTTGGCATTCTCACCAAAATAAGCTGTTGGCTCTAGTTCCATTACAAAACCTGCTTTATGATCGCCAAGAGGGATACCTTCCCGAAGTCCCATAAACTCAGCTAAAGGTTCATCATTCTGAAATACATCTATAACGGGGGACCCTTGTTGGTCCCAATCGATAAGTTCAGGGTAGACAAGTGTGACATTCTGGGTGTTTGTGGTGGAGGTTAAGGATACAGAGGATAGTGTAAAAATGGAGGATTCTACGAAGAGGTTGGTCATGTGGAGGGAAGAGTCATCGATGATATCCTCTATAGACGTCGAATCGGCGGGAAAAGTGTCGACTACCTCGTCGAGGATATACTCGATGTCCAAGGCGTGTGGTACCTTCTTACCAAATCCTAATCCCTTTTTGTCTAGCTTCTTTGTCACAATAATGGGTTCCATAGTTCCTTGATTCTATTTCCCAAGGACACCTTTGCCTTTATAGCCCATATTTTTTACTATTCTTAAGCCATTGCCTTATTGCTTGACTGGTATTGTGACTGGTTCTTTCTCCTTATAGAGCCAAGAAGAAATATCCTCAATAGTTTCCTCTTCCAATAACTGTCCATGTTGGAATTGGGTTAGGAATGTTGGGGGAGGAATAGCTGCTTTTTTGGTTACTTTGGCAATGGGTGGTTGGCCGTAAGATTTTGGAGATAAAGGCATCCGCCCTACACAACAAGATTCTGAGATATCATAAGTGCCAAAGCCTATATCCTAGATGTGAGCTATGATTTTGGGGAGGGGTGTAGATTCACTTGTAGAGGCTTGTGTCAGAGTTTCAGGATCAACATATAGTGGGGATTCAAGGGCTTTGTCATTTTTAGGCACTTGGTTGCAATTCTTATAGCTTCCTTGCAAGACACGGTAGAATTCAAAAGGATTAGGATCTCCTGGGATGGTGATCTCCATACCATTGTATGGGAACTTTAGAGACTGATGGTACATGGAGGGTATAGCTTTCATTGCATGGATCCATGGGTGGCCTAGGATAATGTTGTAAGGCAGCTCAATATCAAGGACTTGGCACCTAGTTTCAAGCATGACAGGGCCCAGTTGTATAGGCAAGTGAATAACACCTTCTGAATGGTGTTCTGCATCATCATACCCCTTGATTGTAATACTATGATCAGTGTTTACATGATCCTCAGAGTATCCCAATTGCTTAAGTAACTTTAACGAACAGATGTTGAGACTAGCACCACCATCTATGAGGATGCATTTGATTTTGCGCTTATGGATGAGAACTTCGATATGAAGGGCATCATTGTGACAAGGATCATGGGATGGGAGATCTTTCTTAGAGAAGACCACATTATAGGGTGAAGCAATGTTACCTACTATAGCTTGGAAATCTGCGACCACTATGTTGTTAGGAACAGAAGACTCTTGGAGGGCTTTTTCTAGCACTACTCTATGTGTAGGTGATGACCATAGAAGGTCCAAAATAGAGATCTGTGCTGGTGTTCTCCCTAGATGTTTGACAAGACTATAATCAGATTGAACCGGAAGCCTAGGTGTAGGAGCACGAATGGTGACATGACCACGACGAGTAGTAATAGCACAATCTATAGATTTGCCTTTGATTGTGAGGGTAGACACTCGACTCTCTTCAAAATGACCTACAATGGAATCAAAGGAAGTGGACGCATGATTGATACCTTTACCTCTATCTTGAGGAGGAGGTGGACCATGATGAGGGAATGGTTCCTTGTACATATCAAGATCTTTGTTTGTGTGTTGCGCTGGTGGGTCATCTTCAAAAGTGTTTTGATTACCGTCGATGAGGTTTTGAATGAGGTGCTTAAGTTTCATGCAAGATGCAGTTCGATGCCCTTTGCTCCTATGGAACTCACAATATTCATTGTCTTTGTAACGTGTAGTTTTGAAAATAGGCTCGCCATATGGGGGAGCATCAGGTAAAGTGATGAGCCCTTCCTGCAAAGCTTATTGTAAGACTGATTCGTTGGGCACTCCCAAGGGAGTGAATTGAGGTTGCGGAGGGTAATCTTGTTGAGGCCGCTCTTGTTGTTGTTGCTATTGGTTTTGATAAGGTTGCCTTTGTTGTTGTTGTTGTTGAGGTGGAGCTTGACTTGGTTTGGAGAGCTACAGTAGTGTTTGCAATGTTTGGACATGTTTAGTATCGACCACCCCATCATTGACCACGTTTTTATTTTTGTTCCAATATTTGGGTTTATCATTCGATTGTTGATGAGGAGCATTATCTTTCATTTCTTTAAAGATTTTGACCACACCATTAGCAATGAGGGCCTTTTCAATGTTGATACCCTTGTATGTGATTTCATCGAAGATTGTAGCACTAAGAATTTGCAAATGGAAACCTAACTCTTGGTTGAGGTTCTGCACAAATATGCTAACAAGCTGTTTCTCTGGAATCTTGAAAGGGAATTTGCTAGCCATTTGTCTCCATCGTTGAAGGACAGAAATGAAAGTTTCACCATTTTTCTATTTATTGTTGCATAGATCGGTCATGGAAATCTCATGCTTTGCGTTATAAGAAAAGTGGGTGGCAAACTTCTCTGCTAGCTCGTTGAAAGACTTGATACCCATGGGTAAGTGTGAGAACCATTCTATTGCTTGACCTCCAAGACTGTGAGGAAAGAGATGCATAAGATATGTGTTGTTATGTGAGACCTCAAAGCAAGCAAGATAGAATTCCCTAAGATGGTCTTTTGGGTCACCTTTTCCTTTGTATTTATTGAACTTGGGAATAGTGAAATTTTGAGGAAAAGGGATCATTGGTAATGACCGATCAAACGGATAAGGACACACTTCCTCTAAAGAGAAGTCTTCTTGGTGTGGCCAAATGTAAGATCAGATAGCTACTGTTGAACTTCTACGATCCTTAGCTCCATAGTCGTGGGAGGGGTTGGTAACATCTCCTGTTGTCCAAAAAGTGGTTGGTGTTGCCCATACGGAAGATTATAATGTAAGCCATGCACGCTGGTGTTATAAGGGTCGTAAGATTGATTGGGATCATATTAGTTGTACGATTGGTTCAGATTGGGTTGGAATTGGAGGTTTTGATTTGGCAGAGGTGGACGTGGCACTAGGTAAGAATGTTGGCTTTGTGATGGTTGAAGAAAAGAATTGGGTGGAGGAAAGCTAAAGTGCATTTGATTAGGTTGCGATGGTGGCACATAGCTTTGGGAAACTTGATGTTGGGCATGTTGAGAGTGGCTAGGCAATGTGTGAAAGAAGTTGAGCAAGGATGAATGTTGTGGAGGAGGGACATAGGTAGATGTGATTTGCGATGGTTGGGGTTGATTAAGGATGAGAGTAGAAGAATGTTGTGGTTGGGGTTGCATGACTCTAATTGGTTGAGAGACATGAAGGTGTGATGATATAGGAGGTGGCCTTTGTTGAGACCCTTGTTGCATGGCTACGTAATTGTTCCCCAGATTGTAATTTGGTGGGAAACCTACGCATGATGGAGTAACCAAGATTCCACTTGCAACCGGTGTGGACACTTTAGGAGGTGGTTGCATATTTGATCGAGCTAAGGTGGCTTGCTTAGCTAACTCTGCTTGACGTTGGAGAGTTTCTTGTTGGTTTTTATAGATCTCCATAGGAGTCAGAAGCGGTGATATGGGTCTCTCCCCTGATGGATTTTGAAAAAGGGGATTCCTATACTGCGAGCCTTGTGTAGGTAAGGGCGTAGTCACTATTGACATGGTTTGCACCACTTGTATGGTATCTTGGGCATTGTTGTTCTCCTTGAGAGTGGATAAATCAAAATCTTGAGGTAACTTGGCACCTTGCTCTGTAAGCAAGTGAAAGAAATGATCTTGGTTCTCAGTAAGGATTTTGTCAAAGGCGGCCATGACTCTAGGCTCAAGATCTTGCCCATCTACTTGAGAGGATTGACCTATTTCAAAGTGTCGCTCTTCTTGAGATGGGACTAAATCTACAGTATAACCTTGAGGGACAAAATCCTGAGGCAAGCCCATGGTGTATTGGGAAATGCTTTCCAAAGGAACCCTACCTTCTTGAGGTGGGTTTTGCTCAATAGTATATCCTTGTGGCACAAAATCCAGAGGCAAGCCGATGGTATATTGAGGTGTTCTTACCAAAGGGACCCTACCCTCTTGAGGATTACTTGGTTGGTCAATGTGCGGCATGTTCGGAGAGCTGATTGGTTTTGCTATAGGTGTACTAGGAGTAACCTTGGGAGTAATGTTGAGACGACCTAATTGTGGTGTGCGAGGAGGCGACTTGCACTTCTTAGGGACAACTTGCTTGGACTTCCTAGTTTGCTGGAGCGTAGTGGTTACCATGGAATACACTAGGACAAGTAAGGTAATGCTGGGTTTCTGTGAGATGCTTTGAGAAACAGACAAACTCTAATGCACAAAGTACTGGACCAAAAGCGCTATACTGTTTGACCAGAGGCACAGGACTGTGCAACCAAAAGTGTGCTACTGTGATGCCAAAGGCGACGGACTGAGCTACTAGAAGCGAGTTACTGTTATGCCAAAGGTGAGCTACTATTATACCAAGGGCGCTAAAGTAGAGTTTTGCCAGAGGTGAGTTACTGCTATGCCAAAGGCGATCTATTGTACTACCAAAGGTGAGCTACTGTAATACCAGAGGCGCTGAAGTAGTGTCTGATGTTTCAAAAAGGCAAAATTTTGATGGATTGTTTTTGTTTTTGATTGGATTTGTTGGAAAGAGAAAACACAACAAACAATTTTGGCACAAACAAGGGACTGACACAACAGATAGTGTATGTTCGAGGCTCCAAACAAGCCTAATGTTTCCATAGGTATAAGACAATTGCAATCAATAACAAGCACTTTTTATCCCTAGAGACAAGGTTTCATTACAGTAGATTAGCTCACAGCTTAATACTCTGTCGATAAAAATATCATTCCATAAAGGTGTCGAATATTTAGTATCTTTGCGAGAGACGATAGGTAGGGATATCTCACCCTCCCCTTGGAAAGCTCAAGTAGGTCACAAGAGCTTTATGTCCAAGGGAATACTATCTCTTCTCAAGGGAGCCAATGGTGAGTATCTTAAGGGCTTAAATTGATTCCCCTTGCACTGATGATTACCGCAATGTTCGGAGGTAGGTCGGGTAGTCTCTATCTAAAATGGTTCTTAGTGACTTTGAGGGACCAACGCCTTATGAGCAATACGACAAGCTACTAAAAGCGTTAACCAATCCTACTAAGACTATCAAACACTTCGCTCAATGTGAAAATCATTTCCACAAAGAGCTAGTACACCTCTTTTCAGTTTGGCACCACAAGGTAAGGCTGACGTCGGTTAGGACTTGGCTTTCGCCTTATCCCTCTTATATAGCGGTTCAAAGGAAAACTCCACTTAGGGTCATCCTTTTGGATGAAGCACAATCCAAAAGTAGGCCCTTCTAAAGGAAGTACAGAAAAGTAAGAGCAAGCACGTCAAACAAAGGTTCAATTGTCCCGTTATAAGAAAAATAAGGTGCAACTAAACTAGGCACACACATGTTTGTAGTTGTCAATTGTCCCTTATAAAAATGAAGTGTTTGGCATTCATGTCCATTGTCCCTTAGAAAATTGAGGTGTTTGTGCATACATGTCCATTGTCCCTTAAGAAAAGCAGTATGTTCCTAAGACTTAGATTGCAAGAAAAATGATTTGTTCAATTATCCCTTTAAGCATGCAATGTGTTTCTAAGACTTAGTGAGATAAATCAAGAGGTCTTCAATGCTCGTCCTGCATGAACATGTTAAAACACCTATTTGCTCTGTGTGAGTAATAAGAAGCTGCAACAAGTGAGTTAGTTCCACCAAAAATTCACAAGTTAGTAAAAATAAATCAACTTTGACCAAAAGCGCTGCACTGTCTTACCGGAGGTGACTTACTGTATTTCCAAAAGCATTGTAACAAAGATCGGAAGCATTGGAGAATATTACTAGAAGTGCTGAAAAATAACCAAAGGTGTTGTACTGTGTTTTCGAAGGCACTGTGATGAAGACCAGAAGTGCAACACAATAATACCAGGCGCGCTAAAAAGTATCCAGAAGCATGGAGCTGTGTTACCAAAAGTGTGATACTATATAGCCAAAAGCACTGCGCTGTCTCAGATTACAAAAAGGTTAGCTTTTGTCAAAATAACTAGATCCAAAATAAGATTCCATGATTGATTGACTGTTCTGAGAAGTAGTAGCTAAGAGATCTGTGTCCTGAAATCCAGAAAACTCAAAAGCTATAACAACACAAAAGATTAACACAAAAATTGAAGATACTCCTAAATAAGTCAGCTTAGGAAGTACAAAAAGTAGGTTTGACAGACAGATACAACAGCTTGTCAGACAAATTAATAAGATAGATAATGTGAAAATCCTGCAAGACACTGAACAAAGTCAGAAACCTAATTTAGCCAAAAGTGCTACACGATACTGCCGGACGCGCCGTTCTGCTATGCCAATAGCATCTCTCTATTTTACCAGAAGTGTTGCAGTGCCCCCAAGGGCGCTGAACTGTGCCTCCAATAGCACTCTTATGTGCTAAGGATATTGAGAAAATTAGCCCCATTAGAAATAAAGAAGAACAGTGAAGACAGTGAAGTTCTATGAAACAAAGATCCCAGATAGTTGAAGATCAGAGTATGCGTATCAAAGGGTTTGTAGATATGTGTTTGAAGGTTCTCCATTCAAGATTTTAGAGGTCCACATGAAGATTTGAAGAAGTTATGGCCATATGAGTAAAACGTGTTCTAGCAGCTGTTCAATGGTGACAAAGTGGCACAAATAGGTCCGGTGAGATCCAAAAATGCAATATCATGCTCTGTAGATCTGGTGACATGTTTAGGAAGCTAATTTGAATTAACAACTCGATTGGCTCGTGGTTTGGAGGTCCACAAGTGATCCTTCTAGGGTGATAGTGATGACCGGCTATGTTCTTGAGGTTCCAGATGAAGATTCAAATGATTTTAGTAAGCAAAAGTGGTGTGGATGTTCTTGGTGATTCAAGCAAGCTTGTGGAAGTCTCCAGTTTGTGTCCAGTTCATTTTGTTGGTCCGCATTGAAGATTGAGCTTGTAATTGAAGATTTATGTTTGGGTAATGGTGTTCTTCCCAGTCCTGGCCAACCGGATGATTTGCACATGTTGCGGATAATCTTGAAGATGTTTTGCGAAGCATGGCATGTTCCTTGAAGAAGATTGAAGTTCCAGCTATGCGTGGCTAATAGTATAGTAATATGCAAGAAGTTTTTGTAACAAGTCAAGTTGTATTTTTGTAAATGCTCTGTAATAAAATGAGTGTATGTTGTGCTAACTTTGTTGATCATTACAAAGTCGATGTCATGCATAAATAAGAGTTGCAAAGTCGTTTCAAGAGGTATCCTATGTGGTCATGATGAGAAGGTGGTAAGGGAGAGGAGAGAAAAGAAAAGCAGAGGTGTTGAGCTTTAATGGATCTAACTCAAGCATAGTGAAGATGCTAACTTCTAGTTCAAGTTTGTAATATTTATTCTCTTCTATAGACAGTGTGTCTCCTATAGGCAGTGGGCCTCTTGTGAGTAGTGTGCTCAGGTAGTGAGCCCTAATTGGCAGGTGCCATTTTATTCTTCATATTCTTTTAATAGAGAATATAACCTTGGGTTAGTCACCTTGTGGTTTTTCCCTTAACCGGGTTTTCCACATTAAAATTTTGGTGTTATTTGTGTTAAGTTTGTTTCTGCTCTTGAATTATTGCATTATGCTTTCATGATTGAATCTTTGATATGCTATTGAAATACAAGAAGGTTTTAAGTGAATAAGGAACATAATTTTTGTGACAACTGATTCACTCCCCCCCCTCAGTTGTCTGTCCTTAAATCAATAGGGGGTGGATCAGTTGTCCCTAAACTTTAACCTCTTCTAAACTTTTAAATCATCTTTCTTAACCAAATTAATGATGTAAACATTAAGCATAGATCAACACATGAACACACAACACTAGGATTTTGACATGGAAAATGTGGTTAAGGGAAAAACCACAATGGGGGTTAACCCACAAAAATATGTACCCTGTTAAAAGTACTTAAGAAAATAGAAGGCACATGCATTCAGGTGCATTGCCCAGAGCTCACTACTTAAGAAGAGGCTTACTGCCTATAACAATTTATGATTTACACAGAGATAATGAACTGAGAAATAACATCTACATTAATGCCTGAATCAATCCCTTTGAAGGCTCACAAAAACTTTTTCTCCTATCTTCAAATTCTTCTTCACTAACTCTTCACTCTATACTCCCTTCGCTCCTCTTCTTCTCTACTCTACTTTTGATCCTTTCTTCAGATTCAATTCATTTCATACAAGGATGATTTTTCCACAACTCTTCAACAAGCATTTATACACTTCATCAACCTTGGAATAATCAACAAGGTCAGCTAAACTTACCATGGATCTTTACACTGTTGGCCAAACATAGCTGAGACTTGAAACTTCCTTCATTAACATACCATGCTTCATAAAATGCTCTTTAGATCATCTGCAACATGTTAGGAACATCTAGTTGGCCAAGACTGGGAATAACATCAACCTCAAAGAAGAAAACTTCAATCAACAAGCTTAAACTTCAATGCGGACCTCCAACACAATAGCCACATGATCCAGAGACCTCCACAAGCACATTGAATTCACCAATAAAATTCACTCTAAACCAAATTACCAGAATCATTTGTATGTTCCTCCAGAACCTCCAGAACACCATTTGCCATGATTGTCAAACAAGAAAGATAGCTTGTGGACCTCCAAACCATGAACCACTAGAGTTGATGATATACACTAACTTCCCAAACATGCCTTCAGATCCACAAACCATAATATTTCACTGCGGAGCAATCCGGACCAACTTACTGTCACACTATCTCTTTTGAATACTAAAAAATCTAGTTCTACTCAGATGGCCATAACTTCTTCAAATCTTGATGCAGACTTCTCAATTCTTAATTGGAGCAACCTCTGACAATCCTCTACACAACCATATGGTGTGCATGCATTGATTGTCATTAATTTTCTCAATATCCTCAATAATCTGGTCTTCTATACAGACAACAATATAGGGTACAGTTCACAATAATGACAACAAGGATATATTGACATCACTGACAACACCACTTAGGCACATATTTGCAATAGTTGTTGCATAGAAGACAGATCAAGGATGGGTAATATAGGTAAGCATTGCTGAGATAATAACACATGGAATATCTGGGAGACTTCTTCTAATGAACTGCTGAGTATTATGCTGCTTAAAGGGTCTTGTAAGCAAGATAGGAAGTCTTGCTGCTGTGGATGCCTCCCACAGTCATTTTGTATGATGTGATCAATTAACTCATCTTCATCTAGAATATCCAACAAGGGGCTATGCTTAATAGTCATCAGGGTTTGCAAGGAATAGGTGTCCTCATCTTCCAGGATAGGCCAAATGGTTTGTTCAAGCTCATGGTATGGCTGGGCTAGTGGATATAAAACCAATTTCTTGGTCACTATTCCATTGGATATGATCATATTACCAGACCTGCAACCTATAAATGCATCAACAATGGAAAGCCATGGTCTACCTAGTATAAGAGGATAACTAGCAAGAATAACCTTTGGCTACAATACTATAAAATCAACAGGGTATTCCCAAGAATCTAATGCAATGACCAAATCTTCTATGACTCCTTTAGGTTTGACTGTAGACCTATCAGCTAACTGCAAGATTGTCTGAGTAGGCCTAAGGTTGTTCAATTGGAGTGTCTGCAATGTCTCCTTGGTCATAACATTAATTGTAGCACCTAAATCTATCAAAGTATTCTTAATCAGAGTCCCATTGATCTTGACATCCACCACTAGACTACCTATATCTGTATATTTTGGAACAATTATATTACCCAACATGATATCAACAAGATTACCTAAAACATGTACTATTTGAGGGTCTATTCTCTTCCTTCCTGGCTTCTTTATGCAAAGATCCCTAATAGTTTTGGTGTAGATAGGAATATCCTTGATTTCTTAGATTAAGGGAATTTTGATGCTTATATCTTTTAGTTGGCTGAGAAGGACAGTATCAGTTTGGGATGTTTTCTTTTGCATGGCTAAGCACTCAGGGAAAGGAGGAGGCTTCTAATGTAAGGCAGTTTGGGTATCTTGGGGTAATGCAGGTTCCAAAGGTGGTGTATGTGAGGCTACTTTGGTGGGTTCTTCATCTTCAAGCTCTATGATTTAGGGAGATGAAGGCCCTACAAGTTGCTTCCCTAATCTAAGATGAACATTTCTTACTTCCACCCCATAGGTGGGATATTGCATTACCTCATTAGTATAAGCCTGCTGAACAGGCTTGTTGTTAGGGTTAGGTGTAGGTCGGGTAGGGATTTGGGTAGGTCTAGGAGGTGGATTTTGAGGTGTTGATGGTGGCATTATAGCTAGCTACTATTTCTAAAATTGTGCATTTTGATACCATTGTTGGCCCTTGTTCCACTGAGGTTGTCATGTTGCTACTAAGTAGGCTACTAGGGTTTATAGTTGGGACCTTAGAAATTTTGTTGAGGCCATGAGTTTGGCTATTGTTGGTTCCAACTAGCTTGTGGAGTAGGTCATTGGGGAGTAGGCCATTATGGGTTTTGCCATGCATTTGGGTTATCGGGCCATTGTTGAGTACTCCAAGCAGAGAAGTTCTGATTTACAGCAGGAAATGGTGAATTAAAATTAAGTGGATCAGAGGGCATACCTTGCCTTTGCTACCAAGGTCCCCTCTAAGCTATGAAGAACAACTCCCATCTTCTCCTTCAAATGGCTATAATTCTAGCCTTTCAATCTTTTCTGGCTAGATATTGGCCACCCTTTTGCATTTACAATTGACCTTCCTTTGTCTACAGCTGGAGCAGTATTCAGTAAGCATTACATCTGCCTCTTCTTGTTTTTTCTTGATATGAAGAGTGTCCAGCTATATAGCCATATGGATAATAATGTCCTCCTTCATGTTGGTTAGTAGGTTACTAATTTCCACTCTTGAAACTCCATTAGTTGCTTTGCCTATGATGGCTGCTCGTTCTCCCCTTAGTTTTCTAGAAAAAGGTTCTAGAATAATTTCTACAAGCTCTGCAGACATATTCAAAGGGAAGTTGATATATATCCCCTGTTCCAATGAGATTGAGGGCATCCATGCTGTCATCATTAACTCCCCTCAAAAAGACCAGCTTCAGTGATTCTTCAGACAATCTATTTCAAGGGTTTTTCTTCAAGGCAAACTGGAATCGTTCAACATAGTCTTCTAGTGGCTCATCCTCTTTCTGTGACATCTAGAAGATGTCATCTCTCCTCCTATCATGGCCTCTGTAGTAGTCTTTATATTTTGCAAGGAACTTTGTCTTCATGGCATCTCAGTTTAGGATGACATCTTTCCCCAATCCCATATGATGAGTGCCAAGTTGCACTCATGAAATACATCTTTTTGCCTCTCTTTTTTTCCTTCCTAAGTCCATTTTTCCTAATGTCTACACCCAAATAAGCTAGCAAGATAATTCTATTTAATGATTAATTGAGATAGATTACTTAAGATTATAATTTCTGATTGAGTGACTAATGTGCATGGAATTGATGGAAAAATGTAGAAACTTCTCTCTTTTTGAATCAACAGGTGTAGATGCCAGGAACAACAATTATGTGCATCTCCAGAGATAGTCTTCAATGATCTCCGGAGACAATACCAAAGTACCATGACACCTAAAGTTTTGAAGAAATGAGGAATGCCTCTCCGGAGCTCTGTGGGAGTCTGGAGTATCTCTGGAGCTGAACAAAGAAGCTACAGATAATCTTCAGAGCTACAAACATATCTCTGGAACTACATACATATCTTCAGAGCTACAGACAGGGTCAGCTATCTCTGGCACCTTCTGAGAGTAGGGTATATTTCCAGCATAAGTTGTTGACCAGGCACTCTCAGCAGTGATCATAATACCCCTCATTTCACTCAATTCATCACCTGAGTGGTGAAGGGTCATCTTTAGTTAAATTGCTGGAGTTTTATCTTTTCAATTTTTTTGCATGAGTTACGATGGAACTGATTCAATATCCTTATTTTCAAGGCCTCAATGCCCAAATGTATTAAGACTCAAACTTAGACTTCTGAGTGGACTTCTGTTCCACTCAAGTCTACTTTTATTGCATGATTATTTTCTATAGTTAGACAACTAGTGTAATAAAGAGATGGATATCATCTCATAGAAGAATTGGTAGATAAGATCAGTGTTAAGTCATCACTCACTTTCATATATACTGATAGAAACAATAGAATAAATATACAACGATTGAATTATTCTGATTCTCGATAATCTTAGTTTTGTAATAGCAGTATTTTTCATGAATGCAAAGCATATGGAATTGGTTTGAATTTAGTTGTGATCTTCTTTTGTGCTAATTCTCTACTATAGACTTCAGCTCCAAGGGTGTGGAGCAAGGGCCCACTCTCACCACCAAGGCAGGAGACTAGTACCACTGTTTTATTACTTTAGATTTTGTTGTGAAAAGTATTTACTAATTTTAATAGATAGATGCATGTTACTATTTTTAAGATTACTTTGAGTAAATTTCCTATTTAATTCGATCTTTAGCATTCATTAAAATCATTCAGCAAGTAGATTAATCTCTTCAAATTTGTAGAAGCTGTAGGATTAGCTAGAAACTGGTAACTGTAGAATCCCTAGTTGCAGATAGCCGAGGACACAGCCCCTGGATTTTTGACATCTGAAAACAGATTAAATGATGAGGTACAATGACACCTTGTCACCATAAACCACCTTAAAGAAGCATATTTTAGTGTGGTAGGGAACAACTTGAGTTTGTAAGGATCAATGGTGTAGTCATAACTCCTACACATGACATCAAACTTAAATAGGAAAGTGTTAGGGTCTTCAGTCACCAAGCCATAGAAAATAGACAATGCAGAAGGTGGTATATTTTTTAGAGTAACAGCCTGTGCTTTATTTGGGATAGGGAATTCAAATGTCATGTGTCCTGGAGGATCCTCTACTAAAGCATCTTCCATGGTTTTAAAAGTCCCTTTTGTGGATGTGGAGAAAGCTGACAATCTAGCTTGGCTCTATGAGCTGCAAGCCAATCCATCCCTAAAACTACACCATATAATCCTAATGGCATAACTCTAAGGTCACATAATGTGGTGAAGGCCTCCAAAGAGATCTCACAATCCCAAACCAAAGCATCTACTGACATCCTAGCCCCAGTGGCCAACTCAACCTCCCACCTAACGTCCTGCCTAGAGGCCACCAGCCTGCAACGCTCCACTAATGATCTAGATATAAATGAATCAGTAGTGCCAGAATCAAATAAAATAGAAATGGGAACATACCCAATCATACCTGTTGTCTCAATCACTGAGGCCTAGAAATTGGCCTGGAGGTTGTTGACCACTACGAACATAAGGTGGGACTTGCCCACATCTCCTACAGTCTACTTTGATCCTCCTACACGAGGTTGTCCCCTTGTTGTAAAGCCCTGTGGACACTCTCTAGCTAAATGTCCTGCCCCACCACAAACATAACATGGGCCCCTAGTCTATCTACCCAGTCTGTGTCTTACTACTCTGCTATTGTCCAGTCCATCCTATGGACCCCTGTGAACCCCTATAAAACTGATGTGATCTAGTGGGTCCTGCAAGTGGTCCCTACTACCTCTGATCCCTACATGGGCCTTGCTACTACCAACCTTGATTCTGTCCTCCCTGTGCCCTCTGCTGGGGTCTAGACCTCTACTGATACTGCTTCTACTGCTGCTGTGGAGGCCTAGGAGTTAAAGATGGAGAACTAAATCCTCCTCTCTGTGGTGGTGGTAGTCTACAAAAATTTTGCTGCTGCTGATTACAATCCTGAAACTAAGAATGTGAACTTTGACCTTGTCCCTGAATCTCCTCTGTAATATATGCCTTCTCGGTAGCCTCGCTCATGGTCTGGGGGTCTTTCATACATACTGGTCCCGGTATCCCTTGATTCAAACCTCTGATAAATTTGTACACCAGAAGTTTCTCATCATGGAGATACTCTGCATAATGTGATAGCTTAGCGAACCTGCTCTCATACTGCACCACCGAAAGTCCTCTTTACTACAAGTCATGGAACTTGTCAATTTGACATTGCCTATAGTGATCTGACAAATACTACACATTAAATACCTCTATGAAAATTTCCCAAGTAAGAGTGTCTAATGATAATTGGTGCTTGCACTCCTCAGTGCGCCACCAAGTCACTGCTGCATCTCTCATGAGGTGTACTGCCACACGTGCCTTCATGTTGCTCTCATAAGGATACAACACAAAGCACCTATCTAAACTGATAAGCCAATCCTCAACCTCAGCTCCTTCTATGGCTCCTGTGAAGGTAGGTGGATTCAACCTAAGTCTCTGATGGGGTCTTCTCGGTCTCTGTGTCCTATGATAGGCTCGACCACACCATAATTATAAGGTCTATGATAAATCTGCTCTACCCTCATAGCCTCATCTCATCTCGCATGATGCGGAGGGCTCCTGCTACGTGCTCTGTAAGTTGAACCAACCTCCTCCACTATCATATCAGGTATCTCAACATAAGGCTCCACACGTGGTGCCACTCGTGGCTCGACGCGGGGCTCTACACGTGGCTCAACTCATGACTCAACATGTGGCTCCTCTCATGGCTCCTCTTGCAGATCAATGCGGGGCTCAACATGTGGCACTGGTACAACTGGTGGTAACCTCTCTAACATAGCCTATAATGTTTGCATGATCTATGGTCCTATATCAAGTCCTGGTGGTGCCTGTTGCTCTAGTAAAGCTACTGGTCCCTGACCCTCTTCTCTTGACTCATATCATACTTCTATAGACTTAGTGTGGCATGAACATGCTTGCCTCATTCTAGGTGGCATCCTGCAAGAACAAGGTAATCACTAATTAATCGAAATTGCAAAATAAGTAACGTGCCCAAACAAGCCCAGTGTTTAAAACTTGGCTCTAATAGCAAATGTCATGCCCACATTTCCCATGCGGTCACGACATGCAACACACATGTCATGTCCACATTTATCATGTGGTCATGACACGAAATATCAAAAAACTTCCACACATCCCTAGAAACCCCCTCGCACACATCAGCATGCTCGGTGGCATTACACATGTAAACATGTCAGTCAAAAGCGGGACAATGTGATCACATGCGCATTCCCCTAAGTGATGAAAGCTGACTAAGGGGGTCAATACGACACGAGAAGCATTGCCATTAGGGTTAGGATCGATAGATCAAAACCCTAAGTTTACCTAGGTGGGTGAAAGGATTCCAACATAAGTCGAAATTGAAGGACCAAGACAAGAGCATAAATAATTCAAATAATAAATCTAACCACGATCATCAAGTTGTGGGAACGTCAACATTACTCTACACATGGTTTAAAAAATCACTAGATTAAATTAACCCTAGTTCCCATAAAAATCCAGCAGCAGAACACCTCACGGGCATGAATAGGGTTTATTCTAATTAAATAAAATTTGGTCAAAGGTTTACTAGGTTCTCTAAATAGATTAAACGACTAGACTATTTAATTATTTAATACACCCTAGATTAATTAAATTAAAACAACTAATCTAATTAAAATTTAAAATAAAATTAACCTCGTTGATTAATGTTCACATGCAATAATTTAAAAACAATTGATTTAAAATTAAATATGTTTCAATAATTAAACTAGGAGGGAATTTAAATAGAATAAATAATTTCCACCTCAAAATAAATAAATAAAAACAATGCGTATTATTCTCTAGTTTAATAAACTAAATTTTAAAAGATCTCCTAAATTTAAATGATAAGATAAATCCCCAACCCCTATATTTCAAATAACCTAGGAAATTAAATTTGACCTCATAATTAAATTTCCCCTCTACTAATTTTGACAACACAAGCTAAATAGTTAAAAATAAAATCCCATAAAACAAACCCCAAAGGAGAAGGAAGGGTAATGATTAATTAAATAAAACTAATTTAAAAGCCCACTTGCCCTAGTTGCCTCTCCAATAGAATAATATTTTCCTTATGGAAAATAGAAAACCTTAACCCTACTCTCTAAGTTGTCATTTTCTTTCCCCTTTATTTTCTCTCCTCTTTCTCATTTTCTCTTCTATGTTTTTTTTTTTCAGATCTGATGGAGGCATCCATGGAGGAAGTCTCCAATGGAGGTGTACACATTTGTATTTACGTTATTATTATTATTTTAAAATATATATATATATATACATCTTTGGTTTAAAAACCAGAGGTATATATATATTTTTTGTATATAAAAGGAATCACTAGAGGTATTCACAGTGTGTGTGTGTGTGTGTGTGTGTGTGTGTATATAGTGTAAATAATGCGAAGGCATCGAAAAGGGTTTGCAGGTTTTATACTGGCCAAAAGGCTGAAAGGCAAGGGATGACGGATCTAAGGGAAGCGCCATTGTTAAAACAAGGGACTGCATTTCTTTTTATTTAAATCACAGTCTTTTTTTAAAAAAATAATGAAGATTGTAAGAGGGGTGGAGCGGATACCCCACCCCCACTCCATATACTATGGAGTGACGGGTGGGGTATCCGCCCCACCCCCACTCCCTGCACAAACAAGACCTTGGTGGGGCGGCAGTGTTTCTACCATCACCCCATCCCCTTTTCAAAGAACATCAAACTAAGCAAAAAAAATGAGGCCAGATCCGCCGTTGTAAGGGATCCAAACAAATTTCTCTTTCTGACCTTTATTTACTATTATTTTTTTTAAGAAAAAAAATACAGTCAATGCATTATTTTTAAATATATATATATACACACTTGAGAAAAGAGAAATACAATTTTCTCAATACTAACATTTTTCACTTGATTAAAATATGCAAAAAAACTATTCTATATATATATATATGGACATACACAGTTTTCTATATCCACACAGATTTTCCAGCAACATTAATGATGGGGAATTTATGATAAAGGAATGTAAACATTTTTTTTCTTTATATATATATATATATACATACATTTTTATAAGCCAATATCTCAATGTAATTTTCATAGAGAGGAAAAGCATATATGTTTTTTTGTAAGGAAAGGTAGGCTGAAATAGGTATATATTTTTTTAAACATGAAGGGAAATACATTATACATTATTTTCTTTGAAATAAAACAGCCATAAACTACTTTTCTTTTTTTCTTTATAAGGATAACATTTTCACAACTCTTTCAAAATAAACATAACAAACTTAATTCTTTCATACATAATAAAATGCCAATAGTTTCCTTTTCTTGAACTTTCTCACACTATAGTAAAATGAAAACATCAACTTACATATTATTTCCAATTTCAAATAAGGTCATTACCACCAAAAATGATTACATTTACATCTACATTACAAGAGAAGAAAGAGATCTTCTCTCCTAACTTGAAACAAACCACCCAAGCACAAACTTGGTCAAGGCTCTCAAGAGTCAATATGACTAACACAAGAAAGAAAGTCTCTTTTTCTTCTACACTTCATATCTCCAAAATAACCTGCAATAACCACATAGAAGGGGGAAAAAGTCACAAAACTTCTCCCCTCCCTACCATAGACTCACTCTTGAGTCACCCCCGAGCTTGGAGGTCATTGATACAGAGGTATTGGTAGTGTTTGATGGTACTTGCACAATGAACCTAGCTTTCAAGGTTTCCTTCTCTAGATTTCAAAGGTTATGTGACACAAGCCTACACAAGGCTACACAAGAGACTGACCTATTCTAGGACCACATCCTGGTGTCCACCACATAGACTACTCAACTCTCTTTTGGGGAGTCTCTACTCAACCCAATCAGCAAACACATACACCTCCTAGGACAACAATCAAACTACAAATACCTCTACCAATAGGATCTCAAACTTCAACCAACACACACTTGTTAAATACATGACCCACACAAGGTCTCTGACCCAATAACTTCATTCTACACCTTCAAAGACAGTGAGTAGCAAATTACCATATGATTGTCCTATGACAGTGCCTAAAGGAGACTATTTCCTTATAGCCCTTGAGAACGACTAACACAAGGATAACTCCTCAAACCTTCAAAGGGAAATCAAAACACATTACATATTCCAATACCCATTATGGACTTACACCTACCCTCCAAGTTGCAAGGCCGTACTCTGTGACAGGTTTCAATAACAGCAAACTATTCTTTTCAGGAATTAGGCCTAATTTGAAGGCTCAAAGAAGGAAGTGTACCAAATCCACTTGCTCAGGAGCACACAAGTACCTGCACAGGTCAATTTTCATCTACAAACACTAAATCCACCATCCATTTGGTCAGCTTTTTGACTGTTTCTTGCAAACTCACTGTTTTCCACCTTTTGCATTCTAACTAGTCACCATGTAGACTAGTTAGGCTCATGCCAAACACCTTGGAGAGAAGAGTGCAACCTGACAAGCAACCAAAAACATGAAATCTAACCTACCTTCCTCCATCCTACTGAAAATGGGTGGTGTCTTTCAAAGGACAGAGGAGAAATTCCTCATTTTTGCTGTAAAACCCTAGTTTTGAGGGTTCTTAGCCAATTTGCACAAAACGATTCAATACAAACAACACAGGGGGTTTCAAAAGCTCTAACTACATGAAAATGAAAGCTATTTCAAAACTCTAACACATTTTCCAAGTTTCAGTTCCTTCACTGTCCGTATAGAACCGTACAAGATGACTGTCTTCCAGAAAACGCAAAAAAAATAGTTTTTTGCACTTCAAAAATTCCTCCACTTCATCATTATTGGCATGTGATTATAGTTCCCTACCTATAGAAGGCTTGGCAAACATTTCTCCTTCTCCTCCAACTGTACAACTGCTCTCCAAGGGCAGTGAACCATTGGAGGTTACATTCTTCACAAGAAACCACATGTTTATTACATGCAAATTGACCATAGTAAGGCCTAGATTGGACAAGTTGACCAAATGGACCAAGTCCTTATTACAAAACTCATGAAAATGGCTTTCAAATCCTTAGAGAGAATAAAATAACATGACAACAAAATAGGACATAGCCAAAAATGACTAGAACTGGGAGCTCCTGCACCATACTCCCCCTGTAGGAAGAACTCAAGTCCCTGGAGTTGCCAATTGTTGAAGTGTCATTCCATGCTTCAAGATATCTGCTTTAGTCATCCAAGTGGCCTCTGAGTTAGGAAGATCCTTCTGTTAGTAATAATTTATGTTTGGGGTTTCAAGTCAGATCTCCTCCCAAAAATCCAAAAATCCTGACACATTTTGGCCTCTACAGTTGTTAAAAATGCCAGAAATCAGTTAAGGTGCAAGTCAAAAAATGTTGTGGTAGGTGAGAAGTCTCCATCGGCCCCTGAAAAATGTTAAAAACTGGGTCAAATACATAAAATGCATATCGGGTCACAGTTTACTGTGTCTGAATGTTTCTAAGTGTGGCTAGATGTGCCTAATTATGCCAGCCACGGGACCGCCAAGTTTAAGCCCTAGTTTATTGCCGCGCCTTCATTTTTGAATGCTTCCCACAGAGCGTGCCACGTGTTAGCTGTGGAGGCGGCCCCTTAAAGTGTCAAGAATGCACAGGAAGTGCCATGTATTGGCTTCCGAAAGACTCTAAATGTTTCACGGTCTCTGCCGATGCTTCAAAGACCCTTAGTGTTTCTTTAGTGATGGCAACGCGGAGCTTGCCATGTGTCGATCTCTGCCAAGTTTCCGAATGACCCTATGTGTTTCCCAAAGGTAGCGCGGATGATGACATGTGTCAGCTTCCGCATAAGTTTCAAACCGAAGCCTTAAAGTTTCTATGCTTTGCGGATCCTGCCAAGTGTTAGCCTCCGCTGAAGTTTCAAAAAGTTTCTATGTAGGAGCAGAGGGTGCAACATGTCCCTTGTAGTTGCTGTGGAAGCTGATAGGTGGCTGCTTCCACGTTAGTTTCTTTTTTGTTTTGAAGTGTGATGAAGCGAAGGTGGGTCCCAGTAAAAACAGTTGCTACTACGGATGTTGCCAAGTGGCAGCCTCCACTTGAAGTTTCGAGTGCCCCTTTTGTAATGTTTCTGTGAGTGCAGAAGGCGCCAAGTGTCACCACGTGAGGGACTCCTATATATGTTTCAACAATTATGCGCGAGTGCCATGTGTCCCTCATGGTTGTTGCAGAGCATGACAAGTGTCAGCTTCCGCAGGCTATTTATGTTTGTTTCAATGTCAAGCAAAACATGGAGGTGGGCCCTGATTTGAATTTCAAGTGTGGCGGAGGATTCTGGGACTTCTACCTGTTTCTTTCAAGTTTCTATATGTTTCAAAAGTAACACGGAACCTGCCACATGTTGGTTTCCACCTGAGTTTCAAAGTGGCCCCTTAAAGTTTCTGAGCAGCATGGAGGGTGCCAAGTGTCTCAATCCGCAAAGTTTCAAAGAAGAGTCTCTAATGTTTCAAGGGTGCCGCGGAGCTTGCCACATGGTGGCTTCTGCGTGAGGTTCCGGCAATTGACTCTCGGCAGAAAAAATAAAGGAAAATGAGAAGCGATGGCCCAGCGATGGAAACTCAAGGTGCCTACGTGGCACGATCTGGTTGGTTCGTGACTTTTCAACATTTTTGGGGGCCGTTGGATCTCCGTGACTAGGTTCTTGATCGACGGCCAGGTTTTAATGTTATAGCGTGGGTTTTTCCCAAGTGTCTGCGACAGTTTTTGGTGGGAGAACTCCATAGTTCACTACTGTTGCATGTTCAGAGGCCGTGGGTTGGTGCGCCAGTAATGGTGATTGTTGCAGAGGTATGGGTGATGGCGTGGGAAGGAACTGTCACCTGACTGGAGATGTGAATCCCTAGGCAGCGGCGCAAGGCTCGAGATCTCTTCTTGTCTCCTCCCCTACCTACTGCATTTATTCTTGAACGCCATTTTTCTAATGCTATGTATCTAGCAGATTTTTGTCTGGCCATGTAATTAATTTGTGGGGTACATTTTCTTGCTATTTAAGCAGATTGTGTGACCCATTTAGAGGTTGTTGAAGGCCTGGGGCATTTTTGTGTAAATAATGAAGAACATGGCATGATCTTGGTTGTTTTTTATCCCATTTTGAAGTTTATGTGTTGCAGCATGCATGTATTTTGCACATATTTTTAGTTTAAGTGTTAATGTTATATGAAAAATGCTTATTGCATGTGTCTATCTGCTTGTCTCCATTTGCTGCATGTCATCCTTCTTTTGAATCTGGTTTCTAAGGCTTTCATAGATTCTAGGGTATAGATATCTATACTGCATGCTTGATCTGTAACTTCCATTCAAGGAGTGGATTAAACTATTTTAGGTCAATGTATGGAGAAGGTTGTATGTCAGCAGGGATATCTGTAAGTAGAGGCAGTTAGATACCCATTCTTGGGTGATGTCTGTAAGGCAAGCATCAGTCCAGCCCCCTAAAACTTGAGTGAAAGTTGTAAACCATTTGTTGTATACGTCTAGTTGACTCCTTGTCCAATGGATAGGCACCAGTCTATTTCTGGGTCAGTAGTTATGAGCCAAAACCCCTTGTCTTGCATCCAGGACATTATGTCCACCCATCTCATCACTTCCACCTGTTAGTTGTAGGAGTAGGATTAGGAACCCCCTGCATACTCTCATACCCAACTAGACACATATGTCCAAGAATGTTGCCAACCTTGTGATCTATCATGCAAATCTTGGTCCATACATGAGAGTATTCTGCCTGTTGTTATCAAGTTAGATCTTTCTATCTTTGAGCTAGTCAAGGTTACATCTTTAGTTATAGGGATACCCCCCTTGGTGCGGCAGAACCATAAGTGAAGGGGAGGCAGCTCACGCAACCTCCTATAATCTATTGGCCAAATCTGCCTGTGCATTGGAGCTGGCAAACCCTCTGCAGATTTGAAAACCAACACCTTCCATTTCACCAAGTAGTCTTTGTAGACACCTCGCCTAGTCTTCTTGACAACTTTGGAATCCAGAATAAATTCCAACTGCAAAGGTTTGCTTGGAGGAAAATCCTTGATCCAATCAGCATCTACATCCACCACATCTAATCCACTTTCACCATGTAATGGAGGTCTGAAAGGAAAAAGATCACAAACATTGAAAATGGGAGAGATACCAAGGCCGGATGGTAACTCAATCTCATATGCATTTGGACCGAACTTGTGCACTACTTTGCATGGCCCAATCTTCTTCATCAAGAGTTTAGTTGGCTGACCTTTTGGCAACCTTTCTTTCCTCAAATATGCCATAACTAAGTCTCCAACTTTGAATTGCTCTGATACCAATATGATGCAGAGGTATTGGTAGTGTTTGATGGTACTTGCACAATGAACCTAGTTTTCAAGGTTTCCTTCTCTAGATTTCAAAGGTTATGTGACACAAGCCTACACAAGGCTACACAAGAGACTGACCTAGTCTAGGACCACACCCTAGTGTCCACCACATAGACTACTCAACTCTCTTTTGGGGAGTCTCTACTCAACCCAATCAGCAAACACATACACCTCCTAGGACATCAATCAAACTACAAATACCTCTACCAACAGGATCTCAAACTTCAACCAACACAAACTTGTTAAATACATGACCCACACAAGGTCTTTGACCCAATAACTTCATTCTACACCTTCAGAGACAATGAGCAGCAAATTACCATGACTGTCCTATGATAGTGCCTAAAGGAGACTATTTCCTTGTAGCCCTTAAGAACGACTAACACAAGGATAACTCCTCAAACTTTCAAAGGGAAATCAAGACACATTACACATTCCAATACCCATTATGGACTTACACCTACTCTCCAAGTTGCAAGGCCGTACTCTGTCACAAGTTTCAATAACAGCAAACTGTTCTTTTTAGGAATTAGGCCTAATTTGAAGGCTCAAAGAAGGAAGTGTACCAAATCCACTTGCTCAGGAGCACACAAGTACCTGCATAGGTCAGTTTTCATCTGCAAACACTAAATCCACCATCCATTTGGTCGGCCTTTTGACTATTTCTTGCAAACTCACTGTTTTCCACCTTTTGTATTCTAACTAGTCACCATGCAGACTAGTTAGGCTCATGCCAAACACCTTGGAGAGAAGAGTGCAACTTGACAAGCAACCAAAAACATGAAAGCTAACCTACCTTCCTCTATCCTACTGAAAATGGGTGGTGTCTTTCAGAGGACAGAGGAGAAATTCCTCATTTTTGCTGCAAAACCCTAGTTTTGAGGGTTCTTAGCCAATTTGCACAAAACAATTCAATACAAACAACACAGGGGGTTTCAAAAGCTCTAACTATATGCCAATGAAAGCTATTTCAAAACTCTAACATATTTTCCAAGTTTCAGTTCCTTCACTATCCGTACAGAACCATACAGGATGACTGTCTTCCAGAAAATGCAGAAAAACCTATTTTTTGCACTTCAAAAATTCCTCCACTTCATCATTATTGGCATGTGATTATAGTTCCCTACCTATAGAAGGCTTGGCAAACGTTTCTCCTTCTCCTCCAACCATACAACTACTCTCCACGGGTAGTGAACTGTTGGAGGTTACATTCTTCACAAGAAACCACATGTTTCTTTGTGTAATTACATGCAAATTGACCATAGTAAGGCCTAGATTGGACAAGTCGACCAAATGGACCAAGTCCTTATTATAAAACTCATGAAAATGGTTTTCAAAGCCTTAGAGAGAATAAAATAACATGACAACAAAATAGGACATAGCCAAAAATGACTAGAACTGGGAGCTCCTGCACCAGTCATCCTCACACAAGGAACACACACCACTTCACAACAAAAACACCCAAACACAAAAGCAAGAAACACTCCCATGGAGTACACAAAACAAAACTCACCTAAAATTAGTTTAAATGGGGTAGGGGAGTGGACATCACTCAACTCAAGAGTGTCACTCCAAATAACTCCCAAAACCAAATTCCACAAGGCCTCAAGCCATCACATAAAAACCAATTTTCTCATAATTTTCCCATGGCTCTCAAGCCATTTAAATATACACATTTTCTCATCTTTCCCTCAAGGCTAAAATAGCACAAAAAACTAGGATGTGACCTCGAGGAGGTTCACTCTTCCCCCACCCCACACATGTTGAGCATTTTCTCCAAGTGGAGAGGCTCTCACAACACCCATAACAAAATTCCCCACAACACCCATTGTAAAACACAATATGAAAACACACACATAGCATCACACAAGAAATAAAAATACATAAGGAAAGGCATTATCCTTGAATCCTACCTTTAATAGGCCAAATGGAAGATAGTTGAGAAGAGCCCTTCCAACTCCACCTCCAAATCCTCCTCCAAAATGAGGCTCCAAAATTCCTCTAACTCTATCCCCTAAATCAATTAAAATTCAAAAATTTAAAATAATTCAACAACCCCCTCCCTCTCTCACACAACCACTTGTAAGTTTCATGGAATGGGGTGGTGACATATTTCATCCACTCATTCCACCAAGTCTTGCACCCTCCACTTGTGCTCTCTCACACATGTGGGAGAGAAAAGTGGAGCTAAAGAAGGAGTGGGTCCTACAAGTGCCCCAATCATCTCCTCCTATGAAAGCCCACACAACCGCAAGGTACCCTCACCAATTGTGGGAGAGGCTTGGAGTTGAGTCCTCCACAATTTAGGAGTCTTGAAGACTCCCCCAAACCTTGGAAAGACGAATAGAAGAGGTTGAGTGTTTGACCCTGTTGGGACAGGAAAATTTAAAATTTTCTTGTATTCTCACTTCTCCATATCTGATGAAATCATAAAACATTTCGCCCAAAATCATAATTAAAATTGATATATCCCATGAAAACGTCCATGACGAAACAATGTAAAGGGCTTAAATTTCCTACTATCGGCAAGACTTTATATTATTTATGCTAATCCATGAGAAACTAGTTGAAATGACTATCAACGTGAAAACAAAGATCAGAGAGAAGATTTCAAAAGTCACCGATGGAGTAAATGATACCGATGATCTTTTGTTGGGGACAAATCTATCAGTCACGCCAATCGGTATAACTGAAGACTATCGGGTAATACTTCAAAAACCCTCCCGATGGTATAGATCATACCAATGGAGTATTTTCGGCAAAACTCTCACTGAGCATCTCACGGAATCAAAAGAAATAGTGGTCATCGGCAAGAGATGAACATCGGAGTGAAAGATTTATAAGTCTCTCATACTCCAATGTCTCAGCGAATAAAAGGTATTTCGGCATAGCTCACACCGATGCATGTGACGAATAAGAACCATCGGCGAAGATGAACAAATCGAAACAAAATTTATATCTTATCGAACCAATGGTCACAGCGATAAAATGTCGGTGACATGTTGTGAAGTTCTCTCCAATAAGGAGTATAAAGGGGTTATCAGGGAGATAACCATGATCGGGTGACTTGAAAAAGATTACCCCGATGACATATCCCACTCCGATAGCAATGACGATTACACTCACCAATAAAAGTCTTACTGATAGTCATATTGGTAACACTTCACATATCAGAGAAGAATATTAATCACACGGTGATGAAAGAAGTCATGCCAATGGCAACTATGCCCACTTTCACATCGAATAAGGCATGGACATCTCTTGCCAATATGATTTAATGTAACGTCGAGGAGACAATTGAAGGGTTACAATGATTGATCATTTGTGCCATGAGGAGATATTAAAATCACCCAGACATTATGAAAATCATGCTGATGAAAGGAGTTATGTTGATGTGACATTTCACAACGATCAAGGAAATTGAACTGCTCGAACAATTAAATGCAAATGACAAAGAGATCCTCTAAGATCATTACAATTAAAATCGACAGAGTTGTTTGAGAAGAACCTACAGGGGGAGACTTGAAGTGCAAACAGGGGAATTTGATCACAGCCACCGACAACAGGTACATACATACAAACCTCTGTGCTGTAGCCTGTAATTTGATTTTTCTATCAAGGATTGAAAATGGAGACTCCAGGAAAAGGAAAGGGTAGAAAATCACAAGGGGATACAAGTAAACCTATGAAAAAGAAAATTGATAAAACCCCTGAGGAGAAAACAAAGGACAGAAAACTCAATCAAGATTTGATTGATCAATTACTAGGATCAACTCCCAAAGCTCGAAGATCTGCTCAACTTAGGGCGGAAGTGGAGAAATTAGAGGACAAATGTAAATACCTAGGGAACATTTGGACTCCAATTAGAGGGTATGAACTTTTCAAATTCCATCACAATAGAAGATTTAGGAATTCTCTAGTATCAAACCCATGGCATTTGAATTTGGGTAAATTAGTTGTGCCTGATGTGTTCCTGAATGTTGAACTTCTCCAACTTCTTGCTAAATAGTATAACCCAAGTCTTAAGGCTATGTGTAACCCACAAGGGGAGCCTGTTATACACTTGTCAAAGAATGCCATCTGTGAAGTATTCAACTTGTATGATTTATGCACTGTCCCCATTGTTTATGAGGATTTAGAAAAGAAATACTAGAGAATGGATACTACTTACAACGGATGGACGTTGCCTATTCATAGGCCCAGAGCTGAGGGAGAATTGGTACCTCTCAATGAGGATGATGGTCCTCCTTTTCATGTATCAATATTTGAACCCTACATACAACATATCTATTATTCTGTGGGCCAGGTCCTAGGATCAGAGGTCCCTGAATTTATGACAATCCCTTTGATGGTCATAGCTACTAACACTCAATGCCACAATGCAAGGCAGTTTGATTATACTGCTTATAATTTCAATAGAATTGACTCTAGTCTGGCTGAAATAAGAAACAATGCCCCAGTAGTTTCTTTTGAACATTACTCACTTCTTATGCACATGGTGCTCTATTATGGCCAGGAAGTGGGGTTATGGCCAAATGAATTTAAGGTTGTTCCAGCAGACCATAAGGGACAGAAGTCACCAGTATAGATACGGACCAGGATATGGGATAGCAGATATGCCCATTCTAGCTATGTACAATTTGAAGAATATTGCGTAAAAGTGCTATATAGATATTTCAATCACCCCTGTAAGTATTCAATTTCAAATGAGATAAAGAGGTTCCTTAGACCAAAAGATTTTGGTGGTCCTCCTACTATTATTGACAATTGGGGAGATTGGTACTATTTTGAAGATGCCACCATGGTTAGAGTGTATGGTTTTGAGGACACTCCCTTTATCTTACCTAAAACTGTCCCTAACAGAATTGCCTACCTAGAAATAGTTAGGCAAATGCATTGTTCAAATGTGATGCATCTGAGCTACCATGACAAACAGTCTTTTATGCCTAGTACTTTTTGTTTTGGAGATTTCACTGTGGTTTCCAAAGAAGGTTATAATCTCATCCTAGATAAATTGATGCACTACAATATGAGGTGTGCTGAGGTGAGAAAAGGATTTGATCCTGAAGGCTTTATTGACCTTGCTCAAAGGAAGCAAAACCTTAGTGGGTACACACATATCCCCTATCCACACGATGATGTCATCAAAAACTTGGAAGAGGCTGAGGTGGAATTGGTGGTGGAACACTATAACAGAGACCTAGATGAGAAAAGGAAGCAGCTGGCAGAAATTGAGGTATTATCCTCTGGTGATGAAGAACCGGCAAGGCAAGGGGAACCATAGGAAAAAACAATAAAAATGTCCAAAAGAAAGATGCAACAATATCAGCCTCCTGTCATAGTACATGATGAGGAGGGGTCTGTTGATGAAGACCCAAGACCAATAGCATATGATTCTTTTATTTCTAATGACAAATTCATTCATTCAAAAGAGTTCAAATCATTTTTATACAAATGCAAGGGGAAGGAAATTAGAGAGTTAGTGGATGATGTCTCTGCCAACAATGAGAGACAATTACTTGATATGTTAAAAGCAACAGTGGATAATGAGCTATAAGATATGACCCCTAGCAAGGGTAGACAATTGCTCAAAGAAGCAGGGGTAATGATCTTTCCTTGCCTTGATTTGAATTCTGCTCTAGTCTTTGACAGTTTTCTGAATAATACAGATGATAGATATAAGCTCACTCCAGAAGGTGTCAATGAAATATATATGGGCACCAAATATAATAATGATGAAAATTCATTAATGATATGGGCCCTGTATCCTCCCCACAAAAAAGACAGCTATTATAGACACTGAGAAGACTTTTGGCCATGTTATGACTTTGAAGGCAGGGGAGACTGATCCTTTGATCACTGCAGACATTGGCATCAATGTTGTAAAGATGAATAAGGCACAGGCTCATATGTTAATTAAGGAAAGAGATGCATACAAACTAAGCTGTGAGAGGTTGACAAAAGAGAATGATTATTTAAAAGATGCTGTTAAGAGCACCTTCGGGGGATCAGTAAAGAGGTTAACCCAGGGTGAAAGATCATAGAGTACCCAAGCACTATCCATAGATCAAGTAGCACAAATTTAGATGGATACACTTGTCACAGTACTCCAGAACATGCATGCCAACATGATGCATTGGTTGAACCAATTTTGGGATAATTATTCTCAAAATTATAAAGTAATCCAAGAACATGAAAGGCTTGAAAAAAGATTACAGGAGAAATTAAATGAGACGCAAGGTAAAGATACTTCTGACATTGCAAGTGCCTCCAATGCAAAAGAGTTGATTGAGCAACATCAGAAATATTATGATCAACTTATGACTGACGCCAAAGAATGTGCTGAAGCTTCAAAAGTAGGAGTGCCCACATTATTCAAAAGTGATAAGGAATTAAAGAACAAAGAAGAATGGAGCAGAGACTGTCAAGCAATATTACACGAAGCTTTGGGAGCTCTTAAGGACAAAGACTCTACATCCGGGGAAGCCTGCAAACATTTGGAGAAGATGGTTATGATGGATGTGATTAAAAGGAATGCTATTGAATTCACTGATTCCCATCACAGCTAGGAGTACTTAGACCACATTACTAAACTTTACTTGTGGTTGAATAGAGCATGATCATGGTTATTTTATGGTTGTTAATCTTGTTAATTACCAAAAGACTTCTTCAAGAGTTATGTCTCTTTACAAGAGTTTCTGTATAAGTTCAAACTTTTGATGCTGAAATATCATCAGCAGTAGAATATAATACATATAGTTTACAATGTTTTCAAAAGACCATGTTGCAAGTTTATTATTGAAGAAGTAGATTGAAGTTCTCTGATTTAGTGGTTCTATTCTAGCATCAATTGTTTGTTAAGATTATTCAATTGTGTGGTTGTCTCCAGTTCTGTATTTCCCTGTTATTCAAATTAATATATCAAGTATATAGTTAATTTGTCAATGCACATTTGTTGTACTTGTGTGATTGAGTAAATTGGTTTCCATTAGAGGAATTAAAATCCTTTTATTTACATAGTCATAAAATTCACCTTGATATTGCTTATACAATTTATACCAACCATTCATTAGATATTAGATATAGAGTTAGTTAGCAAGATTTCATATATCCTACACCATTTGCCACTGTAGGAAGACACATTTACCTAGTCAAGACATTTACATTCATTCTGCTTTAATTTTCAAGGTTCACCCACCTAGGTGTAGCAGGACCTAAAGTGCAGGAAATCATCAAACCTTGAAGGTTGATTTCATCAAGTTAGTTCAAAAACATTGCGAATCTAAGCATAGAGCCTGACATCCTCTTAGGATTAGCAACCTGCATTTTTGAGACCTAACAAATTGGCAACTCTACTGGGGACCTAGATAAAACACCTTAGAAATAAATCATTCCTTTCATAGAGTCATTTCAGAAACTTTAATTTGGTAACTCTACTAGTAACAAGAACCTAGAAAGATAAATTGCAAACTTTTTCCTATTTACAAAATAGGTGGCAATTCTAGTGACTGTTATAACAAAAAATTACTACCAAATGGATGGTAGGAGATCCAAGATGGAAGGAAAGAAATTGCAATCATCTCCACCAATTAGAAACATCTCCAAAAGAAATGGAACATCGAACTATTCTCACCAAAATGATAACCAGGATGCTCAAGAGGATGATGCAGAGAAAACTATTGCAATTCACAATAAGTTCACACCCCTGCATGATTCAAATGAAAATCTCAATGGAGTAAGTGATGATATCTTGGCAAGATACAAACTTGATCCTCAAGAACAGCTCAAGTATGAAGCACGGGTCATGAGGGAAATTGATCAAAACCAAGCTGAATATGACTTCAAGATGTCATTACATCAAAGAGAAGGGGTAAAACATGGATTCTCAAATCAAGAAATAAATGAGAATCCAAAGAATCTAGGAAGTATGAGTGTAGAGCAGCAGGAGGTGCTCAGGCTCCAGAAAGAACTCAAAATGTTCAAGATATAGGAGACTAAGAGGTTGTTGCAGCAGGAGATTCAACAGATGAAAAGTAAAGCTAAAACAACCCCCCAAAATATGTACCTCCGCATAGAGGAAACACTTCAAGGAATCCATAGCAAAATATAAGTGGTGTTTCAAATTCACATGCGTTTGGAAGTCATCAAAACACTATTCCCCAAAACCCTAGACCACCTCCCATACATAATACATCTCAACATATGCCTAATCCTTACCCACCCCCTAGCCAACAATATTATAGACTACTAAATCCTTACATAAATCCCTACATAAACCCACAACAACAATATGCCTATCATCAGCCACCAGGTGGATATAAATATTATCATAATCCACCACCCATGAACTTTCCACCTCAAAACCTCGCAAACATATGTAGCCAATTTGATTTGACTGGGTATCAGTTGTATCCATATCCTATGGATAGTAATTGGAGAAATATAGTTCCCAAGTTTACTGGGAACAGTGCAATATTAGTTGAAGATCACATCAGAAGCTTCAATACTTTCGTGCAAGATATTGGTATGGACTGGGAAGATATTAGAATGAGGTTATTCATGATGTCCCTCACTGAAGATGCAAGAGACTGGTTCAATAGCTTGCCTGATGCCTCAATCAGTTTAATAACTGATTTCCATTATCAATTTAAGGAGTAGTATGGTAATCAGTATGCCCCTGAGTTTGCATTACATGAATTGATAAGTATCTAGAAGTACCAAAATGAATCAGTATATGATTTCAATCTAAAATTTTCCAAATTACACAACAAGGTAGCATATGGATCCAAGTTGTCTGATCCAGAAGCACTGAGCATTTATATGAAAGCATTTGACCCCAAGACAGGGTATGAGCTTAGAAATCAGTGTCCTCCAACCCTGGATGAAGCACAAAAAGTGGCATTAACTATTGAAAACAATAGGAAAGCTGCAGGTATGGTTAGCAAGAGAGATAACTCTACAAGTCCTCAGAACCCAAACATTCAACAGACTAAATAAGAAGGTCAGCATAGGCATGAAAGGCCTAGGTTACACAATATGTCGTGCAATACAGATTGGAAAGATGGAAGACCCATCAACAACAGGAGAAAGCAACATTATGGCAAGGATATCCCTGACCGTCTAAAAAGAAATATGGCACATATGGTAGAAAATAAACCTTGGTGTCTAGTTTGCAATTTACCACATTTACGTAAGTACTGTGAGGTAGCTAAATCGGTACAACAAGAAGAGATGTTATACAATTATAATAGAGACAACCACACCATAAATATGATGCAAGATACAACATGTGTGGTGACTGAAGATTACTCTTCTACAGAGGAAGAGGGATATGAGTATGATGTAGGAAACTAGAGGCATCATATCAACATGGGAGAACAAGAAGTGTTCTCAGATCAGGAGGATGGTTATGAGGAACCTACTTACTATAACAATCATCCATATGAACAATGGAGAAAACCTATTGAAGATGAAAGAGAAGCTCTTACAATAGCTGCAATAGCTCAAGCTAAAATTGCTTATAACTTGAGGAATAGGATAGTAAACGTTGAACAAGGAACACCTGGGAGTGTATTCATAAAAGATCAGAATAACACAAAGAATAATACAAAGTCATCATTTAAAGAACTAGAAAAGGGTGGTAAGGGTAAAGCGAAAGAAAAATTACAAAATCAAGAAAAAGAAAATATAAAGATAGAAAAGAATGATCAAACTATGGCCCATTCTTTTGACATTGCTCATGCAGTATCTCGGGTAAAAATATCAGTTCCACTTTTAGAAATGATGAAGATAGACAAATACAGGAATACAGTTGTTAAACTGATTTTAGATATACCAAGTCAAAAACATAAAGGATCTGAAAACAGAACAAACAATGTTCATCAAGAAACATTTCAAATGCCTAAGGTATACCTTGGTGATACACTGACAAAGAATCCCTCACAGGTAGACCCTTTCTACACTACATTATTGATCAAAAATAGGATAGTGAGGAATTGCATGATTGATTCAGGTGCTGCCATGAACATCATGCCAATAGTAGTTATGTAAGAACTGGGAATGTGGGTTGATACAACATTTGGCAGGTGTTATGCAATGGATAATAGATCTATCCCAGTTGTTGGTATTATGAGGGACGTGGAGATAAAAATTGCCTCACACCCTGAAGCAACTTATAACATTGATATTACTATGGTTGACATCCCACCATATTATGGAATGCTTCTATCAAGACAACGGGCTGCAATGGCAAGAGGGAATGTCCAATTGGACTTATCATATGCCACAATACTAGTAGGAGGTAAAGAAATTAAGCTGTGTAGAGAGCCAAGGTATGAAAATATTATAGAACATTTGGATCAACATCAAATAAATTTCTTTTGTGATACAGATTTGGGAGCTTTCAAGGTTGGAAAAAATATTCCAGAAGTGCATAATACTGATCCAATACATATTGAATCTATGAAAGAAGAACATGATGTATGGAAGATGTATTTCGATGGTACATGCAGCAAAATAGGAAATAGGGTTGGAGTAGTGTTTATTTCACCAGGAGGTAAAACTTTCAAATACTCTTTTCTATTAACATTTGAATGCACGAACAATGTAGCAGAGTACGAAGCTTTGCTCATTAGTTTGAACATAGCCACTAAGCATAAAATAAAAAAGTTAGCTGTATATGGTGATTCTAAATTGGTCACTTCCCAAGTGAGAGAAAAATACCTATCAAAAAACAAGAGGTTGAGACAGTACAGAAATGCAGCCTGGGATGATATTGAATTATTTGATGCCTTTTCAATAAACTGGATTGATAGGTCTAAAAACATTATGGCAGATTTTCTAGCGAATATCGCATTGAAAAGGGATGATGCCACATTAGGAGGAATTACAGAGGTTGAGTTCAAAACCAGACCCACCATCCCAGATAATATACATAACTAGCAAGTGTTTGATAATGATGTTGATATAATCAACTTCTTACATTGTGCTGATTATTATGAAAATCAAGAGATTGATTTCAATGCATTTGTAGAAGAACATGATGGGAAGGAAACCCTTTTTGGTCAAGAGATAGTTTAGTTGAAAACAAATAAAATACCTAAGGGACTTATAGCATTGGAAAAGGCATTCGATGGACATGACAGATTTAAAATGAAAGACACACCAGTGGTACCAAATGACCTTGAAGAAATTAATTTGGGGACACAAGCAGCCCCAAAGAATGTGTATATTGGAAGAAATCTTAACCCAAAAATTAGGAGCAGAATCATCAACTTACTTAGGAAGTATAGCCATGTATTTGCCTGGTCATATGATGATTTAAAAGCATATAGAGAGGATCTGTTTTAGCATGAAATACCACTAAAACCAGATGCTAAACCATTCAGGCAAAAATAGAGGCCTATCAATCCTACATTAGCTCCTAAGATGCTAGAGGAACTTACACAATTAAGGGATGGAGCTATCATTAAACCCATCAGACATTCCTCTTGGGTTTCAAATTTGGTACCTGTCAGGAGAAAGAACGGTGATATTAGAATATGTGTGGATTTCAGGAATTTAAACAAATCTTCTCTTAAGGATAACTATCCTCTCCCTAATATGGAAGCAATGTTACAAAAGGTTACTAGATGTGAACTGTTGTCAATGATGGATGGCTTCTCAGGTTACAATCAGGTAAAAGTCAAAGAATCAGAGCAATTTAAGACTGTATTCACCACTCCATGGGGAACCTATGTATACTTGAGGATGCCATTCAGACTTAGCAATGCTGGAGCTGTTGGATCTAGGGCATACAACTGAGAGGGGGGGTGAATCAGTTGTATAGAACTTGTTCTCTTTCAAACACTTAATTCTCTGTTGTTAGTTAGCAGCATATCAAATAATCATTCATGGAAGCACAATACATAAACGCAAGAGCAGATAAGCATCAACACATTGAACACCAAGATTTTGACGTGGAAAACCCGGTTAAGGGAAAAACCACGGGGTGATTAACCCAAGAATTATTCTCTGTTAGAAGAATAAGGAAAAATGAATGGCACATGCCAATAAGGGCTCACTGCCCGAGCACACTGCTCACAAAGAGGCCCACTGCCTACAAGGAGACACACTGTCTACAAAGTGATAAAAATCACAGTCTTGAACTGGAGAATGACATCTCTACTATGTCCGGATCAGTTCCAATTAAGCCCAACAATCTCTGCTCTGCCTTTCGCACCTTTCTTCGCTATATCCTGCTCATCCACATGCCACACCCTGAAATGAATTCACAAATCATTATTTATACAAGACATCGACTTAGGAACAAGCATCTAAGTCGGCAAACAACCATAGGAGTATCCGCAAGATGAATAACACATCCGGTCGGCTATCACAAGAACATTCGCAGGATGAACAACTCATTCGGTCGGCTAAACAGAGCAATAACTTTATCCGGAAGAATAACTTCAATTCCGGGCTCTACCATCAATGCGGACCAACAACACAACCTAAACATGATTCAAGAACCTTCACAAGTCTGTCTGAATGTCTGGATACATCCGCACTTCCTCTGCTTACTGGGATCTCTTGTCTTCCTCATCCGGAACTTCAAGAACACAGTCTGTCGCCACTGTCATAATGCAAGAGGTACTTCCAGACCTCCAAATCACACACAAATCAGGATGACACATCACAAGGACATCTCAAACACTCCTTCCAATCCGCAGATTATGATAATACAATTCCGGACCTCACCGGACCTTTTTGTGATCCTCTGTCACCTCCGGATACTTGCCGGACCCGGTTCTATACCGGCAGCCATAACTCCTTCAGATCTTCATGCGGACCTCTGAAATCTTAACTGTAGCATCTCAAGATTCATATCTACTAACCCTTTAATCCGCATCCTCCGGTTCTCATCCTATACAGTATATTTACCTTCTTCTCATCACTGTTCTTCACTGTTCCTGACTGAGGCTAATTTTCTCAATATCCTCGGCACAAAGCTCATCAAATCCTTCTTGTCAGTGCAGTATGAGTATGTTGACATCAATGACAACACTGGCTCACCTCATACTTGCCAACAATCTCCCCCTTTGTCATTGATGGCAACATATGATGTGAAAAACCATCAAGACAAGAACTTCTCTTTTCTGTCACAGCTCCCCCTATCAACAACAACTCTTCACATGTCTTCCTTTGCTGCTCCCCCTTTGATCATCAACCACTTGTTTTTCACATGTCTTCTCTCCCCCTTTGACATCAATGGCAAAGGGCTCATACTTGCAACTCTTATGCATCAGAATAATACCAGCTGCTCCCCCTTAGTTGCAGCTCCCCATTAGTCCGGATCACAAGATATGACTGTGATAGCCACCGGACTGATGCACATCAGTGCATCTTAGTTCATCACCGGAGGGGCCATGACCCCTAACTTCTCCCGGAGATATTCAAAAGAGTCCTTGGGAAGAGGTTTTGTAAAGATATCTGCAATCTGATCCTTGGAGGGAACATACTCCAATCTGACTTCTTCCTTGTTTACTTGTTCTCTCAAAAAGTGAAATTTGATAGATATGTGCTTAGTCTTAGAATGCAATACCGGATTCTTGGAAATATTAATTGCACTTGAATTATCACAGAAAATTGTAATAGGCTCCTCATATTCAACTTTGATGTCTCTTAGCATCTGCTTCATCCACAAGATTTGAGTGCAACTACCTGCTGCTGCAATGTATTCTGCTTCAGTTGTAGACAGAGATATTGCATCTTGTTTCTTGCTTAGCCAAGAAACCAATCTCTTCCCCAAAAAGAATGCTCCACCACTAGTGCTCTTCCGGTCATCCACATCTCCTGCCCAATCTGCATCTGTGTAAGCATGAAGAGAGAAATCCGGATCTCTAGGATACCATAGACCATACTCAACTGTCCCTTTCAAGTATCTAAAAATTCTTTTGATTGCCATAACATGAGATTCTCTAGGATCAGCCTGGAATCTTGCCACAAGACCAACAGCTTGCATTATATCTGGTCTAGTTTGAGTGAGATACAACAATCCACCAATCATTGATCTATACTTTGTCTGATCTGCCTTTGGAGAATCATCATCTTTGCTTAACTTACATCCGGTTGCCATAGGAGTGTTCATAGGCTTTGAGTCTTCCATACCAAATTTTTTTAACAATTCTTTCACATATTTGGTCTGAGAGATGAAGATCCCTTCTTTTGTTTGAGTAATTTGCAGACCCAAGAAGAAATTCATTTCACCAAGCATAGACATTTCAAACTCACTTTTCATCTGATTTGCAAAAGTTTTACACATACTATCTCTTCCTCCAAAAATGATATCATCCACAAACACTTCAACAATCAGAATGTTTTCATGATCAATTTTGAAATATAAGTTGCTGTCAGCAGTACCTTTGTTGAATCCAATCTGCACAAGATGCTTATCCAACCTTTCATACCATGCTCTTGGGGCTTGCTTCAATCCATACAAAGCTTTCTTCAACTTGCAGACCATATCATTATTATCAGACAATTGAAATCCATCCGGTTGTTCAATGTAGACTTCTTCTTCCAGATCACCATTTAGGAAGGCAGACTTGACATCCATCTGATATACCTTGAAATCTTTGAAGGCAGCAAATGCAAGAAGTAATCTGACTGCTTCAATTCTTGCTACCGGAGCAAAAGTCTCTTCAAAGTCAATTCCTTCTATTTGAGAGTAGCCTTTGCAGACCAATCTAGCTTTGTTTCTGATTACTTCACCAGCTTCATTTAGTTTGTTCCGGAAGACCCACTTGGTTCCAATTACATTCCTGTCTCTAGGTCTGGGAACAAGATCCCAAGTATGATTTTTCTCAATTTGCATCAATTCATCTTCCATTGCTTTGGTCCAGTTTTCATCATTGCAGGCTTCATTTATTGTTTTAGGTTCAATCTTTGAAATCAGACAACATTCATTCTGATCTTGAGCAATATTCCTTCTAGTTTGTACACCTTTGCTTCTGTCACCTATGATCTGATCTTCAGAGTGATTCAGTCTTACATACCTTGGAATTTTGGGAGTATCCAGTACTGCTGTTTCTTGATCAGACTCATTCAAACCTAACTCTTCTTCCTGATTTACCGGATCAGGCTGACTCTGTTTCACCGGAGAGGATTGAGGTCCTTGAACACTATCTTGGTCATCTTCATCAAATTCATAAAATCTTGAAGGCTTCTCAATTCCTTCATCAACCTTTACATTGGTGCTTTCTATCATCTTCCTCAATCTCTTATTGTAACACCGGTATGCTTTGCTTTGAGTGGAGTAGCCCAAGAAAATTCCTTCATCACTTCTAGCATCAAACTTTCCTAGATCTTCATCTCTTTTAATATAACACTTGCTACCAAATACCCTGAAATATTTCACAGTAGGAGTGATGCCAAACCAAAGTTCATAGGGGGTCTTACCGGTGTTGTTTCTGATTTGAACTCGATTGAGAGTGTAGACTGCAGTGCTGATAGCTTCTTTCCAAAACATTTGAGGAACATTTGCTTCCAACATCATTGTCCTAGCAGCTTCCTGGATGGTCCGGTTCTTTCTCTCAACTACTCCATTCTGCTGTGAAGTCTTAGGAGCAGACAACTGTCTCCTTATACCCTGTTTCTCACAAAAGTCAATGAATTCACCAGATGTAAATTCACCACCTCTATCAGACCTTAGACACTTTAGTTTCAATCCGGTTTGATTCTCCACCATAGCTTTGAAGATTTTGAACTTCTCAAAAGCTTCTGATTTTTCTTTTAGAAAGGTAACCCACATCATCCGGGAATGATCATCAATTAACAACATGAAATATCTATCACCTTGCAGACTCTTGATTCTTGTCGGACCACATAGATCAGTATGTACTAATTCCAACAATCCGGTAGAAGACTGATCTTTGCTTTTAAAAGAGACTCTGCTTTGTTTGCCTAACTGACATTCTTTACACACACTGTTTGTAGGTTTTATCAACTTTGGAAGATCTCTCACAGCCTGAGTATTGCTTATTTTGATGATGTTATCAAAATTTACATGACACATTCTTCTATGCCATAACCAACTCTGATCAATTTGAACAAACAAACAACTTTTATTTGAACCAACCAGATGAAAGATGTTACCTCTTGTCTGAGTACCGGATGCAATTTTAGTTCCGGAGCTTGTAAAGATTCTGCATTTTCCATTCTTGAACCGGAGATCATAGCCTTTGTCCACTAACTGACCAACACTGAGAAGATTGTGCTTCAATCCTTCAACATATAGTACATTACCTGTTTTGCTCTTACCATCAAAGGAAATAGTTCCCCTACCTCTGATTCTGCCAGCAGAATTGTCACCAAACTTTACCATTCCTCCTTCATATCTTTCCAAGTCTAAGAACTTATTCTTGTCACCAGTCATATGGTGAGAGCATCCACTGTCAATAACCCAATCATCCTTTTCTTCCACTTGAGCAGCCAAGGCTTTTTCAACAACTTTGTGATTGACAGATTCAGAGAGCAAGGAATCTTCTTCCTTGATGGCTATAAACACCCACTCATTTCCGGATTTGCTTCCTGGATCTGATTCATCATCTGTTACTCCTTCATTGTCATCTTCTTCATGAACATAATAGCAATTCTTTTGAAACCTTTGTCTGTGAGTATTAGATCTTGCAGATCTCTCCGGACATCTTGAGGCAAAATGACCAATCTTATTGCAGTTAAAACACTTAAAGGGTAGTTTTCCTTCATACTTACCGGATCCTCTTGGCAGTCTCTTTGCAATGAGGGCTTCAAGTTGAGCTGTTTCTGCTTCTTCTTCTTCCATGTCTCTTCTTGCTTGATCATACCATGACATTTTCCTTGATGAGTTTTCACCCGGATCAAATCTCTGTTTGCCTTTCACATAGGCACTGGCTTTGAAAGCAGATTCAGTCTTGGGAGGATCATCTCCAAACTCGGTCATTTCAAATGCAGCTAGTTTGCCAGCCAGTTGTTCTCTTGTGACTGTTGTGTGGGCTCTGAATTCATCAATGGCAGCAACTTTGATTTTGTAGGCAGCAGGAAGGGATCTTAGGATTTTGCAGACAATCTCATTTTCATCTAGAGTTCCACCAGCATTTCTGATTCCACATACCAACTCATTTACTCTTGGCATAAAGGTAGTAATGTTTTCATCATCTCTCATTTTCAATCTTTCAAATTTCCCTTTCAGACTTTGCAACCTTGCACTTTTGACAAACTCATCTCCTTCATACAGAAGTTCCAGTTTAGTTAGGATCTCATATGCAGTTGGTAGGTCAATGACATTCGAGAGATCTGAGTCATTCAATGCGCTTAGAAGAGCTTCCTTGGTCCGCAGATTGTTTTCAGCTTCTGTGGTTTCATCTGGAGTTGTCGGACCACCTTGTGGGGGTATATATGGTTTTGAAATCATAGCCAAGTATGCTTTTCCCATACATTCCAAATGACACTTCATGCGACCTTTCCAGAGAGTGAAGTTGGTTCCATCGAACTTCGGACTATCCTTCTTGTATGACGACATCCTGGATCACCTCAAGCGGTTAAGCTCCTATCAGAGGAACTTAGCTCTGATACCAATTGTTGGATCTAGGGCATACAACTGAGAGGGGGGGGTGAATCAGTTGTATAGAACTTGTTCTCTTTCAAACACTTAATTCTCTGTTGTTAGTTAGCAGCATATCAAATAATCATTCATGGAAGCACAATACATAAACGCAAGAGCAGATAAGCATCAACACATTGAACACCAAGATTTTGACGTGGAAAACCCGGTTAAGGGAAAAACCACGGGGTGATTAACCCAAGAATTATTCTCTGTTAGAAGAATAAGGAAAAATGAATGGCACATGCCAATAAGGGCTCACTGCCCGAGCACACTGCTCACAAAGAGGCCCACTGCCTATAAGGAGACACACTGTCTACAAAGTGATAAAAATCACAGTCTTGAACTGGAGAATGACATCTCTACTATGTCCGGATCAGTTCCAATTAAGCCCAACAATCTCTGCTCTGCCTTTCGCACCTTTCTTCGCTATATCCTGCTCATCCACATGCCACACCCTGAAATGAATTCACAAATCATTATTTATACAAGACATCGACTTAGGAACAAGCATCTAAGTCGGCAAACAACCATAGGAGTATCCGCAAGATGAATAACACATCCGGTCGGCTATCACAAGAACATTCGCAGGATGAACAACTCATCCGGTCGGCTAAACAGAGCAATAACTTTATCCGGAAGAATAACTTCAATTCCGGGCTCTACCATCAATGCGGACCAACAACACAACCTAAACATGATTCAAGAACCTTCACAAGTCTGTCTGAATGTCCGGATACATCCGCACTTCCTCTGCTTACTGGGATCTCTTGTCTTCCTCATCCGGAACTTCAAGAACACAGTCTGTCGCCACTGTCATAATGCAAGAGGTACTTCCGGACCTCCAAATCACACACAAATCAGGATGACACATCACAAGGACATCTCAAACACTCCTTCCAATCCGCAGATTATGATAATACAATTCCGGACCTCACCGGACCTTTTTGTGATCCTCTGTCACCTCCGGATACTTGTCGGACCCGGTTCTATACCGGCAGCCATAACTCCTTCAGATCTTCATGCGGACCTCTGAAATCTTAACTGTAGCATCTCAAGATTCATATCTACTAACCCTTTAATCCGCATCCTCCGGTTCTCATCCTATACAGTATATTTACCTTCTTCTCATCACTGTTCTTCACTGTTCCTGACTGAGGCTAATTTTCTCAATATCCTCGGCACAAAGCTCATCAAATCCTTCTTGTCAGTGCAGTATGAGTATGTTGACATCAATGACAACACTGGCTCACCTCATACTTGCCAACAGGAGCTACATTCCAAAGAGCAATGGATGTGGCATTTGCTAAATTGATTAATAAAATCATGATAGTATATCAAGATGAATTGATAGCATATTCCAAAAGGGCAAAGGATCACTGTGTACATTTAGAGCAAATATTTGTTAAAGCCTTAGAATATGGGATTTTATTGAATCCTAAGAAGTGCCATTTCGCAGTGACAGAGGGGAAGTTGCTTGGGCACATAGTCTCAAAAGATGGAGTGAAAATAGATCCCGAGAGAGTAAAAGCAATTGACCAAGTCCCTATCCCTAAAAATGTGAAAGCTATACAGTCATTTTTTGGCCAAATTAACTTTGTCAGAAGGTTTATATCAAATTTTGTAGAAATTGTTTGTCCTATATCAAAGATGCTAAAAAAGAACTCAGAAGTGAAATGGACAACAAAAACAATAGAAGCATTTGCCAATATTAAGAGGGCAATCAAAGAAGCCTAGTCTTAATATCCCCTAATTTCAATAAACCATTCCAACTATTTTCATTTGCCTCTTATCATACAGTTGCAGTAGTGCTATTGCAGAAAAACAGTGATGGATATGAATAACCTATATCATTTTTTAGTAAATCTCTTCAACATGTAGAGTTAAAGTATGACATTGTTGAAAAATAGGCATATGCACTGGTAAATGCAGTTCAAACTTTTAGGCCATACTTGGTGGGATCTGAAATCATAGCATATGTACCTAATGTTGCAGTAAAGGATGTATTGGTCCAAACTGAAGTCACTGGTAGAAGATGCAGATGGATCAATAGAATTCAAGAGTTCAATATTGAAATCTAGAGAGGACAAGGTCTTGCTAGGTTGATGGCTGAAAGTAATCTCGAAGCTTCCCAGATATGTAGTGCTAATGATGTTGATAATACGAGTTCTAGCATTGAGCATACCCCATGGTATACAGACGTCATATATTATCTAAAGCACATGAAATATCTTGAGGGGTATGATGATAACAAAAGAAGGACACTTAAATTGTAAGCCTCAAAATATGTATTTATTGATGGGGATCTTTATTGGAAAAATAGAGATGGAATTCTACTATTATGCTTAGATGAGAATCAATCAAAACATATCATGAAAGAGTTACATGAAGGCATGTGTGGAGGTCATTTTTCAGCAAAGACTACAGTCCACAAGATCTTAAGGGCCAGATAATATTGGCCTAAAGTTTTTAATGATTCATATCATTACACTAGAAAATGTGAAGCATGTTAGAAGTTTTCAGGGAAGTTGAAATATCAGGGAGCATTACCCTTAAAACCCATGCAAGTCAAGGCTCCATTCTATCAATGGGGTATTGACTTCATAGGAGAAATTGTGGAGAAATCAAGTGGTGGACACAAATGGATTTTAGTGGCAACTGATTACTTAACAAAATGGGTGGAGGCAATTCCAACCAAACAGGCAACAAGTAGGGTGGTGATTAACTTTCTGATGGAAAATATTATATTCAGATTTGGCACTCCAGTAAGGTTAATTACAAATAATGGAATGTGTTTCAGATCTGATGAATTCAAAAAATTTTGTAGTACACATGGCATCACTGTGTCCTATGTTGCCCCTTATCATCCACAAGCAAATGGACAAGAAGAATCAAGTAACAAAAGCCTCTTGAAAATCATAAAGAGAATGTTGGATAGAAACAAGAAAGCATGGGATTCAAAATTAAGAATGGCAGTATGGGCTGATAGGATTACTGTAAAAAGGGCAATTGGGAGATCTCCTTTTGAGCCAGTGTATGGAACACAAGCAAGAATACCGTTAGAAAATCTCATACTACTTTACAAGTTCATTCTTAAGGAAGATTTAAACATTCCTGAACCAATGGAGGAAAGGCTGGAACATCTTGCAGAACTTGATGAAACAAGGAGACTAGCTCAAAGGCAGAATATTAAGTTAAAATCACAAGTGAAATACCTCTTTGACAAAAAGGCCAAAGATAGGAAGTTTGAAATAAATGATTTAGTACTGATGTGGAATGCTAGGTGCTAGGACAAAGGAAAGCATGGAAAATTTGAAGCTCTATGGTTAGGTCCTTTTGTTATAACTAGCAAAGGAGGTGATGATTCCTACCATTTGCAAAACATGTCCGGAGAAAAGCAGGAATTGCCTATTCATGGGCAATATTTGAAACCTTTCTTTTCATAGAATATCATGCACAAAGAGAATTAAGTGTTGCCAGTGCATGGACAACCCTTTAAAATTGTTAAGATATTTTCATTCCATGCACAATAGTTTAGGGAAACCAAAAGAGATTAGGATCTGCCAGTACATGAACAATCCTATCAATCTCAATATATAATAATAAAAAAAATTCTTTTCCATGTACAATAGTATAGGATCATTCCCGTTCCCCATCATTATCATTCCCATTCCCCATTTTCATACAATTCTCATAAAATTGTCATCCTGAACAAATAAAACATGTGGTCTACTCCCCCAAGAGATCTGAATGCTTGTTATACTCACAAAGAGTATACATCCCAAACAGAGCCACTGTTGGGATACGAAAATTTAAAATTTTCTTCTATTCTCAATTCTCCATATCTAACCAAATCATAAAACATTTCGCCCAAAATCATAATTAAAATTGATATATCCCATGAAAAAGTCCATGACAAAACAATGTAAAGGGCTTAAATTTCCTACTATCGGCAAGACTTTATATTATTTATGCCGATCCATGAGAAACCAGTTGAAATGACTATCGATGTGAAAACAAAGATCAGAGAGAAGATTTCAAAAGTCACCGATGGAGTAAATGATAACGATGATCTTTTGTCGGGGAGAAATCTATCAGTCATGCCGATCGGTATAACTGAAGACTATCAGGTAATACTTCGAAAACCCTCCCGATGGTATAAATCATACTGATGGAGTATTTTCGGTAAAACTCTCACCGAGCATCTCATGGAATCAAAAGAAATAGTGGTCATCGACAAGAGATGAACATTGGAGCGAAAGATTTATAAGCCTCCGATACTCCGATGTCTCAGTGAATAAAAGGTATTTCGGCATAGCTCGCACTGATGTATGTGACGAATAAGAACCATCGGCAAAGCTGAACAAATTGGAATGAAATTTATATGTCTTACCGAACCAATGGTCACAGCGATAAAATGTCAGTGACATGTTGTGAAGTTCTCTCCGATAAGGAGTATAAAGGGGTTATCGGGGAGATAACCATGATCGGGTGACTTGAAAAAGATTACCCTGATGACATATCTCACTCCGATAGCAATGAGGATTACACTCACTGATAAAAGTCTTACTGATAGTCATATCGGTAACACTTCACATATCAGAGAAGAATATTAATCACACGGAGATGAAAGAAGTCATGCCGATGGCAACTATGCCCACTTTCACATCGGATAAGGCATGGATATTTCTTGCCAATACGATTTAATGTAACATCGAGGAGACAATTGAAGGGTTACAGTGATTGATCATTTGCACCATGAGGAGATATTAAAATTGCCCAGACATTATGAAAATCATGCCGATGAAAGGAGTTATGACGATGTGACATTTCACAATGATCAAGGAAATTAAACTGCTTGAACAATTAAATACAAACGACGAAGAGATCCTCTAAGATCATTACAATTAAAATTGACATAGTTGTTTGAGAAGAACCTATAGGGGGAGACTTGAAGTGCAAATAGGGGAATTTGATCATAGCCACCTACAATAGGTACATACATACAAACCCCTATGCTATAGCCTGTAATTTAATTTTTTGTCAAGGATTGAAAATGGAGACTCTAGGAAAAGGAAAGGGTAGAAAATCACAAGGGGATACGAGTAAACCGAAGAAATAGAAAATTGATAAAAACCCCTGAGCAAAAAATAAAGGATAGAGAACTCAATCAAGATTTGATTGATCAATTACTAGGATCAACTCCCAAAGCTCGAAGATCTGCTCAACTTAGGGCGGAGTGGAGAAATTAGAGGACAAATGTAAATACCTAGGGAACATTTGGACTCCAATCAGAGGGTATGAACTTTTCAAATTCCATCACAACAAAAGATTTAGGAATTCTCTAGTATCAAGCCCATGGCATTTGAATTTGGGTAAATTAGTTGTGCCTGATGTGTTCCTGAATGTTGAACTTCTCCAACTTCTTGCTAAATAGTATAACCCAAGTCTTAAGGCTATATACAACCCACAAGGGGAGCCTGTTATACACTTGTCAAAGAATGCCATCTGTGAAGTATTCGACTTGGATGATTTATGCACTGTCCCCATTGTTTATGAGGATTAAGGAAAGGAATACTAGAGAGTGGATACTACTTACAACGGATGGAGGTTGCCTATTCATAGGCCCAGAGCTGAGGGAGAATTGGTGCCCCTCAATGAGGATGATGGTCCTCCTTTTCATGTATCAATATTTGAACCCTACATACAACATACCTATTATTTTGTGGGCTAGTTCCTAGGATCAGAGGTCCCTGAATTTATGACAATCCCTTTGATGGTCATAGCTACTGGCATTCAATGCCACAATGCAAGGCAGTTTGATTATGCTGCTTATATTTTCAATAGAATTGACTCTGGTCTGGCTGTAATAAGAAACAATGCCCCAGCAGTTTCTTTTGAACATTACTCACTTCTTATGCACATGGTGCTCTATTATGGCCAGGAAGTGGGGTTATGGCCAAATGAATTTAAGGTTGTTCTAGTAGACCATAAGGGACAGAAGTCACCAGTACAGATACGGACCAGGATATGGGATAGCAGATATGTCCATTCTAGCTATGTACAATTTGAAGAATATTGTGTAAAAGTGCTATATAGATATTTGAGTCACCCCTGTGAGTATTTAATTTCAAATGAGATAAAGAGGTTCCTTAGACCAAAAGATTTTGGTGGTCCTCCTATTGTTATTCACAATTAGGGAGATTGGTACTATTTTGAAGATGCCACCATGGTTAGAGTGTATGGTTTTGAGGACACTCCCTTTATCTTACCTAAAAATGTCCCTGATAGAATTGCCTACCTAGAAATAGTTAGGCAAATGCATTGTTCAAATGTGATGCATCTAAGCTCCCATGACAAACAGTCTTTTATGCCTAGTACTTTGTGTTTTGGAGATTTCACTGTGGTTTCCAAAGAAGGTTATAATTTGATCCTAGATAAATTGATGCACTACAATATGAGGTGTGCTGAGGTGAGAAAAGGATTTGATCCTAAAGGCTTTATTGACCTTGCTCAGAGGAAGAAAAACCTTAGTGGGTACACACATATCCCCTATCCACACAATGATGTCATCAGAAACCTAGAAGAGGCTAAGGTGGAATTGGTGGTGGAACAATATAACAGAGACCTAGATGAGAAAAGGAAGCATCTGGCAGAAATTGAGGTATTATCCTCTGGTGATGAAGAACCGATAGGGCAAGGGGAACCACAGGAAAAAATAATAAAAATTTCCAAAAGAAAGATGCAACAATATCAGCCTCCTGTCATAGTACATGATGAGGAGGGATCTGGTAATGAAGACCCAAGACAAATAGCATATGATTCTTTTATTTCTGATGACAAATTCATTCATTCAAAAGAGTTCAAATCATTTTTATATAAATGTAAGGGGAAGGAAATCAGAGAGTCAGTCGATGATGTCTCTGCCAACAATGACAGACAATTACTTGATATGTTGAAAGCAACAGTGGATAATGAGCTACAAGATATGACCCCTAGCAAGGGTAGACAGTTGCTCAAAGAAGCAGGGGTAATGATCTTTCCTAGCCTTGATTTGAATTCTGCTCTAGTCTTTGACAGGTTTCTGAATAATACAGATGATAGATATAATCTCACTCCAGAAGCTGTCATTGAAATATATATGGGCACCAAATATAATAATGATGAAAATTAATTAATGATATGGGCCCTGTATTCTCCCCACAAAAAAGATAGCTATTATAGACACTGAGAAGACTTTTGGCCATGTCATGACTTTGAAGGCAGGGGAGACTGATCCCTTGATCACGGTAGACATTGACATCAATGTTGCAAAGCTAAATAAGGCACAGGCTTAGATGTTAATTAAGGAAAGAGATGCATACAAACTAAGATGTGAGAGGTTGACAAAAGAGAATGATTATTTAAAAGATGTTGTTAAGAGCACCTTCAGGGGATCAGTAAAGAGGTTAACCCAGGGTGAAAGTTCACAGAGTACCCAAGCACTATCCATAGATCAAGTAGCACAAATTTAGATGGATACACTTGTCACAGTACCCCAAAACAGGCATGCCAACATGATGCATTGGTTGAACCAATTTTGGGATAATTATTCTCAAAATTATAAAGTAATCCAAGAACATGAAAGGCTTGAAAAAAGATTACAGGAGAAATTAAATGAGACACAAGGTAAAGATACTTCTGACATTGCAGGTGCCTTCGATGCAAAAGAGTTGATCGAGCAACATCAGAAATATTATGATCAACTTTTGACTAATGCCAAAGAATGTGCTAAAGCTTCTAAAGCAGGAGTGCCCATATTATTCAAAAGTGATAAGGAATTAAAGAACAAAGAAGAATGGAGTAGAGACTGTCAAGCAATATTACATGAAGCTTTGGGAGCTCTTAAGGAAAAAGACTCTGCATCCAGGGAAGCCTGCAAACATTTGGAGAAGATGGTTACGATGGATGTGATTACAAGGAACGCTATTGAATTCACTGATTCCCATCGCAGCCAGGAGTACTTAGACCACATTGCTAAACTTTACTTGTGGTTGAATAGAGCATGATCATGGTTATTTTATGGTTGTTAATCTTGTTAATTCCCAAAAGACTTCTTCAAGAGTTATGTCTCTTCACAAGAGTTTCTATATAAGTTCAAACATTTGATGCTGAAATATCATCAGCAGTAGAATATAATACATACAGTTTACAATGTATTCAAAAGACCATGTTGCAAGTTTATTATTGAAGAAGTAGATTGAAGTTCTCTGATTTAGTGGTTCTATTCTGGCATCAATTGTTTGTTAAGATTATTCAATTGTGTGGTTGTCTCTAGTTCTGTATTTCCCTATTATTCAAATTAATATATCAAGTATATAGTTAATTTGTCAATGCACATTTGCTGTACCTGTGTGATTGAGTAAATTGGTTTCCATTAGAGGAATTAAAATCCTTCTAATCAGTCATAGTAACCTGGAAGTGTTAGTTTGGATTACTAAGAAGAACCATATAATTAGGATTGCCATTCTATCTCCAAGTTAATATTATCTGTTATTCTTGCATATTCCATTCAATTGGTTCCTTCAAGAAAGGATTAAAATACCTTCTAGTGAATTACAAGATATCTGATTATATTGGTTGGATCAATAAGAAGAGTTTGTCAGTCATCTCCCTGCACGTTTATACAAGTTATAAACTAAAATTGTGCCAAACGGTTAGAATTACTATCCACTATAAGCCACTAGTCTTAGTCCTTCCTTTGACTTTGTTTACCCAACAAGGCACTGGTCTTATTTCAATTTATCATTTAAATCCTTTTATTTACACAGTCATAAAATTCACCTTGATATTGCTTATACAATTTATACCAACCATTCATTAGATATTAGATATAGAGTTAGTTAGCAAGCTTCAATATATCTTACACCATTTGCCACTGTAGGAAGACACATTTACCTAGTCAAGACATTTACATTCATTCTGCTTTAATTTTCAAGGTTCACCCACCTAGGTGTAGCAGGACCTAAAGTGCAGGAAATCATCAAACCTTGAAGGTTGATTTCGTCAAGTTAGTTCAAAAATATTGCGAATCTAAGCATAGAGCCTGGCATTCTCTTAGGATTAGCAACCTGTATTTTTGAGACCTAATAGACCCACTCTTCCTCTCCTTCCCAAACTTCCATTTTCGTCACTTTACTTTAGGGTGAAGTTTAAGTGACCAAATGGGAGTTTACCTAAGGTTAGACAAGCTCAAAAGGTCCCTAGACCCTAGGGGTACAACTCAGGGTCACTTTTAACCCATTTTGAGCACCATAGGTTGAGTAAAAACACATAAAAAGGGGTCTAAAAAAATATAAACTCAAAATAAAATTCAAATGAACATTACATCTTTACAACACCAAATAAAAATCAAATATAAAAAGAGGTAGACCTAACTCAATCAACATCACACAACAACATTACGAAAATTTCATCATGCATACATAGTTGATCTTGGTTCCTCTTGTAACTAGATCATCTTTACATGGGAAATTACAAAGTGTGGGATCATCTCTGATTATCCATGGCTTGGTTAGAACACCTGCACACTTAAACAAAAGATTAATCCAACATGTATATCGTAGCCGAAGGAAAGTAAAACATACACTCACATCATCCCATGATCATATAAAACATCATAAAATCACATCATAACTAAATTCATCATTTGCATTTCAATAATCCATCTCAAGATAACATCGCATAATAAATCCATCACATAATCACATAAATAGTATCTAAATAACATCATAATGCAAATCATATGTCAACTCATCGTCAACAATCGAATCAACATCTAGTCTCATCACAAACATTCTAAACATAATAAATCAGAGGTAAAAACATATAGTCTAATAGTCCTGCATATCAGGATCAACAGTCCCCAAAGTCTAAAATATGTCTCCAACCGTAATATAAAATGATCAATATAAGGGAGTGAAAAGGTAGGCCTCACATAGAGAATCGGAAGGATAGAAATATTAAGTGTTTGAGGACTGAGAATGGTGGTGAATTTTCTTTAGTAGATTTCAACACATTCTGTAAAGAACAGGGGATTAAGAGGCATAACACAACTCCGTATACCCCTCAGCAGAAAGGAGTTGTAGAGAGGATGAATAGAACATTGATGGAGAGGGCAAGGAGTATGCTAAGTGGAGCTAGTCTTGAACAAAAGTTATGGGCTGAAGCTGTTGCTACCACTTGTTACCTGGTTAACAGGTCTCCTACATCAACGCTCATTGATAAGACACCTATGGAGGTATGGTCTGGTAAAAATCCTTCATTAAGACACATTCCAGTATTTGGTTGTGAGGCATATGCACATGTGCCTAAGGAGAAGAGGTCTAAGTTGGAGAACAAGGCTGTAAAGTGTATCTTCATCAATTATGGCATTGGTGTGAAAGGGTACAAGCTTTGGGATCCAGTAGCTAAGAGAATTCTGTATAGCAGAAGTGTGATCTTCAGAGAACTCAATCCTTCTTCTGTTATCCTGCAGCCAAAGAAAGAAGAGAAGAAAGATGATGTGGTTAAGCTTCCTTCCACCCCTAAGAAAGTTGAACCAAAAACATCTATTGGACCTGATATTGAGGAGATCTCTACTAGCTCTAAAAGTTTAGAAGAAGATGAAGAACCTCAACCTCACCTTTGAGGAGGTCCACTTAGATAAGGCAGCAACCTGATATGTTTGGTTATTCATTACATGATTCCAGTTGTATTTTTTCTTTGATTTCTAACGCTGATGAGCCTAGAACTGTGAAATAGGCTATGGGTATGAAAGATGCAGGTTCCTCAAAGGAGGCCATAGAAGAGGAGATGGCTTCTTTGGAAAAGAATAATACTTGGGACTTGGTGCCTTTGCTTGAAGGATGAAGACCTTTTGGATGCAAATGGATGTTCAAAAAGAAATTTGGTGTAGATGGTAGTGTTGAGAAATATAAGGCTAGATTGGTTGTGAAGGGGTATTCTCAGGTGGAGGGAATTGACTATGGTGAGATTTTCTCTCCCATTGCAAAGTTGACATCTATTCAGTTCATGTTATCTCTTGCAGTAGTGTATGATCTAGAAGTGAAACAGATGGATGTGAAGACAACATTCCTTCATGGTGACTTGGAGGAGGAAATCTATATGTCATAGCCAGAGCACTACATGGTGAAAGGTAAAGAAAATCTAGTTTGCAAGTTGAAAAAGTCTTTGTATGGTTTGAAATAGTCTCCTAGGACGTGGTACCAAAAGTTTGATGCCTTTGTGTTGAGTATTGGATTTCAGAGATCAAAATCAGATCATTGTGTTTACTACAAGGTTGACAATGATTGCATTCTCATTATTGCATTGTATGTGGATGATATGTTACTCATTGGGAATGGTAAAAGTGTGATTTCTGATTTGAAGTCTTAGTTGTCAGCACAGTTTGAGATGAAAAATCTAGGGGTAGCTTGGTACATTCTAGGAATGGAAATTAGAAGAGACAGAGCAAATAGAAAACTTTGGTTAGGCCAGAGTAAGTATATTAAGACTGTGTTGGAGAGATTCAACATGATGGATTGTAGACCTTTAATTGTTCCTATTACAATGGGGACAAAGTTATCTATTGAAGATTGTCCAAAGTCTCCTTCTGAGATAGAGGATATGAGCAGAGTTCCTTATGCTAGTGCAATTGGCAGTTTGATGTATGCGATGGTCTACACAAGACTAGATATTGCCCAAGCAGTGGGAGTCCTTAGTCAATTTATGGCTAATCCTAGACGGGTACATTAGGATGTAGTGAAGAGAGTGTTTAGATATTTGCAGCTTACTTCTGAGTATTCCTTATGTTATCATGGTTATCCTACAAGACCTCAACATTCACTTTATATTCATGAATTTGTGGATTCAGATTGGGTAGGTGACATTGACAACAGGAGATCACCAGTGCTTATGTGTTCACTATGTTTGGTGGTGCTATTAGTTGGATGAGTAAGCAGCAACCTGTGGTCACTTTGTCCACTACTGATGCTGAGTACATGGTAGCAATTCATGCTTGTAAAGAAGCCATTTGGCTTAAGAGATTGTGTTCTGATGTTGGGTTTGATGCAGGGAAGATTATTATTTGTTGTGATAGTCAGAGTGCCATATGTTTGGCAAAGAATCCTACTTTCCATACAAGGACTAAGCATATTGATGTCCAGTACCATTTTGTTCATGACATGGTAGAGGATGGGAAGGTAAACTTATGAAAAGTTGAAACTTTGATGAATGTTGTAGATTCCTTGACAAAACCTGTGAGCATAGAGAAGTTTAGATGGTGTTCAGAGTCTATGGGCCTCATGGCCCCTAGCAATTAAATCATGGTGTTAATACTCCCTTTTCTCTTGCAAGGTGTTTGACAAGTGGGAGAATGTTAGGAAAAGTGTCTCAACCTTGCAACCTTGAAAGGTTACTATTCTTCCCAGTTTTGGTCTTTTTGAATACCCTTTTATCTTAGAAAATGGTTTGGAACCTTCAAAGTTTCCAAAAGTTTCCAAACTAGCTTAAAATAGCGAGACTTACTATTTTTAGTAAGTTCTTCAATTAACCTTGAGTTGACCTAAATTTTTCCTAGAAGGTGCCAAACAGGTAAGTAAACATATTAGGTGAGTTTCGACTCAAGATCATATCTAGATTGTGAGATATTAAAGTTTATGTTTTTGTGAAACTGCCGGGAAAGTTCTAAACTCAATTTTTGGGTATCAAAACTTCTCTAAATGTCCCAAAAATTGTTGTAACCAGCAAAGCAGGTTACAAAGTGATAGAGCACTTCACGAGCTTTCTAATGCATAAAATGGTTCATCAATCAGAGACTCGGATCAAAAGTTATGGCCTCCAAAAGTTGGACCTTTAGTTTTGGGAAATGTAAAAACGTGATGGACACATAAAAGAGCTGTAAAGGGGAGAGTTACATGTGTTGGTGTGTGGTTTGGCACATCACAAGGCATCTTTGATTGGAGATAAATTGGGCACCACTTTTGGGTGGTTTTAGCTCATGGTTTTGTAGTTGCCGTTGGCGGTGTGCTATATTGTATCTCCTATATATCAGGAACTTGAGATGGAGGTTGTATGTAGAATCTTATAGATGTCAAATTATCTCTTGGATCTCTAGTTGGATATACTCCTATAAAAGCTTTCTCTGCAAGTATATTATAATCTTCATGATTTCTAAATAATATATTGGGCGGCTTTGGAGTGTGGGGTTTTTTACCTGAAAGGATTTTCCCCACGTATATCTTGTGTTGTGAGTTTTGTGTTTGATTTGGAAATTGTTAATATTTTCTATTAATGTGCATCTTAATCTATAACTGTAAAAGAAATTTGTATATATGTCTCCTCAATAGATCAGTGTAGGAAGCATTTTCTGCATACCTTGCTTCCTTTCGGATATGACAGTTATGACGGATTCTATGACAGTCATAAGAGTTGTAAGAGCATCTATCATTGTCCAACTTGGTAATAGGAGACCATATTTGGATGGGGTGATATGACAAGTGTCATGACCATACTACAGTATTGGACAAGTGTCCCTAGGCATGGGTTTTGGGCCATGAGGCCAAGTTGGATGCCCATCTCAAGGAAAGCTCGTTTTTTCCTTGTAACTTCTATTTAAGCAGGTGCTTTGAGAGGAGATGTATTATGTGATTGACAAGTACTAATATGTTGCCTGAGAGCTTACATTGCAAGTGTATTGTAAACCATTACAATTTTGATGATACATTGTGCAGGTTTTGGAGTGTGGGGTTTTTCACCTGATAAGGGTTTTCCCCGTGTTATACCTTCTCTCTCTCTCTCTCTCTCTCTCTCTCTCTCTCTCTCTCTCTCTCTCTCTCTCTTCTTCTGTCTTACATTCTTGTGTTGTGTATTGTTGCAATATCTCCATTGTTGTGTTAAACGTTCTGTAATTGTAAAGGTTAAAAATAATTTTCACTCATCTCTCCTCATTAGATTAGTGTAGGAAGCGATTTCCGCACACCTATCTTTCTTTCACTAAGCCCCATTTGACATGGGTTTCAGGGGAATTTACTCCAGGACAAGATTTATACATGTATGATTAAACTAAGGGGACCTAGGAGCTAAACTATGAGGTAAAAAGTCCCAGGGGAACATTTTATGACATAACACCCCTGTAAATTGATTTAGCTCCAACCATCATATATTTAATTATTTAATTATTTGTGTGAATTTGTTGGCTAAACTGTGTAGTTGTAACTAGGTGAAACGTCACTCTTGTAAAATTTGATCCAAACAAGAAGCTTATATGATAACAAGATGTCATTACATGCAACCACACACCAAAAATGGAAATAAAATGAACATATATTTTTTGGGGATGTAGGATCGCTTGTGGACCCAAATACTCCTACATCAACTAATATTTTAAAATTATATTATCACAATACATTTTTTAACATTATAATGAAAATTAACCTTGAAATCTAATTATAGAATATTAGATCTTAAATCTTAATTTTATTATTTATAATATTGTATCTTATTTTAGACTTCTTGTAAATTGTAGTCATAATATGATCATTTATATTCTTTATAATTTTAAATTTGTTTATAAATTGATTTTTTCAATTTAATATTAGAGTTTCTATTAGTACTATAAATTATTTTATTATCATTATTATATTATTAAAACATATCTTGTTATCTCTTTTGCTAATTTTATATTTTAGCATTTCACTTAACTATATGCACACATTAATAATAATCTTTAATTGTAATTTTTGTATGATGATTTTTTTAATATTATATTAATTTACTTATCTAGTTATATTATCTCTACATGTTTTAAAATAATTTTTGACAAGTGGCTTTCATATGCTAATATTTTTATGGTTGGAAATAGTCCAGACAACTGAGAGGGGGGGTGAATCAGTTGTCTCACAAATTTAAACTTTTCTACTTTTAATCTTCTTTATCAACTTACAATTAGATCAATAATGTAAACATTAAAGCATGAATCAACAACACATGAACAGACATAAACTTAACACACATAACACCAAGATTTTTACATGGAAACTTGGTTAAGGGAAAACCGTGGTGGGGGTTAACCCACAAGATTTGTACCTTGTTAAAAGTACTTAGAAGAAAAGAGAAGGCACATGCCTTCAGGCTCACTGCCCAAAGGTTACTGCTTAAGAGATGCTCACTGCCTATAGAATTTATGTTTAATACAGAAAGAATTAACTGATAAATAGCATCTCCTTCATGCCTGATTCAGTTTCATTGAGTGCTCACAAAACTTTTGCTCTGCCCCAAATACTTCTTTTCTAACTCTTCATCAAAAAAACTCTTGTTCTTCTACTTCTCCTCTACTCTACTCTACCTTCAATCCTTTCTTCAGATTATATTATTGTCGCACAAGGATCATTTTCCACAACTCATCAATAAGTACTTATATGCTTCATCAACCTTGGAATAAACATCAAGATCGGTACTACAAACATCTGACTTAATACGAATCACTAAGTTGTCAGCCAAACATAACTGGGACTCAAATCTTCATTAATCAACACATCATGCTCCATAGAAATGTTCTTAGATCATCTGTAACACGCTTGAATCATCCGGTCGGCCGAGACTGGGAAGAATAGCAACACCAAGAGGAAAATCTTCATTCACAAGATCAAACTTCAATGTGGACCTCCAACATAGTAGTCATACAATCCAAAGACTTCCACAAGCACATTGAATTCAACAAAAATATCTGCACTCCTCCAAATCATCATAATCACTTGCATCTTCCTCTGAAACCTCAAGAACACTATCTGCCATGATTGTCACTTTAGAAAGATTGCTTGCAGACCTCCAAACTATGAACCACTTGAATGGATGATACACATTGACTTCCCAAACATGCCTCTAGATCTGCAGATCATCATTTGACATATCTGAAACAATCTGGACCTCTTTCTTGTCGCTCTGTCTCTTCTGAACACAGAAAAACTGGTTCTACATAGATAGCCATAGATTCTTCAAATCTTCATGTGAACCCTTCAAAGCTTAACTGGAGCTTCTTTAGAGAATCCTCTACTTAGCCATATGGTCCAAATACATTGATCCTCATTAATTTTCTCAATAACAATCTAGTCTTCTACACAGGCAGCAAAATAGGATACAATTGACACCAATGGCAACAAGGATATGTTGACATCAATGACAACACCGCTTAGGCACATATTTGCAACAATATCCCCCTTTGTCATTGATGGCAACATATGATGTGAAAAACTTATTTGACCATCAAGACAAGACCTTCTCCCCCTTTCTCTTATCACTTCTACAATCACTTCCTTCATTGCTCCCCCTTTCATCAGCAACTAGTTTTTCACATGAACTTCTCTCCCCCTTTGACATCAATGGAAAAGGGCACATATTTGTAGTCTTTTCTTCTTATTTTTGTTTCATACCAAACTCAAAAATTACATGCAGACAACTCCCCCTGAGTAGTGCCTCCTTGACATCAATCTAGATCACAAGATGTGACTGTGAATTCTATCAGACTAATGCACTCTAGTGCATCTTAATTCTGATCAAGATGAGTAATAATCCCCAACTTCTCTCTGAGATACTCAAAAGTATCCTTGGGAAGAGGCTTAGTGAAAATATCCGCAATCTGATCCTTTGAAGATACAAACTCTAATTTGACTTCATTCTCATTTACCTTCTCTCTCAAGAAATGAAACTTGATGGATATGTGCTTTGTCTTTGAATGCAACATTGGATTCTTTGAGATGCTTATTGCACTTGAATTATCACAGAAGATTGTGACCAGCTCCTCAAACACAATTCTGATGTCCTTCAACATTTGCTTCATCCATAGAACTTGAGTGCAATTGTTTGCTGCTGCTATACACTATGCCTCTGCTGTATGAAAGGAAGCTAGGTGTGCAGAAATCGCTTCCTAAACTAATCTAATGAGGGGAGAGATATACAAATTCAAATTTATCTTAACTATTATAGCAACATTAAACCATTAACATGAGATATTGCAGCAATACACATAGAACCAGAAAGAAGACAGAAGAAGAGAGACAAGATGTATTGTGGGGAAAACCCTTATCAGGTGAAAAACCCCACACTCAGAAACCTACACAATGTATTATCAAAACTAAATATGGTTTACAATACACTTGCAATGCAAGCTTCAATAGTCTTTGAAACTCATGTCTGGATTCAATCTGGCAGCATACCAGTACTTGTCAATCACATACTACATCTCCTCCTCAAAGCACCTATTTATATAGAATATACAAGACAAAATTAGCTCTATCTTGGAATGGGCATTTAACTTGGCCTCATGGCCCAAAACTCATGTCTATGGACACTTGGTCAACATTGTAAGATGTATCTGACACTATTCCACAACTCCCATCCCAAAGAGGTCGCCTATTTCCAAAATGAGCTATGATAAATGCTCTTACAACTCTTATGACTCTTACGACCATCATAGAATCTATCATAGCTATCATAACTTACAACTGTAAGAGAATCTGTCATACATAGGCTATAAATAGCATATTCCCTTACAACATGTCATAGTCCACCTTGGGGTGCCCAAAGATTCTTTTTTCAAAGATGCTCCTCGACACATGTCTTCACCTGTCTTCAAGCTTCTATTTCTGACCCTTACATGTCATAACTTCATCATAAGAATCTATCATGACTGTTACGGTCAATATTCCCTTACACAACATCCAAGATGCTGACACATGGAAAAATATTTCTACCACAAAGGGGGATGCTAAATGACAATATGGAATTTACAATTAATTTACAACATAGGCAATGAATAAATAAATATAATCAAAATAATATAAGGAATTACCAAGGTTGAGACACCTTAATTCCCAACATTCTCCCACTTGTCAAACACCTTGTAAGAGCCAATAGAATAATAGGATTTAACTGCTATAGGCAAAGAGGCCCATGGACTCCAAACACCATCTAAACTTCTCTGTGCTAACTAGTTTCGTTAATGCATCTGTAACATTCTTTAAAGTGTCTACCTTCTCCAAATTTACCTTCCCATCCTCTACCATGTCTTGCATGAAGTGAAACTATACATCAATATGCTTTTTTCTGGCATGGAAAGTTGGATTCTTCTCAAGGCAAATCACACTCTGACTATCACAACTAATTGTAATCTGACATGCATCAACACCAATATTTGAACACAATCTCTTAAGCCAAATGGCTTCCTTACAAGCATGAGTTGCTTCCACATACTTAGCTTCTGTCGTGGACAAAGCAACCATAGGTTGTCACTTACTCATCCAACTAATAGCACCACCAAATAGTGTAAACACATAAGCACTAGTGGATCTCCTGCTGTCAATGTCACCTACCCAATCTAAATCCACAAATCCATGAATATCAACAGAATGCGGAGGTCCTGTAACATTACCATGATAGCATATGGAATACTCGGAAGTACCCCTCAAATATCTGAACACTCGCTTAACTGCATATCAATGTACCCATCTAGGATTAGCCATAAATTGACTAAGGACTCCCACTGCTTGGGAAATGTCTAGTCTTGTGCAGACCATGGCATACATCAAACTGCCAACAACACTAGCATAAGGTACTCTGCTCATGTCCTCCACCTCACTAGGATATTTTGGACAATCCTTAATAGATGACTTTGTCCCTAAAGAAATATGAACACACGTCTACAATCTACCATACTGAACCTATCCAACACGGTCTTCACATACTTACTCTGGCTTAACCAAAGTTTTTTGTTAGTTCTGTCTCTTCTTATTTACATTCCTAAAATGTATCTGGCTGCTCTAAATCTTTCATTTCAAACTGTGCTAAAAACTGAGACTTAAAATCATAAATCATATTCTTTCCCTTCCCAATGAGCAACATGTCATCAATATACAATGCAACAATGAGAATACGATCACCATCAAATTTATAATACACACAGTAATCTGATTTCAATCTCACAAATCCAATTGACAACACAAAGGCATCAAACTTCAAGTACCACCTCCTAGGAGATTGCTTCAAACCATTCAAAGACTTCTTTAGCTTGTAAACCAAATTTTCCTTGCCTTTCACCATGTAATGCTCTAGCTGTGACATGTAGATTTCTACCTCCAAATCACCATGAAGGAAAGTTGTCTTCACATCCATCTGTTCTACCTCTAAGTCATAAGCAGCTACAAGAGATTTCAGGAATTGAATGGATGTCATCTTTGCAACGGGAGAGAAGATCTCACCATTATCTAAACCCTCCACTTGTGAATACCCCTTCGCAACCAATTTGGCCTTATACTTCTCAACATTGCCATCTACACCAAATTTCTTTTTGAACACCCATTTGCATCCAATGGGTTTTTTAATCCAATAGGAAAAGGCACCAAGTCCCAAGTTTGATTCTTCTTTAAAGAAGCCATCTCATTCTCCATGGCCTCCTTCTAGGAACCTGCATCTTTCATATCCAAAGCCTCTGACACAGTTCTAGGTTCATCACTATTAGTAAGCAAAGCAAAAGCACAACTAGAATCAAGCAATGTATAACCAAACCTCTCAGTTTGCTTTCTTATTCATGTAGACCTCCTCAAAGGCTAAGGTTAAGGTTCAGCTTCTTCATCTGAGCTTTCATAGCTGCCAGAGCTCTCCTCATCATCAAGTCCAACATTGTCTTTCTGTTTAGTCTTCTCAAGGGTAGCAGGAAATTGAACAACATCCTCTTTCTTTTCTTTTTCTTCTGGCTGTAAAATAGTGGAAGAAGGTGTTAGCTCTTTGAAGATGACACTTCTTCTATACAACACTTTTTTAGCCCTAGGGTCCCAAAGCTTGTATCCTTTCACACCGACACCATAGCCAATGAAGATACACTTAACAATATTGTTCTCCAATTTTGACCACTTCTCCCTAGGCACATGTGCATATGCCTCACAACCAAAAAGATGAAGATGCCTTATTGAAGGCTTTCTACCAGAACATACCTCCATGGGTGTCTTACCAACAAGAGCTGATGTAGGAGATCTATTTACAAGATAGCAAGCAGTGGCAACAGCTACAGCCCAAAACTTTTGTTCTAGGCCAGCTCCACTAAGCATACTCCTAGCCTTCTCCATCCTCTCTACAACTCCATTTTGCTACGGGGTATATGGAGTTGTCTTATGTATTTCAATCCCAAGTTCCTTACAATATTGATCAAATTCTGTAGAATAGAACTCACCACTGTTGTCAGTTCTCAAACATTTAATCTTTTTACCAATCTAATTTTTAGCAAAGGCTTTAAACTCCTTAAACTTACTATAGACTTCAGATTTGCTTTTGAGAAAATAAATCCATGTCCTTCTACTATAGTCATCTATGGAAGATACAAAATATACAGATTTTGATAATGAAGGAACATTAACAGGACCAAATACATCAGAATGAACAAGGTCCAACACACCAAAAGACTTATGAGAACTCAAGTAAAACTAAACACAGTTTTGTTTTCCATGTACGCAATGTTCAAAAAAGTTAAACTCAAGATTACAATCATCTAACCCCTCAATGAGGTTCTTATTTTTCAGGGTTCTAAGACCCTTCTCACCAATGTGGCCAAATCTCTTATGCCATAACATTGTCTTTTCAACAGGAAGCTTAACTTCAAGGCATGATTACAACCATCAGGACTAGATACAACAGATTTCTGCACTGCTCATTCAGATGGTGGGGATGAAGTGACTGCTTCCCTCTTCCTTGAGTTAGAAGAACTATTGCATTGTGAAATGCATTCCTCCAGTTGAAACAAATTACCTCTCCTAGTACCCTTAGCAAGCACCATAGCTCCTCTAGTCATCATGTATCCTTCTTTTGAAAAGACAACCTGCATACCTGCATCATTCAACATACTTATAGAAAGTATGTTCCGTGCTAAGCCTAGGATGTGCATAACCCCAGAGATCGCCTTCACTCATCCATCAGGGAATTAAATAGAGACTCTTCCACGACCAATAATCTTCAGATGAGAGTCATCACCTAGGTACACCTTTTCACCATCGAACTCCTCATACTTAGTAAACCAGTCTCGATGCGAGGTCATGTGGAATGATGCACCAGAATCAATTAGCCACACATCATCAGATGCATGGGTTTCCAGGGTTATGATGAAAGCATCACCATCATCTTGTGACTTGTCAGAATCTGAATCTAGGTTCTTCTTCTTCTTTTTCTTTTCCTCTTTGCATTCCTTTTGGAAATGCCTCATTTTTCCATAGTTCCAACAAAGAGCCTTAGACTTTCTAGGAGATTTAGATCTCCCACGGGATTTGGATCTACCCTTCTTAGCTTTCTTGTACTTCTTTTTCCCTTTCTCCTTGGGTCTTCCACAAACTGCAAGAGCCTCTTTGGCTGCCTCAGAAGACTCTCTCTGCATCTCTTCAGATAATAGTGAAGAAATCACTTCATCCATTTTGAATGTGGATGTGGTGCTTCCAATAGCCATGACAAGACGATCCCATGAGTTCGGCAAAGAACAAAGCAAGGTCATATAGCGATCCTCCTCCTCCATCTTCACACCAACAGATGTCAATTGTGTAACCAGCATGTTGAAAGCATTCATATGTTCTACAAAAAATCCACCATCCTCCATTCAAAGAGAATACAACTTATTTCTTAGAAAAAGTTTGTTAACCAGGGATTTGGCTTGATACGCATCTCCTAACTTCTTCCAAAGCAAGTTTACAGTAGCCTCTTCATGGACATTTAACATGACAGAATCAACAAGACTAAGTCTTATGAGACCCTTAGCCTTCTGATCCTTGAGATCCCAATCAGCTTGTGACATTATAGCTGGTTTTGTGCCACTAATAGTTTCCTAGAGGTCCCGATCAACAAGCATGTCTTCCATCTTGAGCTTCCACAACTCAAAATTAGTGCCATTGAATTTCTCCACCTCTATCCTTCTGGATGTGCTTGCCATCTCCTTGCTGCAATAAAATTCAGAATACTCTGCACAGACTCCCACTCAACTTAAGATCAGCTCAAAAAAACCCTACCCAACAACTAGGACTAAGGTTATCAAGCTCTGAAACCAACTGAAAGGAAGCTAGGTGTGCAGAAATCGCTTCCTACACTAATCTAATGAGGGGAGAGCTATGAAAATTCAAATTTATCTTAACTATTATAGCAACATTAAACCATTAACATGTGATATTGCAACAATACACATAGAACCAGAAAGAAGACATAAGGGAGACAAGATATATCGTGGGGAAAACCCTTATTGGGTGAAAAACCCCACACTTAGAAACATGGACAATGTATTATCAAAACTGAATATGGTTTACAATACACTTGTAATACAAGCTTCAATAGTCTTCAACACTCATGTCTGGAGTTAATCTGGTAGCATAACAGTACTTGTCAATCACATACTACATCTCCTCCTCAAAGCACCTGTTTATATAGAATATACAAGGTAAAATTAGCTCTATCTTAGAATGGGCATCCAACTTGGCCTCATGTCCCAAAACCCATGCCTATGGACACTTGGTCAACATTGTAATATGCATCTAACACTTGTCCATAGCTCCCATCCCAAAGAGGTCACCTATTTCTAAAATGGGCTATGACAGATGCTCTTACGACTCTTATGAACATCATAGAATCTGTCATACACAGGCTATAAATAGCATATTCTCTTACAACATGTCATATTCCACCTTAGGATTCCCAAAGATTTCTTTTTCAAAGATGCTCCTCGACACATGTCTTCACCTATCTTACAAGCTTCTATTTTCGACTCTTACATGTCATAACTTCGTCATAGGAATCTGTCATGACCGTTACGATCAATATTCCCTTACACAACATCCAAGATGCTGACACGTGGCAAAATATTCCTACAACAAAGTATGATGCCTATCTCCTCATGTGAGGACAAAATTACAAGTTGTCATCTTCCATGTAGGATGACACATCACCGTGCCACATCGTACAAAATGACAATATGGAATTTATTTACAACATAGGCAATGAATAAATAAATACAATCAAAATAATATAAGGAATTACCAAGGTTGAGACACCTTAATTCCCAACACTGTAGATAGGGATATTACCTCCTGCTTTTTTCTAAGCCAAGAAACTAATCTACTTCCCAAGAAGAATGCACCACCACTAGTACTTTTCTTGTCATCCACATCTCCTACCCAATCAGCATCTGTATGTGCATGAAGAGTAAAGTCATTATCTTTTGGATACCACAAGCCATAATCAAGTGTTCATTTGAGATATCTAAAGATTCTTTTGACTACTACAACATGGGATTCTTTAGAATCAGCTTGGAATCTAGCAACAAGCCCTACTATATTCATGATATTAGGTCTGGTCTAAGTCAGATAGAGCAGTCCTCCAATCATAGATCTATACATTTTCTGATTTGCCTTATGGGAGTCATCATCTTTACTCAACTTACATCTAGTTACTATAGGTGTACCTATTGACTTTTAATCTTCCATTACAAACTTCTTCAACAATTCTTTCACATATTTAGACTGAGATATAAAGATACCATTATTTGACTGAGTGATTTGTAGACCTATGAAGAAATTCATCTCACCAAACATGGACATCTCAAATTCACTTTGCATCTAATCAACAAATGTTTTGCACATGCTCTCATTTCCACCAAAAATGATATCATCAAAAAATACCTCAACAATTAGAATATTCTCATGATCAATCTTGAAGTAAAGATTATTGTCAGCAGTTCCTTTGTTATATCCTAGCTTTAGCAGATACTTATCTAATCTTGCATACTAGGCTCTTGGGGCTTGCTTGAGTCCATATAATGCTTTCCTCAATCTATAGACCATGTCTTTCTGATCAGATAACCGAAATCCTTCCGGTTGCTCAATGTAGACTTCTTTTAACTCTCTATTTAGGAATGTTGGTTTGACATCCATCTAATAGACCTTGAAATCTTTATAAGTAGCAAATGCAATAAATAACCTGACTGCTTCTATTCTTTCCACTGGAGCAAAAGTTTCTTCAAAATTAATTCCTTCTACTTGAGAATATCCTTTGCATACCAACTGTGATAGGTAAAAATTAGGTTAATAAGATCAAGCATTACAAATGAAAACCTAATCCTACCACCATCAAAGAATCAAATCCAAGTGAAATCAAAAGCATGAAATTTAAGAACAATATCACCTAGATTGTATGATTCCTTGTTTGTGATGTGTATTACTTCTTCAATAATAAACAATTATGAAGATCAAAGCTGCCATGATGGATGAATGATAATGATAATAAGCTAAATGGATGCTAAAATGCTCAATATGCTCAAGATGATAATGTAGACAATATGAGAATGTTGGATAGATGTAGTAGGGAATGAGAGGATGTTTATATAGAACTCAACCAAAATCAATCAACAGTTGAAATTTGATGGCTATGTGAACGACTGAGATAAAATGATAGTCATAGATGAATGTGTAAATGGCAAGTGGAAGGAAGATAAGGCTCATGTGTGATTGTGTACATAAAAAGTACTACATGTGAAAGATATTAAATAAAAGATGTAGTACCACACATGTTTTTAAATAAAAGAGGCACACATGTCGGCTCATGAAGATAAATGATAAGAGAAATTATTTAAATAAATAAAATTTATTTAATTAAAAAAGATAGAAATAGAGATAATTAAACAATTAAAGATTATTTAATAATAGATTAGAAGAAATAGATAATGAATCAATTAAATAAATATAAATTTATTTAATTAATAGAAGAAATAAGGGCTTTTGATAAAATAAATTGCTCAAGTGTGTTAGACAAATGCAGATGCAATATTTGATACTAATGATAATTAGGTCAATTTTCGGTGTCTACATTTTGCCCCTCTTTGATACAATGTTTGTTAGAATGTTGTGTTAAAGAAGATATGATAATTCGCTCGATAAACAAGGTTATGTCCCATTGTAATTGGCAGGTGATGCTCCCTCAAGAGGTAAACCAGGCTAACCAAGAAGGGTTGGGTTGGCTCGCGATAAGATGAAAGGCTAGAAAATGGGAGATGGAAGAGATAGGCTTTGGAAAGGAAGGAATGATTGATCTTGGTTGAGGACTATATAAGATGATGATGGAATGGACAAAACGATATGACAACTTTTAAAGTAATTTCTCAAAAGTAAATAAATGCAATCCTTATGTTTGATATAGCATATGGATGTTATGCACCAGGGTATAAAGGACCAAGGTGTCAAGGTATCCAATGCATAACTAGCGTACTACAATCTTCTCTAAATGCATGAGGCCAAGATGTTGAACCAACATAAACAAGATATGAATAGCAGCTAGTGCTTTGAGATGGACTTTGACACTACAATCAAAGGTTTGAGCTTATCTCCACTACACATAATGACACCTTGCTGGTTATATGTATGGAGCTAGTCTTAACATAGAATAGTCTCAAATGCATAAGAGACTATTTAGCCCCTCATTTTGGCTTTCTGACAATTGTTAGTATTTCATTTATATCTAGACATTTTTGAGACATGTGGATGATGGATTACTTATCTATGCTTATTTATGTTCATCATGGATTATGGATTTACTGATGTAGCTGGGGATATTTAGTTATGATTGTTATGATGACATTGTTGATGTTATGAATAGTATATGATGTGTTTTTTATATGATTAGTTAATGATTAAATGATTGTGTAGATTAGTGTTATCATGCTTTATGTGATCATTTGATGTCATGATATCTAATTTCTAGTTAGTGATGTACATGTTTTATGTGATGTTTTTGGTGAAAGGACAATGTAGTATTACTCGTTATGAGCACCCTACTATGCTGCGATTCCCTGTCACAGTGTGTTTGATTATATATGTATATGCTCATATACAGCACCTTGGTTTGATGTAGGTTGCAGGTACCAGGCATTGACTCCACCTGAATTAACAGGTCTAAGCATGCCTCTATACCAATGGATAATGTGGATGGGAGATAACACGGGGTTCCCTCTATCAGCCAAGTTCCTCAACTTGTCAACATCCATGTAACCTCAATCGTGGGTTTAGTCATTGGTCAATGGGAGCTTGTATTCATGCCTTAGTCACCCTTTGGTATGTGGTTGTCATTATTTGTTGAGCAACTAGTTTTGAGTGGTTTATTGTAGTATTTTGGTGCATTTTATTGAAGTTAGTTTTACTTGTGTCTAGTAGTGTTGATTATTATGTATTTGTAATATATTAGTTAATTGTTATAGTAACAATGATAATAATAACAATAAGTTTAAATATATTAATGTTAATTATTTAATTAAAGTAGAAAATTGAGAAGATTAAATAATTGGATTTTATAGAATTATATTAGTAGTTTCTATAGCTAATAATAACAATAATAATAATAATAATGAATAGATTATTAATATTTAATACTATGGAAGTTGATTAATTTTAGAAGATATTATTTTATTCTATCATTAATTGTTTGAGTGGATGTCAGGAATAATTTTTAGATTTGAAAATATTCTAGAAATGGTGGAAGAAGTGCATTTAATAATTTGTAGTGGAGGTCTATAACGGAGAATATGGAGGATATGGGAATTTATTGTTTTTGTCTATTTTTGTTTTTGAAAGAATATTTGAGGGGGAAAATTTTGGGGAATAGATAGAGAGAAGATTTGGGGAAAGAAAAAAAGAGAACTTGCAGAGGAGAATAGGAGGAAACAGGAGGAAGATTCAAAAGCTTGAAAATAATTTCTGGGTATGTTCTTGAGATGGTTGTATCTGCTAATGTAAAATTTTTCTGTTGAAATCACTTGTTGTCTGGATTTCAAATTCTGAATGCATGATCTCTTGTGATTTTTTCCTCATCCTATTTGAATTTCCATGTATGTGATCTTGGTTTGATTACTCCTCTGAGCTTTCAAATTTCTCCATGGTGGGGCATTCCTGTAATTATAATATTTGGATCTTGTAAACCCCATTATTTTTCAAACTGTTTTCTCTAGTTTTCTCTGCAAAACACTAATCATATTGCTATCTCTGCAAAAATTTAATCGTTTTTCCATCACTAAGCATATGTTTTGAATCTAGAAATTACCCTTGCTGACTTCATCTTCCAAGATAAGTTTTTTTTAACTTACATTTTCTTTCTGTGTTTTCTGGTATCATTGGTCTCCACACCCTAGGCTTGAATAATTTCTTGGTAGTAACCAAACACACCTACACAGCTACCATAACTTAAATGGTATTTTGATAACAAAAAAAGTCTGAGTTCCTCAGGTTAATCGCTCAACCAAGGAGGTCAACCATGCCTCGCATAATGATCATTAATAGATGTAATAGATATGAATTACTATCATTATAGTACTTCGGCAATTGTCCTCCAAACCTGCATGAAAGCGAGCCCATTTTCATTTATGCTTGATGATTATGCATTTCCTGTGCTACCACATTTCTGCCTTACGTTTTATGCCTTACGTTGCTGCCACATTTCACATACATGTCTTCCATGGCACCGCATCACCAACATCTATGTTAATTAAAATGTTTAGCTCATCAAATGAATTCAATGTCCGCATTGCCCACCATACGTTTTGTGAAGAAAACAAATGTAACGTTTGTCCATTGCTAGTAGTAACCTGTTTGCTGGGTCAATTACATGTATCTTCTACAACTTTCATCGACAAGCATCATCTGAATTTTTTTTTACCTGCATCTATAGTTGCTTCTGATATATGCTTATGATTCGCTTCTTTTTGAAACAACTCATTTACCTTGAATCAATGCTTACTTCCATTGTCCTTGGGCTTTGTCGTACGACTGAGCTAACCTATAACCTCATAAGAAATTTAGATACCAGAAGATCATGATAAGAATGAATCATTTACCTTGCTCATCTTTCTAAATCATTTTCTATAACACAAAATTAGCATAATTCTATATTCTTCTTGTTGTTGATAGATAGGTAGCGTCTGTCATAAGGTTTCTGTCAATATTTTAGGAATTTCTTATTTTGAATTCACTAGACTTGTAGATAATTAGATAGGCAGATTGAAACGATAATTAGTGATACATACCTATGTAGTTAATAATATCATTTCTTAATTATAGTTAGATAAGTATAGATTAAATAAAACTAACTAGAAGTAATAGTACAAGGGAACTTATATTAGATTCATGGCATCTAGACAATGTTAGTCTTAGCATTAAAACTTATTATTGTAATCCCATGATAGATAGAGATCTTTATGTATGAACTAGAAGTTTAAATGTATGCAGGAGGAGCATTATTGTTAGTTTGATATTAGTATTATTATTATCTCTTTGGAATAGTGGTTATTAGAATAGTAATTGTATTGGATTTATAGTAATTAAATGGTTAACGTTATAAGCATAGTAATAGTAAGTTAGTAGATAAGAAATAAACGATTAGGTGATGTTCTAGATAGATAACGTTCTAGTTAGTTAGATAACACCTTATTATTCTTATGTTTTCTAGGATAGATTCTTTTGAAAGTTCAAGTTCATTGTATGCATTTATTATGTCGAGCTAACTGATAGTTTAATAGGTTTATTTACTATTTTCTTTATGATCTTAATCCATTGGTCCTTTGGGCATCATGGTTCATGCCTTGTAACTAATAGTTTTAGTTCTATATCAGAAGACTTACATTGTACCTGATGGATTCAGATTTGTGTATCTATGATATTCATTATGTAATTTGAAGTAAACTGTTATGAAAGCCTTGTATCTAGGAAATTATGTATTATGATCTTCTATGTACTTGAATACATTATTGTAAGGAATGATGTAAGTTTTCTATAATGTAATAAATGTTGTTGATGGATTATATGACCATTCTAGATGAATTATGCATATTATTGTTCGATGTTTATTTTCCTTAATGCAGTTGTGTTTCCCTAGAGATGTTAGTTGTTAGATAATTAATTTGATGTAATTAGTTGTTATCTTATCTGGTGATTAATACTATTACTTGTTAAAAAAAAAAATTCTGCATTTTATTGCATAGTTTAACCTAACTCTCTACGGTTGCATGATGGGGCATTACATGTATGGAGCTAGTCTTAACATAGAATAGTCTCAAATGCATAAGAGATTGTTTAGCTTCTCAAATGCAAGAGATATTGATATGTAAGATGCTGATCCCAACATGTACAAGATACCAATACGCATAGGAAAAGAATAAGATCATCCCACAGACACAGCATACGAAAGTAATATGACCATGCCCCATTCCTTACTTCATCACAACAGACCAAGATCTGATAGATCAGGGTAGTCTTGATTAGGCATAGGAAAGGGACAAAAGATAAAACAAAAGATATTGTCATCACATTCTCTTGCCAAGTTTAAGTGCTCTTGGATGGATTTAATCTGGTGCCTTGTTGAGAGGAAAGCTGCATCTTGTTGAAGGCTGAATGATAAAATGCTATAGCAAATGTTGGCTTAAGGCATGTGGACAAAATAGCTTTTGGCATATCCCTGGTTTGTTAAAGTGCTTAAGTTTTCTTTGATACATAGTCTACTTTTGCTTAAGCTGGTCAAAGAGAAGAAGATGAGAGATGAAATAAGATGAAGATGGAGTGGATCGTCTGTGCTTGTGTACTGGATACTTCCTTTGTATTCCAGACTGCCTACATACCCTGTATCCACGAGATCAAAGCATATTACGATGGTGATCAGACATGATGAATATGTAGTTCTGGGCTTATTGATGATGTAAGTGATGAAATATAGAAGAAAGGGAGATGAAAGATCAAAGGGTGATTAGAAGAATGATGAAAGATGGGTGATTAGAGAAGGGCTATCATCTTTGCCTGAATCAGAGTGCTTCCTTCGCATCTCACATTGCCTACATACCCTGTATCCATGGGATCAAGGCTTTGCACGATAGAGTTGTGATGTAGTTCTTACCTATTGTGTTGATGGTTGACAACAAAAGATCAACTTTATTGCTTGGATTTTTGGGATATTTGATTTTTTTGGATTTTTGGGATTTTTTTTTTGGGTTTTTGGGATATTTGATTTTTTTGGATTTTTAGGATATTTGATTTTTTTGGATTTTTTGCCATGTTTAGTTTGGGTGTTTGCTGTGTTGTGGATTGGATGTTTGTTGTGTCATGAGCTAGAGCTATGAATATCCACTTCCATATAAGGCTCAACAAGTGCCCCCAGTATGGGATGAAAGTTATTAGGAAAATGTTGTGATGGATGTGTTCATGCGAATAATATGCTAAGGTGTCAAATGATATCTTAACCCCCAATGAAGTCCAAACTACGAAAACTAGCATGGCAGAGGCAAGGGCAAAAAGGCTTTTATTATGGATGGATAAGGGATAATGGGTTGTGATGTTGAGATAGGAAATATAGTGGATTATGATGTGGATTATGTAGGTAAAATAGTGGATGATGCTATGAAAATCTGTGATCAAACAAACTAAGAAAATGATGGAAGCTGGTCTCTAAACATAGCGCCTGTTTGTCAGGTTTTCACTATGGTACTTATCCAAGGTGTCTGTTTACCAGGTTTTTGTTGGGAATTAAGGTGTCTCAACCTTTGCAATTTTCTAGCATTAATAATTTAATTGTATATTTAATTATTGCCTAATGTTGTATTTGCTTGCACATTCAATTTGGTCACATAGTTGAGATGGCATGGTGACATGTCAGCTTACTTGGAATGTGACTTGGATGGTCAAGTCAATCCTACATGGATCTGGGCGTCCCATATTGAGGTGGCATTAATTTGTCATGTGTTAGCATCTTTGGTATGTGGAAGGCACTATTCCATATGACAGAATCTATGACACGTAAGGGCCAAGTATGGAGATTCCTATGATGAGTGATGACAAGTGTCGCTTGGCATCTTTGCATGAGGGAAAGACATCTTTGGGCACCCAAGTTGGGCTATGACATGTTGTAAGTAGAATATGCTATATTTAGCATTGTATGACAGATTCTCTTACAACTTTCAAGATTGCTATTGTGGGCAGATTTATGATAGTTGTAAGTTGTGTAAGAGATCTGTCATAGTCTATTTTTAGCCTAGAGTGCTCTAAATTGAGAAATTCAAATCTACCATGTATGACAGATGTGAGGGATGTAAGGACAGAAAGGATAAGTGTCCTTTGATGCTGAAAATGACCGTGAGGCCAAGGTGGACGCCTATCCCAAGATGCTCTCAAGATATGCCTTGTAATCTCTATAAAATGCATAGTTTGGAGTTGTAGTTGATAGTGTTTTTACAGGTACTGTTATGCTACCAGATTAACTCCAGAATCGACATTCGTGAACTCTTGAAAGACTTGCATTGCAAGTGTATTGTAAACTATTGTTGTTTTGATAATACATTGTGCAGATTTTAGAGTGTGGGGTTTTTTACGTGAAAAGGTTTTCCCCACAATATATCTTGTGTCACCTTCTTTCTATGTTGTGTTTATGCTGTAATCTTTATGTTATTAGTTTAATGTTGCTACAATTGTAAGGATTAAAATGAATTTTCACTCCATTCCCCTTATTTGATTGGTGTAGGAAGTGTGTTCTGTGTACCTTGCTTCCTTTCAGTTGGTATTAGAGCTTGATCACATGTGGTCCGAGTTGTTGGGTAGGGGTTTTTTGAACTAATCTTCGATTTAGTGGGAGTCTATGCAGAGTATTTTGTGATCTTATTGCAGCAAGAAGATGACTAGCACATTCGGAAGGATAGAGGTGGAGAAATTCAATGGCACTAATTTCAAGCTATGGAAGCTCAAGATGGAAGACATGCTTGCTGATTAAGAGCTATGGGAAACTGTTGATGGCACAAAACCTATGGCAATGTCACAAGATGATTGGGATCTAAAATATTGGAAGGCTAAGGGTCTCATAAGATTTAGTCTTTCTAATTTTGTCCTGTTAAATGTCCATGAGGAGAAAATTGCAAACTTGCTTTGGAAGAAGTTGGGAGATGTGTATCAAGCCAAATCCCTGGTTAACAAACTTTTTCTGAGAAAGAAGTTGTATTCTCTTCGAATGGAGGATGGAGGATTTGTTATAGATCATATGAATGCTTTCAACATGCTAGTTGCACAATTGACATCTAATGGTGTGAAGATGGAGGAGGAGGATCGGTGTATGACCCTGCTTTGTTCTCTGTCGGATTCGTGGGATCATCTTGTTATGGCTATTGGAAGCACCACATCCACATTCAAAATGGATGAAGTGGTTTCTTCATTGTTATCCGAAGAGATGTAGAGAAAGTCTTCTAAGGCATCTAAAGAGGCTCTTGCAGTTTGTGGAAGACCCAAGGAGAAAGGGAAAAAGAAGGACAAGAAAGCTGAGAAGGGTAGATCCAAATCCTGTGGGAGATCCAAATCTCCTGGAAAGTCCAAGGCTCTCTGTTGGAACTATGGAAAATCTAGGCATTTCTGAAAGGAATGCAAAGAGGAAAAGAAAAAGAAGAAGAAGAACCCAGATTCAGATTCTGACAAGTCACAAGATGACGGTGATGCTTTCATTGTAGCCTTGGAAACCCATGCATTTGATCATGTGTGGCTAATTGATTCTAGTGCATTATTCCACATGACCTCACATCAATATTGGTTTACTAAGTATGAGGAGTTTGATGGTGGAAGGGTGTACCCGAGAGATAACTCTAATCTGAAGATTGTTGGTCATGGAAGAGTCTCTATTTGATTCCTTGATGGACGAGTGAAGGGGATCTCTAGGGTTATGCACATCTCAGGCTTAGCATGGAACCTCCTTTCTTTAATTATGTTGAATGATGCAGGTGTGTAGGTTGTCTTTTAGAAAGAAGGATGCAAGATAACTAGAGAGATATGGTGCTTGCTAAGGGTACTAGGAGAGGTACTCTGTTTCAGCTAGAGGCATGCATTTCACAATTCAATAGTTCTTCTAACTCAAGGAAGAGGGTAGCAATCACTTCATCCCCACCATCTGAACCAGCAGTGAAGAAATGTGTTGTATCTAGTCCTGATGGCTGTATTCATGCTTTGGAAGTTAAGCTTCCTTCTGAAAAGACAATGTTATGGCATAAGAGATTTGACCACATTGGTGAGAAGGGTCTTAGAACCCTATAAAATAAAAACCTCATTGAGGGGTTAGATGATTGTAATCTTGAGTTTGACTTTTGTGAACATTGCATATATGGAAAACAAAACCATGTTCAGTTTTATTTGAGTTCTCATAAGTCTTCTGGTGTGTTGGACCTTGTTCATTCTGATGTATTTGGTCCTATTAATGTTCCTTCATTACCAAAATCTGTATATTTTGTATCTTTCATAGATGACTATAGTAGAAGGACATGGATTTATTTTCTCAGAAGAAAATCTAAAGTCTATAGTAAGTTTAAGGAGTTTAAAGCCTTTGTTGAAAATCAAACTGGTAAAAGGATTAAATGTTTGAGAACTGACAATGGTGGTGAGTTCTATTCTATAGAATTTGATAAATATTACAAGGAACTTGGGATTGAAAGACATAAGTTAACTCCATACACCTCATAGCAAAATGGAGTTGTAGAGAGGATGAACAGGACACTAATGGAGAAGGCTAGGAGTATGCTTAGTGGAGCTGACCTAGAATAAAAGTTTTGGGCTTAAGTTGTTGCCACTGCTTTCTATCTGATAAATAGATCTCCTACATCATCTCTTGTTGGTAAGACACCCATGGAGGTCTGGTCTGGTAGAAAGCCTTCAATAAGGCATCTTTTTGTTTTTGGTTGTGAGGCATATGCACATGTGCCTAGGGAGAAGTGGTCAAAATTGGAGAACAAGGTTGTTAAGTGTATCTTCATTGGCTATGGTGTTAGTGTGAAAGGATACAAGTTGTGGAATACTATGGCTGAAAAAGTGTTGTATAGCAGAAGTGTCATCTTCAAAGAGCTAACACCTTCCACTGTTTTACATCCATAAGAAAAAGAAGATAAAGAGGATGTTGTTCAATTTCCTGCTACCCCTGAGAAGACTAAACAGAAAGGCAATGTTGGACCTGATGATGAGGAGAGCTCTAGCAGCTCTAAAAGCTCAGAAGAAGAAGTTGAACCTCAACCTTAGCCTTTGAGGAGGTCTACACAAATAAGAAAGCAACCTAAGAGGTTTGGTTATACATTGCTTGATTCTAGTTGTGCTTTTTCTTTTCTTACTAACAGTGATGAACCTAGAACTATATCAGAGGCTATGGATATGAAAGATGCAAGTTCTTGGAAGGAGGCCATGGAGGATGAGATGGCTTCTTTGGAAAATAATCAAACTTGGGACTTGGTGCCCTTGCCTCCTAGATGGAAACCTGATGGATGCAAATGGGTGTTCAAGAAGAAATTTGGTGCAGATGCCAGTGTTGAGAAGTATAAGGCCAGATTGGTTGCAAAGAGGTATTCACAAGTGGAGGGTATAGATTATGGTGAGATCTTCTCTCCCATTGCAAAATTGACATCCATTCGATTCTTGTTATCTCTTGCAGCAGCTTATGACTTACAAGTAGAACAGATGGATGTGAAGACAACTTTCCTTCATGGTGATTTGGAGGAAGAAATCTACATGTCATAGCCAGAGCATTACATGGTGAAAGGTAAAGAAAATTTGGTTTTCAAGTTAAAGAAATCTTTGTATGGTTTGAAGCAGTCTCCTAGGAGGTGGTACTTGAAGTTTGATGCCTTTGTATTGTCAATTGGATTTGTGAGATTGAAATCAGATCACTATGTGTAATATAAATTTGATGGTGATAGTATTCTCATTGTTGCATTATTTTGATGATATGTTGCTCATTGGGAAGGGTAAGAATATGATTTTTGATTTTAAGTCTTAGTTGTCAGCATAGTTTGAAATGAAAGACTTAGGGGCAGCCAGGTACATTCTAGGAATGGAAATCAGAAGAGATGGAACTAACAAAAAACATTGGTTAAGCTAAATTTAGTATGTGAAGAATGTGTTGGTTAGGTTCAGCATGGCAGATTGTAGACCATTGTGTGTTCCTATTTCTTTGAGAACAAAGTTGTTTCTTGAGGATTGTCCAAAATCTCCCAGTGAGGTGGAGGACATGAGCAGAGTACCTTATGCTAGTGTTGTTGGCAGTTTGATGTATGCCATGGTCTATACAAGACCAGACATTGCCCAAGCAGTGGGAGTCCTTAGTTGATTTATGGCTAATCCTAGATGGGTACATTAGGATGTTGTTAAGCGAGTGTTCAGATATTTGAGGGTTACTTCTGAGTATTCCATATACTATCATGGTAATGTTAAAGGACCTCTGCATTCTGTTGATATTCATGGATTTGTAGATTTAGATTGGGCAGGTAACATTGACAGCAGGAGATTCACCAGTGCTTATGTGTTTACACTGTTTAGTGGTGCTATTAGTTGGATGAGTAAGCAACAACCTGTGGTTTCTTTGTTCACAATAGAAGTTGAGCATATAGAAGCAACTCATGCTTGTAAGGAAGCCATTTGGCTTAAGAGATTGTGTTCAGATATTGGTGTTGATGCAAGTCAGATTACGATCAGTTGTGACAGTCAGAGTGTGATTTGCCTTGTGAAGAATCCAACTTTCCATGCCAGAACAAAGCATATTGATGTATAGTTTCACTTCATACGAGACATGGTAGAGGATGGGAAGGTAAATTTGGAGAAGGTAGATACTTTAAAGAATGTTGCAGATGCATTAACGAAACTAGTTAGCATAGAGAAGTTCAGATGGTGTTCAAAGTCTATGGGCATGTCAGCCCCTAGCAATTAAAATCTTGTCATTTCCTTTTGGCTCTTGTAAGGTGTTCGACAAGTGGGAGGATGTTGGGAATTAAGGTGTCTCAACCTTTGTAATTTCCTAGCATTAATAATTTAATTGTATATTTAATTATTGCCTAATGTTGTATTTGCTTGAACATTAAGTTTGGTCACATAGTTGAGATGGCATGGTGACATGTCAGCTTACTTGGAATGTGACTTGGATGGTCAAGTCAATCCTACATGGATTTGGGTGTCCCATATTGAGGTAGAATTAATTTTCCATGTGTCGGCATCTTTGGTATGTGGAAGGCAATATTCCATATGACAGAATCTATGACGCATAAGGGCCAAGTTTGGAGATTCCTATGACGAGTGCTAACAAGTGTCGCTTGGCATCTTTGCATGAGGAAAAGGCATCTTTGGGGACCCAAGTTGGGCTATGACATGTTGTAAGTAGAATATGCTATATTTATCATTGTATGACAGATTCTCTTACAACTTTCAAGATTGCTATTGTGGGCAGATTTATGATACTTGTAAGTTGTGTAAGAGAATCTGTCATAGTCTATTTTTAGCCTGGAGCACTCTACATTGGGAAAGTCAAATCTACCATGTATGATAGATGTAAGGGATGTAAGGACAGCAAGGAAAAGTTTCCTTTGATGCTGAAAATGGCCATGAGGCCAAGGTGGACGCCTATCCTAAGATGCTCTCAAGATATGCCTTGTAATCTCTATAAAATACATAGTTTGGAGTTGTAGTTGATAGTGCTTTTATAGGTACTGTTATGCTGCCAGATTAACTCCAGAATCAAAATTCATGAACTTTTGGAAGACTTGCATTGCAAGTGTATTGTAAACTAATGTTGTTTTGATAATACATTGTGTAGGTTATTGAGTGTGGGGTTTTTCACCTGAAAAGGTTTTCCCCACAGTATATCTTGTATCACCTTCTTTCTGTGTTGTGTTGCTGCTGTAATCTTTATGTTATTAGTTTAATGTTGCTGCAATTGTAAGGATTAAAATTAATTTGCACTCCATTCCCCTTATTTGATTGGTGTAGGAAGTGTGTTCTGTGTACCTTGCTTCTTTTCAGTTTTCACTAGAGGACAAATTATTTATCTTGTACTATTTTTTTGTCATCCAAAGCGCCACAAGGTGGTTTTCACTATTGGATGGATTTTTTTTTTTGAAGGATGGAGATTACACATGGTGCCTGTTTACCAGGTTTTCACCATGGTAATAGATAGGAAGAACTCAAGTGTCTAGATCGATGGATGTTAGTAGTCCTGCTAAAGATAGATGTCATCACATGGATCATGTCAAGAGTGCTCATAGATGGTGGATTAGGATGTGGAATTATGGTAGGGTAGGCTAGTGGCTTATGATGTGGATTTATGAAAGGTTCATGCAAGGATGGATGGGTGAAAGATTTATGCAAAACCATGGACCATAGGGATAGGATGATTGTGAGATATGTAGGACAATGGATGAAAGGTTGGGAGATGGATGTATGTGGAAATGTTGCAGAATGGAAGGGAACCATGACCAACAGTTGCACACACCATAATAAACATGGAAGATTTGGATGGAAAGGTGGTGTAGGAAGTAAGGGGGATGTTTGTTTATGGTGCAGGAGCACCCCTACAAGACAGGATATAGGTTAATTGTCCGCATGACAGGACATTAGTCTATTTTTAGCATGTTTGACTTCATAATGTAATAAGGTCCATTGGACCAATGCATATGTATTAGATCAACCTAGGAGAGTGTGCAGGCAGTTAGAGTTCGTGATCAGGTAGTATGCGCTGTCCTCTCCCAGCCGCTTGGAAGCTCCCAGCCGCTGGGAATCGAGTTGGTAGTACTCGTAGGATATTGCTATAAATAACTCAGATCAGTAGGGTTTGAGATCAGATAGAGAATATCATATCATATCATATCAGAGTAGTAGTTGTGTTATGTCATACTGGAGATTGAGTGAAATCCAGAGATCAGTCCAGACATTGTGAAATATTGTTCAGGACATTTGTGTTTCATCTAAATAAGATCTCATCAATTGCATTATCTGGTTTATCAGTTGTTTAGGTTTTGATTTCTGTTCTGATTACAGGTTAATGGATACTTTCAACCCTTCCACCGGTTGATTCTATGAATCGGTGGAATGGTCATGTATGATAGTTTAGTTTGCATTTTAGTTTTCTGTTTATGCATTTCATTGTTTGAGAGATCAGTTGGTAGCATGCTATGAATCAACCTAGCATCCTCATGTGCTAGGTTCAGGAAGATAAACTGTTAAGTTTTGATCTGAAGGTGATCCGGCTCGATCATCATGTTTTCTTTGTGAAATTGTGCGGTTCTGTGAGTTTGCATGCAGCTGACGGATATACAGGGATCCGCATGTGCTTTTCCAGTCGGAGTGAATCGCATCGACATCTGTGAGTATATCGCTATCCGGATTGGGTTATGAAGCTGACAAAGTTTGCATGTTTCAAGTGCATCAGGATGATATAAGTCGGATATATACTCAGTGTGTATATCGTCATCAGGATCATCTTTCGTGTGTATCCATCATCCGCATATCGCTATCGCATGCGGGAGGAAAAATCATTTTTTTGGCTAAGTACCGGAAAGGTCATCATCAAGATATTCATTATCATGTTGCGGAGGATATAAGTGTCTTATATCCTGTTGACATCATCATCAGGTGCATTGACATCATCATCAGGTGCATGTGACATCATCGTCATCAGCATATTGCGAATATCACCCTATGCAAATTTATCCTGCTGTCGCTAAGTGTTTTGGCATCGACATAAAGTTTGGATAACATCATCAGGATGTTTCAATATGACCGGATAAGTCATATCATGATGCTGTTGTTTGCGTAGTCGGATATGGGGGTGACATAAGCATCAAAGGAAAGGTGCTTGAAGTTGTCGTCATCAGGATATTTGGAGGCAACCGGATATTTTATATCCTGCTGATGAAGGTGATGCTGAACATCATGATGATGAAGGTAGAATTTGGCGGTAGGATGAACAGTGAACATCAGGAGGATGTTTGCGCTTGCCGAATATCATGATGCTGCTGACAGGCGAAAGGCGAAAGGCAATAAGGAAGTGAACAGTAGTCAGCAGGAGGATATTTCATGCTCGTCCGAAATATGATGATGCTGTCTGTGTTAGCAAGAAATATGATGATCATGATAAGCCGATAGGTATTATAACATGTTGGTTGTGTTAATGACTCCTCCTTCCCATTTGTAAGCTCCCGTTGCGTTTTACCTCTGCATCAGTTTATGAGGTGGATGATTTAGGTACCCACATAGACTTAGTATTGTTATGATTTTTTCTTTGCTTGTGGGATTTTTTTGGGGATATTTGAAATTTTTGAATGGAAGTGGATTTGTGGATGAAAGAGGATGGTTGGGATTCTTGAGATGTAGAGGATAAGAATGCCTCATTAGGCTTGCTTACTTGTTTTCTTAGGAACCTAGACCATTTTGGTCTTCAACTCTTCTTGTGGAGTTATGGGCTCAGATGGCTCGTTAAATGGATTTTGATTTGAGTCTTTGAATTGGGGCTCTAAGGCATGAGGATCTTTAGAATTCTTGAGAGGACTTTTAGCTTTAGAAGTAGAGGCATCCAAACTTTTATTTTTGAATCCCATGGGTTTGATGGAAGCGGGGTTGGCGGAATGAGTGGAAGCTTTATGTTTAGACAATGTATGCATTTGTTTTTCATGGTTAGGATTGTAGGGGTGCTTAGTGATAGGGGGATAATTAGGTGTTAGGAGTAATGGAGGTAAAGTGGATGGAGGGATATTTGGAGTTGGTAGAAGTGGAGGTAGATCAGATGGCCAAAGATGTACAGTCACATGCTTTTGGGGTTTGTAGGATGATGGAGGTAGAATGGATAATGGAAGTTTAGGAGTTGGAAGTAACGGAGGTAAGGTAGATGGAAGAAGATGTACAGTCACATGCTTTTGGGGTTTATGATATGGTTTTTGAAGGGAATTGGTGGATTTAGAATGGATGGAGGGATTACCAACATCTTTAGCTTGCAGAAGCATGCGATAGACACTGGGACTAGGAGTGTTTTGAGGACTAGACTTGAGCTCATCATTAGATGGAGATGAAGGGGTGGTAGAGATCATGAAGATGGAATTTTCTCAGAAAAGATCAGTAATATGAAGAGAGGAGTCATCAATAGTATGGGAGTTAGAAGGTCCAGCTTCCGTAGTAGAAATAGATGTGGATGAAGAAGCTTGTAGTTTGTATTCACCTAGACCTAGTTTAGAGTACTTGATACAGAGATTTGGAGTGACTTTGCTAGATGATGTCTCAAGTAGGGTGGACGGATCAACATAGGATGAAGATGGATAAGCTTTGGTGTTGATAGGAATATGGTTAGGGCTTTAATATTTAGCTTGAAAAGCATGACAAAACTCAAATGGATTAGGATCAGCATGGATAACAACTTCAACACTGTTATGTGGAAACGTGAGGCATTGATGGTATGTGGAAGGAACAACTTTGAGTGCATGGAGCCATGGATGACCAAGAATGATGTTATAGGGAAGATCAACATCAGGAACTTGACAACAGATGTCAGTAGTGACAGGACCAACTTGGATAGGTAAATGGATAATTCCTTCAGTATCTCTCTTAGCATCATCATATGCTTTGATAGTAATGACCTTGGAAGTCTCAACATCTTTCTCAGAGTATCCCAATTATTTTATTAGTTTTAAAGAACATATATTAAGACCAGCTCCACCATCCACTAAGATTTGTTTGATACAACAATGGTTTACAAACACTTCTATGTGGAGGGCTTCATTATGTGATGGGTTGATGGATGGTCGAAGATCTTTGTCAGAGAAGGTAAGATGGCAAGGGGCTGCAATGCTAGCTACCATAGATTGGAATTGTGTGGTATTGATATCGTTGGGCACTGAAGATTCTTGTAATGCTTTTTCTAGGATATCTTTGTGGGTGGGGGATATGCAAAGCAATTCTAGGATTGAGATATGTGTAGGTGTTTTACCAAGGTGATCAAGGATATTATAACTAGAGGATGGTCAAGGAGGATTGACAGGTGCCCCCTGAATGGTAACACACCCTCTTCGAGTAGTTACAACACAATCAGGTGCTTTACTTTGGATTCTAATAGTAGAAGTGTGAGTGTGGTTGATGCGGCCAATCTTCGATGATTCATAGTTGTAGTGAATGGCATTCCCAGTATGGGGGTGTCTTGTTTTTTCATGAGATGGAAGTGGATTCTTGAAAGCATCTAGGTCATAGTTTGATGTTGGTTGATGGGTCAGTTGTGACGCTGGCAGTGTGATTTTAATTAGACCTTGATCAATGCAATCTTGAATGACATGTTTTAAGCGCATGCAACCATTAGTTTTATGTCCTTTGACAATATGGTATTCACAATATTCATTCTCTTTGTACCAAGGAGCTTTGAAGACTAGTTCACCATTGGGTGGTGCTTCAGGTAATATGACATCTCCTACTTGGAGAAGCTTATGAAAGATTACCTCCATGGGTTCCCCTAAGGGAGTAAATTGTCATCGAGCTGTTGAATTTGTTCTTGGTTGATTTCATTGAAAAGGTTGATTGGCTATAGATGTGGCTTGGATGTTAATAGGAGCTTTCATTGTTTGTATGTTCTTTGCGTCTACAAAACCGTCATTAACAACATTTTTGTTTTTTTTTCCAAAAGTGGGTTTTATCATTTGATGATTGAGGATTGTCTTTGTTATCTCTAAAAATCTTGATGGTGCCTTTAGCAATTAAAGCGCGTTCAATGGTGGCTCCATTGGATATAAGTTCATCAAAGTTGCTAGCACTTTGCAATTGTAGTTGGAATGATAGCTCGGGATGAAGATTTTGGACAAAGATATCAAGCTGTTGTTTCTTAGGTATTTTCCATGATAGTTTGATAGCCATATTATGCCATCATTGGGTAAATGAGGAAAAGATTCACCATTGTGTTGTTTGTTGTTGACAAGATCATTCATGTTCACCTCATGTTCAATGTTGAACGCAAAATGGGATTGAAATTTATTTTCTAGTTCTGTACAAGTCTTGATTCCTAGAGGTAAGTGAGAGAACCATTCAAGGGCTTGTCCTACTAAGCTTTGGGGTAATAGTCTTAAGAGATATGCATCATCTTGAGTGACATCGAGACATGCAACATAGAATGCTCTAAGATGGTCATCCAGATTTCCTTTCCCTTTGTATTTGTCAAATTGTGGAATTTCAAAATGTGGTGGAAAAGGTGGCATATGAAGTGACTTGTCAAATGGATATGTGTTGGTCATGATGTTAGTCATTCACAAACATAGAATAAAAGTTACACAACAACCTTTACTCATCTTGAAAGATATGATGAATTCAGAGAATTCATGATCCCAAGTCTCCGTTGATTAGATCTTAATCTACTGACGTTACTCAGTGGTTGATGTGTGTTGCTGTTTTCCATTCAGGGGCCTTACGTGTTTCTGCAAAGTTCATCATCATTATCTTCAAATATCCTGCTCTGGATGTTTGCTCTGCATAAATCTCCAACAATTCTACCTTTGCACTGTGAATTTAGTCAAATAATGTGCCTACAGGCTGATATTTGCATGATTTCTATCATTATTTATGATTCTTTGCATGATATTTTCAATATTGCATGCATTTAACTCAAATATGCTAAGGATTTTCAGTTACCTACGGGATTTCAGCATATTTCTCTATTTCTGCTTATTATTTATCATGATTTGCAGTTATGGTGATGAATTTATGAAATTAAAAGAAATGAAAAGGGTTAAAGAATAAGATTCCCAAAACTACTGGACTTAGATCACTGATCCACATACAAGTTCCCATACATGCAATGAAAAGAAGGAAACTAGAATCATACTTCACCAGGACATTCCACAAATCCGCATGATCCAGTGCAAATCTTCAAAGGAAAAGTTGATAACAACATGTAATGAAATGAAAGCGCTTCTAGTTGAACACAGCATTCACCAGTACATATCCAGAAATCAATAGGAAGATTACGTAAAATTTACAATCAGGATGTAATCTAAAACTTCATATCCATTCAGTATGCTCAAGAACAGGTACATTTACAGTGATCTGAAGAAAGAACCTTGACATTTCAACAATTCTATCCTCATTAGTCTCAGTAATCTGATCTCCTAATTGATTCTACAGTAATTAGCCTTAATGCGCCAGATGCGTCTGTGTATTCTAATGTATCTCCCCCCTATTTGATGACAAGCTCTGGCTCTTATATAGAACAACTGCCAAAAAATGGTTACAATGATCCAAGGATCAGGATCTTCTCATAATAATCAACGGTCCAGATGAAAAGCACATGCTTCGCCAGTTAGCAAATGTACAGCTGGCACAGAATATTCCAGCATCTTCAACTTGATTCGGTCTCCAGCTGGCGAACAGCATATTTGACAACATCCTCCTCATTTCTGGCTCATGTTGCCCCCATGCGCAACTTTGTAATGCTCAGCTTCAGCAGTAGCTCTAACAGCATCATGACTTCAATGCTCAGCTTCAGCAGCAGCATCATGACTTCAATGCTCAGCTTCAGTAGCAGCATCATGACTTCCTGCAAATAAACAGACAAACATTAAGTTCATCATCATGTGGATAAACAACAGGAAGTAAACACTTTATTAAACATACCTCCCAATGTGCAGCTACAGGCAATCAGGCTTTACCTGTGGAAAATATGCACTAAATGCATAAACAACATAAAACAACCAGGTCAACCATCGTTGACCAAAATCAGGCAGTCGGGCTTTTAAATTTCTATCGCTTCATGTTTTCCCACCCATTTCCATGTGTATCGGGTTCAAATATGATCAGGTATCTCAAAATATACAAGGAAATACCCGCTCTTAACAAATTATTTCACATCTGGCCCGCATGCTTTGTTTGATGTTTCGGGTCATCATCATATTAGCATCGGTGTGACCACATATGATCGGGGTGACAAATTTAGACTTGGCCGATGGCAGCAGTTATACCTATGTCAAAAATCATGATGATGCCCAACTCTATGTCTTCTATCTAGCTGCAGGATATTATGAAATATGATGCTCCTCCTTTCCGAATGCTCTGATGAAAAGCACATCAGGATGTTTCGCTTCTGCATATTGGGGAAAGAAAGACATCATCGTCATCATCATGATGAAGACAAAAGGAGGATTTGGAATATGATCCTGCTGCTGAGGAAAGGAATATGATGGTGATGTCATCGTCATATTCGGGCTTCATTAAAATGCAAAAGATGACGTCACCGTCATGCTTCGCTAAGATCAGGGGATAAATGTAATATCGAGTCACCTCCAAGGAAGGTGATCGGGTGGTGCATGTAATGCGACCCCTTTGCGGCCAAGGTAACCCGCTCGAAAGATCAGGATGATGATGATGATCATCATCATCATATCCGCACTAGGTGATTTAAAATATGATCCTGCTGAAGGTCCAGATGACGTCATCAGGATATCTGGGGCCTTCGTTAAACTTAGAACATGACGTCATCGTCATGTTGGCGAACAGGATCATGCCTTGGAAAATATCCTGCCGAAGGAGAAATGCGATGGTGACGTCATCCTGATATTTGCTTCTTCGTTTATCAGGTCGGGATGATGTCATCAGGATATTTGCAAAAGGTTATACTTCTCGGCAGGAGGATATTACGAAATGTCGGGTAGACGAACAAGATCATGATGATCTTGACAACATGACTTAGGAATAGAATATCACCCTCCCACCGAAAGATAAGGTGATCATCATGATCACGCAAAAGGAGATCAGGAGGATATTACGAAATGTGATCCTGCCTTGAAAGATCATGATGATGATGATCACCAGGACTTTGACGTGCGCATGCAAATTATGCAGATGGTGTATTTTCTAAGTAGGGTGATATTATAATATCAGCATGATCTTATAATATCGGGTGATGTTAGAATATCATGATGCTCGCGGTGTGCCCAAGCTCATTTGACGGGTAAAACACACTATCACTTAAGATTGACGTCCGGATATTGGGACTGCATGATTTTTATTGGGTGATAGACCAAGATCATGATGATGACCTTTCGCGATACAAAAGACCGCTCGACGGGAAAAGCTTACTATGACTTAAAGTTGACGTCCGGATGTTTCGACCTCAGGATATTATCGGGGGGCTTTTCAAATATGATGATGATGTTCCTCATACAGCAAAACTGAGTTTATAACATATGACCCTCCTCATGCGAATATCAGGTTTGACCAAGACTTTGACTGTGCATAACTCCCTCATATGGACGAATTTTCAAGTGATGTAAAAGGCAAACCTGCATGGAATTTCAAGCTCTTTCTAACCATGAGGTCATAGAAACAAAATATGAACTTTGACAAACTAACCTCATGATGATGACCTACCTCATCCTGACCTTCATGATGATGACGCACCTGACTTATTTTTACCAAACCGCCATAAAGCAGACAACACAAACCAGAACAAAAGTTGGGTCCCTATTTTGATAAGTTAAAATGGGGTGTGTTGTGTAACCACACAACAACTTGCCACCAAAGAAAATAGACAAATTCCAATGATTCAAGTGATGTGATCACATTTATCTATAGTGTTCTAATTTTGTCTATGTGTCAGCATCATAATCCTTTGAATGATAAAATTTCATTATGGTGATAAAGCTAACAAAGGATCAGGTGTGTGCATATGATTAATTATCCTCATCTTGAAAGTAAGTTGAAAACATAAGTAACTGGTGTTAAACTACATAGTTGGAGATCATCCCTCATAGCCAACCTGGATAGAGCCTTGCTGCCAGCAGGCGTCCATAGCCCCGGCAAGGTTATCTATACAATCTCCCTAAGTAGAGCCCCACTGCCAGCAGGCATCCATAGCCCTGGTAGAGTTACTTAGATGGCCTAATTTTATTTGTTTTCTGATTTTCCTTTAAAATTTATATTTGATATCATCATGTCAGCTCATTTGTACAAGGTGTAGTCACTTGCAGCTTTAGGTTGGAGATTGTATTGGTAGCAAGGGAGTCCCTTTAGATTTTTCACTTAACACCTATACTCATATCTTCAACAAACCCAAGGCTGTTAGGTGTTTCATTGTGTTTGATTCACTTTGGACAAGAAAAAACACCCTGATGAAAAGACATCATAAACCTGATCATGAACACTTCCTAGAATGAATCATAACCTATATTTAAATGTGATCTCATCACTTGAATCCTAACAATTTAATTATTTTCTTAGGGTGATGAAGTGCATCATCCTGACTTACCAGAACAAGGTCCCAACCAACAAAACAACAACAACAACAAACAAACTGTACAAACAACTATACAAATATACAATATGATACATGAGACTGTCATGAAGTCATTCAGGCCTGGAAATAATGTTTGAGGAATTGTCCATTGACTGGCAATGGGACATCCTCACCTGTCAGGTTCTTAAGCCTATAAGTGTTGTCTCCTAAAATTTCAGAAATCTGAAAGGGACCTATCCATAATCTATCAAACTTACCATGATCACCTTTCCTTTCATGGGCTTTATCCCACATCAGGACTAAATCTGATATCCTGAAAGCTTTAATTCTGGCTCTCTTGTCAAACCAGCATTTGACAACAGCCTGATGTTTTGCAAATTGGTCAATCGCTTGACTTCATTTTTCTTCCAGATGCATCAACTGAAGCAACCTGACTTCCTGTTTATTATCTATGCCTAGATAGTCCTGGGCAAAATGCAGAGTAGGAATTTTCAAGTTTACAGGGAGGATAGGATCTACCCCATATACTAGCTGGAAGGGTGAGTTTCCTAATGCAATTTTCATTCTAGTTCTGTCTACCCATAAGGCATATTTCAGAGATGAGTTCCATTCCCTGGGATTTTTCTCTATCAATTTTCTTATGATACTCAGTAAATTCTTATTGGTGGATTCTGCTAATCCATTTCCCTGGGGATAGTAATTGGATGAGAACTTAAGTATGATCCCATGATCAAAAGCCCAACTTGACAATTTGGTGGAAATGAAGGCAGAACCATTATCACTTACCAATGCATAAGGAATTCCATACCTGGTGACAATGTTGCTTTCCAGAAATTTAATGACATCATCAGCAGTACAAGTTTTGCTGCTGATAGCCTCAGTCCATCTGGTACAATAATCAGTAATCGTTAGGACATACCTCTGGCCTGAAGAAGACGGAGGATTGATTGGTCCTATGAAATCCATGCCCCATTGTGCAAATGGGCGCTCTTCCATCACTAGCTGCAATGGTTGTGCAGCATATTTTTCTCTGTTGGCAGCAACCTGGCAAACATGACAACATTTAACATGATCAGCTGTGTCTTTAAAAATTGTAGGCCAGTAATATCCTGCTCTGAGGATTGCATGTGTTGTGGCCAATGCTGATCCGTGTGCAGTACCAAACTTGTCATGTAACTCTGTTAAAACTTTATTTGCTTCTAGTTTCTCTAAGCATCTCAGGTATATTCCTTCATAATTCTTCTTGAACAAGGTTCCTCCCTTCATCATATACTTCTGGGATCTTATCTTTAAGGCTCTTCTCTGTGAGGCTTGCATTCTTGAAGGACATCTTCCCATGATCAGGATGTGCCTGATGTCTGAATACCATTCCCCATTGTCTTTCTCATTGATCACATACTGCTGGCTGATGATGTTTGGATCAGTTTCAGATATCATCTGGCTAAGAGCTTGTCCTCTTACTAGCTTCATTGGTGTGATCTCCATGTCATATTCTTGTAATACAGTAATCCATTTGGCCCTTTTTTCACCAGGTTCACTCTGCATCAGCAGCATCTTTACTGCTGCATCTGGTACCACAGCAATCACTTTGCTTCTCAGTATATAATGTCTGAACTTTTTTACTACTCTGACTAATGCAAGTGCCTGTCTTTCAACATCTACATATCTCAACTTAGCATCCCTGAAAGGACAGCTCATGAAAGCAATTGGTTTCTCTTCTTTCTCTTCATTTCTTTGAGTTAACACTGCTGCAGAAGTATGTTCTGAGGCAAATGAGTAGATGTAGAAATCTCTTGTATAATCTGGACTAATGAGGACAGGAGCATCTGAAATGGCCTTCTTTATATCTTCAAAGGCAGCCTTGGCTTCTGGTGTCCACTCAATCTATGCATCTTTTTTCAACATGGCATTTAGTGGTCTGACAATTTCAGCAAAGCCTGTGATGAACTTCCTCACAAAATTTATCTTACCAAAATAAGATTTAAGTTCCTTTTTGCTTCCTGGAAGTTGTAACTTCATAATAGATTCCACCCTGTCAGGATCAATGATAATTCCATCTTCTGTGATCAGGTGGCCTAGTAATTTTCCTGTTGTGACTCCAAATATGCACTTCTTAGGATTCAAAGATATTCCATATTCTTCACATTTCTTCAGTACATTTCTGAGGTCAGCAACATGATCTCCTCTTTCCTTGGAGAATACTGTCAGGTCATCCATGTAGATGACTATACATTTTCCTATTAAGCCTCTGAAGGCTATGTCCATTGCTCGCTGGAATGTAGCTCCAGCATTTATAAGTCCAAATGGCATACGTCTATATGCAAATATCCCCCACTTTGTGGTGAAGGTAGTTTTTAACCTGTCAATTTTATCAACCATCACTTGGTTGTACCCTGAAAAACCATCCAAGAAGGACATCATCTTGGCTCCATTCACCATTTGTAGAACTTCATCCAAAGAGGGCAGAGGATAATTATCTTTTTCTGATGCTCTGTTCAGGTTCCTGAAATCTACACATAATCTAATGTCTCCATTCTTCTTTCTGACTGGCACAAGATTCGCCACCCAAGTGGAGTGCCTTACAGGAAATATTATCTGGGCATTTAACAATTTCTTGACTTCTTCAAGGATGATTGGTTCAAGCAGAGCATTGACTGGCCTCTGCTTCTGTCTGAAAGGTTTTGCATCTGGCTTGAGAGGTATAGTATGAGTTATGACAGAAGTGTCATATGTCTTTAGCTCATCATAAGTCCATGCAATTACATGTATGTAATCCTTAAGGGCCTGAGTTATTCCTTCTAACTCTTCAGGTGTACAAACCTTACCCAATAAGACATTTCTCTTGTCATCAGCTTGTCCAATATTCACCTGTGAATATTGACCTCCATCTGCCTTAGGCAGATCCTTATGTTTAAGCATATTATCTAGATCAAAGGCTCTTTCTAATTCAATCATACCTTTGGGAATTCTGTTGCTAGGCAACTCTAATATCTCATCTTCTTCCCAGACATGATCTTCCACATCATTCTCATCTATAATTTGAGCTTCAAATATGTCTCTGTTTGATATGAAGTCCAGGATGTGCTGATCATCATCAAACACTTGGAGATTAGTCACATTGTCAGGTACTGAAGGTACTGACACCAATTCTACTGAAAATCTCTTCAGACCAGATATAGACAGCGGTTCCAACGTACTGGCGGCCTGGGCAAGTGCATCTGCCCTCTGGTTCTGTTCTCTTGGTACGTGAACGATATTAAAGGCATCAAAGTCTTCAATCAGGTCCCACACATGATGCCTGTAATTTGATAGCTTTCTGTAATTACAAGAGTAAATTCCTCTTACTTGTCTCACAATCAGTTCTGAATCTCCAAATACATGCAAGATCTTCACTTTCTTCTTATGGGCAAACAACATTCCATGAATCAGAGCTTCATACTCTGCGACATTATTGGTGCAGGGGAACTGTAGTCTGTAAGCTGCTAAGTAGGACTTCCCTGATGGATCAATAAGGTCAATTCCTACCCCAGCACCTTGCTTGGATTTGGATCCATCAAACCTCAGGATCCAAGGCTTATCTTCAGCAGGACATTTGTCTTCAGCAGGATATTTACTTGAACTTCCTTTCTTCTTTGCAGCTCTGGCTACTGCACCTCTTGATATCCACTTTAACTTGGGGATGTCATCCTTAGGTTTCTTCTTTCCTTTATTTGATGAGCCTGATGGCTTTTCTGTTTTCTCTTCCATCTCAGCAGGAGGATGATGTTCAGCACATATAGCTGCATGCTTCTTCAAAATATGTAAGCATAGTGAGCCAGTTGTTTCTGAGTGAGGTGCCTCATGCAGCCTACACCAACCTCTAATTAAAACCTCCTGAGGAGATTTACGCTGTTGTGTCATCTTTTCTATTTCTTTTACCAGAAATTCTTCAAACTTCGTCAGGTCACTGCCTTTGTCTTCATCAGACAACTCATAATCTGATTCCATGAAGCAATCACTACCAGGAGTGATCTTTTCTTTTCTCGCATCATTTATCAAATCCAACACTAGGACCTCTTCTGTTTTCCGGATATGATCTTCATCAGGATATGTCGACTCTTCTGTTCCTGCAGGAGACAAATAAGAATTAATATCATCATCATCATCAGATGTAGCACTCACCTCAGAATATGATGATGATGCTTCACTATACGTTTGCTCTAGTATCATCATGTCTAAGCATGGTTCGCAAGTCTTTTCTGAGTGTGCTTCGCCGTGTAATCTGCACCATCCATCAATCAAAATATCATTAGCAGATATATTCAATAATTGGCAACGTTTTACCTGAGTAGATAAATGCATCTCAAAATCTCTGAAGTGATCTATTTCATTCTCATTATCTGGATTATTATCAAACTCCAGACTCGGCATGTCCTCATGATAATCATCATCATGATGATGATGAACATCCAGCATCAGGATCTCTTCTATTTTAACAGTCTGTGGCCTAATGTGATAAACTCCAGGTTCTACGTTTACATACATGATCTCATTTGTTTTGTTATATTCCGTGATCATATGTCTCATCCTAGGCTTAGCATCAATCCTGATCTGATTAGGTATACCTTTCCATGGTAACCACATGTGATTGAAGTCTGTGGACATATATCCATTAGGCATTTTAGACCAGTCTCAGCTAAGCAACATCCCATATGTATCAGGTATGTCCACTACCTGAATGTCAATGTAATACTGGATCCGAGGATCAGATGCTAGCTGCATGTGAATGTGAGTCAGTTCTCCCACTACACTTACTTCTGTTTTGTCCAGTTGAGTGACCTTCTTTAAGGATTTAGCAGGATGCAGTCCTAATGCGTTGCATATTGACAAAGGCATAACATTCGTTGAGGCTCCTGAATCAACTAAACAGTTGTGCAAGTTCTTGCCGAACATTCTTATGGTGAGGAGAAACGGAGGTGATTCAGTTTTATCTCTATACAAGGTCATGTGGGAGGTTTCAACAGCTTGGACTGTAGCTGACACTTTGGGCTTGATAAAGTTATCTTTAGCAGCATGATCTTTGCCATTGGATTGACTTGAAAGATGATTATCCCCTTTAGGAGCAGCATCATCTAGTGACTTCATGAATGCCCTTTTGATGGCAGGAGTTTTCAGTAACTCAGATAGGGACAGGCTGATCTTGATTTTCTTCATTTCATCAGCCAGATAGCTGACTAACTTGTCAGACTCCTGAGGTGCATTTATGACTTTTGTTACTGTGTTTTGAGGAGACAAGTATTGAGCATTCACCTTAGGGAATCCAGGGTTATTGCTAGCCTTAGGATTAGGAGGTGTGTTGAAGTTGTTTGGAGGTAGAGATGATGTCAATGGACCAGCAGGTCTGTTGGCATTGCTCCTCAGGTTATAATTGTGCTTACCAGGATATTGTTGCTGGTATGCATGTACTTCCTCATGCTCTCTTGCAGGTTCATTTTCATCCTCAAAGGGGAAGACATAGTTTGTTTCAAAGGTTAAGGCAGATTCTTCACATGTCTGATTATAATCCTGATGAGGTTGATTTGTGTATGTTTCTAACACAAAAGCTAAGTCATATCCACAAGGAACTATTTCATTTCCTTCTGCCTGAGGTGGATTTCTAGAAGTATTAGACACTTGAGTCTGAAAGATGCTGGCAGCAATCCTAAATTGTGGACAATCTAATTCTGCATGTGCATTGGTATTGTGAATCCTGCACCAATTGGTAAGGGCTGCTTCAGCAAGATTGACTCTAGTAGTCTGTTTGGCTTCACCAGGAGGCTGATTGTCTAGGGGTGATGGTAATGAACCATTATTTGGCCTGGAGTTCCACACTCTAGGCTGTCTAGGAGGATTATTATTGTTTCCACCATTATTGTTGAAGTTATTGTTGTTATATCCTCTGTCAGGGTAGTTTGGTCTGTCATTGGAACAACTCCTATTCTGACTTGACTTTGAATAAAACCCTTGATTTCTCAAATGTGTTACTTCTGTGGTGAGTTTTCTGAGTTGAGCAGAAATTTCTTTGATTTCCTCCTTCTCCTCTTGAGCTTTGGCCACTATATTTTCAGTCTGAGGCTTGAAAAAGGAAGATCCATGGTTATTGTTGGATAGATCTGTACCCTGAGGTGTCTGAGCATGTGCAGGATATTGTGGCAATTGGCTATTTCCATTGGGAGGAGGCATAATACTCAATGGAGGTACTTGCAAAGGTGCAGGCATGACTGCTAGGGGCATCAATGATCCATTTGGATATTGTGCAGGATATTGTGAAGGATAAGCTGCAGGATATTGTGCTGGATAAGCTGCAGGATATTGTGCTGGATATTGTGATTGCATGCCAGGCAAAGTAGGGAATGCTATATTTGGAGTAGGAGCAGGTATCAACTGCTGATTTACCTTGATAGCTTCTTGAAAAGCTCCTGTCAAAGTAGTGATCTCAGGATGTGTTCTCCTGATGAACATGGAAGTTAATGGATCCAGGGCTGAATAATAGATACTCCTAGCAGCAGCATCAGCCACCACATATGGGGCAACTAGCTTGGACAACATTTTCTGGAACCTAGCATTGAAATTGGCAATAGGCTCATTCTCAAATCTTTTGATTGTGGCAAACATGTGGTAATTCATGGATGGATCAATAGGGACTTTGAACCTGTCAACAAAGGCTTTTTCTAAGACAGCCCATGAACCGACAGAAGCTTGGCCAAGACTGATGAACCAATTATAAGCCTCTTCCCCTAGGGAAAAAGGAAATAATCTGCACACCACGTCCTGATGTTCTATTCTGGCTCTGCAGCACGCTTCTTTAAATGTCCTGATATGATCATCAGCATCTTGATAAGGATGATACCTTGGACAAAGTTTGTCCGGATTCTTTGGTAACTCATGATATGCAGTAAAAGTCAAGGGTGACTCCGCTACAAAGAACGACATTGCAGCCTGAGGGGGCTGAACTGGTGGTGCAGTTGGCTAAGGTTGAACTAAAGGTATACCCTGGGTTTGAACAGGAGGTGTCACGGATATACCAGAAGGTATTTGCAAACCGACAGGGGTTACAGGAGGAGGTCCTGGTGAAGTTCTGGACGTACTAGACCCTGGAGTATGGTGAATGTCCACAGTCCTAGGTCTGAAACCTCTAACAGGCAATTCTTCAAAAACTTCACTAGGTCTAGACCTGGTATTTATCCTGTAAGCCAGGATTTCTCGATTTGGAGGCAAATTGGCTGAAACTTTGCAAATATTGGCTGGATTCCACCAGATGAGGTGATATTTGCGGTTAAACGGTAAATCAGATTAGATATTTATGAAATATTTGCGAAGATACTGCAAATATGACAGGATATTGGGATATCCTGACCCGTAGCACAAGATCTCAAGTGTTTGAGGCTCAAATTCTCAAAGCTTGAACAAATTTACGCATCTGTAGCCGATATTAGTGAATTCAGAGAGATCTACTGTAAAGCTTGCAATATTTATGTGAGATCTGGAAATCTTTACATAGAATGTGCATATACAATCTTGTCATAGCAAATATTTACGAAATTTACTGAAATTCACGAGTGATCTGAGGTTACCTTACTCTTATACGTCATCAAACCTGAAAATACTGATGATGAGCATGATCTTCCGGTCGTACCCTCCTTCTAGCGCCAATTTATGTTGGTCATGATGTTAGTCATTCACAAACATAGAATAAAAGTTACACAACAACCTTTACTCATCTTGAAAGATACGATGAATTCAGAGAATTCATGATCCCAAGTCTCCGTTGATTAGGTCTTAATCTACTGACATTACTCAGTGGTTGATGTGTGTTGCTGTTTTCCATTCAGGGGCCTTACATGTTTCTGCAAAGTTCATCATCATTATCTTCAAATATCTTGCTCTGGATGTTTGCTCTGCATAAATCTCCAACAATTCTACCTCTGCACTGTGAATTTAGTCAAATAATGTGCCTACAGGCTGATATTTGCATGATTTCTATCATTATTTATGATTCTTTGCATGATATTTTCAATATTGCATGCATTTAACTCAAATATGCTAAGGATTTTCAGTTACCTATGGGATTTCAGCATATTTCTCTGTTTCTGCTTATTATTTATCATGATTTGCAGTTATGGCGATGAATTTATGAAATTAAAAGAAAGGAAAAGGGTTAAAGAATAAGATTCCCAAAACTACTGGACTTAGATCACTGATCCACATACAAGTTCCCATACATGCAATGAAAAGAAGGAAACTAGAATCATACTTCACCAGGACATTCCACAAATCCGCATGATCCAGTGCAAATCTTCAAAGGAAAAGTTGATAACAACATGTAATGAAATGAAAGCGCTTCTAGTTGAACACAGCATTCACCAGTACATATCAAGAAATCAACAGGAAGATTACGTAAAATTTACAATCGGGATGTAATCTGAAACTTCATATCCATTCAGTATGCTCAAGAATAGGTACATTTACAGTGATCTGAAGAAAGAACCTTGACATTTCAACAATTCTATCCTCATTAGTCTCAGTAATCCGATCTCCTAATTGATTCTACAGTAATTAGCCTTAATGCGCCAGATGCGTCTGTGTATTCTAATGTATCTCCCCCCTATTTGATGACAAGCTCTGGCTCTTATATAGAACAACTGCCAAAAAACGGTTACAATGATCCAAGGATCAGGATCTTCTCATAATAATCAACGGTCCAGATGAAAAGCACATGCTTCGCCAGTTAGCAAATATACAGCTGGCACAGAATATTCCAGCATCTTCAACTTGATTCGGTCTCCAACTGGCGAACAACATATTTGACAACATCCTCCTCATTTCTGGCTCATGTTGCCCCCATGTGCAACTTTGTAATGCTCAGCTTCAGCAGTAGCTCTAACAGCATCATGACTTCAATGCTCAGCTTCAGCAGCAGCATCATGACTTCCTGCAAATAAACAGACAAACATTAAGTTCATCATCATGTGGATAAACAACAGGAAGTAAACACTTTATTAAACATACCTCCCAATGTGCAGCTACAGGCAATCAGGCTTTACCTGTGGAAAATATGCACTAAATGCATAAACAGCATAAAACAACCAGGTCAACCATCGTTGACCAAAATCAGGCAGTCGAGCTTTTAAATTTCTATCGCTTCATGTTTTCCCGCCCATTTCCATGTGTATCGGGTTCAAATATGATCAGGTATCTCAAAATATACAAGGAAATACCCGCTCTTAACAAATTATTTCACATCTGGCCCGCATGCTTTGTTTGATGTTTCGGGTCATCATCATATTAGCATCGGTGTGACCACATATGATCGGGGTGACAAATTTAGACTTGGCCAATGGCAACAGTTATACCTACGTCAAAAATCATGATGATGCCCAACTCTATGTCTTCTATCTAGCTGCAGGATATTATGAAATATGATACTCCTCCTTTCCGAATGCTCTGATGAAAAGCACATCAAGATGTTTCGCTTCTGCATATTGGGGAAAGAAAGACATCATCGTCATCATCATGATGAAGACAAAAGGAGGATTTGGAATATGATCCTGCTGCTGAGGAAAGGAATATGATGGTGACGTCATCGTCATATTCGGGCTTCATTAAAATGCAAAAGATGACGTCACCGTCATGCTTCGCTAAGATCAGGGGATAAATGTAATATCGGGTCACCTCCAAGGAAGATGATCGGGTGGTGCATGTAATGCGACCCCTTTGCGGCCAAGGTAACCCGCTCGAAAGATCAGGATGATGATGATGATCATCATCATCATATCCGCACTAGGTGATTTAAAATATGATCCTACTGAAGGTCCAGATGACGTCATCAGGATATTCAGGGCCTTCGTTAAACTTAGAACATGACGTCATCGCCATGTTGGCGAACAGGATCATGCCTTGGAAAATATCCTGCCGAAGGAGAAATGCGATGGTGATGTCATCCTGATATTTGCTTCTTCGTTTATCAGGTCAGGATGACGTCATCAGGATATTTGCAAAAGGTTATACTTCTCGGCAGGAGGATATTACGAAATGTCGGGTAGACGAACAAGATCATGATGATCTTGACAACATGACTTAGGAATAGAATATCACCCTCCCACCGAAAGATAAGGTGATCATCATGATCATGCAAAAGGAGATCAGGAGGATATTACGAAATGTGATCCTGCCTTGAAAGATCATGATGATGATGATCACCAGGACTTTGACGTGCGCATGCAAATTATGCAGATGGTGTATTTTCTAAGTAGGGTGATATTATAATATTAGCATGATATTATAATATCGGGTGATGTTAGAATATCATGATGCTCGCGGTGTGCCCAAGGTCATTTGACAGGTAAAACACACTATCACTTAAGATTGATGTCTGGATATTGGGACTGCATGATTTTTATCGGGTGATAGACCAAGATCATGATGATGACCTTTCGCGATACAAAAGACCACTCGACGGGAAAAGCTTACTATGACTTAAAGTTGACGTCCGGATGTTTCGACCTCAGGATATTATCGGGGGGCTTTTCAAATATGATGATGATGTTCCTCATACAGCAAAACTGAGTTTATAACATATGACCCTCCTCATGCGAATATCAGGTTTGACCAAGACTTTGACTGTGCATAACTCCCTCATATGGACGAATTTTCAAGTGATGTAAAAGGCAAACCTGCATGGAATTTCAAGCTCTTTCTAACCATGAGGTCATAGAAACAAAATATGAACTTTGACAAACTAACCTCATGATGATGACCTACCTCATCCTGACCTTCATGATGATGACGCACCTGACTTATTTTTACCAAACCGCCAGAAAGCAGACAACACAAACCAGAACAAAAGTTGGGTCCCTGTTTTGATAAGTTAAAATGGGGCGTGTTGTGTAACCACACAACAATATGCACATATATCTCCTAAAGAAAACATCTTCTTGTTTTTCCCTACTGCCTTGTTAATCATTTGTTCAACATCCGCTTGAGATAGTTGCTGTTGTTGCAAAGGGGGTTGATGGTTTGGAGGTGAAATGTAATATTGTGTATATTGTGGTTGTTGTTGCGGAATGTATGCGGGTATGATCATTTGTTGAGGTTGTGTGCTCACATTATATGTCAAAGGATTGGTATGTGACACATATGTGTTTGAGGATTGCTTTCCTTGAGACACAATTGGTGGTTGGGTATATTGTGATGGATTAGCTCCAAGAGTTTGCATCACATGGGAAGTAGAGGATGGATTGACATTGGTCGATGGTTGTGGATTCGGAGTTGGATTTGAGTTATAGTAAGTGATGGAAGGATTGGTGGATGAAGACAGATGGACATTTGGGTTTGTATTTTAGACAACATGAGGATTGGTATATGAAGACGGATGGACATTTGGGTTTGTGTTTTGGACAACATGAGAATTGGTAGATGAAGACACATGGACATTTGGGTTTGTCTTTTGGACAACATCAGGATTGGTATATGTCATGTGTTGGGTGACAATGGGTAATCCTTGGGTTGCATAAGATAGATGGATGGTTTGTGAATGATTATATGGAGGTGGAGAGGGTGGTGTAAGTTGATTAACATAAGAGACAACGGTGCTAGGATTAGCTTGTGATATAGTAGGAGGGTCACTCGTGTCAATGAGACTAACATTGGGATTATATGGTGTGTGAGATGGATTCGTCAAAATTGTGGAGACCATATTAGAGGTTTTAGGGATATGAGTGTGGGGTGTGGTTTCCACATGTGATGCAATAGGAGTGGAGACTTGCAATGGCTGTGAGACTTGTGATATTGGAATGGCTTGTGATCCTTGTGGCATTTGTGAAGTTGGGATGGCTTGTGAAACTTACGGAGTTTGTGGTATGAAGATGGCTTGTGAAACTTGTGGAGTTTACACTTGCGAAACATGGACATCTTGTGATGCTGGAGGCATGGATATGGTCATGGTAGAAGTGGGGGTGTGTTTTGAAACATGGAAAGGTGGAAAGCTCAAATTTTGTGAAAGGGAAGGAAGTACCTTGGTTGGTGTTATCAAAGGTTCTACAATGTACTCCTTACGTGATGGGCTTGATGGTGTAGCAATAGGCAATGAGGGAGGTGGGTTGGAAGTTGGATGAGATTGGATGGACATGTCACTATAGTGGATGTTCCATTTGCAACAACAATGAGAGTATTTGAATCTTATTTGCAAATGGAAGATAGGTCAAAGTCGCTTGGTAACTTGGCTCCCATATGGGATAATTGCAAGAAATGATGGTTCAGATCAGATAAGATAAGTTTCTCAACTTGGTCCCATATGTGTGTGTCTCTAAATTTGGATAAGTCCTCTTGAGATTGCTCTTCATAGGTCTCTAAACATGTTTGAGGTTGCACTTGTTGTGAAGATGATGATCTAGCGGTGTATTCTTCAGGCACAAACATGTAAGAAGGCATACCAGTTGTGAATTGAGTTGCATCTCTAAGGGGCATTGATCAGGATTGTTGCATTTTGGCTTCCATCTCAGGTCGCAATTTTGCTTCCATTTCAGCTCTATATTGGCTCCTAGTTTGAGGCATGATGGTTGATATTTAAAGTTGGACTTGGCTTGTCAACTTTGAGACCCAAAAGGTGATGGTTGGCTAATTGTTTGGTGTTGGTTTGTTTTGCTAGTTTGCTGGTTGTTTGGTTTGCTAATGGGTTGCTTGGTTGTTGTTGTTGGGTTGTTTTGTTGATTGTTGGTTGTTGTTGTTTGTTGTTTGGTTGCTTGGTTGTTGTTGTTGTTGGATAAACTTCCCTAAAGGATAGCCCACACACTCAAGGGAGAAGCTAGTTGCTAATGTTGTTTACTGGTATTGCTAGGGCTAGGTAAAGCCAAAAGGATGATGTTTGGTTGCTAGTTTTTGCTAGTTGGTTGTTGTTTTGGGGTCTCAAAAGGATAAAAACTTAAGATTCCAATGGTTTGATATGCTCAAGGTAGGAGACAATACTCAGGTGACTGTAGGTGATCACAGGAAAGTCTGAAAGCTAATGCTATAGCGAAGCAGTCTGGAAATGTAGCTGATTTGGCTAATTTGTTAGGGATTGCTGATATTGGACTAGAAGCAACTGGTAATAGCTCAAAAGTGACTCAAATAAGGCCAAAGGCGATGGATAATATCTCAAAAGTGATCTGGTTTTGTTTCAGATGATAAACTGTAGTGTTGACCAGAGGCGATCAGTTACAGGTTAAAAGTGATTTACTATTTAAAAGTGACATGGTTTTGCCAGAAGTGAACAACTATTGGTTAAAAGTGATATGGTTTTTGCAAAAAGTGAACAACTACTATTTAAAAGTGATTTAGATTTCTGAAGGTGAGAAGTTAAGGTTCAAAGGTGATCTGTGTCTGACAGGGAATATGTTTGAATGATGTTTTTGACAAGAAAATAATGATTTCAGTCACTCACACTCACAACATACACAAACTTGTACAACCTAGGCTAGGAAAGGACTATATTTGTTGAGTCCCCTTGTCATGCCTATTCAAAGCGGATAGCTTCAGGATCTTGGTAGCATCGACTCCTCTCCACGACACTCACTTCTCACACATACCAAGATTTAGGTTTCCCAAGGCTTGTCCCCCCACCAAAACTTAGGGTTGTCCCTGCTATCTCTACTAAGAACCATGAGAATCAGGGCGGCTTCAAATGTCCCACCTTTTACATCAACAAATAGAGGGTTTTTGGCTACTACACAAGGTTCTAGTAAGGGCATCCGTTTGGGTGGCTATATGTGCGGCAATGCTACTCTCCATTATGGAGTCTCCCAGCCTTTAAGGATTACACCTTGGAGGGTTTTGGGGGAGGTTGGCTATCAATATAACATAACAACACCTATTTTTTGTGGCTTTCGACATAAACACTTTTCTTATATAGCAGTTCAAAAGGACTTAGCTTTAGCCCATTATCACTTGGGTCGTACCCCTTCTCACACCAGGAAGGTAGGCCCTCTAAAGATAATAACAAGTTCTCATACACCTAAGATCCATTTGATAGGCAAGGGGAGAGGATACTTTCTCTATTAAATTTAGGTTACAAACATGCACAATCAAGCAATCAAGAAAGATAAAACAAGAACGGAGAAAACAATGATTCTTTTTAAGCACCAAGCCCAAATGCTGCTAAATTAGTGATAAAATCAAGTCTTGGACCGATCAGAGCTGCAACAGATATATTAGTAGTTTCACAACCTTCTTTTCTTGGACAATCGATAAGATGCTGCACAAATAACTGATTAGTAGCCAAGAAAACTGAACTATAAATGATAAAACTAAAAGTGACATAGTTACCAGAGGTGATCAACTATTGATCAAAAGTGATCTGTATTCGACTAAAAGTGAAATGTTACTGTAGACACCTAAAAATGTCTTCACCATCAAAATGACTCCTGACATCCCTAAACATACCTATTTCCCTTCTAATTAATTAAATAATTTTTATTTAATTAATTATCCCTTCATCACCTAATTTTTCATCATTTTATCCCCCACAATTGGATTAATTTCATTAATTCAATAGTCCAACCTTACCCAATTAATTAAATAAATATGCAATATTTATTTGGTTAATTCCCCATTTTCACTAAATCTAATTAATTAGGTAAATCATGTTTATCTTATTAATTTAGCCTATTAATCAACCTATTCCTACCCTAGTTAATTAAATATCTATTATTTAATTACCTAGTCTAACCTACATGACCCTAGACCTAGGATTAATTGAATAAAACCTTATTTAATTAATCTAAACACCTCATTAATCCATTCCTTAAATTTTTTCCAGCCATATTAATTAGGCTAATCACCCTAATTAGAATGGTCAAACCTTGATTAACACGCCCCACATCCCACAAATAAAAAATTGAAATATATCCCACATAAATCAATTTTTTATACACGTGTCCAACATCACATTTAATGCCTCTTACACCCCTTACACATGTCATAACTCATTAATATCCACTCTTCCCCAAATTAATTTTAAATTCATTTTACTCTTCCCCATGTGAATTCTTAATTCACAAATAATCCATCTCACCCAACCTCATTTATGGACTCCTCTTCCCAAGATGAATTAAAAATTTATCTTTATTCTCATCCCTTCATTTTTCAAGATTGAATCTAGGCCCTCCACATCATCTTCATCCTCCACCATTGATCTCTCAAATCAATCTCGACCCTTGGATCAAAATCTCTCCAAAAATCCTATAAATACACCATCTCTCAAGCCATTTTTATCCACAATTTGAGTAGTGTTATTATGCTAAAATCTAGAGATAGTCTAAGTCTAAGTTGCATAGTTTGAGAGCATTCTACATCTTATTTGAGCATCTAGGATATATCTTGGAGCATTGGGTCCAGGCTCCTTCACCCTTCTTGGATTAGGTCTTCATATTTGAGGTATAAATCTTTGTTTTGAATGCATTTGATTTATGTTTTTTTACCTTGATTTGGACTCTCTAATCACATTGACACACCCGGTGGGACCCACAAGGTCTCAATCTAACCTCTTGTTGTGAGTTTTTGTTCTTGAAGCCGTGTTTTGTAGGTTCTGGTGCAAAAAGTTCTATGTCTAGTGCTATTTCTTCGTAAAGTAGCTAACAAGGTGTCGTTGTACCTTGTCATTTAATCATATTTTAGATGTCAAAATCTAGGGCTGTGTCCTCAGCTATCTGCAATTAGCGATTCTATATTTACCATTTTTCTAGCTAATTCTAATGAATTCTACTAATTTAAAGAGATTGATCTATCTACTTACTAGATGAATTTAAAGAAGGCTAAAAACAAAATTAAACAATAAATTACTCAAAGCAAACCTATAAACTGCAACATGCATCTATCTATCAAAATTAGTAAGTACTCTATAAAGCAAAATCTAAAATAACAAAATAGTGGTACTAGCCTTCTGCCTTGGTGGTGAGAGTGGGCACTTGCTCCACACCTTTAAGGCTGAAGGCTACAGTAAGGAAACTGTTGTCACCCAGATTTGCACCCTTGCTGCTGTTATAAAACTTTAGCAATCTGGAGAAACATGGGAATGATCTCGAAGTGTGGGAACTTGCAAATTGAGATCAGACCTTTGGAGAAGGCCAGCTTCCTCTTTCTAAGCCTATTACTTAGAGAAAAAACTAAATCTAGTGCTAATGCTTGCTGGGAAAAGGGTTAGAAGGAAACTAAAATGAAATAAGTGATACACCAGATTTAAATGTGTTTGGCTGCAACTGAATCGACACAGTAATAATCTCACAACTGGAAAGACTTACATAGACTCATATGATTCTAATAGAGGTCAAGACAGAATAATGGAGGAATGAAAGGGACTGTTTTGTCCACAATACACAGCCTACACTAATCCAAAGAGCAGACACAGTGCTAAAAATAATAAAAGAGAGGCAAAATACTAGTTTATATTGATTATAGAGGCCAAGTAGCCATTACAAAATAGCCCAGAAGAACAAACAACAATAATACATCTGTTTCACATGTATATATATCATTTTACATTTTTGACCTCAGTCAGTTACAAACAATTCGTCCCATGGGCTATATCAGGAAAATATCTACCTCTGAAGGGACGTCTACCTGCAAGAATTCATGGCACAAAATATCTGGAATAGGGGCAGATGGAAGATATTTTGAGTCTTCAATGTAAGCTATTGAATCATCGATCTGCACTCATAAATGCCACAAATATCTAGATCTGCATATCTCAAATTGGTCGTTGAAACATCTAGTCAATCCAGCATGCAAATCTAGATCCAAATTTTGAAAGTGAGAATATTCCCCTCAAAACCCCGTCAAATGACAGAGGAGGCAAAAACAAGCACTTTTGCCTTTTGCAGCATGTGGAAATTTTCCAGAATGAGGGAGATAAGGGCAGTCAAAGTTGTGGTCAAATGCATCTGTATATCACTTTGCATATGCGACTTGAATCACCATCTGAATGACCATTTGAATTTGCCTTTGCATATGCAAACTACTTTGTATATGCTTTTGTATGTGCGAGTGTATATACATACAAGCGCCAACATACAAAAGCGGGCTTTAACCTTTGCTTCACCTTGATTTGCCTTTGAATCGGCCCCTTGCATATACCATGACATGTGTCATCACTGCATTGATCACTGAACTGATCCTTGGACCCATCGCTGAAAAACTACATCTTCTTATCGGCCATTGAAAAGACCTTAAAATGAGCTACCGATACACTAAGTCTTACCGAAATCCTTTGCATGCGACCCTTTGTATATCTGATTGTATATGCAAACATACAATCGCAAATATACATACAATGTGGAACTCAAAAGATTATCAGCCATATTTGATTTTCCAGTCGCGTCCGTATTGTATGCATCTCTTTGTATATTGCCTTTGTATATCGCATATAGAATGCGAACATACAAGCAAAACTTGCATACAAACATTTGCACATACAAACATGCATTTGACCCTCTGCATGTGACCTTTGTATATGCCCTTTGTATATTCAAATATACAACACAAACATGCATACATAGATGCATACAAACGCATCTGTCTTTATAAACTACATTGCATATTCCATTGGGTCCACCTTGTATCGCAGGATTGTATATTGTCATTATATATAAGATTGTATGTGCAAAGATACAATTGCATATATATGCAATAGGTAGACCACACCCTTTGTATCTGACCCTTGCATGTTGACTTGTATATTGACTTGTATATTGACACATGTAATATACAAATAGAACCGCATACATATCCCCTTGCATCTGACCTTGCATATTGCCTCTGCATCTTTTCTTCTTTGCACATTGCCTTGTACGTGCATTTTGTATATCTGATATACATTCACCTTTGTGTCTGCCCTTTGCATATGCCCTTTGTACATTGCCTTTGTATCTACGACTTGTATATGAGATACAATCACCTTTGCATCTGCGGACCCCACCTTTTGTATAACCTCCTTTATATCTGACCTTACATCTTTGCATTGAATATACAATGGAAACTTGATGCACATTTCCCTTTGGATCCCGCCTTTGTATGTGCGATTGTATATATGAACATACAATGCAAACATACATACAAAGAAACATACAATGTATATGCATACAAAATGACAAAGTATAAAACTAAGAAATATCTGTGATAGAAAGCACTTGAAGACAAAAGATTTCTAGGTTTTTCTGGGTTTTCTACAAGGATTTTTCAAGGGAGATTTTGGGAAATTTTGCAAGGCACAACATGGGTAACTGAAGAATTTAAGCTTTCTTTGATTAGATTTCTTTGATAGGAGGGAAACAAGAATATTTTGGGGCTAGGCAAAATATGACAATAGAAACATCACAAAAGAATGAGATCACAACTAAATTCAGTCCAATTCCATTCGCTTTGCATTCATAGAAATATTGATATCTAAAATGAGATTACCGAAAATTAGAATAATCAAAAGTTGTCCATTTCTGCTGCTTCTGTAAGTATATATAAAATGAGTGATGACATATCACTTATCTTATCTACCAGTTCTTCTATGAGATGACATCCATCTCTTTATTATACTAGCTATCTAACTATGGAAAATAACCATGCAATAAAAATAGATTGAGTGGAACAGAAGTCTACTCTGAATTCTAAGTTTGAGTCTTAATACATTTGGGCAGCGAGGCCCTAAAAATATGGATATTAAATCAGTTTCATCAGTAACTCATGCAAAAACTTTAAAAAGAGATAAAAACTCCAGCAGTTAACTAAAGATGGCCCTTCATCACTCAGGTGATGATTTGAGTGATATGAGGGGTATCACGATCACTGCTGAAAGTGCCTGACCAACAGTTATGCTAGAAATCTACTCTGTTCTAAAGAGGTGCCGGAGATGTATGTCTCTGTTTGTAGCTCCAAAGATATGTCTGTAGCTCTGAAGATATAATTGCGGCCTTCTTGCTCAGCTCCGGAGATGCTCCAGACTTTAGTCCAGCTCTGGAGAGGCTTTTCCTCTTTACTTCAAAACTTCTGGTGTCATGGTATTCGGGTATTGTCTTTGGAGATCATCGAGGACTACCTCCAGAGATGCACAAAATTGCCATCCTGAACATCTACACCTATTGATTCAAAAAGAGAAGTTTTTCTGCATATTTCCATCAATTCCATGCACATTAGTCCTTTAATCAGAAATCATGATCTTAAGTAATTTATCTTCAATTAATCATTATCTAGAACAATCTTGCTAGCCTATTCGGGTGTAGACATCAAGAAAGATGGGATCAGAAAAGAGAAAAAGAGTTAAAAAGATGTATTTTATGGGTGCTACTTGGCACTCATCAGTAGCACCATTTTTTAGTATTCTAGCGCCATTTTATCTATTTGTGGTGCTATTTCCATCGGTGCTAGCGCTATTTTCTTATGACAACAAATCCCACATTTTTTGCACTAACATTTGATGTTTCTTGGTTTTGGTGTTTTGTGGGCTTTTAGGATCACTTTGCTCTCTGTTTTTGCAGGAAAATTACAGGGATAAGGGGAGGTTATGGCAGATTTTTGAGAAAGTCTTGTTTGAGCAACCTCTCTCTCTTTGCTTTAAATATAATCAAAAAATGGTAGATACAAAGGATTAGTTTGTTTAGTTTGGTAAAAACAACCCACAAACAACTTAACAAACTCACTAAGCAAACTCATTTTTAACAACAAACTTATTTTTGTAAGAATTTCCCAAACTGTCTCGTATTAGCACTAAGTAGACCTAGATTGGTGCTATTTTGAAGTGATCTGACACTTTTTTTAATACCAGCGCTAGTTTCATTGTTATTGGTGCTATTTTATGTAAGAGTGTTATTTTCATTTGTATCAGTGCTATTTTCTATACTAGTGCTATTTAAATCTGTATGAGCACCATTTGTAATATCAATGCTATTGATTATCATTATAACACCATTTGTAAATCTAGCACTATCTAAGAGTATTGTAGCTCTATAGTTAGGCTCTATTCTGGTTTTGGTTAATAGCGCCATTTCAGGTTTCAGCAGCATAATTTTTCTTTGTTCTAGCGCAATTTTTATGTACTGACATTGGGCTTTGTGTAGGATATTTTCTTTGATCTGTAGGCTTTTTCACGTCTGTCCAAGACAAACAATTGCAAACTACTAACATATCTGTAGGGTTTTTAGATTAAAACAAACACTTCAATTGGTGTATTTAAAAATAACCCTTGCAATGTTAGTTTAGAAAGCACGTCAATTGGTGCACTAAAATCAATCATTTGGTTTATCAAGCAAACAACAAACAAACACTTCAATTGGTGCTCATAAAAAGAATCTTTGTGTGCCTTAGTGTAGAAAACATTTGATTTTGGTGCTCTAAAATAAACAAGTGCTTGCAAATAAACTTAGGAACATTTCAATTTTGGGCTTAAAATGAACATTAGTGAGTGTTTGCCGTGATTGGTGTTCTTGCACATTGTGTTTCCCAAAGGGTTTAGAATCAAAGTATCCTCTGCCCTTGCCTTGCGAAAGGGTCTTGGGTGTAAGAGAAATGGTTCTAACACTCTTTCTTTTTCTAGGTCATGGGCTTGCTTTTGAGACACATCCGAAAGGAGAACTCACTAGCGACCCTGAGTGGTACTTTCATCCAGTCCGCTATATATAAATTAGGATAAGGCGAAACCCAAGTCCAAATTGATATCAGCGTATACCATTTGATGCTATGCTTGAAAGGGAGGAGTACCTTGTGTATATGAAACCCCTAGTAGAGATAGTAAAAACCTTAAGTGGTTTATCAGATGCTCGTATCGTGCCAATCCCCTAGATGTTCCCCCACTATGAACCTTTGTTTTAGTAGCCCAAATACTTCTACTTGTTGGTGCAAAAGGTGGGACCTTTGAAGCTGCCCCGATTCTTGTGGTTCTTTGTAGAGATAGCAAGGACAATCCTAAGGTTTGGTGGGGGTACAAGCCTTGGGAAACCTAGATCTTGGTATGTGTGAGAAGTGAGTGCCGTGGAGAGGAGTTGGTGCTACCAAGGTCCTAAAGCTATCCACTTTGAATAGGCACGACCAAGGGACCGAACAAGTATTGTCTTATCCTCACCTTAGGTTGTGCAAAGTGCTTGTTGAAATATTTACATCTTTTAACAAACAAATCCTTGGCTATTGTGTTCTATTGTGCTTGAAGTGTTTTCAAAAACTTGCCAAGAAACAACAACACTTGAGACCTCATTTCAATCCAAATTTTCCTAAGCATTTCAATTCATCTATTTCAATCCATCCATTTCAAGCATACCCCATCTATTTTGATCCAAAGTTCCCCAATCATACCTCCATTTTGACCTTAGAGAAATTAATCATTATCATTATTGGACCCCTTGTCATACCATAATCCACTCATTTCCATAACTTCTCATCCTCCTTGATTTTTGCATACTTTTTGGACCAAACAAACATCCTTCTACAAATCCATTCCCAAATACATTTGCTTTTTCCATCAAAAACATATCCAAAATCTTTTAATCCAGACATCCATTAAAACCATCAACCAACATCCAAAAAAATTAATCTTGAGCTAAAATTAGATCTATGTTTCATCCTTCACATCATATTTTGCTTGATAGGTCATTAGTCTACCTTCAAATGGAAATATTATCCCTCTTTGTGTAAGGTCATAAGTCTACCCCAAACAAAGAGAAACATCCATTTGTTACAACACCTCAAAAAACTAGATCTTACTTGAGCTCATTTGTTGACTTCCAAATCCTTTTTCAAAAACATCATCCAGATCTCTCATACCAAACATCTAGTCCATCTAAGGTTTCATCCCCCAAATCAACATCAAAATCTCTTCCATCAAATCATCCTCAAGAAAATCCCATCTACCCTCCATCATTTTGGTCCAAACTTTTAAATCAACATCATCCACTCTTATCATCCTTAGGTTAACACCTTTTTGAGATTTATCTCTTAAAAGTGAAACTCTATCCTTATCACACCATAGTCTCCTTCCATCTTTAGATTTAGATTATAGGGTGCGTTCTCCCTTACATCTAAATCTTTATTCCATTCCATTTCCACATCCTCTTTGGGTCCAACAAATCAATCCAAATTATCTAAGGTCTCCACCTTTCATCCATCTCAAAATCAAAATCCATACACTTGCATGCCCATAACTAGATCACAACACAAGAAGAATCAAGCAATGGCAAACTTTGGACAATACATGGGAATAGGGATGCCTCCAACTGACGAAAACAACATACCCTCAGTCTTCCAAATCCCGTCATGCAATCCCAATGAGAATCCCTTCCATTTCTTTAACCACCACAACCACCCATCCAAAATTCCATCACCATTACCCAAGAAGATCAAGACATCTTGAACTTTACACAAGACCCCGACAACATGGACATGCTTAACAAAGTCTTAAGGTCATATCCAAATGAATATCTTGATTACCTCCTCAAAATTGGTGCCCAAACATCCCACAACACGACATCCTCCCAACCATCCACGTCTAACAACAATCCTACAACCTCCTCTTAGCCATCTACATCAAACACCCAACCTACCATCTCTCAAAACTCAACCCTCACCACATCTACCACCCCCACAAGTTCTAATGTTACTAGATCTACAATTCCCACTAACATATCCATCGCATCTAATGTCTCCAATCCTACCATCTCCCAACCCATTGTCACTTCCACCACCATAACAAACATGAACCCTTCCATTCCCCAAATTACCTTGGGCATCCAAAGCAACCCCACGCACATGATTTCTTCCACAAGCATGCCCCAAATCAACCCTCAAACTATAGCCTACATAAGACAAGTCTTTTCACAACCACCTCAAAACATGACCAACCCATCCAATGTCAATACATCCCATGTCAATCCATCCAACGTCAATCCATCCAATGTCAACCTGTCTAATCTCACATATATACAAAATCCTATAGCATCATCAACACAACATAATCCCAATCCTCAAGTACCACCCCATATTCTCCAACAAATCCACGCTTACCAACAATATCTCGCACAACTCAATCAAAACCAAAACACCATCCCACAATATCAACACACGATCCCACAAAATCAAAACCTTATCCACCAAACTCAAACAAACCAACATCAAATCCTACCAAATCTCCAACATCTCATCAATCAACAAACCTACACCCCACAACCACCACCAACCCCAGACCTAACAAGCATGGTACAAACTTTGATCCAAAGGGTACATGATTTGCAAACTGGGGGCAAGCGCAAAAATTATTCTTTTGAGGATATTTGTCCGTATTCATTTGATTGAACACTATACATGCCCCCTTTTCCCAAAAAACTTTGAAGCCCCAAAATTCAACAAATATAAGGGAAAGGGAGACCCTAGGGATCACCTTAGGGAGTTCTACCTTGCTTTCCTTGAAGTCTCAAACAACGACACATATTTAATGAGACTTTTTTCTAGGAGCCTCGGTGGTCAAGCCACTAAATGGTTTGCAGATCTTCCCCTGGGCATTAGGTCTTTCCCTGAACTCGTGGAGAAATTTGTCAACCACTTCTCCTATAATTTTGAACATGAAATATCCATGACAGACCTTTGTAATACCAAACAAAAGAGTGGAGAAGCTTTCGCTTCCTTCTTGAAAAGGTGGAGAGCCTTAGCAAGCAAACTCCCTTGGCCAATTCCTGAGAAGCAATTAGTCACCATGTTTGTGACTAATCTAAACCAAGAAATAGGGTTCCATCTACAAATCCTTTGCGCGTATACTTTCAAAGAAGTCATTAACAAGGGTACTACCATTGAAAGAGCCCTTATTACCAAGGGTTTCATCAAACTATACAATAAAAAAACCCTATAGTAACAACAACAGCAACAACAAGGTCAACATAAACATCCCCAATACAAACAACAACAACACACAATCAAATGAGAAATCACACTTTTGGGGAAAGAACAAAAACACTTTCAATGACGGCGTCACTGATGTGAAGGTCGTCCAACATGTACAAAACCAAGCACCCCCAAGCACATACACTGCCAATGTAAAGATTCCAAAAGGTCAACCTAAACAAAACAAACCTCGAAGACAATTTACACCCCTAGGGGAACCAATTGAAGATATCCTCGATAGCTGTCTAAAGAATGGTTAATAACTCTCCCACCCATTAAGGCCCACCAAGAAAGTGAACTCAAAGCTGCATGGTGCAATGAAAATGACTATTGTGACTACCACTGCATTGTGGGCCATAAAACATCTGATTGCATGAAATTAAAATATTGTATACAAGATCTCATAGAGAAAAAGAAAGTCAATCTTATGCAAGCCACCCAACCATCGCCCAATGCCAATTTGGGAGCTTACAAGGATCTGCTACCTAATCACAACAAAGCCTCATCTTCTAATCAAGCCTACAATATCACCCCACCTCCCACTTCCTATGATTCCATCGTAGGTCGTATAGAATCATCACCCAACTATATCAACACAATTACTATTCGGGCTCAAGCACCCGATTGCGCTATCACAACCCGTCGTGGCCATGTATCCATCCGCACAGCCCCTAACCCCAATCAAACACCTCCATCCACATCAAACCCTCAAACCAATCATCCATCTTTTTGCCCCTCACCTACCAATAAGTACAACCTCCTAGATCATCTAGGAAAGACCCCTACATAGATCTCTATCCTTGAGCTCCTTCACACATCACCTCTCCACAAAGAAGTCCTTGACAAAGCTCTCTTGGAAACCCAAGTTCCCACCAACCTGAATGTGGATCAATTCCAAGCCATGGTGGGCCATATCACCTTGTCCCATCATCTCACCTTCTCCGAAAAGGACCTTCCCGCCTCTGAGAACTTACATAATGACGCATTGCATATCAAAGTCCGTATCCGTAAACATATCATCAAAAGAGTCTTAATAGATGATGGCTCTGGTCTAAACCTGTGCACTCTAAAATTATTAAAATATTTGGGATACTCAGATGTGGTTGTAGACACTAGTGAATGCATAACCATCAAGGGATATGATGACACTGAGAGATTGTCCGAAGGCACTATCAAACTCCCCATCCAAGTAGGGCAAAAGATAATGGAAACAAAATGTCAAGTTCTTGATCTTAGCCTCCCCTACAACATTCTTCTCAGCCAACCATGGATCCATGCCATGCAAGCTATCCCCTCCACATTCCACCAATGTCTAAAGGTCCCTCACAATGGCATAGAAGTAACCATCTATGCTGACCCCCACCCCTTCCAATACTACAGTTTCTTAGAAGGACACGACCACACTTTCTGCCCATACAACAAGGCTATCACAAAAACCATTTCCCAACCCGATCCCACAACATCCACATCATACATCAACCCTGCCAACATCACTACCACCTCGTCTCAAGTATCTCTTCCACCTGAGGTCAAGATCAAGATAAGCAACATGGGATGTGGAGAATATGACCTACATGGTACCTTTTGTGTAGGAACATTACCCAATCCTAAGATGTTCGGTGCCCCAAAAGAGAAAGAAGTCTCCACAGTGGTTATCAAATGCAAGCCATCCCTGACCTTTGAGAGGAAGCACATTCTTGACCAAGATGTGCTTGAAGACATATCATCATGGCTGTATAAAGATGAAGAAACAGAACAAGAAACCCCTACCATACCATCCAAAATCTATGGTAAAGGGTTAGAAATCATCAAAAACATGGGCTACAAAAGACAATGTGGTATCGGCCTTCATGAACAAGGGATCATAGAACCAGTTCAAGCAACGAGGAATCTCTACACTCAAGGGTTAGGATATGGTCAATGACAATGTATCCTCACTACTGGTGAGTGTATCTTAGCCGAGGTCATCACGATTTCTCCTGAGGTCGATAATGTCAATGAAGTAGGCCATCAAGACTCCTTTAGTGACTTCGCTAAATTCTTCGAATCATCCATATGCACCATATACATAGTCACCACCCTAGCATCTTCATCCAATGACCTACCCCTTGTATACTTGGACCTCATGTCTTCGACGTAGCACCAAATGATGAAGCAATCACTAAAATGATGGGGGTTAGAGATCACTTCCCTCTGGGAGATCATAGAGCTAGATATGTTATGGAACATGATACGGCTGCCTATTTCAGGGAGACAACCCTTGCTTCTAGTCGCAAAAATATAAAAATAAAAACAATGCCCCCTAGCGAAAACCATTTCTTAAGGGAAAATTGGATCTAAATGAATAATCCATATAATATATCAATAATACCCAAAACTCAATGAAATAATGAACAAAGAAGGTCAAATCAAACAAAGAACAATATAATGCAAACCTCCTTTAATTCTTAGCTTCCATTGATTGCCTATCACAAATGATCTTGTCTATGAATATGGCCCTCAGAAGGTGCACTTCCTTGCTATGATTCCAAGATGTCAAATGGGAACGACTATGGTAGTTTCTCCATGAAGATGAGCTCCACAACAATGATAATAATATGGTAACAAGTTGATCACAAGCAATGAAGGAATTGGTGCCAAAGGCGCGCTGTAATTCCTGTAGAGTAAGTTTACTAAAAGCCTGGATGATAGAAATGGAGGAATAGGGCTGTATTTATAGACTTGTGAGAGAGAAGATCAACGATTGAGAACGGTTGAGGAAAGTACGTGAATAGGAAGAAGACATGTGTCTTCCTCTATTTTGCATGAGAGGAATAAATAAAATAGAAGAATGAGTTAACTGAAGAGATTAATCAATTAAAAGAATAAATTAATCAGTTAAGAGAATAGAACTAGAGGATGGAAATTGCATGAGGATGAGAAGATATTTTGACTCAATTAAATATTTAGAATATTCAATTGCATGTGCACAAGGATTGAATTATATTTAGAGATAACTCAATTTTTAGAAGAAATAGACAACTTAAATAAATATTTGATTTATTTAAATTTAGAGAAGATATTATTAGAAAAAACAATTAAATAATTGGTATTATTTAATTTTGAATGAATTTGGAAGAACTAATTAAATAATTGAGATTATTTAATTTGTTGGAAGAATTAGAAGAATTTAGGAATTTAATTAAATAAATGATTTTATTTAATTGTTGGAAGAATGTGAATCAAATAAATAAATTTGTCTATTTATTTATTGATAGAGGAATTAGACTTAAATAAATATTAAGAATATTTATTTGGACAGGGTCATGTCATTTTTAGGTGTATACATTTTGCCCCTCTTTGACGCAATGTGTTTTATCACGATGTTTCAAAGAATATATTTTCTGATAATGATACATGCCCCAGTTTGCCCTTGGTACAAGTTTAATGACAGGATGCCCCCTCAGGAGATTGGACGGGAAGAAGGTTCGAGGGCGTGAGACAGACAATCTCACGAAGAAGAAGGTAAAAAAATAGGTTAGGATGAAGAAAGAACTGAATGATATGTGATACAAGATAGAATGATACCAAACACAAGCAAGTAAGCAAGTATGCACAAATGATACAAGAACAAACAAGGTATTGCCCATGTCTAGTGGTAAACCAATGATTAATTGATAATGATATACGATAGTGTTGTCATGGCAGGGAACGATATGTCCCTAGACCAACACGGCAGGCATGTTGTCATGGCGGGGAACGATAGATCCCTAGAGCAACATGAAGGATAGTGTCTGGTTGTAGGAAATGAAACATGTCATGTAAGACGCGTGTGATGGTCTGATTTCGACAATGTTACATCTTGTATAAGACAATTGATTGACTATAATTGATCGAGTTGGTTTACGACCAGACACAGATCAAGACCACTAATTGTGATTGGATCATTTGACAAGATTGACTTGACTTGATTGGTATGGATTAAGGGTGACTTGTATTTGGACCACTGCTCAGACTGATAGCTATAACAGTTGACAAGAGACACAATGATAGATAGAAAGTTGATAAAAGAATGACTCGACAGAAGGACTCTCAAGATTTTAATTATAAACTTCAATACTCTGCATAGAATTTTTATTGCATGGGATATGGATGCTTTGTGGATGCTTTTGGTTTTGCCATCTTGATAGTGCAAGTATTTTGAAGTGCTTATTTCATCATTGGGCTTTTTTGTTTTTTTGTGTGTTTTTGAAATGTTGTAAGAAAATACAAGCATCTAGGTATAATTGAACCGAGATGACCTAAGTATTTCTTGTGTATCAATAGACAAGGATTATTCCTATTTCATGTTAGTCCTTTGATGTCCTTGATGATCATTGTGTTGATCATGTCCTTAGACAAGGCTTCACATTACTAAAGATAAACCCACAAGTAGTAGACAAAGAAAAGAATCATGCCCCCATCATAGCATAGGAAACATCCTTGAGCAGCATAGGAAACATGATAATGAAAATGAAGACTTTTAGACACAACTGTAATTTGAAACAAAACACTCTTGTATTTAGATGTATCTTTCTTGCCATAATTTAGATAAAATCAATTTGGATCAGTTTGCTTTTTTCTTTGCATTGGATAGGTTGATGCCTTGCATCAAAACTTTTGCCTGGAAACGGGCTTTGCTTGCACGCACTTGCATTTGGTGAAAGGCTTCACAATCCTTATTGGGGAAATGGACCCTAGGGGACTGACCTAGTGCCTCGGGGGTGCATTGAAAAATGGCCTTGCCTACATGACGATGTAGAGGCAACGTAGTTTCAGGTTGACCCTATGATACTGACGACAGATGCTATGCTAGGCTGACACTGTTGATAGGATATGGGATAAGACCTTGATTGACAAGGCGACAAAAGAGATAGAGTATCAATCCATGATAGGTTATCATTAGGTTTTTATTATGAGCTAGACATGGATTGAATGAGACACTTGTGGTAGGAGGAAAGGACACAAGGTGATTGGTTTCCCAAAGATGGAGGAAGTGGTTTATCACGAGTAACGCCTATTTACCAGGTTTTCACCACTTTTTTTTATTTGCACGGAAGCTAGAAAGTACACATGACACCTAATTGCTAGGTTTTCTTCATGGTACCTATCCAAGGTGCCTGTTTGCCAGGTTTTCACCAAAGGATGATTTTTTTTGTTGTTTTTCCATTTTTTGATTTTTTTTTGTTTTTTTTAATTTTTTTTGCTTTTTCTAATGTTTTGATTTTTTGTTTTTTTGATACATTGCCCCCCTTACATTGGGGTTCTCTTAGGTATAGAATCAGTGAAGATGCATACTATTTATTGGGTCATCAAACAACTCACGCTTGGATGTTGCTAACTGATATGCTCCTGACCCATAGGCTACAATGATGACATAAGGACCAAGCCAATTGGGCTCAAACTTACCTTTCTTGTCTCACTCCTGCTAATTGCGAGGATTTTCTTTGAGAACTAGATCACCAAGATTGAATATCCTCAGATGGACCCTATGATTGTAGCTTCGAGACATTCTCTGTTGATATGCTTTGAGATGGTTGAATGCATTCTGTCTCTTCTCTTCTAACAACTCTAGCTCTTGAAGTCTAGAAACTCTGTAGTCTTCATCGGTGATAAGACCTTTTAATGACACCCTTAGGGATGGTAACTTGACCTCGATGGGCAAAATAGCATCTGATCCATAGACAAGGGCATAAGGGGTAGCACCTGTGGGAGTGAGTATACTGGTTTGATAGGCCCACAGAGTCGGATTCAGTTGAATGTGCCAATCAAAGCCAGCATTATTGACTATTTTCTTGAGGGTCTTAGAATAGTTTTGTTGGATGCTTTAGCTTGGCCATTGCCTTGTGGATAGTATGGAGTAGAAAAATGGTGTTGGATTTGGAATTTGTCACAAAGCTCTTGGATATCCTAGTTTTTGAAAGGTCTTCCGTTATCCGTGATAATGGATGAGGGAATTCCATATCTGCAGATGAGGTAATTGAGGATGAATGAGGAAATTTGTTTACCTGTGACGATGGTGAGTGGAATGGCTTCAATCCACTTGGTAAAGTACTTTATAGCAGTTATTATGAATTTGTGGCCATTGGATGAAGGTGGGAGAATTTTTCCCACAAGTTCGAGTCCCCATTGACAAAAAGGCCAAGGTGTCATTAGAGGTGGTAGCTCTTGAGTTGGTGCATGAATCAGGTTACTGTGTATCTGGCACTGCTTGCATTTCTTCATGAATTGATATGAATCAGTCTCCATTTTGGGCCAATAGTATCTCAAACGCATGAGTTTCTTAGCTAAAGAAGGACCTCTAGATTGTGTTCTGCAAATTCTTTCATGTACCTCTGGCAAGGCGGTTTGAGATTCTTCTCATTCTAAACAATAGAGTAAAGTACCATCCAGACCACGTCGGTATAGGGTATCGGTAATAATGGTATATCGATAGGTTTGGCGAATGAAGGTTTGACGTTGGTTTGAAGAAAAGTCAGGTGGGAGGGTGTTATCCTTGAGGTAAGTGTAAATCTTACCATACCAAGGTGAATTAGATCCGACTAGTAGGCATATGGAGTGGGTTTCAGGAAGATCATAAGCTGGTTGCTTAATTGACTCAACCAGAACTCATACTGTGACTCATTCTCTGGGATCTCGAGGAGCGAGGCGATGGTTGCCATGGCATCTGCTGCTTTGCTCTCAATGTGAGGTATCTTCTCAAAGGATATGATCACAAAGTACTCTTTAAAGTCATCGACCATCCATTTATATGGGATAACCTTCTCATCTTTGGTTTGATAGTCATCATTGACTTGATTGATCACAAGTTGAGAATCACCATAGACATGTAGCTCTTTTATTTTCCATTTTCCTACCAGTTTGAGGCCAATAAACAAGGCTTCATAATCTGCTATATTGTTAGTGCATGGGAATAGCAGATGATAAGACTTGGGTATGGTGTCGCCATTAGGAGTGACCAATAAGATTCCTGCCCCTGATCCATGATTTGTGTAGGAGCCATCGAAATAGAGTTTCCATGAGTATGCTGTGACACTAAAGATGGATTCATCTGGGAACTCAAATGTCATTGGTGTGTTGTCTTGCAATGGAGCCTCTACTAATTGATCTGCAAAGATTTGACCTTTGATAGCTTTTCTCTCTACATACTCAATGTCATATTCACTTAGCAGCATTACCCACTTAGCTAGGTGACCTATGAGAGCTACTTTGCTTAATAGGTACTTGCGTGGATCTATTTTTGCAATAAGCTTAACTAAATGTACTAGCATGTAATGTCATAGTTTTTGGGAAGCAAAAACCACTGCAATACACAATCTTTCTATCTGGGAGTATTGCAGTTCATATCCCACCAAGGTGCAACTGATATAGTAGATGGCCATTTCTTTTCCTTCATAATCATGTTGAGCTAGTAGGGCTCCGAGAGCTGTTGGCGTAGCAAATATGTAAAGTAATAGAGGCTTGCCTTGGATAGGTGGTATGAGAATAGGTGGATTCATAAGGTACTCCTTCAACTTGCCAAAGGCTTCTTCACACTTCTCATCCCATTGAAATGGAATGTTCTTATGTAAGAGATGACTAAAAGGTTGGCACTTGTCTGCTAGTTGTGATATGAACTGCTTGATAGAATGTAGCTTGCCTTGTAGGGACCTCAATTGAGTGATATTCTTGGGTGGCGGCATTTCCATAATAGCCTTGACCTTGGAAGGGTCTACTTCTATTCCATTTTCTTAGACAATGAAGCCTAGGAGCTTGCCCGAGGCGACTCCAAACACACATTTCTTTGGGTTTAACCTGACCTTGAATTTCTCTGGTCTCTGAAAGACTTTTTCTAGTATATCCAGGTGTGATTCTCTTGTGAGCAATTTTGCAAGGATATCATCTACATAGTCCTCCATTGTGACATGCATCATATCATGGAAGATAGTGGTCATAGCTCTTTGATAGGTTGCCCTGGCATTCTTTAGCCCCAATGGCATGACATTCTAGCAGAAAGTGCCCCGTGGACAAGTGAAAGCTATCTTGTGTTAGTCTTCTGGTGCTATCCTCATCTAATTATATTCAAAGAATCCATCCATGAGAGATAACATGGTATGCCCTACTATCAAGTCAATAATGATATCTATGTTGGGCAACAGAAAATCATCCTTGCGGCAAGCTTTGTTTAGATCTCTAAAATTATTGCATAATCTGACTCTACCATTAGGTTTTGATACTAGCACTATGTTGGATATCCATTCCAGATAGTCTATTGCTCTCATAAACCCCACATCCAACAGCTTCTTGAGTTCTTCTTTGACTAGTAATGCTATGTGTGGATGTATCGTTCTAAGCTTTTGTTTAACTGGTTTCACTCCTGGATCCAATGGGAGATGATGCATGATCAAATTTGGATCTAGACCGGGCATATCTGTGTATGACCAAGCAAAGTTGCCTCGTGTTTTCTTGAAGAATGGTACAAACTTGGTCTTTTCTAGTGGAGTTAGAGACTTTGTGAAGTGAATGATCTTAGGCTATTCCTCTGTTCCAATGTTGACCAGCTTTGTAGGTTCTATGATAATCTGACACTTCTCTTGGTGCATGTCATTGGGGAGAGTGTCAAGCCTTCCATCGTCAGGTGCCACAGTTGTGTTTTCACCATCGGATGTGTCCTTTCTTTTTACTATTTTAGGATTTGATACTGCCGCATAGCGGTTTTCACCATCAGATTTGGTTTTGATTTTGATATTTTTGTGACTGGAAGGCTTGGCACCCTTTCCAAAATAAGCCATAGTATAGAGTTCAATAACAAAGCCATCTTTATGATATCCTTGGGGTAGGTGGTCCCTAAGTTCCATGTAGCCAATATAGGCATCATCATTTTGGAACATGTCTAATTGTGGGGTGCCTCGTAGATCCCAGTCGATAAGTTTGGGATGCACAAGGGGGAGGGAGTCAGAGGATAGATCTGATTCATTGATATGTTGAATGGATACATGAGGAGTATTAGTAGGGATAGGATCTGGGATGGTACTTTCCTCCAAATTGTTTATTGTGATAGAACTCAAACCTTCCTCGAAAGTCATACTCTCAGGAATTGGCAAATCACACTCTAAGGGTCTATGCATCAGCGTTTGTCCCTCATGGTAGGGGCTATAGGTTTGAATGGTATCAACTCCCTTGTCCTCATAGGAGTACTTTGTGAGTTCCTCCCACTCATACTCATTGGAGTCTGTATCACTATCATTTTGGAGTGCATGAATCCATTCTACAAAACAAGCATTTGTCTTAGCTTTACCTTTGTCTTGGAAGCCTAGTCCTCTTGTATTTCTTGTTAATGAGGATGAAGAGGGTTGGATGGGTTCCACTATGCCTTCTTTTCTTAGACCGATGGGACCTTGTCCTTCATAACCCATCCTATGCAAGATAGTCTCACCATGCCCATAGAGTTTAGTTGGGAGCCTAGGTGGTTCTTGTGGTGTGTCATCCTCTTCTATGTAGAGCCATTGGAGAACATCTATCTCTTCGATTTCATCTGATAAGGTCCCCCATTTTACAAAGGGAGCTGTGGGAGGTGCAGGAGGAGCATATGCCTTTGGAAAATGCTTAGGTCGGCCAAAGGATCTTGGGGATAAAGGCATTTTGGCTAGATTGAGGTTGTGCTCGATAGAGTATTCCCCTACCCTAGATTCTTTGATAATGATCTTCTGCTCTTTGGGCTTGGATGAGGAAGCTTCAGAGGTATAGTCATGCTGCGGGATAGGGGATGTATAGGCTCTATTGTTAGGAATGATACAATCGGGCTTAGAGTGGATAGTATTGTAATGTTGGAAGGGATCAGGATCACCTTGGATGGTAATCTATTTGCCGTTATGTGGGAACTTTATGCATTGGTGATAGGTAGAGGGCATAGCTTTCATGGCATGAATCTAAGGTCTACCTATAAGGATGTTGTGGGATAGATCTCTGTCAAGGACTTGGCAAACAATGTCCTTGATAACTATTCCAATCTGTATGGGAAACACAACTATTCCCTTTGTAGTCCTTTCTTCCTCATCATAGGCCTTGATGGTGATCTTTTTCCTAAGATCCATTGCTGATCCTGAGAACCCCAATGTAAGGACTAACTTTAGCGTACAGATATTTAAACTAGCTCCCCCATCAATGAGAACCCACTTGATGCAGTGTTTATGGATGAAGGTGATGATATGCAGAGGTGTGTTATGAGGTTGGGAGATTGATAAGTCATCCTGATCAGTAAACGATAGGGTGCTTGAGGAAGTGAGATTTCCTACCATGGCTTGAAACTTCTCTTGGGCCAGGTTCGTGGGCACAGTTCTTTCCACTAAGGCTTTGTCAAGAATTTCCTTTTTGAGGGAGATAGATGCAACAACTCTAGGATAGATATGTGGGCAGGAGTCTTTCAGAGTTGGTCTATGACACTATATGTGTGGGGGTTAGATGGAGAATGCAATGACCTTGGAGGTAGAGTGTTCAAGGTGACCTTACCGCTGCGGGTAATGATGCTACAATCATTCTTGTTAGGTCCCAATTGTTGGTTGGAAGAGATCATGTTAATGTGGGGTGTGTACTCAGATATGTAGTTGACAGTGTAGTCGAATGACACGTGCGCATAGTTGGCATTATGTTGACCATTGTTCTGATTTTGCCTGTTGTGGTTGTTATTGATGTTGTTTTTGTTGTTATTATATGGCCTGTTGTGGTTGGAGTGGATCCTTGTATGCCACGTGCGTCTCATTTGAGGTATGTTGTTGAGTACCCACTTGATTTTGATCAAGTATGTCTTGGATGACATGTTTGAGACGGATACAATTGTTGGTCATATGACCTCTTCCTCTGTGATACTCACAAAAATATGTGTCTTTCCAATGTGAGGTTTTACTTGCGGTTCATAATCACTAGTGGGAGGAAGGGTGATCTCATTGTTAGATAATAACTTTCTTAGCACAGATTCTTGAGACTCTCCTAGGGGTGTAAATTTCCATCTAGGATTTGATGTGAACCATTGTCTGGGTTCGTGAGGGAATGGTTTGGTGGACATAGCATTACTTGCGTCTCCTTTGAGAGTGAAGATAAGTTGTTGTTGGGAGCCGCTACCTTGGCATCCACCACTCCATCGTTGACTAGATTCTTGTTCTTTGTCCAAAACTTTGATTTGTCCGTTGTGTAGTTTGAATTAGGTGTGTCCTTGTATAATTTGATTTGCCCCTTGGTGATCATAGCTTTTTCGATAAACAATCCCATCTCAATGACTTTCATGAATGAGTTAGGGCATTGAATTTCTATTTGGTAACTAAGATCAGGGTTGAGATTGTGGACAAACATTTCTGTCAATTGTTTCTCTAGCACGTGATATGAGCACTTGCTTGCGAGTTGTCTCCACATTTTTAGGAAGGTAGCAAAGGACTCACCACCCTTTTGCTTTGTGTTGCAAAGGTCTAGCATGGAGACTTCATGCTCTATGTTGTAAGAGAAGTATGTGACAAGAAGGTTTAATAACTCATTGAAAGTTTTAATGCCCGGAGGAAGTCTTGAGAACCATTCCATTGCTTGACCACCTAGAGATCTAGGAAAAAGCCTCATGAGGTAAGTGTCATTATGAGCCACTTCTAAGCACGCTGCACTAAACACCCTAATGCGATCTCTAGGGTCCCCTTTCCCTTTGTATTTGTCAAACTTGGGGACTTCGAATTGAAAGGGGAAGGGTACGATTTTCAAACTTTTGTCAAAGGGGTACGATGAGATATCCTCCAACAAATAAGTATTTGTTGCTGTCCCTATTTTGAATTCTACATACTGCTATTGTAAGGCTTGAATATGTTTCATTATTGTGTCCATAGGCATGTTTTGGTCTGTTGTTTGTTTTCTTTTGCCTTCTAGGGGGGTTTCCTCATTTGTGCTCTTTTCAGGGGTTCTTTCCTCTTCTTGTTCTTTTAATGCATTAATGTCAAATTCATAGGAAAGTTTGAGTCCTTGGCTCGCAAGATGCAAAAAGTACTTTTGAGGGTCCTCATGAAGGATCTTGTCCATCATGCACTAAAATTTCTTACTTTGGAGAGCCTCTTGGTACTCTTCTTGGGTGATTTTACGATCGTTGTCATTAGAAGACTCAATGTGTTCGAATGTTTCGGCCATTTCAGTTTATTTTTGGTACTGGGATCTAGTTAGAACCATGCAAGGTGATGCGAGATGAAGTGGGATGAGACTAGAGATTTTGGAAAAGTTCTTGCAGAGATTGGTGAGAAGGGGATACTTGTTTTGATGAGATTGGGACAAGGGACTTTTGTGACCAATGATTCCAAGTAAGGAGGTCGATACAAGATGATAGCCACTAGTAAGGGTACTCGATACCCATTTACTATGTAGGGACTAGTCGTGCACCAAGACCACTAGCGAAGTTCTATGACTTGCTAAGGTTACTTGAATCCAAAGTGATCAAAAAATGCCTTGTGCTAATCTGATATGGGATACTTTGACTTTTTCTTAGGGAGACTTGGTAGAAGGTGGATGAGACAACTGATGAAAGAGAGGGTATGCTATGGAATGGATGGAAAAGTGACTGCAAGGTAAGATTTGATCTCAAAATTGGGAACAAGGCTGAAATGGGTACCCAGAAATGGCAAAATGATTCTCTCAAAATAAGTGGAAGTACTCACTGTTACGCATGCGCAGAAATAGATGCACAACAATAGGGGTCAAATGCGCAGGAAGTCGATGTAAATGTGCAGCACTGGTAATTTTTAGATGCATAGTAATAGATGGTAAAAGGGCAGTAAGTCAGTGTACATGCGTAGAAAGTTGGTGTAAATGCGTAGTTTCAGATAGCAAATGCGCAGCTCTATTTTTTTAGTATTTTTGCAAGGTTTGACACGCTTTTCGGTACTTTTTGGTTTCTTGGTTGCAAGACTATCTTTTCAGTCTAATTTTGTCAATTACGGCAAGAAGACACATCAAACACAAAGAATATTTTCATGGTTTTTTAGATTTTTTTGTGATTTTTTGACTCTTTTTGACAAGAAAGCAATTACAAATCCTAGGCTAGTTGTGACAATATAAACTAAATTATCCCTATTTCTAGGTGAGGCATCTTCGAGAGGTAATAATCACCCTTCCCTGCATTAGCTTATAGAGGTTTTTGGCTACCAAAACAAAGGTGTTTAATAAGTGCAACCGTTCGAGTGGTTATACATGCAGCAACACTACTCTCCGTTATGGAGTCTTCTAGCCTGTAAGGGTTGCACCTTGGAGGGTTTTGCGGGAGGTTGGCTGTCGATATAACACAACTTCACTCGTTGTTTGAAGTTTTTGCTCCAAACACAATTTATTTATAGTGGCTTGGTAGAGCTTGGCTTTAGCTTGTTACCACTTAAGGTCATTCCCCAAGGATGGAAAGATATCCAAGGGTAGGCCTCTCTAAAGGAAAAAACACATGCAAAAATGATATGTCTAGTATTTTGGTCACCCAAGATAGGGGAGAGCATAGGCCTAGTATCATTCCCCAAAACACAAAAGACAGTGGTTCTTTTCTCCTAGTTAAAAAGAAAAAGATTATATGAGCTATCTACTTGGGCACACACACGATTGTAGTTGTCAATTGTCCCTTATAAAATTGAAGTGTTTGGCATTCATGTCCATTGTCCCTTAAGAAATCAATATGTTCCTAAGACTTAGATTGCAAAAAGATATTTTGTCCCTTAAAAAAACAATATGTTCCAAAGACTTAGATTGCAAATATGATTTGTTCAATTGTCCCTTAAGAAAGTAATTTGTTCCTAAGGCATAGTGTGACATTTTTAATTCTTCAATGCTCATCCTACATGAACATCTTAGGAAAACCCATTTTCTCTATTTGAGTAATAAGAGGCTGCAAAAAGTTTGATTAATTCCACCAAAAACTCAATAGTTAGCATAAAATCAATTGAACTAAAACTGCTTAACTTGTTAGGTGAAAAATGAGCAATCTGAAAAAAATCTAATAATAATGATTAGGTACACTAGATTGGATATTATGATTAGATTCTACATGAAATTCTATGCAATTTCAAAAAATAATTCGTGAAAATTGAATAAATTTTGCACAAGTTATGACCGTTTGAAGTTTTACAAAGAAGGGTTGACTTTGACTTAGTGTACCTAAAAAATCTAATTAAATTACCTCAAAGTTCTTTCACCATAGAAAATTTGGGAGAACCATCTTTCCAATGCCACTAGTTTCATAAAAATCTAATTCCTTATACAAAAAATATGCCCAATTTCATGAAATTGCTAAAAATAGGCGAAAAAAAAGCACGCATGGGATAAAAATAGGAACATGATTTGGGATCTATTTTTCCCAAAATCCATGCACTTCTTGCAACAAATAAGAGATACTCAGATAGGATTTTGATGTTTTCAACAAAACACATAAATATTTTGAGCTAAAGTTACACAGATATGCCTGATTTCATGAAATTACTAAAAATAGGCCAAAAAAAAGTAAAAAAAACATAGGCTAAAAATAGGGACACATATTTGTGATCTATTTTTCTCAGAATCTGTGCATTTTCTGCAAAAAGTAAGAGATACCCAGATAGGATTTCAATGTTTTCAACAAACCCAGAAATCTTTTGAGCTAAGGTTACATCATTTGAATGCTCAACACCTATTCTCTAACTCCTCCTGCATACGGAACCTTAGAAAAAAAAACTCAATTTTTAGATTAAATCGGGGCAGGGCCCCATGGTGGGTGCCAAAAATGTTAAGGTAAAATTGGATCTAAATGAATAATCAATATAATATATCAATAATACCCAAAACTCAATGAAATAATGAACAAAGAAGGTCAAATCAAACAAAGAACAATACAATGCAAACCTCCTTTAATTCTCAGCTTCCATTGATTGCCTATCACAAATGATCTTGTCTATGAATATAGCCCTCAGAAGGTGCACTTCCTTGCTATGATTCCAAGATATCAAATGGGAACGACTATGGAAGTTTCTCCATAAAGATGAGCTTCACAACAATGATAATAGTATGGTAACAAGTTGATCGCAAGCAATGAAGGAATTAGTACCAAAGGCGCACTTTAATTCCTGCAGAGTAAGTTTACTAAAAGCCTAGATGATAGAAATGGAGGAATAGGGCTGTATTTATAGACTTGTGAGAGAGATCAATGGTATAGGAAGAATAAGAAGATCAACAATTGAGAACGATTGAGGAATGTGCACAAATAGGAAGAAGACATGTGTCTTCCTCTATTTTGCATGAGAGGAATAAATAAAATAGAAGAATGAGTTAACTGAAGAGATTAATCAATTAAAAGAATAAATTAATCAGTTAAGAGAATAGAACTAGAGGATGGAAATTGCATGAGGATGAGAAGATATTTTGACTCAATTAAATATTCAGAATATTCAATTATATGTGCACAAGGATTGAATTATATTAAGAGATAACTCAGATTAAAAAAAAAACAACTTAAATAAATATTTCATTTATTTAAATTTAGAGAAGATATTATTGGAAGAAATAATTAAATAATTGAGATTATTTAATTTGTTGGAGGAATTAGAAGAATTTAGGAATTTAATTAAATAAATGATTTTATTTAATTGTTGGAAGAATGTGAATCAAATAAATAAATTTGTCTATTTATTTATTGATAGAGGAATTAGACTTGAATAAATATTAAGAATAATTATTTAGATAGAGTCGTGTCATTTTTAGGTGTATACACCATTCAATGGCACTTTCAGGTGATAGAAAAGTAAAAATAAAGGACATATCCCCTAGTGAAAACCTCCATGAGGCATTAGGAGATGGAAGCATAGGCCTTCTTGAGATAGAGAAAGTATATCTTGACAGATCACCCATTCTTGTGGAGCCAGTGCAAGAAATGAACCTTGGGATGGAAGAAGAGCCAAAAATCACATTCACGGTAGAATCTCTCAACACAATAGAGCAAGAAAACTTCTTAGCATTCTTCAAATGCAGAAATTGCAACTTTGCATGGACCTATGCAGATATGTCAGGGCTAGATCCTACCTTGGTCGTCCATCACCTCGCAGTGTGGCCTGATGCAAAACTAGTAAAACAGAAGTTGAGAAAGATGAATCCACAGGTGGCCCTCCTGGTTAAGGCATAACTAAAGAAACTTCTAGATGTGGAATTCATCAGACCCATTGACTATCCTGAGTGGGTTTCCAACCTAGTGCCAGTAGCGAAACCTTATGGTCAAATCTATTGCTGCTTCAACTTCTGAGACCTTAATAAAGCTTGCCCAAAGGATGACTTCCCTCTACCAAACATTGACATGATAGTGGATCTTACGGTAGGACATGAGATGCTATCCCTGATGGATGGCTTTTTAGGGTATAATCAAATCAGGATCGCGAAAGAGGATCAACATAAGATTACCTTTATATGCCCATGGGGGATATATTGTTGGGTGGTGATGCTATTCGGCCTAAAAAATGCGAGAGCTACTTATCAACAAGCTATGACCGTCATCTTCCATGTTCTTTTCCACCACATCATGGAAGATTATGTGGATGATTTGCTAGGGAAATCAAAGACAAGAGAGGAACACCTGGACGTGTTAGCAAAAATCTTTGACATGCTAGAGCAATATAATGTACGGCTAAATCCAAAGGAATGTGTCTTTGGGGTTACCTCCGAAAAGCTTTTGGGATACATAGTCTCTAGAAGGGGAATTGAAGTAGATCCTGTAAAAGTCAAATCCATCACTGAGATATATTGTTGGGTGGTGATGCTATTCGGCCTAAAAAATGCGTGAGCTACTTATCAACAAGCTATGGTTGTCATCTTCCACGTTCTTTTCCACCACATCATGGAAGATTATGTGGATGATTTGCTAGGGAGATCAAAGACAAGAGAGGAACACCTGGATGTGTTAGCAAAAATCTTTGACATGCTAGAGCAATATAATGTACGGCTAAATCCAAAGGAATGTGTCTTTGGGGTTACCTCCGGAAAGCTTTTGGGATACATAGTCTCTAGAAGGGGAATTGAAGTAGATCCTATAAAAGTCAAATCCATCACTGAGATGCCTCCTCTAAAGACACTGAAACAGCTACAAAGTCTACAAGGGAAAATCCAGTCCATCCATTATTTTATTGCTCAACTTGCCAATAAGTGTCAACCTTTCCAACATCTACTCAGAAAGAATACAACTTTCATCTGGGACAATCAATATTGGGCTACCTTCAACCAGTTGAAAGAATACTTGGCTAATCCCCCTGTTCTAACTCCACCAAGGCAAGGAGAGCCCCTCTTGTTATACATCTCAGCAATAGAAACAACTATAGGGGCCTTATTAGCACAACACAATGAATAAGGGAAGGAAAGAGCTATATATTATATCAGCCGCACCTTGATAACCTATGAGATAAATTATACATCAATTGAATGAGTGTGTCTATCCGTGGTCTTTACTTCACAAAACTTAAGAAACTACATGCTCAATCACAAAACTAAGCTCATCACCAAGATTGATCCACTAAAATATCTGCTAAACAGAGCTGCTCTTACTGGAAGAATGGCAAAATGGGTCATGATCCTCAGTGAATTTGACATGGAATACACCGAGAGAAAGGCTATCAAAGGATAGGTTATCACTAATCAGCTGGCTAAAGCACCTATTCCCATAGAGCATCCTACTCTCGCAAAGTTCCCTGATGAAGCCATATTGACAATAGCACTAGCAACAGAAACATGGAAAATATACTTCAATGGGTCATATACACACAGAGACTCGGGGGCAGGCATCTTTTTTGTTACCCCTCAAGGTGACACCATCCCCAAATCATTCAAAATTACATTTTCATGTACCAACAACATGGCAGAGTATGAGGCCCTCATCACAGGTCTTTGAATGGCAATCAAGTGGAAAATCAAGAAGCTAACAGTGTATGGTGATTCCTAACTGGTCATCCAACAAGTAAACAATGAGTACAAAACTAAGGATGATAAAATCCTACCTTACAAAAAGATGGTCGATGACTTCATAGATTTTTTTATGATATTCACTTTGAACAAATCCCAAGGCTAAACAACAAAGTTGCAGATGCCATGGCAAAAATTAGGTCCATGGTTGATATGAAGAAAGACAACAAGAAATGCAAGTTCCTAATCGAAGAGCTCCCCATTCCAATATATGATGTTCCCCAATTAGAGCTAGTGTGTGAAATCATTGGTCCCTTATCCCTGTGGTATCATGAGATTTATCTGTACCTCCACAATAACATCATCCCTCCTAACCTATCCGCCTCACAACAAAAAACCTTCATCCGCCAAGCCTCCTGCTTCACCATTGTAGGAGATACCCTATAGAAAAGGAGTCTTGATGGCACACTTTTACAATGTTTACACTCTAGGGAAGCTGAGGTAGCCTTGCAAGAGGTACATGAAGGCATCTATGGGGCACATTCAAGTGGACCAACTTTAGCTAAGAAGATCCTAAGAACCGAGTACTATTGGCCAACCATGGAGCGAGACACCTACCTATTTGTAAAGAAGTGCCTGCCATGTCAACAGCATGGAGATCTCATTCATGCACCAGCAAAAGAATTGCAGCCAATCATGACACCATGGCCTTTCTCACAGTGGGGACTTGACCTCATGGGGAAAATTCATCCACCATCATCCAATGGCCATAAATTCATAATCACTACTACCGAATACTTCACTAAGTGGGTGGAAGCAATACCACTCACCTTCACCACTGGATCAAAAATATCCAAGTTCATCCTCCATTATATCATATGGTGTTACGGTATCCCCCATTCCATCACCACTGACAATGGAAAACCATTCAAGAACTAGGAAGTCCACACCCTATGTGAGAAATTCCAAATACAACACCACTTCTCCACTCCATATTATGCTCAAGGTAACGGTCAAGTAGAAGCTTCAAATAAAACCATCCTCCGCATTCTAAAGAAGATGGTTAAAGAAGCTAGCCATGACTGGCACCTTCAGCTCAATCCCGCCCTATGGGCCTATCACACAAGCATCTGTACACCCATGGGAGCCACTCTGTATTCCCTTATATTCGAATCTAAAGCCATCTTACCTATTGAGGTCAAGCTCCCATCCTTAAGAGTATCTCTACAAAACATAATCACTAATGAGGAATACCAAGTCACAAGGCTGCATGAGCTAGAATTACTGGATGAGAAATGTCTGGATGCATTGAACCATCTACAGGCCTACCAAAGTTGCCTCAGAAGATGCTATCACAAGAAAATCAAGAACCAAAAATTTGAAGTGGGCGACCTTGTCCTTATGGAGAACCAGAAAAATTTGTAGGAGTGCCCTAAAAAAGGAAAGTTTGAGCCTAATTGGTTAGGGCCTTATGTCATCATAGCCAGCTATGGATCAGGAGCATACCAGCTTGCAACACCTAAGGGGCAGCCTCTGGATGAGCCTATGAACATTCTGCATCTGAAGAAGTTTTATGCATAACCCATCAAGTATCCCAAGCAAAAAAATAAAATAAATAAAAAAACTGAGTGTAATAAAGACATCCAATGGTGAAAATCACTTCAATGACACCTTGGATTGGTACCATGGTGAAAACCTATTTCAGGTGTCATGTGTAGTGGCCGATTCTACCATCTCATAAGACCTCTTCCCATCACAACACCTCATACCAAAATCACCTTCCATGGCTTGGATTTCGAAAACATCAATCACCCACCCCGCATCTCCCCACCCAAGGCTACCCCCACAAAATAAAGATCCTTGTAAGCTTCCTTATGTACAATAGAAAACTAGAAAAATCCAAAAACATAAAAAAACTCAAAAAACCCAAAAACATTATAAAAATCTAAAACCCAAAAACATTAGAAAATTAAAAAATCCAAAAAGTTCCAATTTCACTACCACAACACCATCACATCCTCACAATCACCCAAAATCATCATCACCTCATCCATCCTAAACCATTCCCACATCATCAAGTCTTACCAGAACTACATATTCATCTCACCTGCATCTTGAAACTATCTTGATCCCATGGACATAGGGTATGTAGGCAGTCTAGAATACGAAGGAAGTATCCAGTACTCAGGTACATAAGATGCACCTATCCAACCTATTTGGATGATCCCTATTTAATGAGCTTGCTAGATCCAACAAACGATACACATGCTAGGCATACACTAGAAACAAAGAACCTAACGTAAAAATCATCAATCAACATGCCAACTATAATCCAAGACATGGACTAACTATCCTTCTGCCCACCTTTCAAAAAGTATCAAACAAAGTCCAACCAATTCATGTCCTAGGATATATCATTCCTACAATGGACAAGAATCTGTCATCTTATCAACACTTAACTTGGCAAGAGAACACAATGGTTGTCTGTATCTTTTTGTTGGTCTTTTTTATTATTGATTTTTTATTTTTTGTCTTACTCTTGGTCACTTCCAAAGCTACCTTGATCTCATTATAGCATGGTACGTGGCAGACAACACCTGGAGTAGATGTGGTCATTGTTTCTGTATGATGTGCTTGTGGGTTGGTTTCATTTCTCCAAGAATAGTATTCATATCTTGAAGCTTGGGTCGGTTCTAGCATGATGTGCCTCATTTACATATACAGGCATGAATACCTTATATGTACTATGAGCATTCATGGCTATGAGTCCCCTTCCTTGGCTAGGCAAGGTTATACTACCTTGGGCATGCATGACATCAACCTATTGTTTGTGGGTCAAGTCCATGCAATCGTGAGATATATACAGCATCACTTAGGTCATCTCATACCTTTGTGAAGTGTATCCTATATTGCTATAATAAACTAAGAAATTCTCTCAATTAACTTTATGCCACCACTATTACTAGCTCAAATCATCTTCCTATCACTCATCCATCCATACTATCTGGGCCTAGATCTTTTATCTCCCACCATCTAGTTCACTCCCCCACCCCACTCTTCTCACTAAACCCACCTATCCCACTTATTCCCACCTAACACATTCTAAACCAAAACAAATCCCCCCCTCAATGATGTGGTGTATCATGACCTAACAATTCCCTCATCCCCCATCCCACTCCCTCCCCCAATCTAACCAAAACTAATCCTACCCTTACCCAGTCCATAAACCCTTATCCCCTCCCCATTTATTCCCCTACCACTAAGCCCCACCACCCAAGGTTGAACAAAAACATCACGTGTATCATGACTTGATCATCACATATATCACTACATTGCATACATTAGTGGCATTTCATAATCGTTTAGTTGCATTTTCCTAATCATTTAGTTGCATGTTCATATTTCCATTTGCATACATATTATGTGTTTATTAAGATAAGTATATATTTCCATTTCATTACATTTTGCATCCATAATAAATGTTTATTAATCTGAGCATTTATTTATATTACATATTCACATCATAATCCATAGTCAAAACATGCATACAACACATTATTTGAGCCCATCTAATAATCAAAATTCAAATCCTGCCATGATATGATGGACAAGATAGCTAGTATGATTATTGTTCTGATTCTAACAAGCTACATACAACGGTGTAATTATAATTCACATTTTACATCTATCCAATAACCATCACATCATCATTAGAAATAAACCATAACATAAGATCAGATCATACAAGCACTAAGTCAACATAACATAGCCATCCCATCAATAAAACATAACAAAATCATAACATCTCATAAAAATCATTACATCATCATCACATATACATAATTCACAATTGCATGACATCCATCAACATAATACATCTCATAAACACAACACATCCATAGCATCTCATAAAATCATCACATTATCATAATATGCATAATCCATAAAACATATTGCATCCATCAACATAAGCATCATCATAATCATATAAAAACATCACAAACACAACATGTAGGCCATCAAAATCATCATCTCATATATCATCATCGCAAAAAATGTACATCGCTCATATATACATCAAAAACATGTCATGATATAATGCCTCCAAGGGCCAAAATAATACAACTATCAACCCTGGGCTGATGAACCCCTCCTGGACTAGGTAGGAGACCCCCCTAGACCCTGTGGTGGCTGTGGTGGCTATAATGGATGAGGTGGTTGTCCTACCTGTGTCGCAACCTGCTGTGGTGATGGCTGTTGTACAAACTAAATGGACCTCGATCTATGTGAACTTGACATCATAGATCTACTCGGCTAACTATAGCTAGGAATCTACTGCTCCTGAGGAATAGTTGTGCAATAAGCTCCATAGTAATAATCTGCACATGAAGCCTGCTAAGATGATTGCCTCTACTCCTCCATCAACTATCCTGACAGATGTATCATCTAGCTCTATAGCTGTACTACCTATGCAAAGCTACCCCTACCACCAACCCCTACAACCTAGTCACCTCAGCCTCTACTGCCTGTTGAAGCCCTATCTCCCTGTCTCACTCTGGTGTCAAAGCTATGACCTATGCCTGCAATGCACTAATCTATGCATCCCTATCTGCACCACCTCCATCTACAACTACAAAAAGTCCTCAGAGTTGTGCTAACTCCTAACCCTGCCTCTGTAAGGTGTTCTCATAACTAGCTATCCGAGCACATAGGGTATCTAGCTCTATCTCATCATCCCCCTCTCGGCCTCTTTGCTGTGATATATCTCTCTCTGCAGCTGTCTCATCTCCACCTCCTCTTGAACCCCTATACCTGGGCTCCCAAAGCCACTAACCCCAATCACTTCTACTGTCACCACCAACTGCCCTGTTGACCTAACTTGCTACCCTGTAGGTCTAATATGTTGGCCTGTAGCCCTCACCTGTTGACCTATGGGTCTAGGAAGTGGTCCTGTTGCTCTTTGTCCTAACTGTACGGGTGCCCTACCAGATGGCACCGATTCCCTCTATGCATACTGTTGTGGTGGTCCCCTAGGTGGTGGCATAAGCCCCCTCTATAGTGGCCCTCTCTACGGTAGTGCCTATCCAACCCTCCCTCTCTGGTCTCTGCCACCCTCTCCTCTGCCAACTCTCCCTCTCCCAAGAGCTCTCCTCACTAAGCTGCATGCTCCCCCATCAAAGTCATCATCATCATCATCATCCTCACCCTCCTCCATAGTCATATCCAGCTCTACCTCTAGATCTGTAAGTCGGATAGGCTACCATATAGCCCACCATCTATCATAATCAGGTGTAGTCCCTACATCCACAATATCACTCCACCAGTCCCACTACTATGGCTATAATGCATCAAAATCTGCAATAGCTACCTGTTGGTGCTCATTTTGACCTGGAGGCTGAGCTTGCTTGTTGGAGGGTTTCTTCTTTCAAACCCTAAGTGTTCTTGTCCATCGCCAAGACTATTGCCTATCGGCAAAGGATATTGTGGTTCCGCCGACGGTGTTGGTTTGCCGATGGGGGCTGAGTCATGTGTTCATCGGTGAGACAGTTGTCGTCGGCGAAGGTTTTTTGGGAGCTGCCGATATGTGGATGTTTGGCCGATGTGATGTTATCAGCATGGGTCACACCGACGAAGGGATGTTTTGAAGGTTATCGGGGTGACTTATGTTATCGGCGGAGGGGCTTGGTGTTGCTCCGATGGCCTTTCTCTGGCCGATGGGGAAATGTGTTTCTTTTGGTCATTAGTGAGAGTTGGTCTGTCGGTGGAGGTCTGGAGGGCTAGCCTAATGGTCTATGTCTGGCCGACAGAAGAGAGCGTAGTGTTGTATCGGCCAGACTGATGAGGTCGGCAAAGGATTCGTGGGTTGGGCCGATGGTTTGTGTCATGGTGATGGGTTTTGACGAAGGCATGTGTGTCGAGCGCGGCAAAATGCTCGACACTTGGTATGTATGCGACTATGCTTTTAAAGCGCCGAAGTTGTCTCCACACCATGCATATGGGACTAATCCCCTTGCATTATTTTAGAACCCGCGGTAGAATGTGTTTTGGTGGGAAACTTCTTTTTGACTACAGCGACGGTTTTCAAGCGACCGCGGGTGGTTGAGGCCCTTAATGGTGACTGTAGCAGGAGTATGAGCGATGGTACAAGCGATCAGGCTGCCTGATTGAGAATGAAGACTTCCAAATAGTGGCGCGTGGCTCGAGGCCCCCCTTTGTCTGCTGCATTAACATTTTCTGAGCGCCATTCCTTCTGAGGACTGTATCTGGTGGATTTTTTGTTATAATCATGTAATTAATTGCTGTGGTACACTTTCTGGCTGTTATAAGCAGACTGCGTTACCATTTTTCAGGTTGTTGAAAGTTGAACATTTTGGCTCTGTAACACAATACAGTTCATTTTGGTTGCTCTGTACAGCTAAACCTGTGAGTTTATGTATCTCTTGTTGTACATTTTGGCATGAATCCACTGATTTCATGGTTAATCTTGTATGAATAATGCTATGTTTGCATGTGTTTTGTTAATTCTGTCTCCAGTATTGCATGTATCTTTCTTCTGAGTCTGGATATTTAAGCAATATTTGAGACTCTAGAACATGGAATTCCTGTGTTGAATGTATGATCTCTTAACTTCTGCTCAAGGGGTAGATTAAATTGTTTTCAGGTTGAACATTGGGAAGGGTATACTGCAGTAGGGATGCCATAAGTAGAGATAACTTAACACTCTATGTTGGGAGATATCTGTAAGGCAGGTATCATATATATCCCCCTGAAATCCAGTTTTAGCTATTCATGCTGATCATTCACAGGTGTATGTCTACTGACTCCAGGCCCTGGATAGGCACCAATCTTGCTTTGTGTTTGTGTTACAACCATGTCCAGCTTTGCATCCAAACTTAAAATCATAATCAAACTCTAAAACAACCATTAGGACATTAGAATTAGTTTTAGGATCCTCAGTCCTCTGTCTACAACTGCAAATAGGCCCAAAGCTAGCCCCTTTGCTCTTATCTTTTAGTTTTGGTCTACTTACAGGAGGACTTATCTGCTTTCTAACAGCATCCCAATCCTTGTATGCGTATCTCATGGATGTTGAGTAGGGAATACCCCCCTAGGTCTTGCAGAGCCTGAAGAAGAAGAGGAGATAAAATATAGAGTCTATCTCCTACACTGTTGGCCCCTGGCCCAGAGATCTTGTTGATCACTGATGGCTACCTTGTAGGGAAATCTGGGAACAAGCATCCAGTCTGGGAAAAAACCAACAAAAATTGGCGACTCTACTGGGGATGGTGATTTGAAAATTGTTATTTTTGTCCTCCCTGGTGAAATATATTTGTGACCCATCCGAGTCACCAACAAAAATTGGCGACTCTACTGGGGAAATTGTGAAAGAACCCTGATTTACAAAAAGAAAACAGTTCCTAGTAATAGGTGGCGACTCCGAAGTAATCTCCCAACCGGTCAAAGTAAAATTTATATGCAGGGGAGAAGATCCCAACAAAATCCTTTATTTGAAGAGTTACCAGTAACAAGAAGAATGATGTACAGAAGAAAGGGAGCTATCTCAATCAGTCATGAGGGTTCCCCCAGAAAAAATGATGATATGCAAGATAACCCTAGGCCATCAGGACAGCATGCGCCTTACTTTTCAAATGCAGAAGCTGATATTTAGGGTGCATATGAGAGCCAACAAGGTGGTAGCGTGAGAATGAGGTCGGAGGTGTTCCAAGAACGCCCATTTCTAGACCCTAGTGAAAGGTTTGAAGAGGCAGAATCTTTGAGGGATGATGAAGATGATGACCAGAATGGTATGAGACCATCTACCTCCATGCCTAAGGAAGAACAGTTAGCTGAAGAAATCAGAAATCTAAGAGCAGAATTAGAGTATCTGCAAGCCATGAAAATCAGAGATGACATGAGGCAGAAAGTGCAAGCTTTAAGGACTGCCCAAAATAATTCAATTCCTACCCTTGAGAATACAAATGTGCAGAGACATCAACAGAGAAATGAAGTGCAACATCAGCATAATGATGAGAGACAGAATGTGAATGATGCTAGGATACCACTGAACAATGTAAGAAACCAGAATGCAAACAGAAATATTAATGTTAATTAGTTAAACAGATAGCCAATGCAGCTAGATAGATTCAGACAGCTGGTATTTGATGGTATTCCTGGGTATCCTAACCCCATTGATAAGCATCTGAGGTTGCAAGTGCCTAAATTTTCAGGAAACAACACTGTGTCAGGAGAAGATCATCTAAAAGCTTTTCAAAATGTCATGGATAACTTTGAGGTTGAACATGAGGATGTTTTCATGAAGTCATTCATGCAATCCTTAATAGATGAGGCAAGAGAATGGTATAAGAATCTGCCTGACCGGAGTATTTCATCATGGGATGATTTTAAAAGGATGTTCAAGGAGCAATATGGTGACAAAACTGACCCTAGCTTTTTTGTAAATGAGTTCACCAGTATCACTAAAGGGTCAAATGAGCAGGTTGTAGATTTTAATGCAAGATTTACTAAAGTGTTAAACAAATTGCCACATCACATGAGGCCAAATGAACCAATGTGCATAATATTGTATATCAATGCCTTTGATGCAAAAACTGCATATGGATTAAGAGATAAAAGCCCTGCTACTCTTAGGGATGCTTTCAGAATTGCAGTGAATATTGAGAACAACAGGAAAGCATCAGGCAAGACTAACAGAAGGGATGATGTGAAAATTCTGCAGAATCCAAACAAGCCTCAGAACACTCAAGGTAATACATCTGCCCCTGAAGATAAGATAGACAAATTGACAAATGTTGTTAAGGACCTAAGCTATAGATTAGCTAGAAGTGAAAAAGGGATAGGTCCTGATAGGCAAGTCTATCAAAGGCAGGAAAAGAGGCCATCATTGCATGATATGCCTTATAATACCAATTGGCATGATGGTAAACCTATATTCCCACGTAACAGCACAAATCAAAGAGCTCAACATGTCAAAGAAACTCCTGATCCTCTAAAGAAAGCTGTAAATATTGTTGATGATGCTCCATGGTGTATAATTTGTCAGATGCCACATTCACAGTCACAGTGTATGATTGCTCAGTCCTTGTGTGATAATACTACATCTTGTAATGAATGCAATGAGCCACATTATGTGCAAGATGATGATGTAAATATGATGTCCATAAGCAATGGATACACTCTTTATGATGCTGATGAGAGTACAAATGATGGAACTCAGGGTTGCCAACAGTTCCCATATGATGAAGATGATGAAGTTAACTATGCCTATGCTCAGAACTCACACAATTTTCTGAGTAACTTACAACGACCTTCTGATGAGGAAATTAGGGCCTTCACAGCTGCAGCAGTTGCTCAAGTCAAAAGCAACTACAATCTCAGAGGTAAAAATCAAGTAAGCAGCCCACATCAGCCAGAAGGTATTTCTGCAGGTTAGCCACTGCATGGTCATAAGGGGATTGAATCACAAAAGAGGCTGTGGGTTAATAATAAACAGAATTTTAGACATAGAACAGGTCATGAATCTCAAGGACCAGAAAATAGAATCTCCCAAGCTGAAGATCAAAGCAAAGGTTCCCAAGACAAAAATGATGATCAGGGAACTATGAAAGTAAAAGCTAAATTAGTGCAGGATAAGAGTAAGATTGTGGAGCAAGCTACAACTGTTATACAAAATTATGCTCCATTTGATATAGCTCAAGTCCTCTCCCAGGTAAAAGTCTCTGTTCCACTTATGGAACTGATGAAAGTGGAAGAAATTAAGAATAGGACAGTATCCCTAATTTCAGGGGTGCCTTTTCAAGCTAAACAAAATGTTCAGATCCGGGGTGACAAGCATGTCATGTGTAATGAAGAAGATGAGGCTCCTAAAGTCTATTTAGGAGTGACTATGACAAAGTGTCCTTCACAAGTGGAACCATTTTATGTATCCCTGGTTATAAATGGAAAAATAATCAGAAATTGTATGCTTGACTCTGGAGCATCTACAAATGTCATGCCTTTAACCGTGATGCAACAAGCTGGATTGAAAATCGATAAGGCATGTGGAAAATGTTATGCTATGGATGCCAGAGAGGTACCAGTTATTGGAATCATGAAGGATGTAGATTTCAAACTGGCAGCATTTCCTGAAAAGAGATACAAAATGAATATAACAGTGGTTGACATCAAGCCACAGTATGGTATGTTGTTGTCAAGAAAATGGGCTGCACTAATTGGTGGAAGTATGCAGTTGGACCTGTCATATGCCTTGATTCCAATGAATGGCAAGGATGTTAAGCTAATCAGAGAATAGAGATCATCAGAGACAGTGGAAGACCAAGAAGCAAAGGAACAGATATGCTTTGTAAACACTGACTGTGATAACTTCAAGGTTGTCTCAGATGATAGAGAAGATAAAAAGAAAAATGTCTGCATTGAAGAATTGGATCAGCAAGGTTTGTGGACCATGTTTTTTGATGGAGCTTGTGCAAAAGAAGGCTCTGGAGCTGGAGTTGTTTTCCTGTCTCCAACTGGTAAGCTCCTCAAATTCTCTTTCTTGCTGAGGTTTGTTTGCACAAACAACATTGCAGAATATGAGGCTTTACTCTTAGGCCTAAATATTGCTCTCAAACATGGAATCAAAATGCTAAGGGTATTTGGGGATTCTGAGCTGATTGTATCCCAAATTAGAGATAGGTATGCTTCAAAAAATAAAAGATTGAAACAATACAAGTATGCTGTTTGGGATACCATTGAATTATTTGATGCATTTTCAATAGGCTGGGTAGAGAGATCAAAGAATGTTATGGCTGATTTCTTAGCTAATGTTGCAATAAGGCCAAATGACATTACTCTGTCAGATGTTACAAATGCAGAAGTTAAAATCAGGCCTGCAGTACCAGAAAATATATGCAGTTGGCAAGTGTTTAATGATGATAGGGACTTGTTAAAATTTTTGCACTGCATAGATGAATATGAGAATCAAGAAATTGATTTCCAAGCTTTTGTAGAGACTATAGATGGAAAAGAAACTCTTGTGGGAAAGGAGATAATTTAGTTGAAGACTAATAAAATCCCTAGAGGGTTGGTAGCTTTGGAAAGAGCTTTTGACAGTAGAGATAAATTGGTCACAAGGACATCTCCCACAAATAAGGAAGATTTAGAAGAGATAAATTTGGGGACATCTCAGGCCCCTCAGAAGGTATATATTGGTAAGCAGCTTAAACCACACATTAGAAGTATGCTGATTGGTTTACTGAAAAGGTACAAACATGTTTTTGCTTGGTCATATGAGGACCTAAAAGCCTACAGGGAAGATTTATTCCAGCATGAGATCCCATTGAAGCCGGGAGCTAAGCCATTCAGACAAAGGTAAAGACCTATTAATCCTACCTTAGCTCCAAAGATGCAAGAAGAACTCAAAAGGCTGAGGGAAGCTGGAATAATTGTGCCAATCAGGCATTCAACTTGGGTGTCTAACCTTGTCCCAGTTAGAAAAAAGAATGGTGATATTAGGCTTTGTGTTGACTTCAGGAACTTGAATGTATCCTCTTTAAAGGATAACTATCCACTGCCTAATATGGAAGCTATGTTGCAGAGAGTGACTAGTTGTGAACTCTTATCCATGATGGATGGATTTTCAGGTTATAATCAGGTGAAGGTGAAGGAATCAGAACAGTATAAGACTGCCTTCACCACTCCATGGGGAACTTATGTATATGTTAGAATGCCCTTCGGACTAACAAATGCAGGTGCTACATTTCAAAGGGCAATGGATGTTGCTTTTGCAGGGTTGATTGATTCAATCCTGGCTGTGTATCAAGATGATCTGACTGCTTATTCAAAGAAAGAAGAGCAACATTGTTTGCATCTAGAGCATATTTTCATAAGAGCACTGGAGTATGGCATTTCTTTAAATCCAAAGAAGTGTGCCTTTGGGGTAGTTGAAGGAAAGCTCCTAGGACATATTGTTTCCAAGGATGGAGTCAGGATAGATCCAGAGAGAGTGGCTGCTATTGACAGAATTCAAATGCCAAAAACTATAAAAGGAGTTCAGTCCTTCTTTGGACAGATAAATTTTGTTAGGAGATTTGTTCCCAACTTTGCAGAAACCACAAGGAACATTTCCAAGATGATGAGAAAGGATGCCACTATCCACTGGGAAAGTGAAGCAATTGAATCATTTCAGAGTATCAAAGAGGCAATCAAAATGGCCCCTGTTCTTAAATCTCCTGATTTTTCTAGGCCATTCCAATTGTTTTCATTTGCTTCCTTTCACACTGTTGCTGCATGTTTGCTACAGAAAAATGAAGATGGTTTTGAACAACCCATAGCTTTCTTCAGTATGTCCTTGCAGGCTTCTGAGTTGAAATATGATATTATGGAAAAACAGGCATATGCACTAGTCCGAGCCATCAAAAGTTTCAGACCATACCTGGTAGGATCACATATAATTGCATATGTACCCCATGCAGCAGTCAAAGACATATTCACTCAACAGGAAGTGACTGGAAGAAGGTGTAGATGGATAAACAAACTGCAAGAGTTCAACATAGAAATACAAATTACCAAGTTGGTAAGAGGGCAAGGATTAGCCAAGATGATGGCACAGTCAAACTTGGAAGCCTGCCAAGTTAATGCAGTCCAAAATGAGAGTGTAAATGTATCAAGATCTGAATGGTACAAGGACATTATATACTACTTGCAAAATCTGAATTGTCCTTCCCATTTCAGTGACAGTCAAAAGAGGACTTTAAAGTTACATGCAATCAGGTATGTTATTGTTCAAGGTGAGCTATACTGGAAAAACCCTGATGGTGTGCTGCTGAGATGTGTGGATGAAGATGTAGCTAACAATGTTTTGAATGATATGCATAAAGGATTGTGTGGTGGACATTATACTGCCCAAACAATAGCTCATAAGATTCTCAGAGCAGGATATTGGTGGCCTACTCTCTTTTCAGATGCACAAAGGTTAGTGAGGAAGTGTGACCCTTGCCAAAGATTTTCAGGAAAGTTGAAATATGATGGTGCTTTACCCCTCAGGACTGTAACTATGGATGCTCCATTTCAGCAATGGGGAATTGACTTCATAGGGGAAATTGCAGACAAATCAAGTGGGGGACACAGTTGGATTTTGGTGGCAACTGATTACTTTACCAAATGGATTGAGGCCATTCCAACTAAGAGAGCTACAAGTAAGGTGGTGACAGATTTCATACTGGAAAATGTTATCATCAGGTTTGGAGTACCATTCAAGATAGTCACTGATAATGCTATGTGCTTCAGATTAGGTGAATTTGTTGATTTTTGCAACAGGTATGGGATAAATCTATCATATGCATCACCATACCACCCACAAGGAAATGGTCAAGCAGAATCAAGCAATAAGAGCATCATGAAAATTATCAAGAGGATACTAGACAAGAACAAGAGAGCTTGGGACTCAAAATTAAAGTTAGCAATATGGGCTAACAGAGTGACAGTAAAAAAGGCTATTGGAATGTCACCCTTTGAGCTAGTATATGGTGCATCAGCCAGATTGCCCATAAACAATCTCCTACCAGTTTACAGATTCATCCAGGAAAATGATGAGGAGATTGAAGACTCCATGACAGAAAGAGTGAACCAGTTGGCTGCACTGGATGAAGATAGAAGGAAGGCACACCAGATCAATCTCAAGAGACAACAAGATGTGAAATACCTGTTTGATAGGAGAGCTAAAAAAAGAAAATTTCAGGTCAATGATCTGGTGCTCATATGGAATGCAAAAGATCAGGACAAGGGTAAACATGGTAAATTCAAACCCTTATGGATGGGCCCATATCAGATTTGCAGTGCTCATGGGGAGGATTCTTATTTCCTCCAGGCCCTAGATGGTGAAGTTCTAGAATTGCCTGTGCATGGCCAATTCCTTAAGTTCTATTTTGCATAGATGACTTGTCGCTGTGCACATTTGTAAAAACATGTATATAGTGTAAATGTCTTGTGCAGTTCGTGCTTTTTGGTTTTTTGCTTGGTCTGCCTGGAGATCTGGTTCTCACTGTAGGTTTTTCACCTGCACATCCCCGTTCGGAGCCAGTGTTGGTGCTCATTTTGACCTGGAGGCTGAGCTTGCTTGTTGGAGGGTTTCTTCTTTCAAACCCTAAGTGTTCTTGTCCATCGCCAAGACTATTGCCTATCGGCAAAGGATATTGTGGTTCCGCCGATGGTGTTGGTTTGCCGATGGGGGCTGAGTCATGTGTTCATCGGCGAGATAGTTGTCGTCGGCGAAGGTTTTTTGGGAGCTGCCGATATGTGGATGTTTGGCCGATGTGATGTTATCGGTGTGGGTCACACCGACGAAGGGATGTTTTGAAGGTTATCGGGGTGACTTATGTTATCGGCGGAGGGGCTTGGTGTTGCTCCGATGGCCTTTCTCTGGCCGATGGGGAAATGTGTTTCTTTTGGTCATCGGTGAGAGTTGGTCTATCAGTGGAGGTCTGGAGGTCTAGCCCGATGGTCTATGTCTAGCCGACAGAAGAGAGCGTAGTGTTGTATTGGCAGACTGATGAGGTCGGCGAAGGATTCGTGGGTTGGGCCGATGGTTTATGTCACGGCGATGGGTTTTGACGAAGGCATGTGTGTCGAGCGCGGCAAAATGCTCGACACTTGGTATGTATGCGACTATGCTTTTAAAGCGCCGAAGTTGTCTCCACACCATGCATATGGGACTAATCCCCTTGCATTATTTTTGAACCCGCGGTAGAACATGTTTTGGTGGGAAACTTCTTTTTGACTGCAGCAACGGTTTTCAAGTGACCGCGGGTGGTTGAGGCCCTTAATGGCGACTGTAGCAGGAGTATGGGCGATGGTACAAGCGATCAAGCTGCCTGATTGAGAATGAAGACTTCCAGATAGTGGCGCGTGGCTTGAGGCCCCCCTTTGTCTGCTGCATTAACATTTTCTGAGCGCCATTCCTTCTGAGGACTGTATCTGGCAGATTTTTTGTTATAATCATGTAATTAATTGCTGTGGTACACTTTCTAGCTGTTATAAGCAGACTGCGTTACCATTTTTCAGGTTGTTGAAAGTTGAACATTTTGGCTCTGTAATACAATACAGTTCGTTTTGGTTGCTCTGTACAGCTAAACCTGTGAGTTTATGTATCTCTTGTTGTACGTTTTGGCATGAATCCACTGATTTCATGGTTAATCTTGTATGAATAATGCTATGTTTGCATGTGTTTTGTTAATTCTGTCTCCAGTATTGCATGTATCTTTCTTCTGAGTCTGGATATTTAAGCAATATTTGAGACTCTAGAACATGGAATTCCTGTGTTGAATGTATGATCTCTTAACTTCTGCTCAAGGGGTAGATTAAACTGTTTTCAGGTTGAACATTGGGAAGGGTGTACTGTAGTAGGGATGCCATAAGTAGAGATAACTTAACACTCTGTGTTGGGAGATATCTGTAAGGCAGGTATCATATATATCCCCCTGAAATCTAGTTTTAGCTGTTCATGCTGATCATTCACAGGTGTATGTCTACTGACTCCAGGCCCTGGATAGGCACCAATCTTGCTTTGTGTTTGTGTTACAACCATGTCCAGCTTTGCATCCAAACTTAAAATCATAATCAAACTCTAAAACAACCATTAGGACATTAGAATTAGTTTTAGGATCCTCAGTCCTCTGTCTACAACTACAAATAGGCCCAAAGCTAGCCCCTTTTCTCTTATCTTTCAGTTTTGGTCTACTTACAGGAGGACTTATCTGCTTTCTGACAGCATCCCAATCCTTGTATGCGTATCTCATGGATGTTGAGTAGGGAATACCCCCTAGGTCTTGCAGAGCCTGAAGAAGAAGAGGAGATAAAATATAGAGTCTATCTCCTACACTGTTGGCCCCTAGCCCAGAGATCCTGTTGATCATTGATGGCTACCTTGTAGGGAAATCTAGGAACAAGCATCCAGTCTGGGAAAAAACCAACACTACCTACGGTGCTATTCATGGAGGCCATCTCCTGTCCCTATCTGTCTGTCCAAATATGGCCATCACCTGTGGAATGTCCTGTCATAGGCCAAACTGTCTCATCACCTGAGATGGAATGTATCTATCTAGAGTCTGATCCCCTTCCCCATAATATACCATGTTTGAATGGCATAGGGTAACTAATCATCCTCATCTGGCCACCTCTCGCATCCAATGTACAGCCTATATACCACCCATGTCACATCATCCAACAGTCTCCTCCAATACCTCAACATACCTGTGTATGAATACTATAGCTTTCCTCAGTATCTGTACACGTAAGCCTCAAAAGGCTGTCGATGCAATGCTCCCACTGGACATGTGATTAGAATATGCTCATAAGCCCATATGTGTAGAAGTGTCACCCTTGCCAACAATGCACTATCCAAATAAAACACAACTGTGTGTATCTCGTGGTACAATTGTGCGAGTATACAGGGACCCCATGCAAATATTGTCCCATGCACTACCATCTCCTCTATAACCTGCCCCCAGCCAACTAAAAATCCCTGCCCTCTCCTATCAGACATCACCACCTCGCTGATCAAAGCACAAAGAAAGAGAACCCAGCTCTGCTCCCTAGTTGTAAGAGTCTGATGATAACTCATGACTCTATCATCCTCCACCAACACAATTGCCCCTAGCACAAAAGCCCTCTCTAATGCTGGTCCACCTCTACCCACATCATAAACCACTCATCTCCTGTGTATCAGAACCTTCAGGATCTGATACACGTCCTCTAGGGTGATAGTAATCTCACCCATCAGCAACAAAAATGAGCATGTCCTTGCCCTAAATCTCTCAATCAACGCTGTCATCAAGGCTTAGTGCTTTTGCACCACAGACATCTTTGCAGGTGTCTATAACCCTAATGAACTAAATCGCACATTTGTAGGCGCATCAAACTCTGACCATAGTGCCATCACCTCAAGAACCCTCTGGTCTCACGATGCCACAATGCCCCCATTAATCTGCATTTCATCATAAAATTCCCCTCAGCCTTAATCTCAGAAAATGGCACTAACAAATCACCAAATCATGCTAAAATTACATTTAGCACCACCCCCTTGCAAAATAGCACAAATAGAAAAATTAGTGCCACAATTCCTCAAAAATTGTGCTATTTATTAAAAAAGTGCTACCTTCCTCTAATTCCATTGCATTCCACAAATTGGCGCTAATCTTCTCTAAACCTACACTGATTTCAAACATGGCACTACCCTTACCCTCATTTCACGCCACACCTCAAATTGGTGCTAATGTGCCCTAAACATAGCGCTAGCCCCCAAAAAAGCACCTGTAGACACCTAAAATTGGACTGCTTTGCAAACCAATTTTCCGTTCCTCTATACTAATCCACTCTCCCCATCTGCATATCCCTGGTGATCAATTGATTCACCTAATTAGTCCATTTAACCTTACAACCCTATCCTATCAATTAAATGAATATTCCTAATATTCATTTAGATGATTTTCCCTAATCCCTGTTAATTAGATAAATCCTATTTATCTGGTTAACCTAGGCTTAAGTTAATTAAGAAAACACTTAATTAACCTTGTCTCCCACTCATCCACTAAACTGAATTTAAAATTCAGATGTCTCCCACTCACCTCCACTCATTGAATATAAAATTCAGTTGTCTCCCACTCACCTCCACTCACTGAATTTAATATTTAGTTGTCCCCCACACTTCTCCACTCTTCCCAAAATGGGAATTTTTAATTCAATCCCTAGGAATAAAAGATTCGCTTTTATTCCTAGCCCTTGATCTGATCAGATGAATCTTGACCCTCCATCCTCATCTCCAAAATCCTATAAATAGGACCCCTCTCTAAGCCATTTTCATAAGACCACTTCATGCATTAGAACTCTGCCAAAATCACTCCAAATCTTGTCTCAATCCCATCCAATCCATCATCTAATCTCAGTTACCTTGTGTTGAGCACTTGAGCAATCCACATTTAGTCATTCTGATCATGGGAACAATCTTGAGGAGCTACATGGCGCATCTCCTTACCGCATGGATTCGTGAGGTCTTTATGAAGGTATAATCATTTTGTTATGCATTAGATTAGTTCAAATCTTCATTTTGATTTCACATATTACATTGGCATGCCCAGTCTCGAGTCCAATTGTCAATTTATGCAAGTTTTTGTTGTCAAAAATCTTCTTTTTCTAACAAATTTTATGAAGTTTTGGTGAGGAAGTGTTGCAGGTTTCATTTTGAGCGGAAACGGACATCATTTTCATGCTTCGAATGCTATTTCTGTGAATTTTGACAGTAAACACGCCTATGTTCTGAGAAATTTTTTTTGAAAAAATTTGAAAATTTTTTAGGGTACAGTCTGTACTGTACAGATCCGTATGGTACGATACCGTACCCCATGCTGTGCTAGGTGGTGTATTTGTTGTCTTCTACCATCGTTTGTTGCAAGGATTTTCATTTGTTTGCAGGTTAATGTGTTTTGCTTGCAGGTTTTTTGTTGCAACCCTAACAACCGCTTCAAACTCCATCATCCAACCGCCAGTCCCCAACACCTGTCGCCACCCACCTTACCCCAGTCGCCACCACACCTCTTCTCCACTCCCCACAGCCCCCCTATAGACCTCCCTTCCCCATCCTCCCTACTTGCCTCCAGTACATCCTCGCAGACCACCACATCCCCGCAGACCCCCCCCCCCCCGGCGGTCTTCCTTCCTCCCAACGCCACCATCCCAACCTCTTCAAACTCCCGCCCCCGCGCCAACCACCCGTCCCCCATCGCTCTGCCTTTCCCTGCGCAGCCACTATCTCCTGCAATCCCCCATTCCGCCAACCGACCACCCTGTGCCGCTTCCTCCATTCCCGCCCCACTTGGCCACCCAAACCCCACGTTCACATCCAAAAAACAACAAACAAAACCCTAACATTACCACTCAGGGGTCGAGGGGGCCTTTAAAAGCCCTTTATATTGTTTTTTTTTTTTAAATATCAAGCCCCTGGTCATATCAATGACTAGGGGCCCCTTTTAACTACCAGTATACCCTTAACCACTAGAGATACCACTTCCATGTGACCAACAGTTAATAAACAGCTAACATTTTTTGTAAACTGTCAGAGCTTGATCTTGTGCCTCTACATGCCATAATAGGCTATTTTTTTCAAACTTGCACGACTTTCGCATACAGAGGCAAAATTGCGCAAACAAGGACTCGTCGGAAAGAGAACTCTGAGCACTTCATAGTTGTGAGGTTTTCATTAGGTGACTATACTTTTTTCCTGCCTATTTCATCAATCAAAGTCAAACAAGCTTAAAAACTTCAAATCATCATATCTTTTGCAAATTTGATCAATTTTTAGTGAATTTTTTTTTTCAAATTGCATAGAATCTCCTGAAGAATCTGTTTATGCAGTTATTTTCTCTATATCAATTCAATTTTTATCATATTTTATCAGATTCTCAATTTTTGCATCACAATCTCCTTGGCTAGTCTACTTGCTCTGTTTTCATTCTTGTGACTTGCAGATGATCATTCGGGGATGGAACAACACCAAGTGCAGGTCATCAACAGCACTTGGAAGTTACTAACATCTTTTTTGCAGGGATTTCTTAGCCTAAAGAACATTTATCTTTGGTGCACCTAAAACGAATCTTTCTTCCACACAATCTACAATCAAACATTTCATTTTGGTGCACCTAAAAAGAATCCTTGTGTGCCTTACTGTAAAGAACATTTGATTTTGGTGCAACTAAAATTAATCATTGGTTGCAACAAACAACTTTAGGCACATTTTCAATTTGGGCTTACAACGAACATTAGCTCTTGTTTGCCGTGTCTTGTGCACTTGCACGTTTGTGTTATCCCATAGGGTAGAATCAAAGTATCCTCTCCCCTTGCCTTCAAAAGGATCTTGGGTGAAGAGAAATGGTTCTATTCTATTTTTTTAGGATGTGGGCCTGCCCTTGAGACACATCCATTTGGAGAACTCATTGGTTACCCCAAGCGGTACTTTCATCCGGTCCGCTATATGTAAATTGAGGATAAGGCGAAAGCCAAGTCTAATCGGTATGAGTGCTTACCATTCGATGCTAGCTTGAAAGGAAGTAGTACCCTTGAGGTATATTAAACTCCTAGTAGAGCTAGTCAAAACCTTAAGTGGTTTATCGGATGCTCGTAAGGTGCCGATCCCCCTGATGTTCCCCCACTACGAACCTTTGTTTTAGTGGCCCAAATCCCTAAGGTTGTACATGCTTGATTATCACATCTTTCATAAATCAAACCTTTGGCCATTGTGTTTTCTTTCTTGATTGTTTGTCTACTTGCCAAGAAAAATCAACTTCATCCCAACAATCCACATCATCATCGAATCATAAACAAGCACTTGCCAAAAAGGACTTAAGACATCATGTCAACCATAGAGGACCTCCAAAAGCTCCTTCATATGATTCACCACATGCATGCAAGCCAATCCCCTTTAGATCAACGAACCTTTCAAAGCATTCAAGAATTGATTCAAATAGGTCAAACAAGCCAATCCTCACACATACAATACCTCTTGGCAGAAATCCAACACCTCATGGCCATTTGCAAAGTCCAACAACCCTTATATCTAACACCTATCCCACCATATCTGATGCAGAGGCATCCACACTATATCATTCGCATATAGCATGAATGTCTGCAGACCAACCTCATCATCATCATCTTCGCCATCATCATCATATTTCCTAAAGCCACCAACATCATCATATTTCGGCTTTACTCTGTCAGCATCATGCTTCCGAAAACCAACAGCATCATCATCATGTCCGACCAGTGCGAACATCCTCCTGACGTCCACTGTTCACCTCACCGACAATTTCCGTCTTCTCTACCTTCAACATCATCATGATGTTCAACAGGCGCAAACATCCTCCGGTTGCACTGTTCATCGGGCGCCAAGCTCTAGCGGCCTCATCATGATATTTAACATCACCTTCGTCAGCAGGATATTCAACATCCGGTTGCTCCAAATATCCTGATGACGACCTTCAACACCTTCCCTTCGACGCTCCACTGCCCGATGATACAAGCAACAGCATCATGATATTCAACAGGATAACGAACATCCGGTTCTTCCCAATTATCCTGATGATGACAAACCCTAACTCCTCGCACCGTTCACTCGATGCTGACGTCACCCGATATCCTGATGACGTAGATCCTGATGACGATGACGTCACCCGCAGTTTCACAATATCCTGCTGCTCCGAAATGTCCTGATGACGTATGTCATGATGATGATGACGTCATATCCTGATGACCTTCTCAATACTTAGTCAAAAAAACACAACTTCCACTCCCGCATCTACTCGCGATATGCGGATGTTTGGCATTCCCTATATGATGATCCTGATGCCGATACACTCCTCGGCTCCTCCTGCTGATGATCACCCCGACGAACCCGCACTTCATGCGCTCAACTGCATCATGTTCATCTTCATTTATCCGGATGATGATGCCTAACCTGACTGCAGGATATTTGCAGAAATATCCTGATGCTACCATCTTCACGAACTTCTGTACTTAGCGAAATCTCTCTTCGCCGATCCACCAGGGATGACCCGATCCAACCTCAGGGTGATCTTCCAACTCCAGTTTATCAACTTGACCTAGCACATGAGGATGCTAGGCTTCTCAGCATCTGTCGACCGCGATCCTGTGCACCTGCATGCAAACAGAAAACAACCTAACATCTAACCTACTGTACATTGCCATTCCACCGATCAGATGAGTCAACCGGTGGAATGGATCAGTATATCCATGAAAAACTCTCAAACCCGCGATCGATTACAGGAAGGAGATCAAACAGAAAACAAAACAGGATCTTTATTGATTCACAGATGTAATACAATATGATGTTCTTCACACAGAACACTCAACCTACTCTGCGCAATACAATACTAGACTGCCGATCGATTTTTCTACAATCAACCGATCCCATGCTTATAAAGATTTCAATATGAGTACTACTGACCCAACTCCAAGCGGCTGGGAACTCTCCAAGCGGCTGGGAGATCCAATCGAACATACATCATGCCAGCTGTTATAACTAACTAGCTAAAAATAGCAAAAGCCTGGTCAGCATGATCTTATCCTGATCAGCATGACCTTATTACATGCAAATGGTCTAACAGACCTTCTTGGAAACACAAACAAGACCTAAACTACTAACTGCCTTATCATGACCAACTGTCAGGTAGGTGCTCCTGCACCATACTCCCCAACAGAAAAGAACTCATGTCCCATGAGTTTAGTCTGTGGAAGTCTTCCACCTGTACACTTGGCTTTGTCAATCTTCTGACCTATTCCAGCTTTAGCTGCTGCTGTCTCTTGGCTGCTCCAAGACTTCTGAACTGTAACTTGCTTTCTGGCAAGTAAATCATCATGCCTGTTGATGTAGGCCTTCTTCTCACATACCCTGTGTTTGTCAGGTTGCCTAACCAGAACCTCTGGCTGAACTACCTCTTGAACTTCTGAAGTGTTCAAGTCTATCTTCCTTTCAACTCTTATAGGACAAACAATAGTCCCAACTATGACAACAGCCTTGTCATTCCTCTGAACTGGTGGCTGTTTGCACCCCTGTTTCTGAACCTGCTGCTGACCTCTGTCAGTCACAACTGAAACTGTCTTCAGCTTGTTGTCTGTAACAACTCCTTTCCCTGCAGTGTCCTGAACTGCCTTCATGCCTGCTCCTCTAGGCATCTGCATATACTCCTTCTGTCCCATTAAAATGATTTGAGCTGCCTTATGTGCTGCAGCGTTTGCCTGCAATGGCATCAACTTAATAGTCTTCCCATCCTTCTTGATGGTGTAGGTATTAGCATACCCATCATACAGTACCCTTCTATCAAATTGCCATGGTCTACCCAACAGCAGGTGACAACATTCCATAGGCAATATGTCACACAAAATTCTATCCTGATATGGTCCAATCTGGAAATCCACATATGCCTGTTCAGAGACAAAAAGTGATTGCCTATCACTCACCCAAGATGCCTTGTAAGGGTGTGGATGTGGAATCCTTTCCAGCTTCAGTTTATCAACCATCTCCTGAGATATCATGTTGTCTGTTGAACCAGTATCAATGACAACTTTACATACCTTACCTTTGCTCTTACATGTGGTTTTGAAAAGAGCTCTTCTTTGCACCAGATCCTTTGATGCCTGCAAACTTGTTTTCCTTAACATCAGTGATTCTCCACTCTCTGGATAGCCAAAATTCTCAGGACCTCTGTTTGCACTTTCTTCTTCTTTCTCTTCTTGTACCAGTTGTACCCTCTTGTCACTTGTTCTATCATTTCTGGATGATGAACCTTTGTTTTCTGGACATTTGAAAGATGGATGACCAAACTCTCCACAGGTGTAACACTTTCCTGAAAATGTAGTAGAACCTCTACCACCTCCAAATCTTCCTCTATTACCTTTCCATCCACCTCTGAAATCATACTGTCCTTGTCCTTTACCAGTGTCTTCTTGAACCTCAGTGGGTTGCTTTTGTGCAGGGGCTGCTCCTCTTCCCCTATTGTTTCCTCTTCCTCTCATGGACTTATCATGTCCTCTGTTCAGCTTTTCTTCAATCCTGATTGCCATTTGATAACAATCCTCCACATTCTTAGGGTTAGCTAACACTAACTCATCCTGTATGTTAAACCTCAAACCTGCCAAGTACCTAGCCACCTTTTCTACCTCATTCTCATGATGACCAGATCTCATACTCAACAGATAAAATTCCTCAGTATATGATTTCACATCCCTGTCTTTCTGCTTTAAAAATTGCAGCTTCTTAAACATCTGGATTTCATAATCCCTTGGCAAGAATTTACCCTTTATCCTTGCTACCATCTTATCCCAAGAAGTGATCTTAGACTTCCCTTGCTTCCTTCTCTCAGATTGTATATAATCCCACCATACCAAAGCATGACCTCCTAACTTGGTCTTTGCAATTTTTACCTTCTGATCCTCAGCAACATCTTCACATTCAAAGTGATTATCCAGTGCAGCAATCCAATCCAACAACTCATCTTCATTCAAACTTCCAGTATACTTGGAAACATCAACCTTTACCTTAGGTTTTTCACTCTGCACTGCCTTTAACAGTTTTGCCAATCTCTGGTCTTCAGCATCCAGATCTTCAGCTACCTCTTCATACTCTTCAACAGTATCTGCCTCTTCTTCAGACTCACTGTCTTCCACTTCCCTCTTTTTGTTCTTTTCCAGGGCTGTCAGCCTGGCTTGAAGTGCTTCAGCAAGCTCCTTCATCTTCCTCATCTCTCTAGCATGTTTTTCCTTCATCTCCTGCAATTCCCTTGCAGTACCACTACCCTTAGGAGGCATTTTGTCAACCTCTCAATCACAACACACAACACACAATCAACTCTATCTCTACCTCTGCCCTTTCAGTGACAGAATCAACACACAACAGCCCAGACCTTTTGCTGAGCTCTGATACCACTATGATGCAGAGGCATCCACACTATATCATTCGCATATAGCATGAATGTCTGCAGACCAACCTCATCATCATCATCTTCGCCATCATCATCATATTTCCTAAAGCCACCAACATCATCATATTTCGGCTTTACTTTGTCAGCATCATGCTTCCGAAAACCAACAGCATCATCATCATGTCCGACCAGCGCGAACATCCTCCTGACGTCCACTGTTCACCTCACCGACAATTTCCGTCTTCTCTACCTTCAACATCATCATGATGTTCAACAGGCGCAAACATCCTCCGGTTGCACTGTTCATCGGGCGCCAAGCTCTAGCGGCCTCATCATGATATTTAACATCACCTTCGTCAGCAGGATATTCAACATCCGGTTGCTCCAAATATCCTGATGACGACCTTCAACACCTTCCCTTCGACGCTCCACTGCCCGATGATACAAGCAACAGCATCATGATATTCAACAGGATAACGAACATCCGGTTCTTCCCAATTATCCTGATGATGACAAACCCTAACTCCTCGCACCGTTCACTCGATGCTGACGTCACCCGATATCCTGATGACGTAGATCCTGATGACGATGACGTCACCCGCAGTTTCACAATATCCTGCTGCTCCGAAATGTCCTGATGACGTATGTCATGATGATGATGACGTCATATCCTGATGACCTTCTCAATACTTAGTCAAAAAAACACAACTTCCACTCCCGCATCTACTCGCGATATGCGGATGTTTGGCATTCCCTATATGATGATCCTGATGCCGATACACTCCTCGGCTCCTCCTGCTGATGATCACCCCGACGAACCCGCACTTCATGCGCTCAACTGCATCATGTTCATCTTCATTTATCCGGATGATGATGCCTAACCTGACTGCAGGATATTTGCAAAAATATCCTGATGCTGCCGTCTTCACGAACTTCTGTACTTAGCGAAATCTCTCTTCGCCGATCCACCAGGGATGACCCGATCCGACCTCAGGGTGATCTTCCAACTCCAGTTTATCAACTTGACCTAGCACATGAGGATGCTAGGCTTCTCAGCATCTGTCGACCGCGATCCTGTGCACCTGCATGCAAACAGAAAACAACCTAACATCTAACCTACTGTACATTGCCATTCCACCGATCAGATGAGTCAACCGGTGGAATGGATCAGTATATCCATGAAAAACTCTCAAACCCGCGATCGATTACAGGAAGGAGATCAAACAGAAAACAAAACAGGATCTTTATTGATTCACAGATGTAATACAATATGATGTTCTTCACACAGAACACTCAACCTACTCTGCGCAATACAATACTAGACTGCCGATCGATTTTTCTACAATCAACCGATCCCATGCTTATAAAGATTTCAATATGAGTACTACTGACCCAACTCCAAGCGGCTGGGAACTCTCCAAGCGGCTGGGAGATCCAATCGAACATACATCATGCCAGCTGTTATAACTAACTAGCTAAAAATAGCAAAAGCCTGGTCAGCATGATCTTATCCTGATCAGCATGACCTTATTACATGCAAATGGTCTAACAGACCTTCTTGGAAACACAAACAAGACCTAAACTACTAACTGCCTTATCATGACCAACTGTCAGGTAGGTGCTCCTGCACCAATATCCATCTACAAATCAAACCAATTCTGCATCAACTTATCCCACTTCATATCAACCAAATTCATCCACATGTCCTATCAACCCTTTATCAACTTCTCGCAACCCTTATCTACATCAATCCATCTCACAACAATCATTATCCTATGCAACCCCTCCATCATCATCACATCAACACATTTACGAACATCACCAACAAATCATATCACAACAAGAAGTCCAAACACCATCCCAACCTCAACAAATTCCACAACAACCTTACATGTCATCATCCTTATATCAACCTCCATCATCCTCATATCAACCCCCAACTTCATACCAACTTAATCCATCCACCTATCATGTCAATGTCACATCAACAAATCAACCTTCACCCCAACATTATCCAATTTCTCATTCTCACATTCCAACATACCACCAAGCCCATCCACGAGGCTACCAAGACTATCAATGGCTTCCCCAACATGCACTAGTGAGCCCAAATCCACCTTTGCAACAAGAAGCACATGCAATTCCAAGTGGTCCCTTATACACAAATCAAATGAGTCCAAGTTCTCCTAGACAAGATCTAATCACCTTTGACAAGGGAGATACCAATCTAGAGTGCCCTCCAACACCACCATCTAGTCCAACACCTGTCCTTGAACCCATCCAAGAACCATCATTACCTAATCCCATCACCCCCCTATCCAATCCCAATCCTATTTCTACACCCGCCACCATCATTATCCATCCATTATATTGTTCATCCACCCATTCACTCATGAAGGATGCCATCCATTGGCTAATAGCAAGGAATCAAACATCCTCATGCAATCCAACATCCAACAAACCTCTTGAACAACCCCCTATCATAAGTCAAGAACCATCATACAGCCATGTTCAAGAACCCATAAGTCAAACACCTATCACATCCATCCAAACACCTATCATATCCATCCAAGCACCCACCACATTTATCCAAGTCAATCCCACTTCCATCCAACCACATGAGCTATGTCAAGACACAAATCCAATGCATGTTGAAACATCAACCTCTTCTCCTAATCAAGATCTACCCATTCCATCTAATCCCATCCCCGATCTCCTCCCATCTATTGGTCAACTTATTGATCCCACACCTTCTTCTACCACCCCTTTACCATCCCCCATGAATCCTTTACCTCCATCTACCAATCCCATCCCAAATGCATCCCCTTATCCACTTGGCACAAGCACTTTCATCTGTGGTAACTTCCTTGTAGGAGGCGAACAACTTCCTTCCACCACCTATCTATCTCCAACAAATAATGGATTTGCGTCTTGTTTCCACAACACCAAACATCGCATTGCATGCTGCCGCATGCTCCAACTTATGAACTATCAAGGCAAAGGCTTAGGCCTTCATGAACAAGGCATTTTGGAGCCCATCCACACCACATTCCATCCATCCTCACATGGCCTTGGCTATGCATCCCAAGAACAACAATCTACACATGTCAATACCATCCACCCACCTTCTAAAATCCATTCATCCAATCCCAAACATGGTGCATCTCATCGCACTTCCAAAACATATGTCACCATCCCTCCTCCATCATCCTACCATTTGCAAAAGCATGTGACCATCCATCTCCCTCCATCCAATTTACCTCCACTACTTCCAACTCCAAAGATCCCTATCAAATCCACTCTACCTCCTATCCTACCAACTCCCAACATCCCTATCCACAAATCCACTTTACCTCCCATCCTCCCAACTCCTAATATCCCAATCATCAAATCACTTCACCCATCTATCCAAAAATCCACTTTTTACCTCTCCATCCATAAGTCCACTAAAATCCCAAATCAAGATCAACAAAAGCACACATCTGTCAAACATTAAGCTTCCCCCAAATCCATGGGATTCAAAAATTTGAATGCCTCAACTCATAAAGCACAAAAGCCTAAGGACATTATCCCTTCCAATCAAAATAAAAAATCAAAAAGGCTATCCAATCCCACACCATCACAAGAAAAAGCAAAAACAAAAATGGTGTGGGTCCCCAAACAAAGATCACTCAAATCTAATGAGGCATCCACCTCCCAATCCACTCCAAAATCCCAAACATCCTGCTCCCCATCTAAAAATCCCCCAAAGTCTAAGTCTATTTGGGTCCCTAAAACCCCAAATCAACCATTCAAAAATCTCCCATCCCGATCCCCATTACTCCCAACTCCACATCCCAAACACAAGCTTCCAAATACATCACGGTGTGTACAACCATTGGTCTTGGTTCCCCTCCACCACTTGCAATTCCCACATACCCCCATCTCTCCATCTTTCGTTCACTATCCTACATATCTTCCCCATCACATTCCTATGGTCCATGCTTTTGCATAATCCACATCATAATCTGTTATCCACCATCCATTCCATCTTCTCCTATCTTCCAAACATCCATGTAATTACCATCCATACTGCTATCCAACATGGGACCATCTTCTCCTTGTTATGGAAACAGACGCTAGAGTCCCCCTTCCATCAAAAAACTCAAAAAAGTCAAAAAAGCCAAAAAGCAAAAAAATCAGAAAATCAAGAAAATAGTAAAGAGAAAAAATCCATCCAATGGTGAAAACCACTCCTTGTAGCGCCTTGGGCAAGTACCTTGATGAAAACCCCTTGTGGGTGTCATGCGTAATCCCTTCTCCATCCATTTTGTATCCCTACACTTGGGGGAAAAACTGTATCCTTCATCCACATCCATCATCTCCTTGCACATCTTATCCACTGTCTTATCCTTATCCTATCATTCCCCATCCATTCTATCCACTATATCTCCCACCTTAGATCTTGATAAAGACAACGGGCAAAATATCAACAACATGCTTTGGAGACCTCTTGGCATACTTCCTTTGTCAGTATATCCTCCATCCATTCTACTCCCAAGTCCACCCATTCAAACATGAATCCATCATGCAAAATTCTTTAGGCATTGGGGCATATGATTCCTTGCAACCTAGCCCTTGGAGAAAATCTTGCAATCCCCCATCCATATATCATGCATACCTATCCTACCCCTCATCCTTATCTTCCATCTATCTAACATCCCTATCACTTGTCCATCCTTCTATCATGAATCAGCTATCCAATCCCCCTATCCAACCCCATCACCTTCACCTCTAGACTTGGTGTTCCCTTGTCATTGGTATCTAGCGCAAAGGCTATCCACATGAAATCCAATGCAACCATAACAATAAACCATTCCTTTTCCACAAAATCACAAAATCCAAAAACATCACAAAATCAAAAAATTCAAAAACATCACAAAATCAAAAATACAAAAACGTCACAAAATCAAAAATTCAAAAACATCACAAAATTAAAAATTCAAAAACATCACAAAATCAAAAAATTCAAAAACATCACAAAATCAAAAAATCCCAAAACAATAGAAAACACACAAAATTCCAAAAATATTCTATCCATCACATAAATAAAACTTGCTCCATCACACTCTCATCATCACTGCATTCATCCTCATCCCATATCATCATCACATCTATCCTCAATAAACTTACACTAGATCCAAGCATCGCATCACCTATCAAAGCATTGTCCTTAATCAAAATCATCAACTATCAAATCAGCATCAATCACAACTTGTCACCATCATATCTTGAGCCACTTTTACAAAATCATCAAATCATTTATCAATCCCTACCTTAGGATATATCTTTCCTACGATAGGCCAAATCTATCACATCATCATCCATTTTGGCAAAAGATACAATGGTTACTTGTTTGGTTCGTTGGTCTTTTGGTTTTTGATTTTTATCTTTTGTCCTATTCAAAGATCACATCAAAGCTACCTTGATCTTATTATATCATGGTATGTGGTGAAAACATCTAGAATGGGGCATGGTCTTGCTTTTGTATGTTGTGCTTGTGGGTTGTTCTCATTACTCCAAGCTAGTATTCATATCTTGATTGATCATAGGGTCGGTTCTAGCATATTGATCTCCTTATGCATCTAAGGTTCATCATACCTTTTATGTACTAAGGGCTTATGCTATGAGTCCCCTTCCCTCATCTAGACAAGGTTGTACTATCTTGGGCATGCATGAGATCATCCCTTTGTCTGCGTGTCTAGTCCATGCAAATGTTGGATAAACATCATTACCTTGGTCTTCTATACCTTGGTGAACATATCCACTTTGCTATATCAAACCTAGGATTGCCCAAATTTAGTTTTAGCACAATGATCATCCATCAATCATCTCCCAACATCATCATCCTTTCATCCCACCAATTATCCTCTGACCAGTTCAACCAATTTGTCCCATCCATTTCGAGAGCACAACCGTGTTCTCGCAACCCGCCTATCCTCTCAAGGGGGCATCACCCTTACCAATTATCCCCAAACCTTACCCTATTCTTCCAAACCAAAATATTTTTTCTATCCAATCCATCTCTATGTTTTAACTTCTTTGAAATGGTGTTACTTAGCCGCAACACCATCTCAAAGAGGGGCAAATGTAGACACCTAAAATTGGACTATTCTGCAAACCAATTTTCTATTCCTCTGCACTAATCCACTCTCCCCATCTGCATATCCCTAGTGATCAATTAATTCACCTAATTAGTCCATTTAACCTTACAACCCTATCCTATTGATTAAATGAATATTCCTAATATTCATTTAGATGATTTTCCCTAATCCCTGTTAATTAGATAAATCTTATTTATCTGGTTAACCTAGGCTTAAGTTAATTAGGAAAACACTTAATTAACCTTGTCTCCCACTCATCCACTAAATTGAATTTAAAATTTAGATGTCTCCCACTCACCTCCACTCACTGAATATAAAATTCAGTTGTCTCCCACTCACCTCCACTCACTGAATTTAATATTCAGTTGTCCCCCACACTTCTCCACTCTTCCCAAAATGGAAAATTTTAATTCAATCTCTAGGAATAAAAGATTCACTTTTATTCCTAGCCCTTGATCTAATCAGATGAATCCTGACTCTCCATCCTCATCTCTAAAATCCTATAAATAGGACCCCTCTCTAAGCCATTTTCATAAGACCACTTCATGCATCAGAACTCTGCCAAAATCACTCCAAATCTTGTCTCAATCCCATCCAATCCATCATCTAATCTCATTTACCTTGTGTTAAGCACTTGAGCAATCCACATTTAGTCATTTTGATCATGGGAACAATCTTGAGGAGCTACATGGTACATCTCCTTCCTGCATGGATTCGTGAGGTCTTTATGAAGGTATAATCATTTTGTTATGCATTAGATTAGTTCAAATCTTCATTCTGATTTCACATTTTACAGCACCATTTTACAAAATGGTGCTACTTAACCAAATAGCGCTATCTCTAAAAATAGCACTAGCTTCTTTTCAAATAGTGCTATCATAAAAAATGGCACTACCCCCACCTAAAATTCGCACTAGTCGCATCTAAAAATGGCACTAATTGCCCTAACCTACCCTTTTCGTGACAAAAAATCAACCTAAAAAAGTGCAAAAATTTAAACACAAAGATAGGATTGATGACTCACCCGCTCGCCAGCCTCCTCCGATCACATGTAGGTCTGCACTCGCTCTACCACATGTGAGTATCGAGGGTAGAAAGGTGTGCTACCACTTCCTACCATCTCTCTTGCTCTCTCTTTCTCTATTGGCTATGTGTGCAAATGAATCATCTTTGGGCCCACTTTTCACTATTTATAGCTGGCCATGTCACCCCCCTTCCATCTTTTTCTTCCCTAAGGAGCATATTAACTCCTTTTTTGCCCGTTCTTTCTACTGACTTGTTTTTCTGTCCTCTTCTCATTTTTCACCTCCATTTTGTCCCTTTCAAGAGTTCAACCAAATTTTTTTAAATTTTTGCCTGATCTCTCGAGGGGGCATCCCTCACCCATTTTATTCCTCCATGCAGCTGAGGCAAATTTTTCTTTGACCTGACGCCACTCCCTTGCTAGGTCTTGACGCCACGTCAAAGAGGGGCAAATGTAGACACCTAAAAATGTCTTCACCATCAAACTGACTCTCGACATCCCTAAACATACCTATTTCCCTTCTAATTAATTAATTAAATTTTTATTTAATTAATTATCTCTTCATCACCTAATTTTTCATCATTTTATCCCCCACAATTGGATTAATTTCATTAATTCAATAGTCCAACCTTACCTAATTAATTAAATAAATATGCAATATTTATTTGGTTAATTCCCTATTTTCACTAAATCTAATTAATTAGATAAATCATGTTTATCTAATTAATTCAGCCTATTAATTAACCTATTCCCACCCTAGTTAATTAAATATCTATTATTTAATTACCTAGCCTAACCTACATGACCCTAGACCTAGGATTAATTAAATAAAACCTTATTTAATTAATCTAAACACCTCATTAATCAATTCCTTAATTTTTTCCAGCTATATTAATTAGGCTAATCACCCTAATTAAAATGGTCAAACCTTGATTAACACTCCTCCCCACATCCCACAAATAAAAAATTGAAATATATCCCACATAAATCAATTTTTTGTACACGTGTGTCCAACATCACATTTAATGCCTCTTACACCCCTTACACATGTCATAACTCATTAATATCCACTCTTCCCCAAATAATTTTAAATTCATTTTACTCTTCCCCATGTGAATTTTTAATTCACAAATAATCCATCTCACCCAACCTCATTTATGGACTCCTCTTCCCAAGATGAATTAAAAATTCATCTTTATTCTCATCCCTTCATTTTTCAAGATTGAATCTAGGCCCTCCACATCATCTTCATCCTCCACCATTGATCTCTCAAATCAATCTCCACCCTTGGATCAAAATCTCTCTAAAAATCCTATAAATACACCATCTCTCAAGCCATTTTTCATCCACAATTTGAGTAGTGTTATTATGCTAAAATCTAGAGCTAGTCTAAGTCTAAATTGCATAGTTTGAGAGCATTCTACATCTTACTTGAGCATCTAGGGTATATCTTGGAGCATTGGGTCCAAGCTCCTTCACCCTTCTTGGATTAGGTCTTCATATTTGAGGTATAAATCTTTGTTTTGAATGCATTTGATTTATGTTTTTTTACCTTGATTTGGATTCTCTAATCACAGTTACTAATCAGAAGTCACACAGACCGACCCAGATGCGAACTGTTAAGACTCAAAAGTGATGCAAAAAATCAAGATGCGAATTGTTAAGGCTCATAAGTGACCTAAATATGCCAAAATGCATAAAAATCTCTATAAAAAGTGAGATGTAAACAAAAAAACCCCAAATTGTAGGAAGCAATGTAGACAGCCAGAAGCGATCAATTTCAGCTTAAAAGCGACGAAAATTATGACAGAAGTGACCACTATTTTCTTAGAAGTGATGTGAAAAATACTGGAAGCGACTACTGTTGGCTTAAAAGTGATCCAGAAAATGCTGAAAGTGATAGATTTCAGCTTAAAAGCGATGCGTATGTTCTGTAGGTGACTGGTTTTCACTTAAAAGTGACTGAAACTTGTCGTAAGCGCTCAAAAAATCTAATCTTCACAAAAAACAACTTCAAACAACAAAGTTAATCAAGGACATGTGTCCCACCGAGCATGCCAAAATGTGTTAGGTAAAAATCAGGTTAATAAGATCAAGCATTACAAATGAAAACATAATTCTACCACCATCAAAGAATCGAATCCAAGTGAAATCAAAAGCATGCAATTCAAGAACAATATCACCTAGATTGTATGATTCCTTGTTTTTGATGTGGATTCCTTAATCAACAATGAACAATTATGAAGATCAAAACTGCCATGATGGATGAATGATAATGATAATAAGCTAGATGGATGCTAGAATGCTCAATATGCTTAGGATGAAAATGTAGACGCTATGAGAATATTAGATAGATGTAGTAGGTTAATGAGAGGGTGTTTAGATAGAACTCAACTAAAATCAATCAACGATGGAGATTTGGTGGCTATGTGTGTTGGTGCCTGCATGAATATTCAGGTTTCAAACATTTAAATCTGCAGGCCCCTTCATAAAAAATCCAAAAATTCTATGTCTTTCAGCCTTCCTAGTTGAAAATTGCAAAAAATTCAGTTGCATGCATGTATCTTTGTATATACATGTATGTTTGTATGTACAAGTGCATTGTGCATTGGCGGGCCCAAAGAGTGTTCAATCGACTTTTGAAAATGGTGAAAAAATGGTTGTATGCATTTTGTATGCATATCGGGCTTAAAAAAGGTGCATATACATTAGGGAATCTATCGCAGATTCTAAGAATATTCTGCACTTGTATATCGGGTTGCATGTATATTTTGTGTTGTATGTTTAGACATACAAAGAAGAGATACATTGGAAATGTGCAAGGGAAATATACATTGCAAAGATACAAGGGGTCTTGTATATTCGGCAACATACAAAGCAGGAGATACATTTGGTGGGGTCTGCCTCACATACAAAGCAGAATGTATATACAATATACATTCGCTATATGCAAAGCGAAATGTGCAAAGGGCCGATATACAAAGCATGAGGCCCACCAAATGCATATGCAAGTGCGATTGTATGTTTGCACATACAAGGGAACATGCATTCCAAAGATGCATTGGTCAGATTTGAAATGAGCATGCATTCCGATTGATAAAAGTTGAAGTCCGTTGTTTGTATGTATAATCTACTTGTATGTTCGCATTGTATATGCGACATACATTGGTCATATACAAAGGAAGAACATGCAACACAGATGCAAAAAGGAAAATGTACTATGGCGGATAATGGTTTGGGGTCCCCAGCATGTATATTAGGTGCTTGTATGTGCCGATATACATTGCAAAGATGCAAAATTTAAGATACAAGCCGGACCTGATTCAAAAGTCAGATTTGGCTAATTCAGCGCTGGTGTCCACGGCTTGCATGTATATGGCATTGTATATGCCGATATACAAGAAAATAGAGATATAAGCTAGATTTCAAAGCGATTACAATTTGTTTCATAATAATTTGAGATCTGCATTGTATGTTTATTGCATATTGTATATATGCAATATATAAGGAGTTATACAAGGAATCAAGATGCAAGCCGGACCCGATGGTAATTTTCACTATGCTTTATAAAATTTGGGGTCCACGCTTTGTATGCAGGAAATTGTTTGTATATGCATGTTCTTTTGCATATACAAGGGCAAAAAGGGAAAAATGCATGTTGCGATGGCAGAAAAGTCATCAATGGAAGCACAAGGTGCCTACGTGGCACATTCTTATTGACTGAGGACAAATCAGCATAATCAGTGCCGCAGATCTCAGAGGGAAGGGAGGAAATCAACGGTCCTGATTCAAATTTTCAAAGAGAAGGATTTCTTCATATCTGTGATTGCAATCTCGGTGAGAAGAAACTTCAGAGGTACGTGAGTTGTTGCGTCCCAAAGCAGGAAAGTTGGCATTAATGGCAAAGTTTACAAAGGCATGGGTTGAGAGGACATGTCAATTGCCATTTTTTAAGGTGAAAATCTTCAGTCAGCGACTCACATCCCGAACTCACCTATCCTTTTCTTTTCTCTTTGCAGCTGCATTAAATGTTTTCAGCGCCATTCTGATAATGCATTGTATCTAGTGAAATCTTGGAGAATGCCATGTAATTATTGTTGAGTACACAGTCTTGCTATAAAAGGTAAACTGTGTTACTCATTGGAGGTTGTTGAAGACTTGGGCATTTTTGGGGGAAAAATAACGAAAGACAAAGCATTTTCTTGGTTGCTCTATCTCTTTTGGAGTTTATGTGTTGCATTTTGAATGTAGGTTGCACATATGTTTAGTTTCATGTCATTTTATATGAAAAATGCATTATTGCATGTGCTTATCTGTCTGTCTCCATTTGTTGTATGCATTTTCTTCTTTTGAATCTGGTTGCTAAGGGTTTCTCAGATTCTAGGATATAGATTTTTGTATCACATGCTTGATCTCTAACTTCCATTTAAGGAGTGGATTAAACTATTTTAGGTCAAGTATGGAGAAGGTTGTATGTCAGTAAGGATATTTGTAAGTAGAGACAGTTAAATACTTATCCTTGGGTGGTGTTTGTAAGGCAAATACCAATCCCAGCCCCTTGAAACTTGAATGCCAGTTGCAAACCATTCTCTTGTATACGTCTAGTTGACTCCTTGCCCTGAGATAGGCACCGGTCTGCCCTTGTGTAGTAGTTATGATCAAAAACCCTCTTGTCTTGCATCCAAAACATAAAATCCATCATTCCATTTTTCCAACCTATTAGTTGTAGGAGTAGGGTTAGGACCCCTGCATACTCTCATCCATAACCAATTAGATATGTCCAAGAGTGTTGCCAAACTTGTGATCTATCATTCAAACTTTGGTCCATACATGAGAGTATTATGCCTGTTGTTGTAAAGCTAAATCTTTCTATCATTAGGCGAGTCAAATGTCAAATCTTTAGCTATAGAGATACCCCCCTTGGTGTGACAGAACTAGAAGTGAAGGAGAGGCAGCTCACACAACCTCCTATATTAGTTGGTTGAATCTACCTGTGCATTGGAACTGGTAAGCCCTCTGCAGATTCAGAAAGAAACCCAACAATGTGAACGGATGAGATGAAATGATAGTCATAGATGAATGGGTAAATGACAAGTGGAGGGAAGATAAGGCTCATGTGTGATTGTGTACATAAAAAGTACTACATGTGAAAGATATTAAATAAAAGGTGTAGTACCACACATGTTTTTAAATAAAAGAGGCACACATGATGCTCATGAAGATAAATGATAAGAGAAATTAATTAAATAAATAAAATTTATTTAATCAATTGGAATCTGGGATTATGATAGGATTTTAATTAAATAAATAAAATATATTTAATTAAAATAGATAGAAATAGAGATAATTAAATAATTAAAGATTATTTAATTATAGATTAGAAGAAATAGATAATGAATTAATTAAATAATATAAATTTATTTAATTAATAGAAGAAATAAGGGCTTTTGATAAAATAGAGAAATTGCTCAAGTGTGTTAGATAAATGCAGATGCAATATTTGATACTAATGATAATACTAATGATAATTAGGTCAATTTTGGGTGTCTACGCCAACCTTGTTTTGTTTCTTACAACTTCACCATCTTCATTTAGTTTGTTCCAGAAGACCCATTTAGTTCCAATCACATTTTTGTCCTCACATTTACAAACAAGATCCCAAGTGTGATTCTTTTCAATTTGTATTAATTCTTCTTCCATTGCCTTTACCCAGTTTGCATCTTTACGGGCTTCACTTATTGTTTTTGGTTCAATCTTTGAAATTAGACAAATCTCTTCTTGATCTTCAGCAATTCTTCTCCTAGTTAGAAAACCTTTATTTCTATCTCCTATGATTTGATCTTCAGGATGATTCATCCTTACATACTGGGAGTTTTGGGATTTTCTTGAACTTTTGATTCTTGAGATTGTTCCTCAACTTCTGCACTAACTTCTTGAATTACTAGATTTTTTGGATCAACCTCGATATGAGTCTAAGTTTGTACTTCCCTTTCTTGACTTAGATTTTGATCTTGACCATTAGAATCATATCAGAAAGACCTAGAATGTCATTCCTTTCTCTCATCAACTCTCACATTAGCACTTTCAACAATCTTTTTCAACCTCTTGTTGAAGCACCGGTATGCTTTGTTCCTTCATCACTTCTTGCTTCAAACTTGCCTAGATACTCATCTCTTTTGATATAGCATTTACTACCAAAAACTCTGAAATATCTCACAGTAGGAGGATGACCAAACCAGAGTTCATAAGGAGTCTTACCAGAATTACCTTTGATTTGCACCCAGTTAAGAGTGTAGACAATAGTACTCACAGCTTCTCTTCAATAAACTTGTGGAACATTTGTTTCCATCATCATGGTCCTGGAAACTTCTTGAATGGTCTGGTTCTTTCTTTCTACAACTCCATTTTGCTAAGGAGTCCTAGGAGCATATAACTACATCTTTTTATTCCATGCCTTTCACAGAATGTATCAAACTCACTGGAGGTAAACTCTCCACCTCTGTCGGATCTCAAACACTTTATCTTCACACCAATCTCATTTTCCACCATAACTTTGAACACTTTGAATTTGTCAAGAGCTTTTGATTTTTCTTTTAAGAAAGTTACCCACATCATCTGGGAGTAATCATCAATCAGCAACATAAAATATCTATCTCCTTGCACACTCCTAATTCTAGCAGGACCACATAGATCAGTATGCACAAGTTCCAATTGCCCACTTGAAAATTGTTCTTTACTTTAGAATGATGTTTTGTTCTATTTACCCAATTTACATTCTCTACACATGCTATCAGGTTTCACAAGTCTTGCAAGATCTCTCACAGCCTGAGTAGAACTTATTTTGACAATGTTATCAAAATTCACATGACACATTCTCTTATGCCACAACCAACTTTGATCTGTTTGAGCAATCAAACAAATTTTACCACAGCTACTTAATTGAAAGATGTTACCTCTAGTTTGTGTACCAGATGCAATTTCAGTTCTGGATGTTTTCAAGATTCTATATTTTCCATCCTTGAATCAGAGATCATAACCCTTGTCAACCAACTGTCCAACATTGAGAAGATTATGCTTCAGCCCTTCCACATATAGAACATCATTGGTGTTATTCTTACCATCAAAAGAGATGGATCCTCTGCCACAGATTCTACCAACTGAGTTATCTCCAAATTTTACAAGCCCACCTTCATATTTTTTAAGGCTTACAAACTTACTCTTATCACCAATCATATGATGAGAACATCCATTATCAATCACCCATTCATCCTTTTCAACAACCTGAGTAGCCAAGGCACTTTCCACATTTTCACATCTAGCAGATTCAGTAGACACCGGATCTTCTTCTTTGATAGCAATGAACACCCAATCATTTTTAGTGGAACCTCCATGATCGGATTCATCATTTGTAACTCCTCCAGCTTCTTGGACATAGTAACATTTCTTCTGACTTTTATATCTATTAGGGTTTGGTTTTGAAAACCTCTCCGAACATCTTGAGGCAAAATGACCAATCTTATTACAAGCAAAACAATTGAGTGGCAACTTTCCTTCATACTTACCAGATGCTCTTGGCATTCTTTTGGTAATAAGAACTTCAAGATTTGCAGTCTCAATTTCATCATCTTCAAGATCCTTCCTTTCCTTCACAAATATGTTTGATCTTGCTGAAGAGATTTCACCCGGATCATATCTTTGTTTTCCATATACACTGGCCTTAAATGTAGATTCAGACTTAGGAAGAGAATCGCCAAACTCACTTAATTCGAAAGCTAAAATTTTGCCAACCAACTGATCTCTTGTAACTTCTGAGATAGTCCTAATCTCCTCTATAGAAACAATCTTATGTTTGTATGAATTAGGTAAAGATCTGAGCACTTTTGCTACAATCTCTGATTCTTCCAAAGTTCCACATATTTTCATAAGTTCATACCACACACAAGTTCATTTATCTTTTGCATGTAGATTGTGATATTTTCATCTTCACTCATCCTCAGATTTTCAAATTTTCCTCTCAGACTTTCTAGCTTGGCATATTTGACAAATTCATCACCTTCATACAAATTCTCCAACTTCTTGAGCAGTTTTTAGTCTAAAGGCATTTGTCATTTCTGAATCAGTCAGGGCACTCAACAAGGCTTCTTTAGCTCGAAGGTTATATTCAGCATCTTTAAGTTGATCTAGAGTTGAAGGACCTTTCTCAAGAGGTTTATACTCATCATTGGTTATCACCCAATAAGCATCACCCATGCATTGCAAATGGCACTCCATGCAACTCTTCCAAATAGAATAATTTGTTCCATCAAATCTTGGACTATCCTTCTTGTAGGTCAACATCCTGGATCTCCTCAAGCAGTCAAGCTTCTTTCAAAGGATCTGGCTCTGATATCAATTGTTGGAAATAGTCAAGACAACAGAGAGGGGGAGGGGTGAATCAGTTGTCTCACAAATTTAACCTTTTCTACTTTTAATCTTCTTTATCAACTTACAATCATATCAATAATGTAAACATTAAAACATGAATCAACAACACATGAGCAGAAATAAACTTAACACACATAACACCAAGATTTTTACATGGAAACCTAGTTAAGGGAAAACCACGGTGGAGGTTAACCCACAAAATTTGTACCCTGTTAAAAGTACTTAGAAGAAAAGAGAAGGCACATGCCTTCAGGCTCACTGCCTAGAGCTCACTGCTCAAGAGAGGCTCACTGCATATAGAATTTATGTTTAATACAGAAAGAATTAACTGATAAATAGCATCTCCTTCATGCCTGATTTAGTTTCATTGAGTGCTCACAAAACTTCTACTCTGCCCCAAATACTTCTTTTCTAACTCTTCATCAAAACAACTCTTGTTCTTTTGCTTCTCCCCTACTCTGCTCTGCCTTCAATCCTTTCTTCAGATTATATTATTGTCGCACAAGGATCATTTTCCACAACTCATCAATAAGTACTTATATGATTCATTAACCTTGGAATGAACATCAAGGTTGGCACTACAAACATCTGACTTAATGTGAATCACTAAGCTATCGACCAAACATAACTAGGACTCAAATCTTCATTAATCAACACACCATGCTCCATAGAAATACTCTTAGATCATTCACAACACGCTTGAATTATCTAGTTGGCCAAGACTAGGAAGAACAACAACACCAAGAAGGGAATCTTCATTGACAAGCTCAAACTTCAATGTGGACCCCCAACATAGTAGTCATACAATCCAAAGACTTCCACAAGCACATTGAATTCAACAAAAAACATCTGCACTCCTCCAAATCATTAGAATCACTTGCATCTTCCTCTAGAACCTCAAGAACACTGTCTTCCATGACTGTCACTTTAGAAAGATTTCTTGCGGACCTCCAAAACATGAACCACTTAAATGGATGATACACACTAACTTCCCAAATATGCCTCCAGATCTACAGATAATCATTTGACATATTTGGAACAATCCGGACCTCTTTCCTGTCGGTCTGTCTCTTTTGAACACTGCAAAACTAGTTCTACTTAGATGGCCATAGCTTCTTCAAATCTTCATGCAAACCCTTCAAATCTTAACTAGAGCTTCTTCAGACAATCCTCTACTCATCCATATGGTCTACATACATTGATCCTCATTAATTTTCTCAATATCCTCAACAATCTAGTCTTCTACATAGGCAGAAAAATAGGATATAGTTGACACCAATGGCAACAAGGATATGTTGACATCAATGACAACACCACTTAGGCACATATTTGTAATAGTTATAAACTTGATAATACTAAAAATATTAAAATTTTATAATGATATTTTAACACTATTAACAATTGAAATGGTAATGTCCTGAAGGAACTAAACACAACCTTTATAGCTCTAATTCCAAAGATCATCTCTCCTTCCTCTTTTGTTCACTTCAGGCCAAACTCCTTGTGTAACACATTGTATAACATTTTCACTAAAACCATTACTTTGAGATTGGCCCCTTTGATTCCTAAGATCATATCTAATGAACAAGGTGGATTTGTCCCAGGAAAGGAAACATCAGATGGAGCTATAATAGCTCATGAAGTACCTCATTCTATTAATGGTTTAAAATTACTAGCAATGGTTTTAAAATTGGACATGATGAAGGCCTATGATAGAGTTTCTTGGGAGTTTCTAATGAAGGTTCTTTCCAAATTTGGTTTTGAAAAAAAATGGTGTAAGTGGATTCAGTCTTGTATCTCAGGTGTTATATCAGCTGTCTTTCTTAATGTAAGTTCGTTAGATTTTTTCCAAGTGTCTCAAGGGATCAGGCAAGGTGACCCTTTATCTTCATATCTTTTCATAATCATGGCAGAGACATTTAGTCGAGAAATTCATGAGCAATGCAAACCTTCTAATTGGAAAGGTATTGTGATTCCTCACATTCCTTTTCCTATCACTCATACTCTCTTTGCAGATGATACCTTGTTGTTTGGTTTTCCTTCTTTAAGAGAGGCAAAATGTATTCAGAATAGTAATTTGAAGTACTATGTTGTTTCAAATCAAGCTGTGAATCTGGATAAGTCAAAAGTTTTCTTTTTTAATACAAATCCTGCTATCCAAAGCAAAATCATTTCGTAGTTAAGTATAAATCAGATTCTTTGCCTAGACAATATTTGGGTATTCCTTTATTTTTTGGGCCACATAAAAAGTCTTTTTGGTTTAAAATTGCTTAGTCTATTCATAAGAGAATCTCTTTGTGGAAGGGGAGGTGGCTTACATTGGCTAGCAGGATCACTCTTCTTAAGTTAGTTTAATTAGATGTTCCAATCTATATGCTATCTGTCCTCAATGTACCTAAAGGAATTATTCAGGACATCTAGAAATCTTTGAGATCTTTTCTTTGAAAGGGTAGTTCAGAACGTAGTAATAAGGTACCCTTAATTACTTGGGATAAGGTGTATATTCAAAAACTTCTTGGGGGAGCAGGTTTTCATAATATTGTAGTTCAGAGTAAATCCTAAGGTGCAAAGTTGGCCTGGAAACTTTTCTCTAAACCACATGCCAAGTGGTGCAGATTAATGTAACATAAGTATTTGGATTCTCTAAGCTCTGATAGAATTTTTATAGTAGAAAATCCTCCTAAGGGTTCTAATATGTGGAACTTTTTAGTAGCTTGTAGAGAGGTCATTGTTCCCCACCTTTTGTGGAAAATCCATGATGGTTCGAAAGCATGTTTTTGGGAGGACTCTTGGAATGGATTCTCCCCTTGTCTCAATTAAAAAGTCTAGAGCAAGCTAAGGATATTCTTGTTCTTCATTGGTGAAGAAAAGTGAAAGATTATTTCATAGTCATCAGGGATGGTTCCTTATCTTCATTTATTTGGAATGATTTTTCTGGCTGCTCTTTTCCTTAGGATCAAAAGGAGTTGCTTTCAAATTTTCTACAAAAGAGAAGGATTTGTTTTTCTCAGAAAGAGGATGAATTGATTTTGACTTTCTCAAACACTTGGTTTTAGTCTATTCGAGATAGATATAGATCCCTGACAATTAGTAGGAATCAATTAAAGTCGGATTGGCCCTATAATCTATGTTGGAATGAAGCTTGTCTTCCAAAAGCTAGAGCTTTTTCTTGGTTATCTTTAAATAAGAAAATTTTGACTAGTCAAAGATTGCACAAGCTTAGTATTTTAGAGCCTTTTAAGTGTGTTTTTTGTGGCCAGATTGAAGAGGATCCTGATCATCTTTTTGTTCTTTGCCCTTTTGCTTTTGGTTGTTGGAATTGGCTTTTCTCCAAACTTAGTTGGTATTCTCCTCTTCCAAATTCTATTCTAGATCTTTTTTGCAGTTTGCCCATTCTATGTAAAGATTCCACTTTTTCTTCCTTATGGATAGTTTCTCCTTCTATTGTGATTTGGAGTATCTGGCTAGAAAGAAACATAAGAATATTTAGAAGAGAAATTTAGGAGATTGATGGTGTTCTAGTAGTTATTAAGAAGTCTATTTATGAATTTGTCATGAATAACCTGTAGAGAAAAGGATCTTCTAATCTAATTTTTTCCTCCTGGGATGATAAGATTTTAAAAGATTGGAAGCTATTGAAAGCTTTTCCAAATCTTGGTAGACCTCTAACTAATAAAGTTGATAGAAGTATTATTAAGTTGAATCCTCCTGATATTGGTTTTGTGAAACTTAATTTTGATGGTGCTTCTTGGGGTAATTCGGGTCATTCTTCCATTGGGGTGTTTTAAGAAATGTCAAAGGAGAAGTAATTATGGCTTTTACTAGTAAATTATCAGATATGTCAAATAATCAAGTTGAAATATTGGCTTTAGTAGAGGGGTTGAAACTGGCAAAAAAGATACATATTGCAGATCTCCATATTGAAGGTGACTTGATGGTTATTAACAATGCCTTGAGGAAGAGTTTTGTTTTGAATTGGAGGCTTCAATATCTACTTCAAGAGGCATGGGATATTTTAAAAACATTTGATAAGGTCCTTATTTCACATTCCTACAGAGAAGGAAATATTCTAGAAGACGCTCTAGCTAATTTGGGCTTTAATTTGGAAGAGGTTTATTTGAAATTAGACAGAGATAAAGTTGGTGGCTTCCCCAAGATCTAATATATCATTGTGAAAGAAATGCATGCTTGTGTGGTTTAATTACCACATGCTTTTTCTCCTAACTTTTAATTTGTGGTTGTAAGTAATTCATGTGAGTACTAAAGATAATTATGGAGATTTAAATAGAATTATCTTACATTTGTGAGTAAATCTGCATTGATTATTAAAATGATGTACTTCTTTCCTGTTCCCTTTAGATTTCTACAAGATGACCTCATGACTAGATTTGGATTTGATGGCAGGCTATCATTTCTAGGCATTCCTTTTGGCTATTTATATCCGTCAGATTCATGTTTGTGATTCATTCTTTAGAGAAAGATGGAGATACAGTTGGATAGAAGGCTTTTCTTCCAGATTCAAAAGTGGGAAATGGCCTTCTTTGGGAGCGCGGATTCAGATGGACTGGCTTCAATCTTTATCATCAATAATCAAAAAATTAAAGAAGCAATTTGGGAGGTGACAGTGAAGTATGTGTTGGATGGTCAAGCAAGGACACTTTACCCATCATAGATTCTCACAGTCTTTGCATCTAACGTGATGGATTTGTTCCAAGATATTAATTTGGTAAGGTAGTTGATTGTCAAATTTGCTCATTGTTTCTTATATTCAGAGGACATGCTGACTGAGGCCTTCTAGAGCTATGATCTCTTTAAGTTTGGGGCCTTAATTGGTGGAGTGTTCACCAAATGTCAAATTTTACATTCCTCTGCTCATAACTATCTCTTCAATGCCTTCCATTCTGTTGTCCACCACAAATGCAAAGACTTTCTGCATATTATCCTACATGCACATAACAAAGAAGTTGGGGAGGCTTTGGTCAATAGTATTGATGACAAATTCTAGGCTCTAATCTATCTTCTACATTTTCAGCCTCATAATTCTCCTCCTCCCAGGCCTCCTGCAAAAGATGATACAGAAGGGGGTAATTTTATGTTACATGATCTCAATAGAGTTGTTGATGCATAAAAAGTATTATCTTTGACTAGTTGTTTATATCAGTTATATGTAATATTTTGGAGGTTTTTTCTCTATGCCTGCATATATAAGGGCTTGTTATATCCCCTATTCTAAACTTCTAGGTAGTTGGCCTTTGGCCTTTTCTTAGGAAAGGGGATCCTGTTACAATGTTTTCATTTGCAGGATTTCTTATAACCTGCCATTTTGTAATCTCTTTTCTTCATCTAATGTATATTATAGGTGCTAAGTCACCTTTAAAAAAAAAAACAATTGAATCTTTACATTAACATAATATTTTCATATTTACTATTTTTATTATTATTTCCTTTTCTTTTTCATTTTAGTAATATCAGTGTTATAATGTATTATAGTAATATTATTATTATATATATGTTGGGATAAGGTGCCATTAACCTTGTAAATCCCATTATTGTACTATTCCATTTATTATTTATAATTACCCATAAGGGATGTACAAGTTTCACCGGAAGAAGTAAAAATTATTTATTGTCCACAGTAATTATGGAGTCACTGCATGGTAAGTCCCAGAGTTACCAGTGGTAGTTACGGGATGTCATTTACTATGGTAAATGGTAATTGGTCAAAGTGGGGTGCACATGTGGAGGAATAATCTATTTTTAGTGTTATGACGCATGTCATAGATGTTATAAGAAGGTGTAAGAGATTCTATGATAACTATAAGTTGTCATAAGAAGCTATGACACTTATAATAGCATATAACGCATCATAATATGTTGTAAGTGGCTATTTTTGGCCCCAAGGCGTTCAAGTTTGCATGGGCACATTTTTCCAATGTAGGATGCATGTATGACAGTATTTATGACCTCATAAGAGCCTATTCTTGGCCATGGATGCCCAAGGTTATATTGCTGACTCTTGACAAGTGTTATGGGCTTGTAAGAAATTATTTAATGTCTTGAGGTTGTGTAAATTCTATATGAACCATAGCATAGTAGATGAGATGCATAATAATAGTTTTAACCCAAGTTCTGTCAGAGTGAAGGTTGGAAAACAAAGGAAGTGAATGTATTTGTAATCTAATTTTGTGAAGATAATACAGCTTGACCTCTTTTCCTGGTGGACTTTTTTATCCGTAAGGGTTTTCTGTATGTTAAACACTTGTGTTATGTGCTTCATTTTGCTTCTGGTATTTCTGTATTGTGGGTTTATGTTTTGTTCCAATCTCCATTGTTAATAACACACAGTTAAAGATTCCCGAAATTTATCTCGAATCAGATTTCTATTGAAGTAGTGTTGCTTTCATTTCTAACATTTGGTATCAGAGCCTGGCTAGCTTTGACTCTTGGGTGGTAGTATGGAAGCTGTAGCTACAGTGGAAGATTTGGTTGTGTTTGTTTTGCAGATCTTGTGTTGTTATTATGGTTGCATCCACTATTGCATCAACCTCTCGATTAGACATTGAGAAGTTCAATGGAATGGGGTATGAATTGTGGAATTTGAAAATGGAAGATTTTTTGGAAGAAAGAAACCAATGGTTGGCTATTCTAAAAGAGAAGAAACTTGATGATGTCTCTCAAGATGAGTGGGATAGACTGGATACGAAGGCATGGGAAACCATCCGATTGTGTCTTTCAGACTCTGTCCTATTGAATGTCGCAAAGGAGACTGCACACAAGTTGTGGAATTGGTTGGGTGAGATCTATCAAGCCAAGAGTATGGTAAATAAACTTTATTTAAAAAGAAAATTGTTTTCCATGAAAATGTGAGAAGGTGAATCAGTTGTAGAGCATTTAAATTCTTTTAATTTGTTAGTGATTCAGCTTGATTCAGTAGATGTTGAGGTTAGTGAGGAAGATAATTGTATCTTACTTCTTTGTTCTTTACCTAAGTATTGGGAGAATGTTATCCTTGCTATCACTGCTAACCTTGCGGATCTAAAGTTGGATGCTCTTGTTTCAGTGCTACTATCACAAGAATTGAGGAAGAAGAGTTCAGATAGTTCAAGGGATGCTCTTAGTGTCAAGGGAAGGTGTAAGGAAAGAGGACCTAAAGGAGATCAGAAAGGGGCTAAGGACAAGTCCAAGGGCTGGTCTAAGACTCCTAGTAAAAAGAACAAAGTTAAGTGTTGGAACTATGGTAAAAAGGGGACATGTGAAGAAGGAGTGGAGAAACCACAAGAAATAGTGGGAGAATGCTTCGGATAAGTCCTTGAATGTAGGTGAAGAAGTTTTACTTTCTGTATGTACTGCTTGCTACTTGATAAATAGATCTCCTTGCAAGGCTCTTGATTTGACACCTTATGAAGTGTGGATAGGTAAGAAACCTTCTGTTTCACATTTAAGGGTTTTTGGTTATGAGGCTTTTGTTCATGTGCCTAAGGAAAAGCGATCTAAGTTGGATCTAAAAGTTGAAAAGTGTACATTCATTGGATATGGTGATAATTTGAAAGGTTATAAGATTTGGAATCCACTAACCTGCAAGATTATCTTTTCTAGAGATGTTATTTTCAGGGAATTTAGAGCTATTTCTGAACCTGAGCAGCCAAAAGAAAAAGATGAAAAGGTAAAGAAGGTGCACTTTGATTTAGAGTAGCAAGATGCACCTCAGGAAGAATAAAATGATGGATTGGGGGGTGAAGAAGAAGACAAAGATTCAAGTAGTTATGATGAAGATGAATCTGTTGTTACAGAAGAAGTTGGTGCCAATGATCATGCAGAAGAATGAGTAGAGTATCTTACTCCACCCTTAAGGACATCCACAAGACAATGAAATCCAGTTGATAGGTATAGCCCACCAGATTTATGTTGTGTATATGTTTTACTAAGTACTAACGATGAACCTAGATCCTACAAGGAAGCTATTTTTGAAGATGATAGTGAGTCTTGATAGTTAGCCATGCAGGAGGAGATGATGACTTTAGACTCTTGTAACACCTGGGATCTTGTTCATTTTCCCAAAGGAAGAAAGGCCATAGGATGTAAGTGGGTCTTCAAGAATAAGTTTGCAGAAGATGGGTCATTAGAGAAGTACAAGGCTAGACTGGTAGCCAAGGGCTACTCCTAGAGAGGGAGTTGATTTTGGTGAGATATTCTCTCCTATTGCTAAATTGACTTCAATTAGATTTGTTACAACTTATGATTGGGAGATTGAGCAAATGGATGTTAAGACTACGTTCTTGCATGGAGATCTTGAAGAAGAAATTTATATGCAATAGCCTACAGGTTTTGAGCTAAAAGGAAAAGAATATTGGGTTTGCAGGTTAAAGAGGCCTCTTTATAGTCTGAAACAATCCCCCAGAATGTGGTATCAAAAGTTTGACTCATTTGTTTTGAAATTGGGTTTTGTTAGAAGCAAGGAGGATCACTATGTTTAAATTTATTGTGTTGATGATTCTATACTAGTTATTGCTTTGTATGTTGATGACATGTTTTTCAGCAATACTAAGGATATGATCAGTGAGCTTAAAGCCCAACTTTTAGATGCATTTGAGATGAAGGATAGTGCTTCAAGGTATATTTTGGGAATGGACATCAGGAGGGACAGAGTTAACAGAAAGCTTTGGTTGTCACAAAGTAAGTATGTGAATACTATTTTGCAGTGATTTAGTATGTAGGACTATAACCTAGTTAGAGTTCCTTTACCCATTGGTACTAATATTTCATTAGATATGTGTCCAAAGACTGAGGATGAACTTGAGGATATGTCTAATGTGTCATATGCTAGTGTTGTAGGGAGTTTGATGTATGCAATGGTTTACACTAGACCAGATATTGCCCAAGCAGTGGGAGTTTTAAGCAGATTTATGTCTAACCATGGTAGATAGCATTAGAACTATGTGAAGAGGGTGTTTAGATATCTTGTAGGTACCCCTAACCATTGTTTGGTTTATTCTGGTACTGATAGCGCTAATAAATCTTTGGACATACAGGGTTTTGTTGATGTAGATTGGGTAGGTGACTTGGATAGTCGAAGGTCCACTAGTGGCTATGTGTTTACTTTGTTTGGAGGTGCAGTGAGTTGGATGAGTAAGAGGCAGCCCATAGTTGCTTTGTCCACCATAGAAGCAGAGTATGTGGTTGCTACTCATGTCTCTGAGGAGGTAGTTTGGTTGAGGAGACTATTGTTGATGATGATGTTAGTCACAACCAAGCATACAAAACAAAAGTCACACAACAACCCTTGTTTATCCTAAAAGATACAATGACTTCATAGAATTCATGATCCCAAGTCCCCGTTGATTAGTTCATAATCCGCTGATATTACTCAATGGTTGATGTGTATTGTTGTTTTCTATTTTGGAGTCTTACGTAGATCAGTAGATTCTGTTCCTGCAACTATGCTATACAGGGAGGTTACTCTACACAGCATATATCTCCAAATGATGTGTCTAAGTTGATATTTGCATGAGTTCTACCTGTAGACACCTAAAAATGTCTTCTACTATGAAACTGACTCCCGACATCTCTAAACATACCAAATTCCCTTCTAATCAATTAATTAAATTTTTATTTAATTAATTACCACTTTCATTTTCTAAATTCACACCATTTTATCCCCACAATTGAATTAATTTCATTAATTCAATAGTCCAAACTTTAGCCAATGAATTTAATAAATATGCAATATTTATTAAATCAATTTCCCCTTTTTCACTAAATCCAATTAATTAGTTAAAACCTTGTTAACTAATTAATCCAACCTATTAATTGACATATCCGTACCCTAGACAATTAAATAGCTATTATTTAATTGCCTACCCTAGCCTACCTCATCCTAGCCCTAGGATTAATTAAATGAAACCTATGTTTAATTAATCATAACCCCTTCATTTGGGTGGTCAAACCTAGGTTAACACCCTTCCCCACATCCTCCAAATAAAAAATTAAATTAAATCCACATAAGTTAATTTTTTATTTAAAAACATCCCACATCACATTTATTTCTCCTTACAACCCCTTACCTCACCCATACTCATTTATTTTCTCTCTTCCCCAAATGAATTTTTAATTCATTTACATTCCCCCATATGAATCTTTAATTCAAAAATAATCCTTCACCCCCATGCTCATTTAATAACCCCTTTTCCCAAAATGAATAAAAGATTCACTTTTATTCCTAGCCCTCCATTCATTCAAGATTTAATCTAGGCCCTCCACATCACTTTTATCCTCCACCATTGATCTTCCAAATCAATCTCCACCATTGGATCAAAATCCCTTCCAAAAATCTATAAATAGAGCCTCTCTCCATCCATTCTCATATCCAAGTTTTATGCAAAGTTACCATGTCAAAATCACTCTTGAGCTAGAATAGTGAGTTACAAATTAGAGTAGCATTTCACATTCAAATCTATTGTCTAGGGATAATCATGTCTTAGGAGCTTGTTTTGGGTGCAAAGGCTTCTTCCTCCCTTGATGAGATTGGGTTCTGTATGTGAGGTATAACTCTGTGTTTTATGCATATTTAGTTATTGTTTTTATCTCATTTGCTTATCTAATCTACATTGGCACGCCTGGTGGGACCCACAAGGTCCAAGTCTAATCTGTTTTGTGAGTTTTTGGTGTGAGTTATGTGTTTTTATAGGTGTAACGCCATCCATAATACGTAGTGGCGCTATTTCTGGTCGATATTGGCGCTATACTCTATTTTAGGGCCATTCTTGCAGAGCATTTTTCTTATTATTGTTTGTAACCTCCACTCACATATCTCCTTTCTAACGGTCTTCCTGCTACTTTTTGTGCCTAAATTACTCTCTATTTTGTAGGAATATTAGAAAATATAAGGGGAAGTTATGTCAAAATTTGCATAAAATCTAAACATGCATCCTAGTTTTTGCTTTGACTTGTTTTTTGTTTGCTAATGACTAACAAGGCTGACAAGACCTCAAGTTTGTTGTCTGACCCTTTGTGTTGATTAGGAAAATCCATTTTTTTGCAGGTCAGACGCATTCAGCCCCGTATCAATGCTATCCTCCAGATTGGCGCTATCCTCAGGTATAACCAGATTGTCTGATCAGTTGCACAGTGGCGCATTCATATACCTAATTTAGCGCTATTACCTACTTTAGCGCCTTCGAGATATTGTATTAGCGCTATGTACTATAATAGCGCCTTAGTTGTAATTTTGTAGCACGATCTTCTGTTTTGGCACTTTCTGGGTCTCATATTAGCGCTATTTCTTTAATTAGTGCCATCTGTAAAAGGGTCAAGTTCTGTCTGTTTACTATCCGCAGTAGCGCTATTGGACCTCTGTTTTAGTGCTATTTGGAAAACTAACTTTGCTGACTGTACAGGTATTGACAAGTGTTTTTGTAGGTCATATTGAAGATACTAACAAACTTTTGCAGGATGTGTTTATCTTTAGTTTAGCAAAAACATTTCAATTGGAACTTAAAAATGAACCCTTTGCATGTTAGTTACACAACATCTCGATTTGGTGCTATAAAACTGGACAAACAACAACAAATCTTTGTGTGTGTGTGCTCAACATTTAAATTTGGTGTCCTTAAATCTACAAATTGTGTGCCAACAACTATCAAACACTTCAATTTTGGGGCTTTAAAAAGAACCACAAATTGAATCAATTGAAATCATTGGGTTAAAAAGAACAATAATTTGCATTATTCACGCATGTGATCAAGAAAATCAAAGTAACTTGTGTGAAGTGTTTTCGTGGTTGTGTTTATGGTGTGAAAAGTGTATACTCTTCCCTCGTACCTTTTTGGTGACCTTGGGAATCAAAAGCTTCTCACTAAACTTGCATTAATCACCCCCAACATAATCCAAAGAACTAAAAATGAACCATGTTTAGTGTGATGCAAACACAAACAATACGTATGCTCTCCCCTCGCATCTTTGTATGAACTTGGGGATCAAAAGTATTTTTGTGCTTGTATTTCTTTTGTTAATCCTTAGAGGGCCTGCCACCCCACTTCAAAAGGTGGGAACGACCCAAGCGGCATCAAGCTAAAGCCAAGCTCTTCCAAGCCGCTATATAAAATAAGGTGTTTGTGACGAAAGTCATAGACAACATGTGTTGTTTCGTTATACCGACAACCAACCTCCCCCAAAACCCTCCAAGGCGTAACCCTTGGAGGCTGGGAGACTCCATAACAGAGAGTAGCGCTACTGCATGTATAACCACCTAAATGGATGCCCTTACTATGAACCATTGTTTAGCAAGCCAAAATCCTTCTATTTGTGGATGCAGAAGGGAAACCTTTGAACCAGTCTCGATTCATGCAATTCTTAGCCGAGGTAGCAGGAATAATCTAAAGGTTTGGTGAGGGACAAGCCTTATAAGAAACCTAGATCTTGGTATGCGTGAGAAGTGTGTGCAATTGTAAGGAGGAGCTGGTGCTACCAAGATCCTAGAGCTACCCACTTTGAATAGGTGCAGCTAGGGGATTCTACAAATACTGTCACATCCTTGCCTTAGGTTGTTCTAAGTGCTTGTTAAATAAAATCACACATCTTTTTTCAAAACAAAGCAAAATCTTGATTATTGTGTGATTATTGTGCTTGAATTGTTTGCAACAGACTTGCCAAGAGACAAACTAAATCATTTGATCACATTCCAAACAAAACAAATCCAAAATTGTCATCAAAAATCTATCTTTTAGGACCTCAACAAACACTGCCTAGTTTTAGCGCTATCTCTGTCTGATTGTGGCGCCATTTCACCTATGGATTGACACTATTTTTAGATTGACTTGCCTAAAACAAAGACCTATCCAGTTGTGATCTTCACCATCTAGTCTGCCATAATCCATATCCACTTTCTAAAAATCTAACAACAGTCCATCCATTTTTACCAAATCTCACCTTCACTTTGACCTTAGAGGATTAATCACCATCATTGTTGGCTTCTTTTTGCCATATCAAACCTACCTCATTTTCATATCCACTCATCCTTATTGATCTTTTGCATACCTTTGGAGCATAACAAAAATCCTCGTCATAAGAAAATCATTCCAAAAAATCCCCAAAATCTCCCAAATCAAAACATCATCAAAATCCATCATCCTTTTGAGCTAAAGTTAGATCTAGATTTCATCCTTCACATCATATCTTGCTTGGAAAGTAAATAGTCTACCTTCCAAGTGAAATCATTATCCCTCTTTGTGTAAGGTCATTAGTCTACCCCAAACAAAGAAAAACATCCATTTTGTGCAACCACAAATCTAGGTCCTACCTAAGCTCAATTTGTTGACTATCAAAATCCTCCATATCAAACATCAAAATCAAACATCAACAAAATCTCTTCAAAACAAACGTCATCCATCACCTATCTTTTGGTCCAAAAATTGTGTAGAAAATCAATATCATACCACCCTTAGATTAAAATCTCTAGAAAGATATATCGATCTTCCACCACATCCTCTCTTCTAGTCCATCTCACTACCACATTTATCTTTTGGTCCAACAAATTAATCCAAATCCTCTAAGGTCTCCATCACTATTTCATTTTCACCTCATAAATCAAATCCACCCACTTGCATGCCCATTACAAGGTCACAACACAAAAAGAATAAAAAAATGGCAGAATCTTGGCAATATGACGGCATAGGAATGCCTAACACCAATAGCGGCAACATACCCATCAATCCAAACCCACCTACATACTCTTACATCCCCGCATATGGTCCCAATAAAAATCCCTTTAGTTACTTACAACAATGACCACCACCACCACCACCACCACAAAACATCCCCATCCTATCCCAGGATGACCTAGATGTCTTGACCTTCACACAAGATGCCGATAACATGGACATGCTTGACAAAGTCCTATGATCAGATCTAAATAGATTTCTGGATTATCTCCTCAAGATTGGTGCCCAACCACCCCATAACACGGCCCCATCACAACCATCCACTTCTAACACTATTCCTACCACATTAAACACCCAAACATCAACATCAAACACCCAACCCATCATCTCTCAAATGTCAACACCTACCGTATCTACTGCCAACACAACATCTAACGTCACTACATCTACAACCCCCACAAGTGCTTCTATTCCTACCACCTCCCAACCCATCACCACATCCACTACCACAACCACCATAACCTCTTCCATTCCACAAATCACCATGGGCATACAAGGAAACATCATGCAAGCAAGTACATCCACGAGTGTGCCTCCACCCAACCCTCAAACCATTGCATACCTACGATAATTATTCTCACGACCACCTCACAACCCATCCAACCAATCCAATGTCCACCTACCCAACATCAATCCATCTAATGTCACATATCCGCATGACCCCACAACATCATCTACACAACATCAAATCAATCCCCCAATACCACCACACATTCTCCAACAACTTCACGCATATCAATAGCATCAGGCACAAATCAACCAAAACACCAACCCATAGTACCAACAACTCAACCAAACAAATCTCCAACATTAGATCCCAGCCCACCTCCAACATCTCACTAACCAACAGGCCTACACATTCCCACCACAACAACCACAAGACCTCACAAACGTTGTACAAGCATTGATCCAAAAGGTAGATGACATGCAGACTGGGGGCAAGTGTAAACACTATTCCTTTGAGGACATATGCCCTTATCCATTTGATCACATGTTGTACATGCCCCCTTTCCCCAAGAACTTTGAGACACCTAAATTCGACAAATACAAGGGGAAGGGAGACCCTAGGGACCATCTTAGGGAGTTTTACATCACTTTCTTAGAAGTCTCAAATAACGATACCTACCTAATGAGACTATTCCCAAGGACCCTCGGCGGTCAAACCACATAATGGTTTGCACACCTTCCCCCAGGCATTAGGACTTTCCCTGAGCTTGCGAAAAAGTTTGTAAACCATTTCTGTTGGCAAGAGACACTATATGGACTCATGAATGTTGTCATTGATGGCAAAAAAGGTTAACCCACACATCCGCAGGACATGATGAGTCTCTACCGGAAGGTAGATTGTAGAGTGTTGTGGTCCGGTAAGCAAGAACAGAGCATGTGGCGAGGTCTGACAGTCAGGTCCGGATCTCTCAGAGGAAGTATCCTGGTGAAATGTGGATTTGGGGAAGTCAAGAGGACTACCTTGACTGATAGATTCCAAGGATTTAGCCTCTGGTGATAGATGAAGAAAAAGATATGAATACTTGAGTGTCGGGTTCCTGATTGGCAGTGTGGACAGAGGAAGAACTGACTGGCAAAACATCAGACATTATTCCAGATGTGTTACTGATGATGGTAAAGGCTCCTAAGGCATAAGTTATGATTGGCCGACATGATTGATGACTTCTACAAGTATATCCTTGATCCGCATTACTTGGTAAGCAAGGATTCAGCCGACAGATCAGAGTTTGTGGAAAATATTGACTATTCCAGATGTCGACTAGAAAGGTGATGAAATCACTTGTGTGGATATATATATACAAGATGGATTTAGTTGTGAGAAGTGTCGTGGTTTTTAGATGTGTGAAGAAAAGTAGTAGAGTAGAGTGAAAGCAGTAAAGAAGGTCTGGTATGTGAAAGAAGAGCAGCACAAAAAGGAGGAAAGATGAAGTGCAGCAGATCAGTGTACTGAGTATAACCGGAACTGAACTCCAGCATATGTAGATGCTCCGTATTAGTTCAAGTATTGTATTACACTCTTTATAAATTGTAGACAGTGAGTCTCTTGTAGGTAGTGGGCCTCTTGTGAGCAGTGTGCTCGGGTAGTAGTCCTAATTGGCAAGTGCCATTTTGTATTTCTATTCTTCTAACAGAGAATATATTCTTGGGTTAATCACCCCGTGGTTTTCTCCCTTAACAGGGTTTCCACGTCAAAAATATTGTGTCACGTGTATTTCCATTTCATGGTTATGTTTTCTTATTTGAATTAATGCTGCATTGATTAATAAGAAAGTTCAGAAAGTTGAAATAATTAGGATAACTGATTCACCCTCCCCTCTCAATTATCAATAATTGGTATCAGAGCCAAGTTCATCCCAATAGAGCCTAACAGCTTGAGGAAGATCTAGGAATTCAAATGGATGTGTATGGTATGAGGGAGCAACTTAAGTCTGCCTTAGATGATCTTGAGCAGTCAAATTTTGAAGTCAATGAATTGAAGGAAAGACTCAAATAGGCTGATGATTTCATAAATAAACTAAAAGGGAAACTAAGTCTCTCTATGAAAAAGAGAAAAGAGCACCTTCAGCAACTGGCAAGTCAAGGTGAAGCTAATGATACAAATGGAGATCTGAAGGAGAAAACCAAGTTGTGTGAAAAGTTATCAAAAGAGATCATTATGGTAAGACATGAGATGGAATCAGGAGTTATGAAGTTTACCCAAGAAATTGAAGAGAAAAGAAAAACTGAAGATGATCTAAGACAATCTCTCAAGGAGAAATCAGAAGACTGCCACAAGATGGATAGAATAATCAGACACCTTGAATCTGATCTTGAAGATGCTAAAGATAATGAAGAAAAACTTGAGGATCAAGTTGTCTCTCTTAAAAGGGATCTTCAGACAGCAAATGAATATAAAGAAAAATTCAAGATAAATTTTTCTCAACTTGAAGTTCTTCTTGAAAGTCAAAAGAGAGTAGATGACAAGTGTGGTTTGGGATATGAGAAAGGAGAAAGCTCTGGATCCGGTCAGAAGAATTTTGGATCAGAAAATCTAAGGAACAGGCCTAGAAGACCTCCAGTAAGATAGCCTAATGCTCAAAGATATCCATCCTTCAATGGATACTGCCACAACTGCAACAACTTTGGTCATAGAGCTAATCAGTGCAGAAAGAGAATGAATCAGACTAATACATCCTTCTCTGGATAGTGTTTCAGCTACAAAAGGTATGGTCACAAATCTCATGAATGCAGAAATATGCAAATGAACAATTCATTCAATGGTAGATGCTTTGCATGCAATAGAATGGGTCACATGGCTAATCAATGCAGATCAAGAGGATATCAATCAAATATGCAAAGAAATGTCATTTGCCAAATTTGCAATAGATCCGGTCATATTGCCAAATTCTGTAGAAGCAAGAATCAGGACAAAAGAGGTCCGGTACATCATAATCAGAATCAAGACAAGGGAAAACAAAAAGTGAATGCGGATGAAGTTCAAAGTGAGATGAACAAGATTTGGGTGAAGAAAAGTATAGAGAATGTAGGGGATGGATCCGCACCAAACTCTGGTGCTAATATTCCTTCCAGAAATTAAAAAGTGAGCTCTGGCTCAGGGGGAGACACAAAGAAAACCTTGTTCCCTCGGCCAGTTAATTGGTGTTGGAACTGGCACAAGAAGAGTTGCAGATTAAAGGGTTCATAAGAGAAACATCCAAATAAACTATGGTTAATATTTGGAAGATCCGCAAGATGTTTAAGATCAAGATTGATCCGGTTCTTCAAGTCATTCGAATAAGGCAAACCAGAATGACTTAGGTCGAGCATTTATTGCAACTTGACATTATGGTTTGCGGAGCAATATAAGGGTTTTCTCATTAAGCATTTGTTCATTCTGCATTCAAGAAGAAATGAAAAGAGAAGCTCTACAACAAAATTCCTCAAGCTCATCAAAGATCATTTGTAGAAGTCAATTCATCCAGAAATCGATCCAGCTAACTCCGTGAAACCAAAAGATGCAAAAGGTATTTTTTGTTCTTAAAATATCTCTCTGCAAATCTTTTTAAAAGATGTCTACTCCGAATATTGTGAAGATCACTGATAGGCCTCACCCCAAATTCAAGAAACATCCCTACAAGTCCTTGGAAGTAGATCCCCTAGGAGCTTTTTTCAGTGTTCTGCATGGTGTCTTGCATACAAAAGATATTAGGGTTTACATTCACGCAAACATTGAAGAATTTAGAGAGTCCAAATTAAGAGATATCTACCACAAACAGTTAATAGATGATTCATTTGAACTCAAACCCCAATACAAGGCCCTCTGGGAGAAGCACTTTGCACAATGTATACATTTCCCTTGCTTTGCTAAGGATGAATGGGTCCAGTATGTCTTGAGTAGAATACATGACAACTTCATGTGGTTGAATGGACCATTCAAGATCACAAAAGATGCCATTAGGGCAATTATTAGTTTGCACTCATCTAGTGGTATACCTATTCTCAAATCGATCAAGAATCTGACTATAAGTGAGGCTACCGAATCTAGGTTTGATAAAAGAGCAATGACAGTAGATGACATCACTGATCCGGATGTCAAGTTTGCATCCATGATCATCGGCTACAAGATATATCATTCTAGCAGGGAGAATTCAGTACCTGGAACTGCTATCTACACTGCCTATGAAATGTTAAGAAAAAATGCAGACTATGACCTGTGTGAGCTTCTTCTAAACCAACTCTTGGAGAACCTACAGAAGATAAAGGACAAGAAGAATTCCTTCAAATTTGGTGGTCTAATACTCTGTCTATTCTTCTACTTTATGAATGAGCTACCCGAATCCAGTGGATGGGTATGACAGAATGACAGACCGGTTGCCATACAAATCAAGGATTATTTACATGGACTTGGTGATGACAAAGCACTAAACACAGCTCTCTAGGGTTTCTTTAAAAACTTTCAGAACATGATGCAAGCTAGAGAGAGAATTCCCCAATCTATAGTTGAGAAATACAAAGACACAGTATGCTTTATGGTAGAGACTGATCAATGCCTAATGGAGGCAGTGGAACCAAGAATAGTGTGGATCATGCCAATGGGATATGAAGTTGATGAGAACATTGTGGAGCTACATGTTCAACACATGCTCAGTCAGCCAAAGGATCCTAAGGCAGAAAGGTTTGGAACCTTTAAAGAACTAAGTGTGAAAATCCATGTAGAGCTAAGGTAGCCAGAGATCAAGAGAAAGGTAAGAAAAGAAGTAGAAAACATTGCCAAAAGCTTTGGCATCTCAAAAGAGGCACTTGATGCCAATAGGGAGAAAGTGGTCTAGTAGAGAAAGAGCATAGAAAGAGAAGGAAGGTGCTAAAAAGGAAAGTGGTCTAGTAGAAGCCCCCACCCAGACAAGATCCTCTAAGAGGTCTACTCCTACCACTGCCAAGAGCTCAAAAACATCAAAATCGGAAGCAAAATCATCCGGTAAAGCAGAGAAAAGAACTAAGACAAAGACCACAAGGTCTTATATTAGTCAGAAAGATGAAGAAGAGATAGAATCCGATGAAGAAATCAAGAAGATGAAGAAGAAGAAGAAAGTATCCGGTGCAGATAAGGTGGTAGAGGCAAAAGAATTTGTTGAAAAGCCCACTCTGTCCCCAGATGATGTAGTCAAAGTTGTTACTATGGATGGAAACCTGCAACCAATAATAGAATTCTATGATGCATATAATGATGCAGATAGAAAAATCTTGGAGGAAGCCACAGTTAAGTACTTGAACATATACAATAAAGCATTGATTGAAATAATTTCTCTAATTCCTAAAAGTTTGGAAAAGGAACTTGAAATGAGAAAAGAAAATGTTAAGGCAAAAGACTTAGAAATCAGAGAACAGATAGCTATTCAGCTCTACCCTTCAATTACTCCAAAACAAATGGATATGATCCTCAAAGATTGCAAGGATGAGTTCCAGAGTAAGACTAGAATGAATCAGTTCATGCTTGGAGAGACTGATAAAGTGGCAAAAGAAACAGAAGAAATCCTGCGAAAGGCATACTCAAGATTCAACATTCCTATTATAGAGGACTTGGGTGTTGATCCCTCGGCTACAAGTGTTGAAAAAGAATCTACTGAGGCAATGACAGAAGAAGTACTAGACTCCGGTGAAGGTAAAGACAAGGGCTTAGAATCCTCTACTCCGGAAGGGGTGGCTCATGAACAAACAAATATCTCTCCTCCGGTTTCCTGTACAGTCTCCGAATCTAAAGGAGAAGAAAGAATAGAGGAGAAAGAAGAAGAAGCGAAAGGAAGAGAAGAAAGTCAAGTTGAGAAGAACATAAGTGACAGTGCAGAAGAGAAGAAATCTATGTCTTTAGCAAGAGACACTGTAGAAATTGTCAAGGAATTCTTGACAAAAGAAATGTTGGAGATTGATGAACCGGAGTTACTTCAAGGTCCATTTAACTTTGACTCTCTCTCCCTTGTTCAAACAATGAAGATAGCTTCATTTGCCAATGCAAAGGCAAAAGAAAAACTCCTGAAGTCTCACATGGAAGATTGTGAGCTAATAGAAGCTACATCTGGTGTTTTAGAAAAGGTCATGCCATCTTTTCAGAAGGATAACTCAGCCTCCGCATCAGGTAATCTTAAAGCTCTTGTTAGTTCAGTCAGCACTCATTTTGAGTCCTTAGAGAAATTAGCTAAGGAAAAGGTCCAGAAAGAGTTTTTGGATAAAAGATTCTTTGAAGTACTAAGTCTAATATCAAATGATAGAAGAAATATGGATATAGGGATGAAGAGCTTAGAAAATGCTCTTAAAGATGGTGGGGAAATATATAAATTTTGTCTATCATGGTCCAAAGAAATAATGGAGATTGAGAAGAAAATGAAAGAACAGGAGATCCAACTAACAAAACTTTCTCAAAATTTTGATCCATTTACCTCATCCATAGTAAATCAAGAATGTCAGGCCATTGCATTCTTGGATGAAATTAAGAAGCTAGAGAAAGAAAAGAAAAACAGAATCGGCAGGTAAAATGAGCTTAGAAGAATAATCATTCCTAAGTTGGAGGCCATGCATGAGGCCCTAAGTGATGCTCAAACCACCGCCAAGACAAATGATCTGACAAATCTGAAGAAGGCTAAAGTTTTTGCATTCCTGTTGAGTGGTCACATATCAATTTTGGATAGGATGAAGCTGAGTTGGGAAACCAAAGTTGTACAATTGAAAAACACTTTTGCAGATATACTAAAGTATATGTAGAGTGCAATCAGATGATATACTTATGTGACTAAGTTAACTTTCTGTAAATTTTGGTGTGCGGACCCCACCCTTTGCCATTGATGTCAAAGGGGGAGTGAAGAGAAGTGAAAAATGAGGAATCCAACTAAGGGGGGGCTTCAAAAAATGTATATAAAAACAGAGCATCAGCCAAGGGGGAGCATAGTGTAAACACTTAGTCATTTTTCACTAAGTGTTGCCATCAATGCCAAAGGGGGAGATTGTTGGCAAGAGACACTATATGGACTCATGAATGTTGTCATTGATGGCAAAAAAGGTTAACCCACACATCCGTAGGACATGATGAGTCTCTACCGGAAGGCAGATTGCAGAGTGTTGTGGTCTGGTAAGCAAGAACAGAGCATGTGGCAAGGTCTGATAGTCAGGTCTGGATCTCTTAGAGGAAGTATCTTGGTGAAGTTTGGATTTGGGAAAGTCAAGAGGACTACCTTGACTAATAGATTCCAAGGATTTAGCCTCTGGTGATAGATGAAGAAAAAGATATGAATACTTGAGTGTCGGGTTCCTGATTGGCAATGTGGACAGAGGAAGAACTGACTGGCAGAACATCAGACATTATTCCAGATGTGTTACTGATGATGGTAAAGGCTCCTAAGGCATAATTTATGATTGGCCGACATGATTGATGACTTCTACAAGTATATCCTTGATCCGCATTACTTGGTAAGCAAGGATTCAGCCAACAGATCAGAGTTTGTGGAAAATATTGACTATTTCGGATGTCGACTAGAAAGGTGATGAAATCACTTGTACGGATATATATATATATACAAGATGGATTTAGTTGTGAGAAGTGTCATGGTTTTTAGATGTGTGAAGAAAAGCAATAGAGCAGAGTGAAAGTAGTAAAGAAGGTCCGGTATGTGAAAGAAGAGCAGCACAAAAAGGAGGAAAGATGAAGTGCAGTAGATCAGTGTACTGAGTCTAACTGGAACTGAACTCTAGCATATGTAGATGCTCCTTATCAGTTCAAGTTTTGTATTACACTCTTTATAAATTGTAGACAGTGAGTCTCTTGTAGGCAGTGGGCCTCTTGTGAGCAGTGTGCTCAAGCAGTAAGTCCTAATTGGCAAGTGCCATTTTGTATTTCTATTCTTCTAACAGAGAATACATTCTTGGGTTAATCACCCCGTGGTTTTCTCCCTTAACAGGGTTTTCACGTCAAAAATATTGTGTCATGTGTATTTCCATTTCATGGTTATGTTTTCTTATTTGAATTAATGCTGCATTGATTAATAAGAAAGTTTAGAAAGCTTAAATAATTAGGATAACTGATTCACCCCCCCTCTCAGTTATCAACAATTTCTCCTACAACTTTGAGCACGAAATGTCCATGACAGACCTTTGCAACACCAAACAAAAGAATGGAGAAGCCTTCGCTTCTTTCTTGCAAAGGTGGAGAGCCTTAGCAAGCAAACTCCCATGGCCAATTCCTGAAAAACAACTCGTCACCATGTTCGTGACCAATCTCAATGAGGAATTAGGGTTCCATTTAAAAATTATGTGTGCATCTACCTTTGAAGAGGTCATTGACAAAGGTACCACCATCAAATGAGCCCTCATTGCCAAGGGCTCCATCTAATTGTATGACTACAAATCCAACAACAACAACAACAACAAACCCCATATCAACACCCCCAATACAAACAACAACACCAATACGCAATCAAATGACAAATCACGCTATTGGGGGAAGAACAAGAACACTTTGAATGATAGCGTCACAGATGTGAAGGCCATCCAACATGTACAGAATCAACCACATTCCTATGCCACCAATGTAAATAACGAAAGGGGGCAAGCCAAACCACGCAAACCTCACAGACAATTTACACCCTTAGGGGAACCCATTGAGGGCATCCTCAACAAATGTCTCAAGAAAGGCTTGATCACACTTCCACTTGTCAGACCCCATCAAGAGAATGAACTCAAAGCCGCATGGTACAATGAGAATGACTATTGCGAATACCACCGTGTTGCAGGTCATAAAACCGCTGACTGCATGCAACTAAAGCATTCCATCCAAGACCTTATATATCAAAATCAAGTCATCCTCGATCAAAGCACCCAACCATCACCAAACGCCAACCTTGGAGCTTACAAGGATCCACTGCCCAACCATAATAAACCCTCCTCGTCCAATCAAGCATATAATGTCACCCCACCACCTGCATCCTATGACTCCATTGTAGGACGGATCGAACCATCATCCCACCATGTCAATACAATCACCATTCGGGCACAAGCACCCGATTGCGCTATCACAACCCATCATGGTCATGTATCTATCTGCATAGCCCCTCCCACTGATCAAACGCCCACATCCACATCCGATCCCCTACCCCCTTGTCCAACCATACGCCCATCACCTACCCATCAGTATAAGCTCCTAGAGCACCTAGGAAAGACACCCACACAAATCTCCATCCTGGAGTTGCTCTGCACATCACCTCTTCACAAAGACGTCCTCAACAAAGCACTCTTGGAAACACAAGTCCCTGCCAACTTGAATGTGACCCAATTCCAAGCCATGGTAGGACATATCGCCGCACCTCACCACCTCACCTTTTTAGAAAAGGACCTTCCTACTTTTAAACATCTACACAACGATGCCTTACATATCGAAGTTCGTATCCACAAACACATAATCAAAAGAGTCTTAATAGATGGTGTCTCCAGCCTAAACATATGCACTCTTAAACTATTAAAACACTTGGAGTACTCCGATGTGGTTGTAGACACCAGCGAGTGCATCACAATCAAAGGCTATGACGACACCGAACGACTCTTTGAAGGCACCATCAAGCTTCATATCCAAGTGGAACAGAACATACTAGAAACAAAATGTCAGGTTCTTGATCTTGACCTCCCCTACAATATTCTTCTCGGCCGACCATGGCTCCATGCCATGCAAGCCATCCCATCCACATTCCATCAATGCCTTAAGTTCCCTCACAATGACACAGAGGTAACTATCCACGCTGACCCTCACCCCTTCCAATACTGCAGTTTCTTGGAAGGCCACAACCAAACCTTCTGCCCATACAATAAAGCCACCACCAAAACCAATCCTATGGCTTCCACCTCATACATCGACCCCGCCAACATCGCCACCACTTCATCCCAAGCACCTCCACCACCTGAGGTCAAGATCAAATTCACCGACATGGGATGTGGGGAATATGACCTACATGGTACCTTTTGTGTGGGCACATTACCCAATCCCAAGACACTTGGTGTCCCAAATATAGAAATAGCCAACACAGTCATCATCAAGTGCAAACCATCACCCGTCTTTGAGAAGAAACATCTCCTAGATCAAGATGTGCTTGAGGACATATCATCCTATCTGTATAAGGATGAGGAAACAGAACAAGAAGCTCCCACCATACCGACAGACATCTATGGTAAAGGGTCTGAAATAGTCAAAAGCATGGGTTACTAAGGACAAGGTGGCATCGGCCTTCATGAGCAAGGGATCATGGAACCAGTCCAAGCAACCAGAAACTCCTATACCCAAGGGTTAGGATATGGACAAAGACAACGTATCCTCACTACTGGAGAATGTATCTTAGTCGAGGTTGCTACGGTTTCCTCTAACGTCGACAACGTCAATGAAACAGATCATCAAGACTCCTTTAGTGACTTTGCCGATTTCTTTGACTCATCCATATGCACCATCCACACAATCACCACCCTAGCCTCGTCATCCAATGACTTACCACTGGTATATCTGGACCTCATAAACTGGGACCAACGGGGACCTCCTGTCTTCGACATAGCACCTAACGATGAGGCCATCACCGAAATGATGGCGGTCAGAGATCACTTCCCCCTAGGAGATCACAGAGCAGGATACATCATGGAACTCAATCTGGATGCCTATTTCAGGGAGACAACCCCTACTTCCAGTCATAAAAACATAAAAATTAAAAATGGATCTAATGGTGAAAACTATTCCATGGCAGTATCAAATCCCAAAATAGTAAAAACAAAAGACGTATCTCCTGGTGAAAACCTCCATGAGGCGCCAGGAGATGGAAGCATGGGCCTCCCTGAGATAGACAAAGTCTATCCCGACAGATCACCAATCTTGGTAGAACCAACTCAGGAAATGAATCTTGGGATAGAGGAAGAGCCAAAAATCACATATAGAGCAGAATCTCTTAGCATACAGGAACAGGAGAAATTCTTGTCTTTCTTCACATGTAGAAATTGCAATTTTGTGTGGACCTATGTAGACATGCTAGGGATAGATCCCGCTTTGGTTGTCCATCATCTTGTAGTATGCCCTGATGCGAAACCAGTAAAGCAGAAACTCAGAAAGATGAATCCTCAGGTGGCCCTCCTTGTCAAAGCAGAGCTAAAGAAATTACTGGATGTTGGGTTCATATGCCTAATTGATTATCCTGAATGGGTTTCAAATCTAGTACCAGTTGCCAAAAATCACATATAGAGCAGAATCTCTTAGCATATAGGAACAGGAGAAATTCTTGTCTTTCTTCACACGTAGAAATTGCAATTTTGTGTGGACCTATGTAGACATGCCAGGGATAGATCCCGCTTTGGTTGTCCATCATCTTGCAGTATGCCCTAATGCGAAACCAGTAAAGTAGAAACTCAGAAAGATGAATCCTCAGGTGGCCCTCCTTGTCAAAGTAGAGCTAAAGAAATTACTGGATGTTGGGTTCATATGCCTAATTGATTATCCTGAATGGGTTTCAAATCTAGTACCAGTTGCCAAACTAGATGGCCGAATCCACTGTTGTACTGATTTCAGAGACCTCAACAAGGCCTGCCCAAAAGATGACTTCCCACTACCAAACATTGACATGATAGTGGATCTCACAGCAGGACATGAGATGTTATCCCTTATGGATGGCTTTTCAGGATATAACCAAATAAAAATCGCCAAAGAAGATCAGCACAAAATAGCCTTCATATGCCCATGGGGGACATATTGCTAGGTGGTAATGCCATTTGGTCTGAAGAATGCAAGAGCTACCTATCAAAGAGCTATGACTGTCATCTTTCATGAAATTTTTCGCCACATCATGGAAGACTACGTCCACAATTTACTAGGCAAATCAAAGACAAGAGAAGAACATCTAGATGTATTGGCTAAGATCTTTGATCGATTAGAGCAATACAATTGCCATCTGAATCCAAAGAAGTGTGTCTTCAGGGTAACTTTTGGCAAACTCTTGGGATACATAGTCTCTAGACGAGGAATCAAGGTGGATCCCACAAAGGTCAAGGCCATCACTGAAATGCCTCCTCCAAAAACATTGAAACAGTTGAGAAGCCTGTAGGGAAAACTCTAGTCTATCTGTCGGTTCATCGCCCAACTTGCTGATAAATGCCAACCATTCCAACATCTACTCCGAAAAGACATAGCTTTTGTCTGGAATACTTAGTGTCAGGGTGCCTTTGATCAACTAAAAGAATACCTGGCTAATCCTCCTATTCTAACTCCACCAAGGCAAGGCGAACCCCTACTACTTTACATCTCCACAACAGAGACAGCTATCGGGGCCTTACTAGCACAGCACAATGAGCATGGAAAGGAAAGAGCCATCTACTACATCAGCCGCACCTTGATCTTGTATGATCTCAACTACACCCAAATTGAACGAGCATGTCTAGCCCTCGTCTTTATGTCACAAAAGTTAAGACACTATATGCTCAATCACAAGACCAAGCTCATTGCTAAGATCGACCCACTAAAGTATCTACTAAACAGAGCTGCTCTTACTCAGAGAATGGCAAAATGGGTCATGATTCTCATGAAATTTGACATTGAATACACTGAGAGAAAGGCCATCAAATGACAAGTTATAGCAAATCAGTTGGCTGAAGCACCTATTCTGGTAGAACATCCTACAATAGCAGAGTTTCCAAATAAAACCATCCTGACAATCACACCAGCCACAGACACATGGAAGATGTATTTTGATGGATCATACACTCACAGAGGCTTAGGAGTAGGCATCCTGTTTGTTACCCCTCAAGGCAACACAATCCCTAAATCCTTCAAGATCACATTTCCATCCACCAACAACGTAGTAGAGTATGAGGCCCTCATCACAGGCCTCCACATGGCCATCCAATGGAAAATTGAAAAGCTAATTGTGTATGGTGACTCTCAACTGGTCATCAGGTAGGTCAATAATGAATACAAAACCAAGGATGATAAGCTCCTTCCCTATAAGAAGATGGTCGATGACTTCAAAGATTACTTCGACGATATCCACTTCGAGCAAATCCCAAGGCTTAACAACAAAGCAGCAGACATCATGGCAACCATAGGATCTCTAGTAGACATGAAGAAAGACAGCAAGAAATGTGAGTTCCTGATCGAAGAACTCCCCATCCCAGCATATGATGTTCCTCAATCAAAACTAGTGTGTGAAGTCATTGGTCCCCTATCCCCATGGTACCAAGAAACATACTTATACCTCCACGACAACATTCTCCCCCCTAATCTGTCCACCTCACAAAGAAAATCTTCCATCCGTCGAGCCTCCCAATTTATCCTTATAGGTGATACATTATACAAAAGGAGTCTTGATGGTACGCTTCTACAATGTTTAGACTCTAGGGAAGCTGAGGTAGCCTTGGAAGAGGTACATGCAGTTATCTGTGGGGCACATTCAAGTGGACCTGCATTGTCTAAAAAGATCCTCAGGACTGGATATTATTGGCCAACAATGGACAAAGACTCCTACCAGTTTATCAAGAAATGCCTCCCATGTCAATAGCATGGCGATCTCATCCACGCACTTGCACAGGAGTTGCAACCTATCACAATACCATGGCCTTTCTCATAGTGGGGACTTGACCTCGTAGGGAAAATACATCCTCCATCCTTCAATGGCCATAAGTTCATTATTATCGCTATCGAATACTTCACCAAGTGGGTGGAAGCAATACCACTCACCTTCACCACTAGCATCCAAATCGTGAAATTCATCCTCCACTATATCATTTGCCAATATGGTATCCCTCATTCCATTGTCATTGACAATGGAAAGCCCTTCAAGAACCAAGAAGTTTGCACCTTGTGCGACAAATTTGATATCAAACACCATTTCTCCATGCCGTATTACCCTCAAGGAAATGGTCAAGCAAAGGCTTCTAATAAAACCATCCTCCGCATTCTCAAAAAGACAGTCGATGAAGCTGGCCGCAACTGGCACCTCCAACTCAACCCTGCCCTATGGGCCTACCGTACAAGCATCCACACCCCTACAGGAGCTACTCCATTCTCACTAGTATTCGGATCTGAAGCCATTTACCTATAGAGGTCGAGCTCCCATCCTTACAAGTATCCCTGCAAAACATTATCTCTGATGAAGACTACCGAGTCGTAAGGTTACACCAACTAGAGTTATTGGATAAGAAATGCCTAAATGCATTGAACCACCTAAAGGCATATCAAAACCGCCTCCAAAGAAGCTACAACAAGAGGATCAAAACCCAAAAATTTGAAGTAGGTGACCTTGTTCTAATGGAAAATCAGAAGAACCTGCAAGAGCGTCCTAAGCAAGGAAAGTTTGAACCCAATTGGCTAGGACCATATGTTGTCACAGCTGACTATGGATCAGGAGCTTATCACCTTACCACACCTGAGGGGCAGCCTCTAGATGAGCTAATGAACATCCTGCATCTAAAGAAATTTTATGCATAACCCATCTGGTACCCCAAGTCAAAAAATCAAAAAAAAATCAAAAAATCAAAAGAATCAAAAGAATCAAGAAAAATCATATTGCAATAAAAATTTCCAATGGTGAAAATCACTTCGGTGATGCCTTGGATAAGTGCCAGAGTGAAAACCTATTTTAGGCACCATGCGTAGTGGCCGATTTTACCATCTGATAAGTCCTCTTCCCCTCACACCACTCCATATCTCACGCATCCCATGGCTTGGAATTCTGAAACATCAAGTCCTATAGCCCAACCCATAATATCCCATCCCAAGGCCAACTCATGGAACGAGGATCCTTGTAAGCTCCCCTTTGTATAGCCAAACTCAGAAAATCCAAAAATAATACAAAACACAGAAAATCCAAAAACAACACATCTCATCACAATCATCAATCATACATCAATCTTCATCACATCCCACCCATCCCAAACCATTCCCACATCATCAAGTTTTACCAAAATTAATATTCATTTTGCCCGCATCTTGAAAGTACCTTGATCCCGTGGACACAGGGTATGTAGGCAGTCTGGAATACAAAGGACGTTTCCAGTACTTAGGTACATAAGATGCATCCATCCAACCTGTTTGGATGGTCCCCATTCACTAAGATTTCTAGATCCAATAAATGATACACACGTTATGTATACACTCGAAACATGTCCCCTAAATGCAAAAATCATCAATCAACATACCAACCATAATCCTATACATGGCCAGACTGTCCTTTTACCCACCTCTCAAAAATTCTCCAATCAAAATCCAACTAATTTGCATCCTAGGATATATCTTTCCCACAATGGACAAAAATCTGTCATCCTATCAACATGTCTCTTGGCAAAAGTACACAAAGACAATTTGTATCTTTTCGTTGGTCTTTTTGATTATTGGTTTTTATCTTTTTGTCTCACTCTAGATCATCTCCAAAGCTACCTTGATCTCATTATATCATGGTAAGTGGCGGACAACACCTAGAGTAGACATGATCATGTTTCTGTATGCTTTGCTTGTGGGTTGGTTTCATTACTCTAGGAATAGTATTCATATCTTGAAGCCTGGGTTGGTTCTAACATGATGTGTCCCATTTGCCTATACAGGCATCAAAACCTTATATGCATTATTTGCACTCATCGCTATGAGTCCCCTTCCTAGGCTAGACAAGATTATACTACCTTGGGCACGCATGAAATCAACCTATTGTTTGTGGGTCTAGTCCATGCAATCGTAGGATATACATCATCACCTAGGTCTTTTCATACCTTTGTAAACTGTATCCTACATTGCTACAGTAAACTAAGAAATGCTCTCAATTAATCTTTTGCAACTACTGTTACTAGCTCAAAATCATCATCCTAATCACTCATTCAACTATCCCATCTCTGCCTAGATTTGATAATCACTTTCCCCCCACCCCCCACCAATCCAATCCCCTCACTAATCCAACTCCCCCAACTAATTCCCACCTAACACACCCTGAACCAAAGTAAATCGCCCCTCAATGACGTGGTGTCTTATGACCTAGCAAATCCTCTCATCTCCCCAACCCCATCCTGTAGACACTCCCAATCCTATCCATACCCCATTCATACACCTCTATCATTTCTCCACCTGATCCCCTCTCCCACAGCCTCACCACCTAGGGTCAAACAAAGAACATCATGTGTATCAGGACTGGATCATCTCACCTATCACCTAAACTGCATATTGCATATCATTTTAGGTACATTTCATCCATTTAAATTGCATATCATTTTAGGTACATTTTATCCATTTAAATTGCATATCATTTTAGGTGCATTTTATCCATTTAAATTGCATATCATTTTAGGTGCATTTAATCCATTTACAAATTGCATATCATTTAGGTTCATTCCAAATCATTTAAAATTACATAAACATTAAATAAATCATCACATTTATACTACATTCATATATCAACTCATCAACACTCAGTCACATTACATCATCATATAAATGCATTTAATAAACATCTAGCTGCATAAGCATATTTTCATACATAAACATACATTTTCATTACATCACATTATTGCATCCATAATAAATATTAGGCTGAACATTCATTCGCATTATACATCATATAGTCCATAAAATCACAACACCATGCATGTATCACAATAAATCCATCATAAATGCATCCATAAAATCAAAAACATAATTGCTTAAGCATAACACACCTATAGCATATAAATCCATAAAGAAATACTGCATCCATCACATAGGCATCATCATAATAGAGCATCATAATCATAAACATCATAAACCATCAAAAAGCATCATATCATATATAAATCACCACAACAAAATGTACATCGCTCACATATACATCAAAAAATATATAGTGTCCTGACACAATGCCTCTAAGGGCTAACATGATATAACCATCACATGGAGGATCCTCTCTCTGAAGGAGTGGGAGACTCTGACCCTGGTCGAGGCTGTGATTCTATCGGCGGCTGTGACTATGGCTGTACCTGCACCTGTGGAACCTACTGGGGCACGTGTGAAGGAGGAGGCATCGTCTACTAAACTAACTGAACAAATCTTGATCTATGTGACCTTGATGCCCTCGATCCACTAACCTAGCTATAGCTCGGTGCTCGCTGCTCTGCTGGCACGGCCACATAATACAGCCCCCGATAATACTCCATCTGCCCCCTGGTCTCTGTCAACTCTCCCTGAACCTGGGATAGCTATGTCTGCATCAATGTCAAAACTGGGGCTAGCCCAACCCCTGATGCCTATAGACTACCCACTGTAGTCTCTGCCTGTTGAGCCCTAGCGAGTGCTGCATCTCGCTCCCCTGCCAACGTAACTATGTCACCCTGCACGTGTGCTAGTTGTGCCTGTAACGCAGCCACTTGCCCATCTAATCCATCCAACAAAGCTACTGTGGCCCGCAGCTACACCAGCTCTGCATCACGGCTCTCTAGTGCCTCCTCTAGGCTCGCCACCTGTGCTCTCAGGGTCTCCATCTCCTCTCATCCTGTGGCCACCGATGAGGTGTGAGCCTCTCAACCTCGACCTCTCCAGCTGTCCCTGAGGGACCTACCTGCTGCCTGCCGCCCTCCCCCAATAACCTGCTGCTGCCCTACCTGTGGTGGGGACAGATCACCCATATCCACCCTCGGCTATCCCCCATGCCGCCGAGGTCCTCTAGGTTGTCACCCTGCTCCAACCTGCACCTGCTGTGTAGGTACCTGCTGCCCCACCTACCCCTGTCCTACTGCCACCACCACCAGCACATCTATCAGCTAGCCATCCTTACCAACCACTCTCTCCTCTCCATCATCTCCAACCTCCACAAGGTAGTCCTCAATGATCTCCTCCCCCTTCGCTAGGGGGTCATCCCCATCTGGGTCGTCTCCATCACCATCTAAATCATCCCCCCTTAACCTATTGCCTCCTCCGCTGGATCTGTCAACCGAGTGGGCCGATGCATTTTCCACCATATATCATATGCAGGTATAGTGCCTGCATCTCTCACTGTGCTCCTCCAATCCCACTGTACTAGCTGTAGAGCTATAAAATTAGCTAAGGCAACCTATGGTTGTATGGCTGCAAGCCAGAAGGCTACATCTCAAGGGGTCCGAGCATATATCTCCATCTGCTGCAGGGTGTCCTATATCAAACCAGACTGCCGCATGAGCCATGAGGGTAGATACATCTCTATAGTATGGTCTCCTCAACCCATAAGGTACCACTGCTGAAATGCAAAAGGGAGATGAATATCATCATTTGGCCATGGCTCTACGCCGATATACAATCGCCAAGTCACACTAATCACATCATCTAACATCCTCCTCCAGTACCGTACCTGTCCAGTATACGTGTACTCTACATCCTGATATAAAAATACAAATGCCTCAAACGGCCTCCGATAATACCCACATGTCAGCCTGGTAACTATGATATGCTCCCAGATCCATACATGAAGCAAAGTGACCCCAGCCGACACCGCTCTATCATGCAAATAAGCAACTGTGTGCATCTCATGATATAATTGCCCCAGCATCGCCGGTCCCAGGCATAGATGATCTCATGTCTCACCATCCCCTCTATCACCCCCCCAACCAACTGGAAAACCCTTGCCTCGCCTGCCAGGCATCACAACACCTCCAATCAAAGCACATAGGAATAAGGCAAAGGGATCTACACCCGCAACTAGTGTCCCCTCATAGTCCATCTCTCACCCGTCCACTGAGAGAACAATGTGGTCCGCTCCAAACACTCTGATTAGGGCACTCCGCCCCCTCCGCATGTCATATCTAACACACCGGCCTCAAATAGGTAGCTTAAGGATGCAATAAGCATCCTCAAGTGTAATGGTAATCTCACCAGTCGGCAACAGAAAGCTGCAGGTCTCAGAGCGATACCGCTCCACAACCATTGTCATCAGAGCTCTATGAGCTCGCAGAACTGGCATCGACGCCACCGTCAGAAGCCCCAATCTCACCAGTCGAGCCCTCGTAGCATCATCAAAACCATCAAATAGTGCCATCACGGATGGAACTCGTCACTCTCGTGACTGCAATATAAAGCGGCGGGTATCCTGCATACACAACATTCTGGTTAGATGTCGACCTATCTTCTTCAAAATCACCCCCTTTTTTCTTCTAATGTTGAAAGCCCAAAACATTTGGTGCTAAAACAAATCATATTTCATGCCATTTCATAAATAGCACTAATAATTCTTCTAAATGGTGCCATTGTAGAACATTGTGCCACTACGCAATAGACTTTGCGCCAATCCAAAATATTGCGCTATTGTGCAGGATCCATAGCGCCATGTTGCCCAATGGCATCGATCTACCTTTTAGCACTAATCGAAAGAATAGCGCCAATTCTATCAAAAGCGTGATATTCCTATATCGCACTAAAACATCCCATTGCACTAAAATAAACAATAGCGCTATTTCTAACGAATAGCACCACTTTAACCCCAATTTAGCGCTAAAAACACTATATCCCATTCTTCTAAGAATGGCGCTAATTCGGATGATAGCGCCACAATACCTACCAAATGGCAACAAACCGCCCTAAGCCTACCTTGGCGGATAGCGCCAATCCAGAGGATGGCGCTAATCTGCCTTGCTGTTGGCACTACGTGCTCCAATCCCATATCCCAAACCCTAAAAAAATGCACGTAAAATGAGAAAATTACAAAGTCAGGGTTAGACCCTACTGGAGGTCCCGCGTCCAGTGCCCGACCAAACTCTCAAAACCGCTCTGAAATGTGTCGAAGTCATGGAAATTGGGGGTTATGGTCAGCCATCTCTCCTTCGCTCTTTCTTCTCCAAAGTCAAAAGTGTGCAAATGTGGCACTCAAAGGGCCCACTTTGCCTAATATAGTGGTCCATGTCATTCTTCCACCCCCTCTTTTTTCCTCCAAGGTGCAGATCTCAGCCTTTTTCCTCTGTTTTTCTTCCCGTCATCCTGTTTTCCCATCCCCTATCCGATTTTCACTCCCGTCGCATCCTTTTCGAGAACTCACCTGGAAAAATTAATTTTTCTGCCGCCCTCTCGAGGGGGCATCCCTTATCCATCTCATACCTTCCTAGCAGCTAGGGCATATTTTTCTTCGACCTGACGCCACTTCCCTCCTAGGTACTGACGCCACGTCAAAGAGGGGCAAATGAAGACACCTAAAAATGTCTTCTACCATGAAACCAACTCCTGACATATCTAAACATACCAAATTCCCTTCTAATCAATTAATTAAATTTTTATTTAATTAATTACCCCTTTCATTTTCTAAATTCACACCATTTTATCCCCAAAATTGAATTAATTTCATTAATTCAATAGTCTAAACCTTAGCCAATTGATTTAATAAATATGCAATATTTATTAAATCAATTTCCCCTTTTTCACTAAATCCAATTAATTAGTTAAAACCTTGTTAACTAATTAATCTAGCCTACTAATTAACCTATCTCTACCCTAGACAATTAAATAACTATTATTTAATTGCCTACCCTAGCCTACCTCATCCTAGCCCTAGGATTAATTAAATGAAACCTATGTTTAATTAATCCTAACCCCTTCATTTGGGTGGTCAAACCTAGGTTAACACCCTTCCCCACATCCTCCAAATAAAAAATTGAATTAAATCCACATAAGTCAATTTTTTATTTAAAAACATCCCACATCACATTTATTTCTCCGTACAACCCCTTACCTCACCCATACTCATTTATTTCCTCTCTTCCCCAAATGAATTCTTAATTCATTTACATTCCCCCATATGAATCTTTAATTCAAAAATAATCCTTCACTCCCATGCTCATTTAATAACATCTTTTCCCAAAATGAATAAAAGATTCACTTTTATTCCTAGCCCTCCATTCATTCAAGATTTAATCTAGGCCCTCCACATCACTTTTATCCTCCACCATTGATCTTCCAAATCAATCTCCACCATTGGATCAAAATCCCTTCCAAAAATCTATAAATAGAACCTCTCTCCATCCATTCTCATAGCCAAGTTTTATGCAAAGTTACCATGTCAAAATCACTCTTGAGCTAGAATAGTGAGTTGCAAATTAGAGTAGCATTTCACATTCAAATCTATTGTCTAGGGATAATCATGTCTTAGGAGCTTGTTTTGGGTGCAAAGGCTTCTTCCTCCCTTGATGAGATTGGGTTTTGCATGTGAGGTATAACTTTGTGTTTTATGCATATTTAGTTATTGTTTTTATCTCATTTGCTTATCTAATCTACACTACCCTTATTTGTGATTTTTTGTATGACATTTTCAATAGTACATGCATCTAGCTCAAACAATATCCTAATGATATTCAGTTGTCTACGGGATGTCAGCATATTTTTTCGTTCTGCTTAATATTCATCATGATTTGCAGTTTATGGAGGTGATTTCTTATGAAATTAAAATGAGAAAAAAGGGTTAGAGAGTGAGATTCCTAAAATTACTTGACTGAGATCGCCGATCCACATACATGTTCCCATACAACAATGGAGAGAAGAAAACTAGAATCATACTTCACTAGGACATTCCACAAATCCACATGATCCAATGCAAATCTTCAGGGGAAAAGTTGACAACAACATGCAATGAAATGAAAGCACTTTTATAGAACACAGCATTCACCAGTACATATCCAGAAATCAACTTGAAGATTACTTAAGTTTTATAATCAGGATGTAATCTGAAGCTTCATCTCCATACAGTATGTTCATAAAATAGGTACATTTACAATGATCTGAGGAGAGAACCTTGAATGTTTCAACAGTTCAGTCCTCAGTAGTCTTAGTAATCCGATCTCTTGCCTAAAATTACTACAGGTCCGATATTGTATGAATGACCTCTCTCTTCCAAAATAAAAATGGGCTCAATATATATGGCTCTGATTTGCCCCAAAATGGTGCCCAAAACCCTAGTAGATCAACGGCCCACCCCTCAAGGGATGCATCAAGTGGTGGAGAATAAATCCCGCCAAAACTTCAGAGGAGCACCCATGCTGGGTGCAAGGATCCTGCTTTGGAAACCCCAACAGCTCAAAAAAATAACTGTTGCTTCATTTGTTTAATGTTTCCCCATCTGCATTTTGTCCTCTCATTGAAAGCCCTAAATCCTTCTACTTCATTTGTGATCTTTTGTGATCCGATTGCCATCCCCTATGATGTCATCACCATTTAAAGCCCCACCTTTGTGTTCACTTGCATGCCGCCACTGTGTCAGCAACCTTTCAATTTCCAGCTACTTCAAATGGCTCTAACAACCTTGCAATAAATAGTCAAGGGATAAGCATCAACATTTAACAAATCAATAGGAAATTTAAACACTTATATTAAACATTTAAATCTGGTTCAGAAAGTGCAAACGCAGATATCAGGCTCTGAAACTATGAAAATCGCGCATCTGAAATGCAAATACAACGTTTAAAAATGGTCGGGTCAACCATCGTTGACCAAAAACATGCATCAGGCCTAAAATTGGCTTCAAAATCTTATCGCACTGCTTTCCCATCTTTTTTGCTTGCTCAAATCCTTGTATATGGTGAATGCATGTTTTTCTTTGTACATCGGGCTTGTATATAGCACTTGTATATCGGAATCATGCATTTAAAATTATACAAGCCAATATACAACTGGCGGGGTCCACCTTACCCTTTATACTTGCATCAATCACTTGCATATATTGCATGCATATTGGCTGTGTATCTCTTTAAATGCAAGGCCAAATACATGCAAATGCCCTTGTATGTACATCCAGACCTCAACCCCCTCCTTAGCCGTAGTCTAATTACCTGCCAAATCCACGGTGTACAAAACAGAATGCATCTTCTTTGATATACAATCGGACGTGATGCATGTCTTATACTGGATTTCAATTTCCTTGAGTCCTGGCTTGTATGTATAAACTGCAATGTATGTTTTGAAACATACATACAAGGCGGGGAGTTAAACAAGTATTTAACTTCATTTCATAAAATTTGGGTTCCGGCACTTGCATGTGGTGCAATGTATATCAGCAAGGTATATAAGATACATACAAGCCGAAAACATACAATGATTTTACCGCATCTCATAAACACTTCGGGTCCACGGCTTGTATATCCACCTTGTATGCATCACAATGTATGTATACCGCAACATACATACATTGCACAACATACAAGGACTTAACGGCCCTTAATAATATTTCAGTTCCGGGCAATGTATAAAGCGTTGTATATCGCGAATGTATGTAAGATACATACATTGCAAAAACATACAACAACCTAACCGTAATTTATAACTTCTTGGGTCCACCCAATGTATATTGTCATTGTATCTCACCAATATACAAACCCGCACATATACAAAGATTTAACCTTGTTTAATAACTTTTCGGGTCTGCGACTTGTATATTCGTGAGCCTTGCATCTTTTGACTTTTATGTTTCGCCCATATGTTCAAACATACAAACACTGAATATACAACCAGCGGATTTAAACAAACATTCATTTCACCTCATAACTGCATCGGGTCTAGCCTGTATGCATAAAATAGAACATTAGCAAACATACAAGTAAAGAAGCATACAAACAACTTTGTATGAAAACCCGATAACCCATTTCTGTGATTTTGTATATGAGCGATATACAAAAGACCTTGTATATGCATGACCTAATATACAATCAAATTTGTATGTGCAAGATACAATGACCAAACATACAAAGATCATTGTATATGCGACCCGATGTATATACAAACGACTTTGTACATACAAACAAACCCATTTCTGTGCATTTTACCAAAACAATAATAACTTGCAAAACATAAGGAATTTTATGATGGTTCAAAAAGCAATCCCTATTCATTTTCAACAAGGAATTCACCTATACTCAGCTCTGGTATTTAATGCACTTTTTTCCTTATTTTCAACAAGGTTTGTACTATTTCACTCCCCTTTTCCCTTTACCACCAAGCAAAACAACACACACGAGCAAAAAGCAACAAGCAACAGTAGGGGTCCTCATTTTGCTAAGGAGCAGAAAGGGGCGTGTTGTGAACATCACAACTTGCAACCAAACAAAACAATTAAATTCAAACTATTTAAGAAAACTCAATAGAATAAATTCATAGTTTCCAACTATCTTTCTGCAAATCATCATTTAACTTGAGACTCAATGTATTCAATAAGGTGCATAAATCTTCCTTTCAGTTTAAGTGGGTGCACATGATTAATAATCCTCATCTTGAAGATCAGCTGAACAAACCAATGACTAACATTAGCCTACGTAGTTGATGTCATTCCCTCATAGCCAATCGGATAGAGCCTTATTGCCAGCAGGCGTCCATAGCCCCAACAAGGTTATCGTTACAATTCTCCTAAGTAGAGCCCCACTGCCAGCGAGTGTCTATAGCCCCGGTAGAGTTACTTAGATGGCTTAATCTAGACTTTTAGTATAATCCATTTTATTTTATTTTTTCTTTTATTTGATAGAACTTCATAAGATATTGCATTTGTAACTTTATGATGCAAGGAGTGGTCACTTGCTAAAATTAAGCTAAGAATTGTAATGGTAGCAAGGGTGACATCTAATTTTTCACCTAATATCTACACTGGTAAGTTCAACAAACCTAAGGATTTTAGGTGTGTCATTGTGAGAAACCTCCTTGACTACTCAACCCACAGTTATTGAATACAAAATTTCACAAGGTTAAACAACTTTCTACATTCATGATAGTCACAACAAATTATGCATAAATTTCAAATAATTAAGTTGAATGTTCTAAATTTTCTATTGTTTTCAGTGGTTATTAGTCTGCTCCTTCTTATTCTAAATCAAAATAAAGATCCCTGCTAAGGAAACAACAAAAGCAAACAAAACAAGCAGACTACACAAACAACTATACAATAGTATACACTATGATACACATGGCTATCATGGGACCACTTCAAGCTTGGAAGTAATGTTTGAGAAATTGTCCATTAACTGGTAATGGAACATCCTCACCAGTTAAGGTCTGACTCCTGTAGGTGTTGTCTCCTAGAATTTCAGAAATCTGAAAGGGACCTATCCATAGTTTATCAAACTTACCATGATTTCCTCTTCTCTCATGTGCTTTATCCCACATTAGGACCAAATCTGAGATCCTAAAAGCCTTAATTCTAGCTCTCTTATCAAACCAGCGTTTGACAATAGCCTAATGTTTGGCAAATTGTTCAATTGCTTTACTTCTTTTTTCTTCTAGGTTCATCAATTGAAGCAACCTGACCTCTTGTTTATTATCAATGCCTAGGTATTCTTGTGCAAACTGCAATGTAGTAATCCTTAGGTTAACAGGGAGGATAGGATCCACCCCATATACCAGATGAAAAGGAGAATTTCCTAATGCAGCCTTATTCCTAGTTCTATCTACCCATAGGGCATATCTCAGTAAGGTATTCCACTCCCTTGGGTTCTTTTCTATTAATTTCTTTATGATGTTCAATAGGTTCTTTTTTGTGGATTTTGCTAATCCATTCCCTTGGGGATAGTAGTTTGAGGAGAATTTTAGGATAATCCCATAGTCAAAAGTTGAACTTAACAATTTAATTGAAGCAAAGGCAGGCCCATTATCACATACCAAAGCGTAGGGAACTCCATACCTGGTCACTATATTGCTTTCCAAAAATTTGATGACATCCTTAGCATTGCATGTCTTACTGCTAACAGCTTCAGTCCACCTGGTACAGTAATCAGTAACAGTTAAAACATACCTATGGCTTGAAGATGATGGAGGATTGATAGGTCCTATGAAGCCCATCCCCCATTAAGCAAATGGGCGCATCTCCATCACTGGCTGCAAGGGTTGAGCAGCATATCTTTCTCTATTTGTGGCAACCTAACACATATGATAGCATTTGATGTGCCCAGCAGTATCCTTAAAAATAGTGGGCCAATAATACCCTACCCTGAGGATAGCATGAGTGGTAGCTAAAGGTGATCCATGTGTGGTCCCGAACTTATCATGGAACTCTGCTAACACCTTGTCTGCTTCTGATCTTTCCAAGCACCTAAGGTATATCCCTTCATAGTTTTTCTTGAAAAGGACTCCTCCTTTGATCATGTATCTTTGTGACCTTACCTTTAAGGCTCTCCTCTATGAGGCCTGCAGTCTTGAAGGACATCTTCCAGAAATCAAGATGTGTCTGGTGTCTGAGTACCATTCTCCATCCTTCTTTGCATTCACAACATAATGTTGGCTCGTGATATTAGGATCAATCTCTGATATCATCTGGCTCAGTGCTTTCCCTCTTACTAACTTCATGGGTGTAATGTCCATATCATATTCTTGGAGGACAATGATCCATTTAGCCCTTTTCTCACCTGGTTCACTTTGCATTAATAACATCTTTACTGCTGCATTAGGTACTACAGCAATCACTTTACTTCTTAGAATGTAATGCCTGAATTTCTTAACTGCTCGAACTAGAGCAAGCGTCTATCTTTCTACATCCATGTATATGAGTTCTACATCTCTGAAAGGGGAGCTCATGAAGGCTATGGGCTTTTCTTCCTTTTCTTCATTTCTCTGTGTCAACACTGCTGCAGAAGTATGCTCTGAAGCAAATGAGTAAATGTAAAAGTCCTTGGTATAATCTGGACTGATAAGAACTGGAGCATTTGATATAGCTTTCTTAATATCTTCAAAAGTGGCTCTAGCTTCAGGCGTCCACTCAACTTTAGCATCCTTCTTGAGCATGGCGTTCAAGGGTCTGACAATCTCTGCAAAGCCAGTGATAAATTTCCTAACAAAATTAATCTTACCAAGGTAAGATTTGAGCTCCCTTTTGCTTCTAGGAAGCTGTATTTTCAAGATCAATTCCACCCTATCAGGGTCAATGATGACTCCATTTTCTATTATTAGGTGGCCTAATAATTTTCCTGTTGTTACCCTGAATATGCATTTCTTGGGGTTCAGGGATATCTCGTATTGCTCGCACTTCTTCAGCACCTTTCTCAGGTCCTCTACATGGTTTGCTCTATCTTTAGAGAAAACTGTTAAGTCATCCATGTATATGACTATGCATTTACCAATCAAGCCTTTGAAGGCTATGTCCATTGCTCGCTGAAATGTGACTCCAGCATTTATTAACCCAAACGACATGCGCCTGTAGGCGAAGATCCCCCACTTTGTGGTGAATGCGGTCTTCAATCTATCAATTTTGTCCACCATTACCTGGTTATAACTAGAGAAATTGTCTAAGAATGACATCATCTTGGCACCATTTACAATTTGCAGGACTTCATCCAGAGAAGGCAAAGGATAATTATCCTTCTTAGAAGCTCAATTTAAGTTTCTGAAGTCCACGCACAACCTGATGTCGCCATTCTTTTTCCTTACTGGGACCAGGTTCACCACCCATGTGGAATGCCTCACAGGAAAAATAATCCTGGCATCGAGTAGTCTTTTAACTTCTTCAAAAATGATTGGCTCCAGTAAAGCGTTGATGGGTCTTTGCTTCTACCAAAAAGTCTTAGCATCTGGCTTCAAAGGTATCATATGAGTGATAACTGATGTGTCATAAGTTTTCAGTTCATCATACGTCCAGGCAATGACATGGATATAATCCTTAAGAGCTTGGGTTATTCCTTCCAATTCTTCCTCTATACAGACTTTCCCAATTAGAACGTCCCTTTTCTCATCATCCTTTCCAATGTTGACCTAAGAGTACTGTCCTCCATCCGCTTTTGGGAGATCCTTCTGTTTTAGCATGTTGTCAAGATCAAATGCTCTTTCTAGCTCTATCATTCCCTTAGGAATCTTGTTACTAGGCAGCTCCAAGATTTCTTCCTCTGCCCAGATGTGATCTTCTACATCCCTTTCATCTATGATCTGTGCCTCAAAAATATCCCTATTGGATATAAAATCCAGGATATGTTGATCATCGTCAAATACTTGGAGATTGGTTACATTATCAGGCACAGAAGGGATTGATACCAATTCGACTAAGAATCTTCTTAAGCTGGATATGGACAGAGGCTCCAGAGTACTCGCAGCCTGGGCTAAGGCATCTGCCCTATGATTTTGCTCTTTGGGTACGTGTGTGATGTTGAATGTATCAAAATCTTCAATTAAGTCCCATACCCTATGTCTGTAGTTGGACAGCCTTTTGTAATTGCAAGAGTATATACCTCTTACTTGTCTCACAACTAATTCTGAGTCTCCATAGACATGCAGAATTCTCACCTTCTTTCTAAGTGCAAACAGTATCCCATGAATTAGAGCTTCATACTCCATCACATTGTTCATACAGGGGAACTGCAATCTCTATGCTGCCAAGTAGGATTTCCTAGATGGATCAATAAGGTCTATCCCTACTCCAACTCCCTGTTTGGACTTGGATCAGTCAAATCTAAGGATCCAAGGTTTATCTTCAACTAAAGGCTTGTCTGGGCCTTCTTTCTTCCTTTTCACTCTGGTAGTTGTACCATTTGATATCCACTTTAATTTTGGTGTCTCAACTTTCTCAAACTTCACCTTATCTGCCCTATGTGAAGTTGATATTTCTTCTTTTCTCTTATCATCAGAAGGATGATCTTCTGGATTAGGCAGCGTCTACCTTCTCAGAATATGTAGACATAATGAACAAGCAATTTCTGAATGGGGCACTTCATGTAACCTGCACCATCCCTCAATCAAAACATCCTGTGGGGATCTTTGCTGTTGTGTCATCTTTTGAATTTCTCTCGATAGAAACTCTTCGAACTTGGACAGATTACTGCCCCTATCCTCATCAGATAATTCATAATTTGATTCTATTAAACAATCACTCCCTGGGGTGATTTTCTTCTTGCCTTTAGTATTGCCCTTGTTGCACACCAGTATCCCTTCTATCATCTAAATAGAACCTTCATCTTGGTATGTGCATTCTCCTACTCCCACAGAAGACAAACAAAAATCAGTTTTGCTATCTTTATCTATAGAACTCACCATGGATGATGAAGACGCTTCACTGTATGCCTGTTCCAATTCCAACATGTCTACACAGGCACCACAAGTCCTTTCAGAATGTGCCTCATCATGCAACCTGCACCACCCATCAATTAGAATATCATGAACAAGCATCCCTAATAACTGACATCATTGTACCTCTTTAAACAAATGCATCTCAAAATCCTTGAAATGATCTACCTCTACTTCATTCCCAGGGTTACAATCAGATTCTAAAGTTATTTTACCCTCTTGAGGATCATCATCATTATTATGAAAGTCAAACATCAGGATCTCCTCTATGTTGGCGGTCGGGGGTCTGATGGAGTAAACTCTAGGTTCTACATCCACATACATGATTTCATTGGTTTTGTTATATTCAATGATCATGTGTTTCATGCGGGGTTCAGCATCTACCCTTATTTGATTTGGTATCCCTCTCCAGGGCAACCACATATGACTGAAATCAGTTGACATGTATCCGTTAAGGGTTTTTGACCAGTCTCTGCTGAGTAACATCCCATATGTATCAGGTATATCAACTACCTGAATATCAATATAGTACTAATTTCTGGGATCTGATGCTAACTGCATGTGAATGTGAGTTAGTTCTCCTACCACACTCACCTTTGTTTTATCTAATTGGGTTACTTTCTTTAATGATTTAGCAGGATGTAACCCTAAAGCATTGCATATGGATAAGGGCATTACATTGATAGATGCTCCCGAGTCTACTAGGCAATTGTGCAAATTTTTACCAACCATCCTTATGGTAAGGAGGAAAGGGAGTGACTCACTCTTGACTTTGTATAGGGTCATGTGGGAAGTTTATGTAGCTTGAACAGTGGCTAGCATTTTAGATTTAACATTAACATCCCTGGCAGCATGATCTTTATTTCGAAATTGACCCAAAGCATGACTATCCTCTTTTTGAGCAGGATCATCTAATGTTTTCATGAATGCTTCCTGATAGCGGGGGTTTTAAGCAGCTCTAACAGTGACAGGCTGATTTTAACCTTTTTCATTTCATCTGCCAGATATGTAACCAATTTGTTAGATTCGAGAGGTAGATTACCAGCTGTGGGTGTTGTATTCTGTGGTGCCAAATACTAAGTATTGACTTTGGGAAATCTAGGGTTATTATTGGCCTTGGGATCAGGTGGGGTGTTGAAATTGTTTGGAGGCAAGGATGTGGTCAAAGGATCAGTAGATTTATTTGAGCTATTCCTCAAGTTGTAATTGTGCCTACCCTGAGGTTGCTGTTGATAAGAATTGACTTCCTCATGCTCAGTTGATGGCTCATTCTCATCCTCAAATGGAAAAACATAGTTGGATTCAAAAGCCATGGCTAATTCCTCACTTGTTGAGGTGTAATCCTGATGAGATGAAATTGTCTACTGATAAGGATGATGCATGAAGCTTTCTAGTACTAAGGCAGAATCATATTCACAGGGGACAATTTCATTTCCCTCTACATAAGGTGTATTTCCTGAAGTATTGGACACTTCAATTTGGAATATACTAGCAGCAATCCTGAACTGATGACAATCTAGCTCTGCATGAGCATTGGTGTTATGTATTCTGCACCAGTTTGTAAGTGCAGCCTCTGCAAGGTTTACTCTAGTGGTTTATCTAGGTTCACTAGGGGCTGACTGTCTAGGGGTAATAAAAAGAACCATTGTTTGGCCTAGTGTTCCACACTTTAGGTTGTCTAGGAGGATTATTGTTGCCATTGTTATTATAGTTATGGTTGTATCCCCTATCAGGATAGTTAGGTCTGTCATTGGCATAACCTCTGTTCTGGTTTGGTTAAGAGTAGAAGTTTTGACTCCTCAGATGAGTGACCTCAGTGGTAAGTTTTCTTAACTGTGCTGATATCTCCTTTATTTCTTCTTTCTCTTCCTGTCCCTTGGCCACTACATTCTCTGCCTGAGGCTTGAAAAGGGAAGATCCATTGTTATTATTGGATTGTTCCATAACTTGAGGCACTTGTGTTTGTCTAGGATATTGTAACATTTGGCCATTTCCATTTGGTGGTGGCATGATACTGAGTGGAGGTATCTGCAAAGGGGCTGGCATGACAGCTGAAGGTATCATGGCTCCATTGGTCTATTACTGAACAGGATATGTAGGATAACCAGGAAATGTAGGGAAGGCAATATTTGGTGTAGGAGCAGGAGCCAATTGCTGACTGACTTTGATGGCTTCTCCAAAAGCTCCTGCTAAATTTGTTACCTTAGGATGTGCTCTCCTGATAAACATGGAAGTCAAGGGATCTAAAGCTAAATAATAACTGCTCCTAGCAGCTTCATCTACTATAGCATAAGGTGCTACTACTCTTGAGAGCATTTTCTAGAATCTTGCATTGAAGTTAGCAATGGGTTCTCCTTTAAATCTCTTGATTGTGGCAAGCAAATGATAAGTCATTGAAGAATCTATAGGTGTCTTGAACCTATCCTTGAAAGCTTTTTCTAAGGCATCCCATGAATCTATTAAACCTTGACTAAGACTGATATACCAGTTATATGCCTCTTCCCCTAAGGAAAATGGAAATAACCTGCATACTACATCTTCATGTGCAAATCTAGCCCCAGTACAAGCTTCTTTGAAAATTCTGATGTGATCATCAGCATCCTGGTATGGGTGATACTTAGGACAAACTTTATCAGGGCTCTTAGGTAGAGCATGATATGCATTAAAAGTCAGAGGTGACTCTGCAGCAAAGAATGACATTGGAACTGGTTGAGGTTGGACCTGAGGTATGACAGGTTGAGGCTGGACCTGAGGTGTGACAGGTGATCCAATAGGTGTTTGTAACCCAAGAGGAGTTATAGGAGCACGTTCTAGTGAAGCTCCTGATGCACTAGGATTAGGGGAGTGATGAATGTCTACCGTTCTGGGTCTAAATCTCGTGATGGGTGATTCTTCAAAGAGTCCCCTAGATCTAGATCTGGTATTTGGCTTGGGAGCCAGGATTTCTTAAATTCAAGGAAGATTGGCTAGTTTACTATAAAGATCAGTTGAAACTCCCTAGCCAAGGCTATGTTTATGCTTAATTTGAGAACTTCACAAATGATTAGCATGCACAAACTTAAAACAACAAATCTCTACATATAACTTGAAATACATGGATGCTTGAGTGTTACCTTTCTGTCTGCATTATCAAATTAGACAAAAACTTATTGGTAATGAGTTCTGGCCCTCCTTCTAGCATTAGTTTCCTGTTGATAGTGATGTTAGTCACAACCAAGCACACAAAACAAAAGTCACACAACAACCCTTGTTTATCCTAAAAGATACAATGAATTCATAGAATTCATGATCCCAGGTCCCCGTTGATTAGTTCATAATCCGCTGATGTTACTTAGTGGTTGATGTGTATTGTTGTTTTCCATTTTGGGGTCTTACGTAGATCAGTAGATTCTGTTCCTGCAACTATGCTATACAGGGAGGTTACTCTACACAGCATATATCTCCAAATGATGTGTCTAAGTTGATATTTGCATGAGTTCTACCCTTATTTGTGATTTTTTGCATGATATTTTCAATAGTACATGCATCTAGCTCAAACAATATGCTAATGATATTCAGTTATCTACGGGATGTCAGCATATTTTTCTGTTCTGCTTAATATTCATCATGATTTGTAGTTTATGGAGGTGATTTCTTATGAAATTAAAATGAGAAAAAAGGGTTAGAGAGTGAGATTCCTAAAATTACTTGACTGAGATCACCGATCCACATACATGTTCCCATACAGCAATGGAGAGAAGAAAACTAGAATCATACTTCACCAGGACATTCCACAAATCCGCATGATCCAGTACAAATCTTCAGGGGAAAAGTTGACAACAACATGCAATGAAATGAAAGCACTTCTATAGAACACAGTATTCACTAGTACATATCCAGAAATCAACTTGAAGATTACTTAAGTTTTACAATCAAGATGTAATCTGAAGCTTCATCTCCATACAGTATGTTCATAAAATAGGTACATTTACAATGATCTGAGGAGAGAACCTTGAATGTTTCAACAGTTCAGTCCTCAGTAGTCTCAGTAATCCGATCTCTTGTCTAAAATTACTATAGGTCTGATATTGTATGAATGACCTCCCTCTTCCAAAATAAAAATGGGCTCAATATATATGGCTCTGATTTGCCCCAAAATGGTGCCCAAGACCCTAGTAGATCAACAGCCCACCCCTCAAGGGCAGCATCAAGCGATGGAGAATAAATACCGCTAAAACTTCAGAGGAGCACCCATGCTGGGCACAAGGATCCTGCTTTGGAAACCCCAACAGCTCAAAAAAATAATTGTTGCTTCATTTGTTTAATGTTTCCCCATTTGCATTTTATCCTCTCATTGAAAGTCCCAAATCCTTCTGCTTCATTTGCGATCTTTTGTGATCCGATCACCATCCCCTGTGATGTCATCACCATTTAAAGCCCCGCCTTTGTGTTCACCTGCACGCCGCCACTGTGTCGGCAACCTTGCAATTTCCAGCTACTTCAAATGGCTCCAACAACCCTACAATAAATAGTCAAGGGATAAGCATCAACATTTAATAAATCAATAGGAAATTTAAACACTTATATTAAACATTTAAATCTGGTTCAGAAAGTGTAAACGTAGATATCAGGCTCTGAAACTATGAAAATCGCACATCCGAAATGCAAATACAACATTTGAAAATGGTCGGGTCAACCTTCGTTGACCAAAAACATGCATCGGGCCTAAAATTGGCTTCAAAATCTTATCGCACTACTTTCCCGCCTTTTTCGCTTACTCAAATCCTTGTATATGGCGAATGCATGTTTTTCTTTGTACATCGGGCTTGTATATAGTGCTTGTATATCGGAATCATGTATTTAAAATTATACAAGCCAATATACAACCGGCGGGGTCCACCTTTCCCTTTATACTTGCATATATCGCATGCATATCGGCTTGTATATATCTTTAGATACAAGGCCCAATACATGCAAATGCCCTTGTATGTACATCCGGACCTCAACCCCCTCCTTAGCCGTAGTCTAATTACCTGCCAAATCCATGGTGTACAAAATAGAATGCATCTTCTTTGATATACAATCAGACGTGATGCATGCCTTATACTGGATTTCAATTTCCTTGAGTCCCGGCTTGTATGTATAAACTGCAATGTATGTTTCAAAACATACATACAAGGTGGGAAGTTAAACAAGTATTTAACTTCATTTCATAAAATTTGGGTTCTGGCACTTGCATGTGGTGCAATGTATATCAGTAATGTATATAAGATACATACAAGCCAGAAACATACAACGATTTTACAGCATCTCATAAACACTTCGGGTCCATGGCTTGCATGTCTGCCTTGTATGCATCGCAATGTATGTATACCGCAACATACATACATTACGAAACATACAAGGACTTATCGACCCTTAATAATATTTTAGTTCTAGGCAATGTACAAAGCGTTGTATATCGTGAATGTATGTAAGATACATACATTGCGAAAACATACAACAACCTAACCGTAATTTATAACTTCTCGGGTCCGCCCAATGTATATTGTCATTGTATCTCACCAATATACAAACCCGCACATCTACAAAGATTTAACCTTGTTTAATAACTTTTCAGGTCTGTGGCTTGTATATTCACAAGCCTTGCATCTTTTGACTTGTATGTTTCGCCCGTATGTTCAAACATACAAACACCGAATATTCAACCGGCAGATTTAAACAAACATTCATTTCACCTCATAACTGCGTCGAGTCCAGCCTGTATGCATAAAATAGAACATTAGCAAACATACAAGTAAAGAAGCATACAAACAACTTTGTATGAAAACCCGATAACCCATTTCTGCGATTTTGTATATGAGCGATATACAAAAGACTTTGTATATGCATGACCTGATATACAATCAAATTTGTATGTGCAAGATACAATGACCAAACATACAAAGATCATTGTATATGCGACCCGATGTATATACAAATGACTTTGTACATACAAACAAACCCATTTCTGTGCATTTTACCAAAACAGTAATAACTTGCAAAACACAAGAAATTTTAAGATGGTTCAAAAAGCAACCCCTATTCATTTTCAACAAGGAATTCACCTGTACTCAACCCTAGTATTTAATGCAATTTTTTCCTAATTTTCAACAAGGTTTGTACTATTTCACTCCCCTTTTCCCTTTACCACCAAGCAAAACAACACACACGAGCAAAAAGCAACAAGCAACAGCAGGGGTCCTCATTTTGCTAAGGAGCAAAAAGGGGCGTGTTGTGAACATCACAACAACTAAGTACAGGTATTGGCTTTAACTGCAGGATCATTCAAATTGGTTGTGATAGCCAGAGTGCTATCTATTTGGCCAAAAATCCCATGTATCATGCTCAGACTAAGCATGTTGATGTTCAGTATCACTTTGTTCGAGAGTTGGTTGCAAATAGAGAAATTGAGCTGAAGAAGATAGACACTCAGGAGAATGTTGCAGATTCATTGACTAAGCCTGTGAGCACAGAGAAGTTCGTATGGTGCAGAGAGGCCATGGGCCTTGTTTCTAGTGCCTGATTATTTTTCATTTGATTTCCTATGGGTTGATTTACAATGTATAATGTCAAGTGGGAGAATGTTGGGATAAGGTGCCATTAACATTGTAAATCCCATTATTGTATTATTCCATTTATTATTTGTAATTACCCATAAGGGATGTACAAGTTTCATCGGCACAAGTAAAAATTATTTACTGTCCATAGTAATTACAGAGTTACTGCATAGTAAGTCCCAAAGTTACTAGTAGTAGTTACGGGATGTCATTTACTATGGTAAATGGTAATTGGTCAAAGTGGGTCCACATGTGGAGGAATAATCTATTTTTAGTGTTATGACGCATGTCATAGATGTTGTAAGAAGGTGTTAGAGATTCTATGACAACTGTAAGTTGTCATAAGAATCTATGACACTTATAATAGCATATGACACGTCATAAGATGTTGTAAGTGGCTATTTTTGGCCCCAAGCCATTCAAGCTTGCATGGGCACATTTTTTCAAGTGTAGGATGCATGTATGACAGCATTTATGACCCTGTAAGAGCCTATTCTTGGCCATGGACGCCCAAGGTTGTATTGTTGACTCTTGACAAGTGTTATGGGCTTGTAAGAAGTCATTTAATGTCCTGAGGTTGTGTAAATTCTATTAAAACCATAGCATAGTAGATGAGATGCATAATAACAGTTTTCAAGTACCCAGGTTTTACTAGAGTGAAGGTTGGAGGACAGAGGAAGTGAATGTACTTGTAATCTCCTTTTGTGAAGATAATACAACTTGACCTCTTTTCTTGGTGGAGTTTTTACCTGTAAGGGTTTTCTCCATGTTAAACACTTGTGTTATGTGCTTCATTCTGCTTCTGGTATATTTCTGTATTGTGGGTTTATGTTTTGTTACAATCTCCATTGTTAATAACACATAGTTAAAGATTTCTAAAATTTATCTCGAATTAGATTTCCATTGAAGTAGTGTTGCTTTCATTTCTAACAATATACTAGTAACATTTATAGTGTACATTGTTAAAGGGGTTGTAGCCAATTGGTAAGACCAGTTGGTTCTCATATTGGAGACCAAGGTTCAATTCTTTCTAAGAAAATCTTAGGATTGGTAGAGTGTGCTAGAATGATACTTTTCTATAGTGTTAGTGTGGATGGAGAAGATGAAAGTGGATGCAAGAAGGTGAGGCATTCAAGCCATATGAGCACCACAAGAGGTGTAAGAGTTTCAAAATGTAACTGTAGTTCAATATCCCCCACTTGGTAAAGCATTAGATAAAGTGGTATTCTCTCAAATAAATTGTATGAGATAGAAGTCCCATGACCAAACCCTCACAATTCAAAAACAAGAGCCCTAAACGATTCCTACTAGTTAATCTAATATACATAATATTTATTATAATATACATAGTATAATCAATATTAATTATAGTATACATTATTAGTATTATAATTATATAAATATTAAATAATATTTTATATATAATATGAATATATAACACAAGGGTTAATCAAATAATATTTTGTAAAAACATACTAATATATAATTTTAATATTGGTATATTTATAACATATTTAATTAATATTTCTATTATTTATATTAATTAGTATTAATTTATAATACCAATATCTATATAATATAATAGTAATATTTATATATTATTTAGTATTAGTATTGATAATACTGATAATTATATATATGTATATTGGTTTGGTAATCTCTAAAAATTTTAGTCTAGAGGTCACAACTAGGGATCTCTTCCTAAGGTATTATCACCTTCCTACTTAAACAAAAATAGTCCAAACTTGCCAGCTCGATGGCCCATCCAAGACATAAGGCATGCAAGCTAAATGACCCAATGGAGGTTTTAAACTTGGTGGTGTAACAATAAGACCAAGTTTTTAACCAACATACCACACCCTTATATATATACCTTTATAGTTATATATATTTTAAATATGTTAAAATATTTTTATTTAGTGATACTATAACATACATTACTATAAAGTTACTATAATATTATATTAGTAATATATATTTACTATTAAGTAATCTTACCTTAGTAGTAGTATATGAGTATGTTATACTAATTATTAAATTTTTATAATTCAACAATTTTATTATTATGGACTTTTAAAGAGTTTTATTATCATTTTAATTATTGAGGTTTATTGGGTTTATAAAATACAATTTTGTTTAATTAATTTTTTGTAGTTAAATTTTGTAGGCTTGTTTTCCTTTTCTCTCCACTCTATTTTTGGACCCTCTCCTCTTTTTTAAAGGAGTTTGGCCTACAATCTATCTTAAGTTATTCCTCATATTGATGAAGGATCACAGAATGCGATCTAAAATGTTGATGACAAAATACACCACATAGTTAAATCCAAAAGTAATTTATGCTTATATCCATACTATTACTAAAAATACTGAAGTGTAATAACAATGAATGATCACCATTTAACTTGTTTGGCAAATAGTGATATAGTTAGCTCTACACAAGTCTCAAGTCCAACAACACATGAACCAAACCTCTGACATAAAAACTTAGATCAAAGAGAGATATCCTGCAAACCAAACCATATCCTTCTAACAACACCAACAAGTGCTTGAATTGTGACAAGTATATCTCCACATCTAAATCCTCATAGAGAAATCCTTCACAACATCTAATTGTTTAAACCCTTGAGGTCATACATAGTAACATCAAATCAAAGAATCTAATATGTAATCTTCTCAACTAAAGGAAGATTAAACTAACACCCATCCCACAACTAAAAAATAAGCCCAAAGACACTAACTATTCTCTATGCTCCTCAATCTTTTCCTTACAAGCGACTCCACAACTTAAGACCCATATATAAGGAGACAAATGAAAATAAGACCATGCCATATACTTCTCAATAGTCATCAGAACTAACATCCATAGCTCAAAAATCATTCACATAAGAAGACAAGGCACAAAGTAGAATGCATCTAAACAACTAGGTGGACAATACCTTATCATATCAATGTCTACTAAGTGGAACTCCATGAGAGTGGGGGGTATGATATCATTCCTTTTATGAAGCTCTAAGTCACACCAACTCTCTACACAAACAATCTCCTCATTAGGTCCATGCTAAACTCACATCTAGCATTAGGTGTAGGCTCCTTAGTCTTTCTATTGAAACCATGTCAAGAGACTTACTATTCCAACACTTGATCTCCAATATCCAAGAGATATCTAGCCTCACCCAAATCTATCTAGCATAAACAAGTACCCAACCAATCATCTCATGCCAACCAAACTCTAACTACAACACCACAATATCTAGGAGATCCCCAAGTCAAAATGATCACTATATTCTATAGTAGAAGACTACATACAAATCATAGCCACTGCTCCCACTACATGATTCGTAAAAAATCTAGGAATGTTCTTATGCAACCATGATTTATATCTCCATAAAATAAGATCATTTGTCTATAACCAATTGATGTGCTCAAAATAAGCCATATCATGCTAAAACACATAGGTAATCCATAATCCACCATGACACAATAACACTCATCTTGTAAGTACAAAAAGTTGGGTCCATTCTTAAATCCTATTATAGAAATTATTATATTTTATTAAAAAATAATTTCATTTTTAGAAAAAATAAAATCCAATCTAAAAAATGTTTCAACAAATCTTTTCTCTATAAAAATATTATTTCATTGATGTGGTATAAATTGGTCTAATTACATGTCCCCAACAAGAAGAGCTGAGAAACATAATGAGAAAAATAAAAATGTTTAGGTTTCTATCAAAATTGAAGATCAAATTCAATGCATTCCATCTGAGAGCAACATCAATGCTTGAATTCTAGTGCAATGTAGCTATCTGAACTGCCAAGTTATCATCAATAGGAGGACAGACCTGAGACCACCACCATCCCCAAATAACGATCACATATAATAATAGCATGGAGGAGAACCCCCAATGCCAAAAACCTTGATGGGTGAGCATGATGTGCTTCAACTATCACGGCTCATGGGACATATCTATGATGGGAGCTCTTGTAGTGATCCAAGATTTCCACCAGTTAAGAGATTGCATCTTGGGTCGACTCCAAATTAGCACTGCATAAACTTGTAGTGGGGATGTCACTTTACAAGCATTCTAAGGCACTCAAGATGCAAAACTAGATAAGAATAGGAGCTCCTGCTATGGTGAGTGGTCCTAATATTGATGAGGAAGCTAACTTGACTGTAATATCGAACGCACTGTACATGGCAAAGAAATTAAGCCCAACAAGGCTAAACACTTAACGGAAGAAACAAAGATACCCATAAAATGTCAATTCATTAGGGCGGCTACCCATTCCCACTAGTAATCCCACCACGGAGCACAACACTATGGCGGTGGAGGCCATAGTGTTGTGCACCAAAGCACGTAGACATGGTTAATCAACAAATAGACAAGTAGTTAATGGGTTCTGGTATGGCTTGATTGTATGGTGTATCATATACCCTATTCCTCACATTAACATGCTTCCTAAACTCACATTTATTATACTTTCCTTCCGTGGTACTATTGCAATGAGTTTTAGACTATTATAATGAGTTTTTTCATATGAAAACAGAGTATTATTTTTCATGTTGAACAAATTTTAACAAAAAAAATTGAGTACAAGCTATAGAGCCGTGGCATATAGACTATATGCCATAATTACATTAAATTTACACATTAAAAACCATTCTACTTAACATCTAAGTTTTAACATTCTAGCTAGGCTGATTCATTATAAGTGACAACGGGGGCTTTGTATGCTCATGTAACGTGATTGAACATTTGAGCTGTTAAATTAATTTATTTTTTATATTTTTATTTAAAATTAAAATACGAAAATATGATTACATCAAGACAACAACAAAAATAGTGTGCAAACACACCATTAGATAAATGGTGATTTGATGCAGAGAAAAGACACAAAACACAAATCACTTGACACATTTCTCCCTATTTTTGCTTTGGTCAAATATATGGATGTTTTTTGTTTTTCTAGTATATTTCTAAACACTCTAATCAAGCTAGTTTAGGGCCTCAAAATCTATTTTTTTCCAACTCTCTATATGGCTTCTATTATGTAAAAACTTTTATTATTATGTTAATCTATGGCTGGCTACCACCTTTTTCTTAAAATAAAAATTGGCACTTTGATCTTGAAACCTAATGGCACTCAACAAAGAGGAAACAACATGGAACATGATATTCTTGGACTATTTATTCCTTTTACAACACACTTTTCTGGTTTCCAATCATTCATGGCCAAACAACTAGTTGACACAATGATTCATGCAAGAAACAACTTGTTGCAACTTAATGCATCATAGGTAATAACATCAAACAATGAAGAAACCACCATGCCATATGAATTTTTAGACTATTCAGACCACATACAACATGTATCAATGATCTACCACACATTCATGACCCAACCTTGCATAGATTTCATTAAACCCTCATGGAACTAGGGTTTTAGGACTATTTTCTTGCAAAAGAGAGCACACTGTCATTGATTCCTCACACATGCAAACTTTTAAAGGGTTGAGCCCAAAAGGGCTTTTAGATATCCTTAAAACAGAACTTTCTACCAATTTTCACAACTTTTTGATGGTGGAAAACAAAGATATGCAATTTTCTAGGTTGTTGGAAACCCTAGTCTAGTCTCAGACTTGCTCTTAGTAAAAATGCCATAACTCACACAAAACTCAACAATAATGCATGAAACCAAAATAATTTGTAAGATAAGACACAAAAACAACTTCCCAAGGCATGTTCAGGTATGTACTAGGTCGTACAAATCCATACCATGTGTATTTCTGACTGCAACTTTTTAGAAAAAATAAATTTACAGACATGCCCTCAATGAAATTGACATATCTCACTCAAAACTTAATGAAATTGATTCAAACAAAAAAATTATAAACTTAAAACACATCTTCACCCTTTCCAATTGATTTCACATCTGTACTGTACCATACAAGGCTGTACAATAAGGATTACAAACTATTTCAACAAAAAAAAATGCAAGAAAGAGTGCAAAAATGAAGGGTTTCACATTCAAACTCTTCTCCAACCTTCATGGGCATGTGAACATGCCATTTACAATGAAATATAACCATTTCCAACTTCCCCAACCAACCATTAACTCCCTCTAACAAGTTATCAAAGTTAATGCATTATTTTTTACAATAATGATAACTTTTGCAACTTTTTGTAACTTTTGCATCATGTGACAAGTTTTTACCTAGACATCCTAAAATGGTTCTAAAGGACCCCAAATGGTCTCAAATGACCTTATTTGATCAAAACACATCAAAATGACCTTAAAAACACAATTCAAAGTGAGGCTCCTACATCATGGTTTGAAATCTCTCCTGAAGCACCTAGCGAGCTGAATATCTCTTGACATGATGGTGACTCGCTTGGCATGGATGGCGCACAAGTTTGCATCCTTGAAGAACTCCACCAAATAAGCCTCTGCTGCCTCTTGCAATGCTAACGTGGCAAGGCTCTCAAAGCGCTTAATTGTTGTCATGCCCTGTGCAATCTCTTTTACGAGCCTCTCAAATGGCAACCTTCTTATGAGCAAGTCTGTGCTCTTCTGGTATCTTCGAATCTCCTTGAGAGCAACAGTACCAGGCCTAAAGCGATGAGGCTTCTTCATTCTACCTCTGCGAGAGGTGCTTGCTCTTGCTGCCTCCATTGTTTGATGTGTGCGAGTAGAGGTCCTCACACTTTCCACCTCTGCTGCTGGTTGTGTGGGAGGAGAGGAACTCACTCTAGGTGTGGGAGGAGAGGAACTCGGTATCAATGTGGGAGAAGAGGCACTCGGTATCGATGTGGGAGGAGAGGCATTCTCTATCGATGTGGGAGGAGATTCACTCACTCTCACCGCTCCGGCGGCTATCAATGCAGCAAATTGTGGACCTCCAGTAGACTTCCTTGCTGTTTGCTTTACGCGGACCATTTCATACAAATTTAACAGAAAAAATCTCTTCCAACAAGTGCAAGAAAATAAAAAATGAATGTTATTGCATTAGCTTAGGCACTTACATATATATAAGTGTGTGCACCAACTTTCCTTTCTTGATTGGGTTGTTTTTTGTTTTATTTCCATAAGTTTTACATTATTATAGGATAATCTTTCCCATTTCCTAACACAATTAATTTAGTAAGAATTTTTAAAATCTAGTTTTAGAATTGTTGTTATTTATCATTTTAAAATAAATAATATTTTCCCTTTCTAATCTCTTACAATTTAAATAACAAACAATTTACCATATTCGTTTACATATCAATTTCATTTTATTTTAAAAAAAATTAGTTATGAATCTTTCTCTTAAACATTTGTTATTTAACTCCAAGTTATTTAAGTTATTTATTAGTATATTTATATTTTAAAAAATATATGTAAAGTATGGATTTTTTCCTATGGTGATTTTTTGAGCTTTTTCTCCTTCTAAGAGTTCCCAATTTATTTTTTGGTTTTTATTTTTATCTTATCCAATTTCTTTTTGGGTTTTTATATTTTACTTTTTCTATTTTTATTTTTTTGTTTTTTGTTTTTTCTAATTTATTTTTGGGTTCCCTAGCTTTTTGTGATTTTCTATTGGTTTTTAATTTCTTTTTTTTTTCCATTTTTTATTTTACTTTTTATTTTTTGAGAAAATGAGGGCTCTCACACCTCTTGACCCTAATAATCTATTATATTAAATCATCCTAATAATATTTTATAGATATTTTAGCTAATAGGGTGAAGTAATTAAATCATATGTGTAAATGGTTTATTAGTAAAGTATAAAATTCTACTTAAATCTTTCTTGCAGTCTAAAAATAAATAAAATAAAATAAAAATAAAAATAAAAATAAAAAAATAAAAAAATTCTACTTAAATCTATTTATCTAAAAAATGTCAAGGAGCCATTTTTTTTAGTTAAGAGTTATTTTATTTTACTTTTAATTTTATTTTTGAAAAATCCATCATTGATTATTTTTTAGTTTTGGTTTTTTTTTTTAATATATAGAAAGTAAAAAAATAAAAACAAAAATTTTTGGAAAAAAAAAAAAGAAAAAAAAATTAAAAAATGGATCAAGGAAAAAAAAGCTGCAGAAAATCACAAAAACTATGGAACCAAAAAAAGAAATTGGAAAAAATAAAAAATGAAAACCAAAAAAGAAATTGGAAAAAATAAAAAATAAAAGCCAAAAAAGAAATTGGAAACTGTTGGTAGGAGAAAAAGTTGAGAAAATCACGAAAACTATGGAACCAAAAAAGAAATTGGAAAAATTAAAATGATCAAAGGAAAAGTAGTGAGAAAATCAAAGAGTGAAAAAAGATATCGCTTTAGATATATTTTCTTAAATATAAATATACTAGTTTTATTTTATGTTAAAAATTTATATTTATGCCGAGAGACATTCTACAGGCGAAGAAAATAAATATACTAGTTTATAATCCACTTGTTTTTATTTCAAGAGTTATTTTTTTATTTTATTTTTTAAATATACGTGTTTTGATTTTTATGTATGATTGACTCCTTACCTTATCCACATAATTATTTACAATTTAAATTGAAACTTAAAAATAATAATTTAAATTAATAATATTTTCTAATCATATATAAAATCATAAATCTAAATATATAAAATCATAAATTTATATATAAAAATAATAACTATAAATCTATAAAATTATAAATCTAACTATATATAAAATCATAAAATGTTGTAAACATATAGAAAATAATAAATCTAAATATATAAAATCATATATTTAATATTAAATCATGTATTTATGTATATATCTAATAAATCTAAATTTATAAAATAAAATATTTAAGTATATAAAACTATAATTATACTAGTATATTTATATTTAAAAAATATATATAAAGTACGCAGAGGGATATCTCTTTTCCATAGTTTATTTTTTAATCTCTTTTATTTTTTAATTTTGCAATTTTTTTTGTTTGATATTTTTGGTGATTTAAAAAGAAATTGATAATAAAAAATCATAACAACTATGGAACCATAAAAGAAATTGAAAACAAGAAAATCACAAAAAACAATGGAACCTAAAAAGAATTGGAAAAAATAAAAAATATAAACCAAAAAAGAAATTGGAAATAATAAAAAATAAAAACTAAAATAGAAATTGGGCAAAAGTAAAAAATGAAAACAAAAAAAGAAATTGAAAATAAGAAAATCACAAAAACTATGGAATCAAAAAGGAAATTGGACAAAACAAAAAATAAAAACCAAATTTTAATTTCTTGTTTTGTTTTTAGATTGAAATCTTATTTATTTTAATTTTTAAATTGGATTCTTATAAAATTACATAGAATCTTGAAGTCTTTGAGCTCTTCAACTCCACCCTTGCTGTGAATGTAGGAACGCCACTCGACATATATATATAGGCTTATCATTTGTCTTATTTATAAATTTTAGAAACTTAAAAATGTGTATTTAATATATATGCAAAAATATTTTAAAACCTTCAAATTTTAGAAAAGAAATTTCCCTCCAAAATTATTCTTACTATAAAATATTCCTTCTTAAAAAAATTTCCCTCCAAAATCAATCTAAAAAACTACTATATGATGCAATCATGGATGGAGGGTTTAGAGAATGGACTATCCAACCATCCAGCTAGAATAAATACTACGGAAACAACACAATAACAGTATACAATGGAAGATTTAGATATTCAATATATCAGATAATTACAATGCTTATATGCTAACAACATGCTGACTACAATCATGGGTTCACAAGCCTGCTTTCTAGGTTACAACATTCATGAAGGATATGACATTGAAGTGCCTCCAGAAAAGAACTATCTTTCAACTCTAATCTATCATCAGATATGAATCACTTAGCTAGCTGACTACTTTCCTAGTACATCTCATGAATATTAATATATCCTCTTCAAGCTCTTAGAATCCTCCATGTCAGCCTTAAGAGATCTCAAACTCCAATGAATGATGAAACATGTAGTGTACATGTAGGTCAACCTATAACTCTTGTTAATGATCTGCAAATGAATGAAACTTGATGCGGTTCTGAATGAAGGTCTATATTTGACTCCAAATTGTATTGTGGGATATTCCATTTAGCTCCGCAAGTCATGGAAGTCCTCCACAAACCTTGTATGATCATGTTAACTGATGAATGCTCTGCTCTGTGAATATTGATGATCTTCTGATAGCGATATCTCTCTGCAAATGAATCCAAGTCTCATGAAGTATGAATATGATGTATCTAACATGGCATAGAAGCTAATTCCTACTCCACGAGCTCTAAAATGAAGATGCAGTAGAATGTGGTAAAAAATGTTGAAACTATAAATGACAGAAACTATCATTGAAATGCAAGAAAATAAAATAAAACAAATGTTGGGCGGGATATTGTGCTAAATCAATTGGACAGGATATTGTACTAAATAAAAATTGAAGTTTACCAAACCGTGACTGCCGAAATGGAAAATGGGAATGGAGAGTTGGAATGGAAGGGCACACGTTGCCATGTTGATGGTCAGTACTTAGAATGTGTTGTTAAGCCCAACCCAACAAGAAGAGCTGAGAAAAATCAAAATGTTTAGGTTTCTGTTAAAATTGAAGATCAAATTCAATGAATTCCATCCGAGAGAAACATCAATGCTTGAATTCTTGTGGAGTGTAGCTACCTGAAGGCCAGAGACTCCAACCCCAACTGCCAATTTATCATCAGTAGGAGGATAGACCTGAGACCACCATCCCCAAATAATGATCACATATAATAATAGCATGGAGGAACCAATCGACGAGAACCCCCAATGCCAAAAACCTTGATGGGTGAGCATGATGTGCTTTAACTATCATGGCTCATGGGATATATCTATTATGGGAGCTCTTGTAATGCTTTATGACCACAACTCCAACATTTCCACCAGTTAAGAGATTGCGTCTTGGGTCGACTCCAAATTAGCACTTTATAAATTTTTAGTACTGGGATGTCACTTTACAAGCATTCTAAGGCACTCAAGATGCAAAACTAGATAAGAATAGGAGATCCCGCTATGGTGATTGGTCACAAGGAAAATATTAGTGATGAACCTATCCTAATATTGATGAAAGTGTAAGGGGAGAGCATATGCCTTGATTGATCCCAAACAAAGAGAATAATGTTCTTTTTAACTCCAAAAATGTTCCTAGTTTTATAGAAAAATTAAGAGAGGTCCTTTGACAAGCATGCTACAAAGCCACAAGATTAGTAGTTGATTAATGAGTCTTGGACCAATGATTTCAAGCTGCACAACAAGGGGTTAGATGCTAAAGTGATCAAAGAAAATGATTATTAGCATTGAGAAAACAATAAAAATTTTGGACCCTTTTGTGATGTGGGTTTGGAGACCCAACCTAATGATAGGCGAGTGCAGGGGACGGATGCGACCCCCTGCTAATGGGGGTTCAGGAGCATAGCCCCTAGGAATTTTTTTGATAAGCTGAAAGATAGAAAATGCAAAAAAATACCTGAAATGAAACCATTGATACACAGAATGGAACCACCAATGTGTAATTAGATGCGTTGAAATATGAAAAGAACAAAAAATTATACCTATGATGGAACTACCGAGATACATAATGGAACTATCAATTTAAAAACTACATGATCCTCCCCATCACACCATCCATGCACATCCGGCTATGTCAAGAGCCTTGTCCAAGCATGTCAAAACATCGACCCCCATCCTAATCATGATCATCCCATCTACTCCATCTCCTAATCCCATACCATTACCTATTGATCCCCCATCATCCTCTATTGATCCTTTACCATCTCACATCAACCCCATCCCAAATCTATCATCACATCTTATTGGTCCCTCCACCTTCATCAGTGGTGGTTCTCTCGTAGGAGGGGAACAACCTTTCTCCACCAACCATCCTCCTCCATCTAATAATGGACTCACATCTTGTTTTCAAAACAACACACATCCCATCACACATCGCATGCTCCAAAACATGAACTATCAAGGCAAAGGCTTAGGACTTCATGAACAAGGCATTTTAGATCCCATCCATGTCAAAATATCAACGCATGCATGGACTTGGTTATACATCTCAAGGAAAACAATCCAAACATGTTGGTACCACCCTCATGCCTTGTAAAATCCATTCTTCTAATCCAAAACCCAATGCATCTCGTGGCACCCCCAAATCATATGTCACCATCCTTCCTCCTCCATCTTAGTTCATACATCAATCTAAAAAGCATGTGACCATGTACATCCTCGCATTCCTAAATCCACTCTCCCTCCACTCCTCCCAACTCCTAATATCACTATCCTCAAATACCCTAACCCTCTCATCCATACATTATCCACCCCTAAATCCCTCACAATCCCTAATCAAGATCAAGCCAAGCACACATAATCCAAACATGAAGCTACCATTAACCCCATGGGATTAAAAAATAATCAGTTGGATGCCTCCCTACATAAAGTGAAACATCCATCAAATCCTCAATAATATCATGCCCTAGGGTCAATATGCCAAATCCAAGCAAAATCCAAAATCCAAAAGGATACATAATCCCACACCCCCAAAAGAAAATTTTTTGTAGGTCCTTAAACAAGAAGTGATAAATCCAAGTGGAGCATTCATTTCCCACTTCATCCTGAAATCCCAAAAATCTCTCTCCCCATCAAAAAATACTAAAAATCCTAAGTCCATTTGGGTCCCTAAGTCCCCAAATCGGGAATCCCAAAATCCCCCACCCTGCTCCCACAAATCCATCATGCATCCCAACTCCCCATTGCTTCTCACTCCCCATAATAAATACAAGCTTAATATTGGTCATGGGAGTATATCTTCTCTTCTTTTCCACAACCTTCTTGAGCTAAGAAGGAGATGGTAACACTGCACTATTATTGTTGGCATCTAAAATGGAATTTTCTGGCCAAGTCTTAGTACTATGTACAAGAATATCATTCAAAATAGGAGAAGTTGGAATTTCAAATAAATTGTGAAATTCAGTATCCTCACCAAGCTATTGGAAAATTAAGGAGTCATTACCTGGCATGGGAGACACAGGAGGAGTCATATGATTTGTCTGGATGTTGGTTCACCATATTCTTCACATACACTCTTCAATTTTCTACTTTCTTCAAGATCTTCCTCATCTCCACCCTACTGTGAACCAACCCTAGGTTGGGTTATCTCCACACTAGTTGAATCCCTTCGATTTTTAGAGGCATGGGAAGACCCTTGCTCCTTTTTTGTAGGTTCCTTCTGTACAGAAAAGGACATGGTGCATTCACATAATTTTCCTTGGAGCCACCTTTGAGTCTTATTTTGCTTCATGTTGACTGCCTCCTTACATTCTCTTTTCTCCCTCTGAAGCTGCACCACTTTTCACAGGTTTAAATGTGTTAAAAAAAGTATTTCTTACATTTTACAATGTATAAAGGGCTGTGCCCTCTCTTGCATTTTAACACCCATTCAAGGGATGAGGAATTTTATTTTATGACTTTTATAACAGCAGGCACCCCTCCCAAGATTTAGTGCCTGTATTTTATTTTGGTTATTTTTGTAACAACAAACTACTTGAATAAAGCACAAGCAAGAAGATGTCGAAATTGGATTTGTGAAACTAACACTGAACCCCATCAAAGCTTGAAAAATGACATTTTACAAAACTTTCGATAGAATGTACATCATTACCTTAAAACTAGCCACATAGCAAGGAATAACCCAGTGAAGCTCCCATTTAGACAATTTCATCCCAACTTTTGTAATTTTCTAGAATTAATTAATTCTATGATTTTTCCACTGAAAATATAGAAATTTAATTTCTCTCAACTTACAAAAGATCCGACTATAAAAACTTGTCACAATGAGTGAAATGAATTCCCGTATACCCCTTTTTATATATGAAAAGTGAGAATGATGAAGTTCAAGTGCAGTTTAGATAGATTTAATCAAACCCTCCTTTCACATTAACATTCAAGAACATAAACTGAATTAAGTTAGTATTATGGCAAGAGGAATCAACTACAAGTTTGGTGTCACTTTGAAATGATAAGGAAAGTTGGAATATAGCAACGATTTTGTTAAACCTCAATCTAATTAAGCCTTAAACCCTAATTATATGATTTTGTATATAGATGAATGAAATATGAAAAATGGTCACACACGAAGGCACTAAATACAGATTAGATACATACTAGGATTCAGATTCCAGAAAGTGAAAACTTCAGGGACAAGGGGGCGGGCACCCTAGTCCAACAGGCCAATTTTTCTATAGATCTGGAATTGTAAGATGATTAAGACTACAACCTGTTTTAGATTTTCCAACAAAGACAATTGGGAGGACACAAGGGTGGGTGCCCTAGTCCAGGAAGGAATATTCACTACTCTTTTCTTTAGATCCTGAATCTGTATTCTCTACTTTGATCTCCTACAACTCCTCTCCACAAGATCTTGCACCTGAAACCTGTAATCACAAGAGAGGGGTTGGGGGTTGTGGTGTTTAGGAGCTTGCCTTAGTCAAGCCCTAGAATGTCATTCAAGCCTTCCAACACCATTGTTAGATAGAGTGTGTGTCCTTGGTGGATAGAGGCAAAATCAAATGATAAGATAGAGTGATTGAAACACAAAATAGATATCACCTTATAGGTCTAGCCCTCACGGAGATGAAGTCACTTCAAATCATGAGGAGATGAGTTGATAAATCCAAATCTACAACAAACACGTACAAATGCAACACAATATTGTTCTGCAACACAATGAATGCATTGAATATCTTTAGGTCAATATCACAAGTTTGCATTATCCATCTCTAGTTAAAATGAAGTCCTAAACATGTTTATAAATGCATGCCTGCTAACATTTGTAATTCAAATTGAAAAGGCCGACAAAGGGAAACCTTCTAATGGTTATAATCTGACACATTTAAATTTAGGTCCTAGAAAAATAGGTCTGGGCTAGGGTGTGGGTGCCCAAGTCTAGAGGCCTATTTTTAGTCATGATTATCATTTAAAGTGGACCTCTAAGTGTTGCGAATTAAGGTGTCTCAACTTTGGTAATTCCTTGCATTTATTATTTGTAATGTATTTATTTATTTAGCCTATGTTGTAATTTTGTTGCACATCCTATTTTGTCATTCAGTGTGAAGTGGCACGGTGAGTTGTCACTCCACTTGAAAGATGACTAGGATTGTCAACTCACTCCATATGGAGATAGGCGTCCCCTTTGTGTGGTAGAGGTTTTCTGCAATGTGTCGACATCTTGACTAGTGTGTAAGTGAATCTTGACTGAAATAGTTATGATAAATTCCTATGACATAATCTATGATGCGTAAGAGTCGAAAATAGAATGTTCTATGACAGGTGAAGACATGTGTCACAAGGCATCTTGGAAGAAGGCATCTTTGGGTGCCCCAAGGAGGGTTATGACATGTTGTAAGGGAATATGCTATTTTTAGCCTGTGTATGATAGATTCTCTTACAACTATAAGATATGACAGTCGTAAGAGTCATAAGAGCATTTGTCATTTCCCAACTTGGGAATAGGCGACCATATTGGGATGGGGTGATATGACAAGTGTCCCTAGATGTGGGTTTTGGACCATGAGGCCAAGTTGGATGCCCATCTCAAGGAAAGCTTATTTTTGCCTTGTAACTTCTATTTAAGTAGGTGCTTTGAGAGATGTATTATGTGATTGACATGTACTATTATGTTGTTAGTTTGTCTCTAGATACAAGTGTCAAAGACTCCTAAGAGCTTGCATTGCAAGTGTATTGTAAACCATTACAATTTTCATAATACATTGTGCAGGTTTTGGAGTGGGGTTTTTCACCCAATAAGGGTTTTCCCCACGTTATATCTTGTCTCTCTCTTCTTCTGTCTTACATTCTTGTGTTGTGTATTGCTGCAATATCTCTAGTGTTGTGTTAAACATTATGTAATTGTAAAGGTTAAAAAGAATTTGCACTCATATCTCCTCATTAGATTAGTGTAGGAAGTGATTTCTACACACGTAGCTTCCTTTCAGTTGGTATCAAAGCTTGATCACCTTTGTTCCTAGTTGTTGGGTAGGGGTTTTTTGAGCTAATCTTAGGTTGAGTGGGAGCTTTGTGTAAAGTATTCTATAATCTTGTTGCAGGAAGGAGATGGCAAGCACATCCGGAAGATTAGAGGTGGAGAAATTCAATGGCACAAATTTTACGTTATGGAAACTTAAGATGGAAGACATGCTTGTTGATCGAGACCTATGGGAAATTGTTTTTGCTAGAAAACCAACCACAATGGCACAAGCTAATTGGGATCTCAAAGATCGAAAGTCTAAGGGTCTCATAAGACTCAGTCTAGCTGATTTTGTCCTGTTAAAATGTCCATGAGGAGAAGACCACGAAAGAACTTTGGAAGAAGTAGGGAGATGTTTATTAGGCCAAATCCCTGGTGAACAATCATTTTCTGAGAAAGAAGTTGTATTCTATGAGGATGGAGGATGGAGGATCTATTGTAGATCACCTGAATGCTTTCAACATGTTAGTTGCATAATTGACATCTGTTGGTGTGAAGATGGAGGAGGATCATTGTATGACCTTGCTTTGTTCCTTGCCATACTTGTGGGATCATCTTGTTATGGCTATTGGAAGCACCACATCCACTTTCAAAATGGATGAAGTGGTCTCTTTGCTGTTATCTAAAGGATGTGGAGAAAGTCTTCTGAAGCAGCAAAAGAGGCTCTTGTAGTTCATTGAAGACACAAGGAGAAAGGGAAAAAGAAGGACAAGAAAGCTGAGAAGGGTAGATCCAAATCCTATGGGAGATCCAAATCTCCTAGAAAGTCCAAGGCTCTCTGTTAGAACTGTAGAAAAACTAGGCATTTCTAAAAGGAATGCAAAGAGGAAAAGAAAAATAAGAAGAAGAATGTCCCAGATTTAGATTTTGACAATTCACAAGATGATGGTGATGCCTTCATCATAGCCCTATCCACCCATGCATCTGATGATGTGTGGTTGATTGATTCTGGTGCATCATTCCACATGACCTTAAATTGAATCTGGTTCACAAAGTATGAAGAGTTCGATGGTGGAAGAGTGTACCTAGGTGATGATTCTCATCTGAAGATTGTTGGTCATGGAAGAATCTCAATCTAATTCCTTGATGCATGAGTGAAGGGGATCTCTGGGGTTATGCACATCCCAGGCTTGGCACAGAACCTGCTTTCTGTAAGTAAGTTGAATGATACAGTGGTGTAGGTTGTCTTTTCAAAGGATGGATGCAAGATGACTAGAGGATCTAGGGTGCTTGTGAAGGGTACTCGGAGAGGTACTCATTTTTAGCTAGAGGCATGTACTTCATAATGCAATAGTTCTTCTAACTCGAAGAAAAGATTTGAAGTCACTCCATCCCCACCATCTGAACCAATAGTGAAGAAATCTGTTGTAACAAATCCTGATGGTAGTGCTTATGCTTTGGAAGTTAAGCTTCCTGCTAAAAAGACAATGTTATGGCATAAGAGATTTGGCCACATTGGTGAGAAGTGTCTTTGAACCCTAAAAAATCAGAACCACATTGAAGGGTTAAATGATTGTAATCTTGAGTTCAAATTTTGCGAACATTGTATATATGGAAAGAAAAACTCTGTTCAGTTTTACTCTAGTTCTCACAAGTCTTCTGGTGTGTTGGACCTTATTCATTCTGATGTGTTTGGTCATGTTAGTGTTCCTTCAATTTCTAAATATGTATATTTTGTATCTTTTATAGATGATTACAGTAGAAGGACATGGATTTATTTTCTCAGAAGCAAGTTGTTTCAAAGAGTTTAAAGCTTTTGTTGAGAATCAGACTAGTAAAAATATTGAGTGTTTGAGAACTGACAATGGTGGTGAGTTTTGTTTGGTAGAATTCAATAAGTTCTGTAAAGAGAAAGGGATTGAAAGACATAAGACAACTCCATACACCCCGTAGAAAAATGGAGTTGCAGAGAGGATGAATAGGACACTAATGGAGAAGGCTAGGAGTATGCTTAGTGGAGCAAACCTCGAACAAAAGTTTTGGGCTAAACTTGTAGCCACTGCTTTCTACCTAGTAAATGGGTCTCCTACATCAGCTCTTGTTGGTAAGACACCTATGGAGGTGTGGTCTAGTAAGAAGCCTTCAGTTAGACATCTTCTTGTTTTTGGTTGTGAGGCATATGCACATGTGCCTAGGGAGAAATAGTCTAAATTGGAGAACAAGGTTGTTAAGTGTATTTTCATTGGCTATGGTGTCGATGTGAAAGGATACAAGATTTGGGATCCTGTGGTTGAAAAAGTATTGTATAACAGAAGTGTTATCTTCAGAGAGCTAACACTTTCTCCTGTTGTTCTACAACCAGAAGAAACAGAAAAGAAAGAGGATGTGGTTCAGTTTCCTTCTACCCCTGAGAAGACTGAACCGACAGACCCTATGCGACCAGATGATGAGGAGAGCTCTAGTTTCTCTGAAAGCTCAGAAGAAGCAGAACCTCAACCTCAGCCATTGAGGAGGTCTACACGAACAAGGAATCAACTTGATAGGTTTATTTATTCATTGCTTGATTCTAGTTGTGCTATTTCCTTGCTTACTAACACTGATGAGCCTAAAACTATGATAGGGGCTATGGGCATGAAAGATGCAGGCTCTTGGAAGGAGGCCATGGAAGATGAAATGGCTTCATTGGAGAAGGATAAAACATGGGACTTGGTGCCTTTTCCTGAAGGATGGAAACTTGTTGGATGCAAATGGGTGTTGAAGAAGAAATTTGGTGTAGATGGTAGTGTTGAAAAGTACAAGGCCAGACTGCTTGCGAAGGGGTATTCACAAGTGGAGGGAATTGATTATGGTGAAATTTTCTCTCCCATTGCAAAGCTGACATCTATTCAGTTCTTGTTATCTCTTGCTACAACTTATGACTTAGAGGTGGAGCAGATCGATGTGAAGACAACATTCCTTCATGGTGATTTGGAGGAAGAGATTTACATGTCCCATCCAGAGCATTACATAGAGAAAGGTAAAGAAAATTTGGTTTGCAAGTTGAAAAATTCTTTGTATGGTTTGAAATAGTCTCCTAGGATGTGGTACTTGAAGTTTTATGCCTTTGTGTTGTCGGTTAGATTTCTGAGATTGAAATCAAATCATTGTGTGTATTACAAATTAAATGATCACATTCTCATTATTTCATTGTATGTTGATGAAATATTATTGATTGGGAATGGTAAGAATATGATATATTGTTGACCATTGTGTGCTCCTATTTCTTTGGGGACAAAGTTGTCTGTTAATGATTATCCAAAATCTCCTAGTGAGGTGGAGGACATGAAAAAGAGTACCTTATGCTAGTGTTGTTGGCAGTTCAATGTATGCTATGGTCTGCACAAGACCAGACATTGCCTAAGCAGTGGCAGTCCTTAGTTGATTTATGGCTAATCATGGATAGGTACATTGGGATGCAATTAAGAGTGTTCATATATTTGAGGGGTACTTCCAAGTATTCCATATGCCATCATGGTAATCCTATAGGACCTCCACATTCAATTTGTATTCATGGATTCTGATTGGGTGGGTGACATTGACAGCAGGAGATCCACTAGTGCTTACGTGTTTACTATGTTCAGTGGTGTAATTAGTTGGATGAGTAAGTGGCAACCTATGGTCACTTTGTCCATGACAGTAGCTGAGTATATGGCAGTAACTCATGCTTTCAAGGAAGCCATTTGTCTTAAGAGATTGTGTTCATATATTGGTGTTGATGCAAGATAGATTGTGATTTGTTGTGACAGTCAGAGTGTGATTTGCCTAGCAAAGAATCCAACCTTCCATGCTAGAACAAAGCATATTGATGTATAGTTTCACATCGTGTGAGACATGGTAGAGGATGGGAAGGTGAATTTGGAGAAGGTAGACACTTTGAAGAATGTTGCGGATGCATTGATGAAACCAGTGGGCACAAAGAAGTTTAGATGGTGTTCAGAGTCTATGGGCCTCTCAGTCTATAGCAGTTAAATCCTGTTATTTCCATTGGCTATTACAAGGTGTTCGACAAGTGGGAGAATGTTGGGAATTAAGGTGTCTCAACCTTGGTAATTTCTTGCATTTATTATTTGTAATGTATTTATTTATTTAGCCTATGTTGTAATTTTGTTGCACATCTTATTTTGTCATTTAGTTTGAAGTGGCACGGTGAGTTGTCACTCCACTTGTAAGATGACTAGGATGCTTGACTCACTCCATGTGGAGATAGGCATCCCCTTTGTGTGGTAGAGGTTTTCTGCCATGTGTCAGCATCTTGACTAGTGTGTAAGTGAATCTTGACCAAAATGGTTATGACAGATTCCTATGACAGAATCTATGACGCGTAAGAGTCAAAAATTGAATGTTCTATGACAGATGAAGACATGTGTCACAAGACATCTTGGAAGAAGGAATCTTTGGGTGCCCCAAGGAGGGTTATGACATGTTGTAAGAGAATATGCTATTTTAGCCTGTGTATGACAGATTCTCTTAAAGCTATAAGATATGACAGTTATGATAGATTTTATGACAATTGTAAGAGTCTTAAGAGCATTTGTCATTGTCCAACTTGGGAATAGGTGATCATATTGGGATGGGGTGATATTACAAGTGTCATGACCATACTGTAGTGTTGGACAAGTGTCCCTAGATGTGGGTTTTGGGCCATGAGGCCAAGTTGGACGCCCATCTCAAGGAAAGCTCATTTTTGCCTTGTAACTTCTATTTAAGCAGGTGCTTTGAGAGATGTATTATGTGATTGACAGGTACTATTATCTACCAGTTTGTCTCCAGATATGAGTGTCAAAGACTCCTAAGAGCTTGCATTTAAAGTGTATTTTAAACCATTACAATTTTCATAATACATTGTGCAAGTTTTGGAGTGTGGGGTTTTTCACCCGATAAGGGTTTTCCCCATGTTATATCTTGTCTCTCTCTTCTTCTATCTTACATTCTTGTGTTGTGTATTGCTACAATATCTCCATTGTTGTGTTAAACATTCTATAATTGTAAAGGTTAAAAAGAATTTGCACTTATCTCTCCTCCATAGATTAGTGTAGGAAGCGATTTCTGCACACCTAGCTTCCTTTCACTAAGCCCCATTTGACATGGGTTTCAGGGGAATTTGCTCCGGGACAAGATTTATACATGTATGATTAAACTAAGGGGAACTGGGAGCTAAACTAGGAGGTAAAAAGTCCTAGGGGAACATTTTATGACATAACACCCCTGTAAATTGATTTAGTTCCATCCATCATATATTTTATTATTTAATTATTTGAGTGAATTTGTTGGCTAAACTGTGTAGTTGCAACCAGAATTTCCCTGCTAAACCATATAGCTGCAACTAGGCAAAACATCACTCTTGTAAAATTTGATCCAAACAAGAAGCTTCCATGATAACAAGATGTCATTAAATGCAACCACACACCAAAAATGGAAATAAAATGAACATATATTTTTTGGCGATGCAAGATTGCTTGTGGACCAAAATGCTCTTGCATCAACTAATATTTTAAAATTATATTATCACAATACATTTTTTAACATTATATTGAAAATTGACCTTTAAATCTAATTATAGAATATTAGATCTTAAATCTTAATTTTATTATTTATAATTTTGTATCTTATTTTAGACTTCTTGTAAATTGTAGTCATAATATGATCATTTATATTCTTGATAATTTTAAATTTGTTTATAAATTGATTTTTTCAATTTAATATTAGAGTTTCTATTAGTACTATAAATTATTTTATTATCATTATTATATTATTAAAACATTTTAGTATTGAATATTAATGTTAATTATAATATCTCATATCTTTTATTAGTAATTAGGTAACCTTATGAGAACATATCTTGTTATCTCTTTTGCTAATTTAATATTTTAGCATTTCCCTTAACTATATGCACACATTAATAATAATTTTGAATTATAATTTTTGTATGATGATTTTTCTAATATTATATTAATTTACTTATCTAGTTATATTATCTCTACATGTTTTAACATCATTTTTGACAAGTGGATTTGATATGTTAATATTGTTATAAACTTGATAATACTAAAAATATTAAAATTTTATAATGACATTTTAACACTATTAACAATTGAAATGGTAATGTCCTGAAGGAACTGAACACAACCTTTATAGCTCTAATTCCAAAGATCATCTATCCTTCCTCTTTTGTTCACTTCAGGCCAATCTCCTTGTGTAACACATTGTATAAAATTTTCACTAAAGCCATTACTTTGAGATTGGCCCCTTTGATTCCTAAGATCATATCTGATGAATAAGATGGATTTGTCCCAAGAAAGGAAACATCAAGTGGAGCTATAATAGATCATGAAGTAATTCATTCTATTAATGGTTTAAAATTACCAGCAATGGTTTTAAAATTGGACATGATGAAAGCTTATGATAGAGTTTCTTGGGAGTTTCTAATGAAGGTTCTTTCCAAATTTGGTTTTGACAAAAAAAGGTGTAAGTGGATTTGGTCTTGTATCTGAGGTATTAGATCAACTGTCCTTGTTAATGTAAGTCCATCAAATTTTTTCCAAGTGTCTCAAGGAATCAGGCAAGGTGACACTTTATCTTCATATCTTTTCATAGTCATGGTAGAGATGTTTAGTCAAGAAATTCATGTGCAATGCAGGCCTTCTAACTAGAAAGGTATTGTGATTCCTCACATTCCTTTTCCTATCACTCATACTCTCTTTATAGATGATACCTTGTTTGGTTTTCTTTCTTTAAGAGATGTAAAATGTATCCAAAATAGTATTTTGAAGTAATGTGTTGTTTCAAATCAAGATGTGAATCCAGATAAGTCAAAAGTTTTCTTTTTTAATACAAAGCCTGCTATCCAAACAAAATCATTTCCCAGTTAAAGTATAAATCAGATTCTTTTCCTAGCCAATATTTGGGTATTCCTTTATTTTTTGGGCCACATAAAAAGTCTTTTTGGTTTAAAATTACTCAGTCTATTCATAAGAGAATCTCTTTGTGGAAGGGGAGGTGGCTTACATTGGCTAGCAGGATCACTCTTCTTAAGCTAGTTTAATTAGTTGTTCCAATCTATATGCTATGTGTGCTCAATGTACCTAAAGGAATTATTCAGGACATCTAGAAATATTTGAGATCTTTTCTTTGAAAGGGTAGTTCAGAACGTAGTAATAAGGTACCCTTAATTTTTTGGGATAAGGTGTGTATTCCAAAACTTCTTGGGGGAGCAGGTTTTCATAATATTGCAGTTCAGAATAAATCCTTGGGTGCGAAATTGGCCTGGAAAATTTTCTCTAAACCACATGCCAAGTGATGTACATTAATACAACATAAGTATTTGGATTCTCTAAGCCCTGATAGAATTTTTATAGTAGAAAATCCTCTTAAGGGTTCTAATATGTTGAACTTTTTTAGTAGCTTGTAGAGAGGTCATTCTTCCCCACCTTTCATGGAAAATCCATGATGGTTTGAAAGCATGTTTTTGGGAGAACTCTTGGAATGGATTCCCCCCTTGTCTCTGTTGGAATTAGTCTGGACAACTGAGAGGGGGGTGAATCAATTTTCACACAATTTAGACTTTTCTGCCTTTAATCTTCTTTTACAACTTGTAATCAAATTAATGATATAAACATTTCAGCATCAATCAGTAACACATGAGTAGAAACATAAATAATACACTTGAAACCAATATTTTTGACGTGGAAACCTGATTAAGGGAAAAACCATAGTGGGGGTTAACCCACAAAGATTATACTATGTTAAAAGTATTACAAAGGGGAATGCACATGCATTCGGGCTCACTGCTCAAAAGAAGGATCACTGCCTAAAGAAGACTCACTGCCTATAGAAGGAATATTACAATGAGTTTGAACTGATAATTAGCATCTACCAATGCAAGGATTCAATTCCAGTTAAGCACAGAATACTGACTTGATACACTTCATCTTTGTTCTACCCTGTTTACTGCTCTGCCATAATTCGGACCTTAGATCTCTTCCTTTTTACACTCATATCTGCCCTTTTCACACTTATTCCATATTCACATCATTACAACCCCCAATACACTTGAATCCATCGGCTATATATATCCACCTCAATAAATTCAATCGATTTCTGTCAGCCTAGTGAAGAACTTAGCAAACAACACAAATACTTTGTTCTGTCGGTTGAATCCATACACCAATGTTGATGCGTACCAAAAATATCACTTGAAGGTCACCATTCATGTCAGTCACTAACATTATATCCCATACACAACTCACCAAAACACTTCTACCAGATCTGCATAAGGATCTAACACAGGTCGGCCTATTCTTTACTTAACTGTTCTGTCATATTAGGACCTGGTACTCAAATGCTCATAACTTTTAATCTCCTTGTCATCAGAGGCTGGCATCTTGGATTTAGATTATCTTGACATTCCTCTACACTACTTTAGATACATAACACACAATGATTTACTAGAGAAATCCACTAACCAAAATACTAAACTCTGCCATATACTCTGTTCCTATCTAACCGGACTTGACAAATCTTGAAACTGACTTCCGGTATGATCTGATACTATACTAGGGATGTGTGGAATGAACTTAGTTTCCATCAATGACAACACCAATCATGCGTAGTAGTGTCTCTTGCCAATAGTCTCAATTAAAAGGTCTAGATAAAGCTAACGATATTCTTGTTGTTAATTAGTGAAGAAAATTGAAAGATTATTTTATAGTCATCAGGGATGGTTCCTTGTCTTCATTTATTTGGAAGGATTTTTCTAGTTGCTCTTTTCCTTAGGATCAAAAGGAGTTGCTTTCAAATTTACTATAGAAGAGAAGGATTTGTTTTTCTCAGAAAGAGGATGAATTGATTTGGACTTTCTCAAACACTGGGTGTTATTCTATTTAGGATGGATATAGATCCTTGACAATTAGTAGGAATCAATTAAAGTCAGATTGGCCCTATAATCTATGTTGGAGTGAAGCTTGTCTTCCAAAAGCTAGAGATTTTTCTTCGTTAGCTTTAAAGAAGAAAATTTTGACTAGTCAAAAGATTGCACAAGCTTGGTATTTCGAAGCCTTTTAAGTGTGTTTTTTGTGGCCAAATTGAAGAGGATCCTGATCATCTATTTGTTCTTTGCACTTTTGCTTTTGGTTCTGTTGGTTTTTTCCCAGACTGGATGCTTATTCCCAGATTTCCCTACAAGGTAGCCATCAGTGATCAACAGGATCTCTGGGCCAGGGGCCAACAGTGTAGGAGATAGACTCTATATTTTATCTCCTCTTCTTCTTTAGGCTCTGCAAGACCTAGGGGCGTATTCCCTACTCAACATCCATGAGGATATGCATACAAGGCTGGGATGCTGACAGAAAGCAGATAAGTCCTCCTGTAAGTAGACCAAAACTGAAAGATAAGAGCAAAGGGGCTAGCTTTGGGCCTATTTGCAGTTGTAGACAGAGGACTGAGGTTCCTAAAACTAATTCTAATGTCCTAATGGTTGTTTTGGATTTTGATTTGGATTTTAAGTTTGGATGCAAAGCTGGACATGGTTGTAACACAAACACAAAGCAAGATTGGTGCCTATCCAGGGCCTGGAGTCAGTAGACATACACCTGTGAATGATCAACATGAACAGCTAAAACTGGATTTCAAGAGGATATATGTGATATCTGCCTTACAGATATCTCCCAATACAGAGTGTTAAGTTATCTCTACTTATGGCATCCCTACTGCAGTATACCCTTCCCAATGTTCAACCTGAAAACAGTTTAATCTACCCCTTGCGCAGAAGTTAAAAGATCAGACATTTAACATAGGAATTCTATGCTCTAGAATCTAAACATTACCCAAATATCTAGATTCAGGAGAAGAATACATGCAATACTGGAGACAGAATTAACACAACACATGCTCAGATAGCATTTCTCATATAAGATTAATCATGAAATCAGTGGGTTCATGCCAAAAACATACAACAAGAGATACATAAACTCACAGGTTAAGCTATGCAGAGCAACCAGATCAGCTTGTTTTGAATTACAGAGCCAAAAATCTTCAACTTTCAACAACCAAAAATGAGTAACACTTCCTGCTTATAACAGCCAGGTAGTGTACCACAGCAATTAATTACATGGTTGACCAAAAATCCCGCCAGATACACAGTATCAACAAAATGGCGCTCAACGCACTACCAGATTGGCGCCCAAACATGAATGCAGCAGGTAAGGGAGGAGACAGGAAGGAATCTCGAGCCCTGCGCCACTGTCCGTCAATGTACACCTTCAATCGGGTACCAGATCCGCCCATACCTCTGCAACCTTCGCCATTAATGGCGCACCAACCCGCGGCCTCGGGAAAACGTCAATTCTGCATTGCAACCATTTCCCGCCGAGATTCATCATCATGATATTTCAAATATGCAGGATATCAATTATCCCACATGCACCCCACGGCGACTTTTTCAACACTTTATATACTAGGTCATGAGCATATATGATGTCGATGCTTTTGCTCCTGACGACACTAGTATAAGACTTCATCATCATCATCCTCCAGCAGCATGATATCCTGTCGCTTGAAATATCACCCTGACGTCAGCATCATATCGCAATATAACCTGCATGATAATTGCCTTCATCCGCACAACCTGATCCATCGGAGGAACATCCTCCTGCTGAGCCTATACCAAAAGTCTGGCCGATGAACATCCTGATGACGTCATCATCATATCCTGCTGACGTCATCATCATATATGCCCACTGCGCACCTCCTCATATCCGGATGACGTCATCATCATGTTTGCAAATATCGGGGAATCTCCACAAGATGATCAGTGTTAGAAATATGACCCCCCCAGACCTTGATGACGTCATCATCATATCGACATCAGGATGATATTTGGAAGATAACCGGATATTTGGAAATATCATCCTGATGCACAAATATCAGGTTGCACTGTAGCTCCACTATAAGATCGGGGCGATATATGAATATGATGATGCTTGAAAAGATCACCCCCCACTAGATAATGCACGAAGCCGGCAGGCGGATATCTCCTTGATATCAGCATCATCATGACGCTGGAACAAACATACATCCGGGTGATATTCAAAAATGAAAATATCACCCCCTCCTTCGGAAATATCATGATGCAGATAGGCAGAGAAATAGATATCACCCTGACATAAGAATGACGTTAGCATCATCAGGATGATAAAACAACGAACATGAAGTGATACAACAACATCAGGATGATATTGACTAAGATCATCCTAACGTTCAAAATATGATGACCCCAGTGAATATCGGGTCATACTTAGAAGTCTTCAACAACATCATCAGGATGATCATAACCAAGATCACCCGATGATAAAAATATCACCCCGGCGAAATATCATGCAGGCAGAAAATATGATGACCCCCGCAAGCAACACGGTGATAACTGGAAATATGATGATGATGATGACGACCCTTAAGAAAAAACAAGTTAGGTCGAACAACCCAGAGAATAATCCCTTCAGAAGATCGGGGCAACATCATCATCATAAAAGGGGAAGGTGATAATTGGAAGATCACCGGATACTTGAAAAATCACCCCCGCAAGCAAATCAGGGCGCACTGTAGCTCATCAGCAGGATCAGGATGATATCCAGACATCACCCGATATTGAAATATGATGATCCTGATGAACAACAAGTCGACAGAAAACATGATAATGCAGACCATCATCGAAGACAAGATGATGATGATGATCTCCTCCTCAAAGAAAATATGATGCTGCAGCTGAAAAATGCTGAGGAGGTCCAACACTTAGGAAAATGGGCAAGAAGATAAAGGGTTCAAATGAAGAAACTCCCTAATCATGAAAAAAAACAACCCCCAGGTTAAAAAGAGTGCTAACACTGGCTCCGAATGGGGACGTGCAGGTGAAAGCCTACAGCGAGAACCAGATCTCCGGGCAGACCAGACAAAAAGCCCAAAAGCGCGAGCTGTACAAGGCATTTACACTACATACATGTTTTTTACAAATGTGCACAGCAACAAGTCATTTATGCAAAATAGAACTTAAGGAATTGGCCATGCACAGGCAATTCCAGAACTTCACCATCTAGGGCCTGGAGGAAATAAGAATCCTCCCCATGAGTATTGCAAACTTGATATGGGCCCATCCATAAGGGTTCAAATTTACCATGTTTACCCTTTTCCTGACCTTTAGCATTCCAAATGAGCACCAGATCATTGACTTGAAACTTCCTTTTTGTAGTTCTCCTGTCAAACTGATATTTCACATCTTGTTGTCTTTTGAGATTGATCTGGTGGGCTTTCCTTCTGTTTTCATCCAATGCAACCAGCTGATTCACTCTTTCTGTCATGGAATCTTCAATCTCCTCATCATTTTCTTGAATGAATCTGTAAACTGGTAGGAGATTGTTTATGGGCAATCTAGCTGATGCACCATATACTAGCTCAAAAGGTGACTTCCCAATAGCCCTTTTTACTGTCACTCTGTCAGCCCATATTGCTAAGTTCAATTTTGAGTCCCAAGCTCTCTTGTTCTTGTCCAGTATCCTCCTGATAATTTTCATGATGCTTTTATTGCTTGATTCTGCTTGACCATTCCCTTGTGGGTGATATGGTGATGTATATGATAGATTTATCCCATACCTGTTGCAAAAATCAACAAATTCACCTGATCTGAAGCACATAGCATTATCAGTGACTATCTTAAATAGTACTCCAAACCTGATGATGATGTTTTCTAGTATGAAATCTGTCACCACCTTACTTGTAGCTCTCTTAGTTGGAATGGCCTCAATCCATTTGGTAAAGTAATCAGTTGCCACCAAAATCCAACTGTGTCCCCCACTTGATTTGTCTGCAATTTCCCCTATGAAGTCAATTCCCCATTGCTGAAATGGAGCATCCACAGTTACAGTTCTGAGGGGTAAAGCACCATCATACTTCAGCTTTCCTGAAAATCTTTGGCAAGGGTCACACTTCCTCACTAACTTTTGTGCATCTGAAAAGAGAGTGGGCCACCAATATCCTGCCCTAAGAATTTTATGAGCTATTGTTTGGGCAGTATAATGTCCACCACACAATCCTTTATGCATATCAATCAAAACATTGTTAGCCATATCCTCATCCACACATCTCAGCAGCACACCATCAGGGTTTTTCCAGTATAGCTCACCTTGAACAATAACATACCTGATTGCATGTAACTTTAAAGTCCTCTTTTGACTGTCACTGAAATGGGAAGGACAATTCAGATTTTGCAAGTAGTAGATAATATCCTTGTACCATTCAGATCCTGATACATTTACACTCTCATCTTGGACTGCATTAACTTGGCATGCTTCCAAGTTTGACTGTGCCATCATCTTGGCTAATCCTTGTCCTCTTATCAACTTAGTAACTTGTATGTCTATGTTGAACTCTTGCAGTTTGTTTATCCATCTGCACCTTCTTCCAGTCACCTCCTGCTGAGTGACTATGTCTTTGACTGCTGCATGAGGTACATATGCAATTATATATGATCCTACCAAGTATGGTCTGAAACTTTTGATGGCTCTGACTAGTGCATATGCCTGTTTTTCCATAATATCATACTTCAACTCAGAGGCCTGCAAGGACATACTGAAGAAAGCGATGGGCTGTTCAAAACCATCTTCATTTTTCTATAGCAAACATGCAGCAACAGTATGAAAGGAAGCAAATGAAAATACTTGGAATGGCCTAGAAAAATCAGGAGATTTAAGAACAGGGGCCATCTTGATTGCCTCTTTGATACTCTTAAATGATTCTATTGCTTCCCTTTCCCAGTTGATAGTTGCATCCTTCTTCATCATCTTGGAAATGTTCCTTGTGGTTTCTGCAAAGTTGGGAACAAATCTCCTAACAAAATTTATCTGTCCAAAGAAGGACTGAACTCCTTTTACAGTTTTTGGCATTTGAATCATGTCAATAGCAGCCACTCTCTCTGGATCTATCCTGACTCCATCCTTGGAAACAATATGTCCCAGGAGCTTTCCTTCAACTACTCCAAAGGCACACTTCTTTGGATTTAAAGAAATACCATACTCTAGTGCTCTTATGAAAATCTGCTCCAGATGCAAACAATGCTGCTCTTCTTTCTTTGAGTAAGCAGTCAAGTCATCCTGATATACAGCCAGGGTTGAATCAATCAGCCCTGCAAAAGCAACATCCATTGCTCTTCAAAACGTAGCACCTGCATTGGTTAGTCCAAATGGCATTCTAACATACACATAAGTTCCCCATGGAGTGGTAAAGGCAGTCTTATACTGTTCTGATTCCTTTACCTTCACCTGATTATATCCTGAAAATCCATCCATCATGGATAAGAGTTCACAACCAGTCACTCTCTGCAACATAGCTTCCATATTAGGCAGTGGATAGTTATCCTTTAAAGAGGATACATTCAAGTTCTTGAAATCAACACAAAGCCTAATATCACCATTCTTTTTTCTGACTGGGACAAGGTTAGACACCCAAGTTGAATGTCTGATTGGCACAATTATTCCAGTTTCCCTGAGCCTTTTGAGTTCTTCTTGCATCTTGGGAGCTAAGGTAGGATTAATAGGTCTTTGCTTTTGTCTAAATGGCTTAGCTCCAGGCTTCAATGGGATCTCATGCTGGAATAAATCTTCCCTATAGGCTTTTAGGTCCTCATATGACCAAGCAAAAACATGTTTATACTTTTTCAGTAATGCAATCAGCATACTTCTAATGTGTGGTTTGAGCTGTTTACCAATGTATACCTTCTGAGGGGCCTGAGATGTCCCCAAATTTATCTCTTCTAAATCTTCCTTATTTGTGGGAGATGTCCTTGTGACCAGTTTATCTCTACTGTCAAAAACTCTTTCCAAAGCTACCAACCCTCTAGGGATTTTATTAGTCTTCAATTGAATTATCTCTTTTCCCACAAGAGTTTCTTTTCCATCTATAGTCTCTACAAAAGCTTGGAAATCAATTTGTTGATTCTCATATTCATCTATACAGTGCAAAAATTTCAACAAATCCCTATCATCATTAAACACTTGCCAACTGCATATATTTTCTGGTACTGCAGGCCTAATTTTAATTTCTACATTTGTAACACCTGACAGAGTGATGTCATCTAGCCTTATTGCAACATTGGCTAAGAAATCAGCCATAACATTCTTTGACCTCTCTACCCAGCCTATTGAAAATGCATCAAATAATTCAATGGTATCCCAAACAACATGCTTGTATTGTTTTAGTCTTTTATTTTTTGCAGCATACTTATCTCTAATTTGGGATACAATCAGCTCAGAATCCCCAAATACTCTTAACATCTTAATTCCATGTTTGAGAGCAATATTTAGGCCTAAGAGTAAAGCCTCATATTCTGCAATGTTGTTTGTGCAATCAAACCTCAGCAAGAAAGAGAATTTGAGGAGCTTACCAGTTGGAGACAGGAAAACAACTCCAGCTCCAGAGCCTTCTTTTGCACAAGCTCCATCAAAAAACATGGTCCATAAGCCTTGCTGATCCAGCTCTTCAATGCAGACATTTTTTTCTTTATCTTCTGTATCATCTGAGACAACCTTGAAGTTATCACAGTCAGTGTCTACAAAGCATACTTGTTCCTCTGCTTCTTGGTCTTCCACTGTCTCTGATGATCTTTGTTCTCTGATTAGCTTAACATCCCTGCCATTCATTGGAATCATGGCATATGACAGGTCCAACTACATGCTTCCACCAATTAGTGCTGCCCATCTTCTTGACAACAACATACCATACTGTGGCTTGATGTCAACCACTGTTATATTCATTTTATATCTCTTTTCAGGAAATGCTGCCAATTTGAAATCTACATCCTTCATGATTCCAATAACTGGTACCTCTCTGGCATCCATAGCATAACATTTTCCACATGCCTTGTCAATTTTTAATCCAGTTTGTTGCATGATGGCCAAAGGCATGACATTTGTAGATGCTCCAGAGTCAAGCATACAATTTCTAATTATTTTTCCATTTATAACCAGGGAAACATAAAATGGTTCCACTTGTGAAGGACACTTTGTCATAGTCACTCCTAAATAGACTTCAGGAGCCTCATCTTCTTCATTACACATGACATGTTTCTCACCCTGGGTCTGAACATTTTGTTTAGCTTGAAAAGGTACCCCTGAGATTAAGGATATTGTCCTATTCTTGATCTCTTCCACTTTCATGAGTTCCATAAGTGGAACAGAGACTTTTACCTGAGAGAGGACCTGAGCTATATCAAATGGAGCATAATTTTGTATAACAGTTGTAGCTTGCTCCACAATCTTACTTTTATCCTGAGCTGATTTAGCTTTCACTTTCATAGTTCCCTGATCATCATTCTTGTCTTGGGAACCTTTACTTTGATCTTCAGCCTGAGGGATTTTGTTTTCTGGTCCTTGAGATTCATGACCTGTTCTATGTCTAAAATTCTGTTTATTATTTACCCACTGCCTTTTTTGTGGTTCAATTCCTTTATGACCATGCACTAGCTGACCTGCAGAAATATCTTCTGGCTGATGTGGGCTGCCTACTTGATTTTTACCTCTGAGATTGTAGTTGCTTTTGACTTGAGCAACTGCTGCAGCTGTGAAGGCTCTAATTTCCTCATCAGAAGGTCGTTGTAAGTTACTCAGAAAATTGTGTGAGTTCTGAGCATACACATAGTTATCTTCATTATCTTCATCATATGGGAACTGTTGGCAGGCCTAAATTTGATGATCTGTATTCTCATCAGCATCATAAAGAGTGTATCCATTGCCTATGGACATCATATTAACATCATCATCCTGCACATGATGTGGCTCATTGCATTCATTACAAGATGTAGCATTATCATACAAGGATTGAGCAATCATACACTGTGACTGTGAATGTGGCATCTGACAAATTATACACCATGGAGCATCATCAACAATATTTATAGCTTTCTTTAGAGGATCAGGAGTTTCTTTGACATGTTGAGCCCTCTGATTTGTGTTGTTACGTGGGAATACAGGCTTGCCATCATGCCAATTGGTGTTATAAGGCATATCATGTAATGATGGCCTCTTTTCCTGCCTTTGATAGACTTGCCTATCAGGACCCATCCCTTTTTCACTTCTAGCTAATCTATAGCTTAGGTCCTTAACAACATTTGCCAATTTGTCTATCTTATCTTTAGGGGCAGATGTACTACCTTGAGTGTTCTAAGGCTTGTTTGGGTTCTGCAGAATTTTTATATCATCCCTTCTATTTGTCTTGCCTGATGCTTTCCTGTTGTTTTCAATATTCACTGCAATTCTGAAAGCATCCCTGAGAGTAGCAGGACCTTTATCTCTTAATCCATATGCAGTTTTTGCATCAAAGGCATTGATATACAATATTATGCACATTGGTTCATTTGGCCTCATGTGATGTGGCAATTTGTTCAACACTTTAGTAAATCTTGCATTAAAGTCTGCAACCTGCTCATTTGACCCTTTAGTGATACTGGTGAACTCATTTACAAAAAAGCTAGGGTCAGTTTTATCACCATATTGCTCCTTGAACATCCTTTTAAAATCATCCCATGATGAAATACTCCGGTCAGGCAGATTCTTGTACCATTCTCTTGCCTCATCTATTAAGGATTGCATGAATGACTTCATGAAAACATCCTCATGTTCAACCTCAAAGTTATCCATGACATTTTGAAAGGCTTTTAGATGATCTTCTCCTGACACTGTGTTGTTTCCTAAAAATTTAGGCACTTGTAGCCTCAGATGCTTATCAATGGGGTTAGGATACCCAGGAATACCATCAAACACCAGCTGCCTGAATCTATCTAACTGCATGGGCTGTCTGTTTAACTGATTAACATTAACATTTCTGTTTGCATTCTGGTTTCCTACATTGTTCAGTGGTATCCTAGCATCATTCACATTTTGTCTCTCATCATGATGCTGATGTTGCACTTCATATCTTTGCTGATGTCTCTGCACATTTGCATTCTTTAGGGTAGGAACTGAATCATTTTGGGCAGTTCTTAAGGCTTGCACTTTCTGCTTCATATCATCTCTAATTTTCATGGCTTGTAGATATTCTAGTTCTGCTCTTAGACTTCTGATTTCTTCAGCTAACTGTTCATCCTTAGGTCTGGAGGTAGATGGTCTCATACCATTCTGGTCATCATCTTCATCATCCCTCAGAGACTCTGCCTCTTCAAACCTTTCACTTGGGTCTAGAAATGGGCGTTCTTGGAACACCTCTGACCTCATTCTCATGCTACCACCCTGTTGCCTCTCATATGCACCTTGAATATCAGCTTCTGCATTTGAAAAGTAAGGCACATGCTGTCCTGATGGCATAGGGTTATCTTGTATATCATCACCTTTTCTGGGGGAACTCTCATGACTAACTAAGACAGCTCCCTTTCTTCTGTACATCATTCTTCTTGTTACTGGTAACTCTTCAAATAAAGGATTTTGTTGGGATCTTCTCCCCTGCATATAAATTTTACTTTGACCGGTTGGGAGATTACTTCAGAGTCGCCACCTATTACTAGGAACTGTTTTCTTCTGAAAACCAGGGTTCTTTCACAAATTCCCCAGTAGAGTCGCCAATTTCTGTTGGTTTTTTCCCAGACTGGATGCTTATTCCCAGATTTCCCTACAAGGTAGCCATCAGTGATCAACAGGATCTCTGGGCCAGGGGCCAACAGTGTAGGAGATAGACTCTATATTTTATCTCCTCTTCTTCTTCAGGCTCTGCAAGACCTAGGGGGGTATTCCCTACTCAACATCCATGAGGATATGCATACAAGGCTGGGATGCTGACAGAAAGCAGATAAGTCCTCCTGTAAGTAGACCAAAACTGAAAGATAAGAGCAAAGGGGCTAGCTTTGGGCCTATTTGCAGTTGTAGACAGAGGACTGAGGTTCCTAAAACTAATTCTAATGTCCTAATGGTTGTTTTGGATTTTGATTTGGATTTTAAGTTTGGATGCAAAGCTGGACATGGTTGTAACACAAACACAAAGCAAGATTGGTGCCTATCCAGGGCCTGGAGTCAGTAGACATACACCTGTGAATGATCAACATGAACAGCTAAAACTGGATTTCAAGAGGATATATGTGATATCTGCCTTACAGATATCTCCCAATACAGAGTGTTAAGTTATCTCTACTTATGGCATCCCTACTGCAGTATACCCTTCCCAATGTTCAACCTGAAAACAGTTTAATCTACCCCTTGAGCAGAAGTTAAAAGATCAGACATTTAACATAGGAATTATATGCTCTAGAATCTAAACATTACCCAAATATCCAGATTCAGGAGAAGAATACATGTAATACTGGAGACAGAATTAACACAACACATGCTCAGATAGCATTTCTCATATAAGATTAATCATGAAATCAGTGGGTTCATGCCAAAAACATACAACAAGAGATACATAAACTCACAGGTTAAGCTGTACAGAGCAACCAGATCAGTTTGTTTTGAATTACAGAGCCAAAAATCTTCAACTTTCAACAACCAAAAATGAGTAACACTTCCTGCTTATAACAGCCAGGTAGTGTACCACAGCAATTAATTACATGGTTGACCAAAAATCCCGCCAGATACACAGTATCAGCAAAATGGCGCTCAACGCACTACCAGATTGGCGCCCAAACATGAATGCAGCAGGTCAGGGAGGAGACAGGAAGGAATCTCGAGCCCTGCGCCACTGTCCGTCGATGTACACCTTCAATCGGGTACCAGATCCGCCCATACCTCTGCAACCTTCGCGATTAATGGCGCACCAACCAGCGGCCTCGGGAAAACGTCAATTCTGCATCGCAACCATTTCCTGCCGAGATTCATCATCATGATATTTCGAATATGCAGGATATCAATTATCCCACATGCACCCCGCGGCGACTTTTTCAACACTTTATATACTAGGTCATGAGCATATATGATGTCGGTGCTTTTGCTCCTGACGACACTAGTATAAGACTTCATCATCATCATCCTCCAGCAGCATGATATCCTGTCGCTTGAAATATCACCCTGACGTCTGTTGGTTCCCAAAAATGCAGGTTGCTAACCCTAAGAGGATGCCAGACTCTATGTTTGGATTTGCAACGTTTTTGGACCAATTGACAGAGCTATTAGCTCCCTACACTTCAGGTCCTGCAAACCTAGGCGGGTGTACCTTTGTAACTAAAGCAGAATGAAAACTACATGACTTGATTGGATTAATAGATCTATCACAATGGCATAAAATGTAATAGATGCAGTCTAAAAATTATCCTATTCCTAATGTACTGACTTGAAATAGAAATGTTTTGAATATGAGTTTGGATAGTAATGACTAGTGCCTACTTCTATTGGGCTATGGAGTCGGTAAATGGATGAAGATTTAATGGAAACAGATGTATGAGGTAAGTTGATCTACTTCACAGTTTAACTCGAACTTGTAAGGCACATGGGATGTTTACACCTTATGCAAACGTGCAAGAATGTCAGTTATAATGCTCTTCTTATACTATCCCAATGATATTCCCCGTATTACTGTGAACAACTGAGAGGATGTTTAATTCTAGTGAGAAGAAAATTTAGACCAGACTCGTTTTGTAGAAAGGATTTACCTCTTGGCAGAGACCTTATGACAATTCTGATCAACTTCTTTATAGAAACCAACCAATTTGAACACACTGAATCAGCAAATGTGACCAGATAAATCAACAATATTCTTGATATGATAATTTAAATAATACGGAAAAACCATTGTGGAGACAACATTACAACATTTAGGATTTAATATTAACATTACAGCTGAACACTGAAAATAGATAACTGAATTGAAGCATTCTGTTCCATTAAATAAAAAAAATTGTGTATATAACAGTCCTGATGAGGCGAATGGGTGGAGTGGAATTAAATAATTTCCTACTGCTACCCTAAACCTACTGCTCCCTTTCTATCTACTAATGTCCCTTTAATCTCTCCTTTTTATCTGGCATATATAGTTTGAGATTTTAGGGTTACAACCCTTTATTTCTTCCGTTACAACTTTTTATTTTAATTTTGTTTCCCACTTTGCAAATATTTATTTTAACTTCCTTTTGCCTTGAGATCTCGTGAAAATAATTCTTCAAGTAATTATTGTTATTTCCTTTAATATATATTTTCACTCAGTTGGTAAGAAATAATTACTCGCTTGTGAGTTGCTCGGTGAAAACATTTTCTCGCCTTTGTGTATACTTCCTCAAAAAATATTTTTTAGGTAAAATAATTACCCATCGGGTGAATTCCTTGAAAAATATTTTGCCTCCATCCTTATAACCCCTTTGGCAAAATATTCAAGTGAAAAATATTCATTTTGTATCTAAAGATGATCTTGTAAAATCTTCAATATATCTTCTCATGAATATATTTACCCATAAATATGTTTATGCTACATATTTGTATAATATTTCACACCTTTCAATTACATTTGTTCATCTTTTATTTTCCAGAACGTAATTATATCATTTTCCTATCTTCGGTGAAAGTAGCTATGTTTCTCCCCGAAAAAGGTACCTATCGGCAAGACATATGATCTCGGTGTGATTTAAAAATCTCACTCCGATTAGTTTGGTTTTGCCGATGACATTTTTACTATTGGATATTAGGGTTTACTTCATCGGCAAGTCGGGAGGACTCAAACATTGCTCACCGATAAACTATGTCTTGTCGATATTGTGTTTATCTTGCGTGGTTTTTTACTTCTGTTTGGTGTTTCTTTGTACTTCTTCGTGCTCAGTTTTTTTTAGCTCATGCTTCGGCCCTCCTCACGGATTTCACCTTCGCTCCTGTGCTTGTATTCTAGCCATCTCTTTTGTTATTATCTCATTACTTATTTATATAATACTTGGGCCCACAACATCGGTGTGACACATAAAATCAGTATGATTTACAATTTTTGCTCTGATTCATTTTCTTTTGCCGATGTATTTTTTAGGGTTTCTTGCTCAAATTTTCAACTGTGTATTTACCGGCGAGAATGCAGGGAGGATTCTGGCAATGATCTGGCTTTACACCCATAATCGTAGTAGTCTATGAGATCACAAATAGCTTATGCGCTTTGCTTAGATTTTCACATTCTACAGGCATGTCCATCGGAGTATTTCAACTATAATATATGTCAAAAATTCTCATTTCACTTAATAATGTTATCTGAGGATAAAGAGTGTTCTTCATGCCCTCGCCATTTTAATATTCAACCATTTACATCCCTTCCAGCAACAATTGTATCAGATGGATGAAAAGCTTGTGTAGAACACATTTGTATATGATGCAGCCGGATCTTCTTCACCTCTTTTTCATTTGTAATTTCTTCATCTGGAGTCTTCACAATATGAATTACCATTCTATCTGCTACTCCAATATATTTTTATCGGTGGGACATAACTGTATCGGGAGCTTTAAAATATCTCCTATCGATATGCCGTCTCCTGCCGATGAAACCTCCATCTCTGTGAGGGATAACAATTTTTATTAATGCAAAATATAAAACATTAGCCTTCAGTCCTTTAAAATTTAATTATTTCCCTTCATGTGATGAATAATATTAATCTCTTGTGGTCACGCTCACTCAATCTTCGGAGTAGAAATATTTCACTCGTTAGGGTAACATTATGACATATTAAAATAATACCCTTGTTAGGGTTTGCCTTCATTCCACATGTATTTTGATTATTTACTTAATTAATTGTATCCTTTCTCTTTGATGGCAATCTTCACGTATTCACTCTTTGCTGGAATTATTTCATCTTTAATAAAATGTCATCAGGGTGAAATAACCTTCACTCTATAATCCTTGGTTTCACATCTCGATAAAAATATGTTATAATTTCATTGTCAAGAGGTGAAAAAATATTTACCTCTCCTTGTTTTAATTAGAGGATACTAGATATACTTTCACTTGAAAATAAAGTATTTCATAATACTTTATTTTAATCTTTGTGTTGAATTTTTGGATTCTATTTTCCATTGTGTATTTTTACCTTTACTTGGCAAATATTTGATTTGGGTAAAAACAATTACCACCCACTTGTTTCACTCGTTGCCTTATGCATTTTCACATAAAAATTTATTTAGGTAAAATAATTACCTATTTGATTAACTTCTCTAGAAAAGTATTTTTCTTCTGAGTAGAAAATATTTTGAATAAATTCTCACCTTATAACTCCTTCCATGAAAATAGGATATTTATTTGCACCTTTTGTAAATATTTATTCTCCTTTGAATAAACCTTTCATCTCACGGGACTCCATCGGCAAGACTTGTTAGATCGGTGTGACTTGAGATTTTCACTCCGATGGTATATCTCTTGCTGATGAGTTTTCCATCGGTGAGACCTATATGATGTCTTGCCGATGAAAATTTTTTTTATAGCTTTTGTTCATCAGTGAGACTTTTGCTGAAACTGTGTCCATTGTAGCAAATTGTTATATCACGAAAAAGGATAAAAAGTATTCCCAGTTCTTTTAATTCCATTTCACACACCTTGCATGGTGATCAAAACAGGCGAACTAGCCTTCGGAATTAGCTTGAAAAACTAATCAAAACTTTTCCCGGAGCCACAAAAATACACCAACATGTTGAATTGTGATAGGGGAGTATGGTCGTCAGATGGATTGGCATGAAGTTATTGGGATTAAAAGCTGCTCGCAATCAAAGTAGCTCACTCAGCGTGTTTTGCACCTGTTTTAAACTCAACTAAAACCTATTATTTTGCCTCTTTGGAAAAATATCAAATCTGATATTGAGAAGCTGTCGTCCTAGGGATTAGTTCATTTAGGCCACATGAACATGTGTGCAAAAGGATTTTTCATTATTCCTCTTCCTTCATAAGATATCAGATGTCAAAGTTGACCTTTCTGAAGCTGCCTGGGAATGCAGTCACAGAACTGTGTAAAATCCATTTGGATTCGATTTTGAAAAAATATCAAACGAAGTGCCGAGACCTAGAGAATTAGCATGTAGGCACATTAACATGGGAAGAATTTGAGACATCAATTGGTTTTTTATGAACAGGACCCGATTGCTAGATATTACCTTCCAAATTAACCTCCTTGAAAACTGCCCCTTCAAAACCTGATTCGAGCTCACCAACTTGCAATTTTAAAAACCCATTAAATCTCTTCCTGGGAAGTTGTAACTGGAAAGTTGAGTTTATTTAGGCTTGATGAGTGCGTGTGTAAGAGGATTCTTCACCATCCATCTTCTGTTATGAAATGGTAAGGGCCAAAGTTGAGCTCTCCGCAACTTTCTGGAAATGCATATGGCAACTGAACTTTTTACATTTGCTTTTGATTTTGAAAAAATAGCAAACGAGATGTTGGGGTCCCAAAAACTGGCATGAAAGTACATTATCATGAGAAAAATATGGAACACTAATTAGTTTGTCAGGATCATCATTTAGCTGCTAGATATCAACCTCCAAAGTTGGCCTCTCGGGCTGATTTCACATTGTGCAAGTAACAAACCTTATCAAAACCCTCCAACTTGGTTCTTCAAAACCTAGTCAAAATTGATCGTATGAAGCTGAAATCAGGAGTGCTCACTTACGTATGGCAGACAAACATGTTTGTGAAATAATTTTGTATGAAGACGAACTGGCTCTGAATTATAATGCTTCAAAGTAGGCCATTTGAGCATATTGTGCAGGTGTATCTATGAGTGTTGAAATTGAATTTTTCATATGGGAACCTAAAATCTTGCAAAAATTGGTATGAAATTTTAGGTTCCAACAGTGGCTCTGTCTGGGGATGTATGCCCCCTGCGGGCATAGCAAGATCCCAGATTTTCTGGGGAGCAGACCAACGCCTTCTTCATTGGGTAACAGAGTCTACTTTTTGCCCCAAAACTGATATGATCAAAAGACCATATCAGAAAAGAAAATCCACGTCTTTCCCCTGTCAAAAACCTTGTTCTGATCATGTTGTAATGATACCCCATCTGCTTGACTGAATCTGTTCATATAGTTCAATAATGCATCATAATTTATGCTGCAAGTGTGTTCTGTATTATTCGGTATCTGGAAGTCAGGCATAGTCTGAACAACTTCATCATTGCATGACATAAGGAAGTCATGATTATCAAACCTTGTAGGATGTCTTATTTTATCATATCTATTGTTATTCACCAAATGTTGGTTTTTTAATTGAATTGGAAAATGGAATAAATCAAGCTGCTTCTGACAAATGCTATAATCAATGCTGATTCCAACATAAAACACCGTATCTTCTTCCTTATCACATCCATCTTCCCCACATGCTTGAGAGTCAATAATCTGCCAATCATACATATTGGAATCATCAACCTCCTCTGGTTCAATGGACATCTTTATCTCTGGATCAGTGTCACAAGAGAACTTATGACCACTATCTGTCTCTTCTTTGCAAAAATGTGACTTGGGAAATATGGCCTCGTATATTTCATCACCCTTACCATGTTGAATGGATTCACTGTCAAACGATATATGCGCTGGACACAGTATTTGGGTATCATCTTTATGTACATATCTTTGATATTTTTTGGTGAGCAATTCTGAAATATGCTCACTGTCAAGTGAGCATGTTTCTTCATCAACCCTCTTACTGAAATTTTCATCATTCTTTTCATCACTACTATAATGCTCAAAATTTGATGTACATATTTCATCAACCTCATCATTTATAGACTCTTTATCAGAATATCCACCTCCCTGACTGTCTAAATGCCTTTCATCTTCTTGATAACATGGATTTGAGAACACTTGAAATTCATTTTCTGGCATACCTTGGCAAAATGTCATCTGATCTTCTTCCATCTTTTCATCATACAATGGGTTTGAAAAATTTTGAAAATCATTTTCAGATATGTACACTTCCTCCTCATTGTGAGTTTGCCCTGTTTGAAAATAGTCATCCTCTTCATCTTCTTGTGCCATATCATCATACAATGGCTCTAAACAGGCTTGAAGATTATTTTCTGCCATGTGCACTTCCTCTTGATCAAGATCTTGAAAATATTCACCCTGGTTATCTGAAAAGATTTCATCCTCAGGATAGCATGGGTTTGGAAACATCTGGAGTTCATGTTCTGGTATACCCATCTTTTGAAAACAATGTTCTTCTTCCTCCCAACACTGCTGATTCATATATTGCGGTGGGTGGGCTGGGATAAAATTTGTTTGATATGGAGGCTGATAATAAACATTTTGTTGGGTGGGTTGATGAGAGTGCAGATTTTGATGTGACATATGTAGATGATGACATTGCGGAGCATATCGCTGTCCAGGTGGTGGATAGTATTCATTTTCTTGGTATGTTGCTAGTCCATCCATATCTGGCTGCATTGCTATATCAGTTTCTTCATATTTAGTATCATCGGATCCAACATTGATAATATCCTCGTGCCTTTTCCTTTCTATGATAGGAATCAATTTAACCAATTGGTCTATAGTAACTGGCTTTAATGATTCAGGCCAATTAGTAGACATAGGCACATAAGCAAGCATGAACATTTTAATAAATAAGGATACACTAGGTTTGAGATGAAAAGGTATCTGTTCATAGATATCCCCCAACCTGATGAACAACTTATATCCAGATTCTCCTTCATGTCTCCTTATTTCAAAGAATGCATCTAAAGGGGGTATGTTATATTTTTTCATATTTCATCAATTTTATTTTCAGAGTCGCCACCTCTTGTGAGAAGAGGAAAATTTCATCTTTCTGGGTTCTTGCCAGTAGAGTCTACCAATATGTATTTGAATTTTGTGTAGAGTCGCCACCTCTATTTAGAGGACTAATCAATTTTTCTGAGTTTTTCCTTCCACCAGCAGAGTTATGCCTTTTAATTTTCTGACTCTAATAACATGGTTTGCTACCAGGTTTCTCTATGTGTTCTCCCCAGCAGAGTCGCCATTTTGTTGGTTCCCAAAAATGCAGGTTGCTAACCCTAAGAGGATGCCAGACTCTATGTTTGGATTTGCAACGTTTTTGGACCAATTGACAGAGCTATTAGCTCCCTACACTTCAGGTCCTGCAAACCTAGGCGGGTGTACCTTTGTAACTAAAGCAGAATGAAAACTACATGACTTGATTGGATTAATAGATCTATCACAATGGCATAAAATGTAATAGATGCAGTCTAAAAATTATCCTATTCCTAATGTACTGACTTGAAATAGAAATGTTTTGAATATGAGTTTGGATAGTAATGACTAGTGCCTACTTCTATTGGGCTATGGAGTCGGTAAATGGATGAAGATTTAATGGAAACAGATGTATGAGGTAAGTTGATCTACTTCACAGTTTAACTCGAACTTGTAAGGCACATGGGATGTTTACACCTTATGCAAACGTGCAAGAATGTCAGTTATAATGCTCTTCTTATACTATCCCAATGATATTCCCCGTATTACTGTGAACAACTGAGAGGATGTTTAATTCTAGTGAGAAGAAAATTTAGACCAGACTCGTTTTGTAGAAAGGATTTACCTCTTGGCAAAGACCTTATGACAATTCTGATCAACTTCTTTATAGAAACCAACCAATTTGAACACACTGAATCAGCAAATGTGACCAGATAAATCAACAATATTCTTGATATGATAATTTAAATAATACGGAAAAACCATTGTGGAGACAACATTACAACATTTAGGATTTAATATTAACATTACAGCTGAACACTGAAAATAGATAACTGAATTGAAGCATTCTGTTCCATTAAATAAAAAAAATTGTGTATATAACAGTCCTGATGAGGCGAATGGGTGGAGTGGAATTAAATAATTTCCTACTGCTACCCTAAACCTACTGCTCCCTTTCTATCTACTAATGTCCCTTTAATCTCTCCTTTTTATCTGGCATATATAGTTTGAGATTTTAGGGTTACAACCCTTTATTTCTTCCGTTACAACTTTTTATTTTAATTTTGTTTCCCACTTTGCAAATATTTATTTTAACTTCCTTTTGCCTTGAGATCTCGTGAAAATAATTCTTCAAGTAATTATTGTTATTTCCTTTAATATATATTTTCACTCAGTTGGTAAGAAATAATTACTCGCTTGTGAGTTGCTCGGTGAAAACATTTTCTCGCCTTTGTGTATACTTCCTCAAAAAATATTTTTTAGGTAAAATAATTACCCATCGGGTGAATTCCTTGAAAAATATTTTGCCTCCATCCTTATAACCCCTTTGGCAAAATATTCAGGTGAAAAATATTCATTTTGTATCTAAAGATGATCTTGTAAAATCTTCAATATATCTTCTCATGAATATATTTACCCATAAATATGTTTATGCTACATATTTGTATAATATTTCACACCTTTCAATTACATTTGTTCATCTTTTATTTTCCAGAACGTAATTATATCATTTTCCTATCTTCGGTGAAAGTAGCTATGTTTCTCCCCGAAAAAGGTACCTATCGGCAAGACATATGATCTCGGTGTGATTTAAAAATCTCACTCCGATTAGTTTGGTTTTGCCGATGACATTTTTACTATTGGATATTAGGGTTTACTTCATCGGCAAGTCGGGAGGACTCAAACATTGCTCACCGATAAACTATGTCTTGTCGATATTGTGTTTATCTTGCGTGGTTTTTTACTTCTGTTTGGTGTTTCTTTGTACTTCTTCGTGCTCAGTTTTTTTAGCTCATGCTTCGGCCCTCCTCACGGATTTCACCTTCGCTCCTGTGCTTGTATTCTAGCCATCTCTTTTGTTATTATCTCATTACTTATTTATATAATACTTGGGCCCACAACATCGGTGTGACACATAAAATCAGTATGATTTACAATTTTTGCTCTGATTCATTTTCTTTTGCCGATGTATTTTTTAGGGTTTCTTGCTCAAATTTTCAACTGTGTATTTACCGGCGAGAATGCAGGGAGGATTCTGGCAATGATCTGGCTTTACACCCATAATCGTAGTAGTCTATGAGATCACAAATAGCTTATGCGCTTTGCTTAGATTTTCACATTCTACAGGCATGTCCATCGGAGTATTTCAACTATAATATATGTCAAAAATTCTCATTTCACTTAATAATGTTATCTGAGGATAAAGAGTGTTCTTCATGCCCTCGCCATTTTAATATTCAACCATTTACATCCCTTCCAGCAACAATTGTATCAGATGGATGAAAAGCTTGTGTAGAACACATTTGTATATGATGCAGCCGGATCTTCTTCACCTCTTTTTCATTTGTAATTTCTTCATCTGGAGTCTTCACAATATGAATTACCATTCTATCTGCTACTCCAATATATTTTTATCGGTGGGACATAACTGTATCGGGAGCTTTAAAATATCTCCTATCGATATGCCGTCTCCTGCCGATGAAACCTCCATCTCTGTGAGGGATAACAATTTTTATTAATGCAAAATATAAAACATTAGCCTTCAGTCCTTTAAAATTTAATTATTTCCCTTCATGTGATGAATAATATTAATCTCTTGTGGTCACGCTCACTCAATCTTCGGAGTAGAAATATTTCACTCGTTAGGGTAACATTATGACATATTAAAATAATACCCTTGTTAGGGTTTGCCTTCATTCCACATGTATTTTGATTATTTACTTAATTAATTGTATCCTTTCTCTTTGATGGCAATCTTCACGTATTCACTCTTTGCTGGAATTATTTCATCTTTAATAAAATGTCATCAGGGTGAAATAACCTTCACTCTATAATCCTTGGTTTCACATCTCGATAAAAATATGTTATAATTTCATTGTCAAGAGGTGAAAAAATATTTACCTCTCCTTGTTTTAATTAGAGGATACTAGATATACTTTCACTTGAAAATAAAGTATTTCATAATACTTTATTTTAATCTTTGTGTTGAATTTTTGGATTCTATTTTCCATTGTGTATTTTTACCTTTACTTGGCAAATATTTGATTTGGGTAAAAACAATTACCACCCACTTGTTTCACTCGTTGCCTTATGCATTTTCACATAAAAATTTATTTAGGTAAAATAATTACCTATTTGATTAACTTCTCTAGAAAAGTATTTTTCTTCTGAGTAGAAAATATTTTGAATAAATTCTCACCTTATAACTCCTTCCATGAAAATAGGATATTTATTTGCACCTTTTGTAAATATTTATTCTCCTTTGAATAAACCTTTCATCTCACGGGACTCCATCGGCAAGACTTGTTAGATCGGTGTGACTTGAGATTTTCACTCCGATGGTATATCTCTTGCTGATGAGTTTTCCATCGGTGAGACCTATATGATGTCTTGCCGATGAAAATTTTTTTTATAGCTTTTGTTCATCAGTGAGACTTTTGCTGAAACTGTGTCCATTGTAGCAAATTGTTATATCACGAAAAAGGATAAAAAGTATTCCCAGTTCTTTTAATTCCATTTCACACACCTTGCATGGTGATCAAAACAGGCGAACTAGCCTTCGGAATTAGCTTGAAAAACTAATCAAAACTTTTCCCGGAGCCACAAAAATACACCAACATGTTGAATTGTGATAGGGGAGTATGGTCGTCAGATGGATTGGCATGAAGTTATTGGGATTAAAAGCTGCTCGCAATCAAAGTAGCTCACTCAGCGTGTTTTGCACCTGTTTTAAACTCAACTAAAACCTATTATTTTGCCTCTTTGGAAAAATATCAAATCTGATATTGAGAAGCTGTCGTCCTAGGGATTAGTTCATTTAGGCCACATGAACATGTGTGCAAAAGGATTTTTCATTATTCCTCTTCCTTCATAAGATATCAGATGTCAAAGTTGACCTTTCTGAAGCTGCCTGGGAATGCAGTCACAGAACTGTGTAAAATCCATTTGGATTCGATTTTGAAAAAATATCAAACGAAGTGCCGAGACCTAGAGAATTAGCATGTAGGCACATTAACATGGGAAGAATTTGAGACATCAATTGGTTTTTTATGAACAGGACCCGATTGCTAGATATTACCTTCCAAATTAACCTCCTTGAAAACTGCCCCTTCAAAACCTGATTCGAGCTCACCAACTTGCAATTTTAAAAACCCATTAAATCTCTTCCTGGGAAGTTGTAACTGGAAAGTTGAGTTTATTTAGGCTTGATGAGTGCGTGTGTAAGAGGATTCTTCACCATCCATCTTCTGTTATGAAATGGTAAGGGCCAAAGTTGAGCTCTCCGCAACTTTCTGGAAATGCATATGGCAACTGAACTTTTTACATTTGCTTTTGATTTTGAAAAAATAGCAAACGAGATGTTGGGGTCCCAAAAACTGGCATGAAAGTACATTATCATGAGAAAAATATGGAACACTAATTAGTTTGTCAGGATCATCATTTAGCTGCTAGATATCAACCTCCAAAGTTGGCCTCTCGGGCTGATTTCACATTGTGCAAGTAACAAACCTTATCAAAACCCTCCAACTTGGTTCTTCAAAACCTAGTCAAAATTGATCGTATGAAGCTGAAATCAGGAGTGCTCACTTACGTATGGCAGACAAACATGTTTGTGAAATAATTTTGTATGAAGACGAACTGGCTCTGAATTATAATGCTTCAAAGTAGGCCATTTGAGCATATTGTGCAGGTGTATCTATGAGTGTTGAAATTGAATTTTTCATATGGGAACCTAAAATCTTGCAAAAATTGGTATGAAATTTTAGGTTCCAACAGTGGCTCTGTCTGGGGATGTATGCCCCCTGCGGGCATAGCAAGATCCCAGATTTTCTGGGGAGCAGACCAACGCCTTCTTCATTGGGTAACAGAGTCTACTTTTTGCCCCAAAACTGATATGATCAAAAGACCATATCAGAAAAGAAAATCCACGTCTTTCCCCTGTCAAAAACCTTGTTCTGATCATGTTGTAATGATACCCCATCTGCTTGACTGAATCTGTTCATATAGTTCAATAATGCATCATAATTTATGCTGCAAGTGTGTTCTGTATTATTCGGTATCTGGAAGTCAGGCATAGTCTGAACAACTTCATCATTGCATGACATAAGGAAGTCATGATTATCAAACCTTGTAGGATGTCTTATTTTATCATATCTATTGTTATTCACCAAATGTTGGTTTTTTAATTGAATTGGAAAATGGAATAAATCAAGCTGCTTCTGACAAATGCTATAATCAATGCTGATTCCAACATAAAACACCGTATCTTCTTCCTTATCACATCCATCTTCCCCACATGCTTGAGAGTCAATAATCTGCCAATCATACATATTGGAATCATCAACCTCCTCTGGTTCAATGGACATCTTTATCTCTGGATCAGTGTCACAAGAGAACTTATGACCACTATCTGTCTCTTCTTTGCAAAAATGTGACTTGGGAAATATGGCCTCGTATATTTCATCACCCTTACCATGTTGAATGGATTCACTGTCAAACGATATATGCGCTGGACACAGTATTTGGGTATCATCTTTATGTACATATCTTTGATATTTTTTGGTGAGCAATTCTGAAATATGCTCACTGTCAAGTGAGCATGTTTCTTCATCAACCCTCTTACTGAAATTTTCATCATTCTTTTCATCACTACTATAATGCTCAAAATTTGATGTACATATTTCATCAACCTCATCATTTATAGACTCTTTATCAGAATATCCACCTCCCTGACTGTCTAAATGCCTTTCATCTTCTTGATAACATGGATTTGAGAACACTTGAAATTCATTTTCTGGCATACCTTGGCAAAATGTCATCTGATCTTCTTCCATCTTTTCATCATACAATGGGTTTGAAAAATTTTGAAAATCATTTTCAGATATGTACACTTCCTCCTCATTGTGAGTTTGCCCTGTTTGAAAATAGTCATCCTCTTCATCTTCTTGTGCCATATCATCATACAATGGCTCTAAACAGGCTTGAAGATTATTTTCTGCCATGTGCACTTCCTCTTGATCAAGATCTTGAAAATATTCACCCTGGTTATCTGAAAAGATTTCATCCTCAGGATAGCATGGGTTTGGAAACATCTGGAGTTCATGTTCTGGTATACCCATCTTTTGAAAACAATGTTCTTCTTCCTCCCAACACTGCTGATTCATATATTGCGGTGGGTGGGCTGGGATAAAATTTGTTTGATATGGAGGCTGATAATAAACATTTTGTTGGGTGGGTTGATGAGAGTGCAGATTTTGATGTGACATATGTAGATGATGACATTGCGGAGCATATCGCTGTCCAGGTGGTGGATAGTATTCATTTTCTTGGTATGTTGCTAGTCCATCCATATCTGGCTGCATTGCTATATCAGTTTCTTCATATTTAGTATCATCGGATCCAACATTGATAATATCCTCGTGCCTTTTCCTTTCTATGATAGGAATCAATTTAACCAATTGGTCTATAGTAACTGGCTTTAATGATTCAGGCCAATTAGTAGACATAGGCACATAAGCAAGCATGAACATTTTAATAAATAAGGATACACTAGGTTTGAGATGAAAAGGTATCTGTTCATAGATATCCCCCAACCTGATGAACAACTTATATCCAGATTCTCCTTCATGTCTCCTTATTTCAAAGAATGCATCTAAAGGGGGTATGTTATATTTTTTCATATTTCATCAATTTTATTTTCAGAGTCGCCACCTCTTGTGAGAAGAGGAAAATTTCATCTTTCTGGGTTCTTGCCAGTAGAGTCTACCAATATGTATTTGAATTTTGTGTAGAGTCGCCACCTCTATTTAGAGGACTAATCAATTTTTCTGAGTTTTTCCTTCCACCAGCAGAGTTATGCCTTTTAATTTTCTGACTCTAATAACATGGTTTGCTACCAGGTTTCTCTATGTGTTCTCCCCAGCAGAGTCGCCATTTTGTTGGTTCCCAAAAATGCAGGTTGCTAACCCTAAGAGGATGCCAGACTCTATGTTTGGATTTGCAACGTTTTTGGACCAATTGACAGAGCTATTAGCTCCCTACACTTCAGGTCCTGCAAACCTAGGCGGGTGTACCTTTGTAACTAAAGCAGAATGAAAACTACATGACTTGATTGGATTAATAGATCTATCACAATGGCATAAAATGTAATAGATGCAGTCTAAAAATTATCCTATTCCTAATGTACTGACTTGAAATAGAAATGTTTTGAATATGAGTTTGGATAGTAATGACTAGTGCCTACTTCTATTGGGCTATGGAGTCGGTAAATGGATGAAGATTTAATGGAAACAGATGTATGAGGTAAGTTGATCTACTTCACAGTTTAACTCGAACTTGTAAGGCACATGGGATGTTTACACCTTATGCAAACGTGCAAGAATGTCAGTTATAATGCTCTTCTTATACTATCCCAATGATATTCCCCGTATTACTGTGAACAACTGAGAGGATGTTTAATTCTAGTGAGAAGAAAATTTAGACCAGACTCGTTTTGTAGAAAGGATTTACCTCTTGGCAAAGACCTTATGACAATTCTGATCAACTTCTTTATAGAAACCAACCAATTTGAACACACTGAATCAGCAAATGTGACCAGATAAATCAACAATATTCTTGATATGATAATTTAAATAATACGGAAAAACCATTGTGGAGACAACATTACAACATTTAGGATTTAATATTAACATTACAGCTGAACACTGAAAATAGATAACTGAATTGAAGCATTCTGTTCCATTAAATAAAAAAAATTGTGTATATAACAGTCCTGATGAGGCGAATGGGTGGAGTGGAATTAAATAATTTCCTACTGCTACCCTAAACCTACTGCTCCCTTTCTATCTACTAATGTCCCTTTAATCTCTCCTTTTTATCTGGCATATATAGTTTGAGATTTTAGGGTTACAACCCTTTATTTCTTCCGTTACAACTTTTTATTTTAATTTTGTTTCCCACTTTGCAAATATTTATTTTAACTTCCTTTTGCCTTGAGATCTCGTGAAAATAATTCTTCAAGTAATTATTGTTATTTCCTTTAATATATATTTTCACTCAGTTGGTAAGAAATAATTACTCGCTTGTGAGTTGCTCGGTGAAAACATTTTCTCGCCTTTGTGTATACTTCCTCAAAAAATATTTTTTAGGTAAAATAATTACCCATCGGGTGAATTCCTTGAAAAATATTTTGCCTCCATCCTTATAACCCCTTTGGCAAAATATTCAGGTGAAAAATATTCATTTTGTATCTAAAGATGATCTTGTAAAATCTTCAATATATCTTCTCATGAATATATTTACCCATAAATATGTTTATGCTACATATTTGTATAATATTTCACACCTTTCAATTACATTTGTTCATCTTTTATTTTCCAGAACGTAATTATATCATTTTCCTATCTTCGGTGAAAGTAGCTATGTTTCTCCCCGAAAAAGGTACCTATCGGCAAGACATATGATCTCGGTGTGATTTAAAAATCTCACTCCGATTAGTTTGGTTTTGCCGATGACATTTTTACTATTGGATATTAGGGTTTACTTCATCGGCAAGTCGGGAGGACTCAAACATTGCTCACCGATAAACTATGTCTTGTCGATATTGTGTTTATCTTGCGTGGTTTTTTACTTCTGTTTGGTGTTTCTTTGTACTTCTTCGTGCTCAGTTTTTTTAGCTCATGCTTCGGCCCTCCTCACGGATTTCACCTTCGCTCCTGTGCTTGTATTCTAGCCATCTCTTTTGTTATTATCTCATTACTTATTTATATAATACTTGGGCCCACAACATCGGTGTGACACATAAAATCAGTATGATTTACAATTTTTGCTCTGATTCATTTTCTTTTGCCGATGTATTTTTTAGGGTTTCTTGCTCAAATTTTCAACTGTGTATTTACCGGCGAGAATGCAGGGAGGATTCTGGCAATGATCTGGCTTTACACCCATAATCGTAGTAGTCTATGAGATCACAAATAGCTTATGCGCTTTGCTTAGATTTTCACATTCTACAGGCATGTCCATCGGAGTATTTCAACTATAATATATGTCAAAAATTCTCATTTCACTTAATAATGTTATCTGAGGATAAAGAGTGTTCTTCATGCCCTCGCCATTTTAATATTCAACCATTTACATCCCTTCCAGCAACAATTGTATCAGATGGATGAAAAGCTTGTGTAGAACACATTTGTATATGATGCAGCCGGATCTTCTTCACCTCTTTTTCATTTGTAATTTCTTCATCTGGAGTCTTCACAATATGAATTACCATTCTATCTGCTACTCCAATATATTTTTATCGGTGGGACATAACTGTATCGGGAGCTTTAAAATATCTCCTATCGATATGCCGTCTCCTGCCGATGAAACCTCCATCTCTGTGAGGGATAACAATTTTTATTAATGCAAAATATAAAACATTAGCCTTCAGTCCTTTAAAATTTAATTATTTCCCTTCATGTGATGAATAATATTAATCTCTTGTGGTCACGCTCACTCAATCTTCGGAGTAGAAATATTTCACTCGTTAGGGTAACATTATGACATATTAAAATAATACCCTTGTTAGGGTTTGCCTTCATTCCACATGTATTTTGATTATTTACTTAATTAATTGTATCCTTTCTCTTTGATGGCAATCTTCACGTATTCACTCTTTGCTGGAATTATTTCATCTTTAATAAAATGTCATCAGGGTGAAATAACCTTCACTCTATAATCCTTGGTTTCACATCTCGATAAAAATATGTTATAATTTCATTGTCAAGAGGTGAAAAAATATTTACCTCTCCTTGTTTTAATTAGAGGATACTAGATATACTTTCACTTGAAAATAAAGTATTTCATAATACTTTATTTTAATCTTTGTGTTGAATTTTTGGATTCTATTTTCCATTGTGTATTTTTACCTTTACTTGGCAAATATTTGATTTGGGTAAAAACAATTACCACCCACTTGTTTCACTCGTTGCCTTATGCATTTTCACATAAAAATTTATTTAGGTAAAATAATTACCTATTTGATTAACTTCTCTAGAAAAGTATTTTTCTTCTGAGTAGAAAATATTTTGAATAAATTCTCACCTTATAACTCCTTCCATGAAAATAGGATATTTATTTGCACCTTTTGTAAATATTTATTCTCCTTTGAATAAACCTTTCATCTCACGGGACTCCATCGGCAAGACTTGTTAGATCGGTGTGACTTGAGATTTTCACTCCGATGGTATATCTCTTGCTGATGAGTTTTCCATCGGTGAGACCTATATGATGTCTTGCCGATGAAAATTTTTTTTATAGCTTTTGTTCATCAGTGAGACTTTTGCTGAAACTGTGTCCATTGTAGCAAATTGTTATATCACGAAAAAGGATAAAAAGTATTCCCAGTTCTTTTAATTCCATTTCACACACCTTGCATGGTGATCAAAACAGGCGAACTAGCCTTCGGAATTAGCTTGAAAAACTAATCAAAACTTTTCCCGGAGCCACAAAAATACACCAACATGTTGAATTGTGATAGGGGAGTATGGTCGTCAGATGGATTGGCATGAAGTTATTGGGATTAAAAGCTGCTCGCAATCAAAGTAGCTCACTCAGCGTGTTTTGCACCTGTTTTAAACTCAACTAAAACCTATTATTTTGCCTCTTTGGAAAAATATCAAATCTGATATTGAGAAGCTGTCGTCCTGGGGATTAGTTCATTTAGGCCACATGAACATGTGTGCAAAAGGATTTTTCATTATTCCTCTTCCTTCATAAGATATCAGATGTCAAAGTTGACCTTTCTGAAGCTGCCTGGGAATGCAGTCACAGAACTGTGTAAAATCCATTTGGATTCGATTTTGAAAAAATATCAAACGAAGTGCCGAGACCTAGAGAATTAGCATGTAGGCACATTAACATGGGAAGAATTTGAGACATCAATTGGTTTTTTATGAACAGGACCCGATTGCTAGATATTACCTTCCAAATTAACCTCCTTGAAAACTGCCCCTTCAAAACCTGATTCGAGCTCACCAACTTGCAATTTTAAAAACCCATTAAATCTCTTCCTGGGAAGTTGTAACTGGAAAGTTGAGTTTATTTAGGCTTGATGAGTGCGTGTGTAAGAGGATTCTTCACCATCCATCTTCTGTTATGAAATGGTAAGGGCCAAAGTTGAGCTCTCCGCAACTTTCTGGAAATGCATATGGCAACTGAACTTTTTACATTTGCTTTTGATTTTGAAAAAATAGCAAACGAGATGTTGGGGTCCCAAAAACTGGCATGAAAGTACATTATCATGAGAAAAATATGGAACACTAATTAGTTTGTCAGGATCATCATTTAGCTGCTAGATATCAACCTCCAAAGTTGGCCTCTCGGGCTGATTTCACATTGTGCAAGTAACAAACCTTATCAAAACCCTCCAACTTGGTTCTTCAAAACCTAGTCAAAATTGATCGTATGAAGCTGAAATCAGGAGTGCTCACTTACATATGGTAGACAAACATGTTTGTGAAATAATTTTGTATGAAGACGAACTGGCTCCGAATTATAATGCTTCAAAGTAGGCCATTTGAGCATATTGTGCAGGTGTATCTATGAGTGTTGAAATTGAATTTTTCATATGGGAACCTAAAATCTTGCAAAAATTGGTATGAAATTTTAGGTTCCAACAACGTCAGCATCATATCGCAATATAACCTGCATGATAATTGCCTTCATCCGCACAACCTGATCCATCAGAGGAACATCCTCCTGCTGAGCCTATACCAAAAGTCTGGCCGATGAACATCCTGATGACGTCATCATCATATCCTGCTGACATCATCATCATATCTGCCCACTGCGCACCTCCTCATATCCGGATGACGTCATCATCATGTTTGCAAATATCAGGGAATCTCCACAAGATGATCAGTGTTAGAAATATGACCCCCCTGGACCTTGATGATGTCATCATCATATCGACATCAGGATGATATTCGGAAGATAACCGGATATTTGGAAATATCATCCTGATGCACAAATATCAGGTTGCACTGTAGCTCCACTATAAGATCGGGGCGATATATGAATATGATGATGCTTGAAAAGATCACCCCCCACTAGATAATGCACGAAGCCGGCAGGCGGATATCTCCTTGATATCAGCATCATCATGACGCTGGAACAAACATACATGTTGTGTGGTTACACAACATGCCCCATTTTGACTTGGCAAAATAGGGACCCAACTTTTTGGCTTGGTTTGTGTTGTCTGTTTCTGGCGGTTTGGTAAAAATAAGTCAGGTGCATCATCATCATGAAGGTCAGGATGAGGTTCCTCATCATCATGAGGTTAGTTTGTCAAAGTTCATATTTTTGTTTCTATGACCTCATGGTTAGAAAGAGCTTGAAATTCCATGCAGGTTTGCCTTTTACATCACTTGAAAATTCGTCCATATGAGGGAGTTATGAGCAGTCAAAGTTTTGGTCAAACCTGATAATTGCTGTATGAAGAACATCATCATCATATTTGAAACGCCCCCGATAATATCCTGAGGTCGAAATATCCGGACGTCAAGTTTAAGTCGTAGTAAGCTTTTCCCGTCGAGCGGTCTTTTGTATTGCGAAAGGTCATCATCATGATCTTACTCTATCACCTGATAAAAATCATGCAGTCCCGAAACATCCGGACGTCAATCTTAAGTGATAGTGTGTTTTACCCATCAAGCGACCTTGGAAACATCGCGAGTGTCATGATATTCTAACATCACCCGATATTATAATATCATGCTGATGATCATCATCACCCTACTTAAGAAACCCACCATCTGCATAATTTGCACGCGCACGACAAAGTCATGGTGATCATCATCATCATGATCTTTCAAGGCAGGATCACATTTCGTAATATCCTCCTGATCTCCTTTTGCGTGATCATGATGATCACCTTATCTTTCAAAGCGGAGGGTGATATTCCATTCCTAAGTCATGTTGACAAGATCATCATGATCTTGTTCGTCTACCCGACATTTCGCAATATCCTCCTGCCGAGAAGTATAACCTTTTGCAAATATCTGATGACGTCATCCTGACCTGATAAACGAAGAAGTAAATATCAGGATGACGTCACCATCACCTTTCTCCTTCGGCAGGATATTTTCCAAGGCATGATCCTGTTCGCCAATATGATGATGACGATGACGTCATGTTCGAAGATTAACAAAAGCCCCGAATATCCTGATGACGTCATCTGGACGTTCAGCAGGATCATATTTTAGATCACCTAGTGCGGATATGATGATGATCATCATCATCATCCTGATCTTTCGAGAGGGTTACCTTGGCCGCAATATGGGGTCGTATTACTTGCATCATCCTGATCATCTTCCTTAGGTGACCTGATATTACGTTTATCTCCTGATCTTAACGAAACATGACGGTGACGTCATCCTTTGCATTTTAATGAAGCCCGAATATGACGATGACGTCACCATCATATTCCTTTGCTCAGCAGCAGGATCATATTCCAAATCCTGTTTGTCTTTATCATGATGATGACGACGATGTCTTTCTTTCCCCAGTATGCAGAAGTGAAACATCCTGATGTGCTTTTCATCAGAGCATTCGGAAAGGAGGAGCATCATATTTCATGATATCCTGCGGCTAGACAGAAGGCATATAGTTAGGCATCATCATGATTTTTGGCGTTGGTATAACTATTGCCGTCGGCCAAGTCTAATATTGTCACCCTGATCATATGTGGTCACACCGATGCGAATATGATGATGATGACCCGAAACATACAAACAGGGCATGCAAAGCCGGATTCGAAGGATGGTTAAAGGGCGATTATTTCCTTGTATATTTTGAGATCATCATGATCATATTTTGAACCCGATATACAAGAAAATGGGTGAAAACATGAAGCGATGGAAATTTGGAGCCCGATTGCCTGTAGCTACACATTTTTGGGGGCTTGTTTAATAAAACGTTTTACTTCCTGTTGTTTATCCGCAATGATGATGAACTTAATGTTTGTCTGTTTACTTGCAGGAAGACATGATGATGCTGCTGAAGCTGAGCATTGAAGTCATGATGCTGTTAGAGCTGCTGCTGAAGCTGATAATTACAAAGTTGCACATGGAGGCAACATGAGCCAGAAATGAGGAGGATATTTCTGTGCCAGCTGTACATTTGCCAACTGACGAAGCATGTGCTTTTCATCTGGACCGTTGTTTGTTATGAGAGGATCCTGATCCTTGGATCACTGTAACCGTTTTCTGGCAGTTGTTCTATATAAGAGCCAGAGCTTGTCATCAAACGGGGGATACACATTAGAATACACAGACGCATCTAGCGCATTAAGGCTAATTACTGTAGAATCAATTAGGAGATCGGATTACTGAGACTAATGAGGATAGAATTGTTGAAATGTCAAGGTTCTTTCTTCAGATCACTGTAAATGTACCTGTTCTTGAGCATACTGAATGGATATGAAGTTTCAGATTACATCCTGATTGTAAATTTTACGTAATCTTCTTGTTGATTTCTGGATATGTACTGGTGAATGCTGTGTTCAACTAGAAGCGCTTTCATTTCATTACATGTTGTTGTCAACTTTTCCTTTGAAGATTTGCACTAGATCATGCGGATTTGTGGAATGTCCTGGTGAAGTATGATTTCTAGTTTTCCTTCTTTTCATTGCATGTATGGGAGCTTGTATGTGGATCAGTGATCTAAGTCCAGTAGTTTTGGGAATCTCATTCTTTAACACTTTTCCTTTTTTCAATTTCATAAATTCATCACCATAACTGCAAATCATGATAAATAACAAGCAGAACAGAGAAATATGCTGAAATCCCGTAGGTAACTTAAGATCATTAGCATATTTGAGTTAAATGCATGTATTATTGAAAATATCATGCAAAGAATCATAAATAATGATAGAAATCATGCAAATATCAGCCTGTAGGCACATTATTTGACTAAATTCACAGTGCAGAGGTAGAATTGTTGGAGATTTATGCAGAGCAAACATCCAGAGCAGGATATTTGAAGATAATGATGATGAACGTTGCAGAAACACGTAAGGCCCCTGAATGGAAAACAGCAACACACATCAACCACTGAGTAACGTCAGTAGATTAAGACCTAATCAACGGAGACTTGGGATCATGAATTCTTTGAATTCATCGTATCTTTCAAGATGAGTAAAGGTTGTTGTGTAACTTTTATTCTATGTTTGCGAATGACTAACATCATGACCAACATAAATTGGCGCTAGAAGGAGGGCTGAACTGTTTCTCAGCAAATAAATTCTTTTCAGTTGACGTGATATCCCCTGCTTCTGTTTAGCAGCTTGCTTTAAATCTTGCTAACGTATCTACAGGCCCCTCGCTTCTAACGCAACATAAATTGGCGCTAGAAGGAGGGCACGACCGGAAGATCACGTTCATCATCAGTATTTTCAGGTTTGATGGCGTATAGGAGTAAGGTATCCTCAGATCACTCGTGAATTTCAGTAAATTTCATAAATATTTGCTGTGACAAGATTGTATATGCACATTCTGTGTAAAGATTTCCAGATCTCACATAAATATTGCGGGCTTTACAGTAGATCTCTCTGAATTCACTAATATCGGCTACAGATGCGTAAATTTGTTCAAGCTTTGAGAATTTGAGCTTTAGGCACTCGGGATCTTGTGTTACGGGTCAGGATATCCCAATATCCTGTCACATTTTTGGATTTCCGGCAAATATTGCATAAATATTTCAGCATTTCAGTTAAATGTCTGCAAATATCTCTTACCTGAGATGTTTTGGTTGCACCTTTGCAAAGATCTAGCCCAAAGCATCAAATATTTGTTTGATTTTCTGGACTTTCAGGTTTTAGTCTGAGATATGATAGATCTCCTTAAAATTGCAAAATACTAAAAAAAAATTGAAGAATAGAGTCTCATTTTGATGGATGTATATGAAAATAATTGCCAAATTAACATTCCTTTATTTCAGGAAACTTTAAATAGGCAGCTTTACCCTCACAGTTTGTCTAACTTTGGTTTATGTACCTGTTGCAGGATACACCAGACTGCAGAACACAGTGAAATAAATTGCTTAACTTTCCTTACAAGGTTGGATTTATATTTAAAAGGACTAATATTCTTTCTGGATGTGTTCAGGGTTGAAATTTGCCAAGAAAATGAAGAAGTCTGCCAAGAAAATGAAGAAGTCTGCCAAGAAAATGAAGAAGTCTGCCAAGAAAATGAAGAAATTCTGGAGCAACAAGCAGATGCAGCACCAGAAGTTATTAATTGTCCAGACACTGAAGTAGATCATTCTGAAGATTTTGAATTATACTTGTCTAGAAATATACAGTGTAGTCAAATATTAGGTTTGCCCATTGATGATGTCTTGATTGAAGGCTGGTGCAGATTACATGATGAAGAGCATTCAGAGAGAGATTGCTACCCTTGCTTGGTCATGTTGAAAAAGATTCTACAAAATACAATAGCTGAGTCAGTTCCAGAAGGTAATTAAGAGGAAACATCTTTCCTGGATTCATTTTATGGTGAGATTGATGGGAGTTCTCTACTTCCTAATACAAGTAAGGACCAGTCAGTATGCAGGTATGAATCTTGTGAAAATTTTAGAGAAGAAATCACTCATCAGGATAATATTTTTGATTCTGATCCTAATACTTTTGATAAAGAAGATGAAACATCTTTCCTGGAGTCATTCTATGGTAAAGAGAAGTGTAAACAGATAGTAGAGCAATTTAAATGCAATACTGATGATGAAGTTCCTATGATGGTAACTCAGGGAGTCATAGAGAAGAAAATAAATGCTGATTTATTACCTGACTTTTTTGAATTAAATGATTAAATGCAAGAATGTTGCAGGTTAAAGGAACCAGATCCTCTAATAGATAGAAAATGTGAATTATTTAATGAACAATTCCTGAAAGATGAAGATGTAGAGGACTTTGGAGTTGTTGTGCATAATCGGATGTCACTCCAGAAATATTTTGAAAATGAAACAGGGGAGTGTCCTCATCAAGTGAAAGTTGTTTCTCCTTTACAGTCAAATGATTTAGAAATGATAAATTTCTGTATATCAGGTTGTGATAATAAAGATACTTATTTAGATGCTGATGTGCAGGAAATTGAAGAAAATATTGAGAAGTTTCCTGAACTGGAGGATAAACTAAACATCCAAAATGAAGGGATAAGTCTGGATAAAGATGAAGAATTAATACATCAAAGGTCATACATCCTTCAATTTGAAGAGGGACCAGGCACTGAGCCAAGCAGTGAAAATATAATGACAAATGGAAGACCAACTACCAATGAAGAAGCATGTCCAGCAAAGCCAGAAATACACCAGGTTGTATTTCTCCTTTCCACAGTAAATGATGTTGAATACTATTTTAATTATGGAAATTCAGAAGATAAGACATGCATATGGATTAATCATGAACATGATGAGCTTCCTCAGTTGCTGATCATCAAGAGTTGTTCTGTTGAATACAGTGAATTCAGAATATCAGAATATTCTTCAGAATATAAAGATAAATTTGCTAAGTTGAGAACCATAACTAATACCCTGATGCTCCTGCACAATCAAAAGAAGTATGCAAATACAGGTGTCCTTAGGTCTTTTTCTAGTTTTTGTTTGCCTAGTAGTGGTTTGTATATAATTTTGTAGGTTAGTTGTTTGTACAGTCTGCTTGTTTTGCTTTCTTGTTCTGTTCCTGTTGTTTCCTTTTTGTAGGTTAGTTGTTTGTATAGTGTTTCTTCTGTTTTGTGTTGTTTTGGTTGAGTTTTGTTTTGGTAAGTCAAGATGATGCACTTCATCACCTAAGAAAATAACTAAATTGTTAGGATTCAAGTGATGAGATCAGATTTAGATATAGATTGTAATTCATTCTGATAAATACTCATGATCAGGTTTTATAATATCTTTTCATCAGGTGCCTTTTCTTGTCCAAAGTGAATCAAACACAATGAAACACCTAACAGCCTTGGGCTTGTTGACGATATGAGTATAGGTGTTAAGTGAAAAATCTAAAGGGACTCCCTTGCTACCAATACAATCTCCAACCTAAAGCTGCAAGTGACTACACCTTGTACAAATGAGCTGACATGATGATATCAAATATAAGTATATAAATAGAAAATATATAAACAATAAACTTAGGCCATCTAAGTAACTCTACCGGGGCTATAGATGCCTGCTGGCAGTGGGGCTCTACTTAGGGAGATTGTATAGATAACCTTGTCGGGGTTATGGACGCCTGCTGGCAGTAAGGCTCTATCCAGGTTGGCTATGAGGGATGATCCCCAACTATGTAGTTTAACACTAGTTACTTATGTTTTCAACTTACTTTCAAGATGAGGATAATTAATCATATGCACACACATGATCCTTTGTTAGCACTGTTACCTTGATGAAACTTTATCATTCAAAGATCATGATGATTTTACTTAGAAAGAATTAGAATACTATAGACGAATATGATCATATCACTTGAATCATTGGAATTTGTTTATTTTCTTTGGTGGCAAGTTGTTGTGTGGTTACACAACACGCCCCATTTTGACTTGGCAAAACAGGGACCCAACTTTTTGGCTTGGTTTGTGTTGTCTGTTTCTGGCGGTTTGGTAAAAATAAGTCAGGTGCATCATCATCATGAAGGTCAGGATGAGGTTCCTCATCATCATGAGGTTAGTTTGTCAAAGTTCATATTTTTGTTTCTATGACCTCATGGTTAGAAAGAGCTTGAAATTCCATGCAGGTTTGCCTTTTACATCACTTGAAAATTCGTCCATATGAGGGAGTTATGAGCAGTCAAAGTTTTGGTCAAACCTGATAATTGCTATATGAAGAACATCATCATCATATTTGAAACGCCCCCGATAATATCCTGAGGTCGAAATATCCGGACGTCAAGTTTAAGTCGTAGTAAGCTTTTCCCGTCGAGCGGTCTTTTGTATCGCGAAAGGTCATCATCATGATCTTACTCTATCACCTGATAAAAATCATGCAGTCCCGAAACATCCGGACGTCAATCTTAAGTGATAGTGTGTTTTACCCGTCAAGCGACCTTGGAAACATCGCGAGCGTCATGATATTCTAACATCACCCGATATTATAATATCATGCTGATGATCATCATCACCCTACTTAAGAAACCCACCATCTGCATAATTTGCACGTGCATGACAAAGTCATGGTGATCATCATCATCATGATCTTTCAAGGCAGGATCACATTTCATAATATCCTCCTGATCTCCTTTTGTGTGATCATGATGATCACCTTATCTTTCAAAGCGGAGGGTGATATTCCATTCCTAAGTCATGTTGACAAGATCATCATGATCTTGTTCGTCTACCCGACATTTCGCAATATCCTCCTGCCGAGAAGTATAACCTTTTGCAAATATCCTGATGACGTCATCCCGACCTGATAAACGAAGAAGCAAATATCAGGATGACGTCACCATCACCTTTCTCCTTCGGCAGGATATTTTCCAAGGCATGATCCTGTTCGCCAATATGATGATGACGATGACGTCATGTTCGAAGATTAACAAAAGCCCCGGATATCCTGATGACGTCATCTGGACGTTCAGCAGGATCATATTTTAGATCACCTAGTGCGGATATGATGATGATGATCATCATCATCCTGATCTTTCGAGAGGGTTACCTTGGCCGCAAAATGGGGTCGCATTACTTGCATCATCCCGATCATCTTCCTTAGGTGACCCGATATTACATTTATCTCCTGATCTTAACGAAACATGACGGTGACGTCATCCTTTGCATTTTAATGAAGCCTGAATATGACGATGACGTCACCATCATATTCCTTTCCTCAGCAGCAGGATCATATTCCAAATCCTGTTTGTCTTCATCATGATGATGACGACGATGTCTTTCTTTCCCCAGTATGCAGAAGTGAAACATCCTGATGTGCTTTTCATCAGAGCATTCGGAAAGGAGGAGCATCATATTTCATGATATCCTGCGGCTAGACAGAAGGCATATAGTTGGGCATCATCATGATTTTTGGCGTTGGTATAACTATTGCCGTCGGCCAAGTCTAATATTGTCACCCTGATCATATGTGGTCACACCGATGCGAATATGATGATGATGACCCGAAACATACAAACAGGGCATGCAAAGCCGGATTTGAAGGATGGTTAAAGGGCGATTATTTCCTTGTATATTTTGAGATCATCATGATCATATTTTGAACCCGATATACAAGAAAATGGGTGAAAACATGAAACGATGGAAATTTGGAGCCCGATTGCCTGTAGCTACACATTTTTGGGGGCTTGTTTAATAAAACGTTTTACTTCCTGTTGTTTATCCGCAATGATGATGAACTTAATGTTTGTCTGTTTACTTGCAGGAAGACATGATGATGCTGCTGAAGCTAAGCATTGAAGTCATGATGCTGTTAGAGCTGCTGCTGAAGCTGATAATTACAAAGTTGCACATGGAGGCAACATGAGCCAGAAATGAGGAGGATATTGTCAAATATGCTGTTCGCCAGCTGGAGACCGAATCAAGTTGAAGATGCTGGAATATTCTGTGCCAGCTGTACATTTGCCAACTGACGAAGCATGTGCTTTTCATCTGGACCGTTGTTTGTTATGAGAGGATCCTGATCCTTGGATCACTGTAACCATTTTCTGGCAGTTGTTCTATATAAGAGCCAGAGCTTGTCATCAAACGGGGGATACACATTAGAATACACAGACGCATCTGGCGCATTAAGGCTAATTACTGTAGAATCAATTAGGAGATCGGATTACTGAGACTAATGAGGATAGAATTGTTGAAATGTCAAGGTTCTTTCTTCAGATCACTGTAAATGTACCTGTTCTTGAGCATACTGAATGGATATGAAGTTTTAGATTACATCCTGATTGTAAATTTTACGTAATCTTCTTGTTGATTTCTGGATATGTACTGGTGAATGCTGTGTTCAACTAGAAGCGCTTTCATTTCATTACATGTTGTTGTCAACTTTTCCTTTGAAGATTTGCACTAGATCATGCGGATTTGTGGAATGTCCTGGTGAAGTATGATTTCTAGTTTTCCTTCTTTTCATTGCATGTATGGGAGCTTGTATGTGGATCAGTGATCTAAGTCCAGTAGTTTTGGGAATCTCATTCTTTAACCCTTTTCCTTTTTTCAATTTCATAAATTCATCACCATAACTGCAAATCATGATAAATAACAAGCAGAACAGAGAAATATGCTGAAATCCCGTAGGTAACTGAAGATCATTAGCATATTTGAGTTAAATGCATGTATTATTGAAAATATCATGCAAAGAATCATAAATAATGATAGAAATCATGCAAATATCAGCCTGTAGGCACATTATTTGACTAAATTCACAGTGCAGAGGTAGAATTGTTGGAGATTTATGCAGAGCAAACATCCAGAGCAGGATATTTGAAGATAATGATGATGAACTTTGCAGAAACACGTAAGGCCCCTGAATGGAAAACAGCAACACACATCAACCACTGAGTAACGTCAGTAGATTAAGACCTAATCAACGGAGACTTGGGATCATGAATTCTTTGAATTCATCGTATCTTTCAAGATGAGTAAAGGTTGTTGTGTAACTTTTATTCTATGTTTGCGAATGACTAACATCATGACCAACATACATCCGGGTGATATTCAAAAATGAAAATATCACCCCCTCCTTCGGAAATATCATGATGCAGATAGGCAGAGAAATAGATATCACCCTGACATAAGAATGACGTCAGCATCATCAGGATGATAAAACAACGAACATGAAGTGATACAACAACATCAGGATGATATTGACTAAGATCATCCTGACGTTCAAAATATGATGACCCCAGTGAATATCAGGTCATACTTAGAAGTCTTCAACAACATCATCAGGATGATCATAACCAAGATCACCCGATGATAAAAATATCACCCCGGCGAAATATCATGCAGGCAGAAAATATGATGACCCCCGCAAGCAACACGGTGATAACTAGAAATATGATGATGATGATGACGACCCTTAAGAAAAAACAAGTCAGGTCGAACAACCCAGAGAATAATCCCTTCAGAAGATCGGGGCAACATCATCATCATAAAAGGGGAAGGTGATAATTGGAAGATCACCGGATACTTGAAAAATCACCCCCGCAAGCAAATCAGGGTGCACTGTAGCTCATCAGCAGGATCAGGATGATATCCAGACATCACCCGATATTGAAATATGATGATCCTGATGAACAACAAGTCGACAGAAAACATGATAATGCAGACCATCATCGAAGACAAGATGATGATGATGATCTCCTCCTCAAAGAAAATATGATGCTGCAGCTGAAAAATGCTGAGGAGGTCCAACACTTAGGAAAATGGGCAAGAAGATAAAGGGTTCAAATGAAGAAACCCCCTGATCATGAAAAAAAACAACCCCCAGGTCAAAAAGAGTGCTAATAGGTTCTTGGAATTGGCTTTTCTCCAAACTTAGTTGGTATGCTCCTCTTCCAAATTCTATTCTAGATCTTTTTTGTAGTTGGCCCATTCTATGTAAAGATTCCACTTTTTCTTCCTTATGGATAGTTTCTCCTTCTATTGTGATTTGGAGTATCTGGCTAGAAAGAAACATAAGAATATTTAGAAGAGAAAGTCAGGAGATTGATGGTGTTCTAGTAGTTATTGAGAAGTCTATTTATGAATTTGTCATGAATAACTTGTAGAGAAAAGGATCTTCTATTGCAAATTTGTGCCTAAGTGGTGTTGTCATTGATGTCAACATATCTTTGTTGTCATTAGTGTCAACTATATTTTACTGATGTTTGTACAAAAGTTTGGATTGTTGAGGATATTGAGAAAATTATAGACAATCAACACATGTGGACCATACAACTGTCAGAGGTTGCTCTGAGATTTGAGAGGTCCGCATGAAGATTTGGAGAAATTATGGACTTCTGAGTAGAAAAAGCTTTTGTAGTTGTTTAGTATTGACAAAGTGGCAAGAAGCATGTCTGGATTGGTCTGGTATTAGCACTCTATAATCTATGGATCTAGAGGCATGTCTGGGATGTTGGTGTGTTCCCTTAACTCAAGTGGTTCGTGGTTTAGAGGTCCACAAGCAATTTTTCTAGTTTGACAGTCATGACAGATAGTGTTCTTGAGGTTCCAGATGAAGGTATAAGAGATTCTAGTGATGTGGAGGAGTACAGATGTTTTTGTTGAATTCATTGTGCTTGTAGAGGTCTCTGGATCATGTAGCTACTACATTTGAGGTTCGTATTGAAGTTTGATCTTGGTAAAGATTTCCTTCTTGATGTTGCTGATTGGCTGACCGGATGATTCAAGCATGTTGCAGATGTTCTAAAAGTAATTCTCTAGAGTGTGGCATGTTGATTCAAGTCTCAGTTGTATTTGGCTGACAGTGTGAAGATCCGCATTGAGCCTATCCAACCTTGTTGATCATTCCAAGGTTGATGAAGTGTATATATACTTGTTGAAGAGTGGTGGAAAAACATCCTTGAACAAATGAGTTAAATCAAAAGAAAGGATCAAAAGTAGAGCAGAGCAGAAGAGGAGTGAAGGAAAAATAGAGTGAAGAATCAATGAACAAGAATTTGAAGATAGGAGTAGAAGTTTTTTAGCCTTTAAAGAAACTGATTCAGGCATGAACATAGATGCTATTTCTTAGTTCATTATCTATGTGTAAATCATAATTTCTTATAGGTAGTGAGCCTTTTCTTGAGCAGTGAGCTTTGGGTAGTGTGCTCGAAGGCATGTACCTTCTATTTTCTTAAGTACTTTTAATAAGGTATGCATTTTTGTGGGTTAACGCCCACCGTGGTTTTTCCCTTAACCAGGTTTTCATGTCAAAATTTTGGTGTTATGTGTTCTTATTGCTTCTGCTCATGTGTTGATTAATACTTTAATGTTATCATCATTAATCTAGTTGTAAAGGAGATCTTAAAAGTTAAAGTTTAGCGATAACTGATTCACCCCCCCTCTTAGTTGTCTAGACTGTTTCCAACAATTGGTATCAGAGCCAAGTTCCTCTAAAGGGAGCTTAACTACTCGAGGAGATCCATAAAGTCAACTTACAAAAAGGATAGTCCAAGATTTGATGGAACAAATTACTCTATTTTGAAGAGTTGCATGGAATGCCATTTACAATGCTTGGGTGATGTTTACTGGTTAATAACCAAATATAAGTATGAACCTCTAGAGAAAGGTCATGTAACTCCAGATGAACTCAAGGATGCCGAAAACAACCTTCAAGCCAAAGAAGCCTTGTTGAGTGCCCTGACTGATTTAGAAATGACAAATGTTTTTGGACTGAAAAATGGCTCATAAAATCTAGAAGAAGTTGGAGAATTTGTATGAAGGAGATAAATATGTCAAATGTGCCAAACTACAAAGTCTAAGAGGAAGATTTAAAAATCTAAGGATGAGCGAAGATGAAAACATCACAATCTACATGCAAAAGATAAATGAACTTGTGTGTGGGATCAGGTGTACTGGTGGAGTTTTGGAAGAATCAGAGATTCTGTCAAAAGTGCTTAGATCTCTGCCTAATTCATACAAACATAAGGTTGCTGCTATAGAGGAGATCAGGATTGTCTCAGATGTTACAAGAGATCACCTGGTTGGAAAAATTTCAGCTTTTGAATTAAGTGAATTTGGTGATTCTATTCCTAAGTCTGAATCAACATTCAAGGCCAGTGTGCATGGAAAGAAAAGATATGATTCAGGTGAAGGTTCTTTAGGAAAATCAAGTAGATTTATCAAAACAAGGAAGGATCTTGAAGATGATGAAAATGAGACTGTAGATCTTGAAGCTCTCATTGCCAAATGAATGTCAAGAGGATCTAGTAAGTATGAAGGAAAGTTGTCACTCAAATGTTTTGCTTGTAATAAGATTGGTCATTTTACTTCAAGGTGTCTAGAGAAGTTTTCAAAACCAAACCCTAATAGATACAGAAATCAGAAGAACTACTATTATGTCCAAGAAGCTAGAGAAGGAGTCACAGATGATGAATATGATCATGGTGAAATTGATTGGGTGTTCATTGCTATTAAAGGAGAAGATCCAATAGCTATTGAATCTGCTAGCTGTGCAAATGTGGAAAGTGCCTTGGCTACTCAAGTTGTTGAAAAGGATGAATGGGTGGTTGATAGTGGATGCACTTATTATATGACTAGTGACAAGAGTAAGTTTGTGAGTTTTGAAAATTATGAAGGACTTGTGAAATTTGGAGACAACTCAGCTAGTAGAATTTGTGGCAGAGGATCCATCTCTTTTGATGGTAAGAATAGCACTAATGATGTTCTATATGTGGAAAGACTGAAACACAATCTTCTCAATGTTGGACAGTTGGTCGACAAGGGTTATGATCTCCAGTTTAAGGATGGAAAATGCAGAATCTTGGAATGTTCCGGAACTAAAATTACATCTAGTATTCAAAGTTGTTTGATTGCTCAAATAGATCAAAGCTAGTTATGGCATAGGAGGATGTGTCATGTGAATTTTGATAACATTGTCAAAATAAGTTCCACTCAAGCTGTAAGAGATCTTCCAAGACTTGTAAAACCGGATAGCATATGTAGAGAATGTCAATTGGGTAAACAGAACAAAATCTCATTCAAAAGCAAGGAACAAAGTTCAAGTGAGAGATTGGAACTGGTACATATTGATCTCTGTGGTCCTTCTAGAATTAGGAGTGTACAAGGAGACAGATACTTCATGTTGTTGATTGATGACTACTCCCAGATGATGTGGGTAACATTCCTAAAAGAAAAATTAGAAGCTCTTGATAAGTTTAAGGTGTTCAAAATGATGGTTGAGAATGAGACTAGTGGGAAATTAAAGTGTCTGAGATCTAACAGAGGTGGAGAATTCACTTCCAATGAGTTTGATGCTTTCTATGAAAAGCATGGAATAAAAAGATAGTTATCTGCTCCTAGGACTCCTTAGCAAAATGGAGTCATGGAAAGAAATAATTAGACCATCCAAGAAGCTGCCAGGACCATGATGATGGAAACAAATGTTTCTCAAGTTTATTGGAGGGAAGCTATGAGTACTGCTGTCTACACTCTCAACCGAGTGTAGATCAAGGGAAATTCTGGTAAGACTCCTTATGAACTATGGTTTGGTCATCCTCCTACTATGAGATGTTTTAGAGTTTTTGGTAGTAAATGCTATATCAAAAGAGATGAGGATTTAGGTAAGTTTGAGGCAAGAAGTGATGAAGGAATATTTTTGGGTTACTCAACTCAAAGTGAAGGTTACTGGTGCTTCAACAAAAGATTGCAAAAGATTGTTGAAAGTGCTAATGTTAAAGTTGATGAAAGCAAAGAAGGACACTCCAGGTATTGTGAATATGATTCAGATGATCAAGATGAAAGTCAAAATCAAGAAAGATAATTTCAAATCCAGACCTAGATTTAGATTGATCCGGTAACTCTAGTAACTCAAGAGATTAGTGCAGAAGATAAGGAACAAGTTCAAGAAACAGAAGTTCAAACAATTCCCAAAACTCCTAGGTATGTAAGAATGAGTCTTCCTAAAGATCAAATTATAGGGGATAAAAATAGAGGTGTTAGAACTAGGAGAAGAGTTGTTGAAGATCAAGAAGAGATTTGTTTGATTTCAAAGATTAAACCTAAATCAGTAAATGAAGCTTGCAATGATGAAAACTAGGTTAAGGCAATGAAAGAAGAATTGATGCAAATTGAAAAGAACCACACTTGGGATCTTGTTCCTAGACTTGAAGACAAAAATGTGATTGGAACCAAATGGGTTTTCTAGAATAAACTAAATGAAGATGGTGAGGTTGTAAGAAACAAGGCAAGTTTGGTATGTAAAGGATATTCTCAAGTGGAAGGAATTGATTTTGAAGAAACGTTTGCTCCCATGGCAAGGATAGAGGCAGTTAGATTATTTATTTCTTTTGTTGCTTTCAAAAATTTTAAAGTCTATCAGATGGATGTCAAATTAGCTTTTCTAAATGGAGATTTGGAGGAAGAAGCCTACATTGAACAACTGGAAGGATTTCAGTTGCATGATCAGTGAGATATGGTTTGTAGACTGAGAAAAGCCTTGTATGGACTCAAGCAAGCTCCAAGAGCCTGGTATGCCAGATTAGATAAGCATCTACTTAAACTAGGATTTAACAAAGGTACAGTTGATAGTAATATATACTTCAATATAAATCATGAGGACATTCTAATTGTTGAGGTCTTTATTGATGATATCATATTTGGTGGAAATGACTGCATGTGTAAAACATTTGCTGATCAGATTAAAAGTGAATTTGAGATGTCAATGTTTGGTGAGATGAATTTCTTCCTAGGTCTGAAAATTGTTCAAACAGATAAAGGTATCTTCATATCTCAATCCAAGTATGTGAAAGAATTATTGAAGAAGTTTGGAATGGAAGACTCAAAGCCAGTAGGTACTCCTATGGCAACCATATGTAAGTTAAGCAGAGATGATGACTCCCCCAAGGCAAATTAGAAAAGGTACAGATCAATAATTAGAGGATTGCTTTATCTGACTCAGACCAGACCTGACATCATGATTATAGTTGGACTTGTTGCCAGATTTCAAGCTGATCCAAAAGAATCCCATGTTGTGGCAGTCAAAAGAATTTTTAGATATCTCAAGGGGACAATTGATTATGGATTGTGGTATCCAAAGGGTAATGACTTCACTCTTCATGCATATACAGATGTTGATTGGGTAGGAGATGTTGATGATAGGAAAAGTACTAGTGGTGGTGCATTCTTCTTGGGAAGAAGATTGGTATCTTGGATGAGTAAAAACCAAGAGGCAATTTCTCTATCCACTGTAGAGACAGAGTAGATAGCAGCAACAAATAATTGTTCTCAAGTTTTGTGGATGAAGCAAATGCTGAAGGACATCAAAGTTGTGTTTGAGGAGCCAGTCACAATTTTCTGTGATAATTCAAGTGCCATAAGCATCTCAAAGAATCTAGTGTTGCATTCAAAGACAAAGCATATATCCATCAATTTTCACTTCTTGAGAGAATAGGTAAATGAGAATGAAGTCAAGTTGGAGTTTGTGTCTTCAAAGGATTAGATTGCAGATATTTTCACTAAGCCTCTTCCTAAGGACACTTTTGAGTATCTTAGAGAGAAGTTAGGGGTTATTACCCCTCCTGATTAGAACTAAGATGCACTAAAGTGCATCAGTTTGGTGGAATTCACATTCATATCTTGTGATCCGGATTGATGTTAAGGAGGTACTTCTCAAAGGGAGAGTAATCAGTATGCAAATTTCTGGATAAGTCTGAAAGAAAATGGGAGAAAAGATAGAAAATATGTGCCCTTTTCCATTGATGTCAAAGGGGGAGAGAAGTCATGTGAAAAACTTGGAAGTGAATAGTTGTTGGTGAAAGGGGGAGCAGTAAAGAAAATGGTTGCAGGTGTGATAAGAGAAAGGGGGAGAAATTTTTGTCTTGATGGTTGAATTCAGGTTTTCACATCATAAGTTGCCATCAATGACAAAGGGGGAGATTGTTGCAAATATGTGCCTAAGTAGTCTTGTCATTGATGTCAACATATCTCTGTTGTCATTAGTGTCAACTATATCTTACTGATGTTTGCACAAAATTTTGGATTGTTGAGGATATTGAGAAAATTATAGACAATCAGCACATGTAGACCATACAATTGTCAAAGGTTGCTCTAGTTGAGATTTGAGAGGTCTGCATGAAGATTTGGAGAAGTTATGGACTTTTGAGTAGAACAAGCTTTTACAGTTGTTCAGTACTGACAAAGTGACAAAACACAGGTCTGGATTGGTCTGGTATTAGCACTCTATGATTTGCAGATCTAGAGGCATGTCTGGGATGTTGGTGTTGTTATACTTAGGGCACACAACTGAGAGGGGGGGTGAATCAGTTGTGCAAAACTTTCTCCAATTTACACACTTAAATCTTCTTGGTGATTAGCAGTATATTAAACATGAAACATAATGCATTCAAATCAAAAGCAGAAACTCATCAACACATAAGACACCAAGATTTTGACATGGAAAACCTGGTTAAGGGAAAAACCACGGGGTGATTAACCTAAGATTGTATTCTCTATTAGAAGAAAAGAAAGAACAAAATGGCACATGCCAATTAGGGCTCACTGCCTAAGCACACTTCTCACAAGAGGCTCATTGCCTACAAGAGACACACTATCTACAAAGAAATAAGTATAACCTTCATGAACTGGAGAATAGCATCTTCACCATGCTTGAATCAATTCCATTTAAGCCTAATGCTTCTGCTCTGCCTTTTGCACTCCTCCTTTCTACCACACACTCATCACCACAACTCCACTTAGAATGACTTCACAATCTCTTATTTATACAAGGCATCGACTTAGGAACAATCATCTAAGTCAGTAAACATCTATAAGAACATCCGCAAGATGTGTAATACATCCAGTCAGCCAGTCTCAGGAAGAACACCAACATCCGGTGGTTATTCTTCAAATGTGAACTTTAACTTTAATGCGGACCACCAACATGAAATGGACACACTCTAAAGATCACCACAACCTTTACTGAATCACCAAGAACATCTGCACTTCATCCGCTTTCTAGAATTCTTCTCTCCTTCATCCAGAAATTCAAGAACATAGTCTGTCATTACTGTCACAAAAGAATAGGAGCTTGTGGACCTTCCAACCATGAACCAATAGAGTTGACACTTCACAAGGACTTCCTCAACACTCCCTCAAATCCGTAGAATGGTATAATGCATTTCTGGATCTCACCGGACCTACTTGTGTCACTTTGTCACCTCAGAACACCTGTCAGAACCGGTTCTACTTGAGCAACCATAACTTCTTTATATCTTCATGAAGATCTCTGAAAACTTGACTGGATCATCTCAAGACTCATATATACAAACCCTTTAAACTGCATCCTCTAATCCTCAACCTATCTTGGACTTTTACCTTGTTGTCATCACTATTCTTCACTGTTCCTAATTGAGACTAATTTTCTCAATATCCTCAGCACACAGCTCATCTAATCATTCTCATTAATACAACATGAGTATGTTGACATCAATGACAACACCGGTTAGACCCATACTTGCAACAATCTCCCCCTTTGTCATTGATGGCAACATATGATGTGAAAAACCATCAAGACAAGAACTTCTCCTTACTATCACAACTCCCCCTATTAGCAACAACTTTTCACATGTTTTCTCTTCCTTTACTGCTCCCCCTTTGATCATCAACCACTTTTTTTTCACATGTCTTCTCTCCCCCTTTGACATCAATGGCAAAGGGCTCATACTTGCAACTCCAATACTTCAGAATCATACCTGCTACTCCCCCTGAGTAGCAACTCCCCATCATCAATCCAGATCACAAGACATGATTGTGATATCCACCGGACTGATGCACATCAGTGCAACCTAGTTCATCACTAGAGGGACAATAACCCCTAACTTCTCCCTGAGATACTCAAAAGAGTCCTTGGGAAGAGGTTTAGTAAAGATATCTACAATTTGATCCTTAGAGGGCACAAACTTTGGTCTGACTTCATTCTTGTTCACTTGCTCTCTCAGAAAGTGAAACTTGATAGATATATGCTTAGTCTTAGAATGCAACACCGGATTCTTAGAAATATTTATTGCACTTGAATTATCATAGAAATTTGTGATAGGCTCCTCATACTTTACTTTAATATCTCTTAGCATTTGCTTCATCCACAAAACTTGAGTGCAACTACCTGTTGTTGCAATGTATTCTGCTTCAGTTGTAGACAGAGATATTGCCTCTTATTTCTTGCTTAGCCAAGAAACCAATCTCTTTTCCAAAAAGAATACTCCACCACTGGTACTCTTCTGGTCATCCACATCTCCTGCCCAATCTACATCTGTATATGCATGAAGAGAGAAATCATGATCTCTAGTATAGCACAAACCATACTCAACTATTCCTTTTAGATACCTAAAAATCCTTTTGATTGCCATGACATGAGATTATCTGGGATCATCCTGGAATCTTGCAACAAGACCAACAGCCTGCATTATATCTGGTCTAGTTTAAGTGAGATACAACAATCCTCCAATCATTAATCCATACTTTGTCTGGTCTACTTTAGGAGAGTCATCATCTTTTCTCAACTTACATCTGGTTGCCATGGGAGTGTTCATTGGCTTTGAATCTTCCATTCCAAATTTTCTCAGCAATTCTTTCACATATTTGGTCTGAGAAATAAAGATTCCTTTCTTTGTTTGAGTAATTTGCAGACCCAAGAAGAAATTCATTTCACCAAGTATTGACATCTCAAACTCACTTTTCATTTGATTTGCAAAAGTTTTACACATACTGTCTCTTCCTCCAAAGATGATATTATCAACAAATACTTCAACAATCAAGATGTTTTCATGATCAATTTTGAAATATAAGTTACTGTTAGCAGTACCTTTGTTGAAACCAATCTTCAAAAGATGTTTGTCCAATCTTTCATACCAGGCTCTTGAGGATTTCTTTAGTCCATACAGTGCCTTCTTCAATTTGCAGACCATATTACCATGCTCAGATAATTGAAATCCATCTGATTGTTCAATGTACACTTCTTCTTCTAAGTCACCATTCAAGAAGGCAGACTTGACATCCATCTGATACACCTTGAAATCCTTGAAGGTAGCAAATGCAAGAAATAATCTGACTGCTTCAATTCTTGCCACTGGAGAAAAAGTTTCTTCAAAATCAATTCCTTCTATTTGAGAGTAGCCCTGGTAGACCAATCTGGCTTTATTTCTGATTACTTCACCAACTTCATTTACTTTGTTCCGGAAGACCCATTTGGTTCCAATCACATTCTTGTTTCTAGGTCTGGGAACAAGATCCCAAGTGTGATTTTTCTCAATTTGCATCAACTCTTCCTCCATTGCTTTGGTCCAGTTTTCATCATTGCAGGCTTCATTTATTGTCTTAGGTTCAATCTTTGAAATCAAATAATATTCATCTGAATTTTAAGCAATTTTTCTTCTAGTTTGCACACCTTTGCTTTTGTCACCGATCTGATCTTCATAGTGGTTCAGTCTTACATACCTTGGAACTTTGGGAGTTTCTTGCACTTCTACTTCTTAATCAGGCTCATTTAGACCTATCTCTTCTTCCTAATTTACCGGATCAGTTTGAATCTGACTTTCAGAAGAGGATTGAACTCCTTGAACCAGAACACCATTCTGATCATCTTCATCATATTCATAAAACCTTGAGGGTTTCTCTATTCCCTCATCAACCTTCACATTTGTACTTTCTATCATCTTTCTTAGTCTCTTGTTATAACACCGATATGCTTTGCTTTGAGTAGAGTAACCCAAGAATATTCCTTCATCACTTCTAGCATCAAACTTGCCTAGATCTTCATCTCTTTTGATGTAACATTTGCTACCAAAGACTCTGAAATATCTTATAGTAGGAGTAATGCCAAACCAGAGTTCATAAGGGGCCTTCTCGGTATTGCTTCTAATTTGAACTCGATTGAGAGTATAGACTGTAGTGCTGACAGCTTCTCTCCAATAGATATGAGGAACATTAGCTTCCATCATCATGGTCCTAGAAGCTTCCTGTATGGTCCAATTCTTTCTTTCCACTACTCCATTCTGCTATAGAGTCCTAGGAGCAGACAACTATCTCTTTATTCCATGATTCTCATAGAACTCTATGAACTCACCGGATGTGAATTCTCCACCTCTATCAGACCTCAGACATTTCAACTTCAGTCTAGTTTCATTCTCTACCATAGCCTTGAATATTTTGAATTTCTCAAAAGCTTCTAATTTCTCTTTTAGAAAAGTTACCCACATCATCCGAGAATAATCATCAATTAGCAGCATGAAGTATCTATCACCTTGAATACTCCTGTTCTTGCCAGACCACAAAGATCAGTGTGAACTAAGTCCAATAATTAGGTAGAGGACAATTCCTTTCTTTTGAATGTGACTCTGCTCAGCTTACCCAACTAACATTCCTTGCACAAGCTGTTAGTAGGTTTCACCAATTTTGGAAGATCTCTTATAGCCTGAGTATTGCTTATCTTGATGCTATTATCAAAATTCACATGACACATCCTTATATGCCATAACCAACTCTGATCAACTTGAACAAATAAGCAGCTTTTACCAGTACCAACCAAGTGAAATATGTTACCTTTAGTTTGAGCACCGGATGCAATCTCTGTTCTGGAACTTTCAAAGATTTTGCATTTTCCATCCTTGAATCAGAGATCATAGCCTTTGTCCACCAACTGCCCAACACTGAGAAGATTGTGCTTCAAACCTTCAACATATAGTACATTACCAGTTTTGTTTCTTCCATCAAAAGAAACAGTTCCTCTTCCTCTGATTCTACCAGTAGAATTATCACCAAACTTCACCACTCCTCCTTCATACCTTTCCAAATCTATGAACTTATTTTTGTCACCTGTCATATGGTGCGAGCAACCATTGTCAATGACCCAATCATTCTTTTCTTCAACTTGGGCAGCCAGAGCTCTTTCTACAACTTTAGATTGACAAATACAAAGGATATTGGTTCTTCTTCTTTGATGGCAATAAACACCCATTCATTTCTTGATTTGTTTCTAGTCTATGATTCATCATCTGTTACTCCTTCATTATCATCTTCTTCATGAACATAGTAACAATTTTTTTGGAACCTTGATCTGTTAGGATTTGGCTTTGAAAATCTTTCTAGACATCTTGAGGCAAAGTGACCAATCTTATTGAAGTTAAAACACTTAAAAGACAATTTTCCTTCATACTTACCGGATCCTCTTAGTAGTCTTGTTGCAATGAGGGCTTCAAGTTGAGCAGTTTCTACTTCTTCTTCTTCCAGGTCTTTTCTTGCTTTTTCATACCATGACAATTTCCTTGATGAGTTCTCTCCTAGATCAAATCTTTGTTTACCTTTCATAGAGGCACTAGCTTTGAATGTAGATTCAGTCTTGGGGGATCATCTCCAAACTCGGTCATTTCAAATGCAGCCAATTTGCCAGCCAACTGGTCTCTTGTGACATTTGTATGGGCTCTGAATTCATCAATGGCAGCAACCTTGATTTTGTAAGAGGCAAGAAGGGATCTGAGAATTTTGCCAGCAATCTCATTTTCATCCAAGACTCCACCAGCATTTCTAATTCCACAAACCAGCTCATTCACTCTTGGCATAAAGGTGGTAATATTTTCATCATCTCTCATCTTCAATTTTTCAAATTTCCCTTTTAGACTCTGTAACCTTGCACATTTAACATACTGGTCTCCTTCATGCAAGAGTTCCAATTTATTCTAAATCTCAAAAGTAGTTGGTAGGTTAATAACATTTGAGAGCTCTAAGTCAGATAATGTGCTTAGAAGAGCCTCTTTGGTCTGCAGATTGTTTTCAGCATCTGTGATTTCATTTAGGGTTGTCAGACCACCCTGTAGAGGTATCTACGCTTTTGTAACCATGGACCAGTATGCCATTCCCATACACTGCAAGTGACATTTCATGCAACCTTTCCAAAGAGCAAAGTTGGTTCCATCAAACTTCAGACTATCCTTCTTGTAAGACGACATCCTGGATCTCCTCAAGCGGTTAAGCTCTTTTTAGAGGAACTTGACTCTGATACCAATTGTTATACTTAGGGCACACAACTGAGAGGGGGGATGAATCAGTTGTGCAAAACTTTCTCCAATTTACACACTTAAATCTTCTTGGTGATTAGCAGTCTATTAAACATGAAACATAATGCATTCAAATCAAAAGCAGAAACTCATCAACACATAAGACACCAAGATTTTGACATGGAAAACCTGGTTAAGGGAAAAACCATGGGGTGATTAACCCAAGATTGTATTCTCTATTAGAAGAATAGAAAGAACAAAATGGCACATGCCAATTAGGGCTCACTGCCCGAGCACACTGCTCACAAGAGGCTCATTGCCTACAAGAGACACATTGTCTACAAAGAAATAAGTATCACCTTCATGAACTAGAGAATAGCATCTTCACCATGCTTGAATCAGTTCCATTTAAGCCCAATGCTTCTGCTCTGCCTTTCGCACTCCTCCTTTTTACCACACACTCATCACCACAACTCCACTTAGAATGACTTCACAATCTCTTATTTATACAAGGCATCGACTTAGGAACAATCATCTAAGTCAGAAAACATCTATAAGAACATCCGCAAGATGTGTAATACATCCGGTCAGCCAATCTCAGGAAGAACACCAACATCCGGTGGTTATTCTTCAAATGTGAACTTTAACTTTAATGCAAACCACCAACATGAACTGGACACGCTCCAAAAATCACCACAACCTTTACTGAATCACCAAGAACATCCACACTTCGTCTGCTTTCTACAATTCTTCTCTCCTTCATCTGGAACTTCAAGAACACAATCTGTCATTACTGTCACAAAAGAATAGGAGCTTCCAGACCTTCCAACCATGAACCAATAGAGTTGACACTTCACAAGGACTTCCTCAACACTCCCTCAAATCCACAGAATGGGATAATGCATTTTCAGATCTCACTAGACCTATCTGTGTCACTCTGTCACCTCTGAACACCTGCCAGAACCGGTTCTACTTGAGCGACCATAACTTCTTCATATCTTCATGTGGATCTCTGAAAACTTGACTGGATCATCTCAAGACTCATATATACAAACCCTTTAAACTGTATCCTCTGATCCTCAACCTATCTTGGACTTTTACCTTGTTGTCATCACTGTTCTTCACTGTTCCTGATTGAGACTAGTTTTCTCAATATCCTCAACACACAGCTCATCCAATCCTTCTCATTAATACAACATGAGTATGTTGACATCAATGACAATACCAGTTAGACCCATACTTGCAATAGGTGTGTTCCCTCAACTCAAGTGGTTCATGGTTTAGAGGTCTGCAAGCAATTTTTCTAGTTTGACAGTCATGACAGATAGTGTTCTTGAGGTTTCAGATGAAGGTATAAGAGATTCTGGTGATGTGGAGAGGTGAGGATGTTTCTATTGAATTCATTATTCTTGTGGAGGTCTCTGGATCATGTAGCTGTTGTATTGGAGGTCCGCATTGATGTTTAAGCTTGTTGGTAAAGATTTCCTTCTTGATGTTGCTGATTGGCTGACCGGATGATTCAAGCATGTTGCAGATGTTCTAAAAGCAATTCTCTGGAGTGTGGTATGTTGATTCAAGTCTTAGTTGTATTTTTCTAACAATGTGAAGATCCACGTTGAACCTAGCCAACCTTGTTGATCATTCCAAGGTTGATGAAGTGTATATATACTTGTTGAAGAGTGGTGGAAAATCATCCTTGAACAAATTAGTTAAATCAAAAGAAAGGATCAAAAGTAGAGCAGAGCAGAAGAGGAGCAAAGGAAGAATAGAGTAAAGAATCAGTGAAGAAGAATTTGAAGATAGGAGTAGAAGTTTCTGAGCCCTTAAAGGGACTGATTCAAGCATGAACATAGATGCTATTTCTCAGTTCATTATCTCTGTGTAAATCATAATTTCTTATAGGCAGTGAGCCTTTTCTTAAGCAGTGAGCTCTGGGCAGTGTGCTTGAAGGCATGTGCCTTCTATTTTCTTAAGTACTTTTAACAGGGTACACATTTTTGTGGGTTAACCCCCACCGTGGTTTTTCACTTAACTGGGTTTTCCACGTCAAAATTCTGCTGTTATGTGTTCTTATTGTTTCTGCTCATGTGTTGATTAATGCTTTAATGTTATCATCATTAATCTGTTGTAAAGGAGATCTTAAAAGTTAAAGTTTAGGGATAGATTGGATAAGAAGGCATGAGGAACCATCCAGTTGTGTCTTTCAGACTCTGTCCTATTGAATGTCGCAAAGGAGGAGACCACACACAAGTTGTGGAATCGGTAGGGTGAGATCTATCAAGCCAAGAGTGTGGTAAATAAACTTTATTTAAAAAGAAAATTGTTTCCATGAAAATGTGAGAAGGTGAACCAGTTGCAGAGCATTTAAATTCTTTTAATTTGTTAGTTAGTCAGCTTGATTAAGTAGATGTTGAGGTTAGTGAGGAAGATAAATGTATCCTACTTCTTTGTTCTTTACCTGAGCCTTGGGAGAATGTTATCCTTGCTATCACTATTAACCTTGCAGATCTGAAGTTGGATGCTCTTGTTTCAGTGCTACTGTCACAAGAATTGAGGAAGAAGAGTTCAGATAGTTCAGGGATGCTCTCAGTGTCAGGGGAAGGTGTAAGGAAAGAGGACCTAAAGGAGATAAAAAAGGGGCTAAGGACAAGTCCAAGGGCCGATCTAAGACTCGTGGTAAAAAGAACAGAGTTAAGTACTGGAACAGCGGCAAAAGGGGACATGTGAAGGAGTGTAGAAACCCTAAGAAAGAGTGGGAGAGTGCTTTGGATAAATCCTCTAATGCAGGTCAACAAGTTTACTTTCTGCATGTAATCTTGTTTCTAATGATCATTGGTTGGTTGACTCAGGATGATCATTTCATATGACCCTGCATAAGGAATGGTTCTCCACATATAAAGAATATGATGGAGGTAATATCTACCTTGGTGACAACTCTTCATATCCAATTGTTGAGAAAGGAAAGGTATTGTTGTGTTTCAGTGATGGGAGGATTAAAACCCTCCCTAGTGTTTTGCATGTTCCTCGATTAGCTAGAAATATGATTTCAGTTTTGAAGTTGAATGATTTGGGAATGCATGTGACATTTGACAAGCATGGTTGCAGATTGGTGAGAGGGAACTTGATAGTAGTGAAAGGGAAGAGATTCAAAAACTTGTTTAAGCTTGAAGCCACTACATTTTGTAATGCCTCCTATGTGTTTAAGGCCACTACTAAAAATACATGTATGTTGTGGCACCGTAGATTGGGCCACACAAGCAATAATGTATTAAAAACTATTAAGAATAAAAATCTGTTGGATGGTTTCTCCTATTTTGGTGAGCACTTTGATTTCTATGAGCATTGTGTGTTTGGTAAACAAAATAGAAAATCATTTCCTTCAGGAAGCAATAGAGCAAAAGAGAAGTTAGAAATTATTTATACGTATGTGTTTGGCCCTGTGGATAATGAATCTATCAAAAAATCTTATTATTTTGTAACCTTCATTGATGATGTATCCAGATTTACATGGATTTATTTTATGAAGCATAAATCTAAAGTTTTCACTAATTTTAAGGAATTCAAAGTCTTAGTAGAGAACCAATCAGGTTTAAAGATAAAAATATTAAGATGTGACAATGGAGGGGAATATTGCTCTAAGGAATTTGATGAGTTTTGCAAGCATGCAGGTATAATTAGACAAAAGACAACTCCATATACACCAAAACAAAATGGTGTTGCAAAAAGGATGAACCAAACAATTATGGAAAGGGCCAGAAGTATACTTAGTGATGCAAAGTTGGATAAATGCTTTTGGGCAAAGGCTGTGTGTACTACTTGCTACTTAATAAATAGATCTCCTTGTAAGGCTCTTAATTCAACACCTTATGAAGTGTGGACAGGTAAGAAACCTTCTATTTCACATTTAAGGGTTTTTGGTTGTGAGGCTTTTGTTCATATGCCTAAGGAAAAGTGATCTAAGTTGGATCCAAAAGTTGAAAAGTGTACATTCATTAGATATGGTGATAATGTTAGGGTTAGCCAGCAGAAGATATCAATTAAATGCAAATAAAGATTAAATAGAGGAATGAAAATACATAGAAATAATAACAGCAAGAGACAAGTTTTTAACGTGGTTCACCCAAACTTGGGCTACATCCACTAACAGAGAGTCTAATATTATTATCCAGTAAATCAAACCAATTATAACCAGTAATCCTTGCAACTCAATACTGCTGCAGAATGCTACAAATACAATATCAACGAAAACCCTAACCTTTAGCCATTTTTATCATGACTTTTGTCAGTTTCAAAATAGAGTTTTTTATATCATCCAATGAAAAATAACTCCCGATGCCTTAATAAAATAATAAAAAACTATGTGAGGTTTTTGGGGCACTGCCACTCAACCCCGCCTTATATCACAACAGGGAGCATGCCAGGGGCACTACCCCTAGACCCCGCAAGGGGCACTGTCCCTTGACCCCATCTTGGGGGTGCTGACCCCAAACCCCTACAAGGGGCGCTACCCCTTGACCTCATAGGAATTTGGGTGGAAACCGCACTGATAAAAGTGGGGTAAATTTAACCTCTGAGTCTGATTAGGCTCCATATAACAACAATCTCCCACTTGGAGACTGATCAGACTCCACACCATATCATCTCCCACTTGGAGATTTATCATAACACCGCTAACCCTATAGCTCCCACTGGAAATAAGCACCCTAGACTCTGCTATTCTAATTTTGTTTTCAGTCTTGAAGACCAACTGAAGCTGAAGAGGAGCTCAACTTCTCCCTTGTCATTGCCTTTGTAAACATATCCACTAGATTTTCATCTATATGTATCTTTTCCAGCCTTAACTATCCATCATCCAATACTGACCGAATGAAGTAATACCTCAATTGTATGTGTTTGGTCTTTGAATGCAAGGCAGAATTCTTTGCAAGATGTATGGCACTCTGACTGTCCATAAAAAAATAACTGTTAGCCTGTTGTTTTCCCAATTCTTCCATGAAATATCACAGTCATATTATCTCCTTGCTTGCTTTTATTGCAGCTACATACTCTACCTCCATTGTGGATAAAGAAACCACCTTTTGCAACCATGAGATCCAACTCACTGCTGTCCCACCTACAGTAAAGACATAACCTATAGTACTCCACTTGGTATCAATATCCCCTACCAAATTTGAGTCTACATAACCTACTAAATCAATATTAGAGCCCTCAAAACATAAATGTGTATTGGATGTACCTCTCAAATATCTAAGAATCTATTTTACTGCATTCCAATGCTCTAATCCGAGATGACTTATATACCTGCTTACAACTCCTACAACATGTGTAATATCTGGTCTCGTGCATACCATGGCATACTTTAAACTTCCTACAACTGAAGCATATGGTACCTTAGACATTTTTTCTTCCTCCTCTTGTGTCTTTGGATACATCTCCTTAGTCAATTTCAAATGACTAGGCAAAGGTGTGCTGATAGCTTTTGCATTCTCCATATGGAATCTCTGCAACACCTTTTTAATATAATCAGCCTGAGATAGAGTCAATTTTCTATTCTTCCTATCTCTACAAATTTTCATACCAAGGATTTATTTTGCTGCCCCCAAATCCTTCATAACAAATGACTATGCTAACTGCTATTTTAACTCTTATGTGATCCATGTTAGACCCAGCTACAAGCATGTCATCAACATATAAACATAAAATAATGTAGTTGTCATTATCCGACCTCTTAAAATAAACACAATGGTCAGAATTACACCAACTGTAACCTTGCTTAGCCATAAAACTATCAAATTTTAAATACCATTATTAAGGTGCTTGTTTTAGGCCATACAAACCCTTCTTCAATCTGCACACCAGTTTCTCCTTACCTTTGACCTCAAATCCTTGGGGTTGTTCTATGTATATCTCCTCCTACAAATCACCATGGAGAAAGGAAGTTTTCACATCCAGTTGTTCCAAATGTAAATCTTCAGTAGCCACAATACTTAAATAGTACGAATAGAAGTCATCTTAACAACTGGAGAAAAAATCTCATCAAAATCAATGCCCTTTTTTCTGTGCAAATCCTTTTACAACTAACCTAGCTTTAAATCTTTTCTTACCTCCATCTTCCTCTTTCAGCCGATAAACCTATTTATTTGGTAAAGCATTTTTACCTGCAGGTAACTTAAACATTTCCCAAGTCTGATTTTTTAGCAAGGAGTCCATTTCTTCTTTCATTGCAAGCTCCCACTGAACCTTTGTATCCACCTGCATAGCTTCATCATACCCTTCCAGTTCACCAGCATCGGTTAAAAAAATAGAATACAAAGAGGGAGAAAACCTTTCAAGAGGTCTACTTAGCCTTGTTGACCATCTAACATTCACTGGAGTTTGTGGTATTTCTTGTTGCTGTTGCAGAACATGAGGAACCACTAGAACATCACTATTTGGAGTATCATCCAGCACCACATAATCCTTTTCTTTCTTCTCATTCTGCTACAACTAATCTTTGTACAACACCTTCTCATTGAATACAACATCCCTGCTTCTCACAATTTTTTAATTTTCAAAATCCCAAAGCCTATAACCAAATTCATCAATACTATATCCAACGAAGGTACACTTTTTTGATTTTGCATCCAGCTTGGTTCTATTTTGAGAATCTACATGTGTAAATGCTTCACATCTGAAGGTTTTGAGAAAAGAACAACTCACCTTCTTACCTATCCATGCTTCCTCTAGAATACCACAACCCAAAAGAACTGAAGAACCTCTATTAATTAAATATACAATGGTGTTGACAGCCTCTGCCAACATGTTTAAACGCAGCCCAGCATGCAATCTCATGGTCTTTGCACGCTCCATTATTGTCCTATTCATACGTTCAGCCACTCTATTTTCCAGTGGAGTCCCTGGAACTATTTTCTTCCTACAGATTCTATTAAAGGAACAATAATCCTCAAATTAGTTGCTGCAATACTCACCACCATTATCAAATCTGAGACATTTTAATCTTTTACCCATCTCATTCTCAACCAAGCTTCTCTATTTCTTAAATGTTTCAAATACATCAGATTTATGCCTAAGGAAATAAATCCAAACCTTCCTAGTTGCATCATCTATGAATGTAACATAATACCAAGAGCCATTGAGAGAAGATACCTGAGCTGGTCCCCATACATCTGTATGCACAAGCTCCAACTTTCATCTTTCTTTTGCTTCCCATCCTTGAGAAAACTGACTCTCTTTTGTTTGCCATACACACAACTTTCACAGAAATCTATATTAATACATTTCAGACCTGGTAAAATTTTCTTAGAATGAAGTACCTTCATACCTTTTTCACTCATATGCCCAAGTCTGTTATGCCATAGTGTTGTCTTAGAACCTACAACAACTATTTTAGTCTCTTCTTGCAAACCTGTAGCAACTATTCCTAAACCTGTTTGTTTTTTCTCTGCAACAGCTAAAGTAGAAGGAACAGTATGACCTGTACAAAGATATAAGGTGCCTACTTTCATACCTTTTGCTACTATTAAGGCACCTTTTGAAACCTTCCAATTTTTATTAGTAAATGTAACAATGCAACCTTCTTTAGCTAGTTGCCCTATTGAAATTAAATTCCTACTGAGCCTTGGAATGTGCTTTACCTCTTCTAGTAGCCAATGATTCCCATTCTGCAACTTATTCTTAATTCTTCCCTTTCCAACAATCTGACAGGGTTCATTATCTCCCAAATAAACCAGCCCAAAATTCCCTTGGATATAATCAAGAAAATAACTTCTATGGGGCATAGCATGAAATGAGGCCCCTGAATCTATAACCTATGAATCATCAGTATTATCTAGGGAAAGAATCAAAGCATCATCTTTAGATTTATTAATTACCACATTTGCCTCCTTATTGCATTTTTGTTTGTCTCCTTTATTCTTTTGAGACCAGCAATCTTTCTTTAGATGACTTGGTTTCCCATAGTACCAACAATCCTTTTGTCCTCTAGATTGGGATCTCTTGTCCTTTGATTTTCCTCATGACTTCCCATGACCTCCAGAACCTTTTCCTCTCTCCTTTGATCTGCCCCTGCTTTCTACATTCAAAACATTACATGATGTGGACCCTCCTAAGCTTTTCTGTCACATTTCCTCGCTAAGGATAACACCAACAACATAATCAAATTTTAAAGTATTTAAACCAGAGACAGAGTTACTTACAACCATTACCAAGCTATTCCATCTTTCTTGCAAAGAACATAATATCAAGAGAGCCCTCACCTCTTCATCAAAACTTACTTTTACAGAAGTTAACTAACTGATAATCGTATTAAACTCATTTAAATGATCTGTTATAGATCCACCTTCAATCATTTTTAGATTAAACAAACACTTCATGAGAAATACCTTATTTGAGGCTAAGGGTTTTTCATACAATTTAGCCAAATCTTTCATTAGACCATCTATTGTCTTCACTTCTGCTATATTGAATGCCATCGATGGTGCCAGGTACAACTAAATGGTTTCCAGTGCCTTTCTATCCAGAAGATTCCAATCCTCATCCATCATTCCTGTCGGTTTCTTGAATACTCCTTCTAACGGCCTCCATAAATCCTTATGATAGAGATAATCCTCCATCTGCATCTTCCATAACTGATAGTTCTACCCAATGAATTTATCTACCTTCAATTTACCCTTGTCTACCATTGCTCCCACTCAACTGTGAGACTCCCACTCAACCATGAGACCTTCCTGCAGACGATAATCAAGCACAACCTTGCTCTGATACCACTTGTTAGGGTTAGCTGGCAGAAGATATCAATTAAATGCAAATCAAGATTAAACAAAGGAATGAAAATACACAAAAATAATAATAGCAAGAGACAAGTTTTTAACATGGTTCACCCAAACTCGGGCTGCATCCACCAACAGAGAGTCCAATATTATTATCTAGTAAATCAAACCGATTACAACCAGCAATCCTTGCAACTCAATACTGCTGCAAAATGCTACAAATACAATATCAACGGAAACCCTAACCCTTAGCCATTTTTATCACGACTTTTGTCGGTTACAAAATAGGGTTTTTTGATGTCAGCCAATGAAAAATAACTCTCGAGGCCTTAATAAAATAATAAAAAACCATGTGAGGTTTCAGGGGCGCACCCTATATCGCGACAGGGAGCACACTAGGGGCGCTTCCCTTGGACCCCGCAAGGGGCGCTGCCCCTCGACCTAACCCTGTATCACAACAGGGACCCCGCAAGGGGCATTGCCCCTGGACCCCGCAAGGGGCATTGCCCCTTGACCCCGTCTTGGGAGCGCTGCCCCCAAAACCCTGCAAGGGGCGTTGCCCCTTGACCCCGTAGGAATTTGGGGGGAAACTCTGCCAATAAAAGTGGGGTAAATTTAACCTCCGAGTCTGATTAGGCTCCATATAAAAATAGATAATGTGAAAGGTCATAAGCTTTGGAATCCACTAACCTGCAAGATTATCTTTTCTAGAGATGTTATTTTCAGGGAACTTCGAGCTATTTTTGAACCTGAGCAGCCAAAAGAAAAAGATGAAAAGGTAAAGAAGGTGCACTTTGATTTAGAGTAAGATGCACCTCAGGAAGAACAGAATGATGGATTGGGGGGTGAAGAAGAAGAAGAAGAAGAAGATTCAAGTAGTTCTGATGTAGATGAATCTGTTGTTACAGAAGAAGTTGGTGCAGATGATCATGTAGAAGAACAAGTAGAGTCTCTTACTCCACCCTTGAGGAGATCCACAAGATAACAAAATCTAGTTGGCAGGTATAGCCCACTAGATTTCTATTGTGTATATGCTTTATTGAGTACTAACGATGAACCTGGATCCTATAGGGAAGCTATTTCTACAGATGATAGTGAGTCTTGGCAGTTATACTAATTATTAAATTTTTATAATTCAACAATTTTATTATTATGGACTTTTAAAGAGTTTTATTATCATTTTAATTATTGAGGTTTATTGGGTTTATAAAATACAATTTTGTTTAATTAATTTTTTGTGGTTAAATTTTGTAGGCTTGTTTTCCTTTAAGACCAAGTTTTTAACCAACGTACCATACCCTTATATATATATATATATATATATATATATATATATATATATATATATATATATATATATATATATATATATATATATATATACACTAAATAAAAATATTTTAACATATTTAAAATATATATAACTATAAATGTAGATTAGGAGATCAAATCAAGGTAAAAAAGCACAAACCAAATGCAAATCAAAACAAATAGTTTATACCTAGATAAGAAGACCCAATCTCATCAAGGGAAGAGGAAACTTGCACCCAAGAGCTCCTAAGACATGATAATCCCTAGATAATGATTCAAATGTGAAATGCTATCTTAATTTGTAACTCACTAATTAGCTCAATAGATATTTGGGCATGGTAACATTGCATAAAACTTGGATCCTAAAATAGGTTGAGAGATGTTGTATTTATAGATTTTTGGAAGGGATTTTGATCCAAGGGTGGAGATTGGTTTGGAAGATCAATGGTGGAGGATAAAAGTGATGTGGAGGGCCTAGATTAGATCTTGGAGGAATGGAGGGATAGGAATAAAAGTAAATATTTTATTCATTTTGGGAAAAGGGGTGATTAAATGAGCATGGGTGTGGAATTAAAGATTCATATGGGGAATGTAAAATGAATTAAAAATTTATTTGGGGATAAGTTGAGATAAATGAGGTATGGGGGTGGTAAGGGGTTCTAAGAGGAATTAATTGTGATATGGGATGTATTTAAATAAAAAATTGACTTATGTGGATTTATTTCAATTTTTTATTTGGAGGATGTGGGGAAGGGTGTTAAACTAGGTTTGACCACCCAAATGAGAGGTTAAGATTAATTAAACATAGGTTTTATTAAATTAATCTTATGGCTAGGATGAGGTAGGCTAGGGTAGGTAATTAAATAATAGCTATTTAATTACCTAGGGTAGGGATAAGTCAATTAATAGGCTGAATTAATTAGTTAAACATGGTTTAGTTAATTAATTGGATTTAGTGAAAAAGGGGGAAATTGATTAAATAAATATCACATATTTATTAAATCAATTGGTTAAGGTTTGGGACTATTGAATTAATGAAATTAATTCAATTATTGGGGATAAAATGATGTAAAATTAGGTGATGGAGGGATAATTAATTAAATTAAAAATTAATTAATTGGTTAGAAGGGAAATTGGTATGTTTAGGGATGTCGAGAGTCAGTTTGATGGTAAAAGACATTTTTAGATGTCTACATTGGCCCCTCTTTGACGCGGCATCAAGTCGAAGAAAAATATGCCCCAGCTACCGGGAAGGAATGAGATGGGTAAGGGATGCCCCCTCGAGAGGTCGGCGGAAAAAATAAATTTTTTTTGGGTGAGTTCTTGAAAGGACGCGACAGGAGTGAAAGTTGGATAGGGGATGGAAAACAAAGGTGGCAGGAAGAAAAATAGAGGAAAAAGGTTGGGATCTGCACCCTGGGGGGGAAGAGCAGGGGGAGATGACATGGCATGCTATATTAGGAGAAGTGGGCCCTAAGAGTGCCACATTTGCACACATTGACTTGGTGAGAAGGAGTAGAGGAGAGATGGCAGAGCGCAACCCCCAATTCCTACGTATTCGACACATCTCTGAGCAGTTTCGATCTTTTGGCCAAGCACCGGCGGCTGGACCCCAGGTAGGGCCTAACCCTAGCTTTGCAATTTTTTTGATTTGCGTGCATTTTTGGGGTTCAGGAATTAGGTTTTTAGAATGGTGGCGCTATCGTGAGGACGCATAGCACCACAAGTTAATTGGATTAGTGCGATCCTCTAGATTGGCGCTATCCATCAGGGTAGAATAGGGGTCAATTAGCGCCAAATACTTAGTGTTTTGGTGCCATCGTCTGCATTGGCGCAATGTGTGCTCAGAGGTTAGGGTTTGGTGTTTTAGTGCCAAATGGGTTTTATGGTAGCACTATGTGCTAAACTAGCACTATTTGTTAGAGTAGTGCTATGTTTTGTTTTAGCACAATGTGTAGTATTAGCGCAATGTACGATAAATGCGATTTTAGGAGGATTGGCACTATTCCTTGGAATAGCACCAAGTGGTAGAGTGGCGTCATTTTATAAAATGGTGCTAAGTATTTTGTACAGTAGTGCTATGTTTGGAATTGGTGCAAAGTGTATTGCACAGTGGCGCTATTATCTATAATAGCGCCATTTAGAAGTAGTAGTAGCGCTATGTGTAAAACGGCGCTAAGCATGGAGTTTTTTAGCGCCAAATGATTTTGGCGTTCAACTTTAGAAGAAAAAGGGGGGTGTTTTGGAAGAAGACAAGTAGATTTTTGACCCTAAGGTTGTGGATACAGGATACACATTCATTTATAGTGTACTCGAGGGAGTGATGCGTGCCATCGGTGATGGCATTATTCGATTAGTTTGACGATGCCACTCGGGATCGACTAGCTAGGTTGGGGCTTCTAATAGTTGCATCGATGCCAGTGCTATGAGCTCATAGAGCTCTGATGACAGCAGTAGTGGAGCGGTACCATTCAGAGACTTGCACATTTTTGCTTCCGACTGGGGAGATCACGATCACACTTGAGGATGTTTATTGCCTCCTCAAGCTACCTATTCATGGCCAGCGAGTTAGATATGACACGAGGAGGGGATGAAGGGCTTTGATCTGAGTGTTTGGCCAGGATCATATTGTCTTATCAGCGGATGGTAGAGAGATGAGTTACGAGGGGACACTGCGATGGGTGCAGATTTGTTTACTTTATACCTGTGTGCATTGATTGGTGGTGTGGTGATGCCGAATAGGTGGGGCAAGGGATTCCCAGTTGGATGGGGAGAGATGATCGAGGGGATGGTCAGTCATGAGACTGTGTATGCTTGGGGGCTAGCGATGTTGGGTTAGTTGTATCATGAGATGCATATAGTTGTCTATCTTCATGATTTGGCATTGTCAGCTGGGGTTACTCTGTTGCATGTGTGGATTTGGGAATCACAGTCACTCGACTGAGATGTGGGTACTACCGGCGTCAGTTCAAGGCCTTTGTGTTCCTATATCAGGATGTGAAGTACACATACACTGGATAGGTTCGATACTGGAGATGGGTGCTAGACGATGTGATTCGGGTGACCTGGCGACCCTACATCAAGTGGAGCCATGGCTAGATGATGATATCCATCTGGCTTATACTTTCCAACAGCGATACTTGATGCATCGAGGAGACCACACTATAGATATGTATCTACCATCGCCGGTGATGCATTAGTTCAAGTTGTGATAGGATACCCCGCAGCAGATGGCCATCTTTGCACAGACCCATCGAGATGCACCCTTCTGGCTTGTAGCCATATAGCCACAAGTCGCTCTAGATGACTTTGCAGCTCTACGGCCAATGCGGTGGGATTGGGGGAGCACAGTCAGGGATGCAGGTACTAAGCCTGCATATGATATATGGTGGCAGATGTGGTAGCCGATGCGATTTACAGACCCAGCGGAGGAGGTAGTCACGGTAGAGGAGGCGATGGATTCAGGGGATGGTGATTCAGATGATGATGGGGATGATGACTCTGATGGAGATGATTTCCTGGAGGAGGGGGAGGAGATCATTGTAGACTACCTAGTGGAGGTGGGAGTAGATGGAGAGGAGAGGGTGGTTGGGGGGGAGGGGCAGCTGATGGATGTGTTAGCGACGGGGGCAGCTGGACAGGTGCCCCAGCAGTAGGTGAGACAGTAGGCACCTGTTCAGTAGGTTCCTGTTGAGCAGGTGCAGATTGGAGTGGGGTGACAACATAGAGGGCCTCGACGGCGTGGGGGATAACTGAGGGTGGATAGGGGGGTCTACCCCCACCACAGGTAGGGCAGCAGTAGGCTATCGCTGCAAGGCAATAGGCAACCGGGTTGCAGGCAGAGGCAGGCCCATCAGGGGCAAGTGGGGAGGTAGAGGTTGAGAGGTCGGCATCCTGTTGGTGGGCTCAGGGTGAGGAGGAGGAGATTGAGACCCTGCGGGCATAGGTAGCCAGCCTACAGGAGGCTTTAGAGAGCTGGGAGGCAGAGTTGGTTCAGTTACAAGGGACAGTGGCCCTATTAGATGGATCAGATGGACAGGTGGCTGTATTGCAAGCACAACTAGCCAGGCTCAGGGTGACATATTGATTTTTACTGGAGAGCAGGATGCGGCACTTATGAGGGCACAACAGGCGGAGGCTACAGTGAGTAGTTTACAGGCCTCAGGTACTGGTATGGCCCCAGTTTTGACTTTGATGCAGACACAGTTGTCCTAGGCACAAGGACAGGTGTCAGAGACCACTCGACGGGCAAATTATTATCGGGTTCTCTATCATGCGGCAGTACCAGTAGAGCAGTGTGCAGTGAGCTTTATTGAGCTTCATGGGGCCCGGTCATTTAGGTCACATAGATCTAGATCAGTTCAGTCTGTCTAGCAGGTGATGGGTCCTCCATCACATGTGCCCCAGCAGGTTCCCTAGGTTTAGGCCTAGTCACAACCATAGCCACAGATAGGACCACAACCACGACCAGGATCAGAGTTTCCCACTCCTTCAAAGAGAGGATCCTCTATGTGATAGCTATATCATGTTAGCCCTTAGAGGCATTGTATCAGAACATCATATTTTTTGATGTATATATATGAGCGATGTACATTTTTTGTGATGATGATATATGATATGATGTTGTTCAATGGTCTATTTGTTTATTTATGATGCTCTTATGTGATAATGGTGATGCTTATATTGATGGATGTACTATGTTTTATGGATTATATGCTATGGATGTGTTTTGTTTATGCAATGCACTATGTTGATGTTATGGATGTACCTATTGATGTAACATGGTAGATGTAGTGATTATTTACTTATTGTGATATATGCATGTTTGTGATCTATGGTCTATGATGTATAATGCAAATAAATGTTCAAATTAATAAACATTTATTATGGATGCAAAAATGTGATGCAATGGAAATGTATGTTTATCTAAATAAACACATGTTATGTATGGAAATATGGATATGTAGCTAAATGTTTATTAATTTATGTGATGGAATGATTTATAAAATGTCACTAGTGATTATGCAATGATATATGGAATGCAATGTAAATGGGATGATTGATAAAATGAACCTAATGATTATGCAAACTAAAGGATTCTAAAAAAATGAACCTAAATTAGATGATTATGTAATGAAAAGATTCTTAAAATGAACCTAATGAAATGTAACTTAAATGATTCTAAAATAAACCTAATGAAATGTAACTGATATGTGATGTGCAAACTAAAGGATTCTAAAAATGAACCTAAATGAAATGTAACTTAAATGATTCTAAAATGAACCTAATGAAATGTAACTAATATGTGATGTGCAAACTGAAGGATTCTAAAAATGAACTTAAATGATTATGTAAATTAAAAGATTTTAAAATGAACCTAATGAAATGTAACTGATATGTGATGTGCAAACTGAAGGATTCTAAAAATGAACTTAAATGATTATGCAAATTAAAATGAGATGATGTGGAAGATGCAAACTAAATGATAGGTGAGATGCAAAGTGGGTGATATGTGAGATAATCAAGTCTTGATACACATGATGTTCTTTGTTTGACCCTGAGTGGTGGGGCTGTGTGAAAGGGGAGCAGGTGGGGAGAGGATAGGGGTGTATGGATGGTGTATGGATAGGATTGGGAGTGTCCAGAGGATGGGGAGACGAGAGAATTGTTAGATCATAAGACACCATGTCATTGAGGGGGGATTTACTTTGGTTCAAGATGTGTTAAGTAGGAGTTAGTTGGGGGGATGGGATTAGTGAGGGGATTTGGGAAGGTGGGATGGAATAGGATAGGTGATTACAAAATCTAGGCCCAGATGGTATTGTTGAATGAGTGATTAGGATGATGATTTTGAGCTAGTAACAGTAGTTGCATAAGATTAATTAAGAGCATTTCTTAGTTTACTATATCAATGTAGGATATAGTTCACAAAGGTATGAAATGACCTTGGTGATGATATATATCCCACGATTGCATGGACTAGACCCACAGACAATAGGTTGATTTCATGCATGCCCAATGTAGTATAATCTTGCCTAGCCTAGGAAGGGGACTCATAGCGATGAGTGCGAATAATGTATATAAGGTTTTGATGCCTGTATATGTACATGGGACACATCACGCTAGAACCGACCCAGGCTGCAAGATATGAATACTATTCCTAGAGTAATGAAACCAACCCACAAGCACAGCATACAGAAACAATGACCATGTCTACTCTAGGTGTTGTTCGCCACTTGCCATGATGTACTAAAATCAAGGTAGCTTTGGAGATGACTTAGAGTGAGACAAAAAAGATAAAAATCAATAATCAAAAAGACCAATGAAAAGATACAAATAGCCTTTGTGTACTCTTGCCAAGAGACATGTTGATAGGATGATCGATTTTTGTCCATCGTAGGAACGATATATCCTAGGACGCAAATTAGTTGGATTTGATTGGAGAATTTTTGAGAGGTGGGAAAAAGGACAATCTGGCCATGTGTAGGATTATGGTTGGTATGTTGATTGATGATTTGTGCATTAGGGGACATGCTTGAAGTGTATACGTAGCGTGTGTATATTTTATTAGGTCCAGAAAAGCTCAGTGAATGGGGACCATCCAAACGGGGTGGATGGGTGCATCTTAGGTACCTGAGTACTGGAAATGTCCTTCGTATTCTATACTGCCTACATACCTTGTATCCATGGGATCAAGGTCTTTTCAAAATGTAGGTGAGATGACTATGTAGTTCTGGCAAGGCTTGATGATGTGGGAATGATTTGGGATGGTTGTGATGGTGGGGATTGATGTATGTTTGATCATTGTGAGTTGCAGTGATAGTGATGTATGGGGGTGATTTGTAGTGAATTGTGTTGTTTTTGGGTTTTTGGTGTTTTCTATTGTTTTTGGATTTTTTGTGTTTTCTACTGTTTTTGGATTTTTTGATTTTGTACTATTTTTGGATTTTTTGATTTTGTATTGTTTTTGGATTTTTTGATTTTGAGTTGTATAAAGGGAAGCTTACAAGGATCCTTGTTCCATGGGTTAGCCTTGGGTGGGATAGTGCAGGGTGGGCGATAGGATTCAATGTTTCACAATTCCAAGCCATGGGATGTGTGGGATATGGAGTGTTGTGATGGAAAGAGGACTTATTAGATGGTAGAATCGGCCACTATGCATGGCGCCTGAAATAGATTTTCACCATGGTACTTATCCAAGGTGTCACTGAAGTGATTTTCACCATTGGAAGTTTTTATTGTACTCAAGGTTTTTTTCTTGATTTTTTTAATTTTTTGATCTTTTGATTTTTCTATTTTTTTTATTTTTTGACTCGGGGTACCGGATGGGTTATGCATAAAATTTCTTTAGATGTAGGATGTTCATAGGCTCATCTAGAGGCTGCCCCTCAGGTGTTGCAAGTTGATATGCTTCTGATCCACAGTCAGCTGTGATGACATAAGATCCTAGCCAATTGGGTTTGAACTTTCCTTGCTTAGGACGCTCTTGTAGGTTCTTCTGATTTTCCATAAGGACAAGGTCACCTACTTCAAATTTTTGGTTTCTGATCCTCTTGTTGTAGCTTCTTCTGAGGCGATTTTGATATGCCTGCAGGTGGTTCAACGCATTCAGGTGCTTCTCATCTAGTAATTCTAGCTGATGTAATCATTCGACTTGGTATTCCTCATCATTGATTATGTTTTGCAGGGATACGCATAGGGATGGGAGCTCAACCTCAATAGGTAAAATGGCTTCAGATCTGAATACTAGGGAAAATGGAGTGGCTCCAGTGGGGGTGCGGATGCTTGTTCGATGGGCCCATAGGGTGGGGTTGAGTTGGAGGTGCCAGTCATGGCCAGCTTCATTGACTGTCTTCTTTAGAATGCAGAGGATGGTTATATTTGAAGCCTCTGCTTGACCGTTTCCTTGAGGGTAATATGGCGTGGAGAAGTGTTTGATTTCAATTTTTTCGCACAAAGTGCGAACTTCTTGGTTCTTGAATGGCTTTCCATTGTCGGTGATGATGGAAGGAGGGATACCATAGTGGCAGATGATATAGTGGAGGATGAATTTGGCTATCTAGGTTCCAGTGGTGAAGGTGAGTGGTATTGCTTCAACCCACTTGGTGAAGTACTCGGTAGCAGTGATTATGAACTTATGGCCATTGGAGGATGTGGGATGTATTTTCCCTATGAGGTCGAGTCCCCACTGTGAGAAAGACCATGGCGTCATGATGGGTTGCAACTCCTGTGCTGGTGCGTGAATGAGATCCCCATGCTATTGACATGGGAGGCATTTTTTGATAAACTGGTAGGCGTCTCGATCCATGGTTGGCCAATAATATCTGGTCCTCAGGATCTTTTTAGAAAGACTGGGTCCACTTGAATGCGCCCCACAGATGCCTACGTGTACCTCTTCCAAGGCCACCTCAGCTTCCCTAGAGTCTAAACATCAGAGAAGCATGCCATCAAGACTCCTTTTGTATAGGGTGTCGCCTACAAGGATGAAGCGGGAGGCTCGACGGATGAACGATTTTCATTGTGAGGTGGATAGGTTAGTGGGGAGGATATTATCATGGAGGTATAGGTAGGTTTCTTGATAGCACGGGGATAGGGGACCAATGACCTCACACACTAGCTCTGATTGAGGGACATCATATGCTGCGATGGGGAGTTATTCTATTAGGAATTCACACTTCTTGTTGTCTTTCTTCATGTCGACCAAGGATCCGATGGTGGCAATGGCATCTGTAGCTTTGTTGTTGAGCCTTGGGATTTGCTCGAAATGGATGTCATTGAAGTAGTCTTTGAAGTCATCGACCATCTTTTTGTAGGGTAGGAGCTTATCATCCTTGGTCTTGTATTCATTATTTACCTGCAGGATGACTAGTTGAGAGTCTTCATACATAGTTAGCTTCTCAATTCTCCATTTTATTTCCATTCAGAGACCTGTGATAAGGGCCTCATATTTTGCCACATTGTTGGTACATGGGAATGTGATTTTGAAGGATTCAGGGATGGTGTCACCTTGAGGGGTAACAAATAGGACACCTACCCCCGAGCCTCTATGAGTGTATGATCCATCAAAATACATTTTCCATGTTTCTGTGGCTAGTGCTATTGTCAAGATGGCTTCATCAGGGAATTTTGCCAGTGTAGGATAGTCTGTAGGAATGGGTGCTTTGGTCAACTGATCGGCGATAACCTATCCTTTGATGGATTTTCTCTCAATATATTCGATGTCAAATTTTGTGAGGATCATGACCCATTTTGCCATTCTCCCAGTAAGAGCAGCTCTGTTTAGTAGATATTTCAGTGGATCGATCTTGGTGATGAGCTTGGTCTTGTGATTGAGCATGTAGTGCCTTAACTTTTGTGAAGTAAAGACCAGGGCTAGACATGCTCGTTCAATTTGTGTATAATTTAGCTCATATGAAATCAAGGTGTAGCTGATGTAATAGATGGCTCTTTCCTTTCCTTGTTCATCGTGTTGTGCTAGTAGGGCTCCGATGGCTATCTCTGTTGTTGAGATATATAACAAGAGGGGTTCTCCTTGCCTTGGCAGAGTTAGAACAGGGGGATTAGCTAGATAATCTTTGAGCTAGTCAAAGGCATCCTGGCACTGTGTGTTCTAGACAAAAGTTATATCTTTTTTGAGTAGGTGCTGGAATGGTTGACATTTATCAGCTAGTTGAGCAATGAACCAATGAATAGATTGGAGTTTTCCTTGCAGACTTCTTAGTTGTTTTAAGGTTTTTAGACGAGGCATATCAGTGATGGATTTGACTTTTGTAGGGTCTACCTCAATTCCTCTTCTGGAGACTATGTATCCCAAGAGTTTGCCAGAGGTTACCCCAAAGACACATTTCTTTGGATTCAGACGAACATTGTATTGCTCTAATCGGTCGAAGATCTTAGCCAATACGTCCAGGTGTTCTTCTCTTGTCTTTGATTTCCGTAGTAAGTCATTCACATAGTCTTCCATGATGTGGTGAAAAAGGTCATGGAAGATGACAGTCATAGCTCTTTGATATGTAGCTTTGGCATTCTTTAGGCCAAATGGCATTACTACCCAGTAGTATGTCCCGCATGGGCATATGAAGGCTGTCTTATGCTGATCCTCTTTAGCGATTTTGATTTGGTTATATCCTGAAAAGATGTCCATGAGGGATAACATCTCATGTCGATGTTTGGTAGTGGGAAGTCGTCCTTCAGGAAGGCCTTGTTTAGGTCTCAAAAGTCAGTGTAGCAGTGGATTTGGCCATTTGGTTTGGCTACTAGTACTAGGTTGGAGACCCATTTGGGATAATCAACTGGGTGAGTGAACCCAACATCCAGTAGTTTCTTTAGGTCTGCCTTGACTAGGAGGGCCACTTGAGAATTCATTTTTCTGAGCTTCTGCTTTACTGGTTTCGCATCAGGGCGTACTTCTAGGTGATGGACAACCAAAGCGAGATCTAGCCCTAGCATGTCTACATAGGTCCATGCAAAATTGTGATTTCGGTGTTTGAAGAATGTCAAGAAGTTTTCTTGTTCTTGTGTGCTAAGAGATTCTGCCCTAAAAGTGATTTTTAGTTCATCTTCTGTCCCCAGATTCATTTCTTGAGCTATCTCCACTAGGATGGGTGATCTGTCAGGATAAACCTTGTCTATCTTGGGAAGGCCCATGCTTCCATCTCCTAGCACCTCATGGAGGTTTTCACCAGAAGATGCGTCTTTTGGTTTTTCTTCTTTTGGGATCTGATACTGCCGTAGAACGATTTTCACCATCAGATCCATGTTTGATTTTTTTATTCTTATGACTGGAAGTAGGGGTTGTCTCCTCGAAATAGGCATGCGTATCAAGTTCCATGATATATCCTGCTCTGTAATCTCCTAGGGGGAAGTGATCTCTAAACCCCATCATTTCAGCAATGGCCTCATCATTTGGTGCTACGTCAAAGACAGGAGATCCCTATTGGTCCCAATCTATGAGGTCTGAGTATACCAGTGGTAAGTCATTGGATGATGAGGCTAGGGTGGTGACTGTGTAGATGGTGCATATGGATGAGTCAAAGAAATCGGCAAAGTCACTAAAGGAGTCTTGATGGCTCGTTTCGTTGACATTATCGATTTCAAGGGAGATTGTAGCGACCTCGGCTAAGATACATTAGCCAATAGTGAGGATACGTTGTTGTTGACCATATCCTAACCCTTGTGTATAGGGATTTCTTGTCTCTTAGACTGGTTCCACGATCCCCTATTCATGAAGGCTGATACTGCCTTGTCCTTTGTAACCCATGTTTTTGACAATTTCGGATCCTTTGCCATAGATTTTTGTTGGTATGGTGGGAGCTTCCTGCTCAGATTCTTCATCCTTATATAGCAAGGATGAGATATCTTCAAGTACATCCTTATCCAGGAGATGTTTCTTTTCAAAGATGGGTGATGGTTTACACTTGATGACTACTATGTTAGCTTCTTCTGTCTTTGGGATGCCAAACGTTTTAGGATTTTGTAATGTGCCCACACAAAAGGTACCATCCAGGTCGTATTCCCCACATCCCATGTCAGTGAGCTTAATCTTGACCTCGGGCGGTGGTGGTGTTTGGGATGAAGTGGTGGCAATGTTGGCGGGGTCGATGTATGAGGTGGAAGCTGTTGGATTGGCTTTGGTGGTGGCATTGTTGTATGGGTAGAAGGTGTGGTTGTGGCCTTCCAAGAAACTGCAGTATTGGAAGGGGCGGGGGTCAGCGTAGATGGTTATCTCCGTGCCATTGTGAGGGAACTTGAGGCATTGATGGAATGTAGATGGGACTGCTTGCATGGCATGGATCCATGGTTAGACAAGAAGAATGTTGTAGGGGAGGTCAAGATCAAGGACCTGACATTTTGTTTCTAGTATTTTCTATCCCACTTGAATAGGGAGCTTGATGGTGCCTTTAGATAGCCGTTCGGTGTCATCGTATCCTTTGATTGTGATGCACTCATTGGAGTCTACAACCACATCTGAGTACCCCAAGTGTTTTAGTAGTTTAAGAGTGCATATGTTTAGGCCAGAGCTAGCATCTATTAAGACTCTTTTGATGATGTGCTTGTGGATACGGACTTCGATGTGTAGGGCATCATTGTGTAAGTGTTCAGAAGCAAGCAAGTCCTTTTCTGAAAATGTGAGATGGTGAGGTGCGGCAATATGTCCTACCATGGCTTGGAATTGGGTTACATTCAAGTTGGTGGGAACTTGAGTTTCCAAGAGTGCTTTGTCAAGGACGTCTTTGTGAAGGGGTGATGTGCGGAGCAACTCAAGTATGGATATTTGTGCCAGGGTCTTTCCTAGATGCTCTAGGAGGTTATACTGATTGGTAGGTGTTGGACATGTGGTTGGATGAGGGGGTAGGGGATCGAATGTGGATGCAGGTGTTTGTTCAGTGGTAGGGGCTATGTGGATGGATACACAGCTTGTGCCCGAATGGTGATTGTGTTGACATGGTGAGATGATGGTTCTATCCGCCCTACGATAGTCATAGGATGCGGGTGGTGGGGTGACGTTGAATGCTTGATTGGATGAGGAGGATTTATTATGGTTAGACAGTGGATCCTTGTAAGCTCTGAGGTTGGCATTTGGTGATGGTTGGGTGCTTTGATCAAGGCTGACTTGATTTTGATCTATAAGGTCTTGGATGCAATGCTTTAGTTGCATGCAGTCAGCGGTTTTATGACCCACAATGCGGTGGTATTCGCAATAATCATTTTCATTGTACCATGCTACTTTGAGTTCATTCTCTTGACAAGGTCTAATAGGTGGGAGTGTAATCAAACCTTTCTTGAGACATCTATCAAGGATGTCCTCGATGGGTTCCCCTAAGGGTGTAAATTGTCTTCGAGGTTTGTGTGGTTTAGTTTGCCCCCTTTGGTTTTTTACATTGGTTGTATAGGTATGTGCAGGTGTTTGATTCTGTACATGTTGGACAGCTTTCACATCCGTGATACCATCATTCAAAGTGTTCTTGTTCTTCCCCCAATAGCGTGACTTGTCATTTGATTGTGTGTTGGCGTTGTTGTTTGTATTGGGGGTGTTGATATGGGGTTTGTTGTTGTTGTTGTTAGATTTGTAGTCATACAATTTGATGGAGCCCTTGGCAATGAGGGCCCGTTCGATGGTGGTACCTTTGTCGATGACCTCTAAAAAAGGTAGATGCACAAAGGATTTGTAAGTGGAACCCTATTTCCTGAATGAGGTTGGTCACAAACATGGTGATGAGTTGTTTTTCAGGAATTGGCCATGGGAGTTTGCTTTCTAAGCTTCTCCACCTCTGCAAGAAGGAAATGAAGGATTCTCTGCTTTTCTATTTTGTGTTGCAAAGGTCGGTCATAGATATCTCATGTTCAAAGTTGTAGGAGAAATGGTTGACAAATTTCTCCATGAGCTTAGGAAAAGACCTAATGCCCGGGGGTAGATGTGCAAACCATTCAGCGGCTTGACCACTGAGGCTTCTTGGAAAGAGTCTCATAATATATGTATCATTATTTGAGACTTCTAAGCAAGCGAGGCAAAACTCCCTAAGATGGTCCCTAGGGTCTCCCTTTCCCTTGTATTTGTCAAATTTAGGTGTTTCAAATTTCTTGGGGAAAGGGGGCATGTACAATGTGCGATCAAATGGATAGGGACAAATATCCTCAAAAGAGTAATGTTTGCATTTGCCCCTAGTTTGCATGTCATCTACCTTTTGGATCAAGGCCTCTACAATGGTTGTGAGATCCTGTGTTGGTTGTGGTTGCAGTGTCTAGGTTTGCGGGTTGATGAGATGTTAGAGATTGGGTGGTATTTGATGTTGAAGAGTTTGGGAGGTTGTGTTTTGATATTATGGGGTGGTTTTTTGATTGAGTTGTGTAAGATGTTGTTGATGAGCATAGATTTGTTAGAGAATGTGTGGGGGTATTTGGGGATTGGTTTGATTTTGTGTTGATGAAGTTATGGGGTTATGTGGATACATGACATTAGATGGATTGACGTTGGATAGGTGGACGTTGGATGGGTTGGACGCATTGTAAGGTGGTTGTGAGAATAATTGTCTTAGGTATGCTATGTTTGAGGGTTAGGTGAAGGTACACTCATGGAGCTACTTGCATGCGTGATGTTCCCTTGTATGCCCAAGGTGATTTGTGGAATGGAAGAGTTTATGGTGGTTGTGTTAGTGGATGTGATGATGGGTTGGGAGGTGGTAGGAATGGAGACACTTGTGGGGATTGTAGCTGTGGTGACATTAGAGGTTGTGTTGGTGGTAGATATGGTGGGAGTTGATGTTTGTGGGATGATAGGTTGGGTGTTTGATGTGGATGTTTGGGTGTTTGATGTGGTGGGATTGATGGTAGATGTGGATGGTTGGGATGATGTCGTGTTATGGGGTGGTTGGGCACCAAGTTTGAGGAGATAATCAAGATATCTATTTGGATCCAACCTTAGGACTTTGTCAAGTATGTCCATGTTATTGGCATCTTGTGTAAAGTTCAAGACATCTTGATTGTCTTGGGACATGGTGGGTGGTGGTGGTGGTGGTTGCAAAAAATAGAAGGGGTTTTCGTTGGGATTGTATGTTGGGATGTGGAAGAATGTTGGTGGGTTGAATGTTTGGTTGATGGGTATGTTGTTGTTGTTGGTGTTAGGCATTCCTATGCTGCCATATTGTTTGAATTCTACCATTTCTTGATTATTTTTGTTTTGTGATCTAGTTATGGGCATGCACGTGTATGGATTTGATTTTGAGGTAGAGTGAAATGGATATGGAGACCTTAGAGAATTTAGATTAATTTGTTGGACCCAAAGATGGATGTGGTAGTGAGATGGAGTAGTGAAGAAGATGTAGGGGTGCTTGTAGTGTGATGAAAGATCGATAGGGTTCTAGGGGCAATCAAAATGGTATTGTGATTTATTTTGCACAAATTTGGACCAAAAGATAGATGATGGATGATGTTTGCTTGACGATGGTTTGAGAAAAGATTTTGATGTTTGGTTTTGATGTTTGATATGAAGGATTTTGATGGTCAACAAATTGAGCTTAGGTAAGATCTAGATTTGTGTTGCACAAATGGATGTTTTTTTCTTTGTTTGGGGTAGACTAAATGACCTTATGCAAAGAAGGATGATTATTTCACTTGGAAGGTAGACTATTGACTTTCCAAGCAAGATATGATGTGAAGGATGAAATCTAGATCTAGCTTTAACTCAAAGGGATGAGTTTTTGGTTGATTTTTTGATGGGTGTTTTGATTGGGAAGAGTTTGGATATATTTTAGATTTTTGGAATGATTTCTTGTGACAAGGATTTTTGTTTTGGTCCAAAAAGGTATGTAAAAGATCAATGAGGATGAATGGATATGAAATTGAGTGGGTTTGATATAGCAAAGGGTCCAACAATGATAGTGATTGATTCTCTAAGGTTAAAATGAAGGTATGATTTGGAAAATTTTGAGGAGAAAATGGATGGAATGTTGTCAAATTTTTGGAAGGTGAATATGGATTATGGCAAAGCAAGTCCTAAAGATCACAATGGAATTGGTCTCAGTTTCAGGAAAGTCAATCTGCAAATAGCACCAATCCATAGGTGAAATGGTGCCAAAAGCAGACAGAGATGGCACTAAAACAGGGTAGTGTTGGTCGAGGCTCTGAAAAAGATAGATTTTGATGTCAAATTTGGATTTGTTTTGATTGAAGTTTGATCAAATGATTTTTTTAATGTATCTTGGCAAGTTTCTTGAAACAATTTAAGCACAAAAACACACAATAACCAAGATTTTTGTTTGTGAAAAAAGATGTGTGATTTTGTTAAACAAGCACTTTGCACAACCTAAGGCAAAGATATGACAGTATTTGTTGAATCCCCTAGCTGCGCCTATTCAAAGCGGGTAGCTCCAAGATCTTGGTAGCACCGGCTCCTCCTTACAATTGCACACACTTCTCACGCATACCAAGATCCAGGTTTCCTATAAGGCTTGTCGCTCACCAAACCTTTGGATTGTCCCTGCTACCTTGGATAAGAACCGCATGAATCAGGGCCGCTTCAAAGGTTTCCCTTCTGCATCAACAAATAGAAGGATTTTGGCTTGCTAAACAAAGGTTCGTAGTAAGTGCTTTCGTTCAAGTGGTTATACATGTGGCAGCACTACTCTCCATTATGGAGTCTCCCAGCCTCCAAGGGTTATGCCTTGGAGGGTTTTAGGGGAGGTTAGTTGTCGGTATAACACAACAACACCTGTTGTCTATGACTTTCATCACAAACACCTTATTTTATATAGCATCTCGAAAGAGCTTGGATTTAGCTTGTTGCCGTTTGGGTCATTCCCACCTTTCGAAGTGGGGTGGCAAGCCCTCTAAGGATTAACAAAAGTGACACAACCACAAAAATACTTTTGATCCCCAAGTTCATACAAAGATGCAAGGGGAGAGCATACGTATTCTTTATGCTTGCATCACAATAAACATAGTTCATTTTATTTCTTTGGATTATGTTGGGGGTGATTTATGCAAGTGTTGTGAGAAGCTTTTGATTCCCAAGGCCACCAAATGGTGTGAGGGAAGAGCATACACTTTTCACACTACAAAACACAAACCACAAAAACACTCCATGCAACTTAGATTGGTTTTCTTGATTATATGAGTGAAGAATGCAGATTGTTGGTCTTTTTAATCTAATGATTTCTTTGATGCAATTTGTGGTTCTTTTTAAAGACCAAAGTCGAAATGTTTTGATAGTTGTTGGCACACCATTTATGAATTTTAGAACACCAAATTCAAATGTTTGACACACACACACACAAAGATTTGTTTGTTTGTTGATCAATTTTTATAACACCAAATCAAAATGTTGTGTAAACTAGCATGCAAGGGTTCATTTTAAGTTCCAATTAGAATATTTTGCTAAATAAAAGATGAAAGAACCCTACAAAAACTTGTTAGTGTCCTCGAGATGATGTTGATGACCTGCAAACAAATTGTCAGTCCCTGCACAGACTGCAAAGTCAGTTTCTGGAAATAGCGCTAAAACTATACTTAATCACGCTACTGCGGACAACAAATGGGGACACTGACAAAAAACCTATCAGGAAAACCTGACCCTAGACAAATAGCGCTGATGTGTACCCAGATAGCGCTGATTTACAAATATGCGCTAATAAATCATACAGACTGCGACATAACAAGATATAGCGCTAATACATTATACATAAAGCACTAAAACATATAATAGTGCTAATATGACACAGAAGGTGCTAAAACACAAAATAGCGCTAATATGCCTCTGATAATGTGCCACTGCACGTGCAGTCGAAGGGTCTGGTCAATAGCGAAAATAGCATCGATCTGGGTGCTAATAGCGCCAATACGCACCTGAACTCATCCGTCCTGCAAAATAGAAGTCTTCTAACCATGACAGAGGGTTAGGCTACACCTAGAAGAGGTCTTGTTAGTCTTATTAGCCTACCAAATGGAAAGTAAGACAAAATAAAATCCAAAATGCATGTTTGTTCTTTTAAAGAAAATTTTGGCATAACTTCTCCCTCCTTTTTTGAAGATTTATGCAGAAACAAAGAGTAATCTTGAAAGGAAAAATAGAAGAAAGAATGGGAGTCAGATGTATAAGTGAGTAAGATTTAAGAGAAAATGCGCTTTGGAAGATGGCGCTAAAATAGTATATAGCGCTAAAATACTCCAGAGATGGCGCTACTACGCAGGGTATATAGCATCGCACCTGCAAAATCACATCTCAAATACAAAACTCACAAAAAAGAGATTAGACTTGGACCTTGTGGGTCCCACCGGGCATGCCAAATGTAGATTAGGATATCAAATCAAGTTAAAAAAGCACAAACCAAATGTAAATCAAAACAAATAGTTTATACCTAGATAAGAAGACTCAATCTCATCAAGGGAAGAGGAAACTTGCACCCAAGAGCTCCTAAGACATGATAATCCCTAGATAATGATTCAAATGTGAAATGCTATCTTAATTTGCAACTCACTAATTAGCTCAATAGATATTTGGGCATGGTAACATTACATAAAACTTGGATCCTAAAATGGGTTGAGAGATGTTGTATTTATAGATTTTTGGAAGGGATTTTGATCCAAGGGTGGAGATTGGCTTGGAAGATCAATGGTGGAGGATACAAGTGATGTGGAGGGCCTAGATTAGATCTTGGAGGAATGGAGGGCTAGGAATAAAAGTAAATATTTTATTCATCTTGGGAAAAGGAGTGATTAAATGAGCATGGGTGTGGAGGATTATTTTTGAATTAAAGATTCATATGGGGAATGTAAAATGAATTAAAAATTCATTTGGGGATAAGTGGAGATAAATGAGGTATGGAGGTGGTAAGGGGTTGTAAGAGGAATTAATTGTGATGTGGGATGTATTTAAATAAAAAATTGACTTATGTGGGTTTATTTCAATTTTTAATTTAGAGGATGTGGGGAAGGGTGTTAAACTAGGTTTGACCACCCAAATGAGAGGTTAGGATTAATTAAACATAGGTTTTATTAAATTAATCCTAGGGCTAGGATGAGGCAGGCTAGGGTAGGTAATTAAATAATAGCTATTTAATTACCTAGGGTAAGGATAGGTTAAATAATAGGCTGAATTAATTAGTTAAACATGGTTTAGCTAATTAATTGGATTTAGTGAAAAAGGGGGAAATTGATTAAATAAATATTACATATTTATTAAATCAATTGGCTAAGGTTTGGGATTATTGAATTAATGAAATTAATTCAATTGTTGGGGATAAAATGATGTAAAATTAGGTGATGGAGGGATAATTAATTAAATAAAAATTTAATTAATTGGTTAGAAGGGAAATTGGTGTGTTTAGGGATGTCGGGAGTTGGTTTGATGGTAAAAGACATTTTTAGGTGTCTACAATAACTATAACTATATGTATATATATATATGTATATGTATATGTCTGTGTGTGTGTGTATATATATATATACACACACACACATACATATACATATACATATACATATAGTTATAGTTATATATATTTTAAATATGTTAAAATATTTTTATTTAGTGATACTATAACATACATTACTATAAAGTTACTATAATATTATATTAGTAATATATCACTATAATATGAGTAATGTTATATGACTTATTTGTTAATTTATATTGACGAGTAATATTTATTAGTTGTAATATATTGAAATTTATATTTATTAGTAATATATATTTACTATTAAGTAATCTTACCTTAGTAGTAGTATGTGAGTATGTGAGTATGTTATACTAATTATTAAATTATTATAATTCAACAATTTTATTATTATGGACTTTTAAAGAGTTTTATTATCATTTTAATTATTGAGGTTTATTGGGTTTATAAAATACAATTTTGTTTAATTAATTTTTTGTGGTTAAATTTTGTAGGGTTGTTTTCCTTTTCTCTCCACTCTATTTTTGGACCCTCTCCTCTTTTTTAAACTAGTTTGGCCTACAATCTATCTTAAGTTATTCCTCATATTGATGAAGGATCACAAAATGCAATCTAAAATGTTGATGACAAAATACACCATATAGTTAAATCTGAAAGTAATTTATGCTTATATCCATACTATTACTAAAAATACTGAAGTGTAATAACAATGAATGATCACCATTTAACATGTTTGACAAATAGTGATATAATTAGCTCTACACAAGTCTCAAGTCCAACAACATATGAACCAAACCTTTGACATAAAAACTTAGACCAAAGAGAGATATCCTACAAACCAAACCATGTCCTTCTAACAACACCAACAAGTGCTTGAACTGTGACAAGTAGATCTCCACATCTAAATCCTCATAGAGAAATCCATCACAAAATCTAATTTTTTAAACCCTTGAGGTCATACATAGTAACATCAAATCAAAGAATCTAAGATGTAATCTTCTCAACTAAAGGAAGATTAAACTAACACCCATTCCACAACTAGGGAATAAGCCCAAAGACACTAACTATTATCTATGCTCCTCAAACTTGTCCTTACAAGTGACTCCACAACTTAAGACCAATATATAAGGAGACAAAGGAAAATAAGGCCATGCCATATACTTCTCAATAGTCATCAGAACTAACATCTATAGATCAAAAATCATTCACATAAGAAGACAAGGCACAAAGTAGAATGCATCTAAACAACTAGGTGGACAATACCTTATCATATCATTGTCTACTAAGTGGAACTCCATGAGAGTGGGGGTATGATATCATTCCTCTTATGAAGCTCTAAGCCACACCAACTCTCTACACAAACAATCTCCTCATTAGGTCCATGCTGAACTCACATCTAGCATTAGGTGTAGGCTCCTCAATCTTTTTATTGAAACCATGTCAAGAGACTTACAATTCAAACACTTGATCTCCAATATCCAAGAGATATCTAGCCTCACCCAAATCTATCTAGCATAAACAAGTACCCAACCAATCATCTCATGCCAACCAAACTCTAACTACAACACCACAATATCTAGGAGTTCCCCAAGGCAAAATGATCACTATATTATATAGTAGAAGACTACATACAAATCATAGCCACTGCTCCCACTACATGATTCGTAAAAAATATAGGAATGTGCTTATGCAACCATGATTTATATCTCCTTAAAATAAGATCATTTGTCTATAACCAATTGATGTGCTCAAAAGAAGCCATATCATGCTAAAACACATAGGTAATCCATAATCCACCATGACACAATAACACTCATCTTGGAAGTGCAAGAAGTTGGATCCATTCTTAAATCATATTATAAAAATTATTGTATTTTATTAAAAACTAATTTCATTTTTAGAAAAAATAAAAATCCAATCTAAAAAATGTTTCAACAAATGTTTTCTCTATAAAAATATTATTTCATTGATGTGGTATAAATTGGTCTAATTACATGTTCCCAACAAGAAGAGCTGAGAAAAATAATGAGAAAAATAAAAATGTTTAGGTTTCTATCAAAATTGAAGATCAAATTCAATGCATTCCATCTAAGAGCAACATCAATGCTTGAATTCCAGTGCAATGCAACTATCTGAACTACCAAGTTATCATCAATAGGAGGATAAACCTGAGACCACCACCATCCCCAAATAATGATCACATATAATAATAGCATGGAGGAGAACCCCCAATGCCAAAATCCTTAATGGATGAGCATGATGTGCTTCAACTATCACAGCTCATGGGACATATCTATGATGGGAGTTCTTGTAGTGCTTGAACATTTCCACCTGTTAAAAGATTGCATCTTGCGTCAACTCCAAATTAGCACTACATAAATTTGTAGTGGGAATGTCACTTTACAAGCATTCTATGGCACTCAATATGCAAAAGTAGATAAGAATAGGAGCTCCTACGATGGTGATTGGTCCTAATATTGATGAGGAACCTAACTTGACTGTAATATCAAACACACTATACATGGAAAAGAAATTAAGCCCAACAAGGCTAAACACATAACAGAAGAAAGAAAGATACCCATAAAATGTCAATTTATTAGGGTGGCTACCCATTCCCACTAGTAATCCCACCACGGAGCACAAAAATATGGTGGTGGAGGCCATAGTGTTGTGCTCTCATAACTACATAACACAAATCACCACATTATAATGGTAGCCATAGTGTTGTGTACCAAAGCACGTAAATAGGGTTAATCAACAAATAGACAAGTAGTTAACGGGTTTTGGTATGGATTGATTGTATGGTGTATCATATACCCTATTCCTCACACATTAACATGCTTCCTAAACTCACATTTATTGTACTTGCCTTCCATGGTACTATTTCAATGAGTTTTGGACTATTACAATGAGTTTTTTCATATGAAAACACAGTATTATCTTTCATGTTGAACATATTTTAACCAAAAAAAAAATTGAGTACAAGCTATAGGGCAGTGGCATATAGACTATATGCCATAATTATATTAAATTTACACATTAAAAACCATTCTACTTAACATCTAAGTTTTAACATTCCAGCTAGACTGATTCATTATAAGTGACAACGGGGGCTTTGTATGCTCATGTAACGTGATTGAACATTTGAGCTATTAAATTAATTTATTTTTTATATTTTTATTTAAAATTAAAATACGAAAAATATGATTACATTAAGACATCTACAAAAATAGTGTGCAAACACACCATTAGATAAATGGTGATTTGATGCAGGGAAAAGACACAAAACACAAATCACTTGACACATTTCTCCCTATTTTTGCTTTGGTCGGATATAGGGATGTTTTTTGTTTTTCTAGTATATTTCTAAACACTGTAATCAATCTGGCTTAGGGCCTCAAAATATGCTTTTTTACATCTTTGTATATGACTTCTATTATGTAAAAACTTTTATTATTATGTTAATCTATGACTGGCTACCACCTTTTTCTTTAAAAAAAAAAATTGCACTTTGATCTTGAAACCTAATGGCACTCAACAAAAGGAAACAACATGGAGCATGATATTCTTGGACTGTTTAGTCCTTTTACAACACACTTTGCTAGTTTCCAATCATATATGGCCAAACAACTAGTTGACACAATGATTCATGCAAGAAACAACTTGTTGCAACTTAATGCATCATAGGCAATATCATCAAACAATGAAGAAACCAACATGCCATATGAATTCTTAGACTATACAAACCACATACAACATGTATCAATGATCTACCACACATTCATGACCTAACCTTGCATAGATTTCATTAAACCTAGGGTTTTAGGATTCTTTTCTTGCAAAAGAGAGCACACTATCATTGATTCCTCACACATGCAAACTTTAAAGGCTTGAGCCCAAAAGGGATTTTAGATAGCCTTAAAACAGAACTTTCTACCAATTTTCATAACTTTTTGATGGTGGAAAATAGAGATATGAAATTTTCTAGGTTGCTAGAAACCCTAGTCTAGTCTCAGACCTGCTCTTAGTAAAAATACCATAACTCACACAAAACTCAACAAAAATGCATGAAAACAAAATCATTTGTAAGATAAGACACAAAAACAACTTCCCAAGGCATGTGTAGGTATGTACTAGGCCATACAAATCCGTACCATTAGTGTTTCTAACTACAACTTTTCAGAAAAAAAAAAAATTACAGACCTACCCTCAATGAAATTGCCATATCTCACTCAAAACTTAATGAAATTGATTAAAAAAAAAATAATTATAAACTTAAAACACATAATCACCCTTTACAATTGATTTCATGTCTGTAGTGTACCATACAAGGCTATACAATAAGGATTACAGACTGTTTCAACAGAAAAATGCAAGAAAGAGTGCGAAAATGAAGGGTTTCACATTCAAACTCCTCTCCAACCTTCATGGGCATGTGAAGATGCCATTTACAATGAAATATAACCATTTCCAACTTCCCCAACCAACCATTAACTCCCTCTAACAAGTTATTCATTAATGCATTATTTTTGACAATAATGATAACTTTTGCAACTTTTGCATCAAGTGACAAGTTTTTACCTAGACATCCTAAAATGGTTCTAAATGAGCCCAAATGGTCTCAAATGACCTTATTTAATCAAAACACATCAAAATGACCTTAAAAACACAATTCAAAGTGAGGCTCCTACATCATGGTTTGAAATCTCTCCCGAAGCACCTAGCGAGCTGCATATCTCTTGACATGATGGTGACTCGCTTGGCATGGATGGTGCACAAGTTTGCATCCTTGAAGAACTCCACCAAATAAGCCTCTGCTGCCTCTTGCAATGCTAACATGGTAAGGCTCTCGAAGCACTTAACTTTTGTCATACCTGTGCAATCTCTTTTACGAGCCTCTCAAATGGCGACCTTCTTATGAGCAAGTCTGTGCTCTTCTGGTATCTTCAAATCTCTTTGAGAGAAATAGTACTAGGCCTGAAGCGATGAGGCTTCTTCATTCTACCTATGCGAGAGGTGCTCGCTCTTGCTGCCTCCATTGTTTGATGTGTGTGAGTAGAGGTCCTCACACTTTCTACCTTTGGTGCTAGTTGTGTGGGAGGAGAGGTGTTGCAAGTATGGGTCTAACTAGTGTTGGCATTGATGTCAACATACTCATGTTGCATTAATGAGGAGTGGATGAGCTGTGTGTTGAGGATATTGAGAAAATTAGTCTCAATCAGGAATAGTGAAGAATAGTGATGACAATAAGGTAAAAGTCCAAGATAGGTTGAGGACAAGAGGATGCGGTTTAAAGGGTGTGTAGATATGAGTCTTGAGATGATCTAGTCAAGTTTTCAGAGGTCTGCATGAAGATCTAAAGAAGTTATGGCTAATCAAGTAGAACTGGTTCCGATAGGTGTTCAGAGGTGATAGAGTGTCACGAATAGGTCCGATGAGATCTGAACATGCATCATCCCATTCTGTAGATTGGAGGGAATGTTTAGGAAGTCCTTGAGAAGTGTCAAATAGATTTGTTTGTGGTTTGGAGGTCCGAAAGCACCTATTCCTTTGTGACAGTGATTATAGACTGTGTTCTTGAAGCTCTGGATGAAGGAGAGAAGAATTCCTGTAAGCTGATGAAGTGCGGATGTTCTTGGTGACTCAGGAAAGGTTGTGGTGATCTTTGGATTATGTCTAGTTCATGTTGACGGTCCGCATCGAAGTTAGAGTTTGGATTTGATGAATAACCACCAGATGTTGGTGTTCTTCCTGAGATTGGCTGACCAGATGTATTACACATCTTTCGAATGATCTATAAGTATTTGCCGACTTAGATGATTGTTCCTAAGTCGATGCCTTGTATAAATAAGGTATTGTGAAGTCATTCCAAAGTGTGTCTTGTGGAGATGAAAGTGTGGTAGCGAAGAAGAGAGCAAAAGGTAGAGCAGAAGTATTGGGCTTTAATGGAACTGATTCAAGCATGGTGAAGATGCTATTCTCTAGTTCATGTATGCGATACTTATTTCTTTGTAGATAGTGTGTCTCTTGTAGGCAAGAAGCCCTAATTGGCATGTGCCATTTTGTTCTTTCTATTCTTCTAACAGAGAATACTTTCTTAGGTTAATCACCTCGTGGTTTTTCCCTTAACCAGGTTTTCCACGTCAAAATCTTGGTGTCTTATGTGTTGATGAGTTTCTACTTTTGATTTGAATGCATTATGTCTCATGTTTAATATACTGCTAATCACCAAGAACTTTTAAGTGTGTAAATTAGAGAAAGTTTTGCACAACTGATTCACCCCCCCTCTCAGTTGTGTGCACTAAGTCTAACAATTGGTATCAGAGCCAAGTTCCTCTAAAAGGAGCTTAACCACTTGAGGAAGATCTAGGATGTCGTCTTACAAGAAGGATAGTCTAAAGTTTGATGGAACCCACTTTGCTCTTTGGAAAGGTCGCATGAAATGTCACTTGCAGTGTATGGGAATGGCGTACTGGTCCATGGTTACAAAAGCGTATGTACCTCCACAGGGTGGTCCGACAACCCTAAATGAAATCACAGATGCTGAAAACAATCTGTGGACCAAAGAGGCTCTTCTAAGTGCATTATCTAACTTAGAGCTCTCAAATGTTATTGACCTACCAACTGCTTATGAGATTTGGAATAAACTGAAACTTTTGCATGAAGGAGACTAGTATGTTAAATGTGCAAGGTTACAGAGTCTAAAAGGGAAATTTGAAAAACTGAAGATGAGAGATGATGAAACTATTACCACTTTTATGCCAAGAGTGAATGAGATGGTTTGTGGAATTAGAAATGCTGGTGGAGTCTTGGATGAAAATGAAATTGTTGGCAAAATTCTCAGATCCCTTCCTGCCTCTTACAAAATCAAGGTTGTTGCCATTAATGAATTCAGAGCCCATACAACTGTCACAAGAGACCAATTGGCTGGCAAATTGGGTGCATTTGAAATGATCGAGTTTGGAGATGATCCCTCCAAGACTAAATCTACATTCAAAGCCAGTGCCTCTGTGAACGGTAAACAAAAATTTGATCCAGGAGAGAACTCATCAAGAAAACTGTCTTGGTATGAAAAAGCAATAAAAGACCTGGAAGAAGAAGAAGTAGAGACTGCTCAACTTGAAGCCCTCTTTGCAAAGAGACTGCCAAGAGGATCCGGTAAGTATGACAGAAAATTACCTTTTGAGTGTTTTAACTGCAATAAGATTGGTCATTTTGCCTCAAGATGTCCAGAAAGATTTTCAAAGCCAAATCCTAATAGATCTAGATTCCAAAAGAATTGTTACTATGTTCATGAAGAAGATGATAATGAAGGAGTAATAGATGATGAATCAGAGACTGGAAACAAATCAGGAAATGAATGGGTGTTTATTGCCATCAAGGAAGAATAACCAATATCCTCTGTATCTGTCGATCAGAAAGTTATAGAAAGAGCTTTGGCTGCCCAAGTTGAAGAAAAGGATGATTGGGTCATTGACAGTGGTTGCTCTCACCATATGACAGGTGACAAAAATAAGTTCATAGATTTGGAAAGGTATGAAGGAGGAGTGGTGAAGTTTGGTGATAATTCTACCGGTAGAATTAGAGGAAGAGGAACTATTTCTTTTGATGGAAGAAACAAAGCTGGTAATGTACTGTATGTTGAAGGCTTGAAGTACAATCTTCTCAGTGTTGGACAGTTGGTGGACAAAGGCTATGATCTCCGGTTCAAGGATGGAAAATGCAAAATCTTTGAAAGTTCCAGAACAGAGATTGCATCTGGTGCTCAAACTAAAGGTAATATCTTCCACTTGGTCGGTATTGGTAAAAGCTGCCTATTTGTTCAAGTTGATCAAAGTTGGCTATGGCATAGAAGGATGTGTCATGTGAATTCTGATAATATCATCAAGATCAGCAATACTCAGGTTGTAAGAGATCTTCCAAAATTGGTGAAACCTACTAACAGCTTGTGCAAGGAATGTCAGTTGGGTAAGCTGAGCAGAGTCACATTCAAAAGCAAGGAACTGTCCTCTACCAGAATATTGGATCTAGTTCACACTTATCTTTGTGGTCTGACAAGAACTAGGAGTATTCAAGGTGATAGATACTTCATGCTTCTAATTGATGACTATTCTCGGATGATGTGGGTAACTTTTCTGAAAGAGAAATCAGAAGCTTTTGAGAAATTCAAAATATTCAAGGCTATGGTAGAGAATGAAACTGGATTGAAGTTGAAATGTTTGAGGTCTGATAGAGGTGGAGAATTCACATCCGGTGAGTTCATAGAGTTCTGTGAGAAACATGGAATAAAGAGACAGTTGTCTGCTCCTAAGACTCCACAGCAAAATGGAGTAGTGGAAAGAAAGAATCAAACCATACAGGAAGCTTCTAGGACCATGATGATGGAAGCTAATGTTCCTCATATCTATTGGAGAGAAGCTATCAGCACTGCAGTCTATACTCTCAATCGAGTTCAAATCAGAAACAATACCGGTAAGACTCCTTATGAACTTTGGTTTAGCATCACTCCTACTGTGAGGTATTTCAGAGTGTTTGGTAGCAAATGTTACATTAAAAGAGATGAAGATCTAGGCAAGTTTGATGCTAGAAGTGATGAAGGAATTTTCTTGGGTTACTCCACTCAAAGCAAAGCATACCGATGTTACAATAAGAGACTGAGAAAGATGATAGAAAGTACAAATGTGAAGGTTGATGAAGGAATTGAGAAACCTTCAAGGTTTTATGAATATGATGAAGATGATCAGAATGGTGTTCTGACTCAAGGAGCCCAAACTCCTTCCGGTACTCAGAATCAAATAGATCCAGTAATTCAGGGAGAAGAGGTGAATCATAATGAGCCTGATCAAGAATTAGAAGTGTAGGAAACTCCCAAAGTTCCCAGGTATGTAACACTGAACCACTCTAAAGATCAGAGCATAGGTGATAAAAGCAAAGGAGTTCTAACAAGAAGAATTGCTCAAGATTCAGAAGAGTATTGTTTGATCTCTAAGATTGAACCTAAGATAGTGAATGAAGCTTGCAATGATGAAAATTGGACTAAAGCAATGAAGGAAGAGCTGGTGCAAATAGAGAAAAATCACACTTGGGATCTTGTTCCCAGACCTAGAAACAAGAATGTGATTGGAACCAAATGGGTATTCCAGAACAAACTAAATGAAGTTGATGAAGTAATTAGACATAAAGCTAGATTGGTCTGCAAGGGCTACTCTCAAATAGAAGGAATTGATTTTGAAGAAACTTTTGCTCCGGTGTCAAGAATTGAAGCAGTCAGACTATTTATTGCATTTGCTACTTTCAAGGATTTCAAGGTGTATCAGATGGATGTCAAGTCTGCTTTCCTAAATGGTGACTTAGAAGAAGAAGTGTACATTGAACAACTGGATGGATTTAAATTATCTGAGCATGATGATATGGTCTGCAAGTTGAAGAAGGCACTGTATGGACTAAAGCAAGCCCCAAGAGCCTGGTATGAAAGATTGGACAAACATCTTTTGAAGATTGGTTTCAACAAAGGTACTGCTGACAATAACTTATATTTCAAAATTGATCATGAAAACATCTTGATTGTTGAATTATTTGTTGATGATATCATCTTTGGAGGAAGAGACAGTATGTGTAAAACTTTTGCAAATCAAATAAAAAGTGAGTTTGAGATGTCAATGCTTGGTGAAATGAATTTCTTCCTGGGTCTGCAAATTACTCAAACAAAGAAAGGAATCTTCATTTCTCAAAACAAATATGTGAAAGAATTGTTGAGGAAATTTGGGATGGAAGATTCAAATCCAATGAATACTCCCATGGCAACCGGATGTAAGTTGAGAAAAGATGATGACTCTCCTAAGGTAGACCAAACAAAGTACAGATCAATGATTGAAGGATTGTTGTATCTCACTCAAACTAGACCAGATATAATGCAGGTTGTTGGTCTTGTTACTAGATTCCAGGGTGATCCCAAAGAATCTCATGTCATGGCAATCAAAAGAATTTTTAGGTATCTAAAAGGATAGTTGAGTATGGTTTGTGGTATCCTAGAGATCATGATTTCTCTCTTCATGCATATACAGATGCAGATTGGACAGGAGATGTGGATGATCGGAAGAGTACCAGTGGTGGAGCATTCTTTTTGGGAAAGAGATTGGTTTTTTGGCTAAGCAAGAAACAAGAGGCAATATCTCTGTCTACAACTGAAGCAAAATACATTGCTGCAGCAGGTAGTTGCACTCAAGTTTTGTGGATGAAGCAGATGCTAAGAGACATCAAAGTAGAGTATGAGGAGCCTATCACAATCTTCTGTGATAATTCAAGTGCAATAAATATTTTTAAGAATCCAATGTTGCATTCTAAGACTAAACATATATCTATCAAATTTCACTTTCTAAGAGAGCAAGTGAACAAGGATGAAGTCAGATTAGAGTTTGTGCCCTCAAAGGATTAGATTGCAGATATCTTTACTAAACCTCTTCCCAAGGACTCTTTTGAGTATCTCAGGGAGAAGTTAGGGGTTATTGCCCCTCCGGTGATGAACTAGGATGCACTAATGTGCATCAATCTGGTGGATATCATAGTCATATCTTGTGATCCAGATTGATGGGAGCTACTACTCAGGGGGAGCAGCAGGTATGATTCTGAAGTATTGAAGTTGTAAGTATGAGCCCTTTTCCATTGATGTCAAAGGGGGAGAAAAGACATGTGAAAAACAAGTGGTTGCTGATCAAAGGGGGAGCAGTAAAGGAAGAAAAGACATGTGAATGGTTGTTGCTAGGGGGAGCTGTGACAGTAAGGAGAAGTTCTTGTCTTGATGGTTTTTCACATCATATGTTGCCATCAATGACAAAGGGGGAGATTGTTGCAAGTATGGGTCTAACTGGTGTTTTCATTGATGTCAACATACTCATGTTGCATTAATGAGAAGGAGTGGATGAGCTGTGTGCTGAGGATATTGAGAAAATTAGTCTCAATCAGAAACAGTGAAGAATAGTGATGACAATAAGGTAAAAGTACAAGATAGGTTGAGGACTAGAGGATGCGGTTTAAAGGGTGTGTAGATATGAGTCTTGAGATGATCCAGTCAAGTTTTTAGAGGTCCACATGAAGATCGGAAGAAGTTATGGCTGCTCAAGTAGAAATAGTTCCGGTAGGTGTTCAGAGGTGACAAAGTGTCATAGATAGGTCCGGTAAGATCCGGACGTGCATCATCCCATTCTGTGGATTGGAGGGAATGTTTAGGAAGTCCTTGAGAAGTGTCAAATAGATTTGTTCATGGTTTGGAGGTCCGAAAGCACCTATTCCTTTGTGACAGTGATGACAAACTATGTTCTTGAAGTTCTGGATGAAGGAGAGAAGAATTCCTATAAGCTGATGAAGTGCGGATGTTCTTGGTGACTCAGGAAAGGTTGTGGTGATCTTTGGATTATGTCTAGTTCATGTTGACAGTCCACATTGAAGTTAGAGTTTGGATTTGATGAATAACCACCAGATATTGGTGTTCTTCCTGAGACTGGCCGACCGGATGTATTACATGTCTTCTGGATGATCTATAAGTATTTGCTGACTTAGATGATTGTTCCTAAGTCAATGCCTTCTATAAATAAGGGATTGTGAAGTCATTCCAAAGTGTGTCTTGTGGAGATGAAAGTGTGGTAGCAAAGAAGAGAGTGAAAGGCAGAGCAGAAGTATTGGGCTTTAATGGAACTGATTCAAGCATGGTGAAGATGCTATTCTCCAGTTCATGTATGTGATACTTATTTCTTTGTAGAAAGTGTGTCTCTTGTAGGCAGTGAGCCTCTTGTGAGCAGTGTGCTCAGGCAGTGAGCCCTAATTGGCATGTGCCATTTTTTTCTTTCTATTCTTCTAACAAAGAATACTTTCTTGGGTTAATCACCTCGTGGTTTTTCCCTTAACCGGGTTTTCCACGTCAAAATCTTGGTGTCTTATTTGTTGATGAGTTTCTACATTTGATTTGAATGCATTATGTCTCATGTTTAATATACTGCTAATCACCAAGAAGTTTTAAGTGTGTAAATTGGAGAAAGTTTTGCACAACTGATTCACCCCCCCTCTCAGTTGTGTGCACTAAGTCTAACAAGAGGAACTCACTCTAGGTGTGGGAGGAGGTGAACTCGGTATCAATGTGGGAGGAGAGGCACTCGGTATTGATGTGGGAGGAGAGGCATTCTCTATCGATGTGGGAGGAGATTCACTCACTCTCACCGCTCTGGCCGCTATCAATGTAGCAAGTTGTGGACCTCCAGTAGACTTCCTTGATGTTTGCATTGCGCGGACCATTTCATACAAATTTAACAGAAAAAATCTCTTTCAACAAGTGCAAGAAAATAAATAATGAATGTTATTGCATTAGCCTAGGCCAAGGCTTAAATTTGACAGTTGTATAGCTGTATTTAGCCATTTTTGCTGTAAAATACAATCAAAATTTTAAAAAGACTGTATCATATGAAAGGAAAGATTTTGGACAAACTGTCAAAATTTATATAGGATTATGCTAATATATATATTTGGTTTTTATATAATCTACTTATACTAAAGTATGTCATAATATTTTACAAGCAACATTGAATAGATAACTGTCATAAAAAAATTGCTTGACAGGCAAAATCGACTGTCAAATTTAAGCCCTGGCCTAGGCACTTACATAGATATAAGTGTGTGCACTAACTTTCCTTGCTTGATTGGGTTGTTTTTTGTTTTGTTTCCATAAGTTTTGCATTATCATAGGATAATCTTTCCCATTTCCTTACCAAATTAATTTAGTAAGAATTTTTAAAATCTAGTTTTAGAATTGTTGTTATTTATCATTTTAAAATAAATAACATTTTCCCTTTCTAATCTCTTACAATTTAAATAACAAACAATTTACCATATTCATTTACATATCAATTTTATTTTATTTCTAAAAAAATTAGTTATGAATCTTTCTCTTAAACATTTGTTATTTAACTCCAAGTTATTTATTAGTATATTTATATTTTAAAAAATATATGTAAAGTATGGATTTTTTTCCTATAGTTTCTTTATTTTCTCACTTTTTTTTTCTTATTGCGATTTCTTTTTTAGTTCAATAGTTTGGTGATTTTTTGAGTTTTTTCTCCTTCCAAGAGTTCCCAATTTATTTTTTGGTTTTTATTTTTTATTTATTCTAATTTCTTTTTTGATTTTGATTTTTATCTTATCCAATTTCTTTTTGGGTTTTTATTTTTTACTTTTTCTATTTTTATTTTTTCTAATTTATTTTTTGGTTCCCTAGTTTTTTGTGATTTTCTATCTTCTTCAGCAGTTTTTAATTTCTTTTTTTTGTTTTTATTTTTAAAATTTTTTTTTCCATTTTTTATTTTTACTTTTTATTTTTTGAGAAAATGAGGGCTCTGAGGCCTCTCGACCCTAATAATCTATTATATTAAATCATCCTAATAATATTTTATAGATATTTTAGCTAATAGGGTGAAGTAATTAAATCATATGTGTAAATGGTTTATTATTAAAGTATAAAATTATACTTAAATCTATTTATCTAAAAAATGTCAAGGAGCCATTTTATTTAGTTAAGAGTTATTTTATTTTACTTTTAATTTTACTTTTGAAAAAGCCATCATTGATTATTTTTTAGTTTTAGTTTTTTTGAATATATAGAAAGTAAAAATTTAAAAAAACAAAAAATTTTGGAAAAAATAAAAGAGAAAAAAAAATTAGAAATGGTTCAAGGAAAAAAAGTTGCAGAAAATCACGAAAACTATGGAACCAAAAAAGAAATTGGAAAAATTAAAAATAAAAACCAAAAAAATTAAAATGATCAAAGGAAAAGTAGTGAGAAAATCAAAGAGTATGAAAAAAGATATCGCTTTAGATATATTTTTTTAAATATAAATATACTAGTTTTATTTTATGTTAAAAATTTATATTTATGCCGAGAGACATTCTAAGTCACATCAGGGTGGAGATGAGAGCACTCATTTTTCATGTAAATATATAATGAAGAAAATAAATATACTAGTTTATAATCCACTTGTTTTATTTAAAGAGTTATTTTTTTATTATTTTTTTTAAATATACGTTGGTTGTGTTTTGATTTTTATGTATGATCTCACTCCTTACCTTATCCACATAATTATTTACAATTTAAATTGAATTTTAAAAATAATAATTTAAATTAAGAATATTTTCTAATCATATATAAAATAAAAAATCTAAATATATAAAATCATAAATTTATATATAAAAATAATAAATATAAATCTATAAAATTATAAATCTAACTATATATAAAATCATAAAATGTTGTAAATTAAATCATGTATTTATGTATATATCTAATAAATCTAAATTAATAAAATAAAATATTTAAGTATATAAAACTATAATTATACTAGTATATTTATATTTAAAATATATATATAAAGTATGCTTTTCCATAGTTTATTTTTTCATCTCTTTTATTTTTTAATTTTACAATTTTTTTTGTTTGATATTTTTCGTGATTTAAAAAGAAATTGATAATAACAAATCATAAAAACTATAGAACTAGAAAATAAATTGGAAATAATAAAAAATAAAAACTAAAATAGAAATTGGGGAAAAGTAAAAAATGAAAACAAAAAAAGAAATTGAAAATAAGAAAATCACAAAAACTATGGAACAAAAAAGGAACCTTGCTATGAATGTCTTTTCCATAGTTTATAAAGTACGTCGAGTGATATCTCTTTTCCATAGTTTATTTTTTCCATCTTTTTTATTTTTTAATTTTTCAATTTTTTTGTTTGATATTTTTGGTGATTTAAAAAAAAATGATAATAATAAAATCATAAAATGTATGGAACAAAAAAAAATTGGAAAAAATAAAAACCAAAAAATAAATTGGAAAAAATAAAAAACAAAAACTAAAAAAGAAATTGAAAAAAATAAAAAATAAAAACAAAAAAGAAATTGAAAATAAGAAAATCACAAAAACTATGGAACCAAAAAGGAAATTAGAAAAAATAAAAACCAAAAAAGAAATTAGAAAAAATAAAAAATAAAAACTAAAAAAGAAATTGGAAAAAAGTAAAAAGTAAAAACCAAAAAAGAATGTGAAAATAAGAAAATCACAAAAACTATGGAACCAAAAAAGAAATTGGACAAAATATAAATATAAAAAGAAAAAAGAAAAAAGAATTTTGTTAATAAAGATTCTAGATTGGAATCTTATAAATTTACATAGAAATTCTAGAATCTTTCATCTCCCATTGGTGTTGTGAATGTAGGAACGCCTCGCGACGTAATACAGGCTTATCATTTGTCTTATTTATAAATTTTAGAAACTAAAAAATGTGTATTTAATATATATACAAAAATATTTTAAAACCTTCAAATTTTAGAAAAGAAATTTCCCTCCAAAATTATTCTTACTATAAAATATTCCTTCTTAAAAAAATTTCCCTCCAAAATCAATCTAAAAAACTACTATATGATGCAATCATGAATGGAGGGTCCAGAGAATGGACTATCCAACCATGCAACTAGAGTAAACACTACGGAAACAACACAATAACAATATACAATGGAAGATTTAGATATTCAATATATCAGATAATTACAATGCTTATATGCCAGCAACATGTTGACTACAATCATGGGTTCACAGGCCTGCTTTCTAGGTTACAACATTCATGAAGGATATGACATTGAAGTGCCTCCAAAAAAGAACTATCTTTCAACTCTAATCTATCATCAGATATGAATCACTTAGCTAGCTAACTACTTTCCTAGTGCATCTCATGAATGTTAATATATCCTCTTCAAGCTCTTAGAATCCTCCATGTCAACATTAAGAGATCTCCAACTCCAATGAATGATGAAACATGTAGTGTACATGTAGGGCAGCCTATAACTCTTGTTAATATTCTGCAAATGAATGAAACTTGATGCGGTTCTCAATGAAGGTCTATATTTTATTCCAAGTTGTATTGTGGGATTTTCCATTTAGCCCCACAAGTCATGGAAGTCCTCTGCAAACCTTGTATGATCATGTTAACTGATGAATGCTCTGCTCTATGAATATTGATGATCTTCTGATAGCAATATCTCTATGCAAATGAATCCAAGTCTCATGAAGTATGAATATGATGTAGCTAACATGGCATAAAAGCTAATTCCTACTTCACGAGCTCTGAAATGAAGATGCAGAAGAATGTGGTAGAAAATGTCGAAACTATAAATGACAGAAACTGTCATTGAAATGCAAGAAAGAAAAGAAAACAAACATTGTTTTGGTTGATGCAAGATTGCTCTTCAACCTAGGATGCTTGAATGTTTTGGTTCATCTGCTTGAATTTTTCTAAAGCCTCATCAACAAATCCATTTTGTGCATATTTTTGCAATTATGGCATTCCATGAGACCACATTTCTTTGAGGTATTTTGTCAAACAGTTCACGTGCCTTGTCAATGCTCCTACATTTTGAGTGCATTGTTCATTTAATCAATTGGGCAGGAGATTGTGCTAAATAAAAATTGAAGTTTACCAAACCGTGACTGCCGAAATGGAAAATAGGAATGGAGAGTGAGAACGGAAGGGCCCACATTGCCACGTCGATGGTCAGCACTTAGAATGTGTTGTTAAGCCCAACCCAACAAGAAGAGTTGAGAAAAATAGAAATGTTTAGGTTTTTGTCAAAATTGAAGATCAAATTCAATGCATTCCATCTGAGAGCAACATCAATGCTTGAATTCTAGTGCAGTGCAGCTACCTAAAGGCCAAAGACTCCAACCCCAACTACCAAGTTATCATTAGTAGGAGAACAAACCTGAGACCACCACCATCCCCAAATAACGATGACATATAATAATAGCATGCATGAACTAATCAATGAGAACCCCCAATGCCAAAAACCTTGATGGGTGAGCATGATGTGCTTTAACTATCACGGCTCATGGGAGATATCTATGATGGGAGCTCTTGTAATGCTTTATGACCACAACTCCAATATTTCCACTAGTTAAGAGATTGCATCTCGGGTTGACTCCAAATTAGCACTTTATAAATTTGTAGTACTGGGATGTCACTTTACAAGCATTCTAAGGCACTCAAGATGCAAAACTAGATAAGAATACGATGTCCCGCTATGGTGATTGGTCACAAGGAAAATATTAGTGATGAACCTATCCTAATATTGATGAAAGTGTAAGGGGAGAGCATACACCTTGATTGATCCCAAACAAAGAGAATAATGTTCTTTTTAACCCCAAAAATAAATGTTCCTAGTTTTAGTGCAAAAAATAAGAGAGGTCCTTTGACAAGCATGCTACAAAACCACAAGATTAGTAGTTGATTAATGAGTCTTGGACCAATGATTTCAAGTTGTACAACAAGGGGTTAGATGCCAAAGTGATCAAAGAAAATAATTTTTAGCATAAGAGAACAATAAAAATTTTGGACCCTTTTGTGATGTGGGTTTGGAGACCCAACCCAATGATAGGCGAGTGCAGGGGACGGATGTGACCCCCTACTAATAGGGGTTCAGGAGCATAGCCCCTAGCCAATTTTTTTGATAAGCTAAAAGATGGAAAATGCAAAAAACCACCCGAACCGAAACCATTGATACACATAATGGAACCACCAATGTCTAAATAGATGCATTGAAATATGAAAAGAACAAAAAATTATACCTATGATGGAACCACTAAGATACAGAATGGAACTATTAATTTAAAAATTGCATACTCCTCCCCATCACACCATTCATGCAAATCTGGCTATCTCAAGAGCCTTGTCCAAGCATGTCAAAGCATCCACCCCCATCCTAATCATGATCATCCCATCTACTCCATATCCTAATCCCATACCATTACCTATTGATCCCCCATCATCCCCTATTGATCCTTTACCATCTCACATCAACCCCATCCCAAATTCATCATCACATCCTCTTGGTCCCTCCACCTTCATCAGTGGTGGTTCTCTCATAGGAGGGGAACAACCTTTCTCCACCAACCATCATCCTCCATCTAACAATGGACTCACGTCTTGTTTTGAAAGCAACACACATCCCATCACACATCGCATGCTCCAAAACATGAACTATCAAGGTGAAGGCTTAGGACTTCATGAACAAGGCATTTTAGATCCCATCCATGTCAAAATATCAACGCATGCATGGACTTGGTTATACATCTCAAGGAAAACAATCCAAACATGTTAGTAACTATGATCTATGAAATCAAAATGAAAAGTTGAAATATGAATCAAATGCAAAACACAAACAATTATACCTTCCTTTTGACCCACAAATCCAAGATAGCGGGAAGGAGTTGCACCTGATAGCTCCTCAGATTTTACCCATGATGACTAAAATGTGGATTGCTCAAATAGATTCAACACAATGTAGATGAGTGATTTGGACTTAGATGGAGATGGAGATAGGGATGAGGCATGATTTTGGCATTATGATGTTGGGATGATGAGGAGATTGTAGAGAGATTTTGGCAAAGGTTTGATGCAAGATGAAGTTCCTCCAAATGGCTTAGAGAGGGGTCTCATTTATAGAGTTTTGGAAATGAGGATGAAGGGTGAGGATTAGAATATGAGATCAAGGGCTAGGAATCAATGAGAGTTAGGGTTAGGATTGAAGCCATAGCCTTGTGACAAGTGTCACAAGAGGGGTGGATGAGAGAGATCAAGGGTTGAAACTTGGTCAATGGGATTGGAGGGCTCTCATTAAAAGTGAATTTTAAATTCACATGGGGAAAGGTGTGGAGGATTAAAATGAATTAAAGATTTATTTTTGGGAAGAGTGGACATGACAAGTGAATTTTTAATTCAACTCATGGGGGAGTGTGAATTAAAAATTCACCTTTATGTGGAGATGTGAAGATGTACTCTTACATTTGTAACAGGGTGATAAATGAGGGGTAAGGAGGATTTGACCCTTTGAATAAAAGATTGATTTTTATTCAAAGGTGTGTGGAAGGTTGGGCTAAGCAAGGTTAATTAGGTATTTAGCTTAATTAACCTAGGTATAGGGGATAGGTAGGCTAGGGTAGATTGATCAGTAGGCTAGATTAATTAGATAAGAATGATTTATCTAAATAATAGGGATTAGGGAGATGGACAAAATAGCCAAATAAATATTAGAAATATTTATTTAATAGATGAGGATAGTCTTGTAAGGTCTAGTGATAAATTAAGTGAATTAATTGATCACAAGGGATAGACAGATGGTTAGGGATAAATTAGTGTAGAGGTGCAGGAAACTAGTTTGCAGAGCAAGCCAATTTTAGATGTCTACATTTGCCCCTCTTTGAGATGGTGTTGCGGCTAAGTAACATCATTTCAAAGAAGTTAAAACATAGAGTTGGATTGGATAGAAAAAAGATTTTGGCTTGGAAGAATAGGGTAAGGTTTGGGGATAATTGGTAAGGATGATGCCCCGTCGAGAGGATAGGCGGGTTGCAAGAACACAGTTGTTCTCTCGAAATAGATGGAATAGATTGGTAGAAGTGGTTGGAGGATAAGGGGCGAGATGAAAGTGTGATAATGTTGGGAGATTGATTGGTGGAGGATGATTATTGTGTTGAAAATGATTTAGAGCAATCCTAGGTTTGATATAGCAAAGTGGATATGTTCACCAAGGTATAGAAGACCAGGGTGATGATGTTTATCCAACATTTGCATGGACTCGACACACAGACAAAGGGATGATCTCATGCATACCCAAGATAGTACAACCTTGTCTAGATGAGGGAAGGGGACTCATAGCATAAGTCCTTAGTACACAAAAGGTATGATGAACCTTAGATGCATAAGGAGATCAATATGCTAGAACCGACCCTACAATTCACAAGATATGAATACTAGCTTGGAGTAATGAAACCAACCCACAAGCACAGCATACAAAAGCAAGACTATGCCCCATTCTAGATGTTTTTGCCACATACCATGATATAGTGGGATCAAGGTAGCTTTGATGTGATCTTCGAATAGGACAAAAGATAAAAATCAAAAATGAAAAAGACCAACAAACCAAACAAGTAGCCATTGTATCTCTTGCCGAAATGGATAATGATTTGATAAATTCTACCTATTGTAGGAAAGATATATCCTAACGCAGGAATCAATGGATGATTGGATCATGCTTAGTTGATGTTGTAAGATTGGCTCAAGATATGATGGTGACAAGTTGTGGTTGATTCTGATTTGATAGTTGATGATTTTTGTATAGGGATGATGCTTTGATAGATGATGTGATGCTTGGATCAAGTGTATTTATTATTTGTGATGGTGATGTGGGATGATGATAGATGTGATGATGTTGGAAGATGAAATGTGTTGGATGATTTGGGTGATTGTGATGATAATTGTTTTTGGGATTTTGTGGATATTTTGATTTTTTTGGATTTTTAGATTTTGTATTGTTTTTGGATTTTCTATTTTTTTTTATTTTTTTTATTTTTTTGATTTTTTAATTTTTTGGATTTTCATGTTTTTGTATTGTTTTTGGATTTTCTGATTTTTTGAAAAGGAATGGTTTATTATGAGATGTTTGCATTGGATTTCATTTGGATAACCTTTATGCTAGATATCAATGACAAGGGAACACCAAGTCTAGAGGTAAAAGTGATGGGGTTGGATAGAGGGATTGACGATGAAAGATGATGGATAGCTGATTCATGATAGATGAATGGACAAGTGATAGGGATGCAAGATACATAAATGAGAGATGGGGATAAGGACTTACTCCAAGGGCTAGGTTGCAAGGAATCATATTCCCCAATGCTTAGGATTTTGCATGATGGGTTTATGTTTGAATGGATGGACTTTGCAGTTGAAGGGTGGAGGATATACTTACAAAGGGAGTATGCCAAGAGGCCTCCAAAGCATGTTGTTGATACTTTGTCCCTTGTCTTTATCAAGATCTAAGGTGGGAGATGGTGAAAGGAAGATATAATGGATAGGATGGATGGGAAATGATAGGATAAATAGGGGGTAGTGGATAGGAATATGATAGGATAAGGATACATGGATAGGATATGCAAAAGGATGTTATGGATGTGGATGATTGGATAGTTTTGTCCCCAAGTGTAGGGATACAAAATGGATGGAGAAGGAATTACGCATGACGCCCACAAGGGGTTTTCATCATGGTACTTGCCCAAGGTGCCACGAGGAGTGGTTTTCACCATTGGACATATTTTTTTTCTCTTTACTATTTTCTTGATTTTTTTATTTTTTTGCTTTTTTTGCTTTTTTTTTTATGGAAGGGGGACTCTAGCATCTGTTTCCATAGCAAGGTGAAGATGGTCCCATGTTGGATAGAATTATGGATTATGATTGCATAGATGTTGGTAGATAGGAGAAGATGGAATGTATGGTGGGTAGTGGATTATGATGTGGATTATGTGGATTATGATGTGGATTATGCAAAAGCATGGACTATAGGAATGTGATGGGGAAGATATGTAGGATAGTGAATGAAAGATGGAGAGATGGGGGTATGTGGGAATGTTAAGTGGTGGAGGGAACCAAGACCAACTGCTACACACACCATGATGTATTTGGAAGCTTGTACTTTGTATGTGGAGTTGGGAGTAATGGGGATTGGGATGGGGGATTTTTGGATGGTCGATTTGGGGTTTTAGGGACCCAAATAGACTTAGGATTTGGAGGATTTTTAGATGGGGAACGAGATGTTTGGGAGTTTGGAGTGGATTGGGATGTGGATGCCTCATTAGAGTTTGGTGCTTTTTGTTTGGGGACCCACACCATTTTTGTTTTTGCTTTTTCTTGTGATGGTGTGGGATTTGATAGCCTTTTGAATTTTTGATTTTGCTTGGAAAGGATAACATATTTAGGCTTTTGTGCTTTATGCATTGAGGCATTCAAATTATTACTTTTGAATCCCATGGATTTGGGGGAAGCTTAATATTTGAAAGATGTGTGCTTTTGTTGGTCTTGATTGGGAATTTTAGGGGGTTTATGGGTGGAGGGGTAAAAAGTGGATTTTTGGATAAATGGATGAGGGGATTTGATGGTGGGGATATTAGGAGTTAGGAGGATGGGAGGATAAGAGGATTTGTGGATAGGGATGTTTGGCATTGGTAGGATAGGAGGTAGAGTGGATTTGATAGGAATATTTGGAGCTGGAAGTAGTGGAGGTAAATTTGATGGAGGAAGATGAATGGTCACATGCCTTTGCAAATGATATGATGATGGAGGGATGGTGACATATGCTTTGGGGGTGTGATGAGATGCACCATGTTTGGGATTGGATGAATGGATTTTGGAAGGTGCGTGGGTGGTACCAACATGTTTAGATTATTTTTCTTGGGGTGTATAGCCAAGGCCATGTGAGGATGGATGGAATGTGGTGTGGATGGGCTCCAAGATGCCTTGTTTGTGAAGGCCTAAGCCTTTGCCTTGATAGTTCATATGTTGGAGCATGCGACATGCAATGGGATGTTTGGTGCTTTGGAAACAAGATGCAAGTTGATTATTTGTTGGAAGAGGATAGGTGGTGGATGGAAGTTGTTCACCTCCTACAAGGGAGTCACCGCAGATGAAAGTGCTTTGTCCAAGTAAATAGGAGGGTGGATTTGGGATGGGATTGGTAGATGGAGGTGGAGGATTAATGGTGGATGGTAAAGGGGTGGTAGAAGATGGTGTGAGATCAATAAGTTGATCAATAGATGGGAGGGGATCGGGGATGGGATTAGATGGGATGGTTAGATCTTGATTAGGAGAAGGGGTTGATGTTTTAACATGCTTTGGATTTGATTCTTGACATACCTCATGTGCTTGTATTGAAGTGGGAGTGACTTGGATATATGTGATGGGTGCTTGGATGGATATGATAGGTGCTTGGATGGATGCAATAGGTGCTTGAATTATGGATTCTTGAACATGGCTGCATGATGGTTCTTGAGTTATGATAGGAGGTTGTTCAAGAGGTTTGGTGGATGTTGGTTTGCATAAGGGTATTTGATTCCTTGCTAATAGGCAATGGATGGTATCCTTCATGAGTTTATGGGTTGAAGAATAGTGTAATGGATGGATAATGATGGTGGATGGTGTGGGATTAAGATTGAGATTGGATAGGTGGGTGATGGGATTACGTAGTGATGGTTCTTGGGTGGGTTCAAGGATAGGTGTTGGACTAGATGGTGGTGTTGGAAGGGTGGGGGTTTTGGGGGATTTGTTTTCTTTTCTTGGTGATGTTCTTTGTAGGAAATCCCACAAGGATTCATTGGATGTCATGGTGTTAGGATTTGGAAGATTTGATGGTGGTTTAGATGGTGGATGGGTGATAGGGGTTGGTGGATTGGGAGATATATAGGGTGATGGATTAAGGTTGATAAGGTTGGAGGGGTATTGTGATGGGGGAGTTGGGATTGATGGATTGTAAGGTAGGTAGGGTGATGGATTAAGGTTGATAGGATGGGGATTAGAGGATGGGGGATTTGTATGGGGAGATGGTTGTTGATATAAGGTTTGGATTTCGGAGATAAGGTGTGATAGATTGGTGTTCCCTTGATCAAAGTAAGCATGACAAAGGTTGGGTGATGGATAAGTTGGAGGTATTGATTGATTGGATAAGTATGATGGCATGGATGTGTAAGGGGATGGTGATTGATATGAGGGTAAAGGTTGATATGATGAAGGTTGATATGATGGAAGTTGGTATGAGGTTGAAGGTTGATATGATGTTGATGGAGTGGATATATAAGATGTAGGTTGGTATGAAGGTTGAAAGAATGAAGATTGGTATGATGTGGATGGGGATGATGTGTAGGGTATTTGTTGATATGATGAAGGTTGGGTAGGGGCTTGGGATTCTCCAATGATGAGGTGTGCTAAGGGCATATCTATAATGTCATTTTTGCATTTTTCCTTAGCATTAGGATCCATGTTTTCATAGACTTTTCTAAGTCTTTGTAAGTGTTGCATTGCTACATAAGGATCCATGTTGTTGGGGAGGTATGGGATGATGGGGGATAATGGATGATTATGATGTTGGGAATCAAATTTCAAGACCTTAAGATGATTTGATTTTCTTCAAAGGATGGATGATTGTCTATACTTAAGGTGGACTAATGACACTTAAGTAATATAATTGATTTGGTTGGATGATCAATTAAGGTCTTGATGTTTGCTTGGGTTGATTTGGATTTGGAGTTTGATAATGATGTTGGGGGATTTGGATAATGATTGGGATCAATGTTGATGTGATGTGATAATGACTTGGATATGATTAGGGTTTGGTATGGAATGATTAGGGATGATTAGGATAATGATGATAGGATGAGTATGAAGGATGGAGATGTGATTAGGATGTGCTTAGGGATGATTGGGATTGAAGTTGATTTGACAAGAATGGAGATAATGATGATGTGTAATGATTAGAATGGTGTTGTTTGGATAATGATTTAGATAGAATGATGATGATTTAATGATGTAGAGTGACAAGGATATGATTAGGATTTATTTAGGATGTCTTGGATGTGATTAGGAATGAAGTGGCAAAAAATGAGTGATTAGTATGAATGTGATGAATGACTTGTCTTTATGTGTTTGATGTTTAGCTTGATTTGGCAATGTTTAATCAATTGATCACACATGTACAAACATGATTCACTCACGCAAGACACAAGCAATTTTGGATTTTGAAAATGAAAGGTAATGATGATTAAACAAGCATATGTGGAAGACACATCAACATGCCCTAATGTCTAGTTTCATGGGGTATGGCCGATTAGGTTTTGGGCAATGTTTACATGACGTTGACTAAGAATTGAAAGTGAAATCTTGTCACACAGCTGAGAGAAGGGGGTAACCCACCCTTCACCTTCACTTCCCAAAGGTAGAAAGTTCTTTGGGGCTTAGCTAAGAGTTATAAGATTCTAATTTCAATGAGGGTGTCTTTTGATTTAGCCTTGAATGAGGTCGTCCCTAGGGGTGATGAAATCCCCTAGCAAGCCTCCTAAGAAAGGGTAAACAAAAGTGAATCAAGTGAGGTGTTTTTGATCTCCAAAGTCACCTTGCGATGCGAGGAGAGAGCATACACATGCACACTTGATTTACACTCGCACTTGGTTAATTGACCCTTAGAAATTGAAATGTGTGAAAGACAAGTCAAGAAATGGTTCTTTTTAAAGCCCAAGTCTAAATGTGTGATGAAGACACTTGTTGATTTTAAGCTCAATTTTGATATGCGATGAAGACAAATGTTCATTTTAGAGGCCCAAATCGAAGTGTGTATGCAAACAAGATTGAAGATGAAAGATTAAAATGGATGTACCTGGATTGTTTTCACTATCCAAGCTACTATATATGTTGTTCCTGATGTTGTTCCAGCCTCGAATGATCACCTGCAAGTCACAAGAACAAAAACGGAGCAAGTAGACTAGCCAAGATGATCGTTATGCAAAAATTAAGAATCTGCTAAAATCTGATGCAAAATGAATTGATATAGAGAAAATAAGTGCATAAACAGATTCTATATGAAATTCTATGCAATTTTTTTAAAAAATTTGTGAAAATTCAATGAAAAATAGAAAAGTTATGAGCATTTGAAGATTGCAAGTAGGTTTGACTTTGATTGATACAAAATGCAGGAAAATGGTATAGTCACCTAAAAATTTGCTCACAACTGCATAGTTCGCTGAGTCCTCTTTCTAGTAAGTCCTTGTTTGCAAATTTTTGACTCCGTATGTGAATGTTGTGTGAGTTTGAAAACAATAGCCTATTTTAGTAGGTAGGAAGACACAAGAGATCACCTGACAGTTAATGTTAAAGGCTAACAGTTTCAGAAATCTTGGTCACATGTGATTGTTAAGCCCCTGACAGCTATCTCCAATGGTTATGGTTATTTTGGTGGTTAAACACTATAGCTAACCCCTCAGTCTCAGTCTCGGTGGTAGAGAACAATATATATATATATATATAATGCAAAGGGGCTGTGTCAGTCACAAACACCAAATGTTGTTTAGGTTTAGGGTTTCAAGAAATGAACACGCCACCATTAGGAGTCACAGTTTGGGTGTAGGCAGTCAGTAGGAGCTCTGGACGGAGGATGGGGAGACTCAGTGGCAATGGCAGAGCTTCGGGCGGCAGTTGGTTCAGAGGAGAGGGTGATGGGTTATTTGCAAGGTGTCGACTAGGGGTCGACAGTGGCAGTGGCGGTGGGTATGGTTTCGACAGTGGCAAGGGAAATGTGTAGAAGGTGTGGTCTAAGGGTTCAGAAGAAGGCAGGAGATGGAGCTCAGGCGGCGGTGGTCGGCATTAGGGTTAGCAGGGGACGACAGGGCCAATGCAGGTGGTGGTTGAAGGTTACGAAGCAGTTGTTAGGGTTTATGCTGGGCGGCGGTGGAAGCAACAAATGCCAAATGGTGGTGATTTGTCAAGGAGGTATAAGGGTTTCTGTGTGGGCAGATGTATGTTTTGAAACTAGTGGTGGTTGGGTGGTGGTTTCGACTATGTAGGAAATGGTGGTGGTGACCCGGCAGGCAGAGATCCACGGGAGCGGCAATTGGGAGGTGAAGCGGTGATGGGTTTAACCAAAACTTGCAAACATCATAAGAAACAGTATATTCTACAATCGATTCACAATGAAAACTAGAGATTTAGACAGAGATTCTACACAGGGACGGTACGGACTATACCCTTAAAAAAATTTCAAAAAATTTCAAAAATTTCAGTCACCGAACATAGTCAAGTTTACTGTCAAAAAACTTAGAAACAGCCTTCTGATCACAACCGTGAGGTTAGTTTCTGCCCAAGATGCAAGCTGCAATAAGTCACCCCCAAAACTTGCAAAACTTGTCAAAACGAGAGTTAGAAAATGAAGAATTTGACAACAAAACCTGCACAAATTGATGATTAGATTCAAGACCGGGCGTGCCAATGTGATCTATGAAATCAAAATGAAAAGTTGAAATATGAATCAAATGCAAAACACAAATGATTATACCTTCCTTTTGACCCACAAATCCAAGATAGCTGGAAGGAGTTGCACCTGATAGCTCCTTAGATTTTACCCATGATGACTGAAATGTGGATTGCTCAAATGCATTCAACAAAATGTAGATGAGTGATTTGGACTTAGATGGAGATGGAGATAGGGATGAGGCATGATTTTGGCATTATGATGTTGGGATGATGAGGAGATTGTGGAGAGATTTTGGCAGAGGTTTGATGCAAGATGAAGTTCCTCCAAATGGCTTAGAGAGGGGTCTCATTTATAGAGTTTTGGAAATGAGGATGGAGGGTGAGGATTAGAAGATGAGATCAAGGGCTAGGAATCAATGAGAGTTAGGGTTAGGATTGAAGCCATAGCCTTGTGACAAGTGTCACAAGAGGGGTGGATGAGAGAGATCAAGGGTTGAAACTTGGTCAATGGGATTGGAGGGCTCTCATTAAAAGTGAATTTTAAATTCACATGGGGAAAGGTGTGGAGGATTAAAATGAATTAAAGATTCATTTTTGGGAAGAGTGGACATGACAAGTGAATTTTTAATTCAACTCATGGGGGAGTGTGAATTAAAAATTCACCTTTATGTGGAGATGTGAAGATGTACTCTTACATGTGTAAGAGGGTGATAAATGAGGGGTAAGGAGGATTTGACCCTTTGAATAAAAGATTGATTTTTATTCAAAGGTGTGTGGAAGGATGGGCTAAGCAAGGTTAATTAGGTATTTAGCTTAATTAACCTAGGTCTAGGGGATAGATAGGATAGGGTAGATTGATCAGTAGGCTAGATTAATTAGATAAGAATGATTTATCTAAATAATAGGGATTAGGGAGATGGACAAAACAACCAAATAAATATTAGAAATATTTATTTAATAGATGAGGATAGTGTTGTAAGGTCTAGTGATAAATTAATTGAATTAATTGATCACAAGGGATAGACAAATGGTTATGGATAAATTAGTGTAGAGGTTTGTGAAACTAGTTTGCAGAGCAAGCCAATTTTAGGTGTCTATAGTAACACCCTTATGCCTTGTAAAATCCATTCTTCCAATCCAAAACCTAATGCATCTTGTCGCACCCCCAAATCATATGTCATGGTCATCCCTCCTATCAATTTAAAAACTACATGCTCCTCCCCATCACACCATCCATGCAAATCCGGCTATGTCAAGAGCCTTGTCCAAGCATGTCAAAACATCCACCCCCATCCTAATCATGATCATCCCATCTACTCCATCTCCTAATCCCATGCCATTACCTATTGATCCCCCATCATCCCCTATTGATCCTTTACCATCTCACATCAACCCCATCCCAAATCCATCATCACATCCTCTTGGTCCCTCCACCTTCATTAGTGGTGGTTCTCTCGTAGGAGGGGAACAACCTTTCTCCACCAACCATCATCCTCCATCTAATAATGAACTCACGTCTTGTTTTCAAAGAAAGACACATCCCATCACACATCGCATGCTCTAAAACATGAACTATCAAGGTGAAGGCTTAGGACTTCATGAATAAGGCATTTTAGATCCCATCCATGTCAAAATATCAATGCATGCATGGACTTGGTTATACATCTCAAGGAAAACAATCCAAACATGTTGGTGTAGACACCTAGAAATGTCTCAACCACCAAACTGACTCCCAACATCCCTAAACATACCAATTTCCTTTCCAACCAATTAATTAATTTTTTATTTAATTAATTACCCCTTTCATTTCCTAAATCCACACCATTTCATCCCCAAAATTGAATTAATTCTGTTGATTCAATAGTCCAAACCTTAGCCAATTGATTTAATAAATATGCAAAATTTATTAAATCAATTCCCCCATTTTTCCTAAATCCAATTAATTAGTTAAAAACATGTTAACTAATTAATCCAGCCTACTAATTAGCCTATCCCTACCCTAGACAATTAAATAGCTATTATTTAATTGCCTACTCTAGCCTACCTCATCCTAGCCTTAGGATTAATTAATTAAATCACTAATTAATTAATCTTATCCCCCCTCTAGTCCCACTATTAATTTATTTCAGCCACATTATTTAGGTTAATCACCCTAATTAAGAGAGTCAAACCCTCATTAGCACTTCTCTCCACATCGCCCAAATTTAAAATTCAAATAAATCACACATCACATTTACTCCTCTTACACATCCCTTACACATGTCATAACTCATAAATATCCACTCTTCCCCAAATGAATTTTTAATTCATTTTACCCTTCCCCATGTGAATTTTTAATTCACAAATAATCCATCTCACCCAACCTCATTTATTCACCCCTTTCCCAAAAATGAATAAAAGATTTACTTTTATTCCTAGCCCTCCATCTTCCAAGATCAAATCTAGGCCCTCCACATCACTTTCATCCTCCACCACTGATCTCTCCAATCAATCTCCACCCTTGGATCAAAATCTCTCCAAAAAGTCTATAAATACAACCTCTCACAAGTCATTTTCATCATCCAATTTCATGCAAAGTTACCATGCCAAAATCACCTTTGAGTTAGATAGTGAGTTGCACAATTGAAGAACATTTCACATTTGAATCCATAGTCTAGGGATAATCTTGATCTTGGGAGCTTCTTTTGGGTGCAAAGGCTCCTTCTTCCCTTGATGGGATTAGGTTGTGTTTTATGAGGTATAATCTTGTGTTTCATTTGCATTTGATTTAGTGTTTTACCTTCATTGCATTTACCTAATCTACATTGGCATGCCCGGTGGGACCCACAAGGTCTGAATCTAATCTTTGCTTGTGAGTTTTTGTGTTAGTATCTGATTTTTGCAGGTTCAGGTCGCAGCAGTGCTATCTCAACCGTATTTCAGCGCTATTCCTATTTTAGCGCTATCTCTGCGCGAACCTTTTAATTTTTAAATACTAACCCTACTCACGTGTTGTTGTTCTTTTTGCTTTTCCTGTTGTTTTCTGTGGTGTTTGCTTTCTGTTTTGCAGGAAAACCAAGAATTACAGGGGGAGGTTATGGCAAATTTTTGAAAGAACGAAAAACCAGCACCAGTTTCCTGTTTTGATGCTATTCTTCATATTAGCGCCACCTGCGCTTCCCCCAAACTCTGAAACATCATGTAGTGGCACCTGCACAGATACTAATCATCGCCATCCTCTGTATCAACACCTCACTTAGGACTTATTAGTGCTAAATTCTGTATCAACGCCATTATGTTAATTAGTGCTATAGTACTGTTTAATTAGCGCCATAAAATTTTGTAGCACCTTCTTTCATAAGTCGGGTTGTTTTGCCTGTAGTGGCGCCTATGTATGACTTTTTTAGTGCTATTTGTGAAAATTGCGTTGCTCTCTATTGCAGGTACTGTGGATACTAACACAGCTTTTCTTTGCGGGGTGGTTTGTTGTAGTTAGCTAACACTTTGATTTTGGAAACTAAAATTAACCCTTTTTTGCTTTGTTGGGTCTTAAACAACATTTCAATTTGGTGTTTTAAAAATCAATCCAAAACAACTCCTTGTGTGAAGTGTGTGTGATTATAACATTTATTTTGGTGCTCTAAAATATACTTCCTTTGTATGCCAACAAACAAACAATCAAACACTTCAATTTGGGCTATAAAAAGAACCACAAATTGCATACATCATTGGATAAAAAGAACAACAAACTTGCATTTCCCATGCATCTAATCAAGACAATCTAATACTTGTGTGAAGTGTCTTCGTGATTGTGTCAAGTAGAGTGAGAAGTGTATGCTCTTCCCTCGCACCCTTTGGTGATCTTGGGAATCAAAAACTTCTCACAACACTTTGCATTAATCACCCCCCATCTAATCCAAAGATCTAAAATTGAACCATGTTTAGTGTGATATAATCATAGGGAACACGTATGCTCTCCCCTCGCATCTTTGTATGAACTTGGGGATCAAAAGTGTTTTCATGATTGTATTTCTTTTGTAATCCTTAGAGGGCCTGCCACCTTGCTTCGAAAGGTGGGAACGACCCAAGCTCTTCCAAGCCACTATATAAAATAAGGCGTTTGGGACAAAAGTCTCAAGCGACAGGTGTTGTTTTGTTATACCGACAGCCAACCTCCCCATAAACCCTCCAAGGCGCAACCCTTGGAGGCTGGGAGACTCCATAACAGAGAGTAGCACTGCCGCACGTATAGCCACTTGAATGGATGCCCTTACTAAGAGCCATTGTTTTAGCAAGCCAAAATCCTTCTATTTGTTGACGCAGAGGGCAAATCCCTTGAAGCGGCCCTGATTCATGCGGTTCTTAGCCGAGGTAGCAGGGACAATCTAAAGGTTTGGTGAGGGACAAGTCTTATAAGAAACCTGGATCTTGGTATGCGTGAGAAGTGTGTGCAATTGTAAGGAGGAGCTGGTGCTACCAAGATCCTGGAGCTACCCGCTTTGAATAGGCACAGCTAGGGGATTCAACAAATATTGTCACATTCTCACCTTAGGTTGTAAAAAAGTGCTTGTTTTAAACAAAGTCATATGTCATATCACAAACAAAAATCATTGCTTGTTTTTGCGTTCAAATGTGTGTTAAAGTGCTTTGATTTTTCACAAACAAATTTCCAAGAGATAAAACAAATCAGTTGATCACATTCCAAACAAACCAGATCCAAAAAATTTGCCATCAAAAATCTGTCTATCCTGTTTCAGCGCCATATCAGTCTTATTGTAGCGCCTTTTCATCTGTGGATTGGCACTATTTTGAGATTAACTTGCCTGAAATGAAGTAAACCAGTCAGTCACATTCCAAACAACTAGATCCAAAAATTTGCCAACAGAGATCTGTCTACACTGTTTCAGTGCCATATCTGTCTGATTGTAGCGCCATTTCACCTATGGATTGGCGCTATTTTTTAGATTGACGTACCTGAGACAAAACAAATCAGTTTATCACATTCCAAGCAAATAGATCCAAAATTTTGCCTACAGAAATCTGTTTACCCTGTTTCAGTGCTATATCTGTCTGATTGTGGCACCATTGCACCCGTGCATTGGCGCTATATTTAGATTGACTTGCCTGAAATAAAGACCCATTTGGTTGTGATCTACACCCTCTGCTCTGCCATAATCCATATCCATCTCGCAAAAATTTGTCAATAGTCCAGCCATTTTCTTCAAAAAATTTCCAAAATTGCACCTTCTTTTTGACCTAGAGAATTAATCGCCACCATTGTTGGACCCCATTATCAACCCAAATACATATCTATCCATCCCCTTTCAATCTTTTTGCACATCTCCTTGGACCAAGACAAATCATTTCAAAAAATCCACACCCAAATCAAAACACCATCAACAACCAAAGCTTGTCATCCTTTTGAGCCAAAGTTAGATCTAGATCTTATCATTAACATCACATTTTCCTTGAAAAGTCATTAGTCTACATTTCAAGAAAAACAAATCACCTCTCTTTGCGTAAGGTCATTAGTCTACCCCAAACAAAGAAAATCATCATTCTTTTTGTGCCAAATCAAAATCTAGATCTTATCCAAAAGCTCAATTCGAAAAACATCAACAACATCATCCTCACCATCCTAAATCAATCAAAAAATCAAAAACATCACAATTTTGAATCCCTTTCTCATCATCCATCTTTGGTCCAAAATTTGTGCAAAAAATCAATATCACCCATTCAGATCACCCTTAGGATAAAACCTTTGGAAAAACATATCGATCTTCACCATACCCTTCTACTCCATCTCACTATCACATCCATCTTTGGGTCCAACAAAATCAATTCAATTCTCTAAGGTCTCCATCTCATCCCATGTCTAGAAATCAAATCCATACGCGTATGCCCATCACGAGATCACAACACAAAAAGAATCAAGAAATGGCAGAACAATGGCCCTTTGGCATGCCTAACACCAACAATAACAACATACCCATTTATCAAACATGCAATCCACCTACATATTCCTTCATCCCCCCATTTGGCGCCAACGACCCTTTTCACTTCTTACCACAAGCACCAACACTACCACCACCACCACCACAAAATGTCCCCACCATATCCCAAGATGACCTAGATGTCTTGAGCTTCACACAAGATGCCGATAATATGGACCTACTTGATAAAGTCCTAAGATCGGACCCAAAGAGATATCTTGACCATCTTCTCAAGCTCAGTGCTCAACTTCCCCCCATCACAACATCATCACAACCATCCACTTCTACAATTGTCCCTACCACATCAAATACCCAAGCATCTACATCACATACCCCACCCACCATCTCTCAAACGTCAACACCTAATGTATCTACCACCTCCACAACCTCAACTGCTACCACATCTACAATTTCCACATCCACTGCTATGCTTAACATCTCCCAACCTATCATCACTTCTACTACCACAACTACCGTCAACCCTTCTGCTTCACTCACAATGGGCATACAAGGCAACATCACACAAGCAAGTACCTCCACAAGTGTGCCCCCACCAAACCCTCACACCCTTGCTTACCTACGACAACTATTCTCACAACAATCTCACAACACATCTAACCAATCCAACATACACATACCCAACGTCAATCCCATAAGTCAACATAATCCCAATTTCCAAATACCCCCACATATTCTCCAACAACTCTACGCGCACCGACAACAACAAGCACTAATCAATCCAAACCCCAACCCGCAACACTAACATCTCAACCAAACCAATCCCCAACATCAACTCCTACCCCATCTCCAATATCTCACCAACCAACAACCCTACACGTTTCAACCACAACAACCACAGGATTTCAACACCGTCCTACAAAGCTTAATCCAAAAGGTGGATGACCTACAAACTGGGGGCAAACGCAAATACTATTCTTTCAAGGATATTTGCCCCTACCCATTTGACCGCACCTTATACATGCCCCCTTTCCCTAAAAACTTTGAAACGCCAAAATTTGACAAATACAAGGGAAAGGGAGACCCTAGGGACCACCTAAGGGAATTCTACGTTGCTTGCCTTGAAGTCTCTCACAACAACACATATCTTATGAGACTCTTCCCAAGAAGTCTTGGCGGCCAAGCCGTTGAATGGTTTGCCCATCTTCCACCTGGAATTTAAACATTTCCCGTGCTTGTGGAGAAGTTTGTCAACCACTTCTCCTACAACTTTGAACATGAGGTGTCTATGACCGACCTTTGTAACACCAAAAAAAAGAACAGCGAAGCTTTCGCTTCTTTCTTACAAAGGTGGAGGGGCCTAGCAAGCAAGCTCCCATGGCCTATTCCTGAAAAACAACTTGTCACCATGTTCGTGGCCAATCTCAATCAAGAATTAGGGTTTCACTTACAAATTCTTTGCGCATCTACCTTTGAAGAAGTTATCAACAAAGGCACCACTATTGAACGAGCCCTCATTACCAAGGGTTCCATCAAACTTTACGATCCCAAATCCAACAACAACAACAATAACAACAACCACAAAACCAATCACAACACCCCCAATACCAACAACAATACCAACATGCAATCTAATGATAAATCACATTATTGGGGGAAGAACAAGAATAATCTGAACGACGGCGTCACCGATGTGAAGGCCGTCCAACACATCCAAAACCACACACCGGCACACACGTATGCAGCACATGCCAATAACCAAAGAGGACCAAATAAACCCCACAAACCTCGCCAAAATTTCACACCGTTAGCAGAACCTATTGAGGACATCCTCAATAGATGTCTCAAGCAAGGAGAAATCACACTCCCGCCTGTTACACCACACCAAGACAATGACCTCAAGGCAGCATGGTATAATGAAAATGACTATTGCAAATACCACCGCGTGGCAGGCCATAAAACAACTGACTGTATGCAATTAAAACATTGCATCCAAGACCTAATAGATCAAAATCTCGTCAACCTCGAGCACAGTGCACAGCCATCACCAAACGCTAACCTTGGAGCTTACAAGGATCCTTTGCCCAACCATAACAAAGCTTCATCATCCGACCAAGCGTACAATATCACTCCACCACCTACACACTACGACTCCATTGTCAGCCGCATTGAACCCTCATCCCACTATGTCAACACAATCACCATTCGGGCACAAGCACCCGATTGCGCCGTAACAACCCGTCGGGGCCGGGTCTCAATCCACACTGCCCCTCATGCTGAATCGACACCTCCATCCACATCTGATCCCCTCCCCCCCTCATCCAAACACCCGTCCATCACCCAACACTCAATATAACCTCCTAGACCATCTAGGAAAGACACCCGTGCAAATCTCCATCCTCGAGCTGCTTCGCACATCACCCCGCCACAAGGACATTCTCGACAAGGCCCTTTTGGAAACACAAATCCCTGCAAACTTGGATGTCAATCAATTTCAAGCCATGGTCAGCCATATTGCTACACCACACCATATCACGTTTTCTAAAAAAGATCTCCCTGCTTCCGAACACCTACATAATGATGCACTACACATCGAGGTCCGCATTCACAAACACACCATTAAAAGGGTCCCAATAGATGGTGGTTCTGGCCTAAATATATGCACTCTAAAATTGTTAAAACACTTGGGGTACTCAGATGTGGTTGTGGATGCTAGCGAGTGCATAACAATCAAAGGATATGATGACACCGAGAGACTATCCGAGGGCACCATAAAGCTCCCTATTCAAGTGGGACAGAAAATCCTCGAAACCAAATGTCAGGTTCTAGATCTTGACCTCCCCTATAACATTCTTCTCGGCCACCCATGGATCCATGCCATGCAAGCCGTCCCCTCCACTTTTCATCAATGTCTCAAATTCCCCCACAACAACACCAAAGTCACTATTTATGCTGATCCCCGTCCCTTCCAATACTACAGTTTTCTGGAAGGACAAAACCAAACCTTCTGTCCATATAATAAAGCCACCACCCAAATCACCCCAACAGCTTCCACCTCATACATGGACCCTGCCAACATCGCCACCACTTCATCCCAAACACCTTCACCACCTAAGGTCAAGATCAAGCTCAGCGACCAAGGCTGTGGGGAATACAACCTTCACGACACCTTTTGCGTGGGCTTATTACCCACTCCTAAGACATTTGGCACTCCGAACACAGAGGCAGCTGACATAGTCATCATCAAATGCAAACCCTCACCCATCTTTGAGAAAAAACACCTTCTGGATCAGGACACACTTGAAGATATTTCATCCTGGCTTTACAAGGACAAGGGAACAGACCAAGACATCCCCACCATCCCAACAAACAATTACAGCAAAGGTTCTGAGATAGTTAAAAGCATGGGTTACAAAGGACAAGGCGACATTGGCCTTCATGAACAGGGGATTGTAGAACCACTGCAAGCAACAAGAAACCTCTATACTCAAGGGTTAGGGTATGGTCAACCACAACACATCCTTAATACTGGTGAATGTATCTTAGCCAAGTTTGCTCCAGTTTCTATAGACATCGACAATGTTAATGAAATGGACCTACAAGACTCCTTTAGCGACTTTGCCAATTTCTTCGCCTCCTCCAATTGCACCATCTACTCCGTCACTACTCTCACCTCATCATCTAATGACCTACCATTAGTATACCCCGACCTCATCGACTGGGACCAATGAGGACCTCCTATTTTTGATATCACACCTAATGATGAAGCCATTGCTGAAATGATGGGAGTAAGAGACAACTTCCCCTTGGGAGATCACAGAGCTAGATACATCATGGAACTCAATCCGGCTGCCTATTTTGGAGAGACAACCCCTGCTTCCAGTCACAAAAATACAAAAACAAAAAATGGATCTGATGGTGAAAACTGTTCCACGGCAGTATCAGATCCTAAAAAAGTAAAAATAAACAACGTATTTCCTAGTGAAAACCTCCATGAGGTGCCAGGGGATGGAAGCATGGGCCTCCCTGAAATAGATAAAGTATATCCTGATAGATCACCCATCTTGGTTAAACCAGCTCAGGAAATGAATCTAGGGACAGAGGAAGAGCTGAAAATCACATACAGAGCAGAATCTCTCAGCCTGTTTGAACAGGAAGACTTCTTGGCATTTTTCACACGCAAAAATCGCAACTTTGCATGGACCTATGCAGACATGCCAAGGCTAGATCCCGCCTTGGTTGTTCATCATCTTACAGTGCGTCCTGATGCCAAACCAGTCAAACAGAAGCTCTGAAAGATGAATCCTCAGGTGGCCCTTCTTGTCAAAATAGAGCTCAAAAAGTTACTAGATGTGGGGTTCATACGTCCAATTGATTATCCTGAATGGGTTTCGAATCTAGTACCCGTTGCTAAACCAGATGGCAGAATCCGCTGTTGCACTAACTTCAGAGACCTCAACAAGGCCTGCCCAAAAGATGACTTCCCACTTCCCAACTTTGACATGATCATGGATCTTACCGCAGGGCATGAGATGCTATCTCTCATGGATGGCTTTTCAGGATACAATCAAATCAAAATTGCGGAAGAAGATCAGCACAAGACATCCTTTATATGCCCATGGGGGACATACTGTTGGGTAGTAATGCCATTCGGCCTAAAGAATGCAGGAGCTACTTATCAACGAGCAATGACTCTCATCTCCCACGATCTCTTTCACCACATCATGGAGGACTACATTGATGACTTACTCGGCAAATCAAAGACCAGAGAAGAACACTTAGACATGCTAGCCAAGATCTTTGACAGGCTAGAGCAATATAATGTTCATCTAAACCCAAAAAAGTGTGTCTTTGGTGTCACTTCAGGTAAATTGCTAGGATACATAGTCTCCAGACGAGGAATCGAGGTAGACCCGGCGAAAGTCAAAGCTATTACTAAAATGCCACCTCCTTAAACCTTGAAACAACTAAGAAGCCTGTAGGGTAAACTACAGTCTATTCGCCGATTCATTGCTCAACTTGCTGACAAATGCCAACCATTCCAGCATCTCCTCAGGAAAGATACAGCTTTCGCCTGGACTACTCAATGTTAGGATGCCTTCGACCAACTAAAAGCATATCTAGCTAATCCCCCTATTCTATCTCCACCAAGACAAGGAGAGCCCCTCCTCTTATATATCTCCACGACAGACACAACAATTGGGGCTTTGTTAGCACAACATGATGAGTAGGGGAAGGAAAGAGCCATCTACTACATCAGCCACACCTTGATTTCCTATGAGCTTAACTACACACAAATTGAATGAGCATGTCTTGCCCTGGTCTTCACATCACAAAAGTTAAGACATTATATGCTCAATCACAAGACTAAGCTCATTGCTAAGATCGACCCACTCAAATATTTGCTAAACAGAGCAGCTCTCACTGGAAGAATGGCAAAATGGGTCATGATTCTCACCGAATTTGACATAGAATAGACAGAGAGAAAGGCAATCAAAGACAAGTCATAGAAGATCAGCTGGCTGAGGCACCTATTTAGGCAGAACATCCTACAATAGCAAAATTTTTAGACGAGGCCATCTTGACAATCACACCAGCCGCAGATACATGGAAGATGTATTTTGATGGATCCTACACTCACAGAGGTTCGGGGGCAGGCGTCCTGTTTGTTACCCCTCAAGGTGACACGATCCCTAAATCATTCAAAATCACATTTCCATGCACCAATAATGTAGCAGAATATGAGGCCCTCATCACAGGTCTCCAAATGGCCATCCAATGGAAAATAGAAAAATTAACTGTGTATGGCGACTCTCAACTAGTCATCAGGCAAGTCAATAATGAATATAAAACCAAGGATGATAAGCTCCTTCCCTATAAGAAGATGGTCAATGACTTTAAAGATTATTTCGGTGACATCCACTTTGAGCAGATCCCAAGGTTAAACAACAAAGCGGCAGATGCCATGGCCACCATCGGATCTCTGGTTGACATGAAGCAAGGCAGCAAGAAATGCAAATTCCTGATCGAAGAGCTTCCCATCCCAGCATATGACATTCCCCAATCTGAACTAGTGTGCAAAATTGTTGGTCCTTTATCCCCCTGGTATCAGGAAACCTACCTCTACCTTCACGATAATATCCTCCCCAACAACCTATCCCCATTACAGAAAAAATCCTTCATCCGTCGAGCCTCCCGTTTCATCCTTGTAAGTGACACCCTCTACAAAAGGAGTCTTGATGGCACGCTTCTATGATGTTTAGACTCTAGGGAAGCTGAGGCAACTTTGGAAGAGGTACACGCAGGTATTTGTGGGGTACATTCAAGTGGACCAACTCTTTCTAAAAAGATCTTGAGGACTGGCTATTATTGGCCCACCATGGACAAAGATGCACATCAGTTTATCAGAAAATGCCTCCCATGTCAACAGCATGGCGATCTCATCCACGCCCCAGCACAGGAGCTGCAACCAATCACAACACCATGGCCTTTCTCACAGTGGGGACTTGACCTCGTAGGGAAAATCCATCCTCCATCTTCCAATGGCCATAAATTCATAATCACTACTACCGAATACTTCACAAAGTGGGTGGAAGCAATACCACTCACCTTCACCACAGGCATCCAAATCTCCAAGTTCATTCTCCACTACATCATCTGTAGCTATGGTATCCCTCATTCCATTGTCACTGATAATGGGAAGGCATTCAAAAACCAAGAAGTTCGCACTTTGTGCGAAAAGTTTGACATCAAACACCGATTCTCCACACCATATTACCCCCAAGGAAATGGTCAAGCAGAGGCTTCTAATAAAACCATCCTCCGCATCTTAAAAAAGACAGTCAATGAAGTTGGCTGTGACTGGCACCTCCAACTCCACCCTACCCTATGGGCTTACCGCACAAGCATCCGCACTCCTACCGGAGCCACTCCATACTCACTAGTATTCGGATTAGAAGCCATTTTACCTATAGAGGTCAAGCTCCCATCCCTTCGAGTATCATTGTAAAATATTATCTCTGATGAAGACTATCGCGTTGCAAGGTTGCATCAACTTGAATTATTGGATGAGAAACGCCTGAATGCATTAAATCACTTACAGGCATATCAAAACCGCCTCAGAAGAAGCTACAACAAAAGGATCTGAACCAGAAAGTTTGAGGTAGGTGACCTGGTCCTAATGGAAAATCAAAAGAACCTGCAAGAGCATCCGAAGCAAGGAAAATTTGAACCTAATTGGCTAGGACCTTATGTCGCCACTGCCGACTATGGGTCAGGAGCTTATCAGCTTGCAACACCCGAGGGGCAGCCTCTAGATGAGCCAATCAACATCTTGCATCTCAAGCGATTCTATGCATAACCCATCTGGTACCACAAGTCAAAAAATAAAAAAAAATACAAAAAATTAATCAAACACCAAAAAAACAAAAAATCAAGAAAAATCAAAGTGCAATAAAAACTTCCAATGGTGAAAATCACCTCGGTGATGGCTTGGATAAGTACCATGGTGAAAACCTATTTCAGGCGCCATGCATAGTGGCCGGTTCTACCATCTAATAAGTCCTCCTTCCATCATAACACTCCATACCCACACATCACATGGCTTGAAATTCTGAAACATCAAGTTTGTTCACCCATTCCGTGCTACCTCACCCACCCACAACCCCATCCATGGAACAAGGATCCTTGTAAGCTCTCCTTTGTATAGTTCATAAAATCAGAAAATCCAAAAACATCATAAAATCAGAAAATCCAAAAACATCATAAAATCAAAAAATCCAAAAACATCATAAAATCAGAAAATCCAAAAACATCATAAAATCAGAAAATCCAAAAACATCATAAAATCAGAAAATCCAAAAACATCATAAAAAAAAAAATAGAAAATCCAAAAACAATCCCCCCATGCATCAATCTCATATCCCATCCCATTGCAAACCATTCCCACATCATCAAGTCTTGCCAGAACTACATATTCATTTCACCCACATCTTAAAAGTACCTTGATCCCGTGGACACAGGGTATGTAGGTAGTCTGGAATATGAAGGATGTTTCCAATACTCAGGTATCTAAGATGCACCCATCCCACTCGTTGGGATGGTTCCCACTCACTGAGATTTCTAGATCTACGAAACAATACGCATGCTACATATACCTTTTGAAACATGGTCCCTCGCGCAAAAATCATCAAGCAATATACCAACTATAATCTTACATTTGGTCCGAATGTTCTTTTGCCCATCTTCCAAAAACTCTCTAATCAAAACAAATCTGCGTCCTAGGATATGTCTTTCCTACAATGGACAAAAATCTATCATTCTATCATCACATCTCTTGGCAAGAGCACACAAAGGCTATTTGTATCTTTTGTTGGTCTTTTTTGCTTATTGATTTTTATCTTTTTGTCTCGCTCCAAGTAATCTCCAAAGCTACCTTGATCTCATTATATCATGGTACGTAGCGGATAGCCCTTGGAGTAGACATAGTCATTGTTTCGGTATGCTGTGCTTGTGGGTTGGTTTCATTACTCCAAGAATAGTATTCATATCTTGAAGTCCAGGTCAGTTCTAGCATGATGTGTCCTATTTGCATATATAGGCACAAACACCTTATATGCATTATTCACACTCACTGCTATGAGTCCCCTTCCTCTACTAGACAAGATTATACTACCTTGGGCATGCATGAAATCAACCTATTGTTTGTGGGTCTAGTCCATGCAATCATCGGATATACATCATCACCTAGGTCATTTCATACCTTTGTGAATTGTATCCTACATTGCTACATTAAACTAAGAAATGCTCTTAATTAATTTTGTGTAACTACTATTACTAGCTCACAATCATCTTCCTAATCACTCAGTCACCTATCCCATATCGGCCTATATTTGATAACCACTTTTCAAACCCCCCCAATCTAACCCCCTCATTGACCCCATCTTCCCACCATATCTCCACTTAACACAACCTAAGCCAAACCAAACCCCAACCCCCCCTCCATGACGTGGTGTCTTCTGACCTAGCAAGCCTCCAATCTCCCCACCACCATCCCCTAGATGCCCCCACCCCTATCATTCCCACCACCTAACACACTCTCCCACAGTCTCACCCCTCAGGGTCCTCACAAGGAACATCATGTGTATCAGGACTAGGCCATCTCACCTATCACCTAAATTGCATCTAAGTATAACATTCTAGGTTCATTTTAATCCATTTAAATTGCATTGCATTCTAGGTTCATTTTAATCCCTTTGCATAACATCTTAGGTTCATTTTAATCCATTTAAATTGCATTGCATTCTAGGTTCATTTTAATCCCTTTGCATAACATCTTAAGTTCATGTAATTTGCATATCACTCTAGATTCATTTTAATCCATTTGCATAACATCTTAGGTTCATTTTAATCCATTTAAATTGCATCACATTTTAGGTTCATTTTAATCCATTTAAATTGCATTGCATTCTAGGTTCATTTTAATCCCTTTGCATAACATCTTAGGTTCATTTTAATCCATTTAAATTGCATTGCATTCTAGGTTCATTTTAATCCCTTTGCATAACATCTTAAGTTCATGTAATTTGCATATCACTCTAGATTCATTTTAATCCATTTGCATAACATCTTAGGTTCATTTTAATCCATTTAAATTGCATCACATTTTAGGTTCATTTTAATCCATTTAAATTGCATTGCATTCTAGGTTCATTTTAATCCATTTGCATAACATCTTAGGTTCATTTTAATCCATTTAAATTGCATTGCATTCTAGGTTCATTTTAATCCCTTTGCATAACATCTTAAGTTCATGTAATTTGCATATCACTCTAGATTCATTTTAATCCATTTGCATAACATCTTAGGTTCATTTTAATCCATTTAAATTGCATTGCATTCTAGGTTCATTTTAATCCATTTGCATCACATTTTAGGCTTCATTTTAATCCATTTAAGTTGCATTGCATTCTAGGTTCATCCATTTAAAAACACAAGTAGGTTCATTTTAGCTGCATATCATTACACATCATATCATGTTCATTTATCACATAGGTGCATGATAAAATAAAAAATAGCATCATCACATTGCATTCCATACATATAAACATCTCATAAACAATTAGTTGTCTTACAACATCATCATCATCACTATTGAAACAACATATACATCTAGTGGCATATACATAATCCCATACATTTTCATACATAATAAATGTTCATTAGTCTACATATTCAGTTACATCATATAGTCCATAAAATCACAACACCATGCATATATCACAAAAACATCCATGCATCCACCAAATTACACACATCATTTGAAACAACATCACACATACACAACATATAAAACATAACACGTGCATCCATCATATAAGAACATCATAAACCATCAGAAGTATCGCATCATATATAATCACCGTAAAAACAATGTACATCGCTCACATCATCAAAAAATAAAGTGTCCTGATACAATACCTCTAAGGGCTAACATGATATAAGTCTCACATTGAGGATCCTCTCTCTGAGGGAGTAGGAGACACTGACCTTGGTCAAGCCTGTGATCCTGCCGGTGGCTATGGCTGTGAGGCTACGGGTACCTGAGGACCCTGTTGGGGCACATGTGAGGGAGGAGGCATCATCTGCTGTACTAACTACACAAATCTCGATCTATGTGATCTCGATGCCCCCGATCTGCTGATCTGGCTATAACTCAGTGCCCGTTGTGCCGCGAGCACGGCTCCATAGTACAACCCCTGATAATACCCCGTCTATACTCTGGCCTCTGCTAGCTCTCCCTGTATCTGATGTGCGTGTGTCTGTGCCTAAGCCAGCTGGGCTTCCATCCCTTCCAAAATTGGGGCAAGTCCCCCACCCATAGCCTATACACTGCTCAATGCAGTCTCTGCCTGATGTGCTCTCATGAGCGCTGCATCCCGCTCTATCCTCAAATCCTCCATGTCCTCTCGAGCCTGAGCCAACTGAGCCTCTAGCACTGCCACCTGCCCATCTACTCCTCGCAGCTATCCCAACTTGACCTCTCGGTGCCCTAACGCCTCCTCTAGGCTGGCCACCTGAGCACGTAATGTCTCCACCTCCTCTGTCTCCTCTCGTGGACATCACTGAGGTGTCAGCCTCTCACCCTCTGCCGCCACCCCTGCCCCTGAACTCCCTACCCCGGTATCATGTCTATCGACTCGTAGCTGCTCCACCCGTGATGGAGATAGGTCACCCTGCTCTACCCTCGGCTGTCCACTGCATCATCGCGGTGCTCTACCCTACCGTCTGCCCCTAACCTAGGCCTGCTGTGCAGGAACCTGCTGTGCTAGCACCTCCTGCTCCACCTATCCCTGTCCCGCTGCCGCTGCTGCCACCTCATCTAAACGTTGACCATCTCTCGTGATCACCCTCTCCTCCCCATCATCCATCACCTCCACAATGTAATCTACAATAACCTCATCTCCACCATCCGGATCATCTCCACCCCCATCTCCCTCATCCTCTGATACCTCCACTATCAGATCTGTCAATCAAGTGGGCCGATACATCTGCCACCATACCTCATAAGCAGGCGTAGTACTTGCATCCCTCACTGTGCTCCTCCAATCCCACTGAACTGGCCAAAGTGCTGCCCAATCATTCAGCGCAACCTGTGGCTATAATGGTGCGGGCCAGTAGGCTATATCCCGCGGTGTCTGCGCATATATCACCATCTGCTAAGGCGTATCCTGTACCAGTCCAAATTGACACATAACCCACGAGGGTAGGTACATCTCTATGGTACGGTCTGCACGACCCATAAGATATCTCTGCTAAAATGTGTACGGGAGATGAGTCACATCATCAGGCCACTCCTCACAACCAATATATGCATGCCATACCATGCTAATCACGTCATCCAGTATCCTCCACCAGTGGCGGACCTGTCCAGTGTATGTATACTCTGCATCCCAATACAAGAACATAAATGCCTCAAACGGCTGCCGATAATAACCACATGTCGGCCGAGTCACAGGAATATGCTCCCAAATCCATACATGTAGTAGCGTAACCCTAGTAGATAAAGCCCTATCATGAAGATAAGCGATCGTGTGCATCTCGTGCAGCAGCTGTGCTAACATCACTGGCCCCCATGCGTAGACAATATCATGGCTCACCATCCCCTCTATCATCCTGCCCCAGCCCATAGGAAAGCCTCTGCCTCGCCTATCTAGCAGCACCACACCTCCAATCAGCGCACACAGAAATAAGGCAAAGGGATCTGCACCCGCCGCCAGCATCCTATCATAATCCAACTCCCTCCCATCTGTTGAAAAAACCACGTGTTCTACTTCGAACACTCTGATTAATGTAGTCTGCCCCCTCCTCGTGTCATACCTCACACGTCGACCTAGAATTAGCAGCTTGAGGATGCGATAAACATCCTCAAGTGTGATGGTCATCTCTCCTATCGGCAGCAAAAAGCTGCAAGTCTCGCTGTGGTATCGCTCCACCATAGCTGTCATCAGAGCTCTATGAGCTCGCAGCACTGGCATCGCTGCCATCGTCCAAAGCCCTAGCCTCACTAATCGAGGCCGCCATGCCTCATCAAACAGCGGCATCATGGATCGCACTCGTCGCTCCTACAACTGCAGTATAAACTGCTGTGTATCCTACATCCACCACTTCTTCGTTAGATACTAACTTATTTTCCCCACACACACTTTTTCTTCTAAATGTCTCACAGGCCTAAATCATGTGGCCCCACACAGACAGTCCCTAGTGCCATTTTTAAAATGGCGCTACTTTTCTCTACCCATTGCACCAATATAGATAATGGCGCCACTGCGCACACTATATCGCGCCAATCCAGACATGGCGAAGCATTCCATTTTCGCGTCAATTTCCCTTTTAGCGCTAAAACTTCCAATAGTGCTATTCCCCATTATGGCGCTATTACAAATGATAATGCCGTTCTAACCATAATATGGCGTCAAAATGCCATATTTCTTTCTCTCTGAGTTTTGGCGCTAATCCAGACGATGGCGCCAATATTTCCCCCAAATGGCGACAAAATCGCCCTACACTACCCTGGAGGATAGCGCTAATCCGCAGGATTGCGCTAATTTGCCTTATCTTTGGTGCCACACACTCCAAACCCATATCCCAGACCCAAAAAAATGTGCGTAAAATAAAAAATCACAAAGTTCAGGCTAGGCCCTACCTAGGGTCCAGCCTCGGGTGACCGCCCGACCTCTCAGAATCGCTCTGAGATGTGATGAAGTCGCGGGAACTGTGGGTTGCGCTCGACCATCTCTCCTTTGTCTTTTCTTCTAGAAAGTCAAAAGTGTGCCAATGTGGCACTCTTTGGGCCCACTTTGCCTAATATAGTGGGCCATGTCATTCTTCCATCTTTCCTTTTTCCTACAGGGTGCAGATCTCAGCCTTTTTCCTCTGTTTTTCCTCCTACCATCTTCTTTTTCCTCCACCTCTCCAAACTGTCACTTCTGTCACATCCTTTCGAGAGCTTACCTACAAAATTTTTATTTTCCCACTAACCTCTCGAGGGGGCATCCCCTATCTATCTCATTCCTTCCCGGCAGCTGGGGCATCTTTTTCTTCGACCTGACGCCACTTCCCTCCTAGGTCCTGATGCCACGTCAAAGAGGGGCAAATGTAGACACCTAAAAATGTCTCGACCACCAAACTGACTCCTGACATCCCTAAACATACCAATTTCCTTTCCAACCAATTAATTAATTTTTATTTAATTAATTACCCCTTTCATTTCCTAAATCCACACCATTTCATCCCCAAAATTGAATTAATTCTATTGATTCAATAGTCCAAACCTTAGCCAATTAATTTAATAAATATGCAAAATTTATTAAATCAATTCCCCCATTTTTCCTAAATCCAATTAATTAGTTAAAAACATGTTAACTAATTAATCCAGCCTACTAATTAGCCTATCCCTACCCTAGACAATTAAATAGCTATTATTTAATTACCTACTCTAGCCTACCTCATCCTAGCCTTAGGATTAATTAATTAAATCACTAATTAATTAATCTTATCCCCCCTCTAATCCCTCTATTAATTTATTCCAGCCACATTAATTAGGTTAATCACCCTAATTAAGAGAGTCAAACCCTCATTAGCACTTCTCTCCACATCCCCCAAATTTAAAATTCAAATAAATCACACATCACATTTACTCCTCTTACACATCCCTTACACATGTCATAACTCATAAATATCCACTCTTCCCCAAATGAATTTTTAATTCATTTTAGCCTTCCCCATGTGAATTTTTAATTCACAAATAATCCATCTCACCCAACCTCATTTATTCACCCCTTTCCCAAAAATGAATAAAAGATTTACTTTTATTCCTAGCCCTCCATCTTCCAAGATCAAATCTAGGCCTTCCACATCACTTTCATCCTCCACCATTGATCTCTCCAATCAATCTCCACCCTTGGATCAAAATCTCTCCAAAAAGTCTATAAATACAACCTCTCACAAGTCATTTTCATCATCCAATTTCATGCAAAGTTACCATGCCAAAATCACCTTTGAGTTAGATAGTGAGTTGCACAATTGAAGAGCATTTCACATTTGAATCCATAGTCTAGGGATAATCTTGGTCTTGGGAGCTTCTTTTGGGTGCAAAGGCTCCTTCTTCCCTTGATGGGATTAGGTTGTGTTTTATGAGGTATAATCTTGTGTTTCATTTGCATTTGATTTAGTGTTTTGCCTTCATTGCATTTACCTAATCTACAGTTGGTACCACCCTCATGCCTTGTAAAATCCATTCTTCCAATCCAAAACCCAATGCATCTCATGGCACCACCAAATCATATGTCACCATCCCTCCTCCTCCATCTTATTTCATACATCAATCTAAAAAGCATGTGACCATGTACATCCTTGCATTCCTAAATCCACTCTCCTTCCACTCCTCCCAACTCTTAATATCTCTATCCTTAAATACCCTAACCCTCTCATCCATATATTATCCACCCCTAAATCCTCCACAATCCCTAATCAAGATCAACCTAAGCACACATAATCCAAACATGAAGCTACCATCAACCCCATGTGATTAAAAAATAATCATTTGGATGCCTCCCTACATAAATTGAAACATCCATCAAATCCTCAAGAATCTCATGCCCTAGGGTTGATATGTGAAATCCAAGAAAAATCCAAAATCCAAAAGGATACATAAGCCCACACCCCCAAAATTAAAAATTTTGTGGGTCCTTAAACAAGAAGTGATAAATCCAAGTGGAGCATCCAATTCCCACTTCATCCTGAAATCCCAAAAATCTTGCTCCCCATCAAAAAATCCTAAAAATCTTAAGTCTGTTTGGGTCCCTAAGTCCCAAAATTGGCAATCCCAAAATCCCCCATCCTGCTCCCACAAATCCATCATGCATCCCAACTCCCCATTGCTTCTCACTCCCCATAATAAATATAAGCTTAATATTGGTCATGGGAGTATATCTTCTCTTTTCCACAACCTTCTTGAGCCAAGAAGGAGATGATAACACTACACTATTATTGTTGGCATCTAAAATGGAACTGTCTGGCCAAATCTTAGTACTATGTATGAGAATATCATTCAAAATAGGAGAAGTTGGAATTTTAAATAAAGTGTGAAATTCACTATACTCACCAAGCTATTGAAAAATTGAGGAGTCATTAATTGGCATGGGAGACACAGGAGAAGTCATATGATTTAACTGGAGTTGCTATAGAGTATCAATCTTCTTTTCCTCTCCTGGCCCTCTGGATGTTGGTTCACCATATTCTTCACATACACTCTTAAATTTTCTACTTTCTTCAGGATCTTCCCCATCTCCACCCTACTATGAACCAACCCTGGGTTGGATTATCTCCACACTAGTTGAATCCCTTTCATTTTTAGAGGCATGGGAAGACCCTTGCTCCTTTGTTGCAGGTTCCTTCTGTACAGAAGAAGACATGGTGCATTCATAGAATTTTCCTTGGAGCCACCTTTGAGTTTTATTTTCCTTCATGTTGTGTGCCTCCTTACATTCTCTTTTCTCCCTCTGAAGCTACACCACTTTTCACAAGTTTAAATGTGTTAAAAACAATTTATTTCTTACATTTTACAATGTATAAAGGGTTGTGCCCTCTATTGCATTTTAACACCCATTCAAGGGATGAGGCATTTTATTTTATGACTTTTATAACAGCAGATGTCCCTCCCAAAATTCAGTGCCTGTATTTTATTTTGGTTATTTTTGTAACAACAAACTAGAATAAAGCACAAGGAAGAAGATGCCAAAATTGGATTTGTGAAACTAACACTGAACACCAGTAAAGCTTGATAAATGACATTTTACAAAACTTTTGATAGAATGTACATCATTACCTTAAAACTAGCAACATAGTGAGGAATAACCCATTGAAGCTCCCATTTAGACCATTTCAACCCAACTTTTGTAATTTTCTAGAATTAATTAATTCTATGATTTTTCCACTGAAAATAGAGAAATTTAATTTCTCTCAACTTATAAAAGATCTGACCATAAAAGCTTGTCACATTGAGTGAAATGAATTCACATATACCCATTTTTATATATGAAAAGTGAGAATGATGAAGTTCAAGTGCATTTTAGATAGATTTAATCAAACTCTCCTTTCACATTAACATTCAAGGACATAAACTGAGTTAAGTTAGTATTTTGGCAAGAGGAATCAACTACAAGTTTGGTGTCACTTTGAAATGATAAGGAAAGTTGGAATATAGCAATGATTTTTTTAAACCTCAATCTAATTAAGCCTTAAACCCTAATTATATGATTTTGTATATAGATGAATGAAATATGAAAAATGGTCACACATGAAGGCACTAAATATAGATTAGATACATAGCAGGATTCAGATTCCAGAAAGTGAAAACTTCAAGGACAAGGGGGCGGGCACCCTAGTCCAACAGGCCAATTTTTCTGTAGATCTGGAACTGTAAGATGATGAAGACCACAACCTATTTTAGATTTTCCAATAAAGACAATTGGGAGGACACAGGGGTGGGTGCCCTAGTCTAGGAAGGAATATTCACTACTCTTTTCTTTAGATCCTGAATCTTTATTCTCTACTCTAATCTCCTACAACTCCTCTCCACAAGATCTTGCACCTGAAACCTGCAATCACAAGAGAGGGTTTGGGGGTTGTGGTGTTTAGGACCTTGCCATAGTCAAGCCCTAGAATGTCATTCAAGCCTTCCAACACTATTGTTAGATAGAGTGTGTGTCCTTGGTGGACAGAGGCAAAATCAAATGATAAGATAGAGTGATTGAAACACAAAATAGATATCACCTTATAGGTGAAGCCCTCACGGAGATGAAGTCCCTTCAAATCATGAGGAGATGAGTTGATGAATCCAAATTTGCAACAAACATGTACAAATGCAACACAATATTGTTCTGCAACACAATTAATGCATTGAATAGCTTTAGCTCAATATCACAAGTTTGTATTATCCATCTCTAGTTAAAATGGAGTCCTAAACATGTTTATATATGCATGCCTGCTAACATTTGTAATTCAAATTGAAAAGGCCAACAAAGGGAAACCTTCTAATGGTCATAAACTGACACATTTAAATTTAGGTCCTAGAAAAATAGGTCTGGGCTAGGGTGTGGGTGCCGAAGTCTAGAGGCATATTTTTAGTCATGATTATCATTTAAAGTGGACACCTAAGTGTTGGGAATTAAGGTGTCTCAAGCTTGGTAATTCCTTACATTTATTATTTGTAATGCATTTATTTATTTAGCCTATGTTGTAATTTTGTTGCACATCCTATTTTGTCATTTAGTGTGAAGTGGCACGGTGAGTTGTCACTCCACTTAAAAGATGACTAGGATGGTCAACTCACTCCATGTGGAGATAGGAATCCCCTTTGTGTGGTAGAGGATTTCTACCATGTGTCGACATCTTGACTAGTGTGTAAGTGAATCTTGATCAAAACAGTTATGACATATTCGTATGATAGAATCTATGACACGTAAGAGTCGAAAATGGAATGTTCTATGACAGGTCAAGACATGTGTCACAAGGCATCTTGGAAGAAGGCATCTTTGGGTGCCCCAAGGAGGGTTATGACATGTTGTAAGAGAATATGTTATTTTTAGCCTGTGCATGATAGATTCTCTTACAACTATAAGATATGACAGTTATGACAGATTCTATGACAGTTGTAAGAGTCGTAAGAGCATCTGTCATTTCCCAACTTGGGAATAGATGACCATATTGGGATGGGACGATGTGACAAGTGTCATGACCATGTTGCAGTGTTGGACAAGTGTCCCTAGGCATGGGTTTTGGGCCATGAGGCCAAGTTGGATGCCCATCTCAAGGAAAGCTCATTTTTGCCTTGTAACTTCTATTTAAGAAGGTGCTTTGAGAGGAGATGTATTATGTGATTGATAGGTACTATTATGCTCTTAATTTGTCTCCAGATACGAGTGTCTAAGACTCCTAAGAGCTTGCATTGCAAGTGTATTGTAAACCATTACAATTTTGATAATACATTGTGCAAGTTTTGGAGTGTGGGGTTTTTCACCTGATAAGGGTTTTCCCCACGTTATATATTGTCTCTCTCTTCTTCTGTCTTACATTCTTGTGTTCTGTATTACTGCAATATCTCCATTGTTGTGTTAAACATTCTGTAATTGTAAAGTTTAAAAGGAATTTGCACTCATCTCTCCTCATTAGATTTGTGTAGGAAGCAATTTCTGCACACCTAGCTTCCTTTTAGTTGGTATCAGAGCTTGATCACCTTTGGTCCTAGTTGTCGGGTAGGGTTTTTTTGAGCTAATCTTAGGTTGAGTGGGAGCTTTGTGTAGAGTATTCTATAATCTTGTTGCAGGAAAGAGATGGCAAGCACATCTAGAAGATTAGAGGTGGAGAAATTCAATGGCACAAATTTTGAGTTATGGAAACTTAAGATGGAAGACATGCTTTTTGATCGAGACCTATGGGAAACTATTTCCGGTGTAAAACCAACTGCAATTGCACAAGCTGATTGGGATCTCAAAGATTGAAAGGCTAAGGGTTTCATAAGACTCAGTCTAGCTGATTCTGTCCTATTAAATGTCCATGAGGAGAAAACCATGAAAGAACTTTGGTAGAAGCTAGGAGGTGTTTATTAGGCCAAATACCTGGTGAACAAGCTTTTTCTGATAAAGAAGTTGTATTCTCTAAGGATGGAGGATGGAGGATCTATTGTAGATCATCTGAATGCTTTCAACATGTTAGTTTTACAATTGATTTCCATTGGTGTGAAGATGGAGGAGGAGGATTGTTGTATGACCTTGCTTTGTTCCTTGCCATACTCATGGGATCATCTTTTTATGGCTATTGGGAGCACCACATCCACTTTCAAAATGGATGAAGTGGTCTCTTTGCTATTATCTGAAGAGATGCGGAGAAAGTCTTTTGAAGCAGCTAAAGAGGCTCTTGCAGTTTGTGGAAGACCCAAGGAGAAAGGGAAAAAGAACGACAAGAATGATAAGAAGGGTAGATCTAAATCCCATGGGAGATCTAAATCTCTTGGAAAGTCCAAGCCTCTCTATTAGAACTGTAGAAAAATTGGGCATTTCTGAAAGAAATGCTAAGAGGAAAAGAAAAAGAAGAAGAATGTCCCAGATTTAGATTTTGACAAGTCACAAGATGATGGTGATGCCGTCATCACAGCCCTAGACACCTATGCATCTGATGCTGTGTGGTTGATTGATTCTAGTGCATCATTCCACGTGACCTTACATCAAAGTTGGTTCATGAAGTATGAAGAGTTCGATGGTGGAAGAGTGTACTTGGGTGATGATTCTCATCTGAAGATTGTTGGTCATGGAAGAGTCTCAATATGATTCCCTGATGGATGAGTGATAGGGATCTCTAGGATTATGCATATCCTAGGCTTGGCATGAAACCTACTTTCTATAAGTAAGTTGAATGATGCAGGTGTGTAGGTTGTCATTTCAAAGGATGGATGCAAGATTACTAGAGGATCTATGGTGCTTGCGAAGGGTACTCAAAGAGGTACTCTGTTTCATCTGGAGGCATGCACTTCACAAGGCAATAGTTCTTCTGACTCAAAGAAAAAAGCTACAGTCACTCCATCGCCACCATCTGAACCAACAGTGAAGAAATCTATTGTAACAAATCTTGATGGTAGTGCTCATGCTTTGGAAGTTAAGCTTCCTACTAAAAAGACAATGTTATGGCATAAGAGATTTGGCCACATTGGTGAGAAGGGTCTTCAAACCCTAAAAAATAAGAACCACGTTGAGGGGTTAAATGATTGTAATCTCAAGTTCAACTTTTGCGACATTGTATATATGGAAAGAAAAATCATGTTCAGTTTTACTCTAGTTCTCACAAGCCTTCTAGTGTGTTGGACCTTATTCATTCTGATGTGTTTGGTCATGTTAGTGTTCCTTCAATTTCCAAATTTGTATATTTTGTATCTTTTATAGATGATTATAGTAGAAGGACATGGATTTATTTTCTCAGAAGAAAGACTAAAGTCTTTAGTCAGTTCAAAGAGTTTAAAGCTCTGTTGAGAATCAGACTAGTAAAAAGATTGAGTGTTTGAGAACTGACAACATTGGTGAGTTTTTTTCGGCAGAGTTTGATAAGTTCTATAAAGAGAAAGGGATTGAAAGACATAAGAAAACTCCATACACCCCAAAGCAAAATGGAGTTGTAGAGAGGATGAACAGGACACTGATGGAGAAGGATAGGAGTATGCTTAGTGGAGCAAGCCTCGAACAAAATTTTTGGGTTGAAGTTGTAGCGACTGCTTGCTACCTAGTAAACAGGTCTCCTACATCAGCTCTTGTTGGTAAGACACCTATGGAGGTGTGGTCTGGTAAGAAGCCTTCAGTTAGACATCTTAGTATTTTTGGTTGTGAGGCATATGCACATGTGCCTAGGGAGAAATAGTCTAAATTGGAGAACAAGGTTGTTAAGTGTATTTTCATTGGCTATGGTGTTAGTGTGTAAGGATAAAAGCTTTGGGATCCTATGGCTGAAAAAGTTTTGTATAGCAGAAGTGTTATCTTCAAAGATCTAACACCTTCTTAGGTTGTTCTACAACTAGAAGAAATAGAAAAGAAAAAGGATGTGGTTCAGTTTCCTTCTACCCCTGAGAAGACTAAACTGACAGACCCTATGAGACTTGATGATGAGGAGAGCTCTAGTAGCTCTGAAAGCTCAGAAGAAGAAGCAGAACCTCAACCTCAGCCATTGAGGAGATCTACACAAACAAGGAAGCAACCTAATAGGTTTAATTATTCATTGCTTGATTCTAGTTGTGCTTTTGCCTTGCTTACTAACACTGATGAGCCTAGAACTGTGACAGAGGCTATGGGCATGAAAGATGTAGGTTCCTGGAAGGATGCCATGGAAGATGAAATGGTTTCATTGGAGAAGAATAAAACATGGGACTTGGTTCCTTTGCTTGAAAGACGGAAACCTATTGGATGTAAATGGTGTTCAAGAAGAAATTCAGTGCAGATGGTAGTGTTGAAAAGTACAAGGCTAGACTGGTTGCGAAGGGGTATTCACAAGTGGAGGGAATTGAATATGTTGAAATTTTCTCTCCCATTGCAAAGATGACATCTATTCGGTTCCTGTTATCTCTTGCAGCAACTTATGACTTAGAGGTGGAGTAGATGGATGTGAAGACAACATTCCTTCATGGTGATTTGGAGGAAGAGATTTACATGTCATAGCTAGAGCATTACATAGAGAAAGGTAAAGAAAATTTGGTTTGCAAGTTGAAAAAGTCTTTGTATGGTTTGAAACACTCTCCTAGGATGTGGTACTTGAATTTTGATGCCTTTGTGTTGTCGGTTCGATTTCTGAGATTGAAATCAGATCATTGTGTGTATTACAAATTTGACAATGATCGCATTCTCCTTATTGCATTGTATTTTGACGATATGTTGTTGATTGGGAATGGTAAGAATATGATTTTTGATTTGAAGTCTCAGTTGTTAGCATAGTTTGAGATGAAAAATCTAGGTGTAGCCATGTAAATTCTGGGAATGGAAATCAAAAGAGACAGAGCTAACATAAAACTTTGGTTAAACCAGAGTAAGTATGTGAAGACTGTGTTGGATAGGTTCAGCATGGCAGATTGTAGACCATTGTGTGTTCTTGTTTCTTTGGGGACAAAGTTGTCTATTAATGATTGTCCAAAATCTCCTAGTGAGGTGGAGGACATGAGAAGAGTACCTTATGCTAGTGTTGTTAGTAGTTTGATGTATGCTATGGTCTGCACAAGACCAGACATTGCCCAAGCAGTGGGAGTCCTTAGTTGATTTATGGCTAATCCTAGATGGGTACATTGGGATGCAGTTAAGAGAGTGTTCAAATATTTGAGGGGTACTTATGAGTATTCCATATGCTATCATGGTAATCCTATACGACCTCCACATTCAGTTTGTATTCGTGGATTAGTGGATTCTGATTGGGCGGGTGACATTGACAGCAGGAGATCCACTAGTGCTTATGTGTTTACTATGTTCGGTGGTGTAATTAGTTGGATGAGTAAGCGGAAACCTATGGTCGCTTTGTCCACAACAGAAGCTGAGTCTCTGGCACCAACTCATACTTGCAAGGAATCCATTTGGATTAAGAGATTGTGTTTAGATATTGGTGTTGATGTAGGATAGATTATGATTTGTTGTGATAGTCAGAGTGTGATTTGCCTAGCAAAGAATCCAACTTTCCATGCTAGAACAAAGCATATTGATGTACAGTTTCACTTCATGTGACACATAGTAGAGGATGGGAAGGTGAATTTGGAGAAGGTAGACACTTTGAAGAATGTTGTGGATGCATTGACAAAACCAGTGGGCACAGAGAAGTTCAGATGGTGTTCGGAGTCTATGGGCCTCTCAGCCTATAGCAGTTAAATCATGTTATTTCCATTGGATCTTACAAGGTGTTCGACAAGTGGGAGGATGTTGGGAATTAAGGTGTCTCAACTTTCGTAATTCCTTGCATTTATTATTTGTAATGTATTTATTTATTTAGTCTATGTTGTAATTTTGTTGCACATCCTATTTTGTCATTTAGTGTGAAGTGGCATGGTGAGTTGTCACTCCACTTGTAAGATGACTAGGATGGTCAAATCACTCCATGTGGAGATAGGCATCCCCTTTGTGTGGTAGAGGTTTTCTACCATGTGTCAGTATCTTGACTAGTGTGTAAGTGAATCTTGACCAAAACGGTTATGACAGATTATTATGACAGAATCTATGACACATAGGAGTCGAAAATAGAATGTTCTATGACAGGTGAAGACATGTGTCACAAGGCATCTTGGAAGAAGGAATCTTTGGGTGCCCCAAGGAGGGTTGTGACATGTTGTAAGAGAATATGCTATTTTCAGCCTGTGTATGACAGATTCTCTTACAACTGTAAGATATGACAGTTATGACGGATTCTATGATAGTTGTAAGAGTCGTAAGAGCATCTGTCATTGTCACTCTTGGGATTAGGTGAACATATTGGGATGGGGTAATATGACAAGTGTCATGACCATATTGCAGTATTGGACAAGTGTCCCTAGGCATGGTTTTTGGGCCATGAGGCTAAGTTGGATGCCCATCTCAAGGAAAGCTCATTTTTGCCTTGTAACTTCTATTTAAGAAGGTGCTTTGAGAGGAGATGTATTATGTGATTGACAGGTACTATTATGCTATCGGTTTGTCTCTAGATATGAGTGTCGAAGACTCCTAAGAGTTTGCATTGCAAGTGTATTGTAAACCATTACAGTTTTGATAATACATTGTGTAGGTTTTGGAGTGTGGGGTTTTTCACCCGATAAGGGTTTTCCCCATGTTATATCTTGTCTCTCTCTTCTTCTGTCTTACATTCTTGTGTTGTGTATTGCTACAATATCTCCATTGTTGTGTTAAACATTCTGTAATTGTAAAGGTTAAAAAGAATTTGCACTCATCTCTCCTCCATAGATTAGTGTAGGAAGTGATTTCTGCACACCTAGCTTCCTTTCACTAAGCTCCATTTGACATGGGTTTCAGGGGAATTTGCTCCAGGACAAGATTTATATATGTATGATTAAAATAAGGGGACCTGGGAGCTAAACTAGGAGGTAAAAAGTCCTAGGGGAACATTTTATGACATAACACCCCTATAAATTGATTTAGCTCCAACCATCATATATTTTATTATTTAATTATTTGTGTGAATTTGTTGGTTAAACTGTGTAGCTGCAACTAGAATTTCCCTGCTAAACCATATAGCTGTAACTAGGCAAAACATCTCTCTTGTAAAATTTGATCCAAACAAGAAGCTTCCATGATAACAAGATGTCATTAAATGCAACCACACACCAAAAATGGAAATAAAATGAACATATATTTTTTGGCGATGCAGGATCGCTTGTGGACCCAAATGCTCCTGCATCAACTAATATTTTAAAATTATATTATCACAATACATTTTTTAACATTATAATGAAAATTGACCTTTAAATCTAATTATAGAATATTAGATCTTAAATCTTAATTTTATTATTTATAATATTGTATCTTATTTTAGACTTCTTGTAAATTGTAGTCATAATACGATCATTTATATTCTTGATAATTTTAAATTTGTTTATAAATTGATTTTTTCAATTTAATATTAGAGTTTCTATTAGTACTATAAATTTTTTTTATCATTATTATATTATTAAAAAAATTTACTATTGAATATTAATGTTAATTATAATATCTCATATCTTTTATTAGTAATTAGGTAACCTTATTAGAACATATCTTGTTATCTCTTTTGCTAATTTAATATTTTAGCATTTCACTTAACTATATGCACACATTAATAATAATTTTGAATTATAATTTTTGTATGATGATTTTTCTAATATTATATTAATTTACTTATCTAGTTATATTATCTCTACATGTTTTAATATCATTTTTGACAAGTGGTTTTGATATGCTAATATTGTTATAAACTTGATAATACTAAAAAAATTAAAATTTTATAATGATATTTTAACACTATTAACAATTGAAATGGTAATGTCCTGAAGGAACTGAATGCAACCTTTATAGCTCTAATTCCAAAGATCATCTCTCCTTCCTCTTTTGTTCACTTCAGGCCAATCTACTTGTGTAACACATCATATAAAATTTTCACTAAAGCCATTACTTTGAGATTGGCCCCTTTGATTCCTAAGATCATATCTAATGAACAAGGTGGATTTGTCCTAGGAAAGGAAACATCAGATGGAGCTATAATAGCTCATGAAGTACTTCATTCTATTAATGGTTTAAAATTACCAACAATGGTTTTAAAATTGGACATGATGAAGGCCTATGATAGAGTTTCTTGGGAGTTTCTAATGAAGGTTCTTTCCAAATTTGGTTTTGACAAAAAATGGTGTAAGTGGATTTGGTCTTGTATCTCAAGTGTTAGATCAATTATCCTTGTTAATGTAAGTTCATCAGATTTTTTCCAAGTGTCTCAAGGGATCAGGCAAGGTGACCCTTTATCTTCACATCTTTTCATAATCATGGCAAAGACGTTTAGTTGAGAAATTCATGAACAATGCAGGATTTCTAACTGGAAAGGTATTGTGATTCCTCGCATTCCTTTTCCTATCACTCATACTCTCTTTGCAGATGATACCTTGTTGTTTGGATTTCCTTCTTTAAGAGAGGCATAATGTATTTAGAATATTATTTTGAAGTACTGTGTTGTTTCAAATCAAGCTATGAATTTGGATAAGTCAAAAATTTTCTTTTTTAATACAAAACTTGCTATCCAAAGCAAAATTATTGTGCAGTTAAAGTATAAATCGGATTATTTGCCTAGCCAATATTTGGGTATTCCTTTATTTTTTGGGCCAATAAAAAGTCTTTTTGGTTTAAAATTACTTAGTCTATTCATAAGAGAATCTCTTTGTGGAAGGGGAGGTAGCTTACATTGGCTGGCAGGATCACTCTTCTTAAGTCAGTTTAATTAGTTGTTCCAATCTATATTCTATATGTGCTCAATGTACCTAAAGGAATTATTTAGGACATCTAGAAATCTTTAAGATCTTTTCTTTGAAAGGGTAGTTCAGAACATAGTAATAAGGTACCCTTAATTGCTTGCGATAAGGTGTGTATTCCAAAACTTCTTGGAGGAGCAGGTTTTCATAATATTGTAGTTCAGAATAAATCCTTGGGTGTAAAATTGGCCTAGAAACTTTTCTCTAAACCACATGCCAAGTGGTGCAGATTAATGTAACATAAGTATTTGGATTCTCTAAGCCCTAATAGAATTTTTATAGTAGAAAATCCTCCTAAGGGTTCTAATATGTGGAATGTTTTAGCAGCTTGTAGAGAGGTCATTCTTGCCCACCTTTCATGGAAAATCCATGATGGTTCAAAAGCATGTTTTTGGGAGGACTCTTGGAATGGATTCCCCCTTGTCTCAATTAAAAGGTCTAGAGAAAGCTAAGGATATTCTTATTCTTAATTGGCGACGAAAAGTGTAAGATTATTTTATAGTCATCAGGGATGGTTCCTTCTCTTCATTTATTTGGAAGGATTTTTCTGGATGCTCTTTTCCTCAGGATCAAAAGGAGTTGCTTTCAAATTTTCTACAGAAGAGAAGGATTTGTTTTTCTCAGAAAGAGGATGAATTGATTTGGACTTTCTCAAACACTGGGTGTTATTCTATTCAGGATGGATATAGATCCCTGAAAATTAGTAGGAATCAATTAAAATCAGATTGGCCCTATAATCTATGTTGGAATGAAGCTTGTCTTCCAAAAGCTAGAGCTTTTTCTTGGTTAGCTTTAAAGAAGAAAATTTTGACTAGTCAAAGATTGCGCAAGCTTGGTATTTTGGAGCCTTTTAAGTGTATTTTTCGTGGCTAGATTGAAGAGGATCCTAATAATCTGTTTGTTCTTTGCCCTTTTTCTTTTGGTTGTTGGAATTGGCTTTTCTCCAAACTTAGTTGGTATGCTCCTCTTCCAAATTCTATTCTAGATCTTTTTTGCAGTTGGCCCATTCTATGTAAAGATTCCACTTTTTCTTCCTTATGGATAGTTTCTCCTTCTATTGTGATTTGGAGTATCTGGCTAGAAAGAAACATAAGAATATTTAGAAGGGAAAGTCAGGAGATTGATGGTGTTCTAGTAGTTATTGAGAAGTCTCTTTCTGAATATGTCATGAATAACCTGTAGAGAAAAGGATTTTCTACTCTAATTTTTTCCTCTTGGGATGATAAGATTTTAAAATATTGGAAGCTATTGAAACCTTTTCCAGATCTTGGTAGACATCTAACAAATAAAGTTGATAGAAGTATTATTAAGTGGAATCCTCCTGATATTGGTTTTGTGAAACTTAATTTTGATGGTGCATCTCGAGATAATCTGGGTCCTTCTTCCATTGGGGATGTTTTAAGAAATGTCAAAGGAGAAGTAATTATGGATCTTACCAGTAAATTATTAGATATGCCAAATAATCAAGTTGAAATATTGGCTTTAGTAGAGGGGTTAAAACTGGCAAAAAAGATACATATTGTAAATCTCCATATTAAAGGTGACTTGATGGTTATTAACAATGCCTTGAGGAAGATTTTTGTTTTGAATTGGAGGCTTCAATATCTGCTTCAAGAGGCATGGGATATTTTAAAAACATTCAATAAATTCCTTATTTCACATTGCTACAGAGAAGGAAATATTTTGGCAAACGCTCTAGCTAATTTGGGCTTTGCTTTGGAAGAGGTTTATTTAGAATTAAACAGAGATAAATTTGGTGGCTTCCCCAAGATCCAAGATATCATTGTGAAAGAAATGTGTGCTTGTGTGGTTTAATTAACACATGCTTTTTCTCCTAACTTTTAATTTGTGGTTGCAAGTAATTTGTGTGAGTACTAAAGATAATTATGGAGATTTAAATAGAATTATCTTCCGTTTGTGAGTAAATCTACACTGATTATTAAAATGATGTACTTCTTTCCCGTTCACTTCAAATTTATACAAGATGACCCCATAAATGGATTTGGATTTGATGGCTGGCTATCATTTCTTGGCATTCCATTTGGCTATTTATATCCGTCGGATTCATGTTTGTGATTCATTCTTTAGAACAAGATGGAGATACAGTTGAATAGAAGGCTTTTCTTCCAGATTCAAAAGTGGGAAATGGCCTTCTTTGGGAGTATGGATTTGGATGGACTAGCTTCGATCTTTGTCATCGTAATCAGGAAATTGAAGAAGCAATTCAAGAGGTGACATGGAAGGATGTGTTGGATGGCTGAGCAAGGACACTCTACCCATCATAGATTCTCATAGTCTTTGCATCTAACATGATGGATCTGCTCTAAGATATTAATTTGGTAAGGCAGTTGATTGTCAAATTTCCTCATCGTTTCTTATATTCAAAGGACATATTGACTGAGGCCTTCCAGAGCTGTGATCTCTTTAAGTCTGGGGCCTTAATTGGTGGAGTGTTTACCAAATGTCAAATTTTACATTCCCCTGCTCATAACTGTCTCTTCAATGCCTTCTGTTATGTTGTCCACCATGAATATGAAGACTTTCTGCATATTACCCTGCATGCACATAAAAAATAAGTTGGGGAGGCTTTGGTCAACAATATTGATGAGAAATTCCAGGCTCTACTCTATCGTCTGCATTTTCAGCCTCAGAATTCTCCTCCTCCCAGGCCTCTTGCAGAAGATAATACAAAAGGGGGTAATTTTATGTTACAGGATCTCAATGCAACTATGGATGCATAAAAAATATTATCTTTGATTCGTTGTTTATATCAGTTATATGTAATCTTTTTTGAGGTTTTTTCTCTCTGCCCACGTATATAAGGGCTTGTTATATCCCTTGTTCTAAACTTCTGGGTAGTTGGCCTTTGGCCTTTTCTTAAGAAAGGGGATTCTATTACAATGTTTTCGTTTGCAGGATTTCATCTAGCTTGCCTTTTTGTAATCTCTTTTCTTCATCTAATATATATTATAGGTGCTAAGTCACCTTTTGTTAAAAAAAAACAATTGAATCTTTACATTCACATAATATTCTTATATTTACTATTTTTATTATTATTTCCTTTTATTTTTCATTTTAGTAATATCAGTATTATAATGTATTATAGTAATATTATTATTATATATATGTTGGGATAAGGTGCCATTAACCATGTAAATCCCATTATTGTATTATTCCATTTATTATTTGTAATTACCCATAAGGGATGTACAAGTTTCACTGGCAGAAGTAAAAATTATTTACTGTCGACGGTAATTATAGAGTTATTGCACAATAAGTCCCAGAGTTACCAGTGGTAGTTATGTGATGTCATTTACAATGGTAAATGGTAATTGGTCAAAGTGGGGTGCACATGTGGAGGAATAATCTATTTTTAGTGTTATGACACATGTCATAGATGTTCTAAGAAGGTGTAAGAGATTCTATGACAACTGTAAGTTGTCATAAGAATCTATGACACTTATAATAGCATATGACATGTCATAAGATGATGTAAGTGGCTATTTTTGACCCCAAGGCGTTCAAGCTTGCATGGGTACATTTTTCCAAGTGTAGGATGCATGTATGACAACATTTATGACCCCGTAAGAGCCTATTCTTGGCCATGGACGCCCAAGGTTGTATTGTTGACTCTTAACAAGTGTTATGGGCTTGTAAGAAGTCATTTAATGTCTTGACTTTGTGTAAATTCTATATAAACCATAGCATAGTAGATGAGATGCATAATAATAGTTTTATAGTTACCCAGGTTCTGCCTGAGTGAAGGTTGGAGGACAGAGGAAGTGAATGTATTTGTAATCTCCTTTTATGAAGATAATACAACTTGACCTCTTTTCTTGGTGGAGTTTTTTACCCGTAATGGTTTTCTCCACATTAAACACTTGTGTTATGTGCTTCATTATGCTTCTTGTATATTTTTGTATTGTGGGTTTATGTTTTGTTGCAATCTCCATTGTTAATAACACACAGTTAAAGATTGCTTAAATTTATCTCAAATCAGATTTCCATTGAAGTAGTGTTGCTTTCATTTCTAATATTTGGTATCAGAGCCTAGCCAACTTTTACTCTTGGGTGGTAGTGTAGAAGCTATAGCTGTAGTGGAAGATTTAGTTGTGTTTGTTTTACATATCTTCTGTTGTTATGATGGCTGCATCCATTGTTGTATCAACCTCTCGATTAGACATTGAGAAGTTCAATGGAATGGGGTATGAGTTGTGGAAGCTAAAAATAGAAGATTTGTTGGAAGAAAGAAACCAATGGTTGGATGTTCAAAAAGAGAATAAACCTGATGATGTCTCTCAAGATGAGTGGGACAAATTGGATAAGAAGGCATGGGGAACCATCCGGTTGTGTCTTTCAGACTCTGTCCTATTAAATGTCACAAAGGAGGAGACCGCACACAAGTTGTGGAATTGGTTGGGTGAGATCTATCAAGCAAAGAGTATGGTAAATAAACTTTATTTAAAAAGAAAATTGTTTTTCATGAAAATGCAAGAAGGTGAATCAGTTGCAAAATGTTTAAATTCTTTTAATTTGTTAGTGAGTTAGCTTGATTAAGTAGATGTTGAGGTTAGTGAGGAAGATAAATGTATCCTACTTCTTTCTTCTTTACCTAAGTCTTGGGAGAATGTTATCCTTGCTATCACTGCTAACCTTGTGGATCTAAATTTGGATGCTCTTGTTTCAGTGCTACTATCACAAGAATTGCGGAAGAAGAGTTCAGATAGTTTAGGGGATGCCCTCGATGTCAAGGATGTTGGAATTAGACCGGACAACTAAGAGGGTGGGGGGGTGAATCAATTATCACAAAATAACCTTCTCTTTTTCTTTTAGACCTCTTTCACAATTTCCAAATTGATTAATGATGTAAACATTAAAGCATGAAGCAACAACACAGGCAGAAACAAGATCAACACATTTGACACCAAGATTTTTTACATGGAAACCTGATTAAGGGAAAAAACATGGTGGGTGTTAGCCCACAAAGATTTGTACCCTGTTAAAAGTACTTAGAAGAATGGGAAGGCACTTTTGTTCTGCCTCCAAACTCTTATTCACCAACTCTTCACTTTATCCTATTTTTACTCTTTTGCTGCTCTCCTTCTCTACTCTACTTCTGATCCTTTCTTTTGATCTAATGATTCGCTCAAGGATGATTTTCCTCGGCTCAACTTAACTCCTTTATATACTTCATCAATCTTGGAGTAAACATCAAGGTTAGCACACCAAGAACTCCTCTTAATGTGAATCTCCAAGTTGTTGGCCAAACACAGCTAGGTCATGAATCAACATGCCACACTCTAGAGAATTACCTTTAGAATATCTGTAACACGCTTGAATCATCCGGTCGGCCAAGACTGGGAAGAACAACAATACCAAGAATGAAATCTTTACCAACAAGCTCAAACTTCAATGTGGACCTCCAATGCAGCAGCTACACGATCCAGAGACCTCCACAAGCACAATGAATTCAATAGATCCACATCACTAGAATCTCTTACACCTTCCTCCAGAACCTCAAGAACACTATTCTTCCATGACTATCAAACTAGAAATATTGTTTACGGACCTCTAAACCACAAAACACTCGAGTTAAGGAAACACACCAACATCCCAGACATGCCTCTAGGTCCGTAGATCATAGAGTGCTAATACCAGACCAATCCGGACCTACTACTTGCCACTTTGTCAATACTGAACAACTGCAAAAGATTGTTCTACTTAGAAGTCCATAACTTATCCAAATCTTCATGTAGACCTCTCAAATCTCAACTGAAGCAATCTCTGACAATCCTCTACACAACTGTATGGTCCACATGTGTTGATTGTTTATAATTTTCTTAATATCCTCAACAATCCAAACTTCTATATAGACAACAGTAAGATACATTTGACACTAATGACAACAAAGATATGTTGACATCAATGACAACACCACTTAGGCACATATTGGTAAGAATCTCCCACTTTGTCATTGATGACAACATGTGATGTAAAAAACTAAATTCAACCATCAAGACAAAAACTTCTCCCCCTTTCTCTTATCACACCTGCAACCATTTTCTTGACTACTCCCCCTTTCACCAACAACTATGCACTTCCAAGTTTTTTCACATGACTTCTCTCCCCTTTTAACATCAATGGGAAAGGGCACATATTTTCTATCTTTTCTCCCTTTTTGTTTCAGACTTATCCCAAAATTTGCATATTGATTACTCCCCCTTTGAGGAGTACCTTCTTAACATCAATCCAGATCACAAGATATGAATGTGAATTCCATTGGACTGATGCACTTTAGTGCATCTTAGTTCTAATCAGGAGGGGTAATAACCCCTAACTTCTCTCTGAGATACTCAAAAGTATCCTTGGGAAGAGGCTTAGTGAAAATATCCGCAATCTGATCCTTTGAAGACATAAACTCCAACTTGACTTCATTCTCATTTACCTTCTCTCTCAAGAAATGAAACTTGATGGATATATGCTTTGTCTTTGAATGCAACACTGGATTCTTTGAGATACTTATATCACTTGAATTGTCACAAAAAATTGTGACTAGCTCCTCAAACATAACTTTGATGTCCTTCAGCATTTGCTTCATCCATAGAACTTGAGAACAATTATTTGCTACTGCTATGTACTCTGCCTCTGCAGTGGATAGAGAAATTGCCTCTTGCTTTTTACTCATCCAAGATACCAATCTTCTTCCCAAGAAGAATGCACCACCACTAGTACTTTTCCTGTCATCAACATCTCCTGCCCAATCAGCATCTGTATATGCATGAAGAGTGAAGTCATTGTCCTTTGGATACCACAATCCATAATTAATTGTCCCCTTGAGATATCTGAAAATTATTTTGACTACCACAACATAGGATTCTTTTGGATCAACTTGAAATCTGGCAACAAGTCCAACTACATTTATGATGTTAGGTCTAGTCTGAGTTAGATAAAGCAATCCTCCAATCATTGATCTATACCTTTTTTTATTTTCCTTGGGGGAGTCATCATCTTTGCTTAACTTACATCCAGTTGCCATATGAGTACCTAATGGATTTGAGTCTTCCATTCCAAACTTCTTCAACAATTCTTTCCCATACTTGGACTAAGATATGAAGATACCTTTATCTATTTGAACAATTTGCAGACCTAGGAAGAAATTCATCTCACCAAACATTGACATCTCAAACTCACTTTTCATCTGATCAGCAAATGTTTTGCACATACAATCATTTCCACCAAAAATGATATCATCAACAAAGACCTCAACAATCAGAATATCCTCATGATGAATCTTGAAGTACAGATTACTATCAGTAGTTCCTTTGCTAACTCCTAGCTTAAGCAAATGCTTATCCAATCTGGCATACCAGGCTCTTGGAGCTTGCTTGAGTCCATACAAGGCTTTTCTTAGTCTACAAACCATATCTCCCTGATCAAACAACTAAAATCCTTCTGGTTGTTCAATGTAAACTTCTTCCTCCAAATCTCCATTTAGAAATGCTGATTTGACATCCAGCTGATAAACTTTAAAACCTTTGAAAGCAACAAAAGAAAGAAATAATCTAACTGCCTCTATCCTTGCCACCAAAGAAAATGTTTCTTCAGAATCAATTCCTTCCACTTGAGAGTAGCCTTTACATACAAACCTTGCCTTGTTTCTTACAACCTCACCCTCTTCATTTAGCTTATTCTGGAAGACCCATTTGGTTCCAATCACATTTTTGTCCTCAGGTCTGGGAACAAAATCCCAAGTGTGATTCTTTTCAATTTACATTAGTTCTTCTTCCATTGCCTTGACCCAGTTTTCATCATTGCAGGCTTCACTTACTGATTTAGGTTTAATCTTTGAAATTAAACAAATCTCTTCTTGATCTTCAATAACTCTTCTCCTAGTTTGAACACCTCTATTTTTATCTCCTATGATTTGATCTTCAGGACGATTCATTCTTACATATTTGGGGGTTTTGGGAACTAGTTGAACTTCTATTTCCTGAACTTGTTCCTCATCTTCTGCATTAATCTCTTGTGTTACTAGAGTTACTGGATCAATCTAAATCTGGGACTGGATTTGAACTTGTCTTCCTTGACCTTGACTTTCATCTTGATGATCTGAATCATATTTGTAGTACCTAAAATGTCCTTTACTTTCATCAACTTTAACATTAGCACTTTCAACAATATTTTTCAACCTTTTGTTGAAGCATCGATAAGCCTTACTTTGAGTTGAGTATCCCAAAAATATTCCTTCATCACTTCTTGCTTCAAACTTACTTAAGTCTTCATCTCTTTTGATATAGCATTTACTACCAAAAACTCTAAAATATCGCACAGTAGGAGGATGACCAAACCATAGTTCATAAGGAGTCTTACCAGTATATCATTTGATCTGCACCTAGTTAAGAGTGTAGACAATAGTACTCACAACTTCCCTCCAATAAACTTGAGAACATTTGATTCCATCATCATGGTCCTAGTTGCTTCTTGAATGGTCTGATTCTTCCTTTCCAGAACTCCATTTTGTTGAGGAGTTCTAGGAATAGAGAACTATCTTTTTATTCCATGCTTTTCACAAAAAGCATCAAACTCTCTGGAAGTGATTCTTCACCTCTTTCAGATCTCAGACACTTCAATTTCCCACCAATCTCATTCTCAACCATCATCTTGAACACTTTAAACTTATCGAGAGCTTCTAATTTCCCTTTTAGGAAGGTTACCCACATCATCTGGGAGTAGTCATCAATCAGTAACATAAAGTATCTGTCTCCTTGTACACTCCTAATTCTAGCAGGACCACAAATATCAATATGTACCAGTTCCAATCTCTCACTTGAACTTTGTTCCTTGCTTTCAAATGAGATTTTGTTCTATTTACCCAATTGACATTCTCTACATATTCTATCTAGTTTTACAAGTCTTGGAAGATCTTTTACAGATTGAGTGGAACTTATTTTGACAATGTTATCAAAATTCACATGACACATCCTCCTATGCCATAACCAACTTTGATCTATTTGAGCAAGAGATGTTACCTCTATTGGTAATTAAGGTGTCTCAACCTTGGTAATTCCTTGCATTATTTATGTTTGTATTTATTAGTTCATTGCCTATGTCGTAAATTAATTGTAAATTCCATATTGTCAAGTTGTGGGATATGGCACAGTGATGTGTCATCCTACATGGAAGATGACAACTTATAATTTTGTCCTCACATGAGGAGATAGGAGTCCCAATTTGTGGTAGGAGAATTTTCCCATGTGTTGGCATCTTAGATGTTGTGTACAGAATATTGACTATAACGGTCATGACAGATTCCTATGACGAAGTTATGACATGTAAGAGTCGAAAATAGAAGGTCGTATGACAGGTGAAGACATGTGTCATGAAGCATCTTTGAAAAAGGTATATTTGGGTGCCCCAAGGTGGACTATGACATGTTGTAGGAGAATATGCTATTTATAGCCTATGTATGACAAATTGTCTTACATCTATAAGTTATGACAGCTATGACAGATTCTATGACGGTCGTAAGAGTCATAAGAGCATATGTCATAGCCCATTTTGGAAATAGGTGAATCCTTTGGGATGGGAGATGTGGACAAGAGTCAGGAACATTCTACAATCTTGACCAAGTGTCCCTAGGCATGGGTTTTTGTCCATGAGGCTAAGTTGGACGCCCATTCCAAGATAGGTCCAATATTGCCTTGTATATTCTATATAAACAGGTGCTTGGAGGAGAAAATGTATTACAGGTTTTACAAGTACTATTATGCTGCCGGATTGACTCCAAACACGAGTGTCAAAGACCATTGAAGCTTGCATTACAAATGTATTGTAAACATATTTCAGATTTGTTAATACATTGTGCAGGTTTTTGAGTGTGGGGTTTTTCACCTGATAAGGGTTTTCCCCACCGTAAATCTTGTCTCTCTTTTTCTATCTTCTTTCTAGTTCTATGTGTATTGCTGCAAATCTCATGTTAATGCTTTAACATTGCTGTAATAGTTAGGATTAAATTGAATTTACATAGCTCTTCCCTCATTAGATTAGTGTAGGAAGCGATTTCCACACACCTAGCTTCCTTTCAGTTGGTATCAGAGCTTGATCACCTTTGGTCCTAGTTGTTGGGTAGGGGTTTTTTGAGCTGATCTTAAGTTGAGTGGGAGTCTATGCAGAGCATTCTAAATTTTATTGTAGTAGGGAGATGGCAACCACATCTGGAAGGATAGAGGTGGAGAAATTTAATGGTAGTAATTTCAAGCTATGGAAGCTCAAGATGGAAGACATGCTTATAGACCGAGACCTCTGGGAAACTGTCAGTGGTACAAAACTAGCTGCAATGTCACAAGTTGATTGGGATCTAAAGGATCAGAAGGCTAAGGGTCTCATAAGACTTAGTCTTGTTGATTCTGTGTTGTTAAATGTCCATGAGGAGGCTATTGCAAACACACTTTGGAAGAAGTTAGGAAATGTGTATCAAGCCAAATCCCTAGTTAACAAACTTTTCCTGTGAAAGAATTTGTATTCTCTTCGGATGGAGGATGGAGGATCAATTGTAAAACATATGAATGCTTTTTACATGCTGGTTACTCAATTAACATATGTTGGTGTGAATATGGAGGAGGAGGATCAAGGTATGACCCTGCTTTGTTCTCTACCAGATTCATGGGATCATCTTGTCATGGCTATTGGAAGCACCACATCCACATTCAAAATGGATGAAGTGGTTTCTTCACTAGTGTCTGAAGAGATGTGGAGAAAGTCTTTTGAGGTAGCCAAAGAGGCTCTTGCAGTTTGTGGAAGACCCAAGGAGAAAGGGAAAAAGAAGGACAAGAATGCTGAGAAGGGTAGATCCAAATCCCGTGGGAAAGTCCAAGGCTCTCTGTTGGAACTACGGCAAAACTGGGCATTTCTGAAAGGAATGCAAAGAGGAGAAGAAGAAGAAGAAGAAAGCTCCTGATTCAAATTTTGACAAATCATAAGATGATGGTGATGCCTTCATCATAGCCTTGGAAACCCATGCATCTAATGATGTGTGGCTGATTGACTCTGGTGCATCATTCCACATGACTTCACATCGAGACTGGTTTACCAAGTATGAGGAGTTTGATGGTGGAAAGGTGTATCTATGTGATGACTCTCATATGAAGCTTGTTGGTCATGGAAGAGTCTCTATTTGATTCCTTGATGGATGAGTAAAGGGGATCTCTGGGGTTATACACATCCCAGGCTCAGCATGGAACTTGCTTTCTATAAGTATGTTGAATGATGCAGGTGTGCAGGTTCTCTTTTCGAAAGAAGGATGCAAGATGACTAGAGGAGCTATGGTGCTTGTTAAGGGTACTAGGAGAGGTACTCTATTTTAGCTAGAAGCATGCATTAGTTCTTCTAACTCAAGGAAGAGGGTAATAGTCACTTCATCCCCACCATTTGAATGAGCAGTGAAGAAATTTGTTGTATCTAGTTCTGATGGTTGTAATCATGCCTTGGAAGTTAAACTTCTTGATGAAAAGACAATGTTATGGCATAAGAGATTTGACCACATTAGTGAGAAGGGTTTTCATACCCTGAAAAATAAGAACCTCGTTGAGGGGTTAGATGATTGTAATCTTGAGTTTGACTTTTAGAAACATTGCATATATGGAAAACAAAACCATGTTTAGTTTTATTCAAGTTCTCATAAGTCTTCTGGTGTGTTGGACCTTGTTCATTCTGATGTATTTGGTCCTATTAATGTTCCTTCATTATCAAAATCTATATACTTTGTATCTTTTATAGATTACTTCAGTAGAAGGACATGGATTTATTTTCTCATAGGCAAATCTAAAGTCTATAGAAAGTTTAAGGAGTTTAAGACCTTTGTTGAAAATCAGACTGGTAAAAAGATTAAATGTTTGAGAACTGACAATGATGGTGAGTTCTATTCTACAAAATTTGATAAATATTGCAAGGAACTTGGGATTGAAAGACATAAGACAACTCCATACACCCCGCAAAAAAATGGAGTTGTAGAGAGGATGAACAGGACAATGATGGAGAAGGCTAGGAGTATGCTTAGTGGAGTTGGCCTAGAATAAAAGTTTTGGGATGAAGTTGTTGCCAATGCTTGCTATCTAGTAAATAGATCTCCTACATCAGCTCTTGTTGGTAAGACACCTATGGAGGTGTGGTCTGGTAGAAATCCTTCAGTAAGGCATCTTCATGTTTTTGGTTGTGAGGCATATACACATGTGCCTAGGGAAAAGTGGTCAAAATTGGAGAACAAGGTTGTTAAGTGTATCTTCATTAGCTATGGTGTCGGTGTGAAAGGATACAAGCTTTGGGACCCTGTGGCTGAAAAGTGTTGTATAGGAGAAGTGTCATCTTTAGAGAGATTACAATTTCTTCCACTATTTTATAGACAAAAGAAAAAGAAAAGAAAGAGGATGTTGTTCAGTTTCATGCTACCCCTGAGAAGACTAAATAGAAAGACAATGTCAGACCTGATGATGAGGAGAGCTCTATCAGCTTTGAAATCTCAAATGAAGAAGGTTAAACCTCAACCTTAGCTCTTGACAAGGTCTACACGAATAAGAAAGCAACCTAAAAGGTTTGGTTTTACATTGCTTGATTCTAGTTGTGCTTATGCTTTGATTACTAACAATGATGAACCTAGAACTATGTTAGAGGCTTTGGATATGAAAGATGCAGGTTCCTGGAAGGAGGCCATGGAGGATGAGATGGCTTCTTTGGAAAAGAATCAAACTTGGGACTTGGTGCCTCTGCCTCCTAGACGAAAACCTGTTGGATGTAAATGGGTGTTCAAGAAGAAGTTTGGCACATATGGTAATGTTGAGAAGTATAAGGCCAAATTGGTTGTGAAGGGGTATTCATAAGTGGAGGGTATAGATTATGGTGAGATCTTCTCTCCCATTGTAAAGCTGACATCCATTCAATTCCTGTTGTCTCTCGTAGTAGCTTATGAATTGGAGGTAGAATAGATGGATGTGAAGACAATTTTACTTCATGGTGACTTGGACGAAGAGATCTACATGTCATAGCCAGAGCAGTACATGGTGAAAGGTAAAGAAAATTTGGTTTGCAAGTTAAAGAAGTCTTTGTATAGTTTTAAGCAGTCTCCTAGGAGGTGGTACTTGAAGTTTGATGCCTTTGTGTTCTTAATTGGATTTGTGTGATCAAAATCTGATCAATGTGTGTATTATAAGTTTGATGGTGATCTTATTCTGATTGTTGCATTGTATGTTGATGATATGTTGCTCATTAGCAAGGGTAAGAATATGATTTTTTATTTTAAATCTCAGTTGTCAGCATAGTTTGAAATGAAAGAGTTAGGGGCAGCCAGGTACATTCTAGGATTGGAAATCAGAAGAGATAGAACTAACAAAAAACTTTAGTTAGGCCAGAGTAAGTATATGAAGACCGTGTTGGACAAGTTCAGCATGGCAGATTGTAGACCGTTGTGTGTTCCTGTTTCTTTGGGAATAAAGTTGTCTATTGAGGATTGTCCAAAATATCCTAGTGAGGTGGAGGACATGAGCAGAGTACATTATGCTAGTGCTATCGGCAGTTTGATGTATGCTATGGTCTGCACAAGACTAGACATTGCCCAAGTAGTGGGAGTCCTTATTCGATTTATGGCTAATCCTGGATGAGTTCATTGGGATGCAGTTAAGCGAGTGTTAAAATATCTAAGGGGTACTTCTGAGTATTCCATATGCTATCATGGTAATGTTATAGGACCGCTACATTCTATTGATATTCATGGATTTGTGGATTCATATTGGGTAGGTGACATTGACAGCAGGAAATCCACCAGTGCTTATGTGTTTACACTATTTGGTGGTGCTATTAGTTGGATGAGTAAGCAACAACCTGTGGTTTCTTTGTCCATGATATAAGCTAAGTATATGGCAGCAATTCATGCTTGTAAGGAAGCCATTTGGCTTAAGATATTGTCTTAAGATATTGGTGTTGATGCAGGTCAAATTACGATCAGTTGTGACAGTTAGAGTGCAATTTGCCTTGCGAAGAATCCAACTTTCCATGCCTGAGCAAAGCATATTGATGTGTAGTTTCACTTCATATGAGACATGGTGGAGGATGGGAAGGTAAATTTGTATAAGGTGGATACTTTGAAGAATGTCATAGATGCATTGATGAAGCCAGTGAGCACAAAGAAGTTCAGATGGTGTTCGGAGTCTATGGGCCTCTCGACCTATAGCGATTAAATCCTGTTGATCTATTGGCTCTTACAAGGTGTTTAACAAGTGGGAGAATATTGGGAATTAAGGTGTCCCAACCTTGGTAATTCCTTGCATTATTTATGTTTGTATTTATTAATACATTGCCTATGTTATAAATTAATTGTAAATTCTATATTGTCATGTTGTGGGATGTGGCATGGTGATGTGTCATACTACATGCAAGATGACAAATTGTAATATTGTAATTTTTTCCTCACATGAGGAGATAGGCATCCCACTTTGTGGTAGGAGAATTTTTCCATGTTTCGGCATCTTGGATGTTGTGTAAGGGAATATTAACCGTAACGGTCATGACAGATTCCTATGACAAAGTTATGACATGTAAGAGTCAAAAATAGAAGGTCGTAAGACAGGTGAAGATATGTGTCATGAAGCATCTTTGAAAAAGGCATATTTGGGTGCCCCAAGGTGGACTATGACATATTGTAAAATAATATGCTATTTATAGCATGTGTATGATAGATTCTCTTATAGCTGTAAGTTATGACAACTATGACAGATTCTATGGCGGTCGTAAGAGTCATAAGAGCATCTGTCATAGCCCATTTTGGAAATAGGCAAATCCTTTGGGATGGGAGCTATGGACAAGTATTAGGAACATTCTACAATGTTGACCAAGTGTCCCAAGGTGTGGGTTTTGGGCCATGAGGCCAAGTTGGATGCCCATTCCAAGATAGGACCAATATTGCCTTGTATATTCTATATAAACATGTGCTTGGAGGAGAAAATGTATTATAGGTTTTACAGGTACTATTATGCTGTCAGATTGACTCCAAACATGAGTGTTGAAGACCATTGAAGCTTGCATTGTAAGTGTATTGTAAACATATTTCAGATTTGTTAATACATTGTGCAGGTTTCTGAGTGTGGGGTTTTTCACCCGATAAGGGTTTTCCCCACCGTAAATCTTGTCTCTCTTCTTCTGTCTGCTTTCTAGTTCTATGTGTATTGCTGCAAATCTCATGTTAATGGTTTAACATTTCTAGAATAGTTAGGATTAAATTGAATTTACATAGCTCTCCCCTCATTAGATTAGTGTAGGAAGCGATTTCCGCACGCCTAGCTTCCTTTCAACCTCTAGTTTGAGTACCAGATGCTATTTTAGTTCCAGAACTTTCCAAGATTTTGCATTTCCCATCCTTAAACTAGAGATCATAACCCTTGTCGACCAATTGTCCAACACTGAGAAGATTGTGTTTTAGTCCTTCCACATATAGAACATCATTAGTGTTGTTCTTACCATCAAAAGAGATGGATCCTCTACCACAAATTCTACCAGCTGAGTTGTCTCCAAATTTCACAAGTCCTCCTTCATAATTTTCAAAACTCACAAAATTACTCTTGTCACTAGTCATATGATGAGAGCATCCACTATCAATCACCCATTCATCCTTTTCAACAACCTGAGCAGCTAAGGCACTTTTCACATTTGCACAGCTAGCAGATTCAATAGATATTGGATCTTCTTCTTTAATAGCAATAAACACCCAATCACTTTCACCATGATCAGATTCATCATCTGTGACTCCTTCTTCTCTAGTTTCTTGGACATAATAGAAGTTCTTCTAATTTCTGTATTTGTTAGGGTTTGGTTTTGAAAATCTTTCTGGACACCTTGAAGCAAAACGAGCAATCTTACTACAAGAAAAACATTTGAGTGGCAACTTTCCTTCATACTTACCAGATCCTTTTGGCATTCGTTTGACAATGAGAGCTTCAAGATCTGTAGTCACATTTTCATCATCTTCAAGATCCTTCCTTGTTTTGATAAGTCTACTTGATTTTCTTGAAGAACCTTCACCAGATCATATCTTTGCTTTCCATGCACACTGGCCTTGAATGCCGATTTAGACTTATGAAGAGAATCACCAAATTCATTTAATTCAAAAGCTAAAATTTTTCCAACCAGGTGATCTCTTGTAACATCTGAGACAGTCTTGATCTCCTCTATAGCAGCAACCTTATGTTTGTATGAATTAGACAGAGATCTGAGCACTTTTGACACAATCTCTAATTCTTCCAAAACTCTGCCAACACTCCTGATCCCACACACAAGTTCATTTATCTTTTGCATGTAGATTGTGATGTTTTCATCTTCACTCATCCTTAGATTTTCAAATCTTCCCCTCAAACTTTGTAGTTTGGCACATTTGACATATTTATCTCCTTCATACAGATTCTCTAACTTCTTCCAGATTTCATGAGTTGTTTTTAGTCCAAAAACATTTGTCATTTCTGAATCAGTCAAGACACTCAATAGGGCTTCTTTGGCTCAAAGGTTGTTTTCATCTAGAGTTATAGGACCTTTCTTCGAAGGTTCATACTTATCTTTGGTTATTAACTAGTAAGCATCACCCATGCACTGTAAATGGTAATCCATGCGACTCTTCCAAATAGAGTAATTTGTTCCATCGAATCTTGGACTATCCTTTTTGTAAGTCGACATCCTAGATCTCCTCGAGCGGTTAATCTCCCTTTAGAAGAACTTGGCTCTGATACCAATTGTTGGAATTAGACCAGACAACTGAGAGGGGGGGTGAATCAGTTCTCATAAAATAACCTTCTCTTTTTCTTTTAGACCTCTTTCACAATTTCCAAATTTATTAATGATGTAAACATTAAAGCATGAAACAACAACACATAAGAAGAAACAAGATCAACACATTTGACACCAAGATTTTTTACGTGAAAACCTGGTTAAGGGAAGAACCACGGTGGGTGTTGGCCCACAAAAAATTGTACCATGTTAAAAGTACTTAGAAGAATGGGAAGGCACTTCCCTTCAGGCTCACTGCCCAGAGCTCACTGCTTAGAAGAGAGGCTCACTGCCTATAAGAAATATATGTTTGATACAGAAAGAATTGACTGAGAAATATCATCTGCTTCATGCCTGATTCAATACCATTGAAATCTCATTAAACTTTTGTTCTACCTCCAAACTCTTATTCACCAACTCTTCACTTTATCCTATTTTTACTCTTCTGCTCCCCTCCTTCTCTACTCTACTTCTGATCCTTTCTTTTGATCTGATGATTCACTCAAGGATGATTTTCCTCATCTCAACTAAACTTCTTTATATACTTCATCAATCTTAGAGTAAACATCAAGGTTGGCACACCAAGCACTCCTCTTAATGCAAATCTCCAAGCTGTCAGCCAAACACAGCTAGGTCATGAATCAACATGCCACACTTTAGAGAATTGCTTTTAGAACATCTGCAACATGCTTGAATCATTTGGTCAGCCAAGACTAGGAAGAACAACAATATCAAGAATGAAATCTTCACCAACAAGCTCAAACTTTAATGCGGACCTCCAATGCAGCAGCTACATGATCTAGAGACCTCCACAAGCACAATGAATTCAATAGAAACATCCGCACTTCTCCACATCACCATAATCTCTTACACCTTCCTCTGGAACCTCAAGAACACTATTCTGCCATGACTGTCAAACTAGAAAGATTTCTTGTGGACCTCTAAACCATGAACCACTTGAGTAGAGGGAACACACCAACATCCCAAACATGCCTCTAGGTCTGCAGATCATAGAGTGCTAATACCAAACCAATCTGGACCTACTACTTGCCACTCTGTCAATACTGAACAACTGCAAAATCTTGTTCTACTTAGAAGTCCATAACTTCTCCAAATCTTCATGTGGACCTCTCAAATCTCAACTGGAGAAACCTCTAACAACCCTCTACATAGCTGTATGGTCCGCAAGTGTTGATTGTCTATAATTTTCTCAATATCCTCAATAATCCAAACTTCTGTATAGACATCAATAAGATACAATTGACACTAATGACAACAAAGATATGTTGACATCAATGACAACACCACTTAGGCACATATTTGCAACAAGGGGAAGGTCTAAGGAAAGAGGACCTAAAGGAAATCAGAAAGGGGCTAAGGACAAGTCCAAGGCATGATCTAAGACTCCTAGTAAAAAGAATAGAGTTAAGTGTTAGAACTACGATAAAAGGGGACATGTGAAGGAGTGCAAAAACCCCAAGAAAAAGTGGGAGAGTGCTTCGGATATGGTGCTTTTATCTGCTCCTGATGTCCACTTGAAATATTTTATGTCACCTCTCATTGTCTCTGTCATAGGGTTACAAACTGAACTAAAATTTCTGATGAACTTCCAATAGAAACTAGCCAAACCATGAAATGATCTAACCTCTCTAATGCTCTCTGGTGTAGGCCATTCAATAATTGCTTTCACTTTCTCAGGGTCCATCTTCAATCCTTTTGCAGAAATCATAAATCCCAAATATACCAACTTTTCTTTCATGAAACTACACTTCTTGATGTTTATCAGTAATTTCTCTTCTCTCAACCTCTGAAAAACTTGTCTAATATGCCACAAATGTTCTTCTTTTGTCTTACTGAAAATTAGAATATCATCCAAGTACACAATCACAATCTTGCCCAAGAATTTCTTCAGAACTTCATTCATCAACCTCATGAAAGTACTTGGTGCATTTGTCAATCCAAAAGGCATCACTAACCACTCATACAATCCTTCATTTGTCTTAAAAGCAGTCTTCCATTCATCACCTTCTCTGATTCAAATCTGATGGTATCCACTCTTCAAGTCTATCTTTGTGAAATATCTTGCTCCACTCAAACAATCCATGATATCATCCATCTTAGGTAAAGGAAATCTATACTTAACTATGATCTTGTTTATTGCTCTAGAATCAGTACACATTCTCCATTCTCTATATTTCTTAGGTGCTAATACTACAGGTACTGCACAAGGACTCAAACTTTCTCTGATCAAACCTTTTCTCAACAATTCTTGTATCTGTCTATTCAGTTCTTCATTCTCTGTCGGTGTCATCTTGTGTGCTGTTTTGTTAGGGAAACTTGCTCCTGGTATAAGATCCATGTGATGAATGATGCTCCTTATAGGTGGTAATCCTTCAGGTACATTATCTGATATGATGTCTTCATATTCTATCAGTAATTCTCTTATCCCCTCCAACTATTCTTCTGTCTCTTTCTTCAATTCTTCAAGCTTCTTAGGAATCAAGGGTAACACATATTCTCATGCCTCAAACCATCCAAAAATTTTCTTCCATCTACTAAACAGATTCTAGCATTCCCACATACTTCTCTCTTAGGGTCATCCTCCAAAGGGGTCAAAGTAATTCCCTTGCCATTTGCTTTTATAGTATAGGTATTCTCTTGGTGTAGTCACGGTAGGAGGGTTCATAGAATGAACAATCTGGACTGTACAACAAGAGTAAACACAATGGAAACAACACAAGAATATAGAAAATATGTAGATTTAGTCATTCAGTATATCATAGAGTTCAGAATAGAGATCTGCCAACAACATGTGGGCTTATAATTTGGCTCACAGGCCTAATTACATACATGTGCAAGATAAAGCTTTGAGGCTCCTTCGTACAAAACTAAAATATTGATCTTTCTAATGTGAATAGCTGATTTCCTAAGGATCTATTACATCAATATATATCATTTCCTGACCAATAGATTCCTCCGTGTCAGCCACAAGAGATCCAGAATCCTGATGAAGAGGTATAACATGTGTTCTTGGATAGGTCGGACCTATCGGCTGGAAAATCCTTCTCCAATGGATACAATGAAGTGCAAACCTATGAGGAAGGTCATCCATGAACCAAGGAACATTGTAGAATGAATCACAACGATCCACAAGTCATCCAATGCTCCCAATCCTTCTCCTTCAGCTGATTGCTCATGATTGTCAGAAAGCTCTGCACTGAGAAAACAAAGGATCTTCTGATAGCGATAACTTTCTGGTAACTGATCCAAATGCTCTGAATTCTTGATATGATATAGATTAATGAATTGAGATGCTGAGTCCAAATCTACAAGGTGTGAAATGCTAAAATTGGACCACAAGCTGAAACTGCTTCTGACTGCACTACTTGAACTGAACTGGAAAAATGAAAGAACTGAAATGTAAACAAATTGAAATGCAAATGCAAATGTTTTTGGTTGATGCAAGATTACTCTTGAACCAGGGATGCTCCTGCATCAAACATCTGGGGTTATTGAAAAAGTGAGTCCCTCACTTTGTTGGGGCTAGGGGAGAACCAAGATGGTCCACCTCAGCCTGAGAAATTCATGATGAATCTTCTTTCGGTCTGCCTTTCCACTTCACAAGATATTCTTTGTATTGTCTTCCTCTAGTGTTGCGCCCAACTCTACTATCCAAAATGTCTTCAATCTGTTCTGGTGCTTGCTGTGGTAACTATTTCTTCAAGTGTTCTTCCATGCTATCACTGAACTCTACTTCATGATATTGGTAAAGATCTGCAATGTTGAAAATAGGTGATATACCCAATGTCTCCAGTAATTCCACTTCATATGCATTTCCTGAATCAAATTTCTTGAGTATCTTACAAGGTCCAAACTTCTTCATCTTTAACTTGTTGTATGCCCCAACTGGAAATCTTTCTTTTCTCAAATACACCATTACTTCATCTCCAACTACAAATTCTTCATGTCTTCTCTTCTCATCTGCCTTTGTCTTATACTTACTGTTCATGTCTTCCAAATGCTTCTTCACCTGATTATGCACTGTCTTCATGTGATCTACAAATTCTTCTGCTTCAGCACTTCTCTTTTCCTCTATGTTGATATCTCTCAATTCTCTGACTCCTCTAGGATTCACTCCAGTAACAATCTCAGAAGGTGTTCTTCCAGTACTTCTGTTGACTAAATTATTGTATGCAAACTCTGCTTGTGAAAGAATCAAATCCCAACTTTCGGTCTTCTCTCCAACCAAACATCTCAACAAGTTTCCCAAACTCCTATTCACTACCTCTGTCTGTCCATCTATCTATGGAAGAAAAGCTGAACTAAAATTCAAATATGTCTTCATCTTCTTCCAAAGTGTTCTCCAAAAGTATCCAACAAACTTTGTGTCTCTATCTGAAACTATACTCCTAGGTAATCCATGCAATCTCACAATCTCCTTGAAAAATAGGTTAGCCACATGCACTGCATCAGTTGTCTTCTTGTAAGGTATGAAATGAGCTATCTTTGAAAATTTGTCAACCACTACAAATATTGAATCATGTCCTCTCTGTGTCTTAGGTAATCCCATGACAAAATCCATGCTTATGTCTTCCCAAGGTTTCTCTAGTACTATCAAAGGTTTATACAATCCAGTGTTTTGAATACTCCCTTTTGCAACTTGACAAACTCTACAACTTTGCACAAATCTCCAAACATCCTTATGAACCTGAGGCTAAAAGTAGTTTTCACTTACCAAAGCCATTGTCTTATCAATGCCAAAATGTCCTGCCAATCCACTACTATGCTTCTCCTTAATCAATTTATTTTTCATTGAACTTCTGGGTATGCACAACTGGCTTCCTTTGAACAGCATGTCTTCTTAAATTAGATAGTCCAACCACTTACTCCTATCTATTACAATAGGTTCCTTACATGCTTTCCAAGTTTCTACAAAATTAGTGTCCCCCTCATACATGTTCTTCAATTCATCAAAACCCAATACTTCAACTCTCATTTCTGTCAACAAGCTTCTTCTCCTACTCAAGGCATCAACAAATTTGTTTGATTTTCCGCTCCTATGCTTCAACACAAAAGTGTAACTCTGCATGAACTCTACCCATCTCATATGTCTCTGATTCAACTTACCTTGACTATTCAAATATTACAAAGCTTGATGATCTGTATACAACACAAACTCCTTAGGTAGCAAATAATGTCTCCACTTCTTCAAGGCTTGAATTATGGCATAGAACTCCTAATCATACACTGAATATCTTCTCCTTGCATCATTCAACTTCTCACTGAAATATGCTACAAGTCTACCTTCTTGACTTAACATTGCTCCAATTGCATTTCCACTAGCATCGCAATCAACTTGAAATACCTTATTGAAATCTAGTAATGCCAAAACAGGTTGCTCTGTCACCTTCTGCTTCAACAACTCAAAACTTTTATCTGCTCCTAATGTCCACTTGAAATATTTTATGTCACCTCTCATTGTCTCTGTCATAGGGTTACAAACTGAACTAAAATTTCTGATGAACTTCTGATAGAAACTAGCCAAACCATGAAATGATCTAACCTCTCCAATGCTCTCCAGTGTAGGCCATTCAACAATTGCTTTCACTTTCTCAGGGTCCATCTTCAATTCTTCCGCAGAAATCACAAATCCCAAATATACCAACTCTTCTTTCATGAAACTACACTTCTTGATGTTTATCAGTAATTTCTCTTCTCTCAACCTCTGAAAAACTTGTCTAATATGCCACAAATGTTCTTCTTGTGTCTTACTGAAAATTAGAATATCATCCAAGTACACAATCACAATCTTACCTAAGAATTTCTTTAGAAATTCATTAATCAACCTCATGAAAGTACTTGGTGCATTTTTCATTCCAAAAGGCGTCACTAACCATTCATGCAATCCTTCATTTGTCTTAAAAGCAGACTTCCATTCATCACCTTCTCTGATTCCAATCTGATGGTATCCACTCTTCAAGTCTATCTTTGTGAAATATCTTGCTCCACTCAAACAATCCATGATATCATCCATCCTAGGTAAAGGAAATCTATACTTAACTTTGATCTTGTTTATTGCTCTAGAATCAGTACACATTCTCCATTCTCCATCTTTCTTAGGTGCTAATACTGCAGGTACTGCACAAGGACTCAAACTTTCTCTGATCAAACCTTTTCTCAACAATTCTTGTATCTATCTATTCAGTTCTTCATTCTCTATCAGTGTCATCTAGTGTGTGCTTTGTTAGGCAAACTTGCTCCTAGTATAAGATCCATGTGATGACCGATGCTCCTTATAGGTGGTAATACTTCAGGTACATTATTTGATATGATGTCTTCATATTCTCTCAGCAATTCTCTTATCTCCTCCAACTATTCTTTTGTCTCTTTCTTTAATTCTTCAGGCTTCTTAGGAGTCAAGGCATAACACATATTCTCATTCCTCAAACCATCCAAAATTTTTCTTCCATCTACCAAACAGATTCTAGCATTCCCACATACTTCGCTCTTAGGGTCATCCTCTAAAGGGGTCAAAGTAATTCTCTTGCCATTTGATGTTATAGTATAGGTATTCTTCCTCCCATCATGTATTGCTTTTCTATCATACTGCCAAGGTCTACCCAACAAGATATGACAAACATCCATAGGCATAATATCACACAAGACTTCATCATGATAAGATCCAATGTGAAATTTCACCAAACATTGTTCACTCACTAGTACCTTATGATCATCCTGAATCCATGCTATTTGATAGGGCTTAGGGTGTTTCAATCTTTCCAACTTCATCTTAGTCACCATCTCCTCTGAAACTAGGCTATTTGAACTACCACTATCAATCACTACTTTGCAACACTTACCTCCGGATTTGCATCTCGTTCTGAACAGACTTTTCCTCTATGATGGTTCCTCATTTGTCTCAGTTTGAAATAGTTCTCTCATCATCACCAATGATTCTCCTTTCTCTGGATTGCCTACTGAACAAGGTGATTCAATGGATTCTTCTTCAACATAGGCTGCTCTTCCACTATTCTCTATTTTCTTGCTTGTACTACCCTTATTGCATTCAAATGCTCTATGTCCTTCACCTCCACACTTGAAACAAGTACCTTTGAATGTTCTTTTATCAAATCCTCTTCCTTCTCTTCTATGTCCTTCATTTCGGTATGCACTAGGGTTTCCTCTTCGGTAAAAATTTATGTTATCTCTCCGGTAAGCATTGTTATCTCAGTCATCCTTCTTCAATGGGTTGTCAAACTTGTTTTGCTCTGGATAAGATCTATCTCCTCTAGAAAATGTCCTACCTCTTAGAAATTTACCCCCTCTCCCTCTCTGTCTCTGATCATGTTTCTTATTCAACTTCTCTTCAACTTTTAGTGCAAATTGATATGCTTCTTCCAGAGATGTCATCCTTATCAAGCTTAGTTCTTCCTAAATATTCAATCTCAGTCCATTGATGTATCTAGCCACTTTCTCCTTGCTTGCGTCACTATGTCCTGTTCTGATGATCATTTTATGAAATTCCTTAGTGTACTCCTTTATAGTTTTCTCCTTCTATCTTAGGTTTTGTAATCTTTTCAATAGCTCCAACTCATAGTCAGCAGGTATAAATCGATTCTTCAACTTTTTCACCATCTGGTCCCACTTTGTAATCTTTTCTTTTCCTCTCCTATTCCTTTCCAACTAAACTTCTTTCCACCATATAACAGCATGTCCTTTCAACTTTGTCTTTTCAAAGTTCACCTTCTCTAGATCTTCAATTTCCTCATATTCAAAGTATTCTTTTGTCATTTATCCAATCAATCAACTCTTCTAGATTCAAATTACTAGTATAGTTTGCCACATCAACTCTAGGTCATTTCCCAATCTTTTGAAATAGCTCGCAACATCTTCATCTGATCTGATTCTTCTTCTTCATGACCTTCTAGGGTTTCACCACTTTGTGCAACAGATTGAAATTCTTCTTCATCATTACTTTCTACATTAGGTCTAGGTGTCAATCCTCTCACCTATCTTCTTCAACAACATCCAAACGAATTCGCATTGTTCTCATCAATTCCATCATCTCATCCATTCTATTAGCCATTGTACCAATAGGAGGAACTCTTCACGGTGGCATCTTCCTAGGATCAAGTGCAAACTGCCTTGGGTTGGCGATCGGGCTACAAGTGACAACTATCTCTCAATCAGCGACCGATTGTGCACAAGTAACCTACCTCAGATCGGTGATCTGCTTACCACAAGATCTTATGGAATCCCCTTCACCAATTCACTCTAAAGAATCAAACTTTTGCTCTAATACCACTTGGTGCAGTCACAGTAGGAGGGTTCATAAAATGAACTGTTTAGACCATGCAGCAAGAGTAAACATAATAGAAACAACACAAGAATATAGAAACTATGCAGATTTAGTCATTCAGTATATCATAGAGTTCAAAATAGAGATCCACCGGTAATATGTGGGCTTACAATTCAGCTCATAGGCCTGATTACATACATGTGCAAGATAAAGCTTTGAGGCTCCTTCACACAAAACTAAACTACCGATCTTTCTAATGTGAATAGCTACTTTCCTAAGGATCTATTACATCAATATATATATCATTTCTAGACCAATAGATTCCTCCACATCGGCCACAAGAGATCTAGAATCCTGATGAAGAGGTGTAACATGTGTTCTTGGATAGGTCAAACCTATCAGCTGAAAAATCCTTCTCCAACAGATACAATGAAGTACAGACCTATGAGGAAGGTCAGTCATGAACCAAGGAACATTGTAGAATGAATCACAAGGATCTACAAGTCAGCCAATGCTCCCAATCATTCTCCTTCAGCTGATTGCTCATGACTATTAGAAAGCTTTGTATTGAGAAAATAGAGGATCTTCTGATAGTGATAACTTTCCGGTAACTGATCCAAATGCTCTGAATTCTTGATATGATATAGATGAATGAATTGAGATGCTGAGTCTAGATCTACAAGGTGTGAAATGATAAAACTGGACCACAAGCTGAAACTGCTTCTGACTGCACTGCTTGAACTAAACTGGGAAAATGAAAGAACTAAAATGCAAACAAATTGAAATGCAAATGCAAATGTTTTTGGTTGATACAAGATTACTCTTGAACCAGGGATGCTCCTGCATCAGGATAAGTCCTTGAATGTAGGTGAAGAAGTTTTACTTTTTGAATATAATCTTGTTTCTAATGATCACTGGTTGGTTGACTTAGGATGCTCATTTCATATGACCCCGCATAAGGAATGGTTCTCCACATATGAAGAATATGATGGAGGTAATATCTACCTTGGTGATAAATCTTCATATCTAATTGTCGGGAAAGGAAAGATATTATTGTGTTTCAGTGATGGGAGGATTAAAACCCTCCCTGGTGTTTTGTATTGTCCTCAATTAGCTAGAAATTTGATTTCAGTTTTGAAGTTGAATGATTTGGGAATGCATGTGACATTTGACAAGCATGGATGCAGATTGGTAAGAGGGAACTTGGTGGTAGTTAAAGGGAAGAGATTCAGGAACTTGTTTAAGCTTGAAGCCACTATAGTTTGTAATGCCTCCTATGTGTCTGAGGCCAATACTAAAACTACATGTATGTTGTGGCACCGTAGATTGGGCCACACAAACAATAATGTATTAAAAACTATTAAGAATAAAAATTTGTTGGATGGTTTCTCCTATTCTGATGAGCACTTTGATTTTTTGTTAGCATTGTGTGTTTGGTAAACAAAAATAGAAAATCATGTCCTTCAGGAATCAATAGAGCAAAAGAGAAATTAGAAATTATTCATACGGATGTGTTTGGACCTGTGGATAATGAATCTATCAGAAAATCTTGTTATTTTGTAACCTTCATTGATGATGTATCCATATTTACATGGATTTATTTTATGAAGCATAAATTTGAAGTTTTCACTAAGTTTAAGGAATTCAAAGTCTTAGTAGAGAACCAATTAGGTTTAAAGATAAAAATATTAAGATCTGACAATGGAGGGGAATATTGCTCTAAGGAATTTGATGAGTTTTGTAAGCATGCAAGTATAATTAGACAAAAGACAACTCCATATACACCACAATAGAATGGTGTTGCAGAAAGGATGATCTGAACAATTATGGAGAGGGCCATAAGTATGCTTAGTGATGCATAGTTAGATAAATGCTTTTGGGTAGAGCCTATGTGTACTTGTTGCTACTTGATAAATATATCTCCTTGTAAGGCTCTTGATTTGACACCTTATGAAGTGTGGACATGTAAGAGACCTTCTATTTCACATTTAAGAGTTTTTGGTTGTGAGGCTTTTGTTCATGTGCCTAAGGAAAAGCGATCTAAGTTAGACCCAAAAGTTGAAAAGTGTACATTCATTGGATATGGTGATAATGTGAAAGGTTATAAGCTTTGGAATCCACTAACCCACAAGATTATCTTTTCTAGAGATGTTCTTTTTAGGGAACATAGAACTATTTTTGAACTTGAGTAGCCAAAAGAAAAAGATGAAAAGGTAAAGAAGGTGCACTTTGATTTAGAGCAGCAAGATGCTGTTGATAACTGAGAGGGGGGGGGGTGAATCAGTTATCCTAATTATTTCCCTTATTGGAGTTTCTTATTAATTGATGCAGCATTGAATTAAACACAAAAACATTACCATGAAATAAGAGACACATAACACAGTATTTTTGACGTGGAAACCCTGTTAAGGGAAAAAACCACGGGGTGATTAACCCAAAATTATTCTCTGTTAGAAGAATAGGAAATTACAAAATGGCACTTGCCAATTAGGGCTCACTGCCCGAGCACACTGCTCACAAGAGGCCCACTGCCTACAAGAAGACACACTGTCTACAAAGTGATAAGAATCACAGTCTTGAACTGATTGGAAGCATCTACATATGCTGGAGTTCAGTTCCGGTTAGGCTCAGTACACTGATCTGCTGCACTTCATCTTTCCTCTGTTCTTTATTCTGCTATCCTTTCACATATCGGATCTTTCTTGCTACTTCTGCTCTGTTCTGTACTTCTTCGCATATATCTTCACACCATCACACCCTTCACAACTAAATCCACCCTCTATATATATCCGCACAAGTAATTTCATCACCTTTCTAGTCGGCATCCGGAACAGTCTAGTTTCTTACAAACTCTTGTTCTGTCAGCTGAATCCTTCCTCACCAAGCAATGCGGATCAAGCATATACTTGTAGATATCATTAATCATGTCGGCCAAACATGATTCATGCCTTCACAACCTCTATCATCAATAGTAACACATCCGGAAAGTAGTCTGAAACTCTGTCAGTCAGTTCTTCCTCTGTTTTCACTGTCTCTCAGGAATCCGGTACTCAACTATTCATATCTTTTCCCTTGTCCATCACCGGAGGCTAAATCCTTGGAATATACCACTCAAGGTAGTCCTCTTGACTTCCCCAAATCAGCACTGCACCAAGATACTTCCTCTGAGAGATCCGGATCAATCTGTCGGACCTTGCCACATGCTCTGTTCTTGTTCACCGGACCACAACAATCTTTATTCTGACTTCCGGTAGAGACACATTATGACTTGCGGATATGTGGGATGACCTTTGTTGCCATCAATGACAACAAACATGAATCCATATAGTGTCTCTTGCCAACAATCTCCCCCTTTGGCATTGATGGCAACACTTAGTGAAAAATGACTAAGTGTCTACACTATGCTCCCCCTTTGCTGATGCTCTGTCTTTATATACAATTTCCGGAACTCCCCCTTAGTTGGATTCCTCATTTTTCACTGCTCCTCACTCCCCCTTTGACATCAATGGCAAAGGGTAGGGTCCGCACACCAAAATTTTCAAAAATTTTCTATACATAGCCGCATATTTACATACTCACATATACTGAAGAATGTCTGCAAAGGATGTCTGCAATTGGATCATTTCTGTAGCCCAACTTTGCTTCATTCTATCCAAAATTGAAATGTGACCACTCAACAAAAATGCAAAAGCTTCTGCCCGCTTGAGATCTATCGGATCTTTTGTTTGGGCGGTGGTCTGAGCATCACTGATGGCCTCATGCATAGTTTCCAACTTAGGGATTATAATCCGTCTAAGTTCTCCCATCCGGTTAGTGATGTTCTTCCTTTCCTTCTCAAGATTCTTTATTTCATTCAAGACTGCAATAGTCTGACATTCTTGATTTATTATGGAGGAAGAGAGAGGATCAAAACTTTGAGATAAGCTTTGTAGCTTGTCCTGTTCCTCTTTTATTTTCTTATCAATTGCTGCTGTTGCCTTTGACCAGGATATACAAAATTTGTAGATGTCACCGCCATCCTTAAGAGCATTCTCTAAGCTCTTTATTCCAATGCTCACAATCTTCCTATCTTTAGAGATTAATTCTAATACTTCTGAAAATCTTTTATCCAAAAATTCCTTCCGGACCTTTTCTTCAGCTGATTTTTCTAGAGAATCAAAATGTGTATCAACACTGCTGACTAAGGTTTTTAGATTACCGGAAGAGGAGGCTGTCAGATCTATCTGGATTGATGGCATAATCTTTACAAGTACTCCGGAAGCAGCCTCTATCAACTCACAGTCTTCCATATGAGACTTCAGGAGTTTTTCATTTGCCTTGGCATTTGCAAATGAAGCTATCTTCATTGTTTGTACCGGAGAGAGAGAGTCAAAGTCGAATGGGCCTTTTAGAAGCTCCGGTTCATCAATCTCTAAAGTTTCTTTGCTCAAAAGTTGTTGAACAGTTTGTGCAGTGTCTCTTGCCGGAGACAGATGTTTCTTTTCTTCTGTAGTCTTGGAACTGTCAACTTCTTTGTCTTTCACCACTGCTTCCTTCTCCTGTAATTTCTCTTCTTCTTTGGATCCGGAGACTGTAGGGGAAACCGGAGGAGAGATGCTAGCTTGTTCATAGGCCACTTCTTCTGGAGCAGAGGGTTCCAAGTCCTCAGCTGTTTCTGTACCTAAGTCCTCTACAACAGGAAGATTGAACCTTTTGAAGGCCTTCCGGAGGATCTCTTCTGTCTCTTGGGCCACTTTGTCAGTCTCACCAAGCATGAGTTGATTCATCCTGGCTTTACTTCTGAACTCATCTTTGCAGTCCTTGAAGATTATGTTCATTGTCTTGGGATCAATTTGAGGATATAGCTGAATAGCTATCTGCTCCCGGATCTCAAGATCTTTTGCATGAGCATTGTTCTTTCTTACTTCCAATTCCTTTTCTAGGCTTTTAGGAATAAGAGATATGATCTCAATGAAAGCCTTATTATATATGTTCAGATATTTGACTATGGCTTCCTGCAGAGTCTTTTGGTCAGCCTCACTGAAGTCATCATAAGATTCAGTCATTGGTTGAAGGTTTCCATCCACCGTGACCGACTTGATTACATTCTCTAGAGACAGAGTGGGCTTTTCAACAGATACCTCTGCCATTTCATCCTTGTCTTGTCCTGAGGAGGGTTTACCGGATCCTTTCTTCTTCTGCTTCTTTATTTCTTTTACTCCCTCATCTGACTCTGTTTCCTCTTCATCCTTTTGGCTTTTATAAGCCCTTGTGGCTTTTGTCTTGGATCTTTTACCGGATGCCTGGACTTCCGGTTTTGAACTTTTGGTTGAGGGAGGTGCAGATCTTTTTGATGATCTGGTCCGGGTGGGAGTTTCAACCGGAACACTTTCTTTACTTTTCTCTTCTTCCTCAGCCTTCCTCCTCTTTTCCTGGCTGGCATCAAGTGCCTCTTTTGAGATGCCTAGGCCTTGAGCAATATGCTCAACTTCTTTTCTTACCTTCCTCTTTATCTCCGGTTCCCTGAGTTCTACATGTAACTTTACACTCAGTTCCTCAAAGGTTCCAAACCTTTCTGCCTTAGGATCTTTGGGCTGGCTTAGCATGTGTTGAACATGCAGCTCTACTATCTGTTCATCCACTTCATACCCCATAGGCATGATCTAGACAGTCCTTGGCTCCACTGCCTCCATCAGACACTGATCTGTTTCTACCATGAAGCATACTGTGTCTTTGTATTTTTCAACAAGGGATTGGGGTATTCTTTCTCTTGCATGCATCATGCTTTGGAAGTTCTTGAAGTAACCCCATAGAGCTGTATTTCTTGCTTTTGCATCCCCAAGTCCATGCAAATAGTCTCTGATTTGAATGGCAACCGGTCTGTCATTCTGCCATATCCATCCATTGGATCCGGGAAGCTCATTCATGTAGTAAAAGAAGAGACAAAGGATCAGATTGCCATATTTGAAGGAGTTTTTCTTGTCCTTCTTAATCTTCTGCAGATTTTCAAAGAGTTGGTTTACTAGAAGCTCACACAAGTCATAGTCTGCATTCTCCTTTAACATCTGATAGGCTGTGTAGATTGCAGTTCCTGGTACTGAATTTTCCCTACTGGAGTGATAGATTTTGTAACCAATTATTATAGCTGCAAATTTGACATCCGGTTCAATGATATCATCAACTGTCATAGCTCTCTTGTCAAACTTGGATCTGGTTGCATCACTGACTGTCTGATTTTTGACAGATTTGAGAACAGGTAATCCACCGGATGAGTGCAGACCGGTTACAGCCCTAATTGCGTCCTTGGTGATCTTGAAGGGCTTGTTCAACCATAGGAAGTTGTCATGTACTCTACTTAGTACATACCGGACCCATTCATCTTCTTCAAAACAGGGGAAATGAATGCACTGTGCAAAGTGTTTGTCCTGGATGGCTTTATACTGAGGTTTGATCTCAAAGGAGTCATCTATCAATTGTTTGTGATAGATATCCATCAGTTTTGATTCTCCAAAGTCTTCAAGATTCGCATGGATGTAAACCCTAATATCTTCCGTATGCAATACACCATGAGGAACACTAGAGAAGGCTCCTAGTGGATCTACCTCCAATGATTTGTAAGGATGTTTCTTGAATGAGGGGCGAGGTCTATCAGAGATCTTAACTATATTTGGAGTAGCCATTCTTCAAAGATTTGTAGTGAGGTAATGAAAAATGGAGAATACCTTATGCGCCTTCGATTTGCACGGAGTGATTGGATTGATTTCTTTATGCAATGACTTTGGCAGGAGATCCTTGGTGTGCTTGATGAATCTAGTTGCAGAGCTCCACTATTCGCTTCTTCTTGAGTGCAGAATGAGCAAATGACTTTTAAGAAATCCCTTATATTGCTCCGTGAACCCTAATATCTGTCTGCAATAAATGCTTCACCTACATTATTCCGGTTTGCCTTGTCTGGATAGCTTGGAGTATCCCGGATTAGTCCTGATCTGCGAATATCATCCGGATCTTTCAATCATGAATAAATCGAGGTAACATATTACAAGAACATCCCAAACACTCTGTCCAATCCGCAGAACAAGATAGTGCACTTCCGGATCTCTCCGGACCTTTTTGTAATCCTTTGTCATACCGGAGCATCTCCCTGATCAGGTCTTATTTGATCGATCACAGCTTCTTCATAACTCCATGCGGACCTCTGAAAACTTGACTGAAGCATCTCAAGACTCATATCTGCAAACCCTTTAATCCGCATCTTGTGCCACATCCGGCACCACTTGTTTGGCTGGGGGAACAGGATTTTCTTTGAGTCTCCCCCTGAGCCTGAGCTCACTTTTTAATTTCCGGAAGAAATATCAGCACCAGAGTCTGGTGCGGATCCAACCTCTACATTCTCTGAACTTTTCTTCACCCAAATCTTGCTCATCTGATTCCTAACTTCATCCGCATTCATCTTTTGTTTACCCTTGTCTTGATTCTGATTATACACCGGACCTCTTTTGTCCTGATTCTTGTTTCTGCAGACTTTAGCATTATGACCGGACCTATTGCAGATTTGGCAAATAACATTTCTTTGCATATTTGACTGATATCCTCTTGATCTGCATTGATTAGCCATATGACCTACTCTATTGCATGTAAAGCATCTACCTTTGAATGATTTGTTTACTTGCATAATTCTGCATTCATGGGATTTGTGTCCATACCTTTTGCAGTTGAAGCACTGTCCGGAGAAGGATGAATTAATCTGATTCATTCTCATTCTGCACTGATTAGCTTTGTGACCAAAGTGGTTGCAGATGTGGCAGTATCCATTGAAGGATGGATATCTTTGAGCATTTGGCTGTCTTACCGGAGGTCTTCTAGGCCTGCTCCTTGGATTTTCTGATCCAAGATTCTTCTGACCGGATCTGGAGCTTTCTCCTTTCTCATATCCCAAACCATACTTGTCATCTGTCCTCTTTTGACTTCCAAGAAGAACTTCAAGTTGAGTAGAACTTATCTTGAATTTCTCTTTATATTCATTTGCTGTTTGAAGGTCTCTTTTGAGAGAGGCAATTTGATCCTCAAGTTTTTCTTCATTATCTTTGGCATCTTCAAGATCAGATTCAAGATGTCTGATAATCCTGTCCATCTGGTGGCATTCTTCTAATTTTTCTTTAAGAGATTGTCTTAGATTGTCTTCAGCCTTTCTTTTTTCTTCAATCTCTTGAGTAAACTTTATAGTTCCTGATTCCATTTCATGTCTTAACATAATGACTTCTTTTGATAACTTTTCACATAACTTGGTTTGCTCAGTCAATTCTTCATTTGTATTGCTTTCTTCACTTTGTCTTGCCAACTGTTGGAGCAGCTCCTTTCTCTTTTTCATAGAGAGACTTAATTGTCTTTTAATTCTCTCATGAATTCATCAGCCTGTTTGAGTCTTTCCTTTAATTCATTGACTTCAGAATTTGACTGTTCAAGATCCTCAAGAGCAGTCTTGAGTTGCTCCCTTAAACCATATGCATCCATTTGAACTCCCAGATCTTCCTCAAGCTGTTAGGCTCTATTAGGAGGAACTTAGCTCTGATACCAATTGTTGATAACTGAGAGGGGGGGGTGAATCAGTTATCCTAATTATTTCCCTTATTGGAGTTTCTTATTAATTGATGCAGCATTGAATTAAACACAAAAACATTACCATGAAATAAGAGACACATAACACAGTATTTTTGACGTGGAAACCCTGTTAAGGGAAAAAACCACGGGGTGATTAACCCAAAATTATTCTCTGTTAGAAGAATAGGAAATTACAAAATGGCACTTGCCAATTAGGGCTCACTGCCCGAGCACACTGCTCACAAGAGGCCCACTGCCTACAAGAAGACACACTGTCTACAAAGTGATAAGAATCATAGTCTTGAACTGATTGGAAGCATCTGCATATGCTGGAGTTCAGTTCCAGTTAGGCTCAGTACACTGATCTGCTGCACTTCATCTTTCCTCTGTTCTTTATTCTGCTATCCTTTCACATATCGGATCTTTCTTGCTACTTCTGCTCTGTTCTGTACTTCTTCGCATATATCTTCACACCATCACACCCTTCACAACTAAATCCACCCTCTATATATATCTGCACAAGTAATTTCATCACCTTTCTAGTCGGCATCCGGAACAGTCTAGTTTCTTACAAACTCTTGTTCTGTCGGCTGAATCCTTCCTCACCAAGCAATGCGGATCAAGCATATACTTGTAGATATCATTAATCATGTCGGCCAAACATGATTCATGCCTTCACAACCTCTATCATTAATAGTAACACATCTGAAAAGTAGTCTGAAACTCTGTCAGTCAGTTCTTCCTCTGTTTTCACTGTCTCTCAGGAATCTGGTACTCAACTATTCATATCTTTTTCCTTGTCCATCACCGGAGGCTAAATCCTTGGAATATACCACTCAAGGTAGTCCTCTTGACTTCCCCAAATCCGCACTGCACCAAGACACTTCCTCTGAGAGATCCGGATCAATCTGTCGGACCTTGCCACATGCTCTGTTCTTGTTCACCGGACCACAACAATCTTTATTCTGACTTCCGGTAGAGACACATTATGACTTGCGGATATGTGGGATGACCTTTGTTGCCATCAATGACAACAACCATGAATCCATATAGTGTCTCTTGCCAACAGATGCACCTCAGGAAGAACAGAATGATGGATTGGGGGGTGAAGAAGAAGAAAAAGATTCAAGTAGTTTTGATGAAGATGAATCTATTGTTACAAAAGAAGTTGGTAAAGATGATCATGCAAAAGAATGAGTAGTCTCTTACTCCACCCTTGAGGAGATCCACAAGACAAAAAAATCTAGTTGATAGGTATAGCCCACTAGATTTCCATTGTGTATATGCTTTATTGAGTACTAACTATGAACCTAGATCCTACATGGAAGCTATTTTTGTAGATGATAGCGAGTCTTGGCAGTTAGCCATGCAGGAGGAGATGATAGATTTAGACTCTTGTAACACCTGGGATCTTGTTTGTTTTCCCAAAGGAAGAAAGGCCATGGGATGTAAGTGGGTCTTCAAAAAGAAGTTTGGAGAAGTACAAGGCTAGACTAGTAGCCAAGGGCTACTGCCAGAGATGGAGTTGATTTTACTGAGATATTCTCTCCTGATGCTAAATTGACTTCTATTAGATTTATTTTATCCATTGTTGTAGCTTATGATTGGGAGATTGAGCAAATAGATGTTAAGACTGCATTCTTGCATGGAGATCTTGAAGAAGAAATTTATATGCAACAACCTATAGGTTTTGAGGTAAAAGGAAAAGAACATTGGGTTTGCAGGTTAAAGAGGTCTCTTTATGGTCTAAAACAATCCCCTAGAATGTGGTATCAAAAGTTTGACTCATTTGTTTTGAAATTGGGTTTTGTTAGAAATGAGAAGGATCATTGTGTTTACATTTATTGTGTTGATGATTCTATATTGGTTATTGCTTTGTATGTTGATGACATGTTGTTTTTTAGCAATACTAAGGGTATGATTAGTGAACTTAAAGCCCAACTTTTAGGTGCATTTGAGATGAAGGATCTTGGTGCTACAAGGTATATTTTTAGGAATGGAGATTAGGAGGGACAGAGTTAACAAAAAGCATTGGTTATCACAAAGTAAGTATGTGAATACTATTTTGAAGCGATTTAGTATGTAGGACTACAACCCAGTTAGAGTTTCTTTACCCATTGGTACTAAGATTTCATTAGATATGTGTCCAAAGACTGAGGATGATCTTGAGGATATGTCTAATGTACCATATGCTAGTGCTGTAGGGAGTTTGATGTATGCAATGGTTTGCACTAGACTAGATATTGCCCAAGCAGTGGGAGTTTTGAGTAGATTTATGTCTAATCTTGGTAGACAGCATTGGAACTATCCGAAGAGGGTGTTTAAATATCTTGCAAGTACTCCTGACCATTGTTTGGTTTATTTTGGTACTGATAGTGCTAATAAATCTTTGGACATGTAGGGTTTTTTTGATGCAAATTGGGTAGGTGACTTAGATAGTCGAAGGTCCACTAGTGGCTGTGTTTACTTTGTTTGGAGGTGTAGTGAGTTGGATGAGTAAGAGGCAGCCCGTAGTTGCTTTGTCCACCACAGAAGCAGAGTATATGGCTGCTACTCACGTCTTTAAGGAGGCAGTTTGGTTGAGGAGACTATGAATAGGTATTGGTTTTGATTGCAAGATCATTCAGATTGGTTGTGATAGCTAGACTGCTATATGTTTGGCCAAAAATCCCATGTATCATGCTCAAACTAAGCATGTTGATGTTCAGTATCACTTTGTTCGAGAGTTGGTTGCAAATGGAGAAATTAAGCTGAAGAAGATAGACAATCAGGAGAATGTTGCAGATTCATTAACTAAGCCTGTGAGCATAGAGAAGTTCTAATGTAGGAGAATCCCTGGTTTAAGAGCAATCTTGCATCAACTAAAAACATTTGCATTTCAGTTTGGTTGTAGTTTGTTTCTTTTCAATTCAATTCAGGCAGTACAGTCAGAAGTAGTTTTAGCTTGTGGTTCAGTTTTGTCATTTCACACCTTGTGGATCTGGACTTAGCATCTAAATTCATTCATCTTCATCATATCAAGAATTTAGAGCATTTGGATCAGTTATCAGAAATATATCACTATCAGAAGATCCTCTATTTTCTTAGTGCAGAGCATTCTAACAGTCCCCGATAATCAGCTAAAGGAGAAAGATTGGGAGCATTGGTTGATTTACAGATCCTTGTGATTCATTCTACAATGTTCCTTGGTTCATGGCCAACCTTCCTCATAGGTCCGCACTTCATTGTATCTGTTGGAGAAGTATTTTCAAGCTGATAGGTCTGACCTATCCAGGAACACATGTTAAACCTCTTCATCAGGATTCTGAATCTCTTGTGGCCAATACAGAGGAATCTATTGGTCCAGAAATGATATATAATGATGTAATAGACCCTTAGGAAAGTAGTCAGAAATTGAATCATAATCTTTAGTTTAGTTTTGTGTAAAGGAGCTTCAAGCTTTATCTTGCACATGTATGTAATCAGGCTTTTGAGCCCAGTTGTAAGCTTGCATGTTGCTGGCTAGATTGTATTTGAATTCTTTGATATACTAAATAATTGAATATGCATTTGTTCTATATTCTTGTGTTGTTTCCATTGTGTTTACTCTTGCTGCATAGTCTATACAGTTCATTCTGTGAACCCTCCTACCGTGACTGCACCAAGTGGTATCAGAGCGAAAGTTTGATTCTTTGGAGTGAATTGATGAAGGGGATTTTGTAAGATCTTGTTGTAAGCAGATTGCCGATCCGAGGTAGGTTACTTGTGCACAACCAATTACTAATTGAGAGGTAGTTGTTGTTTGAAGCCCAATCACCGACTTGAGGTAGTTTGCACTTGATCCTAGGAAGATGCCACCATGAAGAGTTCCTCCTATTAGTACAATGGCTAATAGAATGGATGAGATGATGGAATTGATGAGAACAATGCGAATTCATTTGGATGCTGTTGAGGAGGACAGGCAAAGAGGATTGACACCTAGACCTAATGTTAAAAGTGATGATGAAGAAGAATTTCAATCTGTTGAACAAAGTGGTGAAACCCTAGAAGGTCATGAAGAAGAAGAATCAAATCAAGCAAAGTTGAAAGGACATGCTTCTATATGGTGGAAAGAATTTTAGTTGGAAAGAAATAGGATAGGAAAAGTAAAGATTACAATGTGGGACCAGATGGTAACAAAGTTGAAGAATCAGTTCACACATGCTGACTATGAGTTGGAGTTGTTAAAGAGATTGCAAAACCTGAGACTAAAGGAGAAATCTGTGAAGGAGTACACTAAAGAATTTCATAAAATGATCATAAGAATAGGGCATAGTGAAGTAAGTAAGGAGAAAGTTGCTAGATACATCAATGGACTAAGATTGAACATTTAGGAAGAACTAAGCTTGGTAAGGATGACATCTTTCGAAGAAGCATATCAATTTGCACTGAAAGTTGAAGAGAAGTTGAATAAGAAACATGATTAGAGACAGAGAGCTAGAGTGGGTAAATTTCTAAGAGGTAGGACATTTTCTGGAGGAGACAGATCTTATCCAGAGCAGAACAAGTTTAACAGCCTGTTGAGGAAGGATGACAGAGATAATAATGCTTATCGGAGAGATGACAAAAATTTTTACCAGAGAGGAAACCCTAGTGCATACTAGAATGAAGGATACAAAAGAGAAGGAAGAGGATTTGATAAGAGAACATTTAGGGGTACTTGTTTCAAGTGTGGAGGTGAAGGACATAGAGCATTTGAATGCAATTAGGGTAGTACAAGCAAGAAAATAGAAAATAGTGGAAGAGCAGCCTATGTTGAAAAAGAACCTGTTGAATCACCTAGTTCAGTTGGCAATCTAGAGAAAGGAGAATCATTGGTGCTGAGGAGAGCACTATTTCAAATTGAGACAAATGAGTAACCATCACAGAGGAAGAGTCTATTCAGAACAAGATACAAATCTGGAGGTAAGTGTTGTAAAGTTGTGATTGATAGTGGTAGTTTAGATAACCTAGTTTCTGAGGAGATGGTGACTAAGCTGAAGTTGGAAAGCTTGAAACACCCTAAGCCTATCAGATAGCATAGATTTAGGATGATCATAAAATACTGGTGAGCGAACAATGTTTGGTGAAGTTTCATATTGGATCTTATCATGATGAAGTCTTGTGTGATATTATGCCTATGGATGTTTGTCATATCTTGTTAGGTAGACCTTGGTAGTATGATATAAAAGCAATACATGATGGGAGAAAGAATACCTATACTATCACAACAAATGGAAAGAGAATTACTTTGATTCCTTTGGAGGATGATCCTAAGAGTGAAGTATGTGGGAATGCTAGAATCCATTTGGTAGATGGAAGAAAATTCCTGGATGGTTTGAGACATAAGAATATGTGTTATGCCTTGATTCCTAAGAAGCCTAAAGCATTGAAGAAAGAGATTGAAGAAGAACAACTGGAGGAGATAAGATAGTTGTTGATAGAGTATGAAGACATCATGTCAGATAATGTACCTAAAGGATTACCACCTATAAGGAGTATCAGTCTTCACATGGATCTCATACCGGAAGCAAGTTTACCTAACAAAGTAGCACATTGGATGACACCAGTAGAGAATGAAGAATTGAATAGATAGATACAAGAGTTGTTGAGAAAAGGTTTGATCAAAGAAATTTTGAGTCCTTGTGTAGTACCTACAGTTTTGGCACTGAAAAAGATGGAGAATGGAGAATGTGTACCGATTCTAGAGCAATAAACAAGATCACACTTAAGTATAGATTTCCTTTACCTAGGATGGATGATATTATGGATTGTTTGAGTGGAGCAAGATATTTCACAAAGATAGACTTGAAGAGTAGATACCATCAGATCAAAATCAGAGAAGGTGATGAATGGAAGACTGCTTTCAAAACAAATGAAGGATTGTATGAGTGGTTAGTGATGCCTTTTGGATTGACAAATGCACCAAGTACTTTCATGAGGTTGATGAATGAAGTTTTGAAGAAATTATTGGGTAAGTTTGTGATTGTGTATTTGGATGATATTCTAATTTTTAGTAAGACAAAAGAAGAACATTTGTGGCATATTAGACAAGTTTTTCAGAGACTGAGAGAAGAGAAAATGCTGATAAACATTAAGACGTGTAGTTTCATGAAAGAAGAGTTGGTATATTTGGGATTTGTGATTTCTGCAGAAGGATTGAAGATGGATCCTGAGAAATTGAAAGCAATTGTTGAATGGACTACACCAAAGAGCATTGGAAAGGTTAGATCATTTCATGGTTTGGCTAGTTTCTACTAGAAGTTCATCAGAAATTTCAGTTCAGTTTGTAACACTATGATAGAGACAATGAGAGGAGACAGAAAATATTTCAAGTTGTTGGGAATTAAGGTGTCTCAACCTTGTAAATTCCTTACAATATTAATGTTTGTATTTATTATTTAATTGCCTATGTTGTAAATATTTGTAAATTCCAATTGTCATTGTGGGATGTGGCACAGTAATGTGTCAATCCTACATGGAATATGACAACTTGTAATTTTGTCCTCACATGATGAGATAGGCATCCCACTTTGTGGTAGGAGCATTTTACCATGTGTTAGCATCATCCATGTTGTGTAAGTGAATGTTTGACCGAAACGGTTATGACGGATTCCTATGAAGAATCTATGACATGTAAGAGTCAGAAATAGACGGTTGTAAGACAGGTGAAGACATGTGTCATGAAGCATCTTTGAAAAAGGCATATTTGGGCACCCCAAGGTGGACTATGACATGTTGTAAGAGAATATTCTATTTATAGCATGTGTATGATAGATTCTCTTACAGTTGTAAGTTGTAACCGCTATGACAGATTCTATGACGGTCATAAGTGTCGTAAGAGCATCTGTCATAGCCCATTTTGGAAATAGGTGACCCCTTTGGGATGGGAGCTATGGACAAGTGTTAGGCACATTCTACAATGTTGACCAAGTGTCCTTAGGCATGGGTTTTGGGCCATGAGGCCAAGTTGGATGCCCATTCCAAGAAAGGTCCAATATTGCCTTGTATTTTCTATATAAATAGGTGCTTGGAGAGGGAGTTGTATCATAGGTTTTATAGGTACTATTATGCTACCAGATTGACTCTAGACACGAGTGTCAAAGACCATTGAAGCTTGCATTGCAAGTTTATTGTAAACATTCTTTCAGATTTGTTAATACATTGTGCAAGTTTCTGAGTGTGGGATTTTTCACCCGATAAGGGTTTTCCCCACCGTAAATCTTTGTCTCTCTTCTTCTGTCTACTTTCTAGTTCTTGTGTTTTGCTGCAATATCTCATGTTAATGGTTTAACATTGCTGTAATAGTAAGGATAAAATTGAATTTGCATAGCCCTCTCCTCTTTAGATTAGTGTAGGAAGCAATTTCTGCACACCTAGTATCCTTTCAGTTGGTATCAGAGCTTGATCACCTTTGGTCCTAGTTGTTGGGTAAGGGTTTTTTGAGCTGATCTTAGGTTGAGTGGGAGTCTGTGCAGAGTATTCTATATCTTATTGCAGCAAGGAGATGGCAAACACATCCGAAAGATTTGAAGTGGAGAAATTCAATGGCACTAATTTCGAGCTGTGGAAGCTCAACATGGAAGACATGCTTGTAGACCGAGACCTTTGGGAAAGTGTTAATGGAACTAAACCAGCTGCAATGTCACAAGATGAATGGGATTTTAAGGATCAGAAGGCTAAAGGTCTCATAAGACTTAGTCTTGTTGATTCTATTTTGTTAAATGTCCATGAGGAGACTACTACAAAACTACTTTGGAAGAAGTTGGGGGATGTGTATCAAGCCAAATCCCTAGTTAAAAAAACTTTTCCTAAGAAAGAAGTTGTATTCTCTTTGAATGGAGGATGGAGGATCCGTTACTGAACATATGAATACCTTTAACATGCTGGTTACACAATTGACATCTATTGGTGTGAAGATGGAGGACGAGGATCTATGTATGACCCTGCTTTGTTTTCTACCGAACTCATGGGATCATCTTGTCATGGCTATTGGAAGCACCACATCCACATTCAAAATGGAAGAAGTGGTTTCTTCACTGTTGTCTGAAGAGATGCATAGAAAGTCTTCTAAGGTAGCCAAAGAGGCCCTTACAGTTTGTGGAAGACCCAAGGATAAAAGGGAAGAAGAAGGACAAGAAAGTTGAGAAGGGTAGATCCAAATCTTGTGGGAGATCCAAATCTTCTAGAAAGTCCAAGGCTCTTTGTTGGAACTGTGGCAAAACTAGGCATTTCTGAAAGGAATGCAAAGAGGAGAAGAAGAAGAATAAAAAGAAAGCTCCTGATTCCGATTCTAACATGTCACAAGATGACAGTGATGCTTTCATTGCAGCCCTAGCAACCCATGCATCTAACGATGTGTGGCTAATCAACTCTGGTGCATCATTTCACATGAACTCACATCAAGACTGGTTCACTAAGTATGAGGAGTTCGATGGTGGAAAGGTGTATCTGGGTGATGAGTCTCATCTGAAGATTGTTGGTCATGGTAGAGTCTCTATCTGATTCCCTGATGGTCAAGTGAAGGGGATCTCTGGGGTTATGCACATCCCAGGCTTAACATAGAACCTTCTCTTTGTAAGTAGTTTGAATGATATAGGTGTGTAGGTTGTCTTTTTGAAAGAAGGATGCAAGATGACTAGAGGAGCTATGGTGCTTGCTAAGGGTACCAGGAGACGTACTCTGTTTCAGCTGGAGGCATGCATTTCACAATGCAATAGTTCTTCTGACTCAAGGAAGAGGGCAATAGTCACTTCATCCCCACCATCTGAACGAACAGTCAAGAAATCTGTTGTTTCTAGTCTTGATGGTTGTAATCGTGCATTGGAAGTTAAACTTCCCGATGAAAAGACAATGTTATGGCATAAGAGATTTGGCCACATTGGTGAGAAGGGTCTACGTACCATGAAAAATAAGAACATCATTGAGGGGTTAGATGATTGTAATCTTGAGTTCAACTTTTGTGAACATTGCATTTATGGAAAACAAAACCGTGTTCAGTTTTACTCAAGTTCTCATAAGTCTTTTGGTGTGTTGGACCTTATTCATTTTGATGTGTTTGGTCTTGTTAATGTTCCTTCATTATCAAAGTCTGTATATTTTGTATCTTTTATAGATGACTATAGTAGAAGGACATGGATTTGTTTTCTCAGAAGCAAATCTGAAGTCTATAGCAAGTTGAAGGAGTTTAAGGCTTTTGCTGAAAATCAGACTGGTAAAAAGATTAAATGTTTGAGAACTAACAACGGTGGTGAGTTATGTTCTCCAGAATTTTATAAATATTGCAAGGAACTTGGGATTGAAAGACATAAGACAACTCCATACACCCCGCAGCAAAATGGAGTTGCAGAGAGGATGAATAAGACATTGATGAAGAAGGCTAGGAGTATGCTTAGTGGGGCTGGACTAGAACAAAAGTTTTGGGCTGAAGCTGTTGCCACTACCTACTATGTGGTAAACAGATCTCCTACATCATCTCTTGTTGGTAAGACACCCATGGAGTTGTGGTCTGGTAGAAAACCTTCAATAAGGCATCTTCATGTTTTTGGTTGTGAGGCATATGTACATGTGCCTAGGGAGAAGCAATCTGATGCAGAGTGGGACGCAACGGAGGCTAACTAATAGGAAGGAGTAGCCAACAACACAAATAGCATGACAAAATTCTCTATCGGCTGAACATCATCATCATATTTCCTAAAGGCACCAACAGCATCATCACATTTCAACAGCATCATCATATTTTGGATGATCGCAAATATCCTCCTGTCGACTACTATTTATCTCCTCCGTTTGTCGCCTATCATCATCATCATGATAATCAACGGGTGCAAACATCCTCCGGTTGCACTGTTCATCGGGTGCCGAATACAAGTGGCATCATCATGATATTCAATATCACCTTCGTCAGCAGGATATCCAAATATCCGGTTGCTCCAAATATCCTGATGACGTTGCACTTCAACAACTTGCCTTCGATGCTCCACTGCCCGACGATACAAGCAACAGCATCATGATATTGTTCATCCGGTTCCTCGAAACCTCCTGATGATGCTAATACAACTTCCTGCCTACGCCGATACTTAACCACTTAACGACAACAGGATAAACTCGCATTGAGGGATTTCTTAATATCCTGATGACGATGACGTCACACATCATCCTGATGAACTCTTCAACACTTAGCCAAAAAAACTTAACTTTCACACCCGCATCTGTTAGCGATATGCGGATGGTGAACTCCCCCGAGAGATGATCCTGACTGCGATATATACACTGAGTATATATCCAACTCAAAACATCATGACCCGATTCTGATGGTGATGGATTCGCAGATGATGATGTGGCTCGTTCCGACTGGAAACGCACATGCAGACTCCTGTGTATCCATCCACTGCATGTAAACACTCCGAACCGCTCTATTTCACAAAGATCATGTGACGACTGGGCTGGATCACCTTCAAACCAAAATCTAACAACTTATCTTCTAGACCTAGCACATGAGGATGCTAGGCTGATTCACAGCATGCTCCTAACTGATCTCCTGAACAATGCAATGCATAAACAGAAAACACAAATGCAACCTAAGCTATGATACAGGACCATTCCACCGATTTGCAGGATCAACCGGTGGAAGGGTTGAAAGTGCCCATTAACTTGCAAACAGAAAAGGAAATCAACACAGATACAACTAATCAACTCAAATACTGCAAAAGATGAGATCTTATTCAATTGAGATTCAAATGTCCTGCTTTTACAATTCTACTTCACAATATCTGGACTGATCACTAGTACAACATATCACCAGTGCTACTCTCCTGAACATAACAACTATCAAAATCAAAACGAACTGTCAATATGAACTGTGTCTAAACCCTAACAGGTCGAAGGTATATATAACAAATCCTTCGAGTACTACCAACTTCACTTCCCAGCGGCTGGGAACTTCCAAGCGGCTGGGAGAGAGGACAACTCAGACTATCTTATCCCGATCTCTAACTGCCTACACATACTCCTAGGCTGAACTAATACATAGCATCGGTCCAATGGACCTTATTACATGCTAAAGTCAAACATACTAAAAATAGGCTATCCTGTCATCATGCTGATAATTATCCTATATCCTGATCATGTATGTCATCATGCGGACCTATATCCTGATCATGTGCGGGTGCTCCTGCACCATACTCCCCAAAAGAAGAAATCTCAAGTCCACTTGAGATGAGAGTATCAAGGTCGGCACCATGTTTCTGTATCTGTTCTGCAGTCATCCATACTGCTTCAGAAGTTGGCTGTCCCTTCCAAGAGACGAGGTACTCCAAGTACTTCTTGTTCCTGGTCTGTTTGACCACTCTAGTGTCCAAAATCTGCTGTATCTGTGGAGGATCATGTGGAGGAATGTCTTCAGCAACTGTATCCTGTAGAATATCCTAATCTGCATCTGGATTAGCCTTGTATGGAGTTAATTCACATACATTGAAGATAGGAGATAAACCAAGATCAGGTGGTAGTTGGATCTCATAAGCATTTTGTCCATGCTTTTGCAAAATCTGACATGGTCCAACTTTCTTTTGCATGAGCTTAGTATACTTCCCCTTAGGGAGCCTGTCTTTCTTCAAGTGAACCCAAACCAAATCTCCAACAGCAAATTGAACATCCTTCTTCTTCTTGTCAGCATACTCCTTATACTTTAAGGTGGTTTGCTGGAGTTGGGTCTTAACCTGATCATGAACTTCTTTGATTGCTTCAGCAAAAGCTTCTCCATCTGCACTAACAGGATCTGCTGTAGGTAGATCTCGCAACTCCAAAATACCTCTGGGATGCATTCCATACACTACCTGAAAAGGCAATTTTCCTGTGCTCCTGTTGACAGTATCATTATATGAAAACTCAGCTTGAGACAGAATATTGTCCCACTTCTCTCCATGCTGTTTTGTCAAGCATCTAAGTAGATTCCCCAAGGAACGGTTCACAACCTCAGTTTGTCCATCCGTTTGAGGATGATATGCAGAGGAAAAAGATAAATTGGTTCCCAGCTTCCTCCATAGGGTTCTCCAAAAGTGACCCACAAACTTCACATCTCTGTCTGAAACTATGCTCAAAGGCAACCCATGAATTCTGACAATCTCCCTGAAGAATAAATCTGCAATATATGAGGCATCTGCAGTGGTTTTGCATGGCAAGAAATGTGCCATTTTACTGAACCTATCCACTACAACAAAGACACTGTCAAATCCTCTCCTGGTCCTTGGCAAACCCAAAACAAAATCCATACTGATACTTTCCCATGGTCTGGAAGGAATGGGTAAGGGCTGGTATAACCCTGCATTAGTTGACCTGCCTTTAGCCTTCTGACAAATTACACAGGTTTCTACAAATTTCCTGACATCTGACTGCAACTTAGGCCAGAAATAATGCCTCCTGACTAGATCAAGAGTCTTGTCTAGACCAAAATGACCTGCCATTGCTCCACAATGTTTCTCCTTGATTATATTTAATCTCATGGAACATCTTGGGATGCACAACTGTCCACCCTTGAACAGCAATCCATCCTGGATCAGGAATTCAGAGAACTCAGCATGGTATTTCTCCCCAAAAGAAGTACAGACCTGATATATCTCTCCAAAATCAGCATCAGACTCATACATGGTCTTGAGTGAATCAATACCAACACTCTCTAACTGAATCTGATTTGACATGGACCAGCTAGGACTCGAACCTAGGACCTTCCATTTGCTGCTGGAGTGCTCTACCACTGAGCTACTGGCCCCTCTTGGACCAGTCCATCGTTGGTCCGGGTGTGGCTTACACCAACACCCCCCCTTAAGCCACACCTCTCGTGTGCTTGGGGCTCCTAGCCTGGCCTGGCTCTGATACCACTATGATGCAGAGTGGGACGCAACGGAGGCTAACTAACAGGAAGGAGTAGCCAACAACACAAACAGCATGACAAAATTCTCTATCGGCTGAACATCATCATCATATTTCCTAAAGGCACCAACAGCATCATCACATTTCAACAGCATCATCATATTTCGGATGATCGCAAATATCCTCCTGTCGACTACTATTTATCTCCTCCATTTGTCGCCTATCATCATCATCATGATAATCAACGGGTGCAAACATCCTCCGGTTGCACTGTTCATCAGGTGCCGAATACAAGCGGCATCATCATGATATTCAATATCACCTTCGTCAGCAGGATATCCAAATATCCGGTTGCTCCAAATATCCTGATGACGTTGCACTTCAACAACTTGCCTTCGATGCTCCACTGCCCGACGATACAAGCAACAGCATCATGATATTGTTCATCCGGTTCCTCGAAACCTCCTGATGATGCTAATACAACTTCCTGCCTACGCCGATACTTAACCACTTAATGACAACAGGATAAACTCGCATTGAGGGATTTCTTAATATCCTGATGACGATGACGTCATATCCTGATGACGATGACGTCACACATCATCCTGATGAACTCTTCAACACTTAGCCAAAAAAACTTAACTTTCGCACCCGCATCCGTTAGCGATATGCGGATGGTGAACTCCCCCGAGAGATGATCCTGACTGCGATATATACACTGAGTATATATCCAACTCAAAACATCATGACCCGATTCTGATGGCGATGGATTTGCAGATGATGATGCGGCTCGTTCCGACTGGAAACGCACATGCAGACTCCTGTGTATCCATCCACTGCATGTAAACACTCCGAACTGCTCTATTTCACAAAGATCATGTGACGACCGGGCTGGATCACCTTCAAACCAAAATCTAACAACTTATCTTCTAGACCTAGCACATGAGGATGCTAGGCTGATTCACAGCATGCTCCTAACTGATCTCCTGAACAATGTAATGCATAAACAGAAAACACAAATGCAACCTAAGCTATGATACAGGACCATTCCACCGATTTGCAGGATCAACCGGTGGAAGGGTTGAAAGTGCCCATTAACTTGCAAACAGAAAAGGAAATCAACACAGATACAACTAATCAACTCAAATACTGCAAAAGATGAGATCTTATTCAATTGAGATTCAAATGTCCTGCTTTTACAATTCTACTTCACAATATCTGGACTGATCACTAGTACAGCATATCACCAGTGCTACTCTCCTGAACATAACAACTATCAAAATCAAAACGAACTGTCAATATGAACTGTGTCTAAACCCTAACAGGTCGAAGGTATATATAACAAATCCTTCGAGTACTACCAACTTCACTTCCCAGCGGCTGGGAGCTTCCAAGCGGCTGGGAGAGAGGACAACTCAGACTATCTTATCCCGATCTCTAACTGCCTACACATACTCCTAGGCTGAACTAATACATAGCATCGGTCCAATGGACCTTATTACATGCTAAAGTCAAACATACTAAAAATAGGCTATCCTGTCATCATGCTGATAATTATCCTATATCCTGATCATGTATGTCATCATGCGGACCTATATCCTGATCATGTGTGGGTGCTCCTGCACCACAATCAAAGTTGGAGAACAAGGCTATTAAGTGTATCTTCATTGGTTATGGTGTCAGTGTGAAAGGATACAAGATTTGGGACCCTGTGGCTGAAAAAGTGTTGTAGAGTAGAAGTGTCTTCAGAGAGCTTACACCTTCCACTGTTTTACAGCCAGAAGAAAAAGTAAAGAAAGAGGATGTTGTTTAGTTTCTTTCTACCCCTGAGAAGACTGAACAGAAAGACAATGTTGGACCTAATGATGAGGAGAGCTCTGGTAGCTCTAAAAGCTCAGATGAAGAAGCTGAACCTCAACCTTAGCCATTTAGGAGGTCTACAAGGATAAGAAAGCAACATGAAAGGTTTGGTTTTACATTGCTTGATTCTAGTTGTGCTTATGCTTTAATCACTAACAATGATGAACCTAGAACTATGTCAGAGGCTTTGGATATGAAAGATGCAACTTCCTGGAAGGAGGCCATTGAGGAAGAAATGGCTTCTTTGGAAAAGAATCAAACTTGGGACTTGGTGCCTTTGCCTCCTGGACGGAAACCCGTTGGATGCAAATGGGTGTTTGATGAGGAGCGCAAAGTGGAAGGATCACTTGATCACAAATTGAACCTTCGAACTCTCGAACCTTTTGAACTCTTGAACCTTTGAACCTTTTAAACCTTTGAACCTTTTATTTTTGGCAACACTTTGTCTGTCAGCCGTTTTACAACTTATCTCTTCGAATGTCTTAGTCACTCCGATGTGAGGCTCAACACTCTTTGACTATCGGCAAGAAAATCATTGTCGATCAGAACCCCAAAACTCACTCTAGTAGTCTGAGACACACCAATGGCTCACTTGGGACTTTCTTTGAAGAAATGAGACAAAACTCACACCGATAGAAATCTTTGTCTCCTCGTTTCGGTTAGACAACCATTGTCAGTCTGATGGCCAATTTACTCCCGGATGGTCTCAGTCTTACTAACGATGATTTCTGTGTCTCTCCAACTATGTGGTTCATCTACTCTTCAACCAAACCCTAGCACATGGAGATGCTAGGTGATCTACTGTGCAAAACACCCTGTCTGGATCCTCTGCACCATCGGACACAAAAACAAAACAAGAAACAAAAACAAATATCTATACAACGAATCCATTCCACTGATTTCAATAGAAATGGTATCAGTGGAATGCTTCACATCGACATACTACAACAATGGAAAAAACATAAAGAATAGAAATCTACAGTTATACAAATTTTAGTTATAGGGAACGAAAAACCAAATTGACAGAATAGAATTGTTTTATTTCTCCTCAAAACAATGCACAATCACATTCACACACTTCTTCTCCTTCTCTTTTTGATGGTTCCTTCCTCTGGTTGTTTTCAACTCAACCCGCTAGCAGTTGGAAAACCAACCGATGTAAATAGTTGGGAGACCAACTGATCCAAAATGGCTTCAAACCGTCCTACTTCCCTGTTTTGGCACTATGTGATTACAATATGACAAAAATGTGTTTTAAGTCACTTAGGACTTACAAAAATGGGTTCTAGGTCCTAAAGGACCTAGAGACAAACGGAAATGAAAATACATTGGTCAAGTGGACCTTATTAAAAAAGAAAATAGGATTTTCTAGGTGCTCTTGCACCAGTGTTCAAGAAGAAAATTGGTGCAGAAGGCAATGTTGAGAAGTATAAGGCCAGATTGGTTGCGAAGGGGTATTCACAAGTGGAGGGTATAGATTATGGTGAGATCTTCTCTCTCATTGCAAAGTTGACATCCATTCAATTCCTGTTGTCTCTCGCAACAACTTAGGACTTGGAGGTAGAATAGATGGATGTGAAGAGAACTTTCCTTCATGGTGATTTGGAGGAAGAAATCTACATGTCACATCCAGAGCATTACATGGTGAAAGGTAAAGAAAATTTGGTTTGCAAACTTAAGAAGTCTTTGTATGGTTTGAAGCAATCCCCTAGGAGATGACACTTGAAGTTTGATGCCTTTGTGTTGTCAATTGGATTTGTGAGATCGAAATCAGATCACTGTGTGTACTTTAAGTTTGATGGTGATCATATTCTCATTGTTGCACTGTATGTTGATGATATGTTGCTCATTGGGAAGGGTAAGAATATGATTTATGATTTCAAATCTCAGTTATCAGCATAGTTTGAAATGAAAGATTTAGGGGCAGCCATGTATATTCTAGGAATGGAAATCAGAAGAGATAGAGCTAAGAAAAAACTTTGGTTAAGCCAAGGTAAATATGTGAAGACCGTGTTGGACAGGTTCAGCATGGGAGATTGTAGACCATTGTGTGTTCCTATTTCTTTGGGGACAAAGTTATCTATTGAGGATTGTCCAAAATCTCTTAATGAGGTGGAGGACATGAGAAAAATACCTTATGCTAGTGTTGTTCACAGTTTGATGTATGCTATGGTCTGCACAAGACCATACATTGCCCAGGCAGTGGGAGTCCTTAGTCAATTTATGGCTAATCCTGGACGGGTTCATTAGGATGTAGTTAAGAGAGTGTTCAGATATTTGAGGGGTACTTCTGAGTATTCCATTTGCTATCATGGTAATGTTACAGGACCTCCGCATTCCATTGACATTCATGGATTTGTGGATTCAGATTGGGCAGGTGACATTGACAGTAGGAGATCCACCAGTGCTTATGTGTTTACACTGTTTGGTGGTGCTATTATTTGGATAAGTAAGTGACAACCTATTGTTGCTCTGTCCATGACAGAATTTGAGTATATGGTAGAAACTCATGCTTGTAAGGAAGCCATTTGGCTTAAGAGATTGTGTTCAGATATTGGTGTTGATGCAGGATAGATAACGATCAGTTGTGGCAGTCAAAGTGCAATTTGCCTTGCAAAGAATCCAACTTTCCATGCTAGAACCAAGCACATTGATGTTCAGTTTCACTTCATGCAAGACATGGTTAAGGATGGAAAAGGTAAATTTGGAGAAGGTAGATACTTTGAAGAATGTTGTTGATGCATTGACGAAGCTAGTGAGCATAGAGAAGTTCAGATGGTGTTCGGAGTCTATGGGCCTCTTGGCCTATAGCAGTTAAACCCTGTTATTCTATTGGCTCTTATAAGGTGTTTGACAAGTGGGAGAATGTTGGGAATTAAGGTGTCTCAACCTTGTAAATTACTTACATTATTAATGTTTGTATTTATTATTTAATTGCCTATGTTGTAAATATTTGTAAATTCCAATTGTCATTGTGGGATGTGGCACGGTGGTTTGTCAATCCTACATGGAATATGACAACTTGTAATTTTGTCCTCACATGAGGAGATAGGCATCCCACTTTGTGGTAGGAGCATTTTACCATGTATTAGCATCTTCCATGTTGTGTAAGGGAATGTTTGACTGAAACGGTTATCACGGATTCCTATGAAGAGTCTATAAAATGTAAGAGTCAGAAATAGAAGGTTGTAAGATAGGTGAAGACATGTGTCATGAAGCATCTTTGAAAAAGGCATATTTGGGCACCCCAAGGTGGACTATGACATGTTGTAAGAGAATATTCTATTTATAGCATGTGTATGATAGATTCTCTTACAGTTGTATGTTGTAACCGCTATGACAGATTCTATGACGGTCGTAAGTGTCGTAAGAGCATTTGTCATAGCCCATTTTGGAAATAGGTGACCCCTTTGGGATGGGAGCTGTGGAAAAGTGTTAGACACATTCTACAATGTTGACCAAGTGTCCTTAGGCATGGGTTTTGGGCCATGAGGCCAAGTTGGACGCCCATTCCAAGAAAGGTCCAATATTGCCTTGTATTTTCTATATAAACAGGTGCTTGGAGAGGGAGTTGTATCACAGGTTTTATAGGTACTGTTATGCTTCCGGATTGACTCCAAACACGAGTGTCAAAGACCATTGAAGCTTGCATTGCAAGCGTATTGTAAACATTCTTTTAGATTTGTTAATACATTGTGCAAGTTTCTGAGTGTGGGGTTTTTCACCTGATAAGGGTTTTCCCCATCGTAAATCTTTGTCTCTCTTCTTCTGTCTACTTTTTGGTTCTTGTGTTTTTCTGCAATATCTCATGTTAATGGTTTAACATTTTTGTAATAGTTAGGATAAAATTGAATTTGTATAGCCCTTAGGTTAGTGTAGGAAGTGATTTCCGCACACCTAGCTTCCTTTCACAAGTGGACATCTGGAGTAGAAAGGAGCTTTGAGTTGTTGAAGCAGAAGGTGATAGAGCAACCTATTTTGGTATTACCGAATTTCAATAAGTTATTTCAAGTTGATTGTGATGCTAGTGGAAATGCAATTGGAGTAGTATTAAGTCAAGAGGGTAGACCTATAGCATATTTTAGTGAGAAGTTGAATGATGCAAGGAGAAGATATTTAGTTTATGATTAAGAGTTCTATGCCATAATTCAAGCCTTGAAGAAGTGGAGACATTATTTGTTGCCTAAGGAGTTTGTGTTATATATAGATCATCAAGCTTTGCAATATTTGAATAGTCAAGGTAAGTTGAATTAGAGACATATGAGATGGGTAGAGTTCATGTAGAGTTATACTTTTGTGTTGAAGCATATGAGTGGAAAATCAAACAAAGTTGCTGATGCATTAAGTAGGAGAAGAAACTTGTTGACAGAGATGAGAGTTGAAGTGTTGGGTTTTGATGATTTGAAGAACATGTATGAGGGAGACACTAATTTTGTAGAACCTTGGAAAGCATGTAAGGAACCTATTGTAGAAAATAGAAGTAATGGGTTGGATTATTTTATTCAAGAAGATATGTTGTTCAAAGGAAGTCAGTTGTGCATACCTAGAAGTTTGATGAGAGATAATTTAATCAAGGTTAAACATAGTGGTGGATTGGAAGGACATTTTGGCATTGATAAGATAGTGGCTTTGGTAAGTAAAAATTAGTTTTGGTCTTAGATTCATAAGGATGTTCAGAGATTTGTACAGAGTTGTAGAGTTTGTCAAGTTGCAAAAGGGAGTAGTCAGATCACTGGATTGTACAAGCCTTTGACAATATCAGAGAGACCTTGGGAAGACATAAGCATGGATTTTTTCATGGGATTACCTAAGACACAGAGAGGACATGATTTAATATTTGTAGTGGTTGACAAATTTTCAAAGATGGCTCATTTCATACCTTGCAAGAAGACAACTGATGCAGTGCATGTGGCTGACCTATTTTTCAAGGAGATTGTGAGATTGCATGGATTACCTAGGAGCATAGTTTCAGACAGAGGTACAAAGTTTGTTGGATACTTTTGGAGGACACTTTGGAACAAGATGAAGATAGATTTGAAGTTTACTTTAGCTATTCATCCATAGACAGATGGACAAACAGAGGTAGTGAATAGGAGTTTGGGAAACTTGTTGAGATGTTTGGTTGGAGAGAAAACTGAAAGTTGGGATTTGACTCTTTCACAAGCAGAGTTTGCATACAATAATTCAGTCAACAAAAGTACCGGAAGAACACCTTTTGAGATTGTTACCGGAGTGAACCCTAGAGGAGTGGCCGAATTGAGAGATATCAACATGGAAGAAAATAGGAGTGCAAAAGCAGAAGAATTTGTAGATCATATGAAGACAGTGCATAATCAGGTGAAGAAGCATTTGGAGAACATGAACAGTAAGTACAAAGAGAAGGCATATGAGAAGAGAAGACACAAAGAATTGGAAGTTTGAGATGAAGTCATGGTGTACTTGAGAAAAGAAAGATTTCCAGTTGGGACATATAACAAGTTGAAGATGAAGAAGTTTGGACCTTGCAAGATACTCAGGAAATTTGATTTAGGAAATGCATATGATGTGGAATTACCAGAGACATTGGGTATTTCACCTATTTTCAACATTGCAGATCTTTACAAGTATCATGAAGTAGAGTTTAGTGATAGCATGGAAGAAGACTTGAAGAAATAGTTACCACAGCAAGCACTGGAACAAATTGAAGACATTTTGGACAGCAGAGTTGGACGCAGCACTAGAGGAAGACAATATAAAGAATATCTTGTAAAGTGGAAAGGCAGACCAGAAGAAGATTCATCATGGATTTCTAAGGCTAAGGTGGACCGTCTTGGTTCTCCCCTAGCCCCAACAAAGTGAGGGACTCACTTTTTCAATAACCCTGGATGTCTGATGCAGGAGCATCCCTAGTTCAAGAGCAATCTTGCATCAACCAAAAACATTTGCATTTCAGTTTGTTTGCAGTTTGTTACTTTTCAGTTTAATTTAGATAGTGCAGTCAGAAGCAGTTTCAGCTTGTGGTCCAGTTTTGTCATTTCACACCTTGCAAATCTGGACTTACCATCTAAATTCATTCATCTTCATCATATCAAGAATTCAAAGAATTTGGATCAGTTATGTGAATGATATCGCTATCAGAAGATCCTCTATTTTCTCAGTGCAGAGCATTCTAACAGTCCCTGATAATCAGCTGAAGGAGAAAGATTGGGAGCATTGGCCAACTTGCGGATCCTTGTGATTCATTCTACAATGTTCCTTGGTTTGTGGCCGACCTTCCTCATAGGTCCACACTTCATTGTATCTGTTGGAGAAGGATTTTCAAGCCAATAGGTCCAACCTATCCAAGAACACACGTTACACCTCTTCATCAAGATTCTGGATCTCTTGTGGCCAACGCGGAGGGATTTATTGGTCCATAAATGATATATAATGATGTAATAGACCCTTAGGAAAGCAGTTAGAAATTGAATCAGAATCTTTAGTTTAGTTTTGTGCTAAGGAGCTTCAAGATTTATCTTGCGCATGTATGTAATTAGGATTTTGAGCCTAGTTGTAAGCCTGCATGTTGCCAGCTAGATTGTATTTGAATTCTTTGATATACTGAATAACTGAATCTGCATTTGTTCTATATTCTTGTGTTGTTTCTGTTGCGTTTAGTCTTACTGCATGGTCTGGACAGTTCATTCTTTGAACCCTCCCACCGTGACTGCACCAAGTTCGTATGATACAGAGAGGCCATGGGCCTTGTTTCTAGTGCCTGATTATTTTTCATTTGATTTCCTATGGATTGATTTACAATGTATAATGTCAAGTGGGAGAATGTTGGGATAAGGTGCCATTAACCTTGTAAATCCCATTATTGTATTATTCCATTTATTATTTGTAATTACCCATAAGGGATGTACAAGTTTCACTAGTAGAAGTAAAAATTATTTACTGTTGACGATAATTATAGAGTTACTGCATTGTAAGTCCTAGAGTTACTAGCGGTAGTTATGAGATGTCATTTACTATGGTAAATGGTAATTGCTCAAAGTGGGGTGCACATGTGGAGGAATAATCTATTTTTAGTGTTATGATGCACATCATAGATGTTGTAAGAAGGTGTAAGAGATTCTATGACAACTATAATTTGTCATAAGAATATATGATTCTTATAATAGCATATGACGCATCATAAGATGTTGTAAGTGGATATTTTTGGCCCCAAGGCATTCAAGCTTGCATGGGCACATTTTTCCAAGTGTAGGATGCATGTATGACATCATTTATGACCCCGTAAGAGCCTATTCTTGGCCATGGACACCCAATGTTGTATTGTTGACTCTTGACAAGTGTTATGGGCTTGTAAGAAGTCATTTAATGTCTTGAGGTTGTGTAAATTATATATAAACCATAGAATAGTAGATGAGATGCATAATAACAGTTATATAGGTACCCAGGTTCTGCCGAAGTGAAGGTTGGAGGACAAAGGAAGCGAATGTATTTGTAATCTCCTTTTGTGAAGATAATACAATTTGAGCTCTTTTCTTGGTGGGTTTTTTTACCCGTAAGGGTTTTCTCCACATTAAACACTTATGTTATGTGCTTCATTCTGCTTCTGGTATATTTTTGTATTGTGGGTTTATGTTTTGTTACAATCTCCATTGTTAATAACACACAGTTAAAGATTGCTGAAATTTATCTCGAATCAGATTTCCATTAAAGTAGTGTTGCTTTCATTTCTAATAATATACTAGTAACATTTATAGTGTACATTGTTAAAGGGGTTGTAGCCAATTGGTAAGACGAGTTGGTTCTCATATTGGAGACCAAGGTTCAATTCTTTCCAAGGAAATCTTAGCATTGGTAGAGTGTGCTAGAATGATATTTTTCTCTAGTGTTAGTGTATAGTAATGATGGAGAAGATGAAAGTGGATGTAAGAAGAAGGTGAGACATTCAAGCCATATGAGCACCACAAGAGGTGTAAGAGTTTCAAAATGTAACTGTAGTTCAATATCCCCCACTTGGTAAAGCATTAGATAAAGTGGTATTCTCTCAAATAAATTGTATGAGATGGAAGTCCCATGACCAAACCCTCACAATTCAAAAACAAGAGCCCTAAACAATTCCTACTAGTTAATCTAATATACATAATATTTATTATAATATACATAGTATAATCAATATTAATTATAGTATACATTATTAGTATTATAATAATATAAATATTAAATAATATTTTATATATAATATGAATATATAATTTTAATATTGGTATATTTATAACATATTTAATTAATATTTCTATTATTTATATTAATTAGTATTAATTTTTAATACCAATATCTATATAATATAATAGTAATATTTATATATTATTTAGTATTAGTATTGATAATACTGATAATTATATAAATGTATATTGGTTTGGTAATCTCTAAAATTTTTAGTATAGAGGTCACAACTAGGGACCTCTTCCGAAGGTATTATCACCTTCCTACTTAAAAAAATAGTCCAAACTTGCCAGCTCGATGGCCCATCCAAGACATAAGGCATGCAAGCTAAATGACCCATGGAGGTTTTAAACTTGGTGATGTAACAATAAGACCAAGTTTTTAACCAACGTACCATACCCTTATATATACACTAAACAAAAATATTTTAACATATTTAAATATATATAACTATAACTATTACATCTTATATATATAATAGTTATAGTTATATATATTTTAAATATGTTCAAATATTTTTATTTAGTGATACTATAACATACATTACTATAAAGTTACTATAATATTATATTAGTAATATAGCACTATAATATGAGTAATATTATATGACTTATTTGTTAATTAATATTGACAAGTAATATTTATTAGTTGTAATATATTGAAATTTATATTTATTAGTAATATATATTTACTATTAAGTAATCTTACCTTAGAAGTAGTATATGAGTATGTTATACTAATTATTAAATTTTATAATTCAACAATTTTATTATTATGGACTTTTAAAGATTTTTATTATCATTTTAATTATTGAGGTTTATTGGGTGTATAAAATACAATTTTGTTTAATTAATTTTTTGTGGTTAAATTTTGTAGGCTTGTTTTCCTTTTCTCTCCACTCTATTTTTGGACCCTCTCCTCTTTTTTAAAGGAGTTTGGCCTACAATCTGGTGGTACTCACCTAGGGTTAGGGTTCTAAAATTGAGTTTGCAGGCTTCTGTTCTTATCCCCTAAAACCCTTAGTGCTTTAGGTTAAAATTGTTCCTCGACCCACATGCATTGTTTTACCGCCTTTTCCCCATCGCACGTGAGAAAATGCTAAGTTTTAAAAATTGCTCTGTGCATTGTAAAATCTGTCGTATGTTTGTATATACAAGTGCAAATGTATATCCACGGGCCCAAAGATACATATTGGCTTTCAAAAAATGGTGAAGAAATGAGTTATATGCATTTTGGAATGCATATTGGGTTGCATATACATGGGAGAATCTTTCATAGATTCTTGGGGATATTCCCTGAATGTATATTGGATTTGCTTGTATGTTTGAACATATAATGGCTATATATAAGGGAAAAGATGCAAAAGGGCGCACATGCATTTGCTATAGTGTAGTGGTTCATCGATAAGACAAAGTTCATCTGCAACCAAGTCTATTTTCTCACCAACAGCTGATGCACATGCAAAGAAATGATAAAACGGATGGGGCCCACAGACATGCAAAAGGGTTTGTATGCGTTCGACATACAATACGGAATGTATATCAAAATATGCAAGGTACGATATACATTCCCAAGATGCATTGGCCGGACCCGAGAGGGTATGCTACGTGTTAATTCAAAATTGAAGTCCGATGCTTGTATGTTTTGTTTGTATGTTTGCAATGTATATGCGATGTACAAGGCGAATGTACATTCGCGATATACAAGCTGGATTGGATTTAAAGTCAAGTGTGGCTAATTCAAGGTTGGCATCCACGGCTTGTACATTACACTTGTATGTGCGATATACAATGGAGTGTGCAAAAGAAAAGTTACAACATGAAATCCAAGGAATGTTCCAATCCAGCAGATAATGTGTTGAGATCTGCAACCTACTTGTATGTGACTTTGTATATGCCGATATACAAGCTGATGTACAATGAAAAAGATACAAGCTAGACTCGAATGAAGTTTCAATTTATTCTATACAATTTGGGGTCCACCTTGTATATAAGATGATTATATGTGTGTTTGCATATACAAAAGCGGTAAAGGTAAAACAGAAGCGGGAAAAGTTAGCGATGACAAGGAAGCATCTGCGTGGCACATTCTCATTAGCTAGCGACTTGCCTGTTTGTTTTGAACCATAGATTTGGGAGGTACAAAGAAGGATCGATGGATGTGTTCAAATGTTCAATGGTGAGGGTTATCCCATGCATATGCAGTGGCATTCTTGGCGGGAAAATCATTTATGCATCTGCTGCTGCATTTCCACAGTAGCTGCGAGTTGGTATGCCATTAATGGCAAGATTACAGACAGGTATGGGCCGAAGGGACATGTCAACTACCACCTTCAAGTGGAAAATCTTCTGGTGGCAGCATAGGGCTCGAGTTCAACTACTCCTCGCCCTTCTTCTACTTCTTCCCATTTTGTCTTCTGCTGCATTGATTGATTTGGGCACCATTCTTGGTGCATTGTAAATGGCAGAATTTTGATTTGACTTTTGTACAGTTCTGTTGAGGGCACACTTTGAGTATATCTGAGGTGTGTGCCTCATTTTTTTGGTGGTTGAAAATTGGACTAATTTTGGTGCTGTGATAAGATACAACTTCATTGGTGGCTCTATTTTGGCTATTTTTGTAAGTTCATGAATCTCATGTTGTATGTTTTATGCATAAATTTACTAGTTTCACGCTGATTTGAATGAGTAATGCTTCATTGCATGTGTTCTATTGTTTGTCTCCAAATTGAATGTGTTCTTCTTCTGAATCTAAACAGCTAAGGGGTGTTTAAGGTTCTAGAATATGGGTTTGCTATATTGAATGCTTGATCTTTTACTTCTACTCAAGGAGTAGATTAAATGTTTTAGGTTAAGTGTTGGGGAGAATATATTGCAGTGAGGATTTTGTAAGTAGAGATAACTGAATACTCAGTCTTGGGAAGTATCTGTAAGGTAGATACTAAACAATCCCCTTGAAACTCAATCATTGACTCAAGCTTATGATAACCATTTACATGTGTATGTCTATTGACTCCAAGCCCTGAAATAGGCACCGATCTAGTCTTGTATTGAGGTTACAACCAAGGTCCTAGTTTTGCATCCAAATACCAAAAATCAAACTCAAACTTTAATACAACCTTTTAGGACATTAGAAGTAGTTTTAGGACCAAAATCCTCTGTCTCACAACTGATTATAGGCCCAAAGCTAGCCCCTTTACACTTATTCCATAGTTTTGGTCTGCATAAGAGAGGATTTATCTGCTTTGTATCAACATCCAAGTAAGTTCACAGGCATATGTTATAGATGTTGAATAGGGAATACCCCCTAGGTTCTACAGAGCCTAAAGAAGAAGAGGAGATATTTATAGAGTCTATCTCCTGTACTGTTGGCCCCTGGCCTGGAAATCCTATTGATCAATGATGGCCACCTTGTAGGGATAACTGGGAAGAAGCATCCAGCCTGGGAAAAACACCAACAGATTTGGCGACTCTGTTGGGGATATGCTTTGTGAAAGAACCCTGATTTTTTAAAAGAAATTAATCCCTAGTTATAGGTGGTGACTTCGAACCAATCTCCCAACCGGTAAAGTAAAAATTTGTATGCAAGGGAGAAGATCCCCGTGTAATCCTCTGTCTGAAGAATTACCCAAAAAAATGATGTACAGGAAAAAGGGGACTATTCAAGCTAGTCAAGAGGGTTCTCCCAGAAGTAATGATAATATTCAAGACAATCTAGGATCTACCAAAGGCAAGAAAAGAGATCGTCATTACATGATATGCCATATAACATTAATTGGCATAATCATAAACCCATTCTCCCAAACAACAACACAAGTCAAAGGATTCAAAATGTTAGGGAAACACCTGATCCTTTGAAGAAGGATGTTAATATTGTTGATGACACCCCATGGTGCATCATATGTCAAATGCCTCACTCACAGTCACAATATATGATTGCTCAATCTTTATATAACAATGTTGTTGCTTGTGATGAGTGCAATGAGCCGCATTGCATGGAGAATGATAGTGTCAATATGCTGTCTACAAACAGGGAGTATCCTTCTCATGATGTTGATGCAAGCACAAATAGTGAGATTCAAGTCTGCCAGCAGTTTCCCTGTGATGAAGATGATGAAGATAATTATGCTTATGCTCAGGACTCGCACATTTTCTTGAATAACTTGAGGATACCTTCCGATGAAGAGATTAGAGCTCTCATAGCTGTAGCAGTAGCTTAGGTTAAAAGCAACTACAATCTCAGGGGTAAAGCTCAGGTAAGTAACTCACACCAACCAGAGAATACTTTTGCGAGCCAGCCAGTGCATAGTCATAAAGGGATTGAACCACAAAAGAAATAGTGGAGCAATAACAAGCAAAATTTTAAGAAAAAAATAGGTCATGATTCTCAAGGACCAGAAAATAGAATTCCCCAAGTTGAGAATCAAAACAAAAATTTTCAGATCAAAGACGACAGTCAGGGAGCCATAAAAATTAAAGCTAGATCATCTCAGGATAAAAATAAAACTGTGGATCAGGCTACAACTGTCATACAAAATTATGCTCCATTTGACATAGCTCAAGTCTTGTCCCAGATAAAGATCTCTGTTCCATTGATGGAGCTGATGAAAGTTGAAGAATTCAGAAATAAAACATTGTCTTTGATTTCAGGAGTACCCTGCAAGCTAATCAGAATATTGAGACTCAGGGTAAAAAACAAGCTATGTGTATGGATGAGGATGAGACTCCTGAAGTATATTTGGGGGTGACCATGAGAAAGTGCCCTTCACAGGTTGAACCATTCTATGTTTCCCTTGTCATAAATGGAAAAGTGATTAAGAATTGTATGCTTGACTCAGGAGCATCAACAAATATCATGCCTCTGGCTATCATGCAACAAGCTGGGTTAAAGATAGATAAGGCATGTGGGAAATGCTATGCCATGGATGCTAGAGAAGTACCAGTCATTGGAATCATGAAAGATGTGGACTTCAGACTGGCAACATATCCAGAAAAAACCTACAAAATGAACATAACAGTTGTTGATATCAAGCCACAATATGGCATGTTGTTGTCAAGAAGATGGGCAGCATTGATTGGTGGGAGTATGCATCTGGATCTGTCATATGCTATGATCCCAATGAATGGCAAGGATGTCAAACTGATCAGAGAAGAAAGGTCATCAGAAATAGTTGAGGATCAAGAGTCAGAGGAGCATATATGTTTTGTGAATATTGACTGTGATAATTTCAGGGTTGTCTCAGATGATCAAGGGGGTAAAAGGAGAGATATACTCATTCAAGAGCTTGATCAATAGGATCTATGGACCATGTATTTTGATGGAGCTTGTTCAAAAGAAGGCTCTGGTGCAAGAGTTGTGTTTCTGTCTCTAGCTAGTAAGCTTCTTAAATTCTCTTTCTTGTTGAAGTTTGCCTGTACAAATAATATTGCAGAGTATGAAGCTCTATTACTAGGATTGAATGTGGCTTTGAAGCATGGAATCAAGATGCTCAAAGTATTTAGGGATTTAGAGTTAATTGTTTCCCAAGTTAGAGATAAGTATACATCAAAGAATAAGAGGTTAAAAGAATATAAGCATGTTGTCTGGGATACAATTGAATTGCTTGATGCATTTTCAATAAGCTAGGTAGAGAGATCAAAAAATGTCATGGCAGATTTTCTAGCCAACGTAGCCATAAGGCCAGATGATATCACTCTATCAGATGTCACAAATGTTGAAGTCAAACTTAGACCTGCAATACCAGATAACGTATGCAGCTAGCAGGTGTTTGATGATGATAAAGTCTTGCTGAGATTTCTACATTGCATAGATGAATATGAGAACCAGGAAGTGGATTTTCAGAACTTTGTAGAAGTTGTGGATGGGAAAGAAACTCTCTTAGGGAAGGAGGTAATTCAACTCAAAACAAATAAAATCCCTAGAGGGTTGGTTGCACTAGAGAGAGCTTTTGACAATAGGGACCGATTTGTTACAAAGGCATCTCCAACAAATAAGAATTATTTGGAGGAGATAAACTTGGGGACATCTCATGCCCCCAAAAGGGTATACATTGGCAAACAACTCAAACCACACATCAGGAGTATGCTGATTGCATTACTGAAACAATATAAGCATGTCTTTGCCTGGTCATATGAGGACTTGAAAGCTTATAGAGAGGATTTATTCAGCATGAAATCCCTTTGAAGCCTAGAGCTACGCCATTTAGATAGAAACAAAGACTTATCAACCCAACCTTAGCTCCAAAAATGCAAGAAGAGCTTATGAAGCTTAGGGAGGCTAGAATAATTATGCCCATCAGACACTCAACTTGGGTGTAAAACCTTGTCCCAGTTAGAAAGAAGAATGGTGACATAAGATTTTGTGTGGACTTTAGAAATCTGAATGTATCATCTTTGAAGGACAATTATCCATTGCCAAGCATGGAGGCTATGTTGCAGAAAGTGACTGGTTGTGAACTTTTATCCATGATGGATGGATTTTTAGGGTACAATCAGGTGAAAGTAAAAGAATCTGAACAATTCAAGACTACTTTCACCACTCCATGGGGAACTTATGTATATGTGAGAATGCCATTTGGACTGACAAATGCAGGTGCTACATTTCAGAGGGCTATGGATGTTGCTTTCGTAGGATTGATTGACTCAGTCCTGGCTATATATCAGGATGACTTGACAACTTATTCAGAAAGGGAGGAGCAACATTGCATACACTTAGAGCAGATCTTTATTAGAGCATTGGAATATGGCATCTCACTTAACCCAAGAAATGTGCTTTTGGGGTAGTGGAAGGAAAATTGCTTGGACACATTATTTCCAAGGATGGAGTCAGGATTGATCCTGAAAAGGTGGCTGCAATTGACAAAATTCAGATCCCTAGAATAGTGAAAGGTATTTAGTCTTTCTTTGGACAAATTAATTTTGTTAGAAGATTTGTTCCTAACTTTGTAGACACCACAAAAGATATCTCTAAAATGTTGAAGAAAGGTGCAATTATCAAATGGGAAGATGAAGCAACTAAGTCATTTCAAAACATCAAAGAGGCTATAAAGATGGCTCCTATGCTAAAGTCTCATGATTTTTCTAAGCCCTTTCAGCTGTTCTCATTTGCTTCTTTCCATACTACTGCTGCATGCTTATTGCAGAAAAATGTAGAAGGTTTTGAACAACCTATAGCTTTCTTTAGCAGGTCATTGCAGGCTGCTGAGTTGAAGTATGACATCATGGAGAAGCAAGCATATGCACTAGTTAGAGTAGTCAAAAGTTTCAGGCCATATTTGGTAGGCTCTTAGATAGTTGCATATGTGCCTCATGCAGCAGTCAAAGATATCTTTACTCAGCATGAGGTAACTAGAAGAAGATGCAGATGGATAAACAAATTGCAAGAGTTCAACATTGAAATACAGGTCACAAAATTGGTAAGAGGACAAGGTTTGGAAAAATTGATGACACAATCAAATCTAGAGGCATGCCAAGTAAATGTAGTGCATAGTGAAGTTATAAATATGTCAGAATCTGAATGGTATAAGGACATAGTACATTATTTGCAGAATTTGAATTGTCCTTCCCATCTCAGTGATAATCAAAAGAGGACCTTGAAGTTACATGCTGTTAAATACATCATTGTTCAAGGAGAGTTGTTTTGGAAAAATCCTAATGGTGTATTACTCAGGTGTGTAGATGAAAATCAGGCCAGGGATGTTCTAAGTGACATGCACAATGGAGTGTGTGGTGGACACTATATTGCCTAGACAACAGCCCACAAAATTCTTAGAGCAGGCTACTAGTGGCCAACTCTCTTCTCAGATGCGCAAAGAATGGTAAGAAAATGTGATCCTTGCCAAAGGTTCTCCGAAAAGATAAAATATGAGGGTGCATTACCCCTTAGAACTATAACTGTAGAAGATCCATTTCAGCAGTGGGGGATTGATTTTATAGGGGAAATCTCAGAAAAATCAAGTGGAGGACATAAGTGGATTCTTGTTGCCACAGATTACTTCACTAAGTGGATTGAGGCCATTCCAACTAAGAAAGATACAAGCAAAGTGGTGATGGATTTTATTCTAGAGCATATTATTATCAAATTTGGAGTACCGGTCAAAATGGTCACATATAATGCAATGTGCTTTAGGTCTGGTAAATTTATTGATTTTTACAACAATTATGGAATAAGTTTGTTACATGCGTCACCATATCATCCACATGGAAATGGTCAAGCAGAGTCAAGCAACAAAAGCCTCATGAAAATCGTCAAAAGGATGGTAGACAGAAATAAAAGGGCTTGGGATTCAAAGCTGAAAATGGCATTATGGGCTGACAGAGTAACAGTGAAGAAAGCAACTAGAAGGTCACCTTTTGAACTAGTGTATGGTGCGGCAGCTAAATTGCCTATGAACAACCTCCTACCAGTTTATAAATTCATACAAGAAAATGAGGAGGAGATTGAGGACTCAATGACTAAAAGAATAAATCAGCTGGTTGTACTGGATGAAATGAGAAGGGAGGCACAGAAAACAAACATCAAGAGACAACAAAAGGTAAAATATCTGTTTGATAAAAGGGCTATAGAAAGAAGGTTTCAGATAGGTGATTTAGTCCTTGTGTGGAATGCAAGGAGCCAAGATAAGGGTAAACATGGTAAATTTGAGACCTTATAGATTGGCCCCTATCAAATCAGCGACACTCATGGACAAGATTCCTGTTTTCTCCACGCCTTAAGTGGTGAATTATTGAAATTGCCTATGCACAGTCAGTTCCTAAAACCCTACTTCTCATAAACGCTTATCTTGTGTACACAATGTAAATTAGGTAAATATTTTGTACATGCCTTGTATAGTCAGTCGTGTTTTGAGCTTGGTGTTTTGTCTGGTCTGCCCCGGAGTAGCTTGGTTCTCACTGCAGTCTTGCGTCTGCATGTCCCTAGTCGGAACCACTAGTGGTGCTCACCTAGGGTTAGGGTTCTAAAATTGAGTTTGTAGGCTTCTGTTCTTATCCCCTAAAACCCTTAGTGCCTTAGGTTAAAATTGTTCCTCAACCCACATGCATTGTTTTACCGCCTTTTCCCCATCGCACTCTAGAAAATGCTAAGTTTTAAAAATTGCTCTGTGCATTGTAAAATCTGTCGTATGTTTGTATATACAAGTACAAATGTATATCCGTGGGCCCAAAGATACATATCGGCTTTCAAAAAATGGTGAAGAAATGAGTTATATGCATTTTGGAATGCATATCGGGTTGCATATACATGGGAGAATCTTTCATAGATTCCTGGGGATATTCCCTGAATGTATATCAGATTTGCTTGTATGTTTGTGTTGTATGTTTGAACATATAATGGCTATATACAAGGGAAAAGATGCAAAAGGGTGCACATGCATTTCCTACAGTGTAGTGGTTCATCGACAAGACAAAGTTCATCAGTAGCCAAGTCTATTTTCTTACCGACGGCTGATGCACATGCAAAGAAATGATACAACGGATGGGGCCCACAAACATGCAAAAGGGTTTGTATGCATTCAACATACAATACGGAATGTATATCAAAATATGCAAGGTACGATATACATTCCCAAGATGCATTGGTCAGACCCGAGAGGGTATGCTGCGTGTTAATTCAAAATTGAAGTCCGGTGCTTGTATGTTTTGTTTGTATGTTTGCAATGTATATGTGATGTACAAGGTGAATGTACATTCACGATATACAAGCCGGACCAGATTTAAAAGTCAAGTGTGGCTAATTCAAGGTTGGCGTCCATGGCTTGTACATTGCAATTGTATGTGCGATATACAATGGAGTGTGAAAAATAAAAGTTACAACGTGGATTCCAAGGAATGTTCCAATCTGGCAGATAATGTGTTGAGATCCGCAGCCTGCTTGTATGTAACTTTGTATATGCTGATATACAAGCTAATGTGCAATGAAAAAGATACAAGCTGGACCTGAATGAAGTTTCAATTTATTCTCTACAATTTGGGGTCCACCTTGTATATAAGATGATTGTATATGCGTTTACATATACAAAAGCGGTAAAGGTAAAACAAAAGCAGGAAAAGTCAGCGATGACAAGGAAGCATCTGCGTGGCACATTCTCATTAGCCAGCGACTTGCCTGTTTGTTTTGAACCATAGATTTGGGAGGTGCAAAGAAGGATCGACAACTGTGTTCAAATGTTCGATGGCGAGGCTTTTCCCATGCATATGCAATGGTATTCTTGGCGGGAAAATTGTTTATACATCTGCTGCTGCGTTTCCACGGTGGCTGCGAGTTGGTATGCTAGTAATGGCAGGATTGCAAACAGGTATGGCCGAAGGGACATGTTAGCTACCACCTTCAAGTGGAAAATCTTCTAGCGGCAGCATGGGGCTTGAGTTCAACTACTCCTTGCCCTTCTTCTACTTCTTTCCGTTTTGTCTTCTGCTGCATTGATTGATTTGGGCGCCATTCTTGGTGCATTGTAATTGGCAGAATTTTGATTTGACTTTTGTACGGTTCTGTTGAGGGCACACTTTGAGTATATCTGAGGTGTGTGCCTCATTTTTTTGGTGGTTGAAAACTGGACTAATTTTGGTGTTGTGATAAGATACAACTTTGTTGGTGGCTCTGTTTTGGCTATTTTTGTGAGTTCATGAATCTCATGTTGTATGTTTTATGCATAAATTTACTGGTTTCACGTTGATTTGAATGAGTAATGCTTCATTGCATGTGTTCTATTGTTTGTCTCCAAATTGAATGTGTTCTTCTGAATCTAAACAGCTAAGGGGTGTTTAAGGTTCTAGAATATGGGTCTGCTATATTAAATGCTTGATCTTTTACTTCTGCTCAAGGAGTAGATTAAATGTTTTAGGTTAAGTGTTGGGGAGAATATATTGCAGTGAGGATTTTGTAAGTAGAGATAACTGAATACTCAATCTTGGGAAGTATCTATAAGGCAGATACTAAACAATCCCCTTGAAACTCAGTCATTGACTCAAGCTTATGATAACCATTTACATGTGTATGTCTATTGACTCTGAGCCCTGAAATAGGCACCAATCCAGTCTTGTATTGAGGTTACAACCAAGGTCCTAGTTTTGCATCCAAATACCAAAAATCAAACTCAAACTTTAATACAACCTTTTAGGACATTAGAAGTAGTTTTAGGACCAAAATCCTCTGTCTCACAACTAATTATAGGCCCAAAGCTAGCCCCTTTCCACTTATTCCATAGTTTTGGTCTGCATAAGAGAGGATTTATCTGCTTTGTATCAACATCCAAGTAAGTTCACAGGAATATGTTATAGATGTTGAATAGGGAATACCCCCCTAGGTTTTGTAAAGCCTAAAGAAGAAGAGATATTTATAGAGTCTATCTCCTATACTATTGGCCCCTAGCCCAGAAATCCTATTGATCAATGATGGCTACCTTGTAGGGATAACTGGGAAGAAGCATCCAGTCTGGGAAAAACACCAACATAATCTATCTTAAGTTATTCCTCATATTGATGAAGGATCACAAAATGCAATCTAAAATGTTGATGACAAAATACACCACATAGTTAAATCCAAAAGTAATTTATGCTTATATCCATACTATTACTAAAAATACTGAAGTGTAATAATAATGAATGATCACCATTTAACATGTTTGACAAATAGTGATATAATTAGCTCTACACAAGTCTCAACTCCAACAACATATGAACCAAACCTCTGACATAAAAACTTAGACCAAAGAGAGGTATCTTGCAAACCAAACCAGGTCCTTCTACCAACACCAACAAGTGCTTGAGCTGTGACAAGTAGATCTCCACATGTAAATCCTCATAGAGAAATCCATCACAACATCTAATTGTTTAAACCCTTGAGGTCATACATAGTAACATCAAATCAAAGAATCTAAGATGTAATCTTCTCAACTAAAGGAAGATTAAACTAAGACCCATCCCACAACTTGTCATGCCCACATTTCCCATGTGGTCACGACACACAACACATGTGTCATGTCCACATTTGTCATGTGGTCATGACACGAAATATCAAAAACTTTTCTGCCTGTCCCTAGAAACCCCCTCGCACGCATCTGCGTGCTCGGTGGCAATACGCATAAGGCGTAAACATGACAATCGAATACTTAGGGAAGTGCACCTTACTATGCAATCCCCTGCATGATGATAGCTGACTAGGGGGTTAGGTGACGTGATGGGTGCTGCTTCTAGGGTCAGAACAGTTTTAATTCAAACCCTAAGCTTCCTAGGGGAAAGAGGGGATTTCGACTGAAACAAAAACAAACCCTAACCCTAATGCATAAATGAAATCAAAAATATTAACGCATCTAAAGGCATGGTGGTCACATGAAGAAATGGAATGATTAAATGATGTCGCGAAAAATCCATAAAAATGATACCCTAAAATCTAGGAAAATTTTGACAACATAATGCGTTTTCAATAATTGAAATAAAAAAAATTGAAAGAAAATCTCCAAGAAGAAAATTAAAGAAAAAATTAAAATAATTAATCATAAGGAAAATTAAATAAGTTGATCACTCAACAAAATTATAAAATTGGAATTAAAATAATAAACGACCAAAAATACAACTCAATACTTGGGTCCGTTAATAAATGTAATTTTGTCAATTGCATTTATTAATTAACTCGAGTTGAAATAATTAAAAAGGAGGATAGATTAAAATATTCCCCCTAAGATAAAATTGATTAAAATATAATTAAATTCAATAGAAGGATTTCCAAACACATTAAATTTAAAAGAGACAAATGAATAAAAGGGATGCCCCATTAAAACTCACAAAAGGGAAACAAAACTTCCCATTTAAAATAAAATCAAGCCAATCCAATAATTAAAATCTCCATGTGGAATAAAAATCAAAACCCCAAAAGTAATATGAAAACCCACTAAATGACACACAAGGAAAGTCAACAAATCGAAATGACCCCAAAAGCTAAAGAGGGGGAAAATATAATTTCGTGCACATGAAAGAAGAAAAAGAGAAATTAAATTAATAACAAATCTCAAATCCTCACACCCTCCACTGAACCCTAATCTATTATTTTATTAGTTTTTTTTCCTCACTCCTCTCTTCTTCTCTCATTCCTCCCTAACCCTAGTGTTTTCACCTTCTCACACATTTCTTTCTTTTTCCTTGCTTGACTTTTTATTTTGTTTTTCTTGTAGGACTATATAAGGTTGCCATGAAAATGGCAAAAATATAGTGGTTATGCACCGCACAATAGAAGGCTTAATCTCTTTATTTTTTTATAAGTTTAAATATATATTAAATTTTCTTTTTTTTTAATGTTGAAAGGACGAATGAAGGAAAATGTGCAGGGTAGGGACCGAAGGTCGGCGGTCCAATCATAGTGCAGAGGAGGAAGGGCATTTGCCCTAGCGGTCATGTTGAAGGGACGCCGAATGAGGGGGTTGGAGAAGAGGCTGAGCTGCGTGAAGAGGAGGTGCCTGCAAAGGAAGGGAAGTGGCGGTGGTGGTTTCCTTAAAGGTGGGGGAGAGGGGTGTGGAGTGGGGGGACCGATCCTCCCACCCACATTTCAAAGTAGGCAAGGGTCTGTGGGGAGCGGTGGTTGTGCCGCCGTCCCCCAATCCACTCTCCTTTTTTTTGTTTAAAAAAAAAATAAGGCAAAGCTCATCTGTAGGGGGTAGGGTTCAGCCCTCCCCAACCACGTCTCATTGCATTCTATTCCTCCTTTTGTCCAGTAAAAAAAAATATAATAAAATATTTGGCTTCTGTATTATGTGTAAAACAGTCTGCTGATAAATGATATATATATATATATATATATATTCTTAGGATAAATACTCTACTCTACTCAGTTACATTATATAGTTTTACTTAGTTATACAATAGTTTAAAAAAATATATTTGTGTTTCTAAAGAAATAATACAGTCATATCTATCTAACATATAAATATAGATATTATATTAACAAAACATGAACAAACTCAAATGGAGAGATAATATAACCAGATTATATATGTATATATTTTTTTTCTTTTTTTTCTTTTTGCAAAATAACACAACAAACTAATTATTCCTTTCCCATATTTTTTTCTCTATTTTTTTTTACAAAAATTAAAATGGAGCATAATACTATTTCCTTCTATTATAATAGCAAATATACCATTCTATTTTCATTTTCTGAGGACTTAACATATAATATACCATTCTATTTATGTTTTCTGAGAACATAACACAGTTCATACAACAATCTCTTTTATTTCTAAGCCCATTTCAAGGACTACTACAACATTCTACTCCTTTTCCTTTCAAATATAAAATGACAGTAAATACAAAAATCATTTCTGGTAAACACATAGGCACAAACAAGTTGAGAGGCATGTATTTTCATTGCAAACATACACAGCAAAAATACATTTCCTTTGGCATTTTCCCATAAGCACAAGAACACAACATAAAATAATGACAAATTTTGAATAAGCAATAAAGAGTGCTCACATTAAATTTTCTTACAATAGCCAACACAAAGGAGAGTAATTAATTTAACAATAATACACTATGGCCTCTAAGGCCATGGCTCACAACAGCCAACCAAAAGTAGTGCCAAAACACCAAAAATGGACTTCACCAAGCTCCATTTTCTTCAACTAAAAACCTGCAATATACAACACCAACAATGGGGAACCAAGCCACGAAGGAACACCCTCCTCCGTACCATAGACCCGCTAGTGGGTCACCCCCGAGCTAGGGAGATAGGAATTCACATAGTTGCACAAACACACCACAAGAAAGAAATCTCCAAACACACCAAAAATTTACTCCCATGGATTTGTACATACAAAACTTATAAATTGAGTATGGAGGGGGGTAGGAGAGTGGACCCCTCAACTCAAGAGGTCACCCCAAGAACTCCAACAAAAATCACAAAATCCCAAGGCCTTAAGCCAAAAAAATTTTCCACCATGCTCAAGAATCACTATGGCACTCATACCAAAATAAAAAATACTCCCAAACTCCATATGATCCCCTCAAGGCTATAAATAGTACAACACTATGGAGATGATCTCGAGGAGGTTCACTCTCCCCTACCTCAAACTAGTTGAGCCTTTCCTCCAAATGGAGGTGCTCTCATCACACCCATCCCACACAAGAAATAAAATAACAACACACATAGCTATTCAACCACATACACAAAAAAAATTAACACAAGAAAAAATAGAAATGACCATTTCCACGGAGCTTACCTTCCATAGCCCTAAAATGGAAGCACATTTGATGAAGAGCTCCAAGCTTCTCCAAGTCTCCTAATCTCTAAATTTCTCTAACACTCCAAAACCTCCAAGAACAGAAAGAAAATTTTAAAAAGAGAAGAACCCCACACTCCTCTCCAAGAGGAGATAATATAGGCCTTCCAATTTGGCCTTGAGGAATGAGAAGGTGACACTTGTCACCTTCTCCTTCCTCATCCCATGCCACTTGCAAGGGAGAAGGAGTGTGAGGGTGACAAGTGTCACCCTCTAATCCATTTAAACCCTCACCTTATCCACTTGTGCTCTCACACATGTGTGAGAGACCAAGTGGAGAGGTGGCAACTCCCTCCAAGCCTTCTTGAGGATAAGGGATGCCATATGGCATCCTCTTATTCTCCAAGAGAGCCATCTCCCCCAAGATGCTCTCACACGTGTGTGAGAGTCTTGGAGGGTGATCCCACACACTTGGGGGTCTTGAAGACCTCCCAAGTCTTCTTGGTGAAGGGATCCCCAAACTTTGGGAAGGGAGATGGGTCTTTCCCAAAGCATGACTCATCTCCCACCCTTAGCCATTTCAAAATTAGTCACTTTAACTAAACCTCAGTTTAGAGTGACCAAAAGTGAGATACCCTAGGGTTTAGTTAGTTAAAATTGACCCTAGACCCTAGGGTTACCACCTAGGGTAAGTTTGGGACACTAGTACACACCTAGGGAGGTATAAAATCACTTTTAAATGGCCCAAAAATAGAAATAATACCAAGTGGTGTAAAACAAATATAAATATACAACACATAATATAAATCAATATAAAAAGGGTGAACTAGGCCAAATTAATAAATCAAACTTGTACTAAAACATCATCCGATCAAATGTGATCCTCATCCCTCTTGGGAATGGATCGACTTTACAGGGAATTACAAATGTGTGAAGACTACCTCCAATTTCCTGTGGCCTGGGAATATAACCTGCACAACTAGATCAAGCATCAATCACATCATGGAAAATCATAGCCAAAGCAACATAAATTAAAGTCTTGTCAATGCATACAACATTAATCATTCACATCATAATTAAAATTAAAACTGCATTTTCTATTTAATGTCTCATAATCATCATCAAGTAATAAATCCACATAATGAACTTGTAATCACATCAATAATCATCATCAAATATATCTCATATGTCTAACATCATCATAACATCAAAATATGATCTAATCAAATCACCACATGTCTAATCAGTGCTAAACCAAAATTAGGAGATATGGTCTAAATCTGCATAATGAAAATAATGATACTATCACCAGTTGTAATGTAAAATGATCAAAATAGGGAAGGGAAAATAATTGGCCTCATATCCTCCCCCCTAAGACTAAACTTCCTCCTGGAAGTCATCAAAAAGGTGAGGATAGAGTGCCCTCAAACTAGCTGCATCATCCCAAGTCACTGTGACCTCATCATAATGGTCCCATTGGACCCTAACCTAGTCCAGCTCTTGACGTTGAAGGCCTAGCATCTGACGAGACAATATACGAATTGGCTCCAAAGCCAATTGCCCATCCACCTCTACCTAAAGAGTACTCCAATCTAATACATGAGATAAATTAGATGTATATCTCCTCAATACAGAAACATGAAAAACATCGTGAATGCACGACAAGCTAGGTGGCAACGCTAGATGGTAGGCAACAGGTCCTATCCACTCCAAGATCTCAAAAGGTCTTACAAACCGTGGTGCGAGCTTAGAGCTCTTTCCATAATGGATTGGATTCTTGTGTGGCCGCACTCTAAGGAAAACTCTGTCACCAACTGAGAAGCTTCGATCTAGTCTCTTAGCATCGGCATACTTCTTCTATCTATCCTATGCCTCCTGAAGTCTCTTCCTAATCAGTGTGACCTACTGCTTCATATCCTGAACCAACTCTAGACCAATGGCAACTCTTTCCTCTATCCAATCCCAACTTAATGGTGTCCTGCATGGTCTTCCATAAAAAGCCTAGAAAGGAGGCATACCCAATGAGCTGTGATGCCCATTATTGTAGGCAAACTTAACTAGATACAGATACTCCTCCCATCTAGACTAATGGTACATAACATACATATGGAGCATGTCCTCCAACACCTAATTCACCTGCTCTATCTGTCCATCTGTCTTAGGGTGATATGCAGAGCTAAAGTTGAGTTGTGTGCCCAACGCCTGCTGCAAAGCTCTCCAAAAGGCTAAAGTGAACACTGAATCCCTATCATAAATAATGCAGCGAGGTACTCCATGTAATCTCACAATATCATCCAAGAATACTCTTGCCACTATTGGTGCATTATACGTTGTGCGTACATGTGATAAATGGCCACCTTGGTCAACTTGTCTACTGTCACCATGATGGCATCATGGTGATGCAAAGACATAGGAAGACCAATAATGAAATCCATAGAAATGGTGTCCCATTTCCACTTAGGTATCTCGTGAGGGTATAAAAAACCTACTGGATGTTGATGCTCAGCCTTGACCCTCTGGCACTCAAGGCATCGAGCAACAAACTCTACAATATCTCGTCTCATACCCACCCAATGGTACAGCTGTCGTAGATCGGCATGCATCTTCTTCACCCCCAGATGTGCCGCATATGGTGCCCTATGAGCCTCTGATAACACTATAGTACGTAGGTCACCTACGCGGGGTACATAGATGTGCTATTGATGATGAAGTAACCCTCTGCCTCAAGTGAGTATCCTGCAAACTTTCCCACAAGGGCCCTCTATGATTGGATCTCCTGCTACACCTCAAGAAACCACTCATCCTTAGGCAGATGTTGAACAATGCATCCTCTCAAGTCCACACTCAAGGTCAAGGTTAGGATGTCGTCGCACCTCTGACTTAATGCGTCAGCAACCACGTTCTCTTTCCCTTTGATGTAGCGGAAATCAAAGTCATACTCAGAAAAAAATTCCATCCAACACCATTGACAAGCATTTAGATTCGGCTGTGTGAATATGTACTGAAGGCTGTGATGATCTGAATGGAACTCAAAGTGACAACCCAATAAGAAATGTCACCAACAAACTAGAGCATGAACCACTGCTGTGAGCTCCAAATCATAAGTGGGGTAGTTTAGCTCATGGGTATTAAGCTTTCACGACTCATACGCGATCGCTCTAGCACCCTACATAAGTACGGCTCCCAAACCCTCAAGTGATGCATCCGTGCAAACCATAAAATCTACTATCAGATCAGAAACTGCTAAAATAGGAGTGCTAGTAAGATGCTCCTTGAGGACCCCAAAGGCCCTCTCACACTACTCAGTCCAAGAAAAACTCTTCCCTTTCCACTGGAGGGAAGTGATGGGGTTCGTTATCTGAGAGAACCCCTCAACAAATCTACAGTAGTAACCAGCTAACCCCATAAAACTCTTGACCTCTGTCATGCTAGTGGGTGCTGGCTAATCTCTGATAGCCTTGATCTTCGATGGATCTATGGAGATTCCATCGCCAGATAGGATGTGCCCCAAATATAGTACCTTAGTCCTAAAAAATGCACACGTCATCAGATTACCATAAAGATTTTGCTCCCTCAAACACTATAAAACCTGACGTAGGTGCTCCTCATGCTCCTCCTCGGTTCATGAATAGATCAATATATCATCCAGGAAAATAATCATGAACCGATCTAAATAGGTACGGAACACCCCATTCATGAGACTCATGAACACTGCAGGGGCGTTCGTCAAACCGAAGGGAACCATAGTGAACTCATAATGGCCATATCGAGTCCAGAAGGCAGTCTTATGGATGTCTGCCTCTGTGATGCATAGCTAATGGTAACTAGACTTCAGGTCTATCTTCGAGAACACCTTGGCTCCCTGCATCTGATCGAAGAGATTGTCAATTCTGGGCAGAGGATAACGGTTCTTCACCGTCACCTTATTCAACTTCCTATAATCCATGCATAATCAAAGTGAACCATCCTTCTTCTTCATGAAGATAACCGAAGCACCCCAAGGTGAAACGCTTGGTCAGATGTGCCCCTTCTCGAGCAAGTCCTCAAGCTGCAACTTGAGCTCTGTGAGCTCATGAGTGGTCATCCTGTAGGGTGCATGAGACACTGGCTTGGCATGCGGCACTAAGTCAATATGAAAGTCTACCTCACAATGGAGTGGCATCCCCAGTAACTCTATTGGAAACACGTCGGCAAACTCTCTCAAGATGGGGTGGTCATCTAATGATGCCTCGGGCTCATTCTCTGATTTGTCACTAACTGTAATAGCAAACAACTTACATCCCTTCCACATGCAGGGCTTAATTTGTTAAGCAGATATCATATGAACTGTGGTGGGCTTCTGCATGCCCACTATCTCAACTGACGTGCCATGATCGTCCGAACAGCTAATGGCCTTTCGGTGACAATCTAGCTTGGCTCGATGAGCCGAAAGCTAGTCCATACCCAAAACCACACCATAGGAACCTAAAGGCATGACCCTAAGGTCACATAAAGTAGTAAAGATCCCCAAGGATATCTCACAATCATGGACTAAGGTATCTACTGCCATCTTGGCCCCAGTGGCCAACTCAACCTCCCACCTATCACCCTGCCTAGAGGCCACTAGCTTGCAATGCTCCACTAACGATGGAGATATGAAAGAGTCAGTAGCGCTAGAGTAAAAAAGAATAGAAATGGGAACACTCCTAATCATACCTGAGGTCTCAATAACTGATGCCTAAAAATTAGCCTACTGGTTATCAACCGCTGCGAACATATGGTGGGACTTACCCACATCTCCAACCGTCAACTCTGAACCTCATGTATGAGGCTGTCCCCTTGTTGTAAAGCCCTGTGGACACTCTCTGGCTAGATGTCCTACCCCACCACATACGTAGCATGGGCCCTGAACCTGTACCTATCCAAACTAAGTCCTACCACTTTGCTATTGTCTAGATTGACCCGTGGACCCTTGTGAACCCCTGTAAGACTGTTGTGATCTCGCAGGTCCTACAGGTGGTCCCTACTATCTCTGATCCCTACATGGACCTTGCTACTTCCAACCTTGATTATGACCCCTGTGTGCCCTCTACTGTGGCCTAGATCTCTGCTACTGCTGTTGTTGTGGAGGCCTAGGAGGTAATGGCGCAAAACTAAACCCTCATCTTTGAGGTGGTGGTGGTGGTCTATGATAACTCTACTGATGCTATTGCTGCTCATGATCTTGAAATTGAGGGCATGAACTCTGCCCTCATCCCTGTATCTCCTCAGCTATGTATGCCTTCTCAGCAACATCACTCAATGTTTGGGGGTCTACCATGTGTATAGGCCTTGCTATGCTATGGTTCAATCCTCTAATAAACTTATGAACTAGGAGTTTCTCATCATGGAGATACTCCGCATATCGAGACAACTCAGTAAATCTACCCTCATACTGAGCAACAGTAAGCCCTCTCTGCTGAAGGTCGTGAAACTCATCTATGCGACATTGTCTATAGTGGTCTGATAAGTATTGTGCATTAAAGAACTCAATGAAAGTCTCTTATGAGAGTGTATCTAATGAAAAGGGGCGTTTGCACTCCTAAGTGCACCACAAAGTAGCTGTTGTGTCTCACAACTAGTGGACTGCCACACGTACTTTTTTATTTCCCTCGTAAGGGCGTAATGCAAAGCATCTGTCCAAACTGATAAGCCAGGCCTCAGTCTCAGCACCCTTTGTAGTCCCAGCAAAAGTAGGTGGATTAAGCCTTAATAAGTCCCTAATAGGATCTCCTCAGTCTTTGTACCCTCTGATAGGCTCATCTCTACCATAATCGTAAGGCCCGTGATAATACTGCTCTACTCTCACTGCCTCATCTCACCTCACCTGATGCGGAGGGCTCCTGCTACGACCTCTAAAAGTTGAAGCAACCTCTTCTACAGTAGTGTCAGGAATCTCTACAAAGGGCTCTATGTGTGGTGCCACTCGCAGCTCGACGCGGGGCTCAACACATGCCTCCACACGTGGCTCCTCTCGCAGATCAATGCGAGGCTCAGGACGAGGTTCTACTACTACTGGTGGTAATCTCTCCAACACTACCTGTAACGCCTATAGAATCTATGGCCCAATATCAGGCACTGGTAAGGCCTGCAATGCCTACTGCACTGGTGGTGCTGGGGGCCCCTGACCCTCTACTGATGACTCGTGCTCCTCTCATATCTCTATGGATGATGTGCCATGAGAATGCACTCACCTAACCCGCTGGGGAGGCATCCTACAAGAGCAAGGTATTCACAAATTAATCAAAATCATAGAATTAATAATGTGCCCTAACAAACCCAATGTTTAAACTTGGGCTCTAATACCAAATGTCATGCCCACATTTCCCATGTGGTCACGAAATGCAACACGTGTCATGTCCACATTTGTCATGTGGTCATGACATGAAATATCAAAAACTTTTCTGCCTGTCCCTTGAAACCCCCTCACACGCGTCTGCGTGCTCGGTGGCAATATGCATAAGGCTAAAACATGACAATCAAATACTCGAGGAAGTGCACCTTACTATGCAATCCCCTACATGATGATAGCCAACTAGGGGGTTAGGCAATGTGATGCGCACCGCTTCTAGGGTTAGAACAGTTTTAATTCAAACCCTAAGCTTCCTAGGCATAAGAGGTGATTTCAACTGAATCAAAAACAAACCCTAACCCTAATGCATAAATGAAATCAAAAATATTAACGCATCCAAAGGCATGATGGTTGTATGAAGAAATGGAATGATTAAATGATGTTGCAAAAAAGCCATAAAAATGAAACCCTAAAATCTAGGAAAATTTTGACAACATAACGTGTTTTCAATAATTGAAATAAAAAAAATTTAAAATAAAATCTCCAAGAAGAAAATTAAAGCAAAAATTAAAATAATTAATCATAAGCAAAATTAAATAAGTTTCCAAGGTTAAATAAATTGATCACTCAACAAAATTATAAAATTTGAATTAAAATAATAAATGACCAAAAATACAACTCAATACTTGGGTCCGTTAATAAATGTAACTTCATCAATTGCATTTATTAATTAACTCAAGTTGAAATAATTAAAAAGGAGGATAGATTAAAATATAATTAAATTCAATAGAAAGATTTCCAAACACATTAAATTTAAAAGAGCCAAATAAATAAAAGGGATGCCCCATTAAAACTCACAAAAGGGAAACAAAACTTCCCATTTAAAATAAAATCAAGCCAATCCAATAATTAAAATCTCCATGTGGAATAAAGATCAAAACCCCAAAAATAATATGAAAACCCACTAAATGACACACAAGGAAAGTCAACAAATCTAAAATGACCCCAAAAGCAAAAGAGGGGGAAAATATAATTTCGTGCACATGAAAGAAGAAAAAAAGAAATTAAATTAATAACAAATCTCAAATACTCACACCCTCCACTCAACCCTAATCTATTATTTTATTAGTTTTCTTTTCCTCACTCCTCTCTTCTTCTCTCATTCCTCCCTAACCCTAGTGTTTTCACCTTCTCACACATTTCTTTCTTTTTCCTTGCTTGATTTTTTATTTTGTTTTGCTTGCAGGACTATATAAGGCTGCCATGAAAATGGCAAAAATACATCGGTTATGCACCGCACAATAGAAGGCTTAATCTCTTTTTTTTTATAATTGTAAATATATATTAAATTTTCCTTTTTTTCTAAATGTTGAAAGGCCAAATGAAGGAAAATGTGCAGGGTAGGGGCCGAAGGTCGGTGGTCCAACCATAGTGCAGAGGAGGAAGGGCATTTGCCTTGGCAACGGTGTTGAAGGGAGGCCAAATGAGGGGGTTGAAGGAGAGGCTGGGCCGCGTGAGGAGGAGGCGCCTGTGAAGGAAGGGAAGTGGCGGTGGTGGTTTCCTTAAAGATGGGGGAGAGGGGTGTGGAGTGGGGGGAACGATCCTCCCAGCCATGTTTCAAAGCAAGCAATGGTCTATGGGGGGTGATGGTTGTGCCGCCATCCCCCAACCCACTCTCCTTTTAAAAAAAAAAAAAAAAACAAGGCAAAGCTCATCCCTAGGGGGGTAGGGTTCGACCCTCCACAACCACATCTCACTGCATTCTATTCCTCCTTTTGTCCAGTGAAAAAAAATATAATAAAATATTTGGCTTCTGTATTATGTGTAAAATAGTCTGCTAATAAATGAAATATATATATATATATATATATATATATATATATATATATATATATATATATATATATATTCTCAATGTAAATACTCTACTCTACTCAGTTACATTATATAGTTTTACTCAGTTATATAGTAGTTTTAAAAAATATATTTGTGTTTCTAAAGCATCAATACAATCATATCTATCTAACATATAAATATAGATATTATATTAACAAAACATGAACAAACTCAAATGGAGAGATAATATAACCAGATTATATATGTATATGTATATTTTTTCTTTTTTTCTTTTTGCAAAATAACACAACAATCTAATTATTCCTTTCCCATCTTTTTCTCTCTATTTTTTTTTGACAGAAATTAAAATGGAGCATAATACTATTTCCTTCTATTATAACAGCAAATATACCATTCTATTTTCATTTTCTAAGGACTTAACATATAATATACCATTCTATTTACATTTTCTGAGAACATAACACATAATTCGTACAACAATCTCTTTTATTTCTAAGTCCATTTCAAGGACTACTATAGCATTCTACTCCTTTTCCTTTCAAATATAAAATGACAGTAAATACAAAAATCATTTCTGGTAAACAAATAGGTACAAACAACAAGTTAAGAGGCATGTATTTTCATTGCAAACATACACAACAAAAATACATTTCCTTTGGCATTTTCCCATAAGCACAAGAACACAACAACATAAAATAATGACAAATTTTGAATAAGCAATAAAGAGTTCTCACATTAAATATTCTTACAACAGCCAACACAAAGGATAGTAATCAATTTAACAATAATACACTATGGCCTCTAAGGCCATGGCTCACAACAGCCAACCAAAAGTAGTGCCAAAACACCAAAAATGGACTTCACCAAGCTCCATTTTCTTCAACTAAAAACCTACAATATACAACACCAACAATGGGGAACCAAGCCACGAAGGAATGCCCTCCTCCCTACCATAGACCTGCTAGTGGGTCACCCCTGAGATAGGGAGGTAGGAATTCACACGATTGCACAAACACACCACAAGAAAGAAATCTCCAAACACACCAAAAATTTACTCCCATGGATTTACACATACAAAACTCAATAAATTGAGTTTGGAGGGGGGTAGGGGAGTGGACCCCTCAACTCAAGAGGTCACCCCAAGAACTCCAACAAAAATCACAAAATCCCAAGGCCTCAAGCCAAACAAATTTTCCACCATGCTCAAGAATCACTATGGCACTCATGCCAAAATAAAAAATACTCCCAAACTCCATAGGATGCCCTCAAGGCTATAAATAGTACAACACTAAGGAGATGACCTCGAGGATGTTCACTCTCCCCTACCCCAAACTAGTTGAGCCTTTCCTCCAAATGGAGGTGCTCTCACTACTCCCATCCCACACAAAAAATAAAATAACAACACACATAGCTATTCAACCACATACACAAAAAAAAAGTAACATAAGCAAAAAGGGAAATGACCATTGCCATGGAGCTTACCTTCAATAGCCCTAAAATGGAAGCATGTTTGATGAAGAGCTCCAAGCTTCTCCAAGTCTCCCAATATCCAAATTTCTCTAACACTCCAAAACCTCCAAGAATAGAAAGAAAATTTTGAAAAGAGAAGAACCCCACACTCCTCTCCAAGAGGAGATAATATGGGCCTTCCAATTTGGCCTTGAGGAATGAGAAGGTGACACTTGTCACCTTCTCCTTCCTCATCCCATGCCACTTGCAAGGGAGAAGGAGTGTGAGGGTGACAAGTATTATCCTCTAATCCATTCAAACCCTCACCTTATCCACTTGTGCTCTCACACATGTGTGAGAGACCAAGTGGAGAGGTGGCAACTCCCTCCAAGCCTTCTTGAGGATAAGGGATGCCATATAGCATCCTCTTATTCTCCAAGAGAGTCATCTCCCTCCAAGATGCTCTCACACGTGTGTGAGAGTCTTGGAGGGTGATCCCACACACTTGGGGGTCTTGAAGACCTCCCAAGTCTTCTTGGTGAAGGGATCCCCAAACTTTGGGAAGGGAGATGGGTCTTTCCCAAAGCATGACTCATCTCCCACCCTTAGCCATTTCATAATTCGTCACTTTAACTAAACTTCAGTTTAGAGTGACCAAAAGTGAGATACCCTAGGGTTTAGTTAGTCAAAATTGACCCTAGACCCTAGCGTTACCACCTAGGGTAAGTTTGGGACACTAGTACACACGTAGGGAGGTATAAAATCACTTTTAAATAGCCCAAGAATAGAAATAATACCAAGTGGTGTAAATCAAATATAAATATGCAACACATAATATAAATAAATATAAAAAGGGTGAACTAGGCCAAATTAATAAATCAAATATGTACTAAAATATCATCTGATCAAACGTGATCCTCATCCATCTTGGGAATGGATCGGCTTTACAAGGAATTACAAATGTGTGAAGACTACCTCCAATTTCCTATGGCCTTGGAATATAACCTACACAACTAGATCAAGCATCAATCACATCATGGAAAATCATAGCCGAAGCAACAGAAATTAAAGTCATGTCAATGCATACAACATTAATCACTCACATCATAATTAAAATTAAAACTGTATTTTCTATTTAATGTCTCATAATCATCATCAAATAATAAATCCACATAATGAACTTGTAATCACATCAATAATCATGATCAAATATATCTCATATGTCTAACATCATCATAACATCAAAATATGATCTAATCAAATCGCCACATGTCTAATCAGTGCTAAACCAAAATCAGGAGATATGGTCTAAATCTACATAATGAAAATAATAGTCTCTAAATGTCTAATACTATCACCAACTGTAATGTAAAAAGATCAAAATAGGGAAGGGAAAATAATCGGCCTCACACAACTAGGGAATAAGCCCAAAGACACTAACTATTCTATATGCTCCTCAAACTTGTCCTTACAAGTGACTCCACAACTTAAGACCCATATATAAGGAGACAAAGGAAAATAAGACCATGCCATATACTTCTCAATAGTCATCAGAACTAACATCCATAGCACAAAAATCATTCACATAAGAAGACAAGGCACAAAGTAGAATGCATCTAAACAACTAGGTGGATAATACCTTATCATATCATTGTCTACTAAGTGGAACTCCATGAGAGTGGGGGGTATGATATCATTCCTCTTATGAAGCTCTAAGCCACACCAACTCTCTACACAAACAGTCTCCTCATTAGGTCCATGTTGAACTCACATCTAGCATTAGGTGTAGGCTCCTCAGTCTTTCTATTGAAACCATGTCAAGAGACTTACTATTCCAACACTTGATCTCCAATATCCAAGAGATATCTAGCCTCACCCAAATCTATCTAGCATAAACAAGTACCCAACCAATCATCTCATGCCAACCAAACTCTAACTACAACACCACAATATCTAGGAGTTCCCCAAGGAAAAATGATCATTGTATTCTATAGTAGAAGACTACATACAAATCATAGACACTGCTCCCACTACATGATTCATAAAAAATCTAGGAATGTGCTTATGCAACCATGATTTATATCTCCATAAAATAAGATCATTTGTCTATAACCAATTGATATGCTCAAAAGAAGCCATATCATGCTAAAACACATAGGTAATCGATAATCCACCATGACACAATAACACTCATCTTGTAAGTGCAAGAAGTTGGGTCCATTCTTAAATCCTATTATAGAAATTATTTTATTTTATTAAAAAATAATTTCATTTTTAGAAGAAATAAAAAGCCAATCTAAAAAATGTTTCAACAAATCTTTTCTCTATAAAAATATTATTTCATTGATGTGGTATAAATTGGTCTAATTACATGTCCCCAACAAGAAGAGCTGAGAAAAATAAAAATGTTTAGGTTTCTATCAAAATTGAAGATCAAATTCAATGCATTCCATCTAAGAGCAACATCAATGCTTGAATTCTAGCGCAATGCAGCTATCTGAACTGCCAAGTTATCATCAATAAGAGGACAAACCTAAGACCACCCCATCCCCAAATAATGATCACATATAATAATAGCATGGAGGAGAACCCCCAATGTCAAAAACCTTGATGGGTGAGCATGATGTGCTTCAACTATCACAGCTCATGGGACATATATATGATGGGAGTTCTTGTAGTGCTCCAACATTTCCACCAGTTAAGAGATTGCATCTTGGGTCGACTCCAAATTAGCACTACATAAATTTGTAGTAGGGATGACACTTTACAAGAATTCTAAGGCACTCAAGATGCAAAACTACATAAGAATAGGAGCTCCTACTATGGTGATTCATCCTAATATTGATGAGGAAGCTAACTTGACTATAATATTGAATGCATTGTACATGGCAAAGAAATTAAGCCCAACAAGGCTAAACACTTAACGGAAGAAAGAAAGATACCCATAAAATGTCAATTCATTAGGGCGGCTACCCATTCCCACTAGTAATCCCACCACAGAGCACAACACTATGGCAGTGGAGGCCATAGTGTTGTGCTCTCATAACTACATAACACAAATCACCACATTATAATGGTAGCCATAGTGTTGTGCAGCAAAGCACATAGACAGAGTTAATCAACAAATAGACAAGTAGTTAATGGGTTCTGGTATGGCTTGATTGTATGGTGTATCATATACCATATTCTTCACATTAACATGCTTCCTAAACTCACATTTATTACACTTGCCTTATGCTCTACTATTGCAATGAGTTTTAGACTATTACAATGAGTTTTTTCATATGAAAACATAGTATTATTTTTCATGTTGAACAAATTTTAACAAAAAAATAAATTTGAGTACAAGCTATAGGGTAGTAGCATATAGACTATATGCCATAATTATATTAAATTTACACATTAAAAACCATTCTACTTAACATCTAAGTTTTAACATTCCAGTTAGACTGATTCATTATAAGTAACAACAGGGGCTTTGTATGCTCATGTAACATGATTGAACATTTGAGATGTTAAATTAATTTATTTTTTATATTTTTATTTAAAATTAAAATAGAAAAATATGATTACATCAAGACAGCTACAAAAATAGTGTGCAAACACACCATTAGATAAATGGTGATTTGATGCAGAGAAAAGACACAAAACACAAGTCACTTAACATATTTCTCCCTATTTTTGCTTTGGTCAGATATAGGGATGTTTTTTGTTTTTCTAGTATATTTCTAAACACTGTAGTCAAGCTAGTTTAAGGCCTCAAAATCTATTTTTTTCCATCTCTGTATATGGCTTATATTATGTAAAAACTTTTATTATTATGTTAATCTATGGCTGGCTACCACCTTTTTCTTTAAAAAAAATTGGCACTTTGATCTTGAAACCTAATGGCACTCAACAAAGAGGAAACAACATGGAACATGATATTCTTGGATTGTTCAGCCCTTTTACAACACACTTTGCTAGTTTCCAATCATTCATGGCCAAACAACTAGTTGACATAATGATTCATATAATAAACAACTTGTTGCAACTTAATGCATCATAGGCAATAGCATCAAACAATGAATAAACCAACATGCTATATGAATTATTAGACTATGTAGACCACATACAACATGTATCAATGATCTACCACACATTCATGACCCAACCTTGCATAGATTTCATTAAACCCTCATGGAACTAGGGTTTTAAGACTGTTGTCTTGCAAAAGAGAGCACAATGTCATTGATTCCTCACACATGCAAACTTTTAAAGTCTTGAGCCCAAAAGGGCTTTTAGATATCCTTAAAATATAACTTTCTACCAATTTTCACAACTTTTTGATGGTGGAAAATAGAGATATGAAATTTTCTAGGTTGCTGGAAACCCTAGTCTAGTCTCAGACTTGCTCTTAGTAAAAATGCCATAACTCACATAAAACTCAACAAAAATGCATGAAACCAGAATCATTTGTAAGATAAGACACAAAGAAAACTTCCTAAGGCATGTGCAGGTATGTACTATTCCATACAAATCTGTACCATGTGTGTTTCTAACTGTAACTTTTCAGAAAAAATAAATTTACAGACCTGCCCTTAATGAAATTGTCATATCTCACTCAAAAATTAATGAAATTGATTCAAACAAAAAGAATTATAAACTTAAAACACATCTTCACCCTTTCTAATTGATTTCATGTCTATAGTGTACCATACAAGGCTATACAATAAGGATTACAAACTATTTCAATAGAAAAATGCAAGAAAGAGTGCAAAAATGAAGGGTTTCACATTCAAACTCTTCTCCAACCTTCATGGGCATGTGAACATGCCATTTACAATGAAATATAACTAGTTACAACTTCCCCAACCAAAAATTAACTCTCTCTAACAAGTTATTCAAAGTTAATGCATTATTTTTGACAATAATGATAACTTTTGCAACTTTTTGCAACTTTTGCATCATGTGAGAAGTTTTTACCTAGACATCCTAAAATGGTTCTAAAGGACCCCAAATGGTCTCAAATGACCTTATTTGATCAAAACACATCAAAATGACCTTAAAAACACAATTCAAAATGTGGCTCCTACATCATGGTTTGAAATCTATCTTGAAGCACCTAGCGAGCTGAATATCTCTTGACATGATGGTGACTCGCTTGGCATGGATGGCGCACAAGTTTGCATCCTTGAAGAACTGCACAAAATAAGCCTATGCTCCCTCTTGCAATGCTAACATGGCAAGGTTCTCGAAGCGCTTAACTATTGTCATGCCCTATGCAATCTCTTTTACGAGCCTCTCAAATGGCAACCTTCTTATGAGAAAGTCTGTACTCTTCTAGTATCTTCAAATCTCCTTGACAGCAACAGTACCAGGCCTGAAGTGATGAGGCTTCTTCATTCTACTTGTGCGAGAGGTACTCGCTCTTTCTTCCTCCATTGTTTGATGTGTACGAGTAGAGGTCCTCACTCTTTCCACCTCTGTTGCTGGTTGTGTGGGAGGAGAGGAACTCAGTATCAATGTGGGAAGAGAGGCACTCGGTATCGATGTGGGAGGAGAGGCATTCTCTATCAATGTGGGAGGAGATTCACTCACTCTCACCACTCCGACCACTCTCAACGCAGCAAATTGTGGACCTCTAGTAGACTTCCTTGATGTTTGCTTTGCACGGACCATTTCATACAAATTTAATAGAAAAAATCTCTTTCAGCAAGTGCAAGAAAATAAAAGATGAATGTTATTGCATTAGCCTAGGCACTTACATATATATAAGTGTATGCACCAACTTTCCTTGCTTGATTGGGTTGTTTTTTGTTTTGTTTCCATAAGTTTTGCATTATCATAGGATAATCTTTCCCATTTCCTTACCAAATTAATTTAGTAAGATTTTTTAAAATCTAGTTTTAGAATTGTTGTTATTTATCATTTTAAGATAAATAATATTTTCCCTTTCTATTCTCTTACAATTTAAATAAAAAACAATTTACCATATTCATTTACATATCAATTTCATTTTATTTTAAAAGCAATAGTTATGAATCTTTCTCTTAAACATTTGTTATTTAACTCCAAGTTATTTATTAGTTTATTTATATTTTAAAAAATATATGTAAAGTATAGATTTTTTTCCTATAGTTTCTTTATTTTCTCACTTTTTTTTTCTTTTTGCGATTTCTTTTTTAGTTTAATAGTTTGGTGATTTTTGAGCTTTTTCTCCTTCCAAGAGTTCCCAATTTATTTTTTGGTTTTTATTTTTTATTTATTCTAATTTCTTTTTTCATTTTTATTTTTATCTTATCCAATTTCTTTTTGGGTTTTTATATTTTACTTTTTCTATTTTTATTTTTTCTAATTTATTTTTTGGTTCCCTAGTTTTTTGTGATTTTCTATCTCCTTAGTGGTTTTTAATTTTTTTTTTGTTTTTTTTCTTAATTTTTTCCATTTTTTATTTTTACTTTTTATTTTTTGAGAAAATGAGGGCTCTCACGCCTCTCGGCCCTAATAATCTATTATATTAAATCATCATAATAATATTTTATAGATATTTTAGCTAATAGGGTGAAGTAATTAAATCATATGTGTAAATGGTTTATTAGTAAAGTATAAAATTCTACTTAAATCTATTTATCTAAAAAATGTCAAGGAGCCATTTTATTTAGTTAAGAGTTATTTTATTTTACTTTTAATTTTACTTTTGAAAAAGCCATCATTGATTATTTTTTAGTTTTAGTTTTTTTTTTAAATATTTAGAAAGTAAAAAATAAAAAATAAAAACAAAAATTTTTGGAAAAAATAAAAAAGAAAAAAAAATGGTTCAAGGAAAAAAATGCTGCAAAAAATCACAAAAACTATGGAACCAAAAAAAGAAATTGGAAAAAATAAAAAATAAAAGCCAAAAAAGAAATTGGAAACTGTAAAAGCTGAGAAAATCACGAAAACTATGGAACCAAAAAAGAAATTGGAAAAATTAAAAATAAAAACCAAAAAAATTAAAATGATCAAAGGAAAAGTAGTGAGAAAATCAAAAAGTATGAAAAAAGATATCGCTTTAGATATATTTTTTAAATATAAATATACTAGTTTTATTTTATGTTAAAAATTTATGTTTATGCCGAGAGACATTCTATAGAGAGATATTCTATAGTCACATCAGGGTGGAGATGAGAGCAGCCATTTTTCATGTAAATATATAATGAAGAAAATAAATATACTAGTTTATAATCCACTTGTTTTATTTAAAGAGTTATTTTTTTATTATTTTTAAATATACGTTGACTGTGTTTTGATTTTTATGTATGATTTGACTCCTTACCTTATCCACATAATTATTTACAATTTAAATTGAAACTTAAAAATAATAATTTAAATTAATAATATTTTCTAATCATATATAAAATCAAAAATCTAAATATATAACATCATAAATTTATATATAAAAATAATAAATATAAATCTATAAAATTATAAATCTAACTATATATAAAATCATAAAATGTTGTAAACATAGCTAAAATAATAAATCTAAATCTATAAAATCATATATTTAATATTAAATCATGTATTTATGTATATATCTAATAAATCTAAATTTATAAAATAAAATATTTAAGTATATAAAACTATAATTATACTAGTATATTTATATTTAAAAAATATATATAAAGTAGGTGGAGGGATATCTCTTTTCCATAGTTTATTTTTTCATCTCTTTTATTGGAGGAAGATTTTTGTCATTTTAATGGTGAAGTTGAAAGTTCTTTTGTTTCTAACAACGAAAGGGAAGTGTTTCTGTTTCCTTGTTTTCATTTACATCTTTTAGTTGGTTTCTCTATTTTTTCTTTTCTAACGCTATGGTTTTAGTGCAGATTGCAGATTTTGTGAGATTTTAGTTTGACTTGCATGCAAGTTTAGCACAGGCTTCGAGTTTGAAGCCAAAGTCAGGGAAATGTTTCATTATTTGTTCCTTCTACTTCTTCTCCAACTTCCTCCTCCTGCTCATTTTGGCATAGATGTGGACTAAGTCTGACAGGGACCTGCTATTTTGGTCTGCCTCTAATAGGCCTTTGTAATGTAATTAAATTTTTCTTTAGACTTTTGGTGGCAAATAGGGAGAATGTTTGGTTCATGGCACTATTATCTATTGTATTTGCCATAAATTTTTTTTTATATTATAACTGGGTTGTAGTTAGGTTTTTTCAGGGCTATAACTGGAGGTTTTCTTCCCCTGATTCTTTCCTGCCGGTATGCCCTTTCCGAACCAAGTTTTTGTAATTTTCATTATTATATTTTAATAAAATGTTCAGTGGCTTTGCCACTTTTTCTTTAAAAAAAAAAATCATAAAAACTATGGAACCATAAAAGAAATTGGAAAAAAAAAAGAAATTAAAAACAAGAAAATCACAAAAAAACTATGGAACCAAAAAAGAAATTGGAAAAAATAAGAAATATAAACCAAAAAAGAAATTGGAAATAATAAAAAATTAAAATTAAAATAGAAATTGGGGAAAAGTAAAAAAGGAAAACCAAAAAAGAAATTGAAAATAAGAAAATCACAAAAACTATGGAACCAAAAAGGAAATTGGACAAGAAAAAAAATAAAAACCAAATTTTAATTTTTTTATTTTGTTTTTAGATTGGAATCTTATAAAATTACACAGAATCTTGGAATCTTTGAGCTCTTCAACTCCACCCTTGTTGTAAATGTAGGAACGCCTCTCGAAAATAGAGTACCTACTTTCGGGGTTCCCAGGTTCCATTTGTCATGTTACCTAGGGCTCATTCTATTAGGATGCCAAATTATGAACTAAGATGTCCTAAATGCATGTAAAAGACCCGGGAGCTAAACCTTATGAGGGAAAAGCCCCCAAGGGGACATTTTCTGACGTTACAGTGATATCTCTCTGCAAATGAATCCAATTCTCATGAAGTATGAATATAATGTAACTAACATGGCATGGAAGCTAATTCCTGCTCCACAAGCTCTAAAATTGTAACGCCCCCACCAAGGAACCCCAGAGGACAACACTAACTAGATCGAATAAAAGGAATAATTTTTTTTAAAACTATAGAGTGCATGACCAGGTAACTAAACCTAAGTCCTCTAAGGTTCCTCAATTGTGCTACTCACAAAGAAGGTTACTAAAACATTTCATTAACAACAAAAGAAGAACATCACATTACTAATATTATTCATTTCCACATGTGACATCTGAAAATCAACATTAAAGATCATCTCCTAACTACTATCACAATTGATGCATTATTTTATAGTACTCATTACAAGATGAAGTTATCAATAATTATTACATCATTACAATAATTTTCCATGTTGCTTTCCTCCCCACATGGGAGAGATTACAACAAGATACATTAAGGAATACAATTTGGTATACCATCGGCATACATTATATGAAATTATTGTCTTCACAAACTGATGAAGGGGGTAAATCATAAAATAGACAACAACAAAAATTGCACATAGAAAATAGAACTTTCTTTTATTAATTTGGACAACTTATTACATTGCAAAAGCTCAAATACAATCAAATGAATCAACCTTCCATAGGCTGCAACACATTACAACTTCCTATCATGAGACTTTGGAATCATCTACCTTCTGTAACCCCAAATCAGCTAGGGTTTCTATTTTCTACCTATTCTTGAATCTACACTTGCCCCCTTAACTCTACTTCTGCCTAGGGTTCCCAAAAATGGTTATGCATAAAATGGTTATGGCCATTTTTGGGCTCGTATGGGGTCGTTTATTGCCTCAAACCTGAGTTTGAATATTTTTCAGGCATTTTTTGGGAAATAAAAACTTTAATATATTTTTGGCTCATAAATGATCTTTGCATGATTCCTTCGCCAAAGGTCTTATTTTTTAGTTACAAAGCTTCCTGTAAATTTTCTCTTCAATCCATGCCCAAATGCAAACTTTCCTAAAATAGCAGGTTGCTATTTTTAGTAGTCTGGAAAAACTGAAAGTTCTACATCATTATTCAAGTGATTATGGAGCCAAAACCACAAATTTTGAAAATAAATGGAAAGAAAATCAACAATTTTGAAACACATCTTTTTTTTGGGTGATGCAAGATTGCCCTTACACCACTAGTTGCTCCTACATCAGACACCCAGGGTAATTTGAGAAGTGACCCTATTGCATCTCATGTGTTTCTGTGAGGAAAACCCAAACAGTCAACCTCTACCTTAGACAACCAAGTAGAATCTTCAACAGGCCTTCCTTTCCATTTCACTAGATATTCTTCATATTGCTTGTTCTGAGTACTTCTTCCCACACAACTATCTAAGATCTCTTCTATCTCCTCTTTTGAAGTAGATGTCGAAATACTCCACTGTTCTTCTATTGGTCCATCCTCTGTTCCACCTTCATGATATTCTGATGAATCAACAATGTTGAAAATAGGGGAAATGTTGATCCCACTCGGCAACTCTACCTCATATGCATTTCCTGAATCATGTTTCTTCAAAATTTTGCATGGTCCAAATTTCTTCATTTTTAGCTTATTTTATGTTCCAATTGGGAACCTTTCTTTTCTCAAGTGAACCATGACTTTATCTCCTAACTGGAATTCCTTATATCTCCTCTTTTGATATACCTTAGCTTTGTACAGAATATTCATCTTATTAATGTACTTTTTCACCTCTTCATGCAAATTCTTCATGTGTTCTACAAAGTCTTCAGCCTTGCCACTTATCTTTTCACCTTTGTCCAGATTCCTTAACTCTGAAGCATTTCGTGGACTATTCCCATATACAATCTAGAATGGTGATTTACCAGTACTCCTATTGACAGAATTGTTGTAAGCAAATTTTGCTCGTGGTAAAATTAAATCCCACCCCTTGGGCTTATCTCCTACTAAGCATCATAGTAGGTTACCCAAACTCCTATTCACCACTTTCATCTGTCCATCAGTCTATGGATGGTGTGCAGAACTGAACTTCAAATCTATCTTCAACTTCTTCCACAATGTCCTCTAGAAATAACCAACAAACTTGGTATCTCAATTTGAAACTATGCTTTTTGATAGACCATGTAATCTCACCACCTCCCTAAAAAATAATTCAGCAATATGAACAGCATCATTAGTCTTCTTGCAAGGAATTAAATGTTCCATCTTCAAGAATCTATCCACCACCATAAAAATGGAGTCATGTCCTCTCTATGTCCTTGGTAAACCAAGAACAAAATCCATACTAATATCATCCCATGGCTTCTCTGGTACATGTAATGGTTGATATAGCCCTATATTCTGACTTGTTCCTTTTGTCATCTGACATACTCTACAACTCTGCACAAATTTCCTCACATCCTATTGCAACTGTGGCCACTAATAATTTTCACCAACAATAGAAATGGTCTTATCTCGACCAAAGTGCCTAGCTAATCCTCCACTATGTTTCTCCTTAATCAAGTTCTCTCTCATGGAACTCCTCAGAATGCACAACTGGCTTCCTTTAAACAACATGCCATCTTGGATTATGAAATCCAACCATTTTGTCTTGTCCTAAGTAACAGGTTCCAAACAAGCTTTCCAAGCCTCTACAAAATTTATATCTTCTGGATACAAACTTTTGAGCTCATCTAACCCAACAACCTCTATCTTCATTTCTATCAACAAATTTGCCTTCTGCTCAAGGCATCTGTAACTCTATTGGACTTCTCACTCCTGTGCTTCAAAACAAAAGTATAGCTCTGCAAAAACTCAACCCATTTTAAGTGCTCTAGTTCAACTTTCCTTGACTATTAAGATGCTGCAAAGCCTGATGATTAGTATATAAAATAAACTCCTTTGGTAACAAATAATGTCTCCATTTCTTCAAAGCCTGAACTATTGCATAAAACTCTTGATCATAAACATAATAGTTATTCTTGGCATAATTAAGCTTCTCACTAAAATAGGCAATGGTCTTACCTTCTTGACTCAAAACAACTCCTATAACACTGCCACTAGCATCACAATCTACCTGAAATACCTTATTGAAATCTAGAAGTGCCAAAACAGGTTGCTTTGTAACTTTCTGCTTCAATGTGTCAAAAATTTTGTCTACTCTTTTAGTCCATCTAAACTCTTTTCTATCCCCTCTCATTGTCTCAGTCAGGGGTGCACAAATGCTACTAAAATTTCTAATAAACTTTCTATAAAAACTTGCCAAACCATGAAAAGATCGTACCTCTGTAGCACTCCTTGGCGTAGACCATTCAATGATAGCTCTTACTTTTTCTGGGTCCATCTTAAGAGGTTCCTCTGAGACAACAAATCCCAGGTATACCAACTCCTTTGCAAAACTACAATTCTTCAAATTAATTAGTAACTTCTCCTCCCTCAGCTTCTCTAAAACTCTTCTGATATGCATCAGATGCTCATCCCAAGTCTTACTAAAAATCAAAATATCATCTAAATAAAAAATAACAAAACTTCTCAAAAATTCTTTTAGTACCTCATTCATGAGCCACATGAATGTGCTCAGTGCATTGGTTAGCCCAAATGTCATGACTAACCATTCATACAAACCTTCCTTTGTCTTGAAGGCTATCTTCCACTCGTCTCCTTCTCTGCTATGAATCTGGTGATACCCACTCTTCAGGTCAATCTTCGTGAAGTACTTGGCTCCACTCAAATAGTCCATTATGTCATCCATTCTGGGCAATGGAAATTAATACTTGATCATGATCTTATTGATGACTCAAGAGTCTGTACACATTCTCCACTCTCCATCTTTCTTTGGTGCTAGTACTGCAAGTACCGCACATGGACTCAGGTTCTCTCTTATCAATCCCTTCCTCAACAACTCTTGAACCTATCTATTCAACTCTTTAGTCTTGGCTAGAGTCATTCTATGGGCTACCTTATTTGGCAAACTAGATCCTGGTATCAAATCCATTTGGTGACTTATCTTCCTCACCGATGGTAAACCTTCTGGTACATTATCAGAGATAATATCCTGAAATTCTTCCAACATATTTGAGACTTCTGTTGGTACATCTTCATATTTCTCTTGACTAATCTTAGGAATCAATGCAAATCAATGATGCTCTTGCTTCATACCCTCCAAAAAATTTCTACCATCTACAAAGCAAATTCTGGCAATACTACATACCTTTTCTTCCACTTCCTTCAAGGGCTTCAACTTATGATGAACTCCATCCTTTGTTTGGGAATATGTGTTTGCACAGCCATCATGGGCATCGCTCCTATCATACTGCCATAGCCTCCCCAATAGTATATGACATGTATCCATCGGTATGATATCACACAGCACCTCATCATGGTAATCCCCAATCTTGAACTTCCCTAAACACCGCTCATTGACCAAAGCTCTATTGTCCTTTTGCAACCATGTAATCCAATATGGATGTGGATGCTTTCTTCTTGTCAACTTCAACTTGTCAACCATCTTCTCTGAAACAAACAAGATTATCAGTGCTTCCACTATCAATAATAATATGACAACACTTATCTTCACATTTGCACCTTGTGTGGATTAAATTGTTCCTCTGATTTGGTTCTTTCTCCTCATTCAACAAGGTTCTTATGACAACTAAGATTTCTCCCCTTTTAGCTGTTGACCTATTTTCCTTTGTCCAGAGTTAAATAGTTCACCTTGTATATTCCTTGAATATTCTTTAGAAAGTGACCCTACAAAGCTTAAATCCTTCAATTACCCATGCTCTGCCTTGCCAAAAATCCCAAACACTTGCCTGGAGAATCCTTGCCAAAAACCCAGAAAAACCTAGAAATCTTTTGTCTCCAATTGTTTTCTATCGCAAAGATTTCTTAGTTTTATACTTAGCCATTTTTCATGTTTATGATGATGACATCATCCTTGTTTTGGGGTTTTCTATCATTTGGTCGAATTGCATCTTAGATACAATTTTTCCTTGTGCCTTGGTCATGTACAATGTTACTATACATCTGGTTCATTGTAGGTTATGTTGTATGTATCTCTGTTTGTATATTGCGCATACAATTGCATATGCCATACAATATACAAGAGGTTATACAAAATATAAGGTCTGCTTTTGTATATCGGGCAATTGTATCTCATATACATTTGGCATATACAAAGGCCAGATACAAAGGGCATATAAAAGGTTCATATACAAAGTCACGTACAAGGGTCAGATGCAATGTTTGTATGTACATGCGATTGTATGCAGTTTTGTTTGTATATTCGCATTGTATATGTGATATATAAAAGGTGATGCAAAGGGAAATACATACAATCTGGATGCGAATGAAGAATCAAATGTGGCAGATTTTGAGTTGGGGTCCACCTATTCTATGTATATGCGATTCTATCATTCCATATACAATCCTATATACAATTACATATACAAGAGTTAGATACAACAGTGATATACAATGCGGACCCAACTAGGAAATTAAATTTGGCAAACTCAGTGGTGGCGTCTGCAGTTGCATGTTGAAGTGCATGTATATGCCAATATGCAAAAAGGTAGGGATACAAAGGCTAGACCTATTTTAAAGTTCCATTCTGGTTGATAATCCATTGAGTTCCATAGTTGTATGTACATGTGATTGTATCTCCTATATACAATTGTGATGTACAAAGTCACATACAAAGGATTTTCAGCAAGACAGGCCTTATCAGCGGCTTAGTTTGAGGTCTTTCTGATGGCCGATAAGGAGGATGCAATGGTGGGTCCCAGGTTCAGCTCAGCGACCAATGGAGTGATGACATGTGGCAAGGGCATAAATACAAAAGGTGATACAAAGGTAAAGGCCCGCTTTTGTATGTTGGCCATTGTATTGTATATACAATTGCACATACAAAAGCATATACAAAGGAAGATGCAAATGTTCAGCGATGGGTCCTAGATTCAGCTCTGCAGCCAATAAGATGGTGCCACGTGTTAGGTAGTTTCAGAGGCCGATTTAGGTGGCGATTCAAGTAGCATATACAACGGCTGATACAAGATGAAATACACATCGGTGAGGACCCTTCTGAGGTCTCCCCGAAAGCCTGATATATACAAAAGTTGTATATGCAAAAAAGTGAAGGAGGTTTTGTATTTTGCACCAAGTGAACCTAAAAGTGCATGTGCAACAGTATACAATTACAGATGCAAGATGCAGTTGACCATAACTTTGACCACCCATATCTCCTTCGTCCTGAGGAATTTCTACATGCTTCAAAAGGCAAATGTGCTTGTTTTTGCCTCCTCTTTCATCTGGCAGGCTTTGAGGAGGATATCTTCACTTTTAGATTTGGATGCAAATTTGCAAGCTCGATTGATTAGACATTTCAACGACTGATTTGGCATATGCAAGGGCTGATATTGTTGCATTTTTTTCAGTTGGTAGGTTTTGCAAGTGGATTCATGGCAGGTGGCTCCACTCTTCAATGCATATGGGCTCTGTGTCTTGCTGGCAGATCTTCATGTGTTTGGCGACGACTTTGGGGTTCTTCTCTTCAATGCCCTATCCTATCTTGCATTCGAAAAACTATTTTTTGATGGTTGTGGACCTGCCAGCGACATGGTTCTCGTCCTTTCACCATGCCCCTACTTCTGCGTCTCTGTTCCTACATTGATGAATACATTCTGCATTCCTGGGATCGTGTGCAACTATTTCAGGCAGATTTGACTTATTGTAGTGGCCTTGAAGATCATTTAAAGGCATTCAAGGTCATTTTTCAGGGGCTTTTATGATTAGTGATGGCATGCCTTGACTTTTTCTACATCATGAGCACACTTTGGAGGACTTTGGGGCAGATATTTTTGAGATTTTTATGAGATGTATAAAAATGGAGATGGCTCATCCTTATTCTATGGTGGCTGTTTTGGAGAGTATATAGTCATTCATTTAACTCTTTGTAAGGAGTTCTTTCAATGTACCATTCTAGAGTTAGTGATTTTTTTTAATCCTACTTAGTTTGAGTATATTTTTTTTGTAACTCTTTGGGCATATGAAATATAGAGAACGCCTTGGATACCATTGACAGTTAGATTTTTGCCTTCTTATTTTGCAGTATTGGGTGCTATTAAGTGTTTGATTAGGTCATTTGTGAAGTAATTCATTGCCTTGTGACTGTCTTATGTTTTTAATACCTTTTTTCTATAGAAGCTATGTTTATGCAGGTTACAAACTGTGTCTTAGAGTGTTATAAGGCTTTAAATTGTGAAGTTTAGCTTCCTTTTAAAGATTTTAATGTAGTTAGGCCTCTTTGTGAAGTGTTTTTGCAAACATACAGTGATAAGTTGTACAGGTTTTATTTTTTGTTGTCTGTGGCCAAGTGTATGTAGGTCTGAGTTTCATTTTACCTTATCAAGTTTGTGAATCACCCCTTATTTTCAAGTTTTCCAGTTTTATCTTTCATTTTTAAAAGCATTCCTTCTCCTTTTTCCTCTGTAAATCTAGTAGATTTTAGGTGATTACCAGCTAGGGAGCTAGCCTTCTTAGGAGGTTCTTTCCAACACAGGTGACCCACAGACTTGGAAAGATCCCATGTTTCTCCAGATTGCCAAGTTTTACAACTCAGTAAGGGTGCGAATCTGAGAGACAATAGTTTTGGCACGCCCGGTGGGACTGTTCAAGTATGAACAGTGCTATATTACAATCATATTGCTTATTTTGATATGCTGCCAGCATTATCAAGCCTTTAAGAGGTAGTTTTCTGCATATCTGGTGACTCATACTGAGAAAGGACAAGTAGATCAGTGTTGTTACATTTTTTATGAGAAAGATACAGACTCAGAGTTCAAGTTCATTTGATTATTTGAAGTTGTCTTTGCCTAGAAGATAGAGTAGAATTGTGGTAAGGGCACCGGTTTCAAAAAGAATACAATCAACCCCACCAAGTTTCAGGCTAGTAGTACCTATAGTTCTTGTACCGGTTCAAGCAAACCTACCTCCAGCAGTTCCAATGGTAAGGAATCAGCCATTTGTGGATTTTGATGGGGGCAGCCCTTTGAATTTGATAGTGCATGATAATATACCCATGGCATCTTTGAAGAGCTTGCCCTATTTCACTGGGGAGGATAAAACTAACCCAATCGAGCACATCAGAGACATAGCTTCACTATGTGGTGTTTATCATGTAACTCAAGAAAATGTAGCCATCAGGCTGCTCGCTTCCTTGTTTAAAAGAAAAGTATTATAGTGATTCAGGAGTTTACCAGTGCAAACCATTACATCTTGGGATGATCCAGGTGATAAGTTGAACAAGCAATTTCAAGATAAGTTTGATAACTTATCGCTGGTTGAACAATTGACCACAATAAAGAGAGCTCCCCAAGAGCAAATGATGGATTTCAATTTCTGGTTTTAGAAGACATGGAACAGGATTTCTGCCACGGTAAGGCCTTCATCAGAATATGCATTTCTATTTTTTTTGAAAGCTCTTAATAGTGACATTTCAGTAATGATACAATCAATGGGAGGTACAAGTTTACCTGATGCATATGAAATAGCTATTAGAGTAGAAAATAGCCTGATTTAGGCTGGGAAAATAGCACCTAGATCACCAGTGCCCATTTTTCCCGAGATTCAAGCTTCAATGCCTTTGCCGATCCCATCTTTTGCCCCTTTACCTGTTGCAGCAGCATTGACAAGTACTGTCAATCCTGAAACTGTTGTTTCCATCTCTTCACAAGAGTTTAGAGAAATTAAAAATAGACTACGGAAAATAGAGAACATCTTGCAAACTTTTGGGAATGAGTTGGTGAACATAAAAAAAATAGCAGTCCCAGAATAGACAACCTTATCAACCACATAGCCAAGGGCAAAATCAGCCTTATTAGGGGTAAAACCAACCATACCAAGCCAATAGGCCTCCATATCAAAGCAATTACCAAGGTGCTAGGCAAAATGTGAACCAGAGGCCTTTCCAGCCTTACAACCCTGCACCCACTAATGCAGTTAGGGACCTTGTCCCTGTTTAGAACAATCTTGCAACTGAGTATGAATGGTGTTTTCCTTGCAATCAGCCACACAGTCAGGCAACTTGTTCAAATGGGGTAATAAATCAGGCTCTAATGGTACAAAATGTTGTAGTTTCACAGCCAAACACACCTAATGATGGGGCTATACAGCAGCAAGAACAGCCTCAGAATGATATTGCCTTCCTAAATTGGCAGGGAGATGAGTTTTGTGGTGTGAACAGAGATGATACTTCAGTTGCAGCAAATACAAGAGCTAAAAAGAAGGGTTATGAGATAGATCAAGCAGTAAACAAAGGAAAAGGACCTGCTGATCCTTCTACATCCCAGATTCCCCATATTTTGCAAAGGAACACTCAAACAACTACCAAGGATCAGCCTCATTTTCAGGCTGATATTGCTGCTGCAAAGCGACATCAAAAGGTAAATGTCACTTCACCTTTTAATATCATTGAAAATATAAAGAAAAAGAATGTGACAATATCTATGTGGGATTCCTTGGCCATCCCAGGTCAAAAGGACATGTTACAATCTGCCTTGTCTGATTTAAAAGTGTCAAATGATGCAACTATTGACCTAGCTAGGGTTGTCCTTACCAATTCATCCCAGGACAACAGTAAACAACCAAATAAGAGCACTAAACCACTGTGATTTTATGTGTCATTAATAATAGGAGACAAGTTAGTACATAACTGCATGGTGGATTAGTGGTGCAAGTAGTTTTGTAATGCCAAAACAGATTGCAGACCAACTAGGATTGAAATACCAGCCCCTTGAGAAGGGTGTGCTCCAGTTAGATGGCATAGCTAGTAACACTGTAGGTGTGATAAAAGATCTAGGTCTCACTTTGCATACCTGCCCAAATGTTTCCATTTCCCAAGAGGTCTTCATCATAGATCTACCTCCTTATTTTGCCATATGTTTGTCAAGAGAGTTCACAACCAAGATAGGAGGATATTTATCCTCGGACTGGTCCCACATGTTTTTTAGGACCTGATATGGTACAAAAGTGACCATAAAATCCAAATTGCTTGCCAAGGATCACATAGAGCCTTATGTCCCAAGTGTTGTTAACGCAAATTGTGTTATTTCTGATGATCCTGAGCTTGTTGTTGCTCAAGGGCTGCAAGCTTAAAGTATACCAGAAGTATTGTTAAAGGAGTGGGCCTTAGAAAATATTGTAGATGATCCTGAAGGACACATTCAAGAAACTGGTATGGGGGTTTACATGCTGCATGAACCTGAAACAACAATTCCAAACCTTGTAAAGAGTGTAGAATAGTAGATAGAATAGCAAGATGAGGTATGGAAAATGTACTTTGATGGCTCTAGGAATAGGAATGGATCTAGTGGTGTGCAATGCTTGTGTCTCCACAAGGTGATAGATATTATTCTACTTTCCATTTTTCTTTTTCATGTACAAATAACACTGCTGAGTATGAAGGGTTGATTCAAAGTTTGTAGTGGGCAAGGAAGAGGAAAATTGGCTATTTACAGGTGTATGGGGACAACAAACTTATTGTGAATCAGGTGAGGGGACTACATGTTACAAAGAATGATGTTTTGAAATGCTATAAACATAGGGTATGGGATATGATTGAGGAGTTTGATGCTTTCAATCTAATCTCTATTCTAAGAAATTAGAACAATCATGCAGATAGGTTAGTTGCAATTGGGGCTCAGTTCGATATCCCCAGTGATATTCAAAGAGAAAAGGTACAGCCTCATGTGAATATAGTTGATAGGCTCTCTATTCCTGACAATAACATTCATTGGCAAGTTTTTGAGAGTGATGAGCAGGTTTTGCGTTTCCTGTTAGAAGACGATGAGTTTTCTGTGATGAATCAGAACAAACTCAAACAACAATATGATGATGATGAAGTTGTCTAGTTAAGGACTAATAAGCTGCCCAGAGGATTAGTAACCTTGGAATCCATTTTCAGTACTGATGATCAGCTGAAAAAGAGCAAAACTAGCATGCAGGTCAAAGAGGAAAATTATGAGGAGCTGGAAATTTTCAAAGGTAAGCTTCTCAAAATTGGTAAAATTTGTTCACCTGAGGATAAGAAAGCTTTTATTGCCCTTTGTCAAGAATTTGAGGTTGTGTTTGCTTGGGAATACTCAGACTTAAAGGGGTTTGACCCTCATATTGCCCAACATACTATAGAGTTAGATCCAAGTGCAAAACTGTAAGGCAAAAACAAAGACCTCTAAATCCAAAACTTGAGCCTCTGATGATTAAGGAATTAACCAAGCTGATCCAGGGAAATATCATTTTTTTTATCAAGCATACTTCTTGGGTCTCGAATCTTGTTCCTGTGAGGAAAAAGAATGGAGAGATTAGGCTGTGCATTGACTTTAGAAACCTTAATAGAGCCTTCCTAAAGGACCACTACCCACTTCCCTCAATGGAGCAAATTTTGTAAGTAGTGGCTGGTTCAGAAAGATTCTCCTTACTTGATGGATATTCCGGTTATAGTCAAGTATTAGTCAAGGAGGAAGATCAGTTTAAAATTGCTTTTACCACAAAATGGGACACCATGGCCTACAAAAGGATGCCTTTTGGTCTGTCAAATGCTGGCTCCACTTTTCAGAGAGCTATGGATATGGCTTTTAAAAGTTTGCTTTATAAATTGGTACTTGTGTACCTTGATGACATCACAGTTTTCTCTAAGGATGCAGCTAAACATTTATCCCACCTGAAACAAGTATTTGAGGGAGTAAAGAGTTTGGGATATCTCTCAATCCCAAGAAATGTATTTTTATTGTGCATGAAGGCAAGCTTTTAGGACACATTGTGTCAAAAGAGGGAGTTACTATTGATACAGAAAGAGTAGGAGCTATTTTGGAGCTGCCTTTACCCAGTCATAAGAAAGGACTACAAAGTTTTATTGGCAAAATTAATTTTCTGTGAAGATTTATACCTAACATTACAAATTTATTGAAGCCATTGACCTCTATGTTAAAGAAAAATGCAGTTTTCAATTGGACAAAAGAGGGAAAACTCAGCTTTGAGTCCATAAAAGAGGCGTTATTAGCTGTACCAACTCTGGTAAATCTTGATTTCTCAAAGGATTTTATTTTGTATGCTTATGGCAGTATAGATACAATTTCTGCAATTCTGGTACAGCAGCAAAATGAAGGCTTTGAGCAGCCAATTGCTTTCTTTGGTCAAGGACTGGAGGAGTATGAACAGAGGTATAGTTTCATTGAAAAACATGTCCTTGCAGTGGTAAAGAGTCTCAAGAAGTTTAGGCATCTTATTTCTAACAATAAGGTACATTTAATGGTTTCTCACCCTAGTGTGAAAGAGTTTTTGTTAGGTAAGGATGTTAATGAGAAAAGGGCTGGTTGGATTACCAAAGTCATGGAATATGACGTAGATATCAAAATAACCAAGCTCAGTAGAGGACTTAGTGAGTAGCTTGCTACTAGGTCTAAAAATAAAACAGAAAAGGAAGAAGAAGTGCTTCTAACCATTGAAGATGAACATCAGGATGATACAACAGCAGTTGGAACAGGTTGGGTTAATGACATGACTCATTTTCTGCAAACTGGTGAATGTCTAGCAGGTTTAGATAGAACCAAGAGAAGATATTTTAGATTGCAGTCTATTCCATATGTTTTAATTAATGATATCCTTTTCAGAAAAGATTTTAATGGTGTGTTGTTAAGATGCATTGATAATGATCAAACTGACAAGGTGCTGCATGAGTTTCATGATGGAACAGTAGGGGATCATTTTGCCCCCAAAAACTACTGCTTGGAAAATAATGAGAGATGGCTATTACTGGCCCAGCTTATTCAAGGATGCCCATGCATGCGCCAGAAAGTGTGTAAAATGTGCCATTTTTGTAATCAAAGAAAGCTACCAGCTTTACCTTTGCAGCCAATTCAAGTAGAACAACCCTTCATGAGATGGGGCATTGATTTTATAGGTCCCATTAATCCACCATCAAGTGCAGGCCACAGGTGGGTACTTACAGCAACAGACTATTTCACAAGGTGGACTGAAGCAGTGACTCTAAAGGAAGCCAATGAGAATGTTGTTTTGAACTTTTATTATGATTTGGTATCTAGATTTGGAATACCTAAATCAATCATCTCAAACAATGCTTTAGCCTTCGTTGGATTGAAGGTAACTGACTGGGCTGTGAAGAATGAAATCTATTTGAACACTTCATCAAATTATTACCCACAGGGTAATGGTTTGGATGAATCTACAAATAAGAATCTCATAAGGATTATCAAAAGATCAATAGAGGACAACCAGAGAACCTGGCACACCAATCTGAAATCTAATTTATGGGCAGATAGAATAACTCCCAAGAGGTCTATTGGAAACTCCCCATATATGTTAGTTTATGGAAAAGAGGCAAGATTGCCTGTATCTGTAGAGCTGCTAGCTCTTGATATCATGAATAAGTTGGAGATGTTTGAAGAAGAAGATCCCATGGCTATCAGATATGCTCAACTTATAGAGCTTGAAGAGATCAGAGATAAAGCTATGAAAGCTATGGAGTGTCATCAGCTTCAGACAAAAAGAGTTTTTGATAAGAAAACCACTCCCAGAAATTTTAGGGAGGGTGATATGGTACTCAAATGGGATGAATTGAAAAGCAGGCCAGGGAAGCATTCCATGTTTGACAGCATGTGGAGTGGCCTATTTATTCTTACTGAATGCAAGGAGCACAATGCATTTTAGTTATCAAACATGGATGGAGAAAATTTTCCTATCCTAGTCAATGGGATACACCTGAAGAGGTGTTTTGAGGTATGAGTTACCTTGTAAAATAGTAGATTAGGTTTCTTGCTTTCAATAAGTGCTGCTGCAAAATAGTTTAGATGCCTTTTTGTTTTCCCTAAGTGCTGTCTAGCATAATTAGGGAGTTGCTTTCAGCATTTTTGTTTTGGTTTTAGTTTTCCAAGTGGTCTTCATTACTGACATGCTGAGTTACTGAGGTCAAGATTGTTTGTCAAAAGTGTTTTTAAGTCTCTATATGACCCTGTGCCCAATGGATGTATAAGGCCACTGATCAAATTGTTTAGTAGGCAAACATCCCTAAGAAGTCGCCAAATTGTTGACCTATTTTCCTCTGCCCAGAGTTAAATAGTTCACCTTGTATATTCCTTGAATATTATTTAGAAAATGACCCTACAAATCTTAAATCCTTCAATTACCCATGATCTTCCTTGCCCAAAATCCCAAACACTTGCCTGGAGAATCCTTGCCAAAAACCCAGAAAAACCCAGAAATCTTTTGTCTCCAATTGTTTTCTATCGTAGAGATTTCTCAGTTTTATACTTAGCTATTTTTCATTTATATGATGATGACATCATCCTTGTTTTGGGGTTTTCTATCATTTGGTCGAACTGCATCTCAGATACAATTTTTCCTTGTGCCTTGGTCATGTACAATGTTACTATACATCTGGTTCGTTGTAGGTTATGTTGTATGTATCTCTATTTGTATATTGCACATACAATTGCATATACAATACAATATACAAGAGGTTATACAAAATATAAGGTCTGCTTTTGTATATCAGGCAATTGTATCTCATATACATTTGGCATATACAAAGGCTAGATACAAAGGGCATATACAAGGGTCATATACAAAGTCACATACAACGGTCAGATGCATTGTTTGTATGTACATGTGATTGTATGCAGTTTTGTTTGTATATTCACATTGTATATGTGATATACAAAAGGTGATGCAAAGGGAAATACATACAATCTGGACGTGAATGAAGAATCAAATGTGGCGGATTTCGAGTTGGGGTCCACCTATTCTATGTATATACGATTGTATCATTCCATAGACAATCCTATATACAATTGCATATACAAGAGTTAGATACAACAATGATATACAATGCGGACCCGACTGGGAAATTAAATTTGGCAAACTCAGTGGTGGGGTCCTCAGTTGTATGTTGAAGTGCATGTATATGCCAATATGCAAAAAGATAGGGATACAAAGGCCGGACCTATTTTAAAGTTCCATTTTGGTTGATAATCCATTGAGTTCCACAGTTGTATGTACATGCGATTGTATCTCCTATATACAATTGCGATGTACAAAGTCACATACAAAGGATTTTTAGTGTGATAGGCCTTATTAGCGGCTTAGTTTTTGATCTTTCCGATGGTTGATAAAGAGGATGCAGCGGTGGGTCCCAGGTTCAGCTCAGCAACCAATGGAGTGATGACACGTGCCAAGGGCATATATACAAAAGGTGATACAAAGGTAAAGGCCCGCTTTTGTATGTTGGCCATTGTATTGTATATACAATTGCACATATAAAAGCATACACAAAGGAAGATGCAAATGTTCAGCGATGGGTCCCAGATTCAGATCAGTGGCCAATCAGATGGTGCCATATGTCAGGCAGTTTCAGAGGCCGATTTAGGTGGCGATTCAAGTTGCATATACAATGGCCGATACAAGATTAAATACACATCGGTGAGGCGCTCTCCGAGGTCTCCCTGAAAGCCCGATATATACAAAAGTTGTATATGCAGAAAAGTGAAGGAGGTTTTGTATGTTGCACCAAGTGAACCTAAAAGTGCATGTGCAACAGTATACAATTACAGATGCAAGATGCAGTTGACCGTAAATTTGACCACCCATATCTCCTTCATCCTGAGGAATATTTGCATGCTTCAAAAGGCAAATGTGCTTGTTTTTACCTCCTCTTTCATCTGGCAGGCTTTGAGGAGGATATCTTCACTTTTAGATTTTGATGCAAATCTGCAGGCTCGATCAACTGGACGTTTCAGCGACCGATTTGGTATATGTAGGGGCTGATATTGTTGCATTTTTCAGTTGGTAGGCTTTGCAGGTGGATTCATGGCAGATGGCTCCACTCTTCAATGCGTATGGGCTATGTGTCTTGCTGGCAGATCTTCATGTGTTTGGTGACAACTTTGGGGCTCTTCTCTTCAATGCCCTATCCTATCTTGCATTTGGGCAACCATTTTCTGATGGTTGTGGACCTACCAATGACATGGTTCCTATCCTTTCACCATGCCCCTGCCTTTGTGTCTCTGTTCCTGCATTGATGAATACATTCTGGATTCCTGGGATCTTGTGCAATTGTTTCAGGAGTTATTGCCTAGATTTGACTTATTTCAGTGGCCTTGAAGATTATTTAAAGGCATTCAAGGTCATTTTTCAGGGGCTTTTATGATTAGTGATGGCATGCCTTGACTTTTTCTACATCGTGAGCACACTTTGGAGGACTTTGGGGCAGATATTTTTTAGATTTTTATGAGATGTACAAAAATGGAGATGGCTCATCCTTATCCCATGGTGGCTATTTTGGAGAGTATATAGTCATTCATTTAACTCTTTGTAAGGTGTTCTTTCGATGTACCATTCTAGAGTTAGTGATTTTTTTTAATCCTACTCAGTTTGAGTATGTTCTTTTTGTAACTCTTTGGGCATATGAAATACAGAGAACACCTTGGATACCATTGACAGTCAAATTTTTGTCTTCTTGGTTTGCAGTATTGGGTGCTATTAAGATTTTGATCAGGTCATTTGTGAAGTAATTCATTTCCTTGTGAATGTCTTATGTTTTTTAATACCTTTTTTCTACAGAAGCTGTGTTTATGCAGGTTACAAACTGTGTCTTAGAGTGTTATAAGGCTTTAAATTGTGAACTTTAGCTTCCTTTTAAAGATTTTAATGCAGTTAGGCCTCTTTGTGAAGTGTTTTTGCAAACATACAGTGATAAGTTGTGGAGGTTTTATTTTCTGTTGTCTGTGGCCAAGTGTATGCAGGTCTGAGTTTCATTTTACCTTATCAAGTTTTGTGAATCACCCCTTATTTTCAAGTTTTCTAGTTTTATCTTTCATTTTTAAAAGCATTCCTTCTCCTTTTTCCTCTGCAAATCTAGTAGATTTTAGGTGATTACCAGCTATGAAGCTGGCCTTCTCCAGAGGTTCTTTCCAACACAGGTGACCCACAGACCTGGAAAGATCCCATGTTTCTCTAGATTGCCAATTTTTACAACTCAACAAGGGTGCGAATCTGAGAGACAACATCAACATCTTCAGAACACTCAGACTGTGCATCTTTATCTACATGTGCAACTCATGCATTACCTTCAGGTCTTCTATTCATCCTTCCTTGATGTTGTGGACACTCGTATGCTCGATGCCCTTCTTCTCCACATTGGAAATAGGTTCCTCTAAAACCTCCTCTTCCAGGTCCTTGCCCAGGTTGGCCTCTTCCTCTTTGCTCACCATTGTTCTAGTCATGAGGGCGGTAGGCATTATCCCCTCTCTAATTTTGACTAGTTCCAGCTTCTTCACTTTTATTTTGATCTTCATTACGATCTCCATAGGGTCTTCCATGAGTCCTTCCACCTTGACCTCTTCCCCTTTTATTGCTATCAAATATTTTATTCAGCTTCTCTTCCACCTTCAGAGAAAACTAGTACGCATCTTCTATGGTGGTCATTCTCCTCTTGAATACTTGGCCTCAACCCATTAATGTAATAGGCTACCTTCTCCTTTTTGGCCTCTACACGGCCTATCCTAATAGTAATCTTATAAAACTCTTATGTATACTCCTTAACAGACTTGTTACCTTGCTTCAGTCCTTGTAGCTTCTTTAGCAACTCCATCTCATAGTCCACAGGAATGAACTGCTTCTTTAGTTTCTCCACCATCCAATCCCATCTAGTGATCTTTCATTTTCCTCTTCTATTCCTCTCTAATTGGACCTTCTTCCACCAAATACTGGCGTGGCCCTTCAACTTTGTTTTTGCAAACTTGACCTGATATGGGTCCTCCACATCTTCATACTCGAAATACTCCTCCATGTCATTGATCCAATCAATAAGCTATTCCAAATTCAAATCTTCAGAATATGTAGAAACTTTGATCCTGGGTCTCTTTCTGATCTTTGAAATGGCCCTCAACAACCTAACTTCTACAGAATCTCCTTTACCTTGTTCTTTGTCAGCTAGCTCTTCTTTAGCTTCATCTTCACTTTCCTCTCTTGTTCTCGACTCAAACCCTCTTCATAGCTCCTCTTGCAATGCATCAATTTGTCTTTGTAGGGCTCTAAAACCTTCTTCCGTTAAAGCGTTCCTACCAATATGATTTCTTCATGGAGGCATCTTGATCTCTGCAGCAAACCCTCAACCTCAGGTCCTGGTACAAACTACCTCTGTGGAGGTTGTCCTAGCAGCCTCTTCCAATCCCCGGCCCCCATACAAACTCATGCAAAACCAACATAACCTTCATGAGGACAAGGCAGTTGGTCTTGCCATTCTAGGCCTTCTCATCTCATCTCAAGCCTAAACAAGCACTTGAGCCATGAGTGAGGCATACATTATCTTGATTAATGTGAATTCTACCTATTTCCCTTTAGTTCATTATTAAGGTTATCACTGGATTAAGAAACCCTCCAATGGTTGTCCTGGACACCATTTTGGGTTTCGGCCCCCATTGAGAGCCACCCCCCCTACTTGCAACTAGTAAACCCTACACCCAGCAAGGCATTTACCATCTTGCACAAACATCATAATCACATAAATCTATACACCAAGCAAGGCATTACCCATCTTGCACATTTATCACAATTACATGAATAAGAGGCAACTTTCTAGAGTTGCATCTCACTCAATGCACATGACCCACAACATAGCCAACCACCTTTAGGGTTACATAATTGTGAGGGCCGTACATACAATTACACCCTCTTGGGCCTCTAGAACCCAACATATTAAAACTCATCTCTCAATGGCACAAAATATTACATGAACTTTACACAGATGACATCCATCTTTAATAATTCCATAAACACTTAATTTATAAGTCAAGACACATTTTCTAATATAAGCAATTACTCATCGTATTACAATCGTGAAGACATTCCTTAAATAAGGCATCATTCACTACAAATAATTATGTTTAAGAAACCATCATCTCTATTGAACTAATTTCTATGAGACTCTAATATTAAATTGCAACTTTAAGTAACATGATTCTAAATAATTGATTCACCTGGCAATCTTATCAACTATTATTATAACAATAGGTAACATTTGTTTACTAACAGAGAATAATCTAGATTGTTTATCATTTAATCAGATATATTTAACTAATCAACTTTTCCATAGTATTTTACCCCCATGAATATTATATTCCCTTTAACTCTCAAACATCTATTTATGAAATAAATCAATTCTCTTACCCAATCCATCTATCTAGCAAATTAATTTCTCATTGGAATCATTTAACATGGAAAACTACATTATAAATAAACTAGCTTTACATAACTTAAATATGGATCTTAATCATTCTAAATTAATGTAAACCTTCAAAGAGAATATCTAAATCAAATGATGATAACATGATTTTCCCTAAACTTACTAAAGTCTAAATAGTAAGAACCAAATCTTAACAATTTCTACAAGGATATAAAACCTAAACTTAAATGGGATCATACTTCTATCTTAAACAATTTTATTAGAAGCATATATTTGATTCTAGATGACGAATTATTATTTTTTAAATATATCATGCAAGCATTTCAAAACCCTAAACATTTTCAACTGGCCAAACTTAAATTTATTTTATTTTCTTATCTAAGATCATGAAATATCTATAACTAAAAATAATAATACTTCCTAATCTATTCTCAATAAGAGATGTTTGATATGCAAACAATCATACCAAAAGCTATATTTTACTTACAATATATTAATAGGAGTACCTATTGGAAGTGCATAAAAGATATTAAACTTTTAGAAGGAGAAATTATCAATATAAATATATATTTAACAACACTAAATTGATTGAAATTAATGTAAAGGTTAATATAATGTCTCTTAGAATATTCATACCCTAATCGAAATCCTAATGTGCTACTATGGTTGCCGAGTATAAACAAAATGGATTTGTTGAAAAGTTTTTAGAAACATTCAAGCAAATGCAATTGGTAGGTATGAAGTCAAAAACCACAACCTTTGCTAGTATCCTCCTAGCCATGACTGACTTTGGAGCAGGATGGGGACATCCATCAAAGTATAAAGGATAGAGGAGTTTTGTCAGATGTTGTAGTTGCAACGACCTTGCTAGACATGTAGGTGAAATGTGGAAGCATAGACAAGCCACATGAACTGCTAGACAACACGTGTCAAGGAGGGAATGCAATGACGTCTGGATATGCACAAAATGGATTTGTTAAATAGGCCATAGAAACTTTCATGCAAAAGCAATTGGTAGATGCAAAGCCAAATCCATGACCTAGCTAGTGTACTCACGACCTGTATGTAAATCACGGAGGCTTAGACATCTTAAGGAATGCATAAGGTGATTTGTCTATGAGGATAGAAATATTTGATGAAGTTGATAGGCTCCATGCCAACAGCCATTTTTTAGTCAAGACTAGAGGCGAAGCCAAAGGCATTGGAGTGGCCACCATGGGTGCAAGTTTCTTGACAAAGATGATATCTTATGGAATGCTACAATTGCAAGATAAACACAAAATGGATTTGGGAAGCATTTGACAAAATTGGTGCAATGAATTGTAGGTGCAGTAATAACAAGTGCCTTGGTGGACATACATCCAAAATAATAAACTAAAGACTAAAGAATGAATTATATTCGGCCTTTGAGGGAAATAGGGTTTCTGACTCAATATAGTTGATTCAATACAGACAATGATCCAAGGACAATAACAAGGTACACAATCCTAGATGAAGACTAAGAACAAAGACAGTATTGATGGAAATCAGATTTATATTTAAATGACAACATGATAATAAGTTCAAGCAATGGTCAAAGTGATAATCAAAGATTATCGAACCTTATCAAAGATAGCTACAATGTTGCCATAAATAGAATGAATGACCAAATTAACAGTGACCAAAGGATAACAATGTGCATAGCCATGATTGGATAACTACTTAGTCCTTTGTAGCCTTTACATTGCAGCACGAACTAACAATATCAATATATATAAATATAGTTTCGAATAAGAGGACGATATAACTTTCTTGTAGTCTGATCAATCATAGAATAATTTAGAATTAAAATTTCATCAATGCATCCAAAGATAGCAAGAAATGAGATAAAACATTCATCACAACCTGAATTCACTATATTCCTCTATGCATCTACTAATTATCCACCATACAATTAAAATCATAGGTGTAAAGCATGTGGTGGTTCATACCTGTAAGTCTCTCTGTGGGCTACTTTCTCTCCTCACCAGATTTGTTCCTTACAAGTTCACAGCCTTATTCCCATTTCCCTTAGTAATTCTCAGACCCCCTTGTAATGAATCTCCTGCCACTAAAATGGCTAAGATCAAGCTTTCTTATGAGCAAACTATATTGATGTTGTAGTTTCAAATGTTAAGAAAATCCAGTTGGAAAATGAAGTATCCACCCACAATCACGCCATCATCCTTCCTCCCTACGACCACTCCCCCAAAAAAATCCAAGCAAAAATCCCAAATGAAATTTATCCATAGACCCCCCAAAACAAAAACATTTCTTGAGCAACTGCAATATGGGGAAAATCAACCAACCCAACTAACTATGCTAATATTAGATTTATTAAGTTCATAGTTACAAAATAATTACCAATTACTCAAATCTAAATTAATTCATTCAAATGGGTAATTTATTTACCCCACATTAAAACAAACCATAATATTAATTATTTACCCAAATATCCATGGTATTTATTTAACTTATTATTTTTATAATTATTATTTAAATAATATTACACTACACATTAATGATAATTTATTTATATAAATATTTATCAAAGCATTAATCCAACAATTAAATAAAATTAGATGCCAATATAATCATCTGACTACTAACTAGGGTAAAAAATGGAACCTCAAGCAAACTTGACAAAGATGACAGGTTGAACTTAACATGACATGCATCCTCATCGACGATGATGACTTAGGGTGTGGGACCCTATGCTATCCCCGGAACAACTTATCCATTAGGTTTTAAGGCATGCTTAGACCTGTCAGTTCAGGTGGAGTTGATGCCTAGTACTTGCATCCTGCATCGAAAAGATGAAGCATACATATGCAGTCTCACCTTATGGAAAAATAGTACAGACAATGACAGGGATCAAGACATCGTGTGGGCCTCACAAGTGAGGAAAATGACTTCGTCCCTCATCATACAAACACATCATGGAGAGATCAATATAACATGTACATGAAACATAAACATATCCTCATCATCATATAGCATGGGTTATTCCATAATCATAATTACAACATAATAATCATCACAATAGTCAATTCTAACATACAAAAATCATGGTAAGATCAACATCATAATCACCTAGAATGCAAAATAATTTCAAAGCATATAAGTCATCAATGTCGCAAAAATGATCATCAAGATCCCATACTGACTATCATACAAACTAACATAACCAAAATCAGGAATGTCATCAGTGTGAGCACAACATATGTCAATGTATCCATAACATTATATCCATCTACCATAATCATAGCATGGAAGGCATCACATCCTCCCCCCGTAGAACTTGACTTACTCCCGAAAGTCACGGAAGCCCAACTGGAACATAGCGCATATTAGTTCCAAAACTTCTTTATCTAGCATCAAATATGCTCCTTTTAGGATAACCATATAAACAACATAGTTAATTTCCTCGTAACCATGGTCTTCGATCAGGTAGAACAACCAATCATTTCCTACTTTTTTTGCTAAATTTTAACTTTTAGAAAGGTAGAAACAAAAAAAAAATTCTTTTCTAGTCTTCAAAACTTATGCATTTCATAAAATAAGAAACAAGATACGTCATTCTACACTCACTTTATGTATAGAAACACAACTCAGTTTAATCCTTTCAAGGGATCATGACTTCTAATGGATACTTTAACATGAACTAATTTCTATTTAGAATTTTCCTCCTAATGATAACATCTATGAACACAATAATACATAATTTTCACACACGACGATGCCTTTATATAATTTCTATAAACAAGGATGAAATAGACCAACATATATTCTTACAAAGCAATTTGCACAATTACCCTCATCTACATTACTAAAAGTATACTTCACCTATCTACAAGAGCTGGCTTGCCCTCTCGGACAAGACCTAAATCTCAATCACACAAGATACACATCTATTTATTAATCAAGTTCATAGTCCATAAACAAGTAATGCTGAGATTAAAAATGCATAAGGCATGCCAACACTCACACCCAGAGCACTGAGCATTAGGTACAATGTAGTCTTAACTAAAGATAAAAGTGGTCAACAATATAAACTACCATTATTCAATGCACACCATGCTTAAAGTTTCACATACACATCCACAATAAGCAATTGTTCATAAGACAAGCACAATTGTTCATTAAAGACAAGGACATCAATTCCTCACTTTTTTAACTAAATCATATCATGCGATCTACTCATAACCAATCACACATATTTTGAGAATATCATACGATTTAGATAATTGCATTCACACATTAACAAGGAAAATGTATTTTTATCTCTTATTTCAACTATGGTTCCAACTAATTACCAAACATGCTTGAAGTACAATTCTCCATAGAGTTCTCCATTGTACATACTATCAGAGGTTCATAATGAACATGATAGAAACAACACTTAACATGAAATAGGCCAATAGAGAAAAACATTTGGAATAGCCACCATAGAATTTTCAAAAGATGAAAACCCAAGTGGAGGAATAATCAAATCCAACCTTAAGTCACGAAATGCCAGCAATTTTCAACAATAAAGCAAGTATAAAGAAAAGAATTTCAGTGGCCACTCCTGTCATCAGAAAATTCAAAGGAAAAAAATTCATTGTTAGCCCCCAACAACACATGAAATAACTATCAAAAATGTCAAAACAACCAAATCAATTACAAACAAATCCACATCATGGTGTGGCTAATTTTAGCCACAAAAAGGGAGTATCCGCTACACAACACCCAAGGACACAAGTTCTAGAATGCGTTAGAGAATGTACACCAAACACAATAGACAATTAAGTTATCTACATTCTCATACCTTAGCAACTTTTATACAAGAAATAAAGGCAACATAGTCACTACTTATTTACAAACAATTTCTACCTTTAATGTAATACAATTTCTTTTTCTCAAGCAATAAACATATGCAATTACTTCTTTATGCAAGAAGATATTTACAGAGAGAATATATATAATGTCACACACAAGAATATACTTAATTCAAGGCTACAATTGACTTACATTATCACAATCATGATCGTATGGGTCCAACTAAAGCTCCAATTTGATCTCCTGCACAAGGTTCTCACATGGGCATACACAAAGGCAACATTCATAAGCCATAATAGAACTTCCACATGATGTCATGGCCAACTTGGAGATATATATCAGATTATCAAGCAACTATTTTAAGATAACCCACACATGACAACACTACATAATAAGAAAAATGCTTAACCTCGAGCAACAACAAGAACTAGAGGTCCCAGTGCTGCAACTTGGGCTCTGATACCAAGTGTATCGCCCCCGCCAAGGAACCCCAGAGGACAACACTAACTAGATCGAATAAAAGGAACATTTTTTTTTAAACTATAGAGTGCATGGCCGGGTAACTAAATCTAGGTCCTCTAAGGTTCCTCAACTGCACTACTCACAAACAAGGTTACTAAAATATTTCATTAACAACAAAAGAATAACATCACATTAACTAATATTATTCATTTCCACATGTGACATCCGAAAATCAACATTAAAGATCATCTCCTAACTACTATCACAATTGATGCATTACTTTATAGTACTCATTACAAGATGAAGTTATCAATAATTATTACATCATTAAAATAATTTTCCATGTTGCTTTCCTCTGCACATGGGAGAGATTACAACAAGATACATTAAGAAATACAATCTGGTATACCACCAGTATACATTATGTATACGCCTAAAAATGACACGATTTGGTCTAGATAAATATTCTTAATATTTATTCCCTTCTAATTCCTCTATCAATAAATAAATAAACAAATTTATTTATTTGATTCATATTCTTCCAACAATTAAATAAATTCCTTTATTTAATTTAAATTCCTCCAAACAATTAAATAATTCTAAATTATTTAATTAAGCCAAAATCATTCTTCCAAATTTAAATAAATCAAATCAAATTTATTTAAATCCTTTCAATCTCCAAAAATAAAATATAATCAAATATTTTATTTATTCTTCCAAAATCATGCACGATAATTAAATAAATTTATTTATTTAATTAGCTTCCTTATCTTCAAAATTCTTCAAATATTTTCCAAATCTTCTAAAAATAAGTCTTCTTCTCCATGCACACAAAATTAAATAATTTATTATTTAATTTCTCTCAATTCATACAAAAGCAAATCTCAAGTTGAGTTATCTATTCAATCAACCTTGTTTTTATCAATATCTCTTAAATTAGAAAAAATCTTTCTAATTTATGAAAAGCATGTCTTATCTTTAGAAAAGAAAGTAGTTAACTCAAATAAAATAGCTTTTGTGTGACACTTGTCTTCTTCTTATTCGTTGCACGTTCCTCAATTGTTCTCAACCGTTGATCTTCTCATTCTCTCTATACCGTTGATCTTCATTATTCCAAGTCTATAAATTGAGCCTTATTCCTCCATTTCATTCATCCAAGCTTTAAGTATTGTTACTCTATAGGAATTACAGTGCGCCTTTGGCACCCATGTTATTCCTTCATTGCTTGTGATCACCTTTGTTACCACACACTACACACTATTCATCATTGTGAAGCTCCTCTTCATGGCGGTATTTGATGGTGTCAGATTGTCATTGATGTCAAAAGGGTCTTACAGGATCTTGGGTTGATATTAGTAAACATTTGAGTAGGAGACATCATCTCATGTGTTCTTTCTATTGTCATATCATAGCTTGTTCAGTATGGTAAAGTGTTGTGTCATTCAGATTGAGTTACATCAGGATGTCAGTGATGTGTTTCAAGATGTTGATCATATAGGAGCTCAAATGGGTTACATGCATGTTCATATTGGTGTTACAATGTATGATTGATCTTGGCTTGACAAAGTTCACTTGCTTCAGTTTTACAAGACCAGTGCAGATCAGGTTGAATATGATGTGGTGTGTTAGTTGAAGTGTTGAACAACTTGTTTATCTCATTAGGGTGTCATGGTCTAGATCCATTTAGTGATACATACTCATCTCCATGAAGTTTGAACAAGAACATTAGTAAATCAACTCACTTCAAGATGCAAAAATGAAAATGCAATTCTTGAAGGTTATCCTTCAATGCAGAGATCATTATTTTTCGTTATCTATTTTTTGTTGATATGTTCATGATGTTTGTTTTGAGCAAGGGTTTGAGATATTTGCTTTGAGTTGTTCTTCATGATTGAATTGTGCTTCATGCTTCAAGATGCCATGAGTTATTATGGTAAGTCTTGTTAATGTATAAGATGTCTTTGGTGTTATAAAGATCTGTCATGAAGCTTTTGAATGGAGAGTGGATGAAGCCTTTGAGTTGAGGGTTTTTAGTGGATTGGTTTAATTGTTCATTACAAGTGATTTTCGAAGATGTTTTGATTCAATGGAATCTCCTTCTTACCTCAATAGTGATCAGACTATATTTAATGAAGCTACCTTGAGCACATTTTGATGTTCTCATCATACATTATGTTTAGGGCTTAATGTTTCTCTGTATATTTAAAGAAGGAAACTTTATTGACTAACCCGTCATAGCACTTTATGTCTATTTGATCGCTGACCGATTAGTGCAGGTGGTAAGTGACTTAAGTCACAACTAAGGGTTATAGACTCATTATGTCACTGGCCCCTTGACAATGATAACATGGAACACCGATCATCGTTTGATGTGGTTGAGTGGGACTATGACTTGCAAAAGCTAGACGGTGAAATATTTTTAAAGGAAACAAAACAAGTTTTGAGCCCGATGTGAATTTAAAAATTAAATGGTTTAAAATCAAAAGCTAGAGCGGGAAAGAGGAGCATGTTTCATCAAATGCAATATTGAATGGTGGTCGACCAAATGTTATGAGATGGTTATGTTTTAAATAAAAACATTTGTTATTTTTGGATTTTAAAAAGCATTTCCTATGCTTTATGTAAACTAAAGGGGCCACAAACATAGGTGGGCATGAAAGTTGTTTTTTTTGGATAATAAATTTTAGAAATTTTTAATTTCTATTTTATTTGCTTTTTTATAAAAAAGGCATGAGATCCATTTTGGAAAGTATAGGAGTTTTTTCAAGGAGTTTTCAAGGAATTGGTTGATGCTTTTTAAAAGCAAATTTTTAAGGAAAATCCATTCTAATTTCTCTCCCATACAATTGAAGAATTTAGTGATTTTATTTCTGAGAAGATCAAATGATTTTGGAGAGTCTTTTTATATTTCTTGCAGAAGATTTTTTATAAAGACTTGAATATTTTTTGATAGATAGATATGGCAGATTGAAGATTTTTTATGTAAAAAGATGGAAGGTTTGTATTATTATCATTTCAGGAAAAAGAGAATATGAAAGGTATTTTTGGTCAGGGCAAAGTGGATAAAATTCTTGAAGATATTTTTTTTTGCAGAGAGAATATGAAGTGTTTTGGGACATTGTTTTTCAGAAATGAATTAATTTTATTGAAGATTTTATCTACAGAGAAGAAGAATAAATTATTGAAGGAATATGAAAAGATTTTGCAGATGGATATCCTATTTTGTTTGGAAATAATTTTTTAGGAAGATGAAAAGAAAATGAAAGGCATTTGATTTTTGAAAATGTAGAGATGGAAGATTATCTAAGATTTTGTTTTAAGATGAAAATGTTCAGAGATTTTATTATATTCATTTGAAGATTTTTTATAAATTGTTTTGTGCAGAGAATATGAAAAGTTTTGAAAAGAGGAAAATAAAAGTTTGCTTTGGAGATGAAAGGACACTTTTGTATTTCTTATAAGTATTGGTTTTGCAGATGTACTGGTGTGTGAGTGATGTTGTACAGATGAATGATGAACTGACAAGATCAAATATAGATACATAAATTGACAAGATTATCAGAAAGACAATATGCAATTACAATGATAATCAAGTGTATTAATCATGACTTTGATTGAACAAAGACATTGAGACTAGTATGTAGTGTTGTTGAATGGATCCGGATAGAGGATTGATTTTGAATAGAATGGCTATTTGACAAACAAAGAAATGTTTTGTATTGAATAGAAACAAAGTATCCCTCTGATTTGTTTAATTACTTCTGTTGGTAATTTGGTTTGCCAGTGAGGCACAGTATGCCAGTGAGGCTTGTGGTCAGTGAGACCTTTCAATTGTCAGTGAGACATAATATTCAGCCAGTGAGACTTTGTAAAAAGTTTTTAAGGTTAAGCCAGTGAGGCACTTCATGAGTGGTTTTTCTACCCCTAAGAGGGTTTTCCACTCCAGAAATTTATGTGTTATAATTTGTCTCTATGTATGCATATTTGTGTTTTGTTTATAAGTTTTTGTTCACATCTTTCATTATCAGTCTTGTGCATATGAGCTCTACAGATCATTAATGTCTTTCTTTCTACTTGTCTTGTAAAGTTTGCAAAAAGTTAAAATTTTACACAACACTGATTCACCCCCCCCTCTCAGTGTTGTCATTGACTCCTACAGTATTACCATAGCCATTCATAATCGATATTATTGAACAAAAGCAAAGAAGTGCTCTCTGAGAGGGCATCATTCATACACGCAAGAACGGTTGTTAATAGGCAATCAATGGAAGCTTTGATCTAAAGAAGGTTTGCTTTGTTGTCTCATAGCTTTATTTGATTAGATCTTCTTAGTTCACTATTTCATTGAAGTTTAGGTATTTGATATTGTTTTATATTGCATATTCATTGTTGATCCAATTTACCCTTACATTTTTGGCGCCCACCGTGGGGCCTAGCCCCAAATTTAACCCAAAACTGAGCTTTTGTGTTTTAGAAGGCCATACACAGGATGAAATAGCACATACACTCTATTTCCTGGCGCATCTGTCACCTGTCATGGTGCTTTTGTTACTGCAGCGCTTATACACTCTATTACAATGCTTTTACCATTTGAAATGGTGCATCAGTTTCCCCAGCGCATATACTTTGTATTTCGGCACTTATGTCCTCTATTACAGCACATATGTATTACGGTGCTTCTATTGACTATTTCTACGCATTCAATCTCTAAAGCGGTGCATCTATTTTAGGTAGTGATTTTAGGATTTTTATAGGAGATTTTTTCTAACGCTGACATCTTTGCAGGAATTCTCTTATCAGTTTTGCAGGCTAGGCACTAGTTTAGATTCATATAGTTGCATTTCTAGATCACACTTTGATTTCTAAAGCAGGAAAGTAAGATGGATGTTCATGCAAAATCTCACATAGTCTAACTAGCAAAGTGGTAACTGAACCTTTTCTATCTTGCATTGCAACATTGCTATCTTTTCAAAGTTATTGCTATCTGGGTTAAAACTGAACCATTGCTATCTCGATTGACCAACACTTCAAAGTTAACAACTCATGCTATCGTGGATAAAAATTAAACTCACCATTGCTATCTGGGTTAAAACTAAACCATTGCTATCTTGATTAACCAACATTTCAAAGTTAACAATTCATGCTACGTGGATAAAATTGAACTCATCATTGCTATCTTGGTTAAAATTGGACCATTGCTATCTTGCTATTCACTTCAAAGTTCTATGCTTGCCCAAGTAGATAGCTCATCTAGTTTTTCTTATTTTGACTAGGGGAAAAGAACAATTGTATACTGTGTTTTGGGAATGATACTAGGCCTATGCTCTCCCCTATCTTGGGTGATCAAAATGCCAGAAGTATTATTTTTACATGTGTTTTTCTTTTAGAGGGGCCTGCTCTTGGATACCACTTATCCAAGTAGGAATGACCCTAAGTGGTAACAGGCTAGACACCAAGCCCTTCCAAGCCACTATAAATAAATTATGTTTGAAGCAAAAGCTTCAAACAATGAGTGAAGTTGTGTTACACCGACAGCCAACCTCCCCAAAAACCCTCCAAGGTGCAACCCTTGCAGGCTAGGAGACTCCATAATAGAGAGTAGTGTTGCCGCATGTGTAACCACTTGAATGGTTGCCCTCGTTAAACACCTTTTTTAGTGGCCAAAAACCCTTGTAATCCATTTCAAGCCTAGGATTTGTACTTGCTTTTTTCTTTTAGTCCAAAAAGAGTCCAAAAAAAAATCTCAAAAAAATAATAAACCATAAAAATATCTTTGTGTTTGTTGTCTTCTTGCCATAAATTCAGAAAATCAGATCAAAAAGACCTTTTTTTGCAACCAAAGTACCAAAAACATCAAAAAATTTCAAAATTACAAAAATACTGAAAAAAAGCCAGAGTGGCGCATCCGCCCTCTGTTCTTGCGCATATGTGCCGACCTACGGCGCATTTGTTTTGACTTGCAGCACCTTTATTATTTCTTATAGCACTTTTACCTTTTGCCAGAGTGGCACTTTTGTTATGACTTACGGCGTATTTACATAATTCTACAGCGCATCTGTTTCAGCACCTACACAATAGTGAGCACTTGCATAGTTTTCAAGAGAAAAATTTTACCAGTTATGGGTACCCATTTCAGTCTAGTTTCCAGATCAGAGATCAGGTCTTACCTTGTAGTCAGTTTCCCATCCATTTCACGTCAAAATCTCTCTTTTGTTAAATCATCCCATTCACCTTCTATCAGGTCTTCCTAGTCCAAAGCCAAAAGCATCCCATATCAGGTCAGCACAGGCCCCTTTTTTAGATCACCTTGGATTCAAGTAAACCTAGTAGGTCACAGAACTTTGCTAGAGGTCTTGGTGCATGACTAGTCCCTACACAGTAAGATAGGTATCGAGTACCCTTACTAGTGGCTATCGTCTTGTATCGGCCGTCTTACTTGGAAACATTGATTGAGAAAGTCCTTTGTCCAAATCTTGTCATAAGTATCCTATTCGCAGCAGTCTCCATTGGCACCTTGCCAAAATCTCTTGTCCCATTCCACCTCATCCCACGTCACCTTGCATGGTTCTTACTAGATCTCAATATAAAAAACAACTTGAAATGGCCGGATCATCCAACCACATCTTCACACCTCATGATAGTGATGAGGAAATCTCTAATGAAGACTATCAAGGAAGCATCCAAGATCAGAAATTCCAACGCTTAGTAGAGAAAGAGCTCCATGAAGATCGTCATAAGTATTTCTATCATCTTGTTAGTCTTGGAATTAAACTCCCCGCAGATTTTGATATAAGCACAATCCTAGAAAACATAGAGGATGATCATGAAAAGGGAAAGAAAGCCATAGACCTGAATGAGGAGGATAAAAGAAAGAAAGCCACAGACCCAAATACTCCTATGGAAGAAATGAGGAAAGAACTCGAGGGTCTAAAACAACAAATGTTAGATCTCAAGATGGGTACAAACACTAAGAACTACTCCTTGGAAGATATTGCACCGTACCCCTTTGATAAAAGTTTGATCACGAAACCGTTTCCCTATCGATTCAAAGTTCCTAAATTTGACAAATACAAAGGGAAAGGGGACCCTAGAGATCACATTAGGGAATTCAATGCAGCATGCTTGGAAGTAGCTCACAATGAGACTTACTTAATGAGACTATTCCCTAGATCACTAGGCAGTCAAGCTATGGAGTGGTTCTCGTGGCTTCCACTGGGCATCAAAACTTTTGATGAACTAGTTAACAAATTTATCACGCACTTCTCTTACAATATCGAACATGAAGTCTCTATGCTTGACCTATGCAACACCAAGCAAAAGAGTGGTGAATCATTCGCCACCTTCCTACAAAGATGGAGACAACTAGCAAGCAAATGCTCATACGATGTACCTAAGAAGCAGCTAATGGAGATGTTTGTCCATAACCTCAACACCGATCTTGGCTATCAAATACAAATACAATGCCCTACATCATTCTTAAAAGTCATCGAAATGGGATTGTTTATCGAAAAAGATATGATCACCAAGGGGCAAATCAAGTTATACAAGGACACACCTACCTCCAACTACACGACTGATAAATCAAAGTTTTGGACCAACAATAAGAATGTTGTCAACGATGGAGTGGTTGATGCCAAGGTGGCGGCTCCCAAGAAACAACCCATACTCACTCTCAAAGGAGAAGCAAACAATGTTACACCCAACAAAACATTCTCTCGGGAGCCAAGACCATAGTTCAGTGCCAATCCAAGATGAAAGTTCACCCGCTGGGTGAGTCCCAAGAATTTGCATTACGGAAGTTATTGGCTAACAATGAAATCTCTCTACCACCAACAAGTGATTATGAGCCTATAGTCAAACCTCCCTATTGGAAAGACACTGACTATTGTGAATATCATAGAGGAAGGGGACATACAACCAACAATTGTATCCGTCTCAAACATGTTATCCAAGATGTACTTGATCAAAATCAAGGAGGAACCCAACAACATACCTCCAATGAGACACATGTGGCTTATAGGGATCCACTTCTCAATCACGACAGGCCATACAACAACAACAACCATGGCAATAACAACAACGGAAACGACAACCATGGCAATAATAATAACGATAACAACAACAACCGCAACAGGCCAAATTAGAATAGTGGGAATAGTAATGCCAACTATGCAAGTGTGCCATTCGACTATACCATCAATTGCTTATTCGAGCACGTCCCACAGATCAATGTAGTCACACCCAACTGACAATGAGAGCCTCACTGCAATGATTGCAGTATCATTACCCACAGTGGTAAAGTCACGTTGAATACCGTCCCTCCAAGGTCATCACCTTCTCAGTCCAACCCCTATCAGTATAGTGTCATAGACCAACTTCGTAAGACTCTGGCCCACATTTCTATCTTAGAGTTGTTGCGTCTATCTCCTTCCCATAAGGAGATTCTCAATAAAGCCTTAGTGGAAACCACTGTCCCCACTAACTTGGCCCAAGAGAAGTTTCAGGCCATGGTAGGTAATCTGACCTCCTCAAGTAACATATCATTTACCAAGCAAGATGATCTCTCAGTGTCTCAACCCCATAACACCCCTCTTCATATCATCACCTTTATCCACAAGCACCGCATCAAGAGGGTTCTCATTGATGGGGGAGCTGGGTTAAATATTTGCACATTGAAGCTAGTCCTTACATTGGGGTTCTCCGAAAATGCAATCGATCAAAGAAAGAAGATAACTATCAAAGCCTACGATGAAGAGGAGAGAACTACAAAAGGAACAGTGGTCTTGCCCATACAAGTGGGACCAATAATCAAAGATGTTGTGTGCCAAGTCCTAGATAGGGAGCTTGCCTATAATATTCTGCTAGGGAGACCATGGATTCATGCCATGAAAGTTGTTCCCTCTACCTATCACCAATGCATAAAATTCCTTCATAATGGCAAGCAAATCACCATCCAAGACGACCCTAACCCCTTTCAGCATTGCAACTTTGTCCTTTCAAAACCTGAGTGCATCATACCAAACAATAGAGCATCTACCTCCCCTATCCCACAGCTTGATTCTACCGCTGAAGCCTCCTCATCAAGGCCCAAAGAGTAGAAAATTACCATCAAAGAAAGAGGAGTTGGGGAATACTCCATAGAGCACATCCTCAATCTAGCCAAGCTGCCTTTATCTCCTAGATCCTTTGGTCGACCCAAGCATTTTCCAAAGCCATCTACTCCTCCTATAGCTCCCATAACTCCCTTTGTAAAATGGGGGACCTTATCAGATGAGACAAAGGAAAGAGATGTCCTACAATGGCTTTATACTGAAGAAGAAGGGAATGTACAACAAGAACCACCTAGGCTCCCAACAGAAATCTATGGGTGAGGTGAGTCTATCCTACATAGAATGGGTTATGAAGGACAAGGCCCCATTGGCCTAAGAAGAAAAGAAATCATAGAACCCATTCAACCTTCTTCGTCCTCATTGGCTAGAAATACAAAAGGCCTAGGATACACAGGAAAGGGAAAAGCTAAAGAAAATGCTTGTCTAGTGGAAATGATCCATATGCTTCAAGTGGATAGTGACATAGATTCCAATGAATATGAGTGGGATGAGCTAACAAAGCATTCCTATGACGACAAAGAGGTCGATACCATTCAAACTTATAACCCCTACCATTAGGGACAAACGCTACCGCATAGGCCAATAGAGTTTGATTTGCCTATCTCTGAGAATACAACTTTTGAGGAAGGTTTGAATTCTATCGCAATAAACAACTTGGAGGAAAGTACCATCCCGAACACTCCCCCTCCCAATACTCCTAGTATATCCATTCAAACTATCAATGAATCAGATCTATCCTCTGACTCCCTCCCCCTTATGCATCCTGAGCTTATTGATTGGGATCTACGAGGAACTCTTCAACTAGATATGTTCCAAAATGATGATGCCTATATTGACTACATGGAACTTAGGGACCACCTACCCAAAGGGGATCATAAAGCTAGTTTTTCTATTGAACTTAATACCATGGCTTATTTCAGAGAGGGTGCCAAGCCTTCTAGTCACAAAAATATCAAAATAAAAACTAGATCTAACGATGAAAACCGTTCTGTGGTAGTGTCAGATCCCAAAATAGTAAAAAGAAAGGACGCATCTGAAGATGAAAACCCAACTGTGGCACCTGATGATGGAAGGCTTGACACTCTCCCCAATGACACGCACTAGGAGAAGTCTCAGATTGTTGTGGAACCCACAGAGCTGATCAACATTGGAATAGCCTAAGATCATTCACTTTGCTAAATCTCTAACCCCACCAGAGAAGACTAAGTTTGTACCATTCTTCAAGAGAAAGCAAATCAATTTTGCTTGGTCATATGTAGATATGCCAGAGTTAGATCCAGATTTGATTCTACATCATCTTTCATTAGATCTAGGAGTGAAACCAGTGAAACAGAAGCTTAGAAAGATGCATCCACATATAGCACTGCTTGTAAAAGAAGAACTCAATAAATTCTTGGATGTAGGGTTCATCAGAGCTATAGACTATTCAGAATGGGTGTCTAACATAGCACCAGTGTCCAAACCAGATGGCCAAGTTAGACTATGCAATGACTTTAGAGATCTAAACAAAGCTTGTAGCAAGGATGATTTTCTGTTGCCAAATATAGATATCATAGTCGACTTGACAGTAGGGCATACCATGTTATCTCTCATGGACAGCTTCTCAGGATACAATTAGATCAAGATAGCATCAGAAGACTAGCACAAAATAGCTTTTACTTGTCCATGGGGCACTTTTTGTTGGAATGTCATGCCATTTGGGCTAAAGAATGTAGGAGCCACATACCAACATGCTATGACCACTATATTTCATGATATGATGCATGTCACCATGGAGGATTATGTAGATGATATCCTAGCAAAGTCACTCACAAGAGAATCACATCTGGATGTGTTAGAGAGAGTCTTTCAAAGATTAGAGCAATTCAAAGTCAGGTTGAACCCAAAGAAATGTGTGTTCGGAGTCACCTCAGGCAAACTCCTAGGATTTATTGTATCAACAAATGGAATAGAGGTGGATCCTTCCAAAGTTAAGGCTATCATGGACATGCCACCACCCAAGACTCTTACTCAACTAAGATCTCTACAAGGCAAGCTACAAGCAATCCATAGATTCATATCTCAACTTGCAGACAAGTGTCAACCATTCACTCATCTCCTGCACAAGAACATTCCATTCAGATGGGATGAGAAATGTGAAGAGGCATTCAACAAACTAAAAGAATATCTTATGAATCCATCTATTCTCATGCCTCCTATCCAAGGGAAACCACTGATACTCTACATATCTACTACACCTACAGCTCTTGGGGCTCTTCTAGCACAACAAGATTATGAGAATAAGGAAAGAGCCATCTACTATATCAGTCACACATTGGTGGGCTATGAGTTGCAATACTCTCAGATAGAAAGGTCATGTCTTGCGGTAGTTTTTGCTTCCCAAAAACTCTGACACTATATGCTTGCGCATCCAGTCAAACTCATTGCAAAAATAGATCCATTGAAGTACCTACTAAGCAAAGCAACTCTTACAGGTCACCTAGCCAAATGGGTAATGCTCCTAAGTGAATACGACATTGAGTATGTAGACAAAAAAGCTATCAAGGGACAAGTCATTGCTGACCAGCTAGCAGATGCACTGCTACAGGACACCACACCAATGTAATTTGAGTTTCTGGACAAATCCTTATTCAATGTCTCAACACATTCTTGGAAACTATACTTTGATGGGTCCTACACAAACCATGGATCAGGGGCAGGAATATTGTTTGTAACTCCTCATGGTGATACCATACCGAAGTCTTACTGTCTGTTATTTCCATGCACCAATAACATAGCAAAATATGAAGCCTTAGTCATTGGCCTCAAGATGGCAGCAAATTGGAAAATCAAAGAGCTACATGTCTACGGTGATTCTCAACTAGTGATGAATCAAGTCAATGATGATTACCAAACCAAAGATGAGAAGCTTGTCCCATACAAAAGGATGGTGGATGATTTTAAGGAATACTTTGTGATTATATCTTTTGAGTAGATACCTCACATTGAGAACAAAGCAGCAGATGCCATGGTGACCATTGCCTCTCTTCTCGAGATACCAGAGAATGAGTCATGGTACGAGTTCTTAGTGGAAACTATTCGACAACCAACTTACAATCTTCTTGAGACCCATTCCATATGCCTTTTAGTTGGATCTGATTCACCTTGGTACAGTAAGGTTTATACTTGCCTCAAGGACAACACCCTCCCATCTGACTTATCTTCAAACCAACGATGAACCTTTATACGCCAAACCTCTCGCTATACCATTATTGTCGATACCCTATACTGACATGGTCTAGATGGTACTTTACTCTGTTGTTTAAAATGAGAAGCATCTATAACCGTCTTACAAGACGTACATAAAGGGATTTGCAGAACACACTCTAGTAGTCCTTCCTTAGCCAAGAAACTCATGCATTTGGGTTATTACTGGCTGAACAAGGAAACAGATTCATACCAGTTTGTGAAGAAATGTAAACAGTGCCAAATACATGGGAACCTGATACATGCACTAGCTCAAGAGTTGAGACCTTTAACGACACCTTAGCCCTTTTGCCAATGGGGGCTTGACCTTGTGGGAAAGATCCATCCACCCTCATCCAACAACCATAAATTCATCATAACTGCCACTGAGTACTTTACCAAGTGGATTGAAGCCGTTCCCCTCACCACCGTCACAGGTAAGCAAATATCCTCATTCATCCTGAATTACCTCATCTACAGCTACAAAATTCCTTCATCCATTATTACAGATAATGGAAGACCCTTCAAAAACTAGGATGTCCAAGAACTCTATGACCAATTCAAAATCCAACACCGTTTCTCCACACCCTCTTACCCCCAAGGCAATGGTCAAGTTGAAGCATCCAACAAGACCATCTTGAAACTCCTCAAGAAGATAGTCAATGATGCTGGCCGTGATTGGCACATCCAACTCAATCCCACTCTGTGGGCCTACAAAACTAGTATATGCACTCCCACAGGTGCTACCCCTTATGCCCTTGTTTATGGCTCAGAAGCTATCCTTCCTATTGAGGTTGAGTTACCATCTCTCAGGGTGTCGTTAAAAGGTCTCATATCAGATGAATAATACAGAGTCTCTAGATTGCAAGAACTAGAGTTGCTAGAGGAAAGGAGATAGAAAGCCTTTAACCATCTCAAAGCATATCAACAAATGATGTCATGAAGCTATAACCACAGAGTTCACCCAAGAGTCTTTAAGGTTGGAGATCTAGTACTTAAAGAGAATCCTCGTAATAAATAGGATAGGGAAAAGAAAGGCAAGTTTGAACCCAACTGGCTTGGGCCTTATGTGATCATAACTGCTTATGGATCGGGGGCATATCAGTTAGCAACATCAGAGGGTGAGCTGTTAGATGACCCAATCAACAGCATGCATCTTCACCGGTTCTATACTTAGGAGAACCCAAATGTAAGGGGGGCATAAAATACAAAAAAAATCAAAAAATCAGAAAAGTACAAAAAAAATCAAAAAATTAGAAAAGTACAAAAAAAATAAAAAAATCAAAAAAATACAAAACAAAATTAAAAAATCAGAAAAATACAAAAAAATCATCCTTTGGTGAAAATCTGGCAAACAGGCGCCTTGGATAGGTATCATGATGAAAACCTGGCAAACAGGCATCATGTTTACTTTCTAGCTTTCGTACAAATAAAAGCAAGTGGTGAAAACCTGGTAAATAGGCATTACTTGTGATAAACCGCTTCCTCCATCTTTGGGAAACCAATCACCTTCTGTCCATTCTTCCTCATGTCCCATTCAATCCATATCCGCTCCATAATAAAGAACCCATCGGTAACCTATCATGGCTTGATACTCTATCTCTTTGTGGCCTTGTCAACCAAGGTTTTATCCCATATCCTATCCATAGTGTTAGCCTAGTATAGTGTCTCTCGTTGGTCTCCATGGTCCAAGTCCACGAACTACGTTGCCTCTGCATCGTCACGTAGGCAAGGCCATATTTCTATGTACCCCCCAGGCTCCCACAGTCCCATCCATCCCATTTCTTGTCATCTTTATTGTTGTCTTTCTTCTAGTTCATCCATGGTCCATTAGGGTTTACCCCAAACTACGTTACCTCTGCGTCATCACATAGGCAAGGCCATTTAGCAATGAGCCCCCAAGGCACTAGGTCAGTCCCTTAGGGTCCGTCTCACCAATAAGGATTGTGGAATCTTTTCACCAAGCAAGCAAGCACAAGCAAAGCCTGCTTTCAAGCAGAAATCCTGACGCAAGACATTAACCTATCCAACCCAGAGAAAACTCTTAAGGCCTTCTAAATGATTTTACTCAAATTATGGCAAGAAACAAACACATCTAAATGCAAGAATGTTTTGTGTTGGTTAGGTAAACTTACAGAGTCTTGATTTTCTGCTATCATGCCTTTCTATGCTACTCGAGGATGCCAAAAGCTAGAGATGCTATGATGGGGGCATGATTATTTTCTTTGTTTGTTGTTTGTGGATTAAACTTTAGTAATGTGAAGCATTGTTTAAAGACATGATCGGCAAAAGATCATCGAGGACATCAAAGGGTCTAACGTGAATGGGGGCAATCCTTGTTTGTTGATGCGCAAGAAATACTCAGGTCATCTCAGTTCAATTATACCTCGATGCTTGTATTAACTTGCTAAATTAAAATCCATGTAAGCAATACTCAGGTCATCTCAGTTCAATTATACCTCGATGCTTGTATTAACTTACAACATTTCAAAAAAGTACCAAAAAAATTGCCCAATGATGAAATAAGCACTTCAAAATACTTGCACTATCAAGATGTCAAAAAACCATTCACATCCACTCACATCCACAAAGCATCTATACCATTCACATCCGTAAAAGCATCAATACCATACCCCATGCAATAAAGATCCAACAATGCAGAGTATCAATACAAATAAAAGCTTGTGAGTCCTTCTGTCGAGTCATTCTTCTATCAATCAAAATTCTATCTATCGTTGTGATCCATTCTTCTTAATCTGAGCAGTGATCTAGATGCAAGGTCCATCCTTAATCCATACCAATCAAGTCAAGTCAATCTTGTCAAATTATCCAAGTGCAATCAGTGGTCTTGATCCTTGTATGGTTGTAAACCAACTCAATTAGTTAATCAATCAATTGTCTTATACATGATGTAACATTGTCAAAATCAGACCAACACATGCATCTCACACGACATGCTTCATTTCCTAAAACTAGACACTATCCTTTGTGTTGCTCTAGGGATCTATCATTCCCTACCATGACAACACTGTCGTATATCGTTATCAGTATATCGTTGGTTTACCACTTGACAGGGGCAATACCTTGTTTGTTCTTGTATCATTTGTGCATACTTGCTTACTTGCTTGTGTGTGTTATCATTCTATCTTGCATCACATATCATTTGGCTCTTTCTTCATCCTTCTTCATTGTGAGATTGTCTGTCTCTCGTCCTTCTTCCTTCTTCCCATCCAATCTCCCGAGGGGGCATCCTATCATCATAACCTATACCAGGGGCAAACTGGGGCATGTATCAATTTCAGACAATCTTATTATTTGAAACAAAGTGATAAAACACATTGCATCAAAGAGGGGAAAAATGTATACGCCTAAAAATGACACGATTCGGTCTAGATAAATATTCTTAATATTTATTCCCTTATAATTCCTCTATCAGTAAATAAATAAACAAATTTATTTATTTGATTCATATTCTTCCAACAATTAAATAAATTCCTTTATTTAATTTAAATTCCTCCAAACAATTAAATAATTCTAAATTATTTAATTAAGTCAAAATCATTCTTCCAAATTTAAATAAATCAAATCAAATTTATTTAAATCTTTTCAATCTCCAAAAATAAAATATAATCAAATATTTTATTTATTCTTCCAAAATCATGCACAATAATTAAATAAATTTATTTATTTAATTAGCTTTCTTATCTTCAAAATTCTTCAAATATTTTCCAAATCTTCTAAAAATAAGTCTTCTTCTCCATGCACACAAAATTAAATAATTTATTATTTAATTTCTCTCAATTCATGCAAAAGCAAATCTCAAGTTGAGTTATCTATTCAATCAACCTTGTTTTTATCAATATCTCTTAAATTAAAAAAAACTTTCTAATTTATGAAAAGCATGTCTTATCTTTAGAAAAGAAAGTAGTTAACTCAAATAAAACAACTTTTGTGTGACACTTGTCTTCTTCTTATTTGTTGCACATTCCTCAACTGTTCTCAACCGTTGATCTTCTCATTCTCTCTATATCGTTGATCTTCATTATTCCAAGGCTATAAATTGAGCCTTATTCCTCCATTTCATTCATCCAAGCTTTAAGTATTGTTACTCTATAGGAATTATAGTGCGCCTTTGGCACCCACGTTATTCCTTCAATTCTTGTGATCAACTTTGTTACCATGCACTATGCACTATTCATCATTGTGAAGCTCCTCTTCATGGCGGTATCACCATAGCCATTCATAATTGACATTCTTGAACAAAAGCAAAGAAGTGCTCTCTGAGGGCATCATTCATACACGCAAGAATGGTTGTTGATAGGCAATCAATGGAAGCTTCGATCTAATGAAGGTTTGCTTTGTTGTTTCATAGCTTTATTTGATTAGATCTTCTTAGTTCACTATTGCATTGAAGTTTGGGTATTTGATATTGTTTTATATTGCATATTCATTGTTGATCTAATTTACCCTTACACATTACATCAAAGTATTATCTACACAAACTGGAAAAGGAACTCGAGTCCACAGTAAAATGAACACTCTCCAAGCTTACGAACATGAAGCAAGAATACCCAATGGAGAAAAAGTACCAACCTCCCGACCATGTGGAACCCTGAGGTCCACCCCCTGTACTAGGAGATAACAGAAGATCCCACATTCAACTAGCAGTCAGGAGAACAATATGCTAACATAAGCAATAGGGTTATACATGACACCAATCACCATACTGTCGACAATGAACACACTTACTGCACCTCTAGAGGCACTCACATAATAGGAGGAAACATAACTAGGGAGTGCTAGATTGTAATAGGGAGGAGTGTCATCGCATAGCTTGTCATGGGTTGTCATTGTAGGTCTGCCTAGGCCTCGGCCCCCTTCCTAGGTTGTCCTAGCAACCTCTCCCAACCCCCAACCCCCATACAAACTCATGCGGAACCAACATACCCTTTGATGCAGTCAAGGCAGGAGGGTCTGGTGATGGACTATCCAACCTTGCAGCCTAATCAAATAACACCATGAACATAATGGATATGTAACAGAAGCTAACAACTAATCAATAGAAAGATAAAGATATTCATGAATACATAACACGAGATGTGTCCTAGAAAACCCTAACAGGGAAAAAACCTAGCCTTCAAAGCTCATTCTTCATATATTAAGATCTCAAATCAAACTACACATGCCTCAAGGGCTTTATAGATGTTAGGCCATAGCCCAAGGATTACGAATGATGCATACAACAATACTCTTTCATAATTTTCCTTCACCAACTTCTTGATTCTCTACTCTATACTTATTATGCTCTCTGCTCTACTCTTTTCTTCACTTTTGCTTCTTCTTCGAATAAAAAACACTTAAGGTCTTGCTTCATTTCTTCATGCTATCGAACACCCCCTAAAGCAATCCTTTTATCTCTTATTTATATCCTCCGCAAGCTTTCTAAACATCAGCAAGTCAGCCTAATTGTAACGGCTAGTTGTGAAACGTGTGCACAAAATAGGTCAGGCTTAAACATAAGGCACTACTCCACAAATGCATAGAACTTCATGTGGATCTCATTGAAGGTTGGCTAGGTCCTAAAATTCATTGAATGATTCTCCTTTTTGCTCTGCAAGTCACGGATTTGCTCTGCAAGCCGATTTAGATTCCATTGAACAATGTTGGCTTTGTTCTACAAAAAAAATAGTCAATCTTCTGATAGTGATATCTCTCCAAAATCAAAGCCAAATGTTCTGAACTCTTGATCTGTTGTAACTAACTATGTATAGATGTTAAGTCTAGCTCCATAACCTCTCATACTCAAATGCGCTAAAATGTAGTATCTCCCAGTTCACTGTCTCAATACTCTATTTTCAATGTCAACTATCTCAACTATCTTGAATTCTTCTGGATGCTCCTGCATCAGACTCTCAGGGTTATTTGAAAAAGTGAGCCTCATCACATGGATCTGTATTATGTCAAAATCAAATAGGTTTGGCAATCTGTCTTCAGGTACTTGCAACTGCCTCAAGGTCGGCGGTCTGTCCAAGTCCACCCTATAAAACTACTTCAAAAGTAATCTAGATTTGGTGATCTATTTTTAAGTACTTGCAACTACCTCTAAGTTGACGATCTGTTCAAGTCCACCCTACAAAACTACCTCAAGTTCATCATCTTGTCATGGTCTAGGTTCGACAGTCTACTTGCAAGTCTTGCACTACCTCAATGATCGGCAGTCTGAGCAAGTCTTCTCCACAAGTTGCCTCAAGATCAATGTCAGTTTCAATCAAATTCATTCATGCATCCACCAGAATAATTAAGTTACTTTCTGATTCAGTCAATACACTTTCTTGATTTCTCTACAACATTGTCTACTCTTTGGTTCTTAACACAATTTCCTCTGTACTCATCAAAATTTTACAGCTTCCACTCTGCTTATACTACTTCTGTACTTCACTTTGTTTTCTTTACCATAATCACTTCAATCCGATACAAAATCCTTCTCCTCCAGTACAATATCTTGTCATTCCCTCTTTCTCTATCACATGAACTCTTTGTTGCAAGTATGAGGTAAACCAGTGCTGTCATTGATGTCAACATACTCATATTGCTTTGACAAGAAGGATTCAATGAGCAGTGTGCTGAGGATATTGAGAAAATTAGCCTCAGTCAGGAATAGTAAAGAACAGTGATGAGAAGAAGGCAAATGTACTGTATAGGATGTGAACTGAAGGATGTGGATTAAAGGGTTTGTAGATATGAGTCTTGAGATGCTTCAGTTAAGATTTCAGAGGTCCGCATGAAGATCTGAAGGAGTTGTGGCTGTCGGTGTAGAACCGGCTCCAGCAAGTATTCAGAGGTGACAGAGGATCACAAAAAGGTCCGGTGAGGTCCGGAACTGTATAATCCTAATCTGCGGATTGGAAGGAGTCTTTGGGATGTCCTTATGATGTGCCATCTCGAGTTGTGTATGATTTGGAGGTCCGGAAGTACCTCTTGCATTATGACAGTGGCGACAGTCAGTGTTCTTGAAGTTCCGAATAAGGAGGATAAGAGATTTCAGTAAGTAAAGGAAATGCGGACATACCTGGTCATTCTGGCAGGCTTGTGAAGGTTCTTGGATCATGTTGAGGTTGTGTTGTTGGTCCGCATTGATAGTAGAGCCCAGAATTGAAGATATTCCTCCGGATGAAGTTCTTGCTCTGTTTAGCCGACCGGATGAGTTGTTCATCCTGCGAATGTTCTTATGGTGGCTGACCGGATGTGTTATTCATCTTGCGGATATTCTTATGGTTGATTGCCGACTTAGATGATTGTTCCTAAGTCGATGTCTTGTATAAATAAAGGTTTGTGAGTTCATTTTGAAGTATCAAGGGTGTGGATGAGAGTGTAGTAGCGAAGAGAAGTACAGAAGGCAGAGCAGATGTTTCTGGGCTTAAATGGAACTGATCCAGACATGGTAAAGATGTCATTCTCCAGTTCAAGACTGTGATTCTTATCACTTTGTAGACAGTGTGTCTCCTTGTAGGCAGTGGGCCTCTTTGTGAGCAGTGTGCTCGGGTAGTGAGCCCTAATTGGCAAGTGCCATTTTGTAATTCCTTATTCTTCTAACAGAGAATAATCTTTGGGTTAATCACCCTGTGGTTTTTTTCCCTTAACCGGGTTTCCACGTCAAAAATACTATGTCATGTGTTTCTCATTTCATGGTAATGTTTGTTTGTTTAATTCAAATACTGCTCTGATTAATAAGAAGGTTCAAAAGAAGAAATAATTAGGATAACTGATTCACCCCCCCTCTCAGTTATCAACAATTGGTATCAGAGCCAAGTTCCTCTGAAAGGAGCTTAACCGCTTGAGGAGATCTAGGATGTCATCATACAAAAAGGATAGTCCGAAGTTCGATGGAACCAATTTCACTCTCTGGAAGGGTCGCATGAAATGTCACCTGGAATGTATGGGAAAAGCATACTTGGCCATGGTTTCAAAACCATATGTACCTCCACAAGGTGGTCCGACAACTCTGAATGAAATCACAGAAGCTGAAAACAATCTGCGGACCAAGGAAGCTCTTCTAAGTGCATTGAATGACTCAGATCTCTCAAATGTTATTGACCTACCAACTGCATATGAGATCCTGACTAAACTGGAACTTCTGTATGAAGGAGATGAGTTTGTCAAAAGTGCAAGGTTGCAAAGTCTGAAAGGGAAATTCAAAAGATTGAAGATGAGAGATGATGAAAACATCACTACTTTTATGCCAAGAGTGAATGAACTAGTGTGTGGAATTAGAAATGCTGGTGGAACTCTGGATGAAAATGAGATCATTTGCAAAATCCTTAGATCCCTTCCTGCTACCTACAAAATCAAGGTTGCTGCAATTGATGAATTCAGAGCCCACACAACTGTCACAAGAGAACAATTGGCTGGCAAGCTAGCTGCATTTGAAATGACCGAGTTTGAAGATGATCTTCCCAAGACTGAATCTGCTTTCAAAGCTAGTGCCTATGTGAAAGGCAAACAGAGAATTGATCCGAGAGAAAACTCTTCAAGGAAGATGACATGGTATGATCAAGCAAGAAGAGACATGGAAGAAGAAGAAGCAGAAACAGCTCAACTTGAAGCCCTCATTGCAAAAAGACTACCAAGAGGATCCGATAAGTATGAAGGAAAACTACCCTTTAAGTGCTTCAACTGCAATAAGATTGGTCATTTTGCTTCAAGATGTCTGGAAAGATCTGCAAGGTCTAATACTAACAGACAAAGGTTTCAAAAGAATTGCTATTATGTTCATGAAGAAGATGACAATGAAGGAGTAACAGATGATGAATCAGAACTAGGAAGCAAATCGAGTGGGTGTTTATTGCCATCAAGGAAGAAGATTCAATACTCTCTGAATCTGTCAATCACAAAGTTGTTGAAAAAGCTTTGGCTGCTCAAGTAGAAGAAAAGGATGATTGGATTATTGACAGTGGATGTTCTCACCATATGACTGGTGACAAGAATAAGTTCTTGAATTTGGAAAGGTATGAAGGAGGAATGGTAAAGTTTGGTGACAATTCTGCTGGCAGAATCAGAGGCAGGGGAACTATTTCCTTTGATGGAAAGAGCAAAACAGGTAATGTACTATATGTTGAAGGATTGAAGCACAATCTTCTCAGTGTTGGTCAGTTAGTAGACAAAGGCTATGATCTTCAATTTAAGAATGGAAAATGCAGAATCTTTACAAGCTCCGGAACTGAAATTGCATCTGGTACTCAGACAAAAGGTAATATCTTTCATCTGGCTGGTTCAAATAAAAGTTGTTTGTTTGTTCAAATTGATCAGAGTTGGTTATGGCATAGAAGAATGTGTCATGTAAATTTTGATAACATCATCAAGATAAGCAATACTCAGGCTGTAAGAGATCTTCCAAAATTGATGAAACCTACAAATAGTTTGTGCAAAGAATGTTAGCTAGGTAAACAAAGCAGAGTCTCTTTCAAAAGAAAAGATCAGTCTTCTACCGGATTGTTGGAATTAGTACATACTGATCTCTGTGGTCCGACAAGAATCAAGAGTCTGCAAGGTGATAGATATTTCATGTTGTTAATTGATGATCATTCCTGGATGATGTGGGTTACCTTTCTAAAAGAAAAATCTGAAGCATTTGAGAAGTTCAAAATCTTCAAAGCTTTGGTAGAGAATCAAACCGGATTAAAACTAAAGTGTCTAAGGTCTGATAGAGGTGGTGAATTTACATCTGGAGAGTTCATTGACTATTGTGAGAAGCAGGGTATAAGGAGACAATTGTCTGCTCCTAGGACTCCACAGTAGAATGGAGTAGTTGAAAGAAAGAACCAGACCATCCAGGAAGCTGCCAGGACAATGATGTTGGAAGCAAATGTTCCTCAGATGTTCTGGAAAGAAGCTATCAGCACTGCAGTCTACACTTTAAATCGAGTTCAAATCAGAAACAATACCGGTAAGACCCCCTACAAACTCTGGTTTGACATCACTCCCACTGTAAAATATTTTAGAGTATTTGGTAGCAAGTGTTATATCAAAAGAGATGAAGATCTAGGAAAGTTTGATGCTAGAAGTGATGAAGGAATTTTCTTGGGTTACTCCACTCAAAGCAAAGCATACCAGTGTTACAATAAGAGGCTGAGGAAGATGATAGAAAGCACTAATGTGAAAGTTGATGAAGGAATTGAGAAGCCCTCAAGATTTTATGAATCTGATGAAGATGACCAAGACAGTGTTCAAGGAACTCAATCCTCTCCGGTAAGACAGAGTCAGCCTGATCCGGTAAATCAGGAAGAAGAGATAAGTTTGAATGAGCCTGATCAAGAAGCAGCAGTGCAGGATACTCCCAAAATTCCAAGGTATGTGACACTAAACCACTCTGAAGATCAGATCATAGGGGATAGAAGCAAAGGTGTGCAAACTAGAAGGAATGTTGCTCAAAATCAGGATGAATGTTGTCTGATTTCAAAGATTGAACCTAAAATAGTAAATGAAGCCTGCAATGATGAAAACTGGACTAAAGCAATGAAAGATGAATTAATGCAAATTGAGAAAAATCATACTTGGGATCTTGTTCCCAGACCTAAAGACAGGGAATGTGATTGGAACCAAATGGGTCTTCTGGAACAAATTAAATGAAGCTGGTAAAGTAATCAGAAACAAAGCTAGATTGGTCTGCAAAGGCTACTCCCAAATAGAAGGAATTAATTGAAGAGACCTTTGCTCCCGTGGCAAGAATTGAAGCAGTCAGATTATTTCTTGCATTTGCTGCCTTCAAAGACTTCAAGGTATATCAGATGGATGTCAAGTCTGCCTTCCTAAATGGTGATCTGGAAGAAGAAGTTTACATTGAACAACCGGATGGATTTCAATTATCTGACAATGATGATATGGTCTGTAAGTTAAAGAAAGCATTGTATGGATTAAAACAAGCTCCAAGAGCATGGTATGAAAGGTTGGATAAGCATCTTGTGCAGATTGGATTCAGCAAAGGTACTGCTGACAATAACTTATATTTCAAAATTGATCATGAAAACATTTTGATTGTTGAAGTGTTTGTAGATGATATCATTTTTGGAGGAAGAGATAGTATGTGCAAAACTTTTGCAAATCAGATGAAATGTGAGTTTGAAATGTCTATGCCTGGTGAAATGAATTTCTTCTTGGGTCTGCAAATTACTCAAACAAAGAAAGGAATCTTCATTTCTCAGACCAAATATGTGAAAGAATTGTTAAGGAAATTTGGTATGGAAGATTCAAAACTAATGAACACTCCCATGGCAACCGGATGTAAGTTGAGCAAAGATGATGACTCTCCAAAGGCAGATCAGACAATGTATAGATCAATGATTGGTGGATTGTTGTATCTCACTCAGACCAGACCAGATATAATGCAGGCTGTTGGTCTTGTGGCAAGATTCCAGGCTGATCCTAGAGAATCTCATGTTATGGCAATCAAAAGAATTTTTAGGTACTTGAAAGGAACAGTTGAGTATGGTCTATGGTACCCTAGAGATTCGGATTTCTCTCTTCATGCTTACACAGATGCAGATTGGGCAGGAGATGTAGATGATCGAAAGAGCACCAGTGGTGGAGCATTCTTTTTGGGGAAGAGATTGGTTTCTTGGCTAAGCAAGAAACAAGATGCAATATCTCTGTCTACAACTGAAGCAGAATACATTGCAGCAGCAAGTAGTTGCACTCAAATCCTATGGATGAAGCAGATGCTAAGAGATATTAAAATTGAATATGCAGAGCCTATCACAATTTTTTGTGATAATTCAAGTGCAATTAATATTTCCAAGAATCTGATATTACACTCTAAGACTAAGCACATATCTATCAAGTTTCATTTCTTGAGAGAACAAGTGAACAAGGAAGAAGTCAGGTTGGAGTATGTTCCCTCCAAGGATCAGATTGCAGATATCTTTACTAAACCTCTTCCTAAGGACTCTTTTGAATATCTCTGGGAGAAGTTAGGGGTCATGGCCCCTCCGGTGATGAACTAGGATGCACTGATGTGCATCAGTCTGGTGGATATCACAGTCATATCTTGTGATCCGGATTGATGATGGGGAGCTGCTACTAAGGGGAAGCAGCTGGTATGATTCTGATGTGTTAGAATCGCAAGTATGAGCCCTTTGCCATTGATGTCAAAGGGGGAGAGAAGACATGTGAAAAACAAGTAGCTGATGATCAAAGGGGGAGCAGTAAATGAGGAGAAGACATGTTGCTGATAGGGGGAGAAGTGACAGAAAGGAGAAGTTTCTTGTCTTGATGGTTTTTCACATCATATGTTGCCATCAATGACAAAGGGGGAGATTGTTGCAAGTATGAGGTAAACCAGTGTTGTCATTGATGTCAACATACTCATATTGCTTTGACAAGAAGGATTCAATGAGCAGTGTGCTGATGATATTGAGAAAATTAGCCTCAGTCAGGAACAGTAAAGAACAGTGACGAGAAGAAGGCAAATGTACTGTATAGGATGCAAACCGAAGGATATGGATTAAAGGGTTTGTAGATATGAGTCTTGAGATGCTTTAGTTAAGATTTCAGAGGTCCGCATGAAGATCTGAAGGAGTTGTGGCTGTCGGTGTAGAACCGGCTCCAGCAAGTATTCAGAGGTGACAAAGGATCACAAAAAGCTCCGGTGAGTTCCAGAACTGTATAATCCTAATCTGCGGATTGGAAGGAGTCTTTGGGATGTCCTTATGATGTGCCATCTCGAGTTGTGTATGATTTGGAGGTCCGGAAGTACCTCTTGCATTATGACAGTGGCGACAGTCAGTGTTCTTGAAGTTCCGGATAAGGAGGATAAGAGATTTCAGTAAGTAAAGGAAATGCAGACGTACCTAGTCATTCTGGCAGGCTTGTGAAGGTTCTTGGATCATGTTGAGGTTGTGTTGTTGGTCCGCATTGATAGTAGAGCCTGAAATTGAAGATATTCCTCTGGATGAAGTTCTTGCTCTGTTTAGCCGACCGGATGAGTTGTTCATCCTGCGAATGTTCTTATGGTGGCCGACCGGATGTGTTATTCATCTTGCGGATATTCTTATGGTTGATTGCCGACTTAGATGATTGTTCCTAAGTCGATGTCTTGTATAAATAAAGGTTTGTGAGTTCATTTTGAAGTATCAAGGGTGTGGATGAGAGTGTAGTAGCGAAGAGAAGTACAAAAGGCAGAGCAGATGTTTCTGGGCTTAAATGGAACTGATCTAGACATGGTAAAGATGTCATTCTCTAGTTCAAGACTGTGATTCTTATCACTTTGTAGACAGTGTGTCTCCTTGTAGGCAGTGGGCCTCTTTGTGAGCAGTGTGCTCGGGCAGTGAGCCCTAATTGGCAAGTGCCATTTTGTAATTCCTTATTCTTCTAACAGAGAATAATCTTTGGGTTAATCACCCCGTGGTTTTTTTCCCTTAACCGGGTTTCCACGTCAAAAATACTGTGTCATGTGTTTCTCATTTCATGGTAATGTTTGTTTGTTTAATTCAAATACTGCTTTGATTAATAAGAAGGTTCAAAAGAAGAAATAATTAGGATAACTGATTCACCCCCCCTCTCAGTTATCAACACTCTTTTCTCTGCTATGCTTTACACTTGTTCACACAACTTTCTCTTGCACTGTTTCTCTGCTGATTAGTCTATAATATGATTCCTCTTAAGATTAATGCTTCTTTTTTTGGTTTCTCTATTATACTTAATGATTCAAAAGGTTCTTCTTCTTCCTCTGTAAAAACTAGCTCTGCATCATTCTCTTCTAGTTTTTATGTCAAACTTAGTGATTCCAAGGGTTCTTCTTCTTCTGCACAAATCATCTTTGTATCAACAGGATTTTCATCCTCTGCACAAATAGGTCATTGATGACTTTCCTTGCTTGATTCTTTTCTGCTCCAAACTTGAAAAAAGTTCTTCTTGCAAATACTTTTACATTCCTCTGGTATCTCTCACTGTGATAAGAATTATGACTCCTGTCACTTCTCCCTCTGTAGTTTGAATTACTATCCTTGTTCTGTTCTGCATTAGGTCTTTTTTCTTTACATCCTGATCCAACATATGAATACTTCAGTATATATCTCCCTTTGAACATACTAGTAACATTTCTTCATTCTTGTCCATCAATCCATCCATAATCTTTCTATATGCAACCTGTCATAGGATTTTTTTTTCTTCATCTTATTCCAACACAACTTTTCTGAATGATTCCTCAATCCACAGATTCTACAAGGGTATATATCTGAACCAAATTCCTTTTCATGTCCATGCCTATTACAATGTAAACAATACATACCTTTTCTACTTTGATTTGATTTGTTAAAGTTTTCCATAACATCCTTAGCACTGTCATATCCAATCCCTTCACTTCTTGATCTGATTACTGGTTCAACAGGTTCTATAATTCCTTGTTGTTGCTTTCCCAATCCTTTTCCTTCATATCCCATTCTCTAAATGATCTTGAAACCAATACCATCACCAATAAATCCAGGTTTAGTGACACTGCTACTTTCATCTGCACCTTCTAAAGAAACTTCTACAACATCACACAAATCATTAGTATCACAAGAAACATCACAAAATTCAGGTTTAGATCTCAAATTTTCATTCTCTTCTCTGCATGCTACAAGTGACTACTCTAACTAGTCTTTCTACTCTTTTAATTCTAATATTTCACTTTTCTACAAATTATTCTCCTTCTTCAATTCTTCCAAACTGTCTTCTAGATCTCTATTCCTTTTTTCAATTTTACCAAACAACTTAAATCATTTCTCTAATTCTGTAAATTTCTTTTCAACATCCTCAAACAGTTCCATCTATACTTCTAGGTCCTCATTTATGTTCTTTACATCTTTTAGTTCTTCTTTAAGGGCTTCAAACTTGTCTCCTCCAAGATCTTTCATCTTCTCCAACAATTCTGCATTATACTTCCTGATTTCACACAGTTCATCTTCCAAAATATCTTTTTCACATATTAGGGTTTCATTTTTTTTCTTCATTTTTTTTCCAAATTTCCCCATTGAAACAAATTAGACAAAAACAAATGAAAACCAAATCTCACTCGGATCTTTCTTTCCTTGATCTTTCTTTGGCAACGATTGTTCTTCGATCTAGGGTTTCACACTTCTTCTAATAGATTCACAACTAGCCCACCAGATTCAAAACTTGGCTTTGATACCACTTGATGCAATCAAGGTAGGAGGCTTTGGTGATGGACTATCCATCCTTCCAACCTAATCAAATAACACCATGAACATAATGGATATGCAACGGAAGCTAACAACTAATCAACAGAAAGATAAAGATATTCATGAACACATAACACAAGATGTATCCTAGAAAACCCTAACAGGGAAAAAACCCAACCTTTAAATCTCATTCTTCATATATTAAGATCTCAAATCAAATTACACATGCCCCAAGGGCTTTACAAATGCTAGGTTGTAGCCTAGGGATTACAAATGATGCATACAACAATACTCTTTCATGATTTTCCTTCGCCAACTTCTTGAGTCTCTACTATGCACTTATTCTGCTCTCTACTTCACTTCTTCTTCTTCTTTAGATCAAAAACACTTAAGGTCTTGATTCATTTATTCGTGCTATCAAACACCCCCTAAAATAATCCTTTTATCTCTTATTTATATCCTTCTCAAGCTTTCTAAACATCAACAAGTCAGCCTAATTGTAACAACTATTTATGAAACGTGTGCACAAAATAGGTCAAGCTTAAATCTAAAGCACTACTCCACAATTGAATAGAACTTCATGTGGATCTCACTAAAGGTTGACTAGGTCCTAAACTTCATCAAATGATGCTCCTTTTCACTCGGCAAGTCACAGATTTGCTCCACAAGCTGATTTAGACTCCACTGAACACTGTCGACTTTGTTCTACAAAAATAGTCAATCTTCTGATAGTGATATCTCTCCAGAGTCAAAGCCAAATGATCTGAATTCTTGATATGTTGTAACTGACTATGTCTAGATGTTAAGTCCAACTCCGCAACCTCTCATACTCAAATACGGTAAAATGCGGTATCTCCCAGTTCACTGTCTCAATACTCTTTTTTTAATGTCAATTGTCTCAACTCTCTTGAATTCTTCCAGATGCTCCTGCATCACCCTTCATGAGGACAAGGTAGTTGGTCTTGCCATTCCAAGCCTTCTCATCTCATCTCAAGCCTAAACGAGCACTTGAGCCATGAGTGAGGCATACATTATCTTGATTAATGTGAATTCTACCTATTTCCCTTTAGTTCATTATTAAGGTTATCACTGCATTAAGAAACCCTCCAATGGTTGTCCTGGACACCACTTTGGGTTCCGGTCCCCATTGAGAGCCACTCCCCCTACTTGCAACAAGTAAACCCTACACCCAGCAAGGCGTTTACCATCTTGCACAAACATCATAATCACATAAATCTATACACCAAGCAAGGCATTACCCATCTTGCACATTTATCACAATTACATGAATAAGAGGCAATTTTCTAGGGTTGCATCTCACTCAATGCACATGACCCACAACATAGCCAACCACCTTCAAGGTTACATAATCATGAGGGTCGTACATATAATTACACCCTCTTGGGCCTCTAGAACCCAACATACTAAACTCATCTCTTGATGGCACAAAATATTACATGAACTTTACACAGATGACATCCATCTTTAATAATTCCATAAACACTTAATTTATAACTCAAGACACATGGTCTAATACAAGCAATGACTCATCGTATTATAACCATGAAGGCATTCCTTAAATAAGACATCATTCACTACAAATAATTATGTTTAAGAAACCATCATCTCTATTGAACTAATTTCTATGAGACTCTAATATTAAATTGCAACTTTAAGTAACATGATTCTAAATAATTGATTCACGTGGCAATCTTATCAACTATTATTATAACAATAGGTAACATTTGTTTACTAATAGAGAATAATCTAGATCATTTATCATTTAATTAGATACATTTAACTAATCAACTTTTCCATAGTATTTTACCCCCACAAATATTATATTCCCTTTAACTCTCAAACATCTATTTATGAAATAAATCAATTCTCTTACCCAATCCATCTATCTAGCAAATTAATTTCTCATTGGAACAATTTAACATGGAAAACTACATTATAAATAAATTATCTTTACATAACTTAAATATGGATCTTAATCATTCTAAATTAATGTAAACCTTCAAAGAGAATATCTAAATCAAATGATGATAACATGATTTTCCCTAAACTTACTAAAGTCTAAATAGTAAGAACCAAATCTTAACAATTTCTACAAGGATATAAAACCTAAACTTAAATGGGATCATACTTCTATCTTAAACAATTTTATTAGAAGCATATATTTGATTCTAGATGATGAATTATTATTTTTTTAAATATATCATGCAAGCATTTCAAAACCCTAAACATTTTCAACTAGCCAAACTTAAATTTATTTTATTTTCTTATCTAAGATCATGAAATATCTATAACTAAAAAAAAAATACTTCCTAATCTATTCTCAATAAGAGATATTTGATATGCGAACAATCATACCAAAACCTATATTTTACGTACAATATATTAATAGGGAGTACCTATTGGAAGTGCATAAAATATATTAAACTTTTAGAAGGAGATGACTATCGAAATCCATATGACGATGATGTCACCCTTGCATTTTTGAATGAGGAGGATATTCCTAAGTCTCAAAGACCCATATATTGTTGATATCCCTCGTTTTGAACTTTATGACTCAATATTCCTGGTTTCGTAACAACCAATCCAATTATGCCATGTGGCAAAATCCTCGGGGTCATATGAACACAGTGTTATCACGATTTATTAACAAAAATCAAGGTGACCTGATCTTGCTTACTAGTCAAAAGGTTGACTATGGGAATGACCAAATCACCCTGATCATTAGTAGATGAATTTCTTGGAGGGTCATATTTTCAAATATCCTTGATCTTCTAAGAGATTACCCTCCAACTTAATGTGGGCCTAACGGTAGGTTGTGCCCTCTCAATTTCAAATACAGACCTGACACTTGGCAACATCCCCAAACATCATGCGAATGATCAATGGATTTAAGAAAAAAGGGATACATGCACCCTAATTTGTCATATTGGTTGGTTTAAAAGTGAATTTTAGGGATTATTTACATTCACCCTATGATAATTGAAATTTACAGAGCTCTGCAAGTCAACACATCACAGTCACTTTCGAACGGAATGAGACCCTCAACTTAACGGAATAGAATAGATGATACAGTGTATTCACATTTATCCCATTATCAGTCATATAGTTAAAGAAGAAGGCAATTATCAGGTAAGTAAAGAAAAAACCCTCTTTTGTCGTTTACTGTAAATCTCAAGGTAAAATGGTTTTTATTGGGATAGTCAGTATGGTGATGCATGAAATATATTAAAAATGTTAAATTATTGCTATGAAATACATGACATCCTCAAATCCCCCTCCATACAAATGTATTAGTGTAAGAAATGCATGTCTTTATCATAGGATTTAATGGATATCAGAAAGAATAGATCTGACTCAGATTTCCTAAAACGCATGTTCTTACAACCTGAGGGGGTAGGATTCAGATTTGGGATGATAGATTACACACATCAAGGGAAGACAAATCTGGATGCATGGACAAGAAGGTTAGACAATGGAGAGGGAAACCCTATATTGCAAAGAGTATATTCCATAGGAATGTGGCATGCTAGGGGGTTTCCCTATGCTATGGAAGCTACTGAATTAGTGGTGGAGTGTACAAGGAATTACAACCTTGAGACCCAAAGAGTAGAGTAGAGAAGAGTGTATGTCGACTTCTCAATTAAAGGCATCACTTCTGCATTCAATTTTCCTGTAGGGAATAATGTGGTCAGATTAAGCCTAAGTAGGCTAGAAAAAGAGTACCATGGCAATGAGAGAGAGGCAAGGAAAATCATGTATCAGTGGAGGTCTAAGAGTAGCACTTACAAGGCTTCTGCGAAGCTACCCATATACTTGTTTAAATTTGATTTTGTTGAAGAATATCAATATATGATGGCCATGTTATGCAGAATGAATGGGAGACAACATGCTGAGAATTTTGAAAATTGGATGTATGGAATTATCAGGATGGTAGAATACTCAGATAACAAGCCTCTCTAGGCTGGGATCATCAGTGACAATTTAGATTGAGGAATGAGAAGGCTGGGTAGTGAAATGTGTATATTCCATATGACTTCTTATGTCATATATGCCTATGCTTTCAGGGGCACGTTTAATGCTTTATAAACAGTGGGCAAGGTTGGAAACTGTAGATGAGAAAATTTGGACAAATGAAGATAAAACAAATTAAAATGCAATACCTTAAATCCAAACTATTTCGAATACCTTGAATGATGAATGCATGATTGATCGCTCGAATGATTGTATTGTTGATCATTCACGTTCGCAATATGACGATTGGATTGAGATGGAGATTGATGAAAGAAGATAGATAGAAAATAGATAAAAAAAAAATTGGAAGAAGGTTGGAAGCAGATTTCGGCAGAGTAAGGATATCAACTCAATGCATATGAAATGGCTTGTGAGAGGCCATATTTATAGACTTTTTTGAGGATGAAGGGAAGAAGATTTGATAAGGATTGGATTTTATTTGATTTTTTCTTTATTAGACGAAAGAGGAAATAAAATAAGATAAGATAAGATTTAGAAAGATAGAAAGTGATTTGATTTTTTGCTTTAAAGGAAATAAATCCTAAAAATATGAGAGGAATAAATCAATAAATTATCTAATTAAATAAATTAATTAGATATGCATGAGTTGTATTTGGAAAGAAAGCAAGAGGATATTTCTAGGATTTTATTAATTAAATAAATATTTGATTTATTTAATTAATTTGGATTGTGGTGAGGGATGATGTGTATAATTAAATAAATTAAATTTATTTAATTATAAGAGAAAAAGATAAGTGACTAATTAAATAATTAAAAATAATTATTTAATTAGAGAATATTAAGGGTCATGAATAATTAAATAAATAATTAAAATTTATTTAACTAATTAGGTGATGATCTGGGTACCTAGGGCAAGACATGTTAATGACAAGGTGTTGGACATTTTTAGGTGTCTACATTTTGCCCCTCTTTGAGATGATGTTCAAGATGATGAGATTTGTGTCGAGCAACATCATTTGAAAGAAGCTAAGGTATGGATAGAAGAAAAATATAGTAATGGAAAGATAGGATGAGGATGCCCTCTCGAGAGGATAGGTGGGTTGGACAAACACGGGTAGGCTTTTGACATGAAAGTGGTTGGTCAAGGAAGAAAGATAAGGAAATGGATAGAAGAAAGGATGATGCATTATGCTGCAATGAAAGTGAGCAATCATGATGTTTGATATAGCACTAGACGTTATGCACCAGGGTATGAGGACCAAGCTGACGATGTGTCTCGTGCCCCAGCATAATACAACCTTGTCTAGACATATGAGGAAGAAAACTTAGAGCATTAAAGTCCTAATGCACGAAAGGTATGATGTGACCTTAGATGCAAAGGATAATGCAAAAATTTGTTCCAACATACACAAGATATGAATATTAGTTGGAATGATACAAATGTGATACAAATGCAAGATAAAAAGATAACACACACAAGCAATCAAGTAAGCATGCACAAAAGATTCAAAAATAAACAAGGTATTGCCCCTGTCAAGCTGTAAACCAATGATTAATTGTTGATTGATTGATTGATGATAGTGTTGTCATTGTGGGGAATGATATACCCCTAGATCAACTCAAGGATGTGGGAACGATATATCCCATTGATGATGATGATGATGATGATTGATTTGGTTGATTTGGTTTACAATAAGATTAGGATCAAGACCATGGATGTAATTAGATAATTTGACTTGATTGATTAGCTTGAATGGTATGGATTGAGGATGACTTACATTTGGATCATTGTTTGGAATGTTTGGGTTGAAGAAGTGATGGATTAATGAGGATAGATGATGGAAGAAAGAAAAGATGGTAGGGGGATGGAAGAATGAATCACTAGTACTTGCGTACTGGATACTTCATTCGTATTCCAGATTGCCTACATACCTATATCCACAGGATCAAAGCACCACACGATGATGATGAGACATGATGAATATGTAGTTCTGGGTGTTGATTGATGATGTGGGAGATGGATGAATAGAAGAAGGTGAGATGGATGATGAGCATAAGGATGAGATGAATGATGAGGATTATGAGGGGGGAGATCGTTGTGTGCTTGAATCTAGGTACCTTCTTCGTACTCCAGACTCCCTACATACTCGTATCCATGGGATCAAGGCACTTAATGATAGAGATGAGATGTAGTTCTAATTTTTTTTTATGATGATGGTGATGATGCAGGTGGATAGGTTGATTGAGTTATGGATTGATTGAGATTGATTTACTTTGATTTGATAATTTTGATTGGATTTGTTTTGTGATTTGGTTTGATGATGATTGATTTTATGGCTTGGATTTTTGTTGGATATTTGAATTTTTTTGTATTTTTTCAGGACATTTTATGATGTTTCTAGTTTTTTTAGGATATTTTATGATGTTTTGGATTTTTTTAGGACATTTTATGATGTTTTTTATTTTTTCAAGACACTTTATGATGATTTTAGATTTTTTTTAGGACATTTTATGATTTTTTAGATTTTTTTCAGGATGTTTTATGATTTTTTTGGATTTTTTGGATGTTTTGGGATGTCAATAGATTTACAATTTGAGTAGCATGTATGCTAGATACCAATGATAAGGGGAACCAAGTCTAGGTGCAATGGAATGAATTGGATTGGACAAAAGGATGGACGATAGTGGATAGATGAAAGGATCATGATAAATGGATAGGATAAAAGGATAGGCTATGGAATGAAATGGATGCATGTGTAAGAGAGCAAGGATGTGATCTCCAAGGACTATGTTGCATAGGAATAACATGCCCCAATCTAGGTACTAAACTTAGGATTTTTCAGGACAATGCTTAAGGCAATAGGTTGGTAGGAGTTGACATGACAAAGCTTATGACTTGGATGATAGGGTTTGTTTGGAAAGGATGAGATATGCCAAGGGATATCCAAAACACTTGTCAACAGTTGCCCCCAATCCTTGTCAAGATCAAAAGAGGAAGGGAGGATGGATGGACTCAATAGGCTAAGTATATGTGTGTGGATGGATGGAAATTACATGATAGGATAGGATAAAATGGAAAATGATAGATTGGAAATGAAAAGATGGATGAGACAATGTGCCCCCAAGTGTAAGTGACATAGAAGATCAACCTACACATGACGTCTATTTGCCAAGTTTTCATCATGGTACTTATCCAAGGAACCTGTTTACTAGGTTTTCACCATTGTACTAATCCAAGGTGCCTATTTACTAGGTTTTCACCATTGGACGAAGGGATTTCCCTTTACTTTTTTCATTTTTTTTTCTGACTTCTTGGATTGCATAGGGTGGATATGGACATGAGGGACTCAAGTGTCTAGTGCTATGAAAGGTGATAGTCCCATTGGAGATAGGTGTCGTTGCATGGGCCATGTCAAGTGCGCTCATAGATGTTGGTAGGGGAGATTGCATGAAAGTGAGATAAATTAGGTAGATAGAGAATTATGATGCAGATGATATTGGATTATGATGTGGATTATGTAGGGGTGAAAGTAGATTATGATGTGGATTATGTAGGGGTGAAAGTGGATTATGATATGAATTATGTATAGAAGATAGTGGATTATGATATGGATTATGGATGGACTTATGAATGGAGGGCTTGAAGGATGGGGAGATGGAGGTATGTGGGAATGTTGCGGAATGGAATGGAACCATGACCAACGGTTGTACACACCGTGATAAATGTTGAAGCTTTTGATGGGAAGGTGGTGTAGGAAGAAATGGTGTTGTTTGCTTAGGAGATAGGTGACTAAGTGCTTTAGGTACCCACATAAACTTAGTATTTTTCTAGTTTTTGCTTGACTTGTGGGATGGACAAATTGGATATGTTTGAATGGAATGGATGGAAGAGGAGAAAGTGGATGGTTGGGATTTTTGAGAATTGGATTTCTCATTTGACTTGATGGCTTGTTGCTTAGGAACCCATACCATTTAATTTTTTGACTTTATTTGTGGATGTATGGGTTTGGATATATGTAGCTTTTGTGCAGCTTTTGAGGCAATTACTTGTTGCTTGGGGATCCACACCTTTTTCATTTTTTCTTTGAAGTGTGTGGGTGTATGCAACTTTTGAGCTGGATATTTCTTTGATTATTGGATTTTGTGTCCTAAGGCATGAGGACCCATAGGATTTTTGTCTTTAAATCCCATGGGGTGAGTGGAAGGAGAGGAATCTTCATGTTTACATGATGTGTGACTTTGTTGGTCATGATTAGGAATATGAGGATATTTATGGATGATAGGAATGTTAGGTGTTGGAAGCAATGGTGGAAAAGTGGATGGAGGGATATTAGGAGTTGGAAGTAATGGAGGCAAAGTTGATGGTGGAAGGTGAATGGTCACATGCTTTTGACATTTGTATGAGGATGGAGGGGGAATGGCGACATATGTTTTGGGAGTATGATGGGATTTGTGGTGGAAAGAGGTAGATTTTGGAGGAATGGAGGAAGTACCAACATCGTTAGATTGGTGACCATGAGGTGTGTATCCAAGGCCATGTGAGCATTGAGGGACTTTGACATGGATAGGTTCCAAAATTCCTTGTTCAAGTGGGCCTAAGCCTTTACCTTGATAGTTCATTCTTTGGAGCATGTGATTGACAATAGGACTTGGTGCAAGTGGAAAACTAGACATGAGTTCCTTATTGGATGGAGAACATGAAGTGGAGGACAAAGGTTGTTGGTGTTCTAAGGAGGAACACTCATGGATGAAGGTGGTAAGACCAATAGGATATGATGGTGGATGTGGAAGAATCATTATTGGTGTGATCTTATATGCTTTCTTGGGAGGCACATATCTCATCATGACAAGTGGATGTTTGCACATTAAGGCTAGATGGAGGATGGAGGGCTGGAGTGGTAAAATCTTGATCATGAATTGTGTAAAGTTTAGCTAGGAGGTTCATCATAGTTTTCATGAGCTTAGCTAAGATGGTCACCATGGTTTTCATGATCATATATAGAATATTGATCGTAAATGTGAGCATAAAAAAGATTAATTTGTCTATGAATGGGATACATTTGCTCATGAATAGGGTCATGATCATAAATAACATCTTGATCATAGAAAACGTGAAAGTCATGGACTGGTTGATCTTGGAGATGCTTAGATCTTGACTTAGTTGAGGGCTTGATGTTTCCACATGTGTTGGGTCATTCTCTTGACATAGCTCTTGGGTTGCTTGAATGGAAGGGGATGACTCTTGGATGGGCTCTTGGTCAACAATGTTAGGACATGATGGCTCTTGATGTGGACTTATGAAAGGCGATTCTTCAATAAGCTTGATAGGCTCATGGATAGGCTTGACATGTTCTTGAGGATCATTGACATGAGGGCATGATGGTTCTTGATTTAGACTTGGTGTTGGACATTTTTAGGTGTCTACAGAAACAATCCTAGTGATGTAAACATATGAGATCATTACCCACAGCTGAATAGGAGTAAATACCTATAAAATTACAAGTTAGTGAATGACTCCTTTTCTATACATTTAGTCAGGACCATGGAGGAGGACAGAACCAAGAGATTGAGCATGGAGGCCCAAGCTGTTATCTATAAACATGGGGCTTGGTTTATCCAATTCCCCACATTTTCATACATGAGAATAGAAGGATTTGAGGGGCAACCTCTCATGTTACCTCGGTACCCCACTAATAAGGTCATTCTAATGGAGTTTGTTAGGCAAGTATTAACCTCAGTTGAAGCTCACTTGGAGAAGAAGGAGATCCCACCTATGTTGTTTCCAATATTCATTGGCTGGTATTTAAGTCCTAACAAATAAAGTATTAAAGATGCCATCAGAGGATTAAAACTAGTGCATCTACAGCCATTCTCTATAGCTAGGTCATATGACCCATATGGAAGAATGAAGAAGTTATTGGGGAAACAAATACATCAAAAACATCTTGAAGATTAATGGACTGATTGTGAAGATGAAGCAGAGGTCAAGAGAAGAACTTATCAAAGGCTCACTCTTAATCAGATCCAGACTTTTGACTGCATTCTAGTGCCTTCACAGTTGCATGATGATGATGGAAACATTACGTCTAGTGAATATGAGGATAAAAAGGTGTATAATGACACCATCTCGGCTCCTCATCTGACTCAACCTGAGGAGACTTTGTTTGACCAAATAATGTAAAAGGTCATCCAACTCACCTAGAATTGGGTAAATGTTGAGGTCACTAAGTTGAAGAATAAGGGTATGGCCCTTACTGTTGATAATAAAAAGAAAAGACAAGAGTTATCTAAGGAGGAATATGATGACTTCCTCATTGAAAAGAGAAAATCTAATGGAGAAAGGTTACCTACTGAAGAACCAACACCACATCAGAAGCAACAAGGTAAAAACAAGAAGGTAGTTCTTGCATAGCGAGGAGTAATTGTTAAAAGGATTCAACCAAAGCATGATGTGGCATCAACATCTACATCTGCAGCTACATCACAACAACCCCCTGCCAAACAAAAGGGCAAGATGTCATAAATCTCATTCCTGTGATTGAAGAAGAGCTAATGGAAGATGATCTGTTGCAAGATGAGTCATTGGAAGAAGGTCCATTAAATGAAGAACATTTGGATGAAGAACCTAGAGATGATGACCTATTGATAACAAAGAAGAAAAGAAAGAAAGTGCAAGAAACACCACCTCAGAAGAAGTAGAAGACAACAATGAGGGGAAATGTTAACATTGAACCTATCATGTTAAGAGGTGCAGGTAGTTTGGCTTTTATGAAAGAATTATAGCATGAAGTTCCAATTCTAGACATTATTCAATTTAAAACTGAAAAGATGGAAGAATGGAAAGAAGAAAGACATAAGGTTAGAAAGGAGCCACCCCTTCCATTAGATGACACAGTGTACATATTGGATGATGAGGTAGTCACTGATGTTCCTGCACAAAAGATGGAGGCTCTAGTAGCTAATACCAAGATGACTCCTCATGGGATCCCCATGACCTAGAAGGTGACTCACCAAGAGGAAGTTGAAATAGTTGAAATGGAATAGGATAATCTTGAAGAGGTAGCCCAATAGATAGGGTTGACTAATTTGGTAGAGTAGGTTACTAGTCCTACAGCAATAGACTTGGCCTACCAGGGTGACATGAGCCAACATAGAGATAATGATCCACCTTTGGAGTCTAAAAAGGTAGAAATTAATGTACATAAAGAGGTTGATGAGAAGATACCTGATCAGCGTAGAGAGTAAGGCAATGCACCTCTAGAGCAAGGACAGATAGAATCTCATCTCTAGAGGGAGGGTGATCAAGAAATACCTGATAAGAACAATAATCAGGATGAAGGTATGCATGATAATAAGGAAATCCTAGATAGGGTGGAGGATCAAAATGTTTCATCACTGCATGTAGAAGGAAGTAATCAAGGAAATAACCCATAATTCGAAAAGAAATTAGATGAGAAAGAATTGAGCATTGGAGAAATGAGCACATCTAAGGATGAGGAATAGAGTCTGGCACAAGGTGAAGGTCCAGAGAAGGAGATAGAAAAGGTGACCAAGGGTGGTCAGGGTGATCCCCAAGGTCAAAATACACAATCTTCTCAGGAAGACCAAGTGCCACATGATGGACAAAGTCAGAATGTTCAAGAAACCCCTGAGGAAATTCTACAAAAGGAGGTACATGGTTAGAATGTATATACTTCACAAGAGCCTCCACCTCAAAAAGAAATCCTTCAATAGGAGATACCTCAATCAGATCCCCCTCATGAGAATGTGCATGAGAAATAACCAAGGAAAGGGAATTCATCATCGAGGGAAAGGCATAATATAGAGTCTCATGATACTCAAAATGAGCAAAGTGATCAGCAAGAGCCTAGGGGTGATGTTCCATATTGGTTGCAACAAGAAATAAATCTGCAAAAAATGGATGAGGTCCCTGATTTTGATATTTCCACATTGTTTACTGCAAGTATGCTGAAACCCAAAAGAGAGTTGGAAGAGGAAGTCTATATTGAACAACCAGAAGGATTTCAGTCATCAAAACAAGGGGACATGGTATGTAGATTGAAGAAAGTAGTGTATGGATTAAAAAAAGCTCCTATGGCATGGTATGCATGGTTGGACAGGTACCTGATATAGATAGGGTTTAGTAAAGGTACTACAGATAGTAACCTCTACTTCAAGATCAATGATGAACAAACCCTGATTGTTGTATTTTTTGTTGATGATATTATTTTTGGAGGAAATGAAGGTATGTGCTCAGTTTTTGCTGGAGAAATGTGAAGTGAATTTGAAATGTCTATGTTTGGAGAGATGAAATTCTTTTTAGGTCTGCAAATAGGTCAATCAGATAAGGGTATCTTCATTTCTCAGTCTAAGTATGTGAAAGAATTGTTAAATAAATTTGGGATGGAAGACTCTTAACTAGTATGCACACCTATGATAACTGGTTGTAAGTTGAGAAAAGATGATAACTCAACCATGGTAGACTAGAAAAAATATAGATCTATGATTGGAGGATTACTTTATCTGATTCAAACTAGACCTGACATAATGCATGTAGTGTGTCTTGTGGTAAGATTTTAGGCAGAACCCAAGCAATCACATGTGATGGCAGTCAAGAGAATTCTGAGATATTTAAAAGGCACAATAGATTATGGTTTTTGGTACCCCAGGGATAGTGACTTTGTTCTCAGTGCATATAGCGATGCAGATTAGGCCAGAGATGTGGAAGACAGAAAAAGCACAAGTGGAGGTACATTCTTCTTGGGAAAAAGATTAGTATCTTGGTTGAGCAATAAACATGATTCAATATCCCTGTCTACTGCAGAAGAAGAATGCATTGCAACAACATGTCATTGCACCCAAGTGTTATGGATGAAGCAGACGTTGAAGGACATCAGAGTTGTGTATGAAGATCTAATTACAATATTTTGTGACAATACAAGTGCCATCAACATATCAAAGAATCTAGTGATGCATTCAAGGACAAAGTACATGTCCATTAGGTATCATTTTTTGAGAGAAAAGGTGAAAGAGAATAAAGTGAAGTTGGAGTATGTTTCTACCAAGGATCAGATTGTAGACATTTTCACCAAGCCTCTACATAAGGATACTTTTGAGTATCTCAAAGAAAAGTTAGGGGTCATCACCCCGCCTGCTCCAAACTAAGATGCACAATAGTGCATCAGTCCAAAGGTGCTCAGAGGTCCAGATTGATGCTTTTTAGGGCTACTTCTCAAGGGGAGTAGTCAGAGAATTCAAAAGAGAGATTAGATCAGAGAAGATAAGTACAAGTATGTGCCCTTTGCCATTGATGTCAAAGGGGGAGAGAAGTCATGTGAAAAACTTAGAGTGCAGAAGTGTAAGAGAAAAGGGCAAAATTTTGGAGAAAGAAAAAGTGCAGGTGTGTAAAGAGAAAGGGGTAGAATCTTGTCTTGATGGCTATTGCAGTTTTTCACATCAAATGTTGCCATCAATGACAAAGGGGGAGATTGTTGCAAGTATGTGCCTAATCAGTGTTGTCATTGATGTCAACATATTATTGTTGTCATTTGTGTCAATTGTATCATATTCTATTACTTGTTTAGAAGACTTGTATGTTGAGGTTATTGAGAAAATTAGCCTCTCAGGAAGAAACAAGTAAGTTACAGAGAAGTGTAGTACAGATAGGGAGTTGTATACTAAAGAATAGTCTAGTAAACTATTCTACATTTATTCCTACTTGAAGATCATGGTCTATGGATTGGAAGTAAGTTAGAAGTATGTTTGAGGATGCTACATTCCAGGTTTAAGCCATACGCATGAAGATCTAAGTGAGTTGTATTCACTAGAGTGAAACCTACTTTTTCTATAAGTTCAATTGAGATAGGAAGATAGTATTTGGCTCCACATTCCTTCGCAATAAAGTATTTTTCTCTGTGGTTCTAGAGGGAATTCTAGGATGATAAGTTCCTACAGTTGCAATGGTTCGTGGTTTGGTGGCCCGCAAGCTATCTTTCTTTTATGACAATGAAGTTCACGTGTTCCAGTGAAAAGATTCCTATGGATACAGTGGTTAAGTTTCATGCAATTTCTCCTGATGATTATAACATGCTTGTGGATGTCTCCCAATCATGTTCCTATCTAGACTTTGGTCCGCATTAAGAAATTGTGATGGTGTGTGAAGATTGTTCCTAGTTAATGTAGCGTGTAACCAGTCTTGGCCGACCTGGTTGATCCCAGTGATTGCGGAGATCTCTGGAAGATTGTGGAAGATCATGTTTGAGTCCCAGCTAAGGCATGGCATGATCCACATTTCATTTCCTTTACATGATATTGCAATAGGTCAAGACCTATTTTGTAATTGTTTGTAATATAGACCTTGGAGATTGTTCCAATGGTTGATGATTGTGATGCCGACCTTGATGATCATTCCAAGGTTGATGTAATGTATAAATACTTGTAGTTGAGTCATGGAGAAGGTGTCCTTGAGCAAAAATGAGAATATATTAAGAAAGGTCCAAAGGCAGAGTAGAGGAGGGGCAGAGGAAAGAAGAGGAAGAGCAGAGAAGAGGAAAGGCAGAGCAAGGAAATTATTATACTTTAGTTGCAAATAGAGAAAGGTGTTGATCGTGGTAGTGAATAGGGTTTAACAACCCTTATTGTAATCTTGCTAGGTTTAGGGTTGAGGCAGTGAGCCTGCTAGACCTAGTTGTTCTTCATGATAGTAAGCCAGTATGTTAAGGCTCGTGGGGTGACCAAGCCTGAACATCACTATTTCAAGATTGTAATACATATTGAGAGTTAATCCTCTCCATGGTTTTTCCCCACCTTGGGGTTTTCCATGTAAATCTGGTGTCTCTTGTGTTTGATGTTGTATCTATGGTTAAGTTTCTAAATTTCATGCTCTCATTGTTAAATCATAATAATTGTAGATAAGTGATGAATGTTTGAATTGTAGAAAGTGTTTAAGTTTTATGAAAACTGATTTAACCCCCCCTCAGTTGTCTAGTGCATATCAACATGATTCACAAAAGAACAAGTGGTAAAGGAAAGGGAAAAGGCATAGGCTATTAGGGAAGCAGAAGAAAAGAGAAAAGGTGAATCATTTGGGGCTTCGAAAGATCCCAAAGATGAGTTAGAAAGGCCAGAGAAAGAAAAAAGAAAAACTAGAGCCTCCACTTCTACTGAAGCCACATCCACTCCCTCTGGTTCCACACCATCTACAAATGTGGAAACTTCTACCTTTAGCTCCAAAAGAAAGAAGACTAAGGCTAAGAGAATGCATGCAAGTATAGTTGTTGTTGAAGAAGCAACATAATCAGATGAGGAAGTAAAGAAGATGAAGATTGAGGCCTCAAAAGCCTCAAGAACTAGCAAGAAGGGTCCCTCCGGTAAGAGTAGATTTGGGAAAGGGTTAAAGCAAGATGAGGCTTAGACAAAGGAAGCTACTATAAGCCTTAAAGATGTTCTCAAATCCATAATAGTTTATAGAAATCTAAAACCCATAGCTAAGTTGTATGAGGAATGCAATGATCCAGATAAGAGGATCATTGAGACTGCTATTGTAGAATATCTAAACATCTACAATAAGGCCTTGATTGAAATTATTACTAATCTACCACATAGCCTGGGTAACATAATGAGTACAAGAAAAGAAGCAGCTATGGCAAAAGATGTTGAGCTGAGAGAGCACTCATTGATATGATTATATCTGGGAATCACTCCTAAGGAGAAGATCAAAATCTCAAAAGAAATAAAAGATGCTTTCAGGACCAAGAAAAGAATGAACTCGTTGATGTTGGGAGAAATTGACAAAGTGGTTAAGGAAATAGAGGAGATCACCCTAGTGGCATTAAAGAAAAACAATATTCCCACTATCTATGACAATAAAGAAGCAAATGATGAAGACATATCTCCACTGGAGATAAGCCAAAATTAAGGACCAAAATAGAGTGATCAAGTCCCCAACACTAATACAATGGATATGACAGATCAAGGTGAAATTGAAACTAATTTGCCTCCTGAGAAACAGGTTGAGGATGAAGACAATAGGGAACAAATAAGGAACCCTACACTAGAACAAAATGAGGATCAACTAGAAAATATGGACATGGATCCTTCGAAACAAAATCAAGAGGAAGCATCTGAGAGAGAAAGAGACACTAGAGATGTCTCAGTTGGCTCTAGGAGTCAACAAGTTGTAGATGAATCTAAACTCCTTCAAGGACCAATCAACTTGGCCTTATTGTCACCTACACAAAAATTCAAGTTAGTATCTATTGTTCAGGCCAAGGTATAAGAAGAGATGATGAAATCACATGACCAAGACAGTAAATTGATAAATGATGCATCCATCTTTCTAGAAAAGTTGATGCCAACATTTCAAAAGGATACCTCGTTATCCTCTACTGATCATTTCAAGGAGCTATTAGACTCTGTAAGTACACATTTTGAGTGTTTCGAAAAGTCTGCAAAAGCAAAAGTTAGAAAATAATTCAATGAAAAGAGATTGATTGAGTTAAAGGCTATGTTAGCAAAAGATAAAACTACATTAGAAAATGTGATAAAAGGCATACAAAGTGCCATTGAAGAAGCCTATAAAGTTTATAAGTTCTTCCTATCTTGGCCAAAAGTTACAAAGGAATTAGATGATAAAACCAAAGTTTTGGAACTCAAACTGCTTAATATCTCTGAGACATATAATTTGGTAGTTGAGTCAATAAATGCAAAAGAAGCTCAAGTTGAAAGCATTCATAGTGAGTTAAGCACTCTGATGAAGAAAAGGGGAGAAATTAGGAACAGGTTGTGCCAATTAAGGGGACTGATAAGTCTGAAAATTGATTCCATGACCAATCTGGCAGATGAAGCCATGAAATCACTTGCACTAGTTGATAATCCATCAGATGTGCAGAGGGTAGAGAAGCTAGTTTTTTTTATGAATGGCCATGTCCATATCCTAGAAAGTGCAAGGAATAGATGAAACGAAGAAATAGCTCTGATAAAGACTATCTATAGTGACATTTTGCCTTAAGTCACAAATTAAGATGAAGATTGTACTTGTAAATATGCAGCATAATACATCAAAGTTTTGAACACTCAACCTAATTTTTGGTTCCGGTAGTGCCCTTTGCCATTGATTTCAAAGGGGGAGAAGAAGATCAGTTAAAAATGGATAAACATCTCAAGGGGAGTAGGAGAATGAAGTGTATATAGTAAGGGGAAGTAGTCAACCATTTTTCACTAAATGTTGCCATCAATGCCAAAGGAGGAGATTGTTGGCAAGAGACACTACTCCAGTATGGACTTGTATGTTGTCATTGATGGAAACAAGGATCAGAGATCTCTTTAGCATGACAGGGAGACACAACTCTGGAAGATCACATCAAATTTCAGGTTTAGTTGGCAGAAGTGGCGAAGTATAAGTATGTACAGAATAGAACACAGTAAGTGGGTCAATATGCTTCCGCAGATGGTGATCTAATAATAAAGTTTAGGTATGATGTTAGTAATTGTTTGGTGCTATCATACTCTAGAGATTAAGTCTTGATTTCCTCTAGAAGTCACCTTGAAGAAATGTCTAAGTCCAGATAAGTAAAGGTATATCAGAAACAGTGAACATGGTATAGTCTAGTAGTCCGCATTCCTCCGCAGGTGAGTATTTTGTTATGAGGTTTTGATGTTTTGTAAACACTTATATGAAGTGTCTAATTCTAGAATTGGGAGATCTGAAGTCCACTAGAAAGATAATTACAAGCTACTAAGTATCGACATAGTGTTTGACAGAGCTTGATAGAGACAGAGGCTAGGTTCTTATTATTCATATTTCTTTGCAAGATGATATCATGCCTTGTGGCTCTAAGGGTAAGTTTGGGAATGTATGAAGAGTCCTTGATATGATTTTGGAGATGCTTTGAGATCTGTAGTAAAAGTTGTAAGTCAACAGATGAACTTATTAAGCATGCTCTTGAGGAACAGGCTAACTAGTATGATAAATCATTGTGCAGAGAAGAGATAATGTTTGAAGGATCTTTCTAAGTGATTGAATGATTATAACCAACCTATATGAACATGTTTGGGAAAAGGTTTTGGGTCTGCATAACATATAGTGCATTGGATTAAGCTGACAAGCCACATCTTTCTATGTACACGTTTCATTTCTTGGATGTCGACCTAATTGTGGATCAAATCATGATGCAGATATATAAAGATGATGAGTTTCATTTGTAAGAGTGTGAAGGTGTGTGTGATTGATATGATCATGTGAATAGAAGAGTAGAGTGAGAAGATCAGCAGAGATGAAGACTTGTGATTTAGAATTCAGTTGCTAAATGACTGCACCCTGGCATAGTGACAGATGCTTTTGCAATATTCAACATTTATGTGAAATTTACTTTGTACTTTATAGTGAGCTTTCTTCATCAAGGAAGTAAGCTTGGTAGTGAGCCTCCATTAGTGTGTAATAGCCCTCAGGGTTTAACATCCCTTATTGTAATCTTACTAGGTTTAGGGTCGAGGCAGTGAGCTTACTAGACCTAGTTGTACTTCATGGCAGTGAGCTCGTATGTTCCAGTCCTGTGGAGTGACCAAGCCTGAACATCATTATTTGTAAATATTGCAATATATATTTGAGAGCTAATCCTCTCCGTGGTTTTTCCCATTTTGGGTTTTCCACGTAAAAATCTTGGTGTCTATGTGTCATGCTTTTATGGTTACTATTCATATGCATGTTGTGCTTCTGTTTAATTAATTTTGGAAAATGGTTGAAAGTTAAGGGGCGTCAAAATATTTTTAGAACACTGATTCACACCCCCCCACCCCCTCTCAGTGTTCCTAACATTCAACATTCTCTTCTCTCAATCTTTGCAAAACTTGTCTAGGGTGCTGCAAATGTTCTTCTCTTGTCTTACTGAAAATTAGAATATCATCCAAATATACAGTAACAAAATTAACCAAGAATTTCTTCAAGACTTCATTCATCAACCTCATGCAAGTACTTGGTGCATTTATCAATCCAAAAGGCATCACTAACCATTCATACAAACCTTCATTTGTCTTAAAAGTAGTCTTCCCTTCATCTCCTTCTTTGATTCTGATATGATGATATCCACTCTTCAAGTCTATATTTGTGAAATATTTTGCTCCACTCAAACAGTCTATAATATCATACATCCTAGGTAAAGGAAATCTATACTTAATTGTGATCTTGTTGATTTCTCTAGAGTCAGTACACATCCTCCATTCTCCATCTTTCTTAGGTGCTAACACTGCAGGTACTACACAAGGACTCAAAATTTTCCTGATCAAACCCTTCCTCAACAACTCATGTATCTATCTATTCAGTTCTTCATTCTCTGTCAGTGTCATTTGGTGTGCTACTTTATTAGGCAAACTAGGTCCATGTATAAGATCCATGTGATGACTAATACTTCTGATAGGTGGCAATCCTTCAGGTACATTATCTAATATGATGTCTTCATACTCTATTAGCAACTCAGTTATCTCCTTCGGTGGTGATTCTTCATTTTTTGTCTTCAATGTTCTAGGCTTCTTAGGAATCAAAGCATAACACATATTCTCATGTCTCAAACTATCCAAGAATTTTCTTCCATCTACCAAACAGATTCTAGCACTTCCACATACTTCACTCTTAGGATCATCTTCCAAAGGAATCAAATTAATTCTCTTTCTATTCAATGTTATAGTGTATGTATTCTTTCTCCCATCATGTATAGATTTTCTATCATACTGCCAAGGTCTACCCAACAAAATATGACATACATCCATAGGCATAATATCACACAAGACTTCATCATGATAAGATCTAATATGAAATTTCACCAAACATTGTTCACTCACTAGTACCTTATGATCATCCTAAATCCATGCTATTTGATAGGGTTTAGGGTGTTTCAATCTCTCCAACTTAAGCTTAGTCACCATCTCCTCCGAAGCTAGGTTATCAAAACTACCACTATCAATTACAACTTTACAACATTTACCTCCCGATTTGCATCTGGTTTTGAACAAACTTTTCCTCTACAGTAGTTCTTCATCTGTCTCTGTTTGAAATAGTGCTTTCCTCCTCACAAGTGATTCTACTTTCTCAGGTTTACCAACTGAATTAGGTGATCCAACAAGTTCCTCTTCCATGTAGGTTGCTCTTCCAATATTCTCTATTCTCTTGCTTGTACTCCCTTGATTACATTCAAATGCTCTATGTCTTTCACCTCCACACTTGAAACAAGTGCCTCTAAATGTTCTTCTATCAGGTCATCTTCCTTATCTTCTGTATCCTTCATTCCGGTATGCATTAGGGTTTCATCTCCAGTAGTAAGTTCTATCATCTCTCTGACATGTATTGTTATCTTTGTCATTTCTTAAAAGCATTCTCTTGTCTGTTCTGCTCTACTTATGATCTTTCTCCTCTAGAAAATGTTCTACCTCTCTAAAACTTACCTCCTCTACCTCTCTATTTCTGATCATGCCTTTTGTTTAACTTCTCTTCAACTTTTAGGGCAAATTGGTATGCTTCTTCCAGTGTTGTCATCCTCACCAAACTCAGTTCTTCTTGAATGTTCAATATCAGTCCATTGATGTATCTAGCCACTTTCTTCTTACTTGCTTCACTATGTCATGTCCTGATAATCATCTTATGAAATTCTTCAGTATACTTCTTCACAGATTTCTCCTCTTGTCTCAGGTTTTGCAATCTCTTCAACAGTTCCAACTCATAGTCAGCAAGTATAAACTGATTCTTTAGTTTTATCACCATTATGTCCCACTTTGTAATCTTTTCTTTTCCTCTTCTATTTCTACTCAACTAAACTTATTTCAAACATATAGCAGCATGTCCTTTCAACTTCATCTTTGCAAATTTCACCTTCTCTGGATCTTCAATTTCTTCATATTCAAAGTATTCTTCCATGTCATTTATCCAATCAATCAAGTCTTCAGGATTTAAATTACCAATATAATTTGGTAGATCCACTCTAGTTCTCTTTCTAATCTTTGAAATAGCTTGCAACATCTTGACTTGATCTGATTCTTCTTCTTCTTCACCTCCTAGAGTTTCTTCAGTTTGATTCACAGATTGAAATTCATCATCATCATCACTTTCAATATCAATTCTAGGACTAAGTCCTTTTCTTCTATCTTCTTCAACATCTAGTCTAATTCACATTATTTTCTTCATTTCCATCATTTGATCCATCCTACTAGCCATTATACCAAATCCAAGGATTCTCCTTGGTGGCATCTCTTCCTCGGATCAAGTGCAAACTACCTCAAGTACGACAATTGGGCTACAAGGTGACAACTGCCTCAAAATCAACAATTGGTTGACAACCCCAAGTAACTTGTCTTGGATTGGTGATCTGTCCATAATGAGATCTTATGGAATTCCTTCACCAACTTCACTCAATTCACTCCCAAAGATTCAAAATTTCTCTCTAATACCACTTGGTGCAGTCACGGTAGGAGGGTTCACAGAATGAACAGTCTAGACCATGCAGCAAGAGTAAACACAACAAAAACAACTCAAAGATCTAAAGCAAATGCATATTTAGTCATTTAGTATATGATAGAATTTGAATACCAATTGTGATGCAGAGGTGTTAGGTCCCCAAAGATAATCTAACAAGATCAAAAGGTTTCAATAGTTTGTGGGCTTCAACCAATAAGACTTCTCTAGCCTTCCTCTTGTCCTAAACTCCACCAAAGGGCTTAAGTTTGGATTCCAACTTCTTAGATGAATTCTAGCACCTTCTAGGGTCTCAACCTACCCCAACCAACAAGGTTCCAAAGGTTTCACAAACCAATTTGATAGATTCTTGACAATTCCCATTAAACAGGCCTAATCCTTGTAGTCTTGTTTAGCGACTAAACTGTACTTTTCTCCAAACTTTCCCAAAACACTCTTGAAAAAAATGACTGATTTGGATACCCTCTATTGAGTTCTAAAACATATCTCAAACTCACCTACTATTGTTTTGGACGAAATGTGACTGTCCTAACACCCTGCTACCTTCCTACAAGGCCTAAATTGACCATTTTACAAAGGAACCCTATGACAAACTTATCCCACACACTTAAAACCTAAAAATAGTCTTAGGAAAGGGTTCAAAACCAAGGATTTTCCAGGTCTTATCAGGAGGTTTGCACATTTAAGGTTTGCAATACAAAAATCTCATTTCTAGGCCTCAAAACCTAGGGCTTCCTAGATCTCCCACTTCCAATCACTTCCAGACCTCATTCAAAGGTCCAACACCATCTTATTGACCATATTAAACAACAGCAATCATAAAATATCACCTTGTTAAGACGGATCTTCGGCTGCTATAACCATGCCACCATTCTCAATGCTCTTTTCACATGCAAACTTGACTCCAAACGGTGATCAGCTCTCCCATTTACACTCCTCCTACTTTGTCAGGGTTAGGAACATATGTTACATGTTAATAAGGACCTATTCCATGAGAATCAGAATCCTACATTCATGGAAAGGTCCAAAAATGCATTGCAAACCCTCAAAATCCTTGTTTTCACAGTCAAACAGGCAGTTCCAGAAAAACAGTGATAATTTCCTCTAGGAATGGAGTTAGGACCTCAAACTAGATGCATTTGAAAGGTTATTCAATCCTCTTTCCAACCATATATGTCTTGCCTCTGTATCTGTCCGTACAGAACTGTACCAACGCTGGAAACAGCAAATTTGCAGTCAAAAAGTACAGAAAAACAAGGAAAAGAGGCAAAAACGTGATTTTTATTCATCCAACCTTTCTCCTTGGGGTATGTGAGGGTATTTGTACATATGCAAGGTGGTTTTCAACTGTCCACAACTATTTTTCAACTGTGGGGTCGTTTTCCCCTCTTTACAACACATGTTTACATTGGTTTTACAAAATAACTCTTAGAAAACCTTACATTGCATGACTTCCTTTGACTAGACATACTTCAAGGACCTTAACATGACTTCATTACATATGAGAGTGGTCACTTGGACCTTATTAAAAAACATGAGAAATGGTCTTTCAAGACCTTATTAACAACCATGGTCTCTTAGAACACAAAAACTTCAAAATGTGCCTTATGGGGGTTTGATGACACCTCAGGTGCTCCTGCACCAAATTGGCCAGCAACATGTGGGCTTACAATTAGGGCTCACAGGCTTGAATACAGAATATCCGAAAATGCACAAGATATAGCTTTGAAGCTCCTTCTCAAAGAATCCAAACTATGAACTATCTCTAATGTTGTTAACTTCTTTCCTAGGAATCTATTACATCAATATATATCATCTTCAGAGTTGAAGATTCCTCTGCATCAGCCAAAGACCATTACAAACTCCAAGGAATAGTTGTAATGTGTGTACATGAATAGGTCAGACCTAAACATGAAGAACTCCTCGACAAATGAATGGAATGATGTGCGGATCTAAGGGAAGGTTAGCCACAACCCAAATAACATTAAATGATGTGTCATTTATCTCTGCAAGTTGAGAGATGCTCTACAACTCTTCTCCTTTAGCTGATTATCGAAGACTATTAGGATGCTCTATTCTGAGAAAATAATCGATCTTCTGATAGTGATATCTTTCTGAAACCTTAACCAAATGATCTGAAATTTGGATATGATGTGCATGAATGTCTCTAGATGCTAAGTCCAGCTCCGCAAGGTTAAAAATTCAACTGCGATAGAATACAGACCAAAATACAGAAACTGCTACTGACTGAATTGCCTGAACTGAACTAGAAAATGAAAAGGATCAATATGCAATGCAAACAAATTGAAATGCAAATGTTTTTAGTTGATGCAAGATTTCTCTTGAACCAGGGATGCTCCTACATCACTCTGGCTCCACTTTACAGCTTATTCAGAGACAAATACTCTTCCCTTTATCTAGAGATTGACATCTTGCCCATCTTTAGCATGGCTTTTTATAGGGTAATCAATTTAAGTTTAGTTTGAAGCTACCAGAGAAGGTGAGGTGTCACCTCATCCAAACTGTAAACTTCAAACATAAAAAGATGTAACCACTGATTGGAAGGCACTGAACTGACATCAATAAATGTAATTACATCTATGCTCCATAGAAGGCGATAGACTACCAAGATAAAAGCTTATAAATAAAACTTATACATGGTGACCAAATACGGTGGCCCCTTGGGTAGTCTTCCATATATAGAATATGGAAACATAGCACTTCTCATTATGTCCCAAAATATTGCCACCTGTGAATATCCATTTCTAACCCTTCCTCTAGGTGCTCAAGACTTGCTTGATAGGTTATGGTCCTTTGATTTTTGATATCAGTACAACTAAAGCAAGAATTCGTGCTACAGAGTCATGAGGTTGAATTGCTAGTAGAAATGATTTTGTCTTTATTTACCAAGCTTGATGGAAGTTATTCTATGTTATTCAATGACCACCCTTTTAATGGTATAACATTATCAACACCATGATTTGAAAGATCACATTTGAACACTCTAGATATTCCCAACATGGATGGATCTATAAGAAGTAATCCCTATGAACACCCAAGAATTGGTGATGCGCAACTTAATCTTGTTGGACATGTCTAGTAATGTTATAAGCAGCATTCTGAAACAATGGCCCAGAAGGTTATCCTACAATAGATGCAGTTTTGCAGAGAACAACATTGTTGCAATCCATGAAGTGTGCTAGAGACTCCAACTCTCTTCAGAGAAGACTCCTCAAACCCATCTCTTTGATGTGATTGTTTCAAGCATGGTAAACAGTATGTAATATGACCCCATCATGAAGATTCCTTTGTTACCAAGATTGCATTTAGGTGAGCTATGTGTGTTTCATTTTGACAAACTGATTATGGTGTGAACATTGAAATATTTCTTCAAAAATGTACTTGTCAGTAGAATATGAAACTATGAACTCCCTTTGACATTCATGAGAGTACACGAACCATGAATTGGGCCGACAACATGCCAAATTTCACAAAACTTCAAACTAAAACAATTTTCCTAGACTCGGATGAGGTTGAAGCTGCAAATGCTCCTGAAGCAAGACTAACAAAACTAAAGGAAACAACAAAACTAAAATAAAAAACCTAAAAATATTTTTTGTTGATGCAAATCACCAGTTCACCTGAGGTGCTCCTGCATCATGTGTTAATTTAATTTTTTTAAAAAATTATATATATTTGTTTGTTTACTTAACTTGAAGACTTGAATTGTTTAGTTACTTATATTTTGTACACATATAGTTTATTCTTACTATTTTTGGTTTTAAATGAAATTGTTTGTAACTTCACAGGAAAATTTAAGTCTACAAAAGATTTTAATTGGTTAAGCCAACAACATATTAGACATAACATGAATTTTTTGTGGAATTTATATGAGAGTGGACATGGAAAAGGAGAGCATGATGGAGTTGGAGCATGTGTGAAGCATGCAGTTCACCAACATGAACTTGCAAGTATCACCATATGGACTAGAAATTTAAATTCGAGTATATTTTAAATTCTTAAACCTGTTAGGAAAAAGGTGTCTCAAGATACATGTACACCTGTTTTCAGAGTTCGAGAAGCGGAACAGTCAGGGACTAAGGAGTAGGTGCCCAAGTCCAATGCCCAGGTTTTTGTCAGGATCTGGAAGATTGATCTATAACCTATTCCTGTTGTATCGAAGATTTCTTCATCACAGAATCCGAGAGACTATGTAGTGGGTGCCCAAGTCCAGGGTGCTATTTTTAACTCTAATCTACAAATCCAACACTCTGCAACATCCTCTTGCAACTCTACTTTTCTTATATCTTCAATTTGTAACTTGTAATCACATAAACTTTGGGAGGGGGTTGTGGTGTTTAGAGGCTTGCCTCAGTCAAGCCCCGAAGAGACATTCAAGTCTTTTGAACACCATTGTCAAATAGAGAGTGTGTACCCTTGTGAGGTAGAGGCAAAAACCAAATGATAAATGCTTGAAAACACAAATGATGTCACCTTGTAGTGAAGATTTCATGGAAGGAAGAAGCTCTTCATGCCATGAGGAGATGGATGCTCAAATCTACAAATGCAAAGACATAAACAACACAATATCTACTCTAACACACAATGAATGCCATGAATCACTTTCGAAATGCCAATGCTCATGAAGTTTCCATCTAGTTTACAAATGAACGCCTAAGTATGCTTATATATGCAACTACAAACACACCCACCAAGAATTTCATAATTCAAACTTACTGTGTCGACATAGGACCTAAATAACAGTCACAAACCAACACTCAAAATTTGGGATTGACCCAAAATAGGGTAGGACTAGGGTGTGGGGTCCGAAGTCCTCCCTCCCTATTTTGGTCAAGGATTGGTTCAAGGGATCTCTCTAGGTCCCATTTTTCATGAAACTTAGGGTTCATTTCATCGGGATGTCAAAATATGATGCAAGATGTTCTAAATGCAGCTAAAAGACCTGGGAGCTAAACCTTATGAGGGAAAAGCCCCCAAGGGGACATTTTCTGACGTTACACTTGGCAGTGAGCCTTTGTACAATGAGAACTTCTTCATAGGGCAGTGAGCCCTAAGGAAGTGAGCCTTCTTGTAATTTGGTATTGAGCTATCATAATATATTGTGAGCTAACACTCACCGTGATTTTTCCCTTATTGGGTTTTCCACGTAAAAATCATGGTGTCCATGTGTTATGTCTTTTTAGTTGTTGTTCTTATGCTCATTCTGCTTTCATGTTATTGATTTTGGAAATTGGATTAATAAAATTGTTACAAAGTGGTTTTGTGGAATACTGATTCAGCCCCCCCTCTCAGTATTCCTTACATTCAACAAGTTTGTAATTAGTAATGCAAAGGTTGAATTAAGTTTGTAATTTGGTAGAAGATTTATGTCATTGATCTTCATCTTCATTGGATTGTCATTGCCATCAAGAGGTAGAGTTATGACATGTCATCATCAAGGTGCTTGAGGTCTATATCATGCAATGAGTGGTTTGTATCAGGTTTGTATTATGCAATGAGGTGATTTATATCATCTGTGATGAAGACACTCACATTGATTGCTCAATTGATTGCATTGATCTATTTCCTAGCAGACACCAACAAACATATATGAAATGATGCTTGTATTGTCATTTCATTAATCAAATGAAGACTAGAGCTTGTTTGAGTTCCTGGGAGGACAGTGATTCATCAAAGATCTTATGTGTCAAGTGATGGTGTATGTCATGATGATGATGCCTCTTTTGATTCATGGCAAGGAATGTACTTTGGTGATGATGTCTAATATATTTTGCCAAGAGTGTTGTTGATAAGCACATCTCAGTAGCATCTATTTATGTTCATGATACAAGTACAATGATCATGGTTAAAAAGGTTTTTATTGGCAAAGGTACTTGGTTCTTCATTATTTTCTCCTTCAAAAAGGTGTTGGTACAATATTTGATCTTCATGACAAAGATAACATTATAGCTGGTGCTCCAAGACTTGCTTCTTGTATATTTAGGTATCTAATGTCAAAGGCCCATAAAGAGGATAAGAACATATTGTTTGTAAATGTTTTCTATACCTAAGTGTCATCTACATTCCTAAAACCCTAAGTGTGAACTACAATTCTAAAATCCTAAGACTTAAAGGTTTAAACCCTAAGGAACTCATGACATTATGCCCTTTTGTTATAAAACTCAGTTGACTTGCTCTAGTAGGTTACCTTCTCACTTAAGTGACAAATTGAGGGTTCTTATATCATTTAGTAATCGGTCCCATGTTCTAAGGGTGACTAGACCAACAAGGTTTTGGTTTTAAACTAGGCACCAACATCTAATCTATGACATATGTTTGATCTCTCTCAGGTGTGAAATAGAAAATCTATGGTATTTATTTAAAATTTCAACAGTTAGTTGCTTAGGTTATCATTTGATGACTATTCAGCTGTATAATCTATGCAAAGGTGTTGAAACAATTCTATTAACTATTTTTAGCTTGGTGATTTGTGGAACTAAAAACCCTAATGAAAGTGAATGATAGAGGAGTTCGTTGAAGTAGTTTTTGCTGTGGTTTTTCATGGTATGTTGAATGAGAAGAGAGATGATTTTTGAATGGTGGTTTTACATGTAGAATACATTGTTTTTAGTGATTGTAAAATGAAGATGGCATAGAGAGGGACTAGGAGATTGAAACCCTAAGATTTTGATGATGTGTCTGAGTGTTCAAAATGGTTTTTTGCAAAGCACTTAAACCATCACAAAAGTAAAATGAAGTAAATAATCCATTTAAATACAACATCACAAGTAAGAAAAGTAAAATGAGGTAAATAATCCACTTATTTACAACATTACAAGTAAAAGATAAATCTCATAAATATGAATCAATAAAAGTCATTAAATCTTACAAAATCACATGCTCAATCCAAGTGATAGCACTATGAAATAATATACAAAGTCCTTCGGTGTTCAAGCCATAATACATCCAATTACAAGTTACAATGATCATGTACAAGTATAAATAAATTAAAACACTCTCCAGTCACCACGAACTCCATAGTTCTCCTATGAGCCAAGAGATGAGAACATGGCTTAGGCACTTTTCCACCCAACCATGAAGCAATTACACTTCTTCAGATCCCTTCATGACATGAAGGAAACCCATCCCTGCACAAAATGTCTAGCAGGAGGGAACACCTGATGCAACCTGATGTCTAATGTGCAATTCTAAATAATGAAATGCAGATTGTCTCACAACAGGATGTGGCAAAGATATATATCAATAAAGTTTTCTAGACAAAATATTCATCTTTTTCAATGATTGTGAGCGTTTAAATCTATACCTGACAAAAATAGTAGCCAGTACAATTCTCGAAAAGAGAAAAAGCCATCTCTGATTATCCACATTTGACATCCTAGCCTAAAAGTAACCCAAACACATTCCTAGATAAAAATCTACTTTATTTCCCCATAATCAAGTAAAATAAATAATAAATTAAAACAATCAATGTTCTCCTATAGTCCATCTCTAATTCCCTTCCCACCACATCAATCATAAAAACACTTTTTTCAAGAAAGAATTCATCATTCATCCACACAAATTGCATCTATAAAACTATTAATTCAATTTAATTTAACAAGCCCATATTTCATTCATAATTCATAATGTAGTAAGTATTCTAATCCATTTAACAATCTTACTATCATTCTATGATAGGAACTATTCCAGTCATTATATATAAGCAATAAGTTTTCTAAATCATTTTAAAAACCTTCCTATCACAACTGCGACAAGAAGTTAAAAAGACAAGAAATAGACTTTACTATCACAACTATGACAGGAGCTATAACAGTGAATTAAAATAAGAATAACAAAATTCATAAACAAACTTACTGCCACTCAAATGATAGTGAATAAAATAGATTTTTGAACGACATTAGAATAGATGCAATTTTGCTACAGGAATCTAATATTATCCTCTAAATTAAGAGTTATTTCACATAGTTCAGTCAAGAAGAAGACAAATTTGATTTCCAGCAAAAGACTGATTTTTAACAACATTAAATATAAGAGAAAAATATATAATATAACTATTGTGATAAGAGGTTATAATAGATCTAGAACTGGTGGTCGGGCTAATATGCACAGGTCTAATCCACACAAACATACAGAGGTCACAACATGGCTAAAAATCAATCTAGGTTTGAAGAGAATTATGGTCCACGCCAAGTAATTTGGTTGGCCAAGGCAAGAGGTCGATTCACTTAGCAAAAACTAGAAAAACAAAGAACAGTAGAGTCAAGAGGAGGATCAGCCAGAAGAAGAAAATAAATAGTTGGTAAAGTAAAAACTCAAGTGCCAACTTCATGGCAATGTTGAACTAGAGATAAATGTCATGGTTTAAGGAGTTTAGCAGATGGGAAGAAATATAAGGTAGGTCGGTTAGAATAAAGAGGCTCAAACACCCATAATAGTAGGTTGACTTCTCCAATGGTGGGATGGATAGCACGTTGACGCTCAAAAGAAACTCAGGCATGGAAATATATGTAGTTTAGTGGTCAAATGGTAGTTGATCTGTAGGCTTAGGAATAACAAGTCAATTTCAAGTAAAATAGAGGAATAAACATCAGATAAAGAGATAGCAAGAACCAACATCAAGAATAGTTTAATGAGAAGGCCATTCTAGATCAAATGTAGACCATAAAAGGAACAAAACACAAACTGATTTTTCTATGTTTAAACAATCATAAACAGTCATTAATTATTGTACCCAAAACAAGAAAAGTACCCGGTTAAACTGCCTTGCAAATGGGTCGAATAGTTGTTATGGTCACTACTCCCTTCTATTATCTTGTCACTACCCAGAATGAATGAATTTCTTCTTTGTTGCTGCCAAAACATGGGTACCAAATCCTCTGTTGTTCTTCTTTTTTATTAAAAATCTCTTCTTAATTTTAGCGTCACTTAATTTAGGTTTTGGCTGCTTTTTTGATAATTGAAGATTTACTCCCACTTTTGCATGAGATTGCCTCTAGAAAAGCTCTAAAATTTCTATTTAATTAGAATAAAAAACATTAATTTGCATTCTGTCACTTGCATGACAGTAATTAAATTATATTTTTGTCATTTGCATGATAGTAAATTAATTTAATTCTTCTAATTAGATTCTAGATATAATATTAATAATTTATTAAATGCAATTTATCTATTTTTAATAAAACACAATCATTTAAATTAGGTCAAGAACTATTTATAATAATAATAATAATAATTTCTATCTATTGTAATTAACATAATTCTTTTAAGTCTAAATCAGATATTGTTATTCAAACAATAATAGTTATAAGAATAGGAACACACTTATATATTTTATTATTTAAATAATTTAATTACACTATTTTAAAATACACCATTTGAATTTAATAAAAAATCCTTAATATTTATAACTAAATCATACATTCGAAAAAGGACTTATTGTAGCAATTAAAACACAATATTTTTCTAAGCATCTAACCATCATTCACATTTATTATCCATACAATAATGCATATTAAACCTTTCAAAATAATGCAATATGAGACTACATGAATGTGTGAGTGTATCAGGGTTAACCATCTCAAATGGTTCTTTCCAAGTGGCTAGAACATCTCTACCTCAGCCATGTTCTCGTCTTCGATGAGTACCTGCATTCATTCGCACTCAACTCGATGTCAATAAGTTAGTTCCCCCAAAACATAGCTAAACCAAAACATTATAATCACATCAATAATATTTAATATTAAATTAACTTTCCAAATTACACAAATATAACTTCATGATAATTACCTTCACACACGTGGAATTTACTCAAAGTAAAACAATCATAGTAAATGTTCACTAATCTATAATAATAATATAGTCCAATAAAATGAGACATGACATTTTTACAGAGACATGGTGAATAATGTGAGACTTTATAGATATATAGTTTTTAGAGAATAAAGTAACAAGTATACATTGTGGTAATAAATGAAATATAGAATTGACAATGTGAATTACAAAGGTAGAATGAAGGTAGGGTCTGGTGATTTTAGTAAAGAGACAACATGAAATAGAATTAGAACATTATATTCATTAGAGAAGGTAGTGAAAGTACTCAGTTCAGGTACTCTTTGTTTTGATGATGATTAATTTGTTATATATGTTTATTTGTGACAGGAACATGATGTGTTATGAAAAGAAGAAAGTATATGTTTCTTTGCATTTATCAATGTGATCTAAATGAGATCACAGGTGAATGAAGATTGATTAGAAGTAATAAGAGTATGTGAGTTTGTACAACAAAAATTTGAATGTGTAAATGTCAATGTAGGGAACTTCTAAGATTAAATGTCATAATAGGTATATAAAGTTGGGTTTGTTGTCAAAGTGTATCCAATCATGATAGAAGAAATGGTTATGTAAAATTTATTGTGTGTCATCTTCTTGTTCATTCAAAAGGTTTTGTTAAGAAGTGTGTAGAGGTTGAAGGTTTCTTATTCATATCAGCATCAGTTTAAGTCATGTTTGTGTTTTTTAAAATAAGGGGTTGCTTGTAAAGAAGTTATCATAGATGTATTAAAGTAAGTTGAAGTCTTGAATGTTTGTAAGTGAAACAAGGAGAGATAAGGGTTGAATATTTAGTATTCTTGTACATATTGTAAATAGAGTAGTACTCTGTATTTATGTCTTTCATTTCTCATCGGAGTTGGTGCTCCTATTTGTCATAAGGAGTTGGTGCTTCTATACATATTGTATTCAGTGAGAATTTGGTCAGCAAGACCTAATGGTGGAGTTGGTTCTCTATTGCAATCAGTGATATTTTTGGTCAGTGAGACCTAATAAACATGTTGGTGAGGTTGGATAGTGGTTTTTCCCTATTTAGGGTTTTCCACTTTACATCTTATGTTATGGGTCTATTTATATGATTCTAATCTCTGTGATGTTAATTGCATTTACACTATAGGGCTGATGAATGAATTAGTTTTATTAGATAACTGATTCACCCCTCCCCCCTCTCAGTGATCCATTGTATTCCAACAATTGGTATCAAAGTAGCAGGTTCCTTGGAGAAGTCTAATAGACTCAGGTTGATCTTCATGGTGGAATACTATGGCTAAGAGTAACACAAATAAGGGAAGAAGAAATGCCAAAAAAATCATTGTTCAACAAGTCCCAATCAAATCAAGACCCCACAATAGTGGGTTACACTTTTTTGCCAAACTTGACATTGAAATCAACATTTTGAACTAAATCTTCACTTTCTGACACCTATAGCCGCTAAACCGTTAGGAATTTGAAGATGATGTGAATTAGTGATTTGTGAGATTTTGTCTGTAGATTCTAAAAATATTTTTTTAAAACAATTTGGAGTTGAATTGTAATTTTTTTGTATCTCCTTTGATAACTAGTTTTTAATAGTAAACAACATTTTTTTAAAGTGATGTGTATTCCATAACGCATAACTTTTTTTCTACAAAGGATAAAATTCTGATTCTTTCGAATTTAGATTGGTAACACCAATATCTAGTGAATGCATTTGGTTTCATAATGTTTTGTTGAATTTTTTTGTGTAATTTAGTTTTGAAGTCAAACAAATTATAATTTAGACATACGTGTATTCCATAGAACATAACTTTTTCCATATGTATTGAAATTCAATTTTATTTTTTTGCTGAAACAAGGACATCAATACCTAGTGTATACATATTTTTAAAAAAAAAATTCACTAATTTACTATTTTTCCATGTGTGTAGAACAAAGAACTTGATGTTTGGTGAAAAACCTATGCTTAGTAAATCTTAAAAAAAAATCATAACAAAATCAAAATATATCAAAACTATACTCATTGGAAAGCTTGTTTCGAGCACTTCGATCCTCCAATTTGGTTTGGTAAAGGTGAATCCATTGGGACCTTCAACTGGGCTTTGGAAGCCAAAATTTTGTAGAAGAAAGGGGAAGGGAAGCAAGAAAGGTGTCAAGTGAGGGTCTTCACTCAAAGACCCCTACAAATGAAGGAAAGTGACATCGTTCGATCGAAGAAAACCCCCCTTTGAACGAAGGTGCAGACATGAAGTCTTGCATTCCATAACAACCACCTTCGTTTGAAGGCACATTGCATTTAAAAATATTTTTTTCCTCTAACTGTCGGCCTTCGTTCGAAGGCATGCCGACATGCTTTTTTTTAATGTTTTAATTATTCATATAGCATATAAATAGGATTGCTTTTTTTTCATTATAAATCAATTACAAACAAGATAAATTTGCATTTTTCTTGTGTAAGGGGGTCCAAGAAATCTTTGAGAGAAGAATTTTCAAGTCATATTTTACAAAGAAGGATATGGGAAATGAAAGGACAAGACAAATAAGACTACACAAAAGCATTCCACAAAAACTATAGCAAGATTGAATGAAGAAAGATTGGAAAAATATCATAAACAAAAACAAGGTCTGCATATATTTTCTTTTCTATTTTTAATCTAGGTCATTTTATTTATGTTTAAATATATACATGTATTGATGAATCATGTAGCAAGATGTCATTTAATCTAGGTCACGGGTAAGTGCAAGAAGATGGGGGGCCAAAAAGGGGTCTTAAGTGGCCACTTTTTTTTTGAAATCAGGAAATACTGGCCTTGGATGAGAAATTGAGCATAGTTACACTCAAAATTTAGAGATGCAACCAAAACAATGTTCGTAGTGCTCCAAGTCTACTTTCTAAACTACTATTTTGTTTTGAAAATGGCATAGATTAAGGGGTTCAAAAGAGGGAGCCACAGAAATTGGTGTTGTTTCTATCAAAAAAACATAACATAGCATGTTTTGTGGCTCCCTCAAAAGGTCAACTTTTTTTTGGTATTTTTAAAATCGCTTTGGTGAGAAATTAGCTAATAGCATGTAGTTTATGCCCAATTTTTCTGATAATTTTTTGATGAATATTTGATTTTTTACTAATTTTTAAAGTGGACACATCCTAAAAAACAGAATTTTGGCCGTGCTACCCCTATAAATTTTGAAAACTAATTGAAAATCATTTTTTTATTTTTTTAATATTTGTAGAATGGAGTCTAGTTTCTAAATATGTAATTTTTTTGAAATTTGAATGAATAGTTATTTTACAATGAAAAAAAGACCAAACAGTGGTTTTTGCATAAAAACGGACACACAAACAAAAGAAATTAAAGATGAAAGGCTTAACATTGTTAAAATGTGAAAAAAATCACATCGTCAAATAGCTAAGAGAAAGCCTAACATTACCCATGTGTTCGATTTGTTCAACCTTGAAACATGTGCAAATCTGAGGGTTAGCACGAACAAAATTATGTGAAATTTTGAAGAATACAGAAAAACACGTCTGTGACTGTTCATAAGGCACTCCAAGCCTTTGGGTTGGAAATCCAAAGCAAATCCCAAGCCCAAGGCTTGGGATTCCCAAAGCAAGAAATAACGCGAGCGCGTTATAACGCGCTCGCGTTATTTCTTGCCTTACATTTTTTCCCGCAAGTCTGTCTTTTGCCATGTTTGACATAATGCGAGCGCATTATAACGTGCTCGCGTTATGTCCCACTCAAATTTTTTTACATTCAAGGCTATTCATCATGAGGGTTAAGGCATAAAGGATACAGTTGAAAGGTTTACGGATAAGGGATTAGCGTTTAAGGTATAGTATCGAGCCCGTTGAGGGTCTAGGAATAGGGATAGCGTTTAAGGTTTAGGGATGAGGGATGACAGATTACGGTTGAGGGTCGAGGGATCAAAGTTAAGGGTTGAGGGATTAGGGTTTGACATTAAGGGTTGAGGGTTGAGGTTCAAGGGTCAAGGGTTTAGGGATAGGGTTTAGGGTCGAGGGATTAGGGTTAAAGTAGAGTGTGGAGGGTGTAAGGATTAGGGATAGGGTTGGAGGGTTTAGGGATAAGGGATTAGGGTTTAAGGTATAGTATCAAGTCTGTTGAGAGTTTAGGAATAGGGATAGCATTTAGGGATTACGGATGAGGGATTATAGTTGAGGGATGATGGATTAGGGTTGAGGGTTGAGGGATTAGGGTTTAGGGATAAGGTTTAGGGTTGAGGGTTTAGGATTAGGGTTTAGGGTTGACGGATTAACATTTAATGTCGAGGTTAGGGTTAGAGTGTTGAGGGTAGAGGGATTAGGGATAGGGTTTAGGGTTTAAGGTTTAAGGATTGAGGGTTGAGGCTTTAGGGATGAGGGTTTAAGGCTTAAGATATAGTGTCAAGTGTTGAGGGTGTAGGGATAGGGTTTAAGTTTTAAGGGTTAAGGGTTGAGGGATATGGATTAGGGTTTAAGGTATAGTGTTGAGGGTCAAGGGATCAGAGTTAAGGGTTGAGGGATTAGGGTTTGACGTTGAGGGTTGAGGGTTGAGGTTCGAGGGTCAAGGCTTTAGGGATAGGGTTGAGGGTCGAGGAATTAGGGTTAAAGTAGAGTGTGGATGGTATAAGGATTAGGGATAGGGTTGGAGGGTTTAGGGATAAGGGATTAGGGTTTAAGGTATAGTATCGATTCTGTTGAGGGTGTAGGAATAGGGATAGAATTTAGGGTTTAGGGATGAAGGATTAGAGTTGGGGGATGACAGATTAGGGTTGAGGGTTGAGGGATTAGGGTTTAGGGATAAGGTTTAGGGTTGAGGGATGAGGGATTAGGGTTTAAGGTATAGTGTTGAAGGTTTAGGGATAGGGTTTAGGGTTGAGGGATTAGGATTTGACATTGAGGGTTGAGGGTTTAGGGTTTAGGGTTAGGGTTGAGAGATTAGGGATCAGAGTTAAGGGTTGAGGGAATAGGGTTCAACGTCGAGGGTTGAGGGTTGAGGTTCGAGGGTCAAGGGTTTAGGGATAGGGTTGAGGTTGAAGGGATTAGGGTTAAAGTAGAGTGTGGAGGGTGTAAGGATTAGGGATAGGGTTGGAGGGTTTAGGGATAAGGGATTAGAGTTTAAGGTATAGTATTGAGTCTATTGAGGGTTTAGGAATAGGGATAGCATTTAGGGTTTAGGGATGAGGGATTAGAGTTGAGGGATGAGGGATTAGGGTTGAGGGTTGATGGTTTAGGGATAGGGTTTAGGTTTGAGGGATTAGGGTTTAGGGTTGATGAATTAGGGTTTAATGTTGAGAGTTGAGGGTTGAGGGTTGAGGGTTGAGGTTGAGGGATAGGGTTAATGGTCAAGGGATTAGGGTTAAATAAGAGTGTCGATGGTAGAGGGATTAGGGTTTAAGGTATAGTATCGAGCCTGTTGAGGGTCTAGGAATAGGGATAGCATTTAGGGTTTAGGAATGAGGGATTAGAGTTGAGGGATGACGGATGACAGATTAGGGTTGAGGGTTGAGGGATTAGGGTTTAGGGACAAGGTTTAGGGTTAGGGTTTAAGGTATAGTGTTGAGGGTTTAGGGATAGGGTTTAGGGTTGAGGGATTAGAGTGAAGGGTTGAGGGATTAGAATTTGGCGTTGAGGGTTTAGGGTTTAGGATCAGGGTTGAAGGTCGAGGGATTAGAGTTAAGGGTTGAGGGATTAGGGTTTGATGTTGAGGGTTGAGGGTTGAGGTTCGAGGGTCAAGGGTTTAGGGATAGGGTTGAGGGTCAAGGAATTAGGGTTAAAGTAGAGTGTGGAGGGATGACGGATGATAGATTAGGGTTGAGGGTTGAGGGATTAGGGTTTGATGTTAAGGGTTGAGGGTTTAGGGTTAGGGTTGAGAGATGAGGGATCAGAGTTAAGGGTTGAGGGATTAGGGTTTGACGTCGAGGGCTGAGGTTCGAGGGTCAAGGGTTTAGGGATAGGGTTGAGGTTGAAGGGATTAGGGTTTAGGGACAAGGTTTAGGGTTAGGGTTGAGGGATTAGGGTTTAAGGTATAGTGTTGAGGGTTTAGGGATAGGGTTTAGGGTTGAGGGATTAGAGTGAAGGGTTGAGGGATTAGAATTTGGCGTTGAGGGTTTAGGGTTTAGGATCAGGGTTGAAGGTCGAGGGATTAGAGTTAAGGGTTGAGGAATTAGGGTTTGATGTTGAGGGTTGAGGGTTGAGGTTCGAGGGTCGAGGGTCGAGGAATTAGGGTTAAAGTAGAGTGTGGAGGGATGACAGATGACAGATTAGGGTTGAGGGTTGAGGGATTAGGGTTTGATGTTGAGGGTTGAGGCTTTAGGGTTAGGGTTGAGAGATGAGGGATCAGAGTTAAGGGTTGAGGGATTAGGGTTTGACGTTGAGGGCTGAGGTTCGAGGGTCAAGGGTTTAGGGATAGGGTTGAGGTTGAAGGGATTAGGGTTTAAGGACAAGGTTTAGGGTTAGGGTTGAGGGATTAGGGTTTAAGGTATAGTGTTGAGGGTTTAGGGATAGGGTTTAGGGTTGAGCGATTAGAGTGAAGGGTTGAGGGATTAGAATTTGGCGTTGAGGGTTTAGGGTTTAGGATCAGGGTTGAAGGTCGAGGGATTAGAGTTAAGGGTTGAGGGATTAGGGTTTGATGTTGAGGGTTGAGGGTTGAGGTTCGAGGGTCAAGGGTTTAGGGATAGGGTTGAGGGTCGAGGAATTAGGGTTAAAGTAGAGTGTGGAGGGATGACGGATGATAGATTAGGGTTGAGGGTTGAGGGATTAGGGTTTGATGTTGAGGGTTGAGGGTTTAGGGTTAGGGTTGAGAGATGAGGGATCAGAGTTAAGGGTTGAGGGATTAGGGTTTGATGTCGAGGGCTGAGGTTCGAGGGTCAAGGGTTTAGGGATAGGGTTGAGGTTGAAGGGATTAGGGTTTAGGGACAAGGTTTAGGGTTAGGGTTGAGGGATTAGGGTTTAAGGTATAGTGTTGAGGGTTTAGGGATAGGGTTTAGGGTTGAGGGATTAGAATTTAGCGTTGAGGGTTTAGGGTTTAGGATCAGGGTTGAAGGTCAAGGGATTAGAGTTAAGGGTTGAGGGATTAGGGTTTGATGTTGAGGGTTGAGGGTTGAGGTTCGAGGGTCGAGGGTCAAGGAATTAGGGTTAAAGTAGAGTGTGGAGGGATGACAGATGACAGATTAGGGTTGAGGGTTGAGGGATTAGGGTTTGATGTTGAGGGTTGAGGGTTTAGGGTTAGGGTTGAGAGATGAGGGATCAGAGTTAAGGGTTGAGGGATTAGGGTTTGAGGGTCAAGGGTTTAGGGATAGGGTTGAGGTTGAAGGGATTAGGGTTTAGGGACAAGGTTTAGGGTTAGGGTTGAGGGATTAGGGTTTAAGGTATAGTGTTGAGGGTTTAGGGATAGGGTTTAGGGTTGAGGGATTAGAGTGAAGGGTTGAGGGATTAGAATTTAGCGTTGACGGTTTAGGGTTTAGGATCAGGGTTGAAGGTCGAGGGATTAGAGTTAAGGGTTGAGGGATTAGGGTTTGATGTTGAGGGTTGAGGGTTGAGGTTCGAGGGTCGAGGGTCGAGGAATTAGGGTTAAAGTAGAGTGTGGAGGGATGACAGATGACAGATTAGGGTTGAGGGTTGAGGGATTAGGGTTTGATGTTGAGGGTTGAGGGTTTAGGGTTAGGGTTGAGAGATGAGGAATCAGAGTTAAGGGTTGAGGGATTAGGGTTTGACGTCGAGGGCTGAGGTTCGAGGGTCAAGGGTTTAGGGATAGGGTTGAGGTTGAAGGGATTAGTGTTTAGGGACAAGGTTTAGGGTTAGGGTTGAGGGATTAGGGTTTAAGGTATAGTGTTGAGGGTTTAGGGATAGGGTTTAGGGTTGAGGGATTAGAGTGAAGGGTTGAGGGATTAGAATTTGGCGTTGAGGGTTTAGGGTTTAGGATCAGGGTTGAAGGTCAAAGGATTAGAGTTAAGGGTTGAGGGATTAGGGTTTGATGTTGAGGGTTGAGGGTTGAGGGTCGAGGAATTAGGGTTAAAGTAGAGTGTGGAGGGATGACAGATGACAGATTAGGGTTGAGGGTTGAGGGATTAGGGTTTGATGTTGAGGGTTGAGGGTTTAGGGTTAGGGTTGAGAGATGAGGGATCAGAGTTAAGGGTTTAGGGATTAGGGTTTGACGTCGAGGGCTGAGGTTCAAGGGTCAAGGGTTTAGGGATAGGGTTGAGGTTGAAGGGATTAGGGTTTAGGGACAAGGTTTAGGGTTAGGGTTGAGGAATTAGGGTTTAAGGTATAGTGTTGAGGGTTTAGGGATAGGGTTTAGGGTTGAGGGATTAGAGTGAAGGGTTGAGGGATTAGAATTTGGCGTTGAGGGTTTAGGGTTTAGGATCAAGGTTGAAGGTCAAGGGATTAGAGTTAAGGGTTGAGGGATTAGGGTTTGATGTTGAGGGTTGAGGGTTGAGGTTCGAGGGTCAAGGGTTTAGGGATAGGGTTGAGGGTCGAGGAATTAGGGTTAAAGTAGAGTGTGGAGGGATGACGGATGATAGATTAGGGTTGAGGGTTGAGGGATTAGGGTTTGATGTTGAGGGTTGAGGGTTTAGGGTTAGGGTTGAGAGATGAGGGATCAGAGTTAAGGGTTGAGGGATTAGGGTTTGACGTCGAGGGCTGAGGTTTGAGGGTCAAGGGTTTAGGGATAGGGTTTAGGTTGAAGGGATTAGGGTTTAGGGACAAGGTTTAGGGTTAGGGTTGAGGGATTAGGGTTTAAGGTATAGTGTTGAGGGTTTAGGGATAGGGTTTAGGGTTGAGGGATTAGAATTTGGCGTTGAGGGTTTAGGGTTTAGGATCAGGGTTGAAGGTCGAGGGATTAGAGTTAAGGGTTGAGGGATTAGGGTTTGATGTTGAGGGTTGAGGGTTGAGGTTCGAGGGTCGAGGGTCGAGGAATTAGGGTTAAAGTAGAGTGTGGAGGGATGACAGATGACAGATTAGGGTTGAGGGTTGAGGGATTAGGGTTTGATGTTGAGGGTTGAGGGTTTAGGGTTAGGGTTGAGAGATGAGGGATCAGAGTTAAGGGTTGAGGGATTAGGGTTTGACGTCGAGGGCTGAGGTTCGAGGGTCAAGGGTTTAGGGATAGGGTTGAGGTTGAAAAGATTAGGGTTTAGGGACAAGGTTTAGGGTTAGGGTTGAGGAATTAGGGTTTAAGGTATAGTGTTGAGGGTTTAGGGATAGGGTTTAGGGTTGAGGGATTAGAGTGAAGGGTAGAGGGATTAGAATTTGGCCAAGTAACGGCATAATGTTGAGTAGTTTGTGTACGTGTCATTACCATTTGTAACTGAACTGAATGTCTGAAAGGTTTGTAACTGATTGGCAGGGTGGTTATAGGTGATTCACCTTCCATCGTGTGTAACTGTCAATTAAGAGTCTTTATATTGTTGGTCTCTGTTCATGTAGAGGGGAGTGAATGAACAGAGAGAGAAATTGTATTTTATTCTGAAGCAGAAGGAATAAAGAAATTCTGTGTTTTTTGGTCAAACTACAGTGATACTGATTGGAGTCATTCCACTGGTGGATTTCTTTGAAATCAGTGGAATGACCTCCATGTAGTTAGATTTATTTCTGTTATGTAGTTTTAGTGTTTCTGTGTGTTCTGTTCGGTTACAATGTGCAGAGAAGGAATTAGCACTTTATGTGTATACAATGAATGTTTGTGAGGATAGTTCGTATCTTCCATTTGAATATCATTGTTGTATGTGAGGTTTTTAGAATAAGCATTCTAAACGATGCAAGAAATGACCGGTGGAAACAGTAAGGAGGACCGGAAGAATAAGTCGAGCAATGTATGGAGAAGTCATCGGATTGACTATGTCTATCGGGTAGACAAAGGTGCATTGAACCGATAACATTAATCTTGCCGATCGTGTTTGTGTCGAGGTGACAAATGGTAATGTCGTACTGAAGATGAAGCATTATGTTGAGTTATCGGTAAGAGTTGTATTGTCGAAAGATGGGCGAAGAGTCCCACCGATGGTCTTAGTCACATCGACAAAGGTAAAGCAGAGGATGTGCATCGGTGTAAAGTTTGATATCAGACGATGAGGATTAAGTTACGCCGATAGTCTAAGTCAGACCGACGAAAGAGAAGTGAAGTATATCGATGTGAGTAATGCCATCAGCATAAGAAAGTTGGTTTGGACCGATGGTAGGATCTCTCACCGATCGGGGTGAGATTCAAGAAGTCTTGCCGATGGTAAGTCTATCAGCGTAACCGATAGCATCGGCAGGAGACTTAAAGAGTTCCCCGACAGTTATGTTCTCTCCGATCGGGAAGACGACGGGAAAGTGCGGCCGATGTAACATATGTCGGCATGAGTTACCTCATCGGTCGATGAGAGAAAGGTGGTTTCCGATAGCCATTGTCTTGCCGATAGGCAAGAATAGGTACATTTCGGTGTGACATTTAAATTGTCTTGCCGATATACACTGTAAAGGTTATTTTGTGGACTTTCAAGGATTATTTCACCTGTGTTAATGTTCAACTTGTTTCGCTCTGCATCAAGGGATTAGGGTTTGACATCGAGGGCTGAGGTTCGAGGGTCAAGGGTTTAGGGATAGGGTTGAGGTTGAAGGGATTAGGGTTTAGGGACAAGGTTAAGGTTGAGGGATTAGGATTTGACATTGAGGGTTGAGGGTTTAGGGATAGGGTTGAGGGATTAGGATTTGACATTGAGGGTTGAGGGTCAAGGGATCAGAGTTGAGGGTTTAGGGTTTAGAGATCTATAGCAGGACAAAACGCGAGCGCGTTATAGCGCGAGCGCGTTATAACGCGCTCGCGTTTTGTATTTCTACTGAAATGGTAAAAAAGTGGTTACCCCCGTGATCCAGGCCCACATGCTCTATTTTCTTACTGATTCTGCGCGTGCTCCGACAAAAAAGAAGTGCTTTCATGCTATTGGGAAGTTCACATGCACATTTGACACATTGTACCACCTTTGGATGATCTTTCCACCACCTTTTCTGCTTTGCCAACTTGAGAAGGAGGAAATAACATAGTTTCAAACCAAATTTGATATATATCTATACAAGTTTCAATTTTTGTAGTATTGCAATGTTAATTTTGATTCAATTTTAAGAATTTAACATTGAAAAGGAAGCAAGTGGTGAAAAACTCAAATTGTTGAGGAGTTTGATGCAAGTAGATAAAAACACTACATAATTGGGTACTCTCTCCATTCAAATCTTCATTTTTTAGGTATGTCAAGTCTTTACATGCATGTTCTTTACATTTTCCTTATTTCGGATTGAATTACTTTATCATGCATTATCATACATGTTTAAAATAGACACATTTCCAATCAAGAAAGCAACCTACAATCTCACATGATGCCATGTATATTTTCTACATTTGGGCTCTTTAATAATTATGTGTAATAAACAAACCTTAGTTCATACCATGATGTCAAACTATACAAGAATAAATCCTTACAACATAAAAAAAATACAATCCCACTATTATCATGTATTCATTTCTTAGGAACTAATATTGGTCTCTTTATCATGCTACAGACAAATTCTCCGTCATGCCGAGGAAACGATCAAGAATTAAACCAACACAGGAAGAGATAGAAGCTAAGAATGCAAAGAAAGCAATGGCTATGAGGGAACTTCGTGCGAAGAGGAAATTGGACACGATAAATGAAGACATACCAATTGAAGAGGAACCACAACCATCACAAAGAGATATGGTATTGGTGGCACAAAGAGAACGAATGCAAAAACTTCGTGGTACGAGAGATTTAAATACCATAGTTGGAGACACATCCTTTATCACAAGACAACATGTAGGGACACCATCTACCACATCTCAAGTTGAGAGTACATCATCACTCACATGTGATGAAGGAGGTACGCCATCGTTCCCACCTCAACCTCAAGGTATGTCATCTATTCCATCTTCGATCGAAGGTATGCCATCTAACCCATCTCATTTAAATATTGATGAAATTCCTAATGTTGAGATGAATTTACCTAACTTGACACCACCTAGAATTTTGCATAGAAAGCCAAAGTATTTGATTGATATTGATGAGAATATTTTGTAGCCAATGGAAGGTAAGATTCCAAAATGCACTTGTAGAAGATATGCTAATAAGATTTGGAGATTGTTCTTTGAAAAGTTAAATGAGACTGCAAGATGTCAACTATTCGTTGAAATGATGCGAAGTATAAAGTATAGGTCTATCATGAAGATTCAAGTGAAAAATCTATTGTCAAGAATCTAATGAGTGCGTATGAGAGTGTGGGTAACACCTCACGCACAAAAGATAGTAATGCAACACGGCGTGTGATTACATCGACTATAGTAAGTAGTCAAACGAGGAAAGCTCGTCTTATTAGAAAGACAAGTCAAAAATTGAGAATTAATAGGAAAACTTTATCAAGAGCCGTTGGAAGACGCCAAAGAATTGAGGACACTAATGCCAATGAATTATGGGCGTTCTCGGGGAGACTACCACGAAAAGATAAACCAATTGTTGAAGCATTGAGGTCACTAATTGAAGACTTTTGGAAGAATTACACAAGGGTATCTCCGAATCAAAGGGATGTGGTAAGAAGGAGAATTGGTAGTCAGAACCGCGAGCCACATCCAAAGCATTTTTTGGATGAGACTCAAACACAGTTTTATGGTAAATTTCTAGAGAAGTATCCTCAAATTAAAATTTGTCAAAGATATTTTGAAATGCTAAAACCTTTCTATGTTAAGATAAATCACACACGCACTACTTGTTGTTGTAGATTACATATTGAATTTTCTAACCATTTTGATGCTTATAGGTCTATATGTTTAGATATGCATACTAACAATGATTTGCAGGGTTGTGCCATATGTGCCCCACCAACATCTTCAAGAGACTTCATATCAAGAATTTTATGTGAAAGAGAGGAAGGTCAAATATTCTACAAGAAATTATGCTTGGATGGCACATGTCATCATTGCGGTGGCTTGCAACATTTGCCAATATGTGAACATATGGAAATAACACATGCGGTTGGAAATGAACTAGTAGAGTTTGGCAAGTATAAAACTGTGGCATACAATACAAAAGATGGTAAAGAAGCAAAGAGGTGTGAATTAGTTATTGAAAAGATTCCAGTGTATCAGTTTATGCCTATATTTCGTGACAGCATAGTGTATGAGTATGCAAGACATGCCCATAGAGCTCAATGGTTGGACTTGCAATTCAAGTTATGCAAGGACACATTTCCAGTTGGTAGCATTGTTTCAGTCGTCGACTTTGCAGAGAACTACAGTCTACAGCCACAGCGTGAGGTGCAATCACAATATTACAACTCCACACAGGTTTCTATATTTGTGCACATCGCATTCATTCATGCGAATGATAGTACAGAGGATGACAGAAAGATCATAAGGGAGTATCATTTCTATATTAGTGATGATCGCACGCATTCTACGGAGTTCGTGCAAGGTTGCTTTCAGGTGTTCTATAATGATTTGGCTAGAAGGGGCATATCGTTCAGTCAGCATATCATATGGTCAGATAATTGTGCATCACAATTCAAGAACTCGCGGAATTTCTATTGGCTGAGTAGGAGGCATAATTTTACAGGTATTCAACATATGTGGAACTTTTGTGAGGCCGGGCATGGAAAGGGGGAGCATGATGGTGCAGGAGCATGTGTCAAAAGAGCCATAGCACGAGAAGAGTTAAAGTATAAAGACAATGCAAAGTTGACAGATGCAAAATCGATTGTCGAGTGGTGTAATGCTTCCATGGGTCCAGGTAATGAAGGTAAGTCTTTAGTTCGTAGATTTTTTTGGTTGATAGATGATACTAACATTGCACCATATGAGGATTGTTGTACACTGACAGGATCAAATGAGATGCACTCTTTCAGAAGTTCAATTGCAGGTTCATGGAGTATCCATACACGAAAGATGTCATGCTTTTGTTCTTCCTGTACAATTCAAGTCTGGGATGAGTGCGAGTCAAAGGAGTGGGTTGATGAATGGCAGTTAAGTTATCTTAGCCCACTTGACACGTATCGACCCTCGACGGCACTGGAACTAACACAGATGGAATCGTTAGTTGACTTTGACCACATATCAGATTTAGTTCAACCAGGTAATATAGGGCACATATATGCATCTAATTTCATCTAGTTCAACCAGGTAATGTCATCTTACTTTGTAGTGTTTTTGTAATGTTGACTAATTTCATCTAATTTGCTACACATATCAATGTAGGACACGTATATGTAGTTATTGCAGATGAAGATAATGAAGAGGGAACAGATTATTACTTATGTCGTTGTGTTGAGGCCAAAAAGAAATTGGAGGCCCCTGTTACAGATGGAGAAAACATCAAATACCCTACAGGATCAGTGGTTATTACTGGAACATGGCTTAGAAGGTACCCACATAAGAGTGTTAATATTTGGCTATTTCAGGACTTTGACATGCATCGAAAGATTCTTCATTACTCGAACCTTGTCGTGGCATCCAATGTTCATTTGATAAAGTATCGGGGTAGACCTTTGAACAAAATATTGTGGAAGGTGCGTGAGTCTGACCATGAAGCAATACTTGACACAATAAAGAGTAGAGCAGATCCAGATGGTTCATTGGATTAATTTGTAAGTATTCACGTTGATTTTGTAAAGTTATGTTACATTGAGTTGTAAGTATGCACATTAATTTGTAAGGTTTGTCTTTTTTTATTTCCTCCTGCATTTTTACACATATGTACACATTTTTACATCATCATGTTATGCATTTTTGGTGTCCTGCTCCTGATGCGACCAAACTCATAACTCACCCTACTAGACACCATTTGATGATCTCTCCAACACTCTGGATCCAGGGCGCCCAATCATGATGATGACCTATATACCATTCTCCCAAGGCGCTCATAATGAATGAATGATAAGGAGCACCTTGACCTCTATAATCAAGGTGATTTTAAGTCACTTTGAGTCATTTGGGGTCAGTTTGAGTCTTTGAGTCATGTTGCAAAAAAGTGTCAATGTTGTCAAGTTGCACAAAGCAACCTTTGCATTTTTGGAGTCTTGCTCATGATGTGACCAAACTGACTATTCCAACGCATTCAGATGGGTACATTTATGCTAGGCATGGTCCTATTTTTCACCCAAACATGTCGAAACAGTCTGAGCTACATTGTACCGACGATATCCCTGAAGAGTCCAAAGTGCAAAAAGGCAGCAATCTTTGACGAGATGTTACTCAAAAATTGTGTCACTTAGAAACATTCCGTCTAAGGTAATGGGATCACGTAGAGTGCCTCTACAATAACCTTTCTCGGTTTTTTATAGCTCTGAGGCATTTGCCCGTGGTGAAAGGTTTTCTGTTGCCCCAAAAATCGTCAGAAGGAGGCAGTGTAAAGTTGCAAAGGGGTGTAACTTTCGTCCTGCTCCTGATGCGACCAAACTGACTATTCCAATGCATCCGAATGGGTACATTTATGCTAGACATGGTCCTATTTCTCACCCAAACATGTCGAAACAGTCAGAGCTACATTGTACCGACGATATCCCTGAAGAGTCCAAAGTGCAAAAAGGCAGCAATCTTTGACGAGATGTTACTCAAAAATCGTGTCACTTAGAAACATTCCATCTAAGGCAACGGGATCACGTAGAGTGCCTCTACAATAACCTCTCTCGGTTTTTTATAGCTCTGAGGCATTTGCCCATGGTGAAAGGTTTTCTGTTGCCCCAAAAATCGTCAGAAGGAGGCAGTGTAAAGTTGCAAAGGGGTGTAACTTTTGTCCTGCTCCTGATGCAACCAAACTGACTATTCCAACGCGTCCGAATGGGTACATTTATGCTAGGCATGGTCCTATTTCTCACCCAAACATGTCGAAACAGTCGGAGCTACATTGTACCGACGATATCCTTGAAGAGTCCAAAGTGCAAAAAGGCAGCAATCTTTGACGAGATGTTACTCGAAAATCATGTCACTTAGAAACATTCCGTCTGAGGCAACGGGATCACGTAGAGTGCCTCTACAATAACCTCTCTCGGTTTTTTATAGCTCTGAGGCATTTGCCCGTGGTGAAAGGTTTTCTGTTGCCCCAAAAATCATCAGAAGGAGGCAGTGTAAAGTTGCAAAGGGGTGTAACTTTCGTCCTGCTCCTGATGCGACCAAACTGACTATTCCAATGCATCCGAATGGGTACATTTATGCTAGGCATGGTCCTATTTCTCACCCAAACATGTCAAAACAGTCGGAGCTACATTGTACCGACGATATCCCTGAAGAGTCCAAAGTGCAAAAAGGCAGCAATCTTTGATGAGATGTTACTCGAAAACTGTGTCACTTAGAAACATTCTGTCTGAGGCAACGGGATCACGTAGAGTGCCTCTACAATAACCTCTCTCGGTTTTTTATAGCTCTTAGGCATTTGCCCGTGGTGAAAGGTTTTCTGTTGCCCCAAAAATCGTCAGAAGGAGGCAGTGTAAAGTTGCAAAGGGGTGTAACTTTCGTCCTGCTCCTGATGCGACCAAACTGACTGTTCCAACGCGTCCGAATGGGTACATTTATGCTAGGCATGGTCCTATTTCTCACCCAAACATGTCGAAACAGTCAGAGCTACATTGTACCGACGATATCCCTGAAGAGTCCAAAGTGCAAAAAGGCAGCAATCTTTGACGAGATGTTACTCAAAAACTGTGTCACTTAGAAACATTCTGTCTGAGGCAACGGGATCATGTAGAGTGCCTCTACAATAACCTCTCTCAGTTTTTTATAACTCTGAGGCATTTGCCCGTGGTGAAAGGTTTTCTGTTGCCCCAAAAATCGTCAGAAGGAGGCAGTGTAAAGTTGCAAAGGGGTGTAACTTTCGTCCTGCTCCTGATGCGACCAAACTGACTGTTCCAACGCGTCCGAATGGGTACATTTATGCTAGGCATGGTCCTATTTCTCACCCAAACATGTCGAAACAGTCGGAGCTACATTGTACCGACGATATCCCTGAAGAGTCCAAAGTGCAAAAAGGCAGCAATCTTTGATGAGATGTTACTCGAAAACCGTGTCACTTAGAAACATTCCATCTGAGGCAACGGGATCACGTAGAGTGCCTCTACAATAACCTCTCTCGATTTCTTATTGCTCTTAGGCATTTGCCCGTGGTGAAAGGTTTTCTGTTGCCCCAAAAATCGTCAGAAGGAGGCAGTGTAAAGTTGCAAAGGGGTGTAACTTTCGTCCTGCTCCTGATGCGACCAAACTGACTATTCCAACACGTCCGAATGGGTACATTTATGCTAGGCATGGTCCTATTTCTCACCCAAACATGTCGAAACAGTCGGAGCTACATTGTACCGACGATATCCCTGAAGAGTCCAAAGTGCAAAAAGGCAGCAATCTTTGACGAGATGTTACTCAAAAACTGTGTCACTTAGAAACATTCTGTCTGAGGCAACGGGATCACGTAGAGTGCCTCTACAATAACCTCTCTCATTTTTTATAGCTCTTAGGCATTTGCTCGTGGTGAAAGGTTTTCTGTTGCCCCAAAAATCGTCAGAAGGAGGCAGTGTAAAGTTGCAAAGGGGTGTAACTTTCGTCCTGCTCCTGATGCGACCAAACTGACTGTTCCAACACGTATGAATGGGTACATTTATGCTAGGCATGGTCCTATTTCTCACCCAAACATGTCGAAACAGTCGGAGCTACATTGTATTGACGATATCCCTGAAGAGTCCAAAGTGCAAAAAGGTAGCAATCTTTGACGAGATGTTACTCGAAAATCGTGTCACTTAGAAACATTCTGTCTGAGGCAACAAGATCACGTAGAGTGCCTCTACAATAACCTCTCTCAATTTTTTATAGCTCTGAGGCATTTGCCCATGGTGAAAGGTTTTCTGCTGCCCCAAAAATTGTCAGAAGGAGGCAGTGTATTAAGTCAGGATGAAAGCCTATTCACTCTAGGCGCCTGTTTTTGACCAAATCACACATGCGCCTTGAACAACTCTATCTTCAAGGTGCTTTTCTCTAATCTCTGTAACTCTCCAAATCCACTAAGGCACAAATTTTACCTCTTGGGCTCAAGATATAGGTTCTTCATCCAAGGCGCCAGAATGGTCCAAAGGCGCATTTCACCTCTAACCTCACCTTTGACCTTACTTGGAGGCGCTAAACCTCATCTCATTGCTCTCCTCCATTACAAGCGCTCACTTACCTCAATCTTGGGCGCATACCAACATCCCAACATCCAAATCACCTAGGCACTCAAAACCTTCAAGACTCAAGGTGCATTTTATGATCAAACAAGGTATCTCCTGAACAAGGCGCTCATAGTCTCATCAGGGCGTTAATCATCATCATGAGCACTCATATTGTTCTAGGCGCACAGTTATCTCTGGAATGCTCAAGGCGCACATACCCTTCTCTAGGCTAGTTTACACTTATTCAAGGCGCTCATTCCAAACTTACATGAACTCCTCATTACAAGACGCACAAACTAGATGATCCTAGGGCATAAGGGCGCTCATTGGAGTTGTTATGTGTCATTTTGGCCAAGGTTTTCTGGAGTAGTGAAGACATTAGGAAGGGGATGATCGTTTGGATAGTTTTGAATGCTTTATTTCTCCTTGTTTAAACTAGGCGCTCACTGAGGATTGGAGTAGCCTTTGCACCCTCACATCACGTTAATCGGTGTTTTAGAGGCAATCATAGTATAGGAAGATTTGTGCCTTGAAGAAGAGAGTTATCTGGTGAGTGCTTAGGAGTTCTGGCGCCTAGGGGAAAGGTCTAGGTAGAGCGCCTTCAGACTTTGACAGTGAAGTGCCTTAAGGAGTTGGATGATGTTTTTGCCTAGAGTGGAGATGATGTTTTTAGCACCTTAAGGATGATGATGGAGCGCCTTGGAGTCAGGTTAGTCTGGAGCACCTTAAGAAGGTAAAGCACTTCAAATGTAAACACAAGTGTTTTGAGCGCCCTAATGAGAAGTTGTCTTGGCACCATAAGTTGTTCAAACGAAGATATGCGCCTTGGATAGTTGCAAAGACCTAATTTAGCGCCCAAGGTTGGAAGACTCTTTGTGAGCGCCCAGTGTTTGAAAGCTCTTTGTGTTTGGTGCATTAAAATGAATTTGGCACCTAAATAGTATTGAAACACTCAACTGAGCGCCTAAAGCCCATGAGAGAAGTGATATGCGCCTTGATAGGAATATCATGGAAGATGAGTTTACTGAATGGCGCCTTGAATGACTTGGTTGATTAAGTGTTTTAGCACCTAGATATGGGATGAATCATTGAGCGCCTTTGGTTGAGATGATGTCAGCACCTTTGAGATTATAACACCTTGGAGTCAAGTTCGAAGGAGCACCTTGAGAAGGTAAAACACTTCAAATGTTTTCAAGGAATTGGAGAAGTCACTTAGTGCCTAGAAGGAATTCCAGAGCAAGAGGGTTAGAGCGCCTTGAGCTTCAAGTCAGATATGCGCCTAGACCTCTACCCTTTAGCAAGTTGAAGCCCTCTGAGCCTTGACAACGTGAGAATGCCTTATAGTGAATATGCGCCTTGGGCAAGGTTGAATACAAAGTTGAGGAGTATATCATAATGAGTAAGTGCACTGTAGGGTTAGATGATAAAGACTAGTGCCTTGAGTGTCTTGGTCAAAATTTTGACGTGAGAAGTCTTGCAAGATCAAACCCTAGAGTGTGCCTTAGAGAGAACCTATTGATCCTTTGCTTTGACAAGATTTGGGCACCAGAATGATCCTTAATAAATGGAATGTATCTACACCAATTTTGCGCCTTTAGGGAAGTGATGGTGGCCAGAATGATCCTTAATCTCATGTTTGTGCGCCTAGGTCTAGAAGCAAGATTTGAGTGCCTTAGGATAGGGTTTTTTGCACCTTGTCTTGGAGAGTGAATTTGCGCCTTGGATGATGTTGAAGCGCCTTGGGATGAAATGCGCCCAAACTTATAGAGGGCCTTCAGTGAGGGAGTTGAAGAGAGTGCTTAGAGGAAGGATAGCCTTAAGATCAAACTAAGTACTTAGAAACCTAAGATTAGCGCCTTATTTGAAGTTATACACCTATTCTGGCGTCAGAGAGTGAGTTTGAGTGTGAAGAAGTGAATGTCTGCGCCTTGAAGGGGATACAAAGGGAAGATGATGCACCTTGATGGGTTGATGATGGAAATTTGCGTTTTGGAGCTAAATGTGCGCCTTGAATCTAAATGATATTTGAGTGCTTAGAGGTAAATAGGGGCGCCTTTGAGAATTCTTTGTGCTTTAAGGAATGGATTGTGGCGCTTTGGACTAAGGTAAGTCCTAAGCACTTCCAATGATTTTAAGGAGCGCCTTGAAGGAGATAGTGCATAGAGGTACAATGAATCTTCTGGAGAACATGGATAGACAACTAAGTCTCCAACTTGAGTCTTCTAAGTGAATTGGATAATGAAGAGAGTCTAGTCATTTTGGGCGCTAGTATCAGGATGAATCATCCAAAATGGGTGCCTAGAACTAGAAGGCACCAATGCATGAGTTCAAGGATCCTCCATTGGAGCGCCTAGCCCAGATGGCTATAGATTGAAAGTTTTAAAGCTAAGTGATGTCTCTTACGTGAATTCCTAGCCCAGGTGCATGTGTTGGGAAAAACTCTTTGGCTCTGGCGCCTAGAATTGGGAGCTTTGTAAGATGCACCAATTGATGAAACATTTCCATTTTGCGCCTAGAATAGAACTCTCTCACATAGTTGAAATTGACTTGATAGAAGGAGATAAGTCTTAAGGACTAGTTTGGCGCCTCACTTGCCTATCTCACCTTTGAAATGCGCTTTGGTTGATGATCATCATTGATGGAGCCTAGTGAAATGTAAAGCTATTTGCATCTCCAGAGGATCAAAATTGGATTAGGAGATCATCCTTGCAGTTGAGATTGACAGAGAAGTGTTAAAGGAATCACTTCAAATGGGCACCTAAGCTAGTTGAGGTGCATATCAATTCCACTGTAACTCCAGACTGACGCTTAGGATCCAGTCATCTCCTAAGGCGCAGTTCCATTCACCCATGACCTCGCTTGGCGTCTAAAACTTGGAAACTCCTTTGGAAAGCTCCTGTTGCGCCTAGAAGATGAGTTTGGGATATCAACTTGCAAAAGGCTTAGAAACTCTTCAAAGATGTTAGGCACAATCCCATGGCACTGGAGCTCAGTTTTGGCGCCTTCAAGGAATAGCACATGAAGGAACTTGGGAGGTCAGGTGCTTGTAAAAGGGAACACCTTGGAACATCTTCCAGGGGTTGAAGTAGTAAGAAAACATCAAGTGAGTCTAGGCGCACTCCCTTGTGTGAATAGTTTAGCTCTGGCGCCTAGCCACAGAGTGAGCTAGAATAAGTAGTTTGGACATTAGAAGATAGGCGCTCATTCTACAATGAAGCATTCCACCTTCCTAATCAACAAAGACTTGCAAGAATTGACAAAGGAAGCTAAGGCGCACCTTCTACTTGTTTCCACCTCCAGAATGCACCTAACCTTGAAAGGGGGTTCAAAGATGTTTGTTAGACCTTTTCACTCAAGGCACTCACCTTAGGCGCACTTTCTAAGTCCTTGTCACCTCAAGGAAACACCTAGTTTGGAAGGTGCTTGCCCTGTTCTCCACTCCTTTCAATTGGCGCCTAGAACATAGAATGCATGAAAGGAGCGCCTAGACTCCAGAGGGCTTATTTGGGTGCCTAGCATTTAAAACACTTTCATAATGATGATGTTTTGGCGCCTACTCTTGGAAACAATCCAGAGCATCCATAAACTCTAATTGGCACCTAATGTTGACAAGGCGTAACTTCAGGAGGAGGTCACCTCAACTTGGCGCCCAAGTCAGAAAAACCTGTAAATCCTTCAAATATGCGCCTACCTTGTGAGGTGATGAGTTGAACATTCCAAATCTTCAAATGTTGCTCAAATAAGGAAGACATTGTAACATCAAGGCTTCAAGGCCTGTCCTTGTATTTCCATTGAATGAGTTGTACTTCATGCTATTGAAAGCATTTTCCATGTAATAAGACATTGCAAGTTGATTGAATCAAGTAACAAGACAAGTACCCAGCTCTAATGTTGTTTCATTCAAATAGTTATCTTGATGTATATCTTTATGTTATTGAAGTAGTTGATGAATTGTTAGCAAGTAAAAGTGTTTAAGTAAGGAAAATTTTTCGTAGAACTAGTTGGGTATCTTACACTTACACCATGCTTATCCATCAAACATCACAATGCAATCAAAATCCTAACAACATGCCCATGATCCAAGATCAAGTGCAATCATGCAAAGATATTATCAATCACAAGCCTATTAAGAATGAACTAGAGTCTTCTAGTACCATACTTTTCCATCAAACACCATCATGTAATCCATGGCCTATCAAGCCTATCAAAGAAAATGTAAACATCCTATGTAATACAATCAGACTTTAAATATTTGAAGTAGCCATCTACAAATATCCATTCAAAAGTGGATTTATAATGCAAGTATGGACGCCATCAATAAAAAAGATTTTTATTAACCAAATATCCATATACGCATACATCAATATCTGTCGATATAAGTATAACATATATACAAAATAGCCATATAGGCTTACAAGAATGCCATATAGGCATACAATGTCAACTATGTACAATACAAAATATATGTCCACAAATGCCATATAGGCATACAACAGAGGAACACAATAAAAAGTCATTCCCCTCTAGCTGGTGAAGAGAATAAATCATGAGCAGCCTTTGATCTTCTAGGGGATGGAGACATGCATGTGGGTGGTCTACTATGAACCTGAGGGCTACTCCTCCTATTTAGTTCTTCCTGCACCTTTACCTGTTACAAAAAAAAGTATAGATATTAATATATAGAAATTACATGTTATAAAAAAATGAAACATTTAACAAAATAATCACTTACCGCTAACATATAATCTGTCTGCTCACTTGCCTCAGTAGCAGGAAAAGGCCCTGGTGATGTCATGTCCTATAGAAACCATCCAGATAGAAATTAAACTTCAAATCAATAATCTTTTGATTTTTCAAAAATAGACAACTATAACAATGAATGTAAATTGAAATTTACTAATCTGCCTCATACCCCTGTCAATGCCATAGAGCTATGAATCACAGAGGCCACACCCTGCTCCATTGCCCTATGAACATGGGGAGGTGTATCCGCAGCCTGCATCATCTGGAAATAAAACAACATTATTCAATTACGAAAACTATAATAGTGATGCAAATCATGGCTCCTAACATACACACACGCTCATCTAAACATGGAAGTACACACAATAAAACACACAAATCACATACAAAAATTTAGTAAGTACAATTCATTCATTAAACTATTTATTTTATTACCTCCGTAAAGCTTTGAAGTCCACCACCGCTGGCAGGTGTTGCCATGAAATCTACAGTGTTAACCTATTCAACATCCAAAATCAGAAATTAGAATACCATTCATATAACGATGCTATTCACATGTAATATTTATAATTGTTTACTAGTTACATACCTCGACAGTAGATGATCTAGTGAAAAATGTAGGTGGAGAACCACTGAAAACTGCATCGACGCTATGACCCTGAAATTTCATTAAAATCATCAATTTAAATTAGTTAATCTTGTATTTCAAAAATAAAATTTAATAAATTAAATTCAATAAACTTGCTAATATTTACCTGAGTATCAAGGCCGAAAGTCTCACTCAGGAGGGTATCTGTCATCACCATCTGCTCAGCTGCAGATGTAGCCTGTGCACCTGCGTCCTGACTGTCCATGGGGTCATAACCACAGGCTAACCCGCAAGCCTGGCAAGTATGCGATGGGACCCTACTCCTCGCACTATCTCCCAACCCACTCTGTGTTGTAGGATCGGCATGCTCTATGATGCTCTGGGTCAAGGCACTAATCGACCTCAACACTCTCCTTCACAATGGAAGGGATAGAAACATGCTCGTGGGCTGGTCTGCTGATTACTCTTCTCACTACCCGCTGTGGGTCAAGACGTGCCCCTGGTCTATCCTGTGCTGAGCCCCCACCTCTACCCTGGAAGTCCCGCATATCAAAATAGTTTGGCACTTTATTGAGGACAAAGTCGGAGTAGAGTTTCCTCAAAAAGTATTGCGGGACCTCATTGTTATTGCATGGAGGATGGTCAAAAACCATCCACCACCTCTGCCCGAAATTGTCCCTTATCGCTTGGTTGTTGCACCAATGGATAGGGAACCTCTTGCATGTAATGGGTGGAGGTTGATTTGTTTGTGAGTTTGTGAAAATTGAACACAAGTCTACTTTTGTAATTTGTAATTTTTTGACATCTTGGTATGATAATTTATCTGCATAGTAATCTCTAAACTCTCTCTTTTTATCGGTCCAACTAGTTATTTGCTTGCTAATTGAATTTACATTTGTTAACATAGACTCAAGAGATTCGGCAAGCGTGGACCTATGCAAGGTTGAAGTGGAAGGATCTTTCAACCTTGCAATTATATCTTCAATTTGTTTTTTGTTGTTTTCAATTTGCCCTATTATATTATCTTGTGTTCCAGGGGCATGTCGAGGAATGAATGGAGGAGGTTGTTGTTCTGCAGGTATTTCCTCCTCAGGATTTTGTGGATTTTGAGGAGGAGGAGGAGGAGGAGGAGGAGGTGCATTAACATTTCCTGACAATTAACGAAATATACATTAAAAATCAACAAAAACCTACCTATATAGAAAGAAATTCAAAGAAAAAAATAAAGATAACTCACCTCTTTGGCGTGCTCGACGTCGCGGCGGCATTTTGGCGATGAATTAACAAGATTTTTGCGTTGATTGGTGTTTTGCAGAACGCGAGCGCGTTTTTGAGGGTTTGGAGGCCGCGGGCAGAGGAGAAAATGGGAGAAATGAAATTGAGTTGCTTTTTTATTTTATTTATAGAAGCATATAACACGAGCGCGTTATAACGCGCTCACGTTATAACGCGCTCGCGTTATGGCTCGATAATGACGAGCCTGTGGCTTGTCATTACCAAGCCATAACGCACTCGCGTTATGCCTTTATTTTTTTTCAAATTATTTTGGCCACTTTTTGGCCCCCCATCTTTTTGCACTTACCCTCACGTGATTTATGCTTAAATATATACGCATTGATTTCATGTAGCTTCGATGTCATTTAGTTTAAGTCATTCCTAATTTTTTACTATAATCTCCACCTCTCTACCTAGAGATAAATACATACCTCTCTCTCTCTATCCACCACTCTCTCTCTCTCTCTCAAGTTGCCCTCTCTCTTTACCTCTACCTTTCCCTCATTGGGGCCTTCATAGCTATTTTTGTCCCTCTCTAACTCTCCATATCCCTCTCCCTGTCTCCAACTCAACTTCATTATTTTTTCTAAAGTGGTAACATATATTTCTATTATAATTTATTAAAAAAATCAAGTTCACTTTTCATTTTAGATTATTTATTTTCTTGATTATTTATTTTTATTTAAAAATTCTTTTAAATCTAAAAATTTTATATTTAAAAAGCCACACTTCCTAATTTTAAAACAAACTCTTATCGTTGCTTTTTTGTTTTCTTTTTCTAAAATATATTTTATAATAATTGTTAGCATTTTTTATCCAATAAATTTTTATCATGAATGCTTTTTTAGCTTTTTTATTTGTGTTTTTATGATTTTTAATGCTAAATTAAGGAATAAAAGAAAAATTTTAAGAAAATATTTGTTGAAATATGCTTAGAATGCTTTTTAGATTTTCTTTATCCTAAAGAATGAAATTATTTTTTAGAAAACATAATAATTTCTACATTGTAGAACTTAAGAGTATAAATCAATAAAATAAAAAGAATGTTTATTATTTAGAAAGTTTTATTTTATAAAATAAATAATTTTATTTTTATTTTTATTTTTATTTTAATATGTATTTCCTTCATTTGTGATACAGAAAGTGGAGCAAATGTTGTTGAAGATCACATAGTTGATGTTAGCCAAGAGGAGGCCCAAGTGCAAACAATGGATGTTGGAGAGGGGTCAGGATCGCTTCCTTTGACTAGTATGGATGAGCATATTAATCTAGATGAAGAGGTGAAAAGAAAAATTTCTTATAGAAATTTAGATCATTTACTTAAAATGGATATTGAGAAATTGAAAGATTATGCTGGACAACCTAGACGTACTGATAGGAGGTCAATGAATAAAATTGCAAAGGAAATAATTGATCATTTCGATAATCTTGATACACTTGGCCGAACCCAATTGTTATCAATTGTACTTCTTAGTAGGAGCTGCATGAGCCATTACAATTGTTGGGTGTCGATTTGTTATTGAAAAAGGGGAAAGGTTCATAGCTAGAAAAATATATTGTTGAAAATGTTAAAGAAGGTTTGGCTTCCATCAGGAAAAATCTCGATCTGCGGATAAGTCCATTACAAGAAGAGTGATGTTCACAGGTATTGTAAGTGAAAGAAATTCCAGAAAAAGACAATTGTCTTCAATTTCATCTGAGCTTGGTTTTAGTAGAAAGACAGTAACAAAATATGTGAAAAGGAGAAAATTATTGGATGATAGTACCTTGGAAGGCAATTGGGCAATTATGTGTAGAGCTCCTCGATCTAACAAGATTCTAGATGTTGTTAGAAACTTGATCTCAACCTTTTGGAATGATAATACTCGTGCTTCATCAAATAGTAGAGATGTTATCAAAAACAAAAATTGGGCCCAATAGTTATGAACTACATACAAAACATTGGCTAGAGAGAACACAACATGAGATGTATGTGAACTTTTGTAATTCAAATCCAAATATAAAGATTGGGAAAACAATGTTTGAAAGGTTAAGGCCATATTATGTGAAGACAAACAAGGTTTTTGAAACTTGTTGTCGTTATCCTATTGAATTTGATATCTACTATCAGGTGTTTCAAAATATTTGTGAAGACAGTGATGGTCTTGTAAATGCACCTCCTAAATAGGCAAGTCAGTTCATAGCATCCATCTTATGTGATAAACCAGATGATGATAATGGAAATGGTCAAATAAACTACATAAAAGGTCTTTGTGAAACATGTGGAAATTTGGCTAAAATGCCTTTGAGAAATGAAGATATCGACCCAATGAAGTTGGTAAATTGCAAGAGGTACAAGTATGTAAAGTTTCAAACAAAACATGGGAAAGAATCCACAAGGTTAGATTATGTAGAAGAGGAGATACCTATTGGAACATTCATGGAAATTTTTCGTAAATTGATTCAACCATACATACATCATGCTTTTTTTGATAAGTGGCAAGCATTAGGAGATACTTTCCCACCTAGAATTATTTTATCAGTGGTCGACTTTGCAGAAAATTACTCTTTTATACATCAAAAAGAGATTCAATCAGAATATTACTTTTCAGAGCATATCACTATTATGGTCCATGTGTGTTATCAACATGCACAATTGGATTTGGATGGTGTTGAAAGTATATTTTAAGCACGAGTCATCAAGAAAGAATATCACTTTTATATTAGTGATGATAAAGAGCATGCCACACTTTCTATACAACATTGCTTTAAGAAGTTTTTTAGATATTTGGCAAGCAGGGGTGTAGATTTTGAAAGGCATTTTGTATGGTCAGATGGATGTGTGTCACAATTCAAATCAACAAGGCCATTTTATGCACTATGTAGATATCATCAAAATGATAATATACCACATGTTTGGAGTTTCTTTGAGAGTGGTCATGGAAAGGGTGAACATGATGGCGCGGGAGCTTGCATCAAATGTGCTTTAAGGAAACATCAAATGAATTATGATGGAGACCATATAAATGATGCACGTGATATTTTTGAATGGTGTAAGTTACACTTTGCACCAAATGAGGCCGACACATCTTCAAGAACAAATAGATACATTCCACATAGAGTGTTTTGGGAGATATTAGGTATGTATTGTTTGAATTTATTTAATGTATGTGGTGATGCTCACCTAGGGTTAGGGTTTTGAATCAATTTTACAAGCCTATATTTTTATTCTTTCAAACCCTTGGTGCCTTAGGTTTATTTTCCTTGGCCTTCTGCATTGTATTTTTTATTCTGTAGTTGACCTCCTGTAGCAGGTTCCTGGTTGTTTAAGTTACATCTTTATGCCCTAGCGTTAATTGGTTGACCGACCCCTATGCATTGCTTTACCACCTTTTCCTATCGTGCTTGAGAAAAAGATGCTAAGTCCAAGATTACTCTATGTTGCGGTGAAATTTGTTGCATGTTTGTGTTCTTGTATGTACAAGTGTAGATGTATGTTAGCGAGCCCAAAAAAATGTTCAATCGGCCTTTGAAAAGTGAAAAATCTGATTGTATACATCTTTAAAATGCATATCGGGTTTGTATGTGTTTTTTAGATACATTCTGGGAATATTCTGCCATTGTATGTCGCATATTCCATTGCAGATTCTGGGAATATTCCCTACTTGTATGTGGAGGTTGCATGTATATTTGTGTTGTATGTTTAGACATGCAACGGCTAGATACAAAGGGAAACATGCAAGTGAAAGATACATTAGTGGCATACAAAGAAGAAATGTGCAAAGTCAACATAAGAGGCCCAACATGCATTCGCTACAGTGACAATGGGAATGTATATCGGCGAGACAAGATGCATCGGCAGCCAACTCCAATGTTTGCCCGACGGCCGATGACATACAAGGGAGCATATACAAGTGGGAATGTATATCGGTTGATATACAAAGGGCTCTGTTGGTGTGATAAAGGTCATCGGTAGTTCGACTAAATCTCTCCCTGATGGCTAATGCTTATGTAAAGAAAGGACGCAAGCGGTGGGGTCCACCACTTGTATGTATGCAATTGTATATTGGCATATACAATTTGGACATACAAGCATTGAGATACAATGAAATATGTAAGGCAGGTTGCGGTCAAAGTTAAAAGTCCTTATGCAGTGGTGGGACCCGTGCGATTGCATTATATGTTGCATTTGTATCTCCAATATACAAGTGATATGTACATGGACTGAGATATAGGCCAAACTTGATAGCAGTTTCAGAATGTTTCGTGGTATTTGAAGTCCATGGCTTGTATATTAGGTGCTTGTATGTATGCTGATATACAAAAGGTGTTAGGTACAAGGCCCAGATTTCAATTTTCTCCAATCTGGTTGATAAGATGGCTGGGGTCCGTAGTATGTATATTGCATTTGTATAATGTGATATGCAAGGAAATATACAAGTAAAGAGATACAAGCCGGACCTGATTTGAATTTCAAAGTGCTTCATAGTCATTTGAGATCCACAAAATGTATGTTGCATTTGTATATGTAATATACAAAGTGAAGATGCAAAGGTTAAGATACAAGTTGGACTTCAAAGCGATTGCAATATGCTTCATCATAATTTGAAGTCTGTGGCTTGTATGTAAAGTGTGTTGTATATGCTGATGTGCAAAGTGAGATACATGCAAGGCCCGGACCTGAATGTAAGTTCAAATTTGTCTCATAATGTCTTGGGGTCCACCTTGTATGCAAGTGATTGTATGCATATACAATCTCATTTTCAACTGCATATACAAGGATTTTGAAGGCAAAATCAGGATGGCAAAAGTCAGCGATGGAAGCACAGGGTGCCCACGTGGCATGTTCTAATTAGTGGGTGACTTTTCAGTGTAGTTTGAGGCCGTAGGATTTGGGCGAAGGGAGGAAGATCGACTGCCATCTTTTAAACTCTCAGCGGTGAAGGTTCTCTTTGTGTCTACGGCTGTTTTCAGGCGGGAAAACCTCAGTAGCATGTAGCTACTACATTTCAGATGGCCGTCAGTTGGTAAGCCATTTATGCCAGGTTTGCAGTGGTATGGGTTGATGGAGTTGATGGGCCAATCACTGATTTTAATAGAAAATCTACGAGCGGCAGCGCATCTCCCGATCTCACCTATTTTTCCTTCCTGTTCTACTTGCGCTTTCAGTGTTTTGGGTGCCATTTTTTTGGTGCATTGTATCTGGCAAAAATTTTGAATTGCCATGTAATTAATTTGTTGGGTACACAGTCTTGCTATAAATTGTGAACTGTGTTACTCATTTTGGTTGTTGAACATTGGACAAACTTTAGTGTTGTAATAAGATACAATGCTGTTGGTGGCTCTATTTTCATGCCTTGTGAGTTTATGAGTTGTATGTTGAATGTTTTATGCATAGAATTCATCAGTTTCATGTTGATTTAAATGAGTAATGCTTCATTGCATGTATTTTGTTATTTGTCTCCAAGTTGAATGTGTTCTTCTTCTGAATCTAAACAGCTAAGGGGTGTTTGAGATTCTAGGATATGGGTTTGTTATGTTGAATGCTTGATCTTTTACTTCTGCTCAAGGAGTAGATTAAATGTTTTGGGTTAAGTGTTGGGAAGAATACATTGCAATGAGGATGTTTATAAGTAGAAATAACTGAATACTTAGTTTTGGGTAGTATCTGTAAGGTAGACACTACAAAACCGCCTTCAAATCTAATTATTGTTTTAAGTCTATGGTAAACATTCACATATATATATCTATTGACTCCGAGCCCTAGATAGGCACCAGTCTGGTCTTGTATTGAGGTTACAACCCAAAGTCCTAGTCTTGCATCCAAATACAAATACAAATCCAAACTTCAAGTATAAACCTTTAGGACATTAGAAGTAGTTTTAGGACCAAAATCCTCTGTCTCACAACTGAACATAGGCCCAAGGCTAGCCCCTTTGCACTTATTTCACAGTTTTGGTCTGCATAAGAGAGGATTTATCTGCTTTGTGTCAACATCCCAATCAGTTCACAGGCATATTTCATGGATGTTGAATAGGGAATACCCCCCTTGGTTTTGCAGAGCCTAAAGAAGAAGAGGAGATATTTATAGAGTCTATCTCCTGTACTGTTGGCCCTGGCCCAGGAATCCTATTGATCAATGATGGCTACCTCGTAGGGATAACTGGGAAGCATCCAATTTGGGAAAAATCCAACGGTATGGATATACTTTAAATATATATATTCATGTATATGATATATGTGTACACACAAGTTTGTTTATTTTAGTTTGAATTTAATTATTTAGATATATTTTATTCATAATGTACTTGATATATAATAAATTTGTAGGTGTGGATAGAAGATCAATGTATGGATGCAAGAGGGTAGGGAAAACAAGATCTTTGCATTGTGTCATGAGTACCGATAGCCCTACATGGACGTTGTGCACTAGGGATTACTCTTGTTTTTGTTATGAGTGCATGTTGGGAGACCTTGAGAATTGTAATAACCAAGAATGTGGATATGTCAGTGAATGAGAAAATGTGCCACTAGTTGTTACCAACACATACAATGAAGATAAGGATGAAATATTTGAAGACATTCCTTTGATTTCAACTGATTATAACCATATTTTAGGATTGATTAAAAAAGGTATGTGTGTGTGTGTGTGTGTGTGTGTGTATAAGGTATCTCTAAATTTTTTAAGTTATAAATTTTGGACATGTACATTTTTGGTGCAGGAGATGTTTTTGCAGTCATAGCAGAGGCTGGAAATATAGAACAAGTTAGTTATTATTTATTGCATTGCACAAAAGAGAGGCAAAAGCTAATAAATCCAGAAACAAGTGATGGAATGGTGTTTCCCACAGGTTTAACTTTATTTTAATATATTTTTAAATAATTTTCAATTTGTTACATATGTACATGTCAAGTACCTCAAAGTGATTTAAAATGTGTTCAATTTTTATATTATAATTTATGTTATGTCTTACCAAGCAATGATAATGCTATACATGTTCATAGATACATGTAGGTTACATTTACCTTGAAAATGTTATGTCTTATGGTGTGGAATGTTGTTTCCCACAGGTTCAGTTGTAGTGCAAGGGACATATCTCAAACAAGTCAAGATTGTTCAACATAGGATTCACTTTATTGATTATCAACCTAATAACAAGGCATATCAGTATAGCCACCTAGTAATTGCTACTGGCCTAACTCTTCATATATTTTCAAACACACGTGGATGCCATAAGTGGAGACTACATAGTGAAGATCATCAGAGAATATTAGATGTGATTAAAGAGCGAGCTAAACCACTTGATGTGGTATGAAAAATATGGATGAAAAACTTACAAATTTTTATGTTTTGAAGACCTAAATTCACTATTTAGATGTATGTTCATGTATTAATTATTTTACAATCTATGCAAGTTAAATTAATAGTTCTTTTGTTGAACAAATTTTAAATTTCAACCATGGCAGTTCTTAATGTACAAATGATCTCTCTATTAGAAGTCATGTAGAGAATGCCCTCGATTCTTATTCAAGCATGCATCGATATGATAATTTTTGAATGCTTTTATTTACTACTATATATGCTCTTTGAATTGTGCTACAATTTACATGTACATGTATATGCACTAGAGATGTCATCTATAAAGTTTATATATATATATATAGCCATGTTACATCTATAAACTTTTCAACCAATAAAATTTCACTTGACAAATGTAAATAGAGAGATCTTAATTATTCCACTTTGAAGTTGACAAATCATTTTAGGCCACCGATACAAACATTGAAATTCCCATAATATCAACAAAAATGAAATATTTGGCACACAACCTTGAACAACCTTTGACTAACATCAATTTCATGATTTTTATGGGCATTCAAGTATGACACATAGTGACAAGTGACTTTACATCTTGACATGAACATTTTTGATAAATTAAAATGTCCAAGTTCTTTTCCTAAATCACCTATGATTGAGACTATTTGACATTAATATTTTTGACTTGATCAAAGCTAGATGACAACAAAATTTTACAAATGAATTGAAATACTTGCACAACCTTTGAGAAGATGAATTGATTGATGGACTTCGACTTGGTAGACTCAAAAGTTTAAAATTGTCATGATAAAAATTTGAGGACATCCTAGGCTCCATTTATATATGTTCTCATGTAGTAGCTTCCCTAGGTTATCTCTTGTATCATGTCCATTTGCAACATCTTATGGTATTTCATTCCTTAATGATGTAGTGTCTTTGAATTCCCATTTTGTTAATGAATGCATGTTTTTCCTTCAAAATTTAGTTGAAGAGAAAACTAATACTAGTCTATGTGTCCTAGAGGTAGATATATCATGTTGCATCAAGTTCACAACTTTCAATGCACAAAACTAAATACATGATGACCTCCTTTAGGCCTTCTCCACTAGATCCCCCAAAATGGAGTCATCTTCAAACCATGACATGTTATCCAAAAACCTAGGCATTCCTTTTGGTTACTTACAAACATGTGGAAGTAGTTTCTAGACAAGCTAAAAAAATTTCCTATCTTGGAAAAATAGATTCCTCTTCATGGCTAGAAGAATTCAAGCTACCAATAAATTACTCATAGCCAACCACATGTATGCATTTCTTCATGTTAGTTGCTCTCCAAATCATGCTATAAATAGCTAAGAAAGATTGTAAGATGCTTTCTATGGGCCAATGGGGTAATAATAGAGGGATGTCAAGCTCTACATGGGCACATTATCTCTAACCTAAAGATGTGGTAGGTTTGGAATCTTAGACCCCTAGACACAAGGAACATGCCTCATGATGAAGTGGATAGTTAGAGAATTGCAAGAATTAGGTAATTGAAAATCTTGTTTTAGTTTCAAGTGCAAACTACCATAACTTTAGAAGTTTAGTCTTCTACTAGCCAACTATATGTATGGTTATCTCAATTGTATGCTAGTTATAATTGTTCATGCTTGATATGCTAAATATCAGAGGATCTTCTAAAGGCAATAATGTCTACTAAATTTTTTAGCTGATATCATTAATAGATTTAATGGTATAATAATCATTGTTTATTGCCATGTAATTGAAAAATATCACTAATAGTATTTGACCGCACATAGGCCCAAAAATAATTTAACAATGCAACAATTTCAAACAAATTTTAATTGCACCTGTGAATACAAATTACATTGATTCCCATTTTATTTCAAAATAAATTTTGGAAGTTCTTCAATTTAGAGTGCCACTTATTGCTCCTCTTCTATTATTTCAAATTTGTTTCTTATCATAGGCTCAATACCTTCCCTTCTTTTTATTCCTTATATTCATTTAGATTTACGTAATATGTGTCGTAAACAACAAAATTCATCAAATAAATGTTGTTTAGGGTCCTATGAAATTTCAAACAAACACATGATGATAAGAAATGTATGGGTAATGTTGCCATTGTATTTCAAAGAAAATTATCCCATAATATTACTTTTCTCAATGACTAAGCAAAATATTAGCACTAGAATTGTAAAAAAGACATGACATTTCCACAATCCATGATGGTGAGAGATAGTGTTTATAGATTTAATATTTTTTTGTTTCACATATCAAGACTTTTTTGTAAACTTTTGTTTTATTTGGAGGTCCATTTATTTATATAATATTTTTTGTTTCACATGTATCAAGATTTTTTTGTTTTTCACTTTTCTTTATACCCATAAATGAATCACAATTTGCAATTGTAATTGAGTTTGTAAATTTACAAATTTTAAAATCTATATTCTACATTTATTGAATTACATAAACACCTAACTATTTTACATTCAAATGTGCATTTCAACATAACCATTACACCCTTTCAAATGAGCCAATTGCTAGCTTGTAGAATGTGAAGGAGAAATCATCATTATTTTGTTGTGGCTTGCATATCCCCACATTAAATAAAAGCAATGTGAACAATTATATTTATAATCAAGTAAAACTTGGTTTAAGCAAAGTATTAGCACCACATAATTGTGTTTAGATTTGTTTATGTCATGGTAGATTTTTTCTAATGAACGTTTTTGGGAGAATGGTTTTGTCTTTAATACAAGGCAATCATTTCTAAATGAATCATTTCTAATTCTTAACTATTCATAATATTATTTTGTTTCATGTATATCAAGACTTTTTTTTTTTCACTTTTATTTATACCCATAAATGAATCATAATTCAAATGCAATTGTAAATTTACATTTTAAAACCTATATTCTACACTTACTGAATTACACAAATACCTAAATAACTTCTCATGACAAAAATAATCATAATAATCATAAATAGAAATGTCCTCATAAATGTTCACAAACACACAAATGTAGATAGAAATGTCAGGTCATAAATGTCCACAAACACACATACATGTAAATGTATCTAGATAGAAATTGTAGACACATAAATTTGTCCATGTCTTGTCTACACCTAGTCGACATGACTTTGTAATGTTTTGCCCTAGGTCCTAGGTCATCCCACTCACAATTCCAACTTAATCACATTCTTAATTAATTAAATAAATCTATTTGTTTAATTAAGCTCCCCATTCACATGTCCTCACATAATTCAACTTAAATATTTAAATTAAATCACTCACCTTTCGTCTTATTCAAACAAGTGTCACATGCTACATCGTCCACTTAATCCCTTCACATGTCAAACTAATTTCAATAATATTTTATTTAAATTAGATTCCTTTTATCACAATCAAACACTTGTCCACTTTCCTTTTGTCTCATGTGGGGTAGTACATCTTGCATTTAATACAGTTCACATGTGCAAGCTAATTCAAATAAATAATTTGAATTAGATTCCTTTCATTCTCCTTTGCACACTTGTCACATGACTATGATATCTTCATGTGCAAGGAAACCTAATTAATCCTAGCCATCCACATCATTCAATTAGCCTTTTAATCTCAACCATCCATTTGAACCAAGCCCTTCCTATAAATCAACCTGCTCCCAAGCCATTTTCAACGCATCTAGTCTCAAGTATCCTTACTCTGCCGAATTTTCTTCTCAATATTTCATCCATCATCTTCATCTATCTATTTTGCATCATTCATCCACCAATCCCTATCCTATCGTTATGCTATTGAATCAAGTAATCAACATTCATCTCTTTGGGTAAAGCTAGAGTGCTTCAAGTGCGGCACTTTCCATCCTATCGATGGATCGTGAGTCAATATGAGGTTTGCATTTTGTTATCATTTCCTTCATGTCAATTTTTCATGATTTCATTTGGCACGCCTGGTTCCTTGGATCTAATCAATTGTTTTTCTAGGGTTTTGTTGTCAAAAATTTTCATTTTCTAACCCTAGTTTTGTCAAGTTTTGCAAAATTTGGGAGTGAAATGTTGCAGGTTGCATCCTAGGTAGAAAATAACCTCATCATTATGATTAGGTCATCGTTTCCATGAATTTTGACTATAAATTTGCCTATATTGTATGACTGAAATTTTTTAAAAATTTTGAAATTTTTTTTAGGGCCACAGGCCCGTACAGTACGGATCTGTACTGTATGGATCCCATGACCCTTGTGTATTATCCATCTTTGGTTCTATGTTGCAGGTTGATTTTGTCTATTGCAGGTTTCTATTATTTTTTGCAGGTTTCAGGGGCATTGAAGAAACTCAAGCAGCCCTATCATCTCCTAAATTCCCTGTCACTGCCTATGTCTTCTCCCGGTCACCTCCCAATACCTTCAACCTTTGCCTTCTTACCTTTGATCACCACCCCAAATCACCCATCATCGATGCCACAGGAGTGGCTTTTGCAACAACCGCCACCTAGGGTTTTACCCGGTCGCCACTGTATCCACGCCTAGCTAAAACTTGTCAATTGTCATTAAAACGCTGGTCTCCGCTCCTTAAATTCTCTATCACCTCCCATCCTTGGATGAAACTCTACCTATTGCCACTTGTTTAGCCTCACCAGACCCCCCGTCACCCGCGATCTTCATTGTCTATGGTCGTTGCCTCTATTTAAAGTCTGCTACCCGGGAAATACCTCCCGTCGCCACCGCTCATGCAATAGTTGACACCCATCTGCCACTCCTCTGCCAATGTCACCACCTCTCACCTGAGTATAGACCATGGTCCCTACCGCTGAAAAACCACCTTAGTCACCACCATGTAAAGCCATGTCACCACCCGTTATTTGCTTTGTTCTTATCCATACTGAGCTCTGTCATTGACCTTAGTCTACAACCTATTGAAGAAAACCTTATCGCCACCAACAATTCTCTGTCGCTACATTGTCCTCTGTAGTCACTTAATCATTAGTTCATCGTCATATGATATCCATCAACATCGCCATACATCTAGTGGACAAACATTGAAGCAGATCCTAGCCGAAGTCTAGGTTTCTATCGAAGTCGCGATCTACATATATTTGTAGAAGTCTTCAGATAGGCTTTATTGGTAAACCCTAGTTCAGAGTCTTTAGAACTGTTGAAGTCTTTAGAGCTGCATATATTTGTCAAGGCCTCTTAATGCCCATCACCACCTATTGACTTTTGAATGCACTGATGCCCTATAGAATCCTCGATCCGCTACTTCATAACCTACTCTCTGGCCCATAGACCAAGGTTGACACTTATGTTTGGTGCCGAGATCCCAGTTCATGCCTCTGTGTAGGGTTGACACCCCCCATTCTACCAATGATTACACTCCATAGTCACTTTTGACCTCAACATCTAATCTCCACCCTTTACAACTCTGTCACAAAACACCACCCAGTCACCTTTTTTAAACTCTACAGACTCCAAACTCTTGTTGCCACCACAGATATACCTCGACCGCCACCAATTTCTACCTTGTCACCATTCCTTGACCGCCATGGTAACCTTGCCATCCACAAATAAAAAATAGTGTTTGTGCTTAATGTAAGGGAGTTAGAGTTTTAATATCTAAAGCTAAACTTTGGTGTTTGTAATATGAGCGCTTAATATTTAAACATTAAACTTTAAGCTTTGGGCTTAATTTTTTATTTTTTGCATCGATCTACCCCCTGGTCATATTGATGACTAGGGGCTATTGATGGATCTAGGGCATACAACTGAGAGGGGGGGGTGAATCAGTTGTATAAAACTTCTTCTTCTTTCAAACACTTGATTCTTTGTTGTTAGTTAGCAGCATATCAAATAATCATCCATGGAAGCATAATACATAAACACAAGAGCAGATAAGCATCAACACATTGAACACCAAGATTTTGACATGGAAAACCCGGTTAAGGGAAAAACCACGGGGTGATTAACCCAAGAATTATTCTCTGTTAGAAGAATAAAGAAAAATGAATGGCACATGCCAATAAGGGCTCACTGCCCGAGCACACTGCTCACAAAGAGGCCCACTGCCTACAAGGAGACACACTGTCTACAAAGTGATAAAAATCACAGTCTTGAACTGGAGAATGACATCTCTACCATGTCCGGATCAGTTCCAATTAAGCCCAAAATCTCTGCTCTGCCTTTCGCACATTTTCTTCGCTATGCCACACTCATCCACACACCACACTTTGAAATGAACTCACAAACTGTTATTTATACAAGACATCGACTTAGGAACAAACATCTAAGTCGGCAAACAACCATAGGAGTATCCGCAAGATGAATAACACATCCGGTCGGCCATCACAAGAACATTCGCAGGATGAACAACTCATCCGGTCGGCTAAACAGAGCAAGAACTTCATCCGGAAGAATAACTTCAATTCTGGGCTCTACCATCAATGTGGACCAACAACACAACCTAAACATGATCCAAGAACCTTCACAAGCCTGTCTGAATGTCCGGATACATCCGCACTTCCTCTACTTACTAGGATCTCTTGTCTTCCTCATCCGGAACTTCAAGAACACAGTCTGTCGCCACTGTCATAATGCAAGAGGTACTTCCGGACCTCCAAATCATACACAAATCAGGATGACACATCACAAGGACATCCCAAACACTCCGTCCAATCCGCAGATTAGGATAATACAATTCCGGACCTCACCGGACCTTTTTCTGATCCTTTGTCACCTCTGGATACTTGCCGGAACCGGTTCTATACCGACAGCCACAACTCCTTCAGATCTTCATGCGGACCTCTGAAATCTTAACTGAAGCATCTCAAGACTCATATCTACTAACCCTTTAATCCGCATCCTCTGGTTCTCATCCTATACAGTACATTTGCCTTCTTCTCATCACTGTTCTTCACTGTTCCTGACTGAGGCTAATTTTCTCAATATCCTCAGCACACAGCTCATCAAATCCTTCTTGTCAATGCAATATGAGTATGTTGACATCAATGACAACACTAGCTCACCTCATACTTGCAACAATCTCCCCCTTTGTCATTGATGGCAACATATGATGTGAAAAACCATTAAGACAAGAACTTCAACTTTTCATATGTCTTCTCTTCCTTTACTGCTCCCCCTTTGATCATTAACCACTTGTTTTTCACATGTCTTCTCTCCCCCTTTGACATCAATGGCAAAGGGCTCATACTTACAATTCTCATACATCAGAATCATACCAGCTGCTCCCCCTTAGTTGCAGCTCCCCATTAGTCCGGATCACAAGATATGACTGTGATAGCCACCGGACTGATGCACATCAGTGCATCTTAGTTCATCACCGGAGGGGCCATGACCCCTAACTTCTCCCGGAGATATTCAAAAGAGTCTTTGGGAAGAGGTTTTGTAAAGATATCTGCAATCTGATCCTTGGAGGGAACATACTCCAATCTGACTTCTTCCTTGTTTACTTGTTCTCTCAAAAAGTGAAATTTAATAGATATATGCTTAGTCTTAGAATGCAATACCGGATTCTTGGAAATATTAATTGCACTTGAATTATCACAGAAAATTGTGATAGGCTCCTCATATTCAACTTTGATGTCTCTTAGCATCTGCTTCATCCATAAGATTTGAGTGCAACTACCTGCTGCTGCAATGTATTCTGCTTCAGTTGTAGACAGAGATATTGCATCTTGTTTCTTGCTTAGCCAAGAAACCAATCTCTTCCCCAAAAAGAATGCTCCACCACTAGTGCTTTTCCGGTCATCCACATCTCCTGCCCAATCTGCATCTGTGTAAGCATGAAGAGAGAAATCTGGATCTCTAGGGTACCATAGACCATACTCAACTGTTCCTTTCAAGTATCTAAAAATTCTTTTGATTGCCATAACATGAGATTCTCTAGGATCAGCCTGGAATCTTGCCACAAGACCAACAGCCGGCATTATATCTGGTCTAGTTTGAGTGAGATACAACAATCCACCAATCATTGATCTATACTTTGTCTGATCTACCTTTGGAGAATCATCATCTTTGCTTAACTTACATCCGGTTGCCATAGGAGTGTTCATTGGCTTTGAGTCTTCCATACCAAATTTCCTTAACAATTCTTTCACATATTTGATCTGAGAAATGAAGATCCCTTCTTTTGTTTGAGTAATTTGCAGACCCAAGAAGAAATTCATTTCACCAAGCATAGACATTTCAAACTCACTTTTCATCTGATTTGCAAAAGTTTTGCACATACTATCTCTTCCTCCAAAAATGATATCATCCACAAACACTTCAACAATCAGAATATTTTCATGATCAATTTTGAAATATAAGTTACTGTCAGCAGTACCTTTGTTGAATCCAATCTGCACAAGATGCTTATCCAACCTTTCATACCATGCTCTTGGGGCTTGCTTCAATCCATACAAAGCTTTCTTCAACTTGCAGACCATATCATTATTATTAGACAATTGAAATCCATCTGGTTGTTCAATGTAGACTTCTTCTTCCAGATCACCATTTAGGAAGGCAGACTTGACATCCATCTGATATACCTTGAAGTCTTTGAAGGCAGCAAATGCAAGAAGTAATCTGACTGCTTCAATTCTTGCCACCGGAGCAAAAGTCTCTTCAAAGTCAATTCCTTCTATTTGAGAGTAGCCTTTGCAGACCAATCTAGCTTTGTTTCTGATTACTTCACCAGCTTCATTTAGTTTGTTCCGGAAGACCCACTTGGTTCCAATTACATTCCTGTCTCTAGGTCTAGGAACAAGATCCCAAGTATGATTTTTCTCAATTTGCATCAATTCATCTTCCATTGCTTTGGTCCAGTTTTCATCATTGCAGGCTTCATTTATTGTTTTAGGTTCAATTTTTGAAATCAGACAGCATTCATCCTGATTTTGAGCAATATTCCTTCTAGTTTGTACACCTTTGCTTCTGTCACCTATGATCTGATCTTCAGAGTGGTTCAGTCTTACATACCTTGGAATTTTGGGAGTATCCAGCACTGTTGTTTCTTGATCAGGCTCATTCAAACCTATCTCTTCTTCCTGATTTACCGGATCAGGCTGACTCTGTCTCACCGGAGAGGATTGAGTTCCTTGAACACTATCTTGGTCATCTTCATCAAGCTCATAAAATCTTGAAGGTTTCTCAATTCCTTCATCAACTTTCACATTGGTGCTTTCTATTATCTTCCTCAATCTCTTATTGTAGCACCGGTATGCTTTGCTTTGAGTGGAGTAGCCCAAGAAAATTCCCTCATCACTTCTAGCATCAAACTTTCCTAGATCTTCATCTCTTTTAATATAACACTTGCTACCAAATACTCTGAAATATTTCACAGTAGGAGTGATGCCAAACCAGAGTTCATAGGGGGTCTTACCGGTGTTGTTTCTGATTTGAACTCGATTGAGAGTGTAGACTGCGGTGCTGATAGCTTCTTTCCAAAACATTTGAGGAACATTTGCTTCCAACATCATTGTCCTAGCAGCTTCCTGGATGGTCCGGTTCTTTCTCTCAACTACTCCATTCTGCTGTGGAGTCTTAGGAGCAGACAACTGTCTCCTTATACCCTGTTTCTCACAAAAGTCAATGAATTCACCAGATGTAAATTCACCACCTCTATCAGACCTTAGACACTTTAGTTTCAATCCGGTTTGATTCTCCACCATAGCTTTGAAGATTTTGAACTTCTCAAAAGCTTCTGATTTTTCTTTTAGAAAGGTAACCCACATCATCCGGGAATGATCATCAATTAACAACATGAAATATCTATCACCCTGCAGACTCTTGATTCTTGTCGGACCACATAGATCAGTATGTACTAATTCCAACAATCCGGTAGAAGACTGATCTTTGCTTTTGAAAGAGACTCTGCTTTGTTTACCTAACTGACATTCTTTACACACACTATTTGTAGGTTTCATCAATTTTGGAAGATCTCTCACAGCCTGAGTATTGCTTATCTTGATGATGTTATCAAAATTTACATGACACATTCTTCTATGCCATAACCAACTCTGATCAATTTGGACAAACAAACAACTTTTATTTGAACCAACCAGATGAAAGATGTTACCTTTTGTCTGAGTACCGGATGCAATTTCAGTTCCGGAGCTTGCAAAGATTCTGCATTTTCCATTCTTGAACCGGAGATCATAGCCTTTGTCCACTAACTGACCAACACTGAGAAGATTGTGCTTCAATCCTTCAACATACAGTACATTACCTGTTTTGCTCTTACCATCAAAGGAAATAGTTCCCCTACCTCTGATTCTGCCAGCAGAATTGTCACCAAACTTTACCATTCCTCCTTCATATCTTTCCAAGTCTAAGAACTTATTCTTGTCACCAGTCATATGGTGAGAACATCCACTGTCAATAACCCAATCATCCTTTTCTTCCACTTGAGCAGCCAAGGCTTTTTCAACAGCTTTGTGATTGACAGATTCAGAGAGTATTGAATCTTCTTCCTTGATGGCTATAAACACCCACTCATTTCCGGATTTGCTTCCTAGTTCTGATTCATCATCTGTTACTCCTTCATTGTCATCTTCTTCATGAACATAATAGCAATTCTTTTGAAACCTTTGTCTGTGAGTATTAGATCTTGCAGATCTCTCCGGACATCTTGAGGCAAAATGACCAATCTTATTGCAGTTGAAACACTTAAAGGGTAGTTTTCCTTCATACTTACCGGATCCTCTTGGCAGTCTCTTTGCAATGAGGGCTTCAAGTTGAGCTGTTTCTGCTTCTTCTTCTTCCATGTCTCTTCTTGCTTGATCATACCATGACATTTTCCTTGATGAGTTTTCACCCGGATCAAATCTCTGTTTGCCTTTCACATAGGCACTGGATTTGAAAGCAGATTCAGTCTTGGGAGGATCATCTCCAAACTCGGTCATTTCAAATGCAGCTAGTTTGCCAGCCAGTTGTTCTCTTGTGACAATTGTGTGGGCTCTGAATTCATCAATGGCAGCAACTTTGATTTTGTAGGCAGCAGGAAGGGATCTTAGGATTTTGCAGACAATCTCATTTTCATCTAAAGTTCCACCAGCATTTCTGATTCCACATACCAGCTCATTTACTCTTGGCATAAAGGTAGTGATGTTTTCATCATCTCTCATTTTCAATCTTTCAAATTTCCCTTTCAGACTTTGCAACCTTGCACTTTTGACAAACTCATCTCCTTCATATAGAAGTTCCAGTTTAGTTAGGATCTCATATGCAGTTGGTAGGTCAATGACATTCGAGAGATCTGAGTCATTCAATGCGCTTAGAAGAGCTTCCTTGGTCCGCAGATTGTTTTCAGCTTCTGTGATTTCATTCAGAGTTGTCGGACCACCTTGTGGAGGTACATATGGTTTTGAAATCATAGCCAAGTATGCTTTTCCCATACATTCCAAGTGACACTTCATGCGACCTTTCCAGAGAGTGAAGTTGGTTCCATCGAACTTCGGACTATCCTTCTTGTATGACGACATCCTGGATCTCCTCAAGCGGTTAAGCTCCTATCAGAGGAACTTAGCTCTGATACCAATTGATGGATCTAGGGCATACAACTGAGAGGGGGGGGGTGAATCAGTTGTATAAAACTTCTTCTTCTTTCAAACACTTGATTCTTTGTTGTTAGTTAGCAGCATATCAAATAATCATCCATGGAAGCATAATACATAAACACAAGAGCAGATAAGCATCAACACATTGAACACCAAGATTTTGACGTGGAAAACCCGGTTAAGGGAAAAACCACGGGGTGATTAACCCAAGAATTATTCTCTGTTAGAAGAATAAAGAAAAATGAATGGCACATGCCAATAAGGGCTCACTGCCCGAGCACACTGCTCACAAAGAGGCCCACTGCCTACAAGGAGACACACTGTCTACAAAGTGATAAAAATCACAGTCTTGAACTGGAGAATGACATCTCTACCATGTCCAGATTAGTTCCAATTAAGCCCAAAATCTCTGCTCTGCCTTTCGCACGTTTTCTTCGCTATGCCACACTCATCCACACACCACACTTTGAAATGAACTCACAAACCGTTATTTATACAAGACATCAACTTAGGAACAAACATCTAAGTTGGCAAACAACCATAGGAGTATCTGCAAGATGAATAACACATCCGGTCGGCCATCACAAGAACATTCGCAGGATGAACAACTCATCCGGTCGGCTAAACAGAGCAAGAACTTCATCCGGAAGAATAACTTCAATTCCGGGCTCTACCATCAATGCGGACCAACAACACAACCTAAACATGATCCAAGAACCTTCACAAGCCTGTCTGAATGTCCGGATACATCCGCACTTCCTCTACTTACTGGGATCTCTTGTCTTCCTCATCCGGAACTTCAAGAACACAGTCTGTCGCCACTGTCATAATGCAAGAGGTACTTCTAGACCTCCAAATCATACACAAATCAGGATGACACATCACAAGGACATCCCAAACACTCCGTCCAATCCGCAGATTAGGATAATACAATTCCGGACCTCACCGGACCTTTTTGTGATCCTCTGTCACCTCTGGATACTTGCCGGAACCGGTTCTATACCGACAGCCACAACTCCTTCAGATCTTCATGCGGACCTCTGAAATCTTAACTGAAGCATCTCAAGACTCATATCTACTAACCCTTTAATCCACATCCTCTGGTTCTCATCCTATACAGTACATTTGCCTTCTTCTCATCACTGTTCTTCACTGTTCCTGACTGAAGCTAATTTTCTCAATATCCTCAGCACACAGCTCATCAAATCCTTCTTGTCAATGCAATATGAGTATGTTGACATCAATGACAACACTGGCTCACCTCATACTTGCAACAGCTATGTCATGTCCCCTTTATAGTAAAATTAAATTGGTGAAATTATTAGTCCATTCCTATTTTCCCATGGGTTAATGCAAATCAAAAGGGAAAATATTTTATTTAATATTTTAATTGTAATCCTGCAAATTAAGGATTGATTATTTTCGGGAGCAATTAAATATTAAATATTTTTATTTAATTGCATAAGAGGGGGAATGGGGTTTAATGAGGTGTAATTATAACTCCCAAGATAGAATTTAGAAGATTTTATGATAGTTATGACAAGATTTTATGACAACATCTATGACAGGTTGTCATAGTGGGAGTTATTTTCTATTTTTAGAGAAGAATCTTGCATGGGCTATTTTGGTGAGCATCTTTGAAGGGAATTTGTTGGAAATTAAATTATTTTAATTTAATTTCTAAGAGAGGGACGTTTGGATTTGGATCCATTATAAATATGCAAGTATCTTCTTTCACGGGGACTTCTTGATCATTTTTACAACCTAATTTTCTGGTTTGAGCACTTGTGCTTGGATTTTCTTCAGTGGATGAAAACCCATTGGAGTTGGAAGCTTGTGGACGAAAAACCATTAGTATCAAGTGATCATAGGATGAAAACCCTTTGGTTACAGAGAGTGATTCCATACAGGGATTGCATTGGGCTTCAAAGGATTGTGCAGTTTTGGTCATTTTGCAGTATTGTGTTTGCAGGTTGTTTTGTTGCAGTTGTGGTGATTTCCAATGTGTTGTGTAGTGTTTATGTAGTGTTGTAGAGTGTTTTTATTTTCCATGGTTGTTTGGAATCCATTCCAAGCATCCAAGAGTGATTCTTTTCAGTTGAGGTTTGATTTGGCATTGTTTTCGACAGTTTTCAGCAGTGTAGTTTTGCATAGTTTGTGTAGTTTGCAGTGGATTTTCAGATATTTGTGTTGCAGATGTTTTTTCTATTGTAATAAGTGTTTCAGACCTGATCATATGTTATTTACATTAGAAAAATAAATAAAAATTAGTTTGTGGTGTTTCCAACATATTTGGTGTAATTTCTTGTTTGACTAGTTAGCTAGTCTTGATGTTTTTGTTGCAATTTTTAGTGGAGCTTATCAAAATTTATTTTCAGACCTGATTTTATGTTAAAATATTAGTTTGGAACATTATAGTGGTATCAGAGCATTATCTTGCCAACCTGTAGGGTACTAAGTTGTTGATCATGGGAGGATTCTTCAAATCCCTTTTGAGGAGTTTGGAAAATGATGTTTTATTTTCCAAAATATTAGTATGGTTTGATGAATATTATATTAAATGTATAATTTCAAAGGCAGCCTTCAGTTTTTATGAATATGCAGAGATCACTGGGAAAGATTTGCCTAAAGAAGGAGTGGTTCTCAAAACTTTTAAAGAGTACCTTTCAGAGGGAAAATTTGAAGTATCATTTGAAGATTATTTCATGAGAAGAAGAAAGGAAGAAGTTAAGATGGAAAAGGCTATAAATACCAAAAATCAAGAAGATACTAAGGAGCATGATACAAAGGAAGGTTCAACAGTCATAATACCAGAACCAGAAGAGCTAGAAAAGAAGGACATAGAACCAGAAATGGTGATTGTAAAGCATAAAGATAAATCAGGTTTGCAAGAAATTGAAAGGAAACAAAGCTTGGAGAAATCCACCATACACTTTGAAGGTAAAAATTGTTTGAAAATAGAAGATTTTTATTTTAATTCTAATGATTGTACATGTCAAGACAATATTAATGAAGTTGAGGAGGAAAAGACATATCTTGTTAGTTGTGAAGAGCCCAAGATGGATGGACATGCACTAATCATACACTATCTTCTGAACTTCCAAATGGTGAGCCATTGTTTGATTTACACAGTAGCATTGTGGATGGGTATGTATTTGAGAAGAATATTTTGGTTAGTCCTAATTTAAGGGTTTTGAGTCACAAATATGGAGTTGTTGAGGCTATCTCAATGAACTCTCTTTCAACAAATGAGGATGAACATCTTATTTGCAGCCCAAGGTATGAAAATATTTCAGATTTGTCTCCTTCTATGTCACTACAAAATCCTTGTCATCATGGAAAGCACGCTAAAAAGGTGATAGAGTGAGGGATACAAATTGCAATATAGGGCATGAGGACTCTTTGAGTCAAGTTCAAATTTGTGTTTTCATATTGGATCCAGGTAATCTCTTGAGGATTAAAGTAGTTAGAGGCATTATTGAGTTCTCCATCTCTTCCATTTGGAATGAAAGGAATTTTATGAGGATTCATATCGGGTTTGTTGTGCTTTCTAACCACATTATGAAGGATCAATGTTCACATTTTATGGATCACTTGTGCAATCCACGCACCACACTTGAAGAAAATATTTTGGGTAATGGTCAAATGGAGATAGGAAAATTAAGATGCTTATCATGGCAATGTGGTAAGGAAAGAAGGTGTCAATTTGATTTTGACAATTTTATTACTAAGCATGGCATGGTACTTCCAGGACCAAGCTTCATATAGGTTTTCTACCATTGGATGTATGGAGGAGTTTACAAGAAGGATAAGATTTGAAAATATGGCCTCATTGTTACTAGCATCAAGAAGGTTGCAAAGTTATCATGCTTGGATCATATTAACAGAACTTCAAACATGAAGGAGAATGGAATGCAAGAAGTATTTGATGAGCTAATGAAGGTAACCAACTCATATCTTATTTTTTTCATTTCAGATTTCTCATATCCATTTGTGGAAGGATATGATGTTTCAAGGGAATGTTATTGGGCTCCCTTAATGCAAAGGTGGGGCTCCATTCAAATTGAGAACATGAAGTTGACACTTGTAGGAAATGTGTTTTCTATTTATGGTAGAAGATTCCAGTATGTTTTAGAGTTTTCTATGGGTTGCATTGAGTATTTGTGCTTAACACTTGATGCACTATGTGTTTATGATGAGGAGTTACAAGATGACCCTATTGAAGAATATGCACATAAAATGGACATCTTTCTAGATATAGATGTCAAATTTCAGCTTTCCAAAATTTTCAAATCAGCAACCTATGCAGGAAATATCAATTTGATCATACATGAGCATGAGGAAAATAATGTAAAGGATCACATGGTTCTATGGTTGCAGCCTAAGAGTCAAATGCAAGGAGCCATAGGATGTCACTTCCGATATGACTATGGTAATGGAGCAATCTTGAGTTCTGGTAAGAAACACAATCTACTTTATGTTATTCAATTGCATCCAAACCCACAAAGAATGGTGTTTAGTAATATGTTCCCAAGATCACCATTAGATGGAATATTCCAACATGTCATAGAGTTGGAAACTAATTTGCATCAGAAAAATTTGAGGAAGAATGATGTCACATACTTGGGCCAAGTCACTAGTGTTCATGGCATACAAGAGGATGCAAGACAAGAAGCATTGGAAAGGATTGAAAAGGTAACTAGTTCTCTACATGAAGCTAATATTTCATATTTCTCACATGGATCTACTATAGTTTGTGGTGCTATAGGAAAGAGAATTATTTGGTTTTCATTACAAAGATTGGAAATCAAGAAACTTGATAACATGAAGTTCAAAGTTTCAGAGGAAAGACTTGCAAGGTGTGATAAGATGCTTAAAACCAGTATTTCTTTGAAAATATTCAAATTTTAGTATGCTCATGATAGCCATGTGATGGATTACATTGAATGGAGAATCTATTGGGTTCGGTACTATGGGAGTTTGGGGCCACAAAGAGGGGTATTTCAAATGATGTGGGTAGAAAACCTTTTTAGGATGTTTTCTTCTTGGTATCTCCTTACCATCCATGAAGGTCAAAGTTTTTCCCTCATGTTATATTTTGTTGATGATGCATTTGTCTCTAACATTTTAAATGGGTTTGTGAAGAAATTCAAGTATATGCCAATGAATGGTTCTAGAGAATACAACATCTTCAAACAAAATAAGTTGCTGATTTTCTTTGTGGAGCTCAAAGTGCCATGGAATAAATGTTGCTGCTGTATTATCACCCTATTACTATATTTTGGATCCAATAGACCAATTCAAGAGGCTGAAAATGACTACTCACAAGATGAGGTATTGAATGGGTCTAATGTTATGCATTTCCTTGATATGTATCTCAGTACTGAAGGGGTGAATGGAAGATATTTTTGCAAAAGATGTAATGGATGTGGTAGAGGATATAATGTATGTTATAACAGTCCTAATAGAAGAAAAAATCAGACCCATAACATCACCAAATGTATCAGAAATATCAGGAAGTGCATAGATTACCACCAGAAGGGCTTGTGGTTTGTAAAATCAATATCCAGAGTTTGGTGGAATTTGTTATGCTAGTATATGATAACATTTCCTATTCTTCATATGTTCCATTACTATTCTGAATCAGATCCTAAATTTGCATCAAGCATCTTTCAAATAGAGGCAAAGTTTATAGCAGTTTGTGATATATCCTGCAGGGAGTGTCTCCACAAATTCAAGGTAAATAAGGTATTGGTTTCAAAGATTGGTATTCGCTATTATGAAGGATGTGTTTTCTATTGTAACCATTCTTTGGGCTGCATAAATCAGATTTATATTGTTGATAATGGTTGCAAGAGCTTTTGGTTTAGTTTTTTTGGTGACAGTGCATATACACAGCTAGAAAGGCAAGTTGTGAAAGTAAGGCTATTGATGAAAAATAAATGGAGACATACTACATATCAATTGATAGCATGGATAAGTTGTTTATACCTTGGTTATTGCTGCATAAATGTCACTTAGCTCAAGTTCACTACTCTAAGATTTTCCAGGATGCTAGGATGGAAGATGGACAAAACTGCATTTGGTGAGTTTACCAAATCTTTGTGGGAGGATGTAGTCCAGTTTGAGTATTGGAAAGAATGCACCAAAGTCTTGCAGATCCAAGAACTCAGATTATATGGATATTCTTGTTGGGTACATAGTATTGGCATAAAGGAATATGAGTCTTCATGTTTTGATAGTGTTCTATGGAAGGAATTGCATCATCTCACAGGTACAGGATCAAGGCTTTCTATGCAATATAACATAATTCTGAAGCATCATGGTTTTAATTGCTTGAGGAAAAGCAATTTTGAGGAGGGGATATTTTTCATGTTCTCTTTATAGTAAAATTAAATTGGTGAAATTATTAGTCCATTCCTATTTTCCCATGGGCTAATGTAAATCAAAAGGGAAAATATTTTATTTAATATTTTAATTGTAATCCCGCAAATTAAGGATTGATTATTTTCAGGAGTAATTAAATATTAAATATTTTTATTTAATTGAACAAGTGGGGGAATGGCGTTTAATGAGGTGTAATTATAACTCCCAAGATAGAATTTAGAAGATTTTATGATAGTTATGACAAGATTCTATGACAACATCTATGACAGGTTGTCATAGTGGGAGTTATTTTCTATTTTTAGAGAAGAATCTTGCATGGGCTATTTTGGTGAGCATCTTTGAAGGGAATTTGTTGGAAATTAAATTATTTTAGTTTAATTTCTAAGAGAGGGACGTTTGGATTTGGATCCATTATAAATATGCAAGTACCTTCTTTCAAATGGACTTCTTGATCATTTTTACAACCTAATTTTCTTGTTTGAGTACTTGTGCTTGGATTTTCTTTATTGGATGAAAACCCATTGGAGTTGGAGGCTTGTGGAAAAAAACCCATCAGTCTCAAGTGATTAGAGGATCAAAATCCTTTGGTTATAGAGAGTGATTCCATATAGGGATTGCGTTGGGCTTTAAAGGATTGTGCAGTTTTGACAGTTTTGCAGTATTGTGTTTGAAGGTTGTTTTGTTGAATTTTTGGTGATTTCCAGTGTGTTGTGCAATGCTTTTGTAGTGTTGTGGAGTGTTTTTCTTTTCCATGTTTATTTGGAATCCATTCCAAGAATCCAGGAGCAATTCTTTTCAGTTGGGGTTTGATTTGGCATTGTTTTTGGTAGTTTTCAGCAGTGTAGTTTTGCATAGTTTGTGTAGTTTGCAGTAGATTTTCAGATATTTGTGTTGCAGATGTTTTTTCTATTGCAATCAGTGTTTCAAACCTGATCATATGTTATTTACATCAGAAAAATCAATAAAAATCAGTTTGTGGTGTTTCCAGCATATTTGGTGTAATTTCTTGTTTGACTAGTTAGCTAGTCTTGATGTTTTTGTTGCAATTTTTAGTGGAGCTTATCAAAATTTATTTTCAGATCTGATTTTATGTTAAAATCTCAGTTTGGAACATTACAGGCTAAGCCCCTAACTGCCCAAATGAACCATAACTTCCAGGAGTAAAATTTTGCATGTGACCAGGCAGTCAGAACCGCTAACATTTTTTGCAAACAGTCAGGGTTATCTCTTGTGCTTCCTAATGCCAAAGGAGGCTATTTTTTAAAAAAAATTTCATAATTTTCTCATATGAAGGCAAAAATTTGCAAATGGGGACTTGTTGGAAAGTTGGGAGGATGACCTATGTAGTGCTGAAGACTGGATTAGGTGACTATACCATTTTGACCAATTTTTTTGCAGTCAAAGTTTAGCTTCTTTGCAAACTTCAAATGCACATAACTTTTGCAATTTTGATCAAATTTTCATGAATTTTTTTTTAAAAGTGCATAGAATTTCTTCTTGAATCTGTTCATGCAACTCATTTTTCTGTATTAGTCTATTTCCATTAGATTTTTATCAGATTCATGATTTTTTGCATAATAATCTTCTTGGCTAGTCTATTTGCCTCTTTCTCGATTTTGTGCCTTGCAAGTGACCTTACGGGCTAGAACAACATCAGGATCAGCATACACAATAGCTTGGACAACAAAACAATTAGGTGTATCCATTTCATCATTCATCTCTTTCATTTGATCAATCAATATTGTTTGCATCACACATTTCAATTTGGGCTTAAAATGAACAACTTGCTTGCATTCACACATCAAATTGGGCTAAAACAAACCATTGTCTTCCATCACACATTTGGATTTGGGTTTAAAAAGAACCAGTGCTTGAATTATTTGGTGAATTTACATGCGATTAGGGGTGTATATGCTCTTCTCATGTGCTTCATGTAATCTTGAGAATCAAAAACACCTCTTATCCATTCATATTCACATCTCACATTTTGATTTCTTAAGGGCAATTTACAAGTGCGAGTATGAGTCAAGTTGTTGTGCCTCTCACACATGCCCCATTTCAAAAAATAGGGACCCCCCTCTTTCAAATCTTGGTCTAGAATGTTGAGTAGGTCTTCCATCTCCTAAGTAGTCAAGTGGTCAAAATGCACTTTTTGCCATGTTAGAAATTTGATGTCGAAATCTCATTCCAAAATTTGCTAAGTCCAAGTTTTTGCATTTTGTCAAGTAGGTCTGATAGTCAATTTGTGCTAAAACCGCTCCTAACTGACCTTTGTGCTAAAATGCCCTTCATTCAACCTTTGTGCTAAAAATCCCTTTATCTGACTTCTGCATTGTATTGTTACCTGACCGACCTTAGCACCACTTTTCGCATCCATGGATCTTAGCTCTAAAACTGATTGCTACCAACCTTGAGCTATAATGCTTGTTTACTGACCAAGTCAGAGGGTGGTGAATTCTCTGCCAATCTGAGGAACTCTGAACTCCCGTAACACATGAAAATAGATTAGTCGCTTTAGTGTTGAAAATGACACCTACCGACTAGGTCCGTCACATCCCGAATCCTTACCAAGTCGGAAGAGACTGAAAGTCGCGCAAACCCTAATTTCTGCCAAATCTTGCAACTGATAATACGTACACCCTACATTAATGGCGATTGATTCAGATGAATAAAATGAAATTTTCATGGTTTTTAAGCTCATTTTACATTTCACAAATACTTAAAGAGCTTTTGGTGACAACTTTAACGATTTCCCTGCATAGCCCATGGACTCGACTCGGAGACCTCCTGCACACCTACACCTGTCAAATCTTTTCACCCTACAAACCAGGTAGGAGCTCACTTCTCCACTTAGGGTTTCCTCTTTTTTTAGCTAGGGTTTTGTTTTTAATCAACTGTATTTCCTTTCGAAAGCACAGGTAACACATGAATGCATAGGTGATATGAATTAGAACATGTAGGCTAGGGTTTCATCTCTGAACTTTTGATAAACCCTAATTTTAAATCATTGAGGGAAATATGTTTTTAAGCCACCATTCAGAATCTCTGTCATAGGAAAAATGAAATGAGAAACTTGTCCAACCTTAGCAAAACAAAATGAAATTAAATGTATTGAACCAATTAAAACAAATGGAAAATAGTTCTTGCATCAAAAAATGTCTGACTAGCTTTCAAAAACTTTGTGACCAATCTAGTTAGTCGGCATCCTTGAAAATCCGCACTTAGACTCAAAACTGGTTTTGCACTAAAAACCCAAATTACCGACTCCATGTTGTTCATCACCTTAACTCACTTAGTCGGAGGATCTAGGAAGTCCCGTAGGACCTTAAGATTTACTTTGTGCTGGTTTTGGATTGCTTCGACCTTGCACTAAAAGACAATCTCTCTGACCTAGGTTGGATGCATGTAAAAGTCCCACAAGTCTATGATGTCCTAATCCTCTGCTGAAGAAACAAGGAAATGACTTTGCACTGGAAACCACTTCATCCGACCTTATGCTGAAATGCAACATCACCGACTTAGTCAGTTGACTCTGAAAACCCTGCAAGGTTAGATGGTGCCTGATCTCATGCAAAAGTGGTAAAGATTGTTCTTATCATCTAGTGCTGAACTTACAACCAACTGACCTGAATGATTAAGCATAAGTCAGTCTCATCTCAAACTCATGCAGGTTGGTTGACCATAAAATCCAGTCAAAACCTTGTGAAGGCTGAACATAGAAAAACTAGCTGGTCAAGCTACCCCAATTTCCCCACTGAGGTCGGTTGACCTCAAAATCAACGATTTTTCTCCTGTAGGTCAGCTGACCCCAAATTTAGTGCAAACTGAGTGAAATGACTATTTTTAAGGATTTTTCAAAAAGGAGAAAGGTTTGTTAGGATGAAATAATATATGCACTTGGTAAATGATGATATTCTACATGTTTTAAATGGGATTTTTGTAGCATTTGGGTATTTATTGCATGCATTAGTATAGGATTTGTTTATTATTTGATCATGTGATGAATGCAATGGTTAATGAATTTTAGGCTTCTATTCTTTTAAGCATATGTTGGTAACTTAGCAGATTCACGATAGATTCATTGGTCATAACATGGTTTGATAGTGTAGTGGTCAACTTGATAATCATAAATCTTTAAACTTAGGAGTTAGAGAAAACATCCCAAAGGTATCAAACTTATAAGGTCCAGTCCTACATGTTAGATGACTGCACAAGCTCAAGCCATGAGGTATGAGTTCAAAGGTATTCCTCCTAAAACAAAGATTTCCATGGGATGAAAAGACATTGGAGATATAGACTTGGGTCATATTGACCTTGATGATTTCAGACTTAGAGCATTTGGCCCAAATCCAACCCCTAGAGTAAAGAAAGTGAAAGATAGTGGGATTGCACAAGCTGCTACCTTCCCCACATCCATACAATGTGCAGAACTGATAGTGGCATGTGCAGATAGATATGACATCATGACCAGAACAATACAAACTGCCAGTGGAGTTGACTTAAGTCCACCCTCCTTGGCTTAAACCTTTGATATTCCATGGCATACAGTGATGACCATGCCAGACAAGGTAGGATTAGAGGCCACTTATAAGAAAGATGAAAGTGGATGTAGGAAACATATGAATGAGCAATGGGAAAAAAGTAGAAGGTCAACCATGGTTAAGTTTCCCCAAGTACTATACAGAAGTGACTTTTGTGATGAGATAGGGGACCAGGTAACTTTGTTGAGAAGGATATATGGATTGCCTACATCATCTACTTTTGAAGGATGGATGTTTGTCATAATTGAAGAAATACTTAAAGGAACCAAATTTCACTGGTCCCAAATCTTAAGTTACAATATCCACAAATCCTTTAGCAACTTCAAAGAGAAGCAGTACTTCAGATGGACATCATATGTTGTCTATGCATTGGCAAGAAGAAATCACTATGCTGGATTGTCCAAGGTGGGAGAAGTAGGGAATAATGAGCAGACTCAAGTAAAGGTTTATGAATGCTACACACAACTCAACTTGTCACAATCTTTGATGCATTTTAAGAGGATCAATGATGCTTTCACGATGTATATAACATGATTATTGCAAGGCAACATAGTCCTAAGAATATCCACATAAGCAATGAATGAGGTTACCAAGTATGGAAGGTGGTATATTTAGTTTGAAAAGTTTACATATCTAAGGGTACAAGGCTTCACTGGGGTGGCCTATAGACTCCCTAGATATCCTATAGATAAAATTGTGCTCTTAGAATTATCCAGGCAACTAATACCTTGTGCTGAAAAGCTCAAACATCTACACAGAACAAATGTCCAATTTCCTATCCTATTGGGCAGAGGAAATTATGCATGTCCTTCATTGGGATCAGTTGAGCACTCTGATGAAGAACTCCAACTTCTCAATCTTCATTACTATAATGCAAGAGATCATTTTGATCCAAAGAAAGTGATGGAGGGGTTTGTGAGTAATAAATTGTTCCATAAGATGCATATAGAGGACTTTTGGGCAAATTGTATGGATGACTATGAGGTTATGAAGAAAGCTTATTCCAGATTGTCTCTAGCATTCATAAGGAAATTCCACATCATTGCAGTCCCTAACCAATTGGAGGATGATCAGAATGTGATGGTCAGAGGAACTTGAGAAGTTCAATATCACCAACCAATCCCTCTACCTAATTGGGCTAATGCTGAGGAAAGCTCTCTTGATGCTATAATGAAAGAACCAATTAGATTGAGCAAAGCATGGGTAAGAGGTCAAATTTCTGCCTTAGAAATACAAGGGGTACAGGTAACATACACTACACTTGAATCAGATAAGGAGTCCAGAGGAGAAGAGGATGCACCTATAGAAATCACTTATGATGTAGAACCAGCCCAGGGACATAAATCAGATAGTGAAGATCACATGCCATTGGCAGAAAAGGCCAAGACAGAAAAGGGTAAGAAGGCTTCTGTAAATCCATCTATCATGTCCCCTTTTTATTTAATTCATGTTAGAGGATATATTTTTCAAGCCAAAATATTTTACTTGGGCTAAGGTATGGAAATTGGAAAATAATTATATCTAAAATTGGTTATTTGGGCTCGAATCATTTATTAATTCTAATTTATGAGAAAAAGGATAAAATAACTAATTTAATATTATTATTTTGGATTATTTACCCAAGGAAGGGTGTAGGATTTCATATGATAAGATTTATAACCTCCAAGTTTAGGTGGCAGGCTATTATTAGTAGATTCCTTGGCAGTTTTTATGACAGCTTGCATGCATGGAGTTATTATTTAATTTTGGTGGGGAATCTTGCAGTGATCATTATGGTGGGCCTATTTTGGATGAAAAATGATGTAATAATATTATTTTATTTAATTTTACAAGATAGGGTCATTTGGGTTTGCTCCTCTATTTATTTGGAGGCCAAAAACACATTTGGGGACTATTGCAGATTTGACAATTTTCTGATAGAGCTGTTTAGCTTGTGTTTTCTTCAGTGGACAAGGAAACCATTGGAGATAAAGCTTGTGGCTGGTGGACATGAGTTTCCAATGATCTAAGGATGGTGTTCTTGGATTGTAGAGAGCAATCTCACTTCAGAGGTTGCATTAGTGCTGAAGGATTGAAGTAGTTTCAGTGTTTTGTGTGCAGGAGTAGATTCTGGTGATTTTAGAGCAATTGTGTTGTTGAAGATCATTGCATGTTAGTGTATTAGATGTATTTCATCCATTTTAAAGGTTTGGGTCAGCTTTGATCAATTGGGTATTCCTAGTTTGATCTCAGGAGTGTTGCATGTGTAGTTTTTGTGTGCTTGCAGGGTATGTTTCGAGCATTTCAGAGTGATTGTAGAGATTTTGTTGGTGTTGTTTGCTATTTCTGATGTATTAGGAATGTGTTTTTGTATGTGATGTTGTTCTTCATCAATCCCAGATGCCTTGGTTCAGTTCCTACACGTTTGGGCATGATTCTTGGAGTTTTAGCAGTGTTTAATGGTTATTTCCATGTGTATTTCAGCCTATTTTGGTGTTGTAGCTAGAAGATTCATTGTGAAGAGTTCCAGAAGTTGTTTCTGTTATAAATAAATGCTGCAGGCCTGATTCCATGTCATATGTATCAGAAAATCATAATAAAAAATATTTGAGTTGTTTATGTTCATTTGTATGTAACACTTGTGCAAACTAGTTAGCTAGTTTGGGTGTTTTGATGCATATTATTGTTAAAATTGTCAAATACATTTTCTGATTTGGATATAATAATAATAATCAGATTTGGGACATTACAGTGGTATCAGAGCATGATCTTTCCATCCTGTAGGGTAAATTGATTTGTGGGTGTGAATCATGAGAGGTTTCTTCAATTCTCTAATAAAGAGGTTGATAGAGAGGGACAATGAAATTGATGCCTCCAAAATTGCTAGATGGTATGAAGAGTACCAGAATCATTCTAAAGGTTTTAAGGCAGCCCTAACATTAAAAAAATATGTAGAGTTTATAGGAAGAACTATGCCCCAAGAAAAGGTGGTTATCAAAATTTTTGACAAGTACCAAAGAGAACCTGAAGATGTCAGAACCACTGAATCATTTGATAGGTACTACATCAGGTCTAGAGAGGAAGAAAAGAGAACTTTGAAACAAGTAGAAGAGCAATTAGATCTTCAAGTAGTTGCAGAAGATGGAGCTTTGCAGGTTGGATATTTAAATGAAGGAGAAAAAGATTTAGAAGTTACAGGAGTAAAGGATGAAGAGAAGTTGGAAGATGCTAAGGAGCATGATACAGAGCCACAAGAGGATGAGAAAAATTAGACCATGGAGAACCCCCCAATACAAGATAAAGGTAAGGATTCTTTATCTAAAGAAGGTATTTTAGTGGTTTCTAATGAGCTTGTATGCCAGGACAATGTTTATCCCAGTGAAGTCAATGAAAAATTAATTTTACATATTGAAGATGTAGAATTTGTCCTAAAGGAACAAGAGGAATCAAATTTACATGATGATTGTCAAACTAAAGATGAAGATGAGAACACTGATATTGAGTATGTAAAAAACATTAGAGCAACAATTAGTGATAAGCACACAAAACTCTCAGATATAGTTTTTTCGCAAAGTGGATGGGGAGATCACAGTTTTGCTATGAATTCATCCAAAATTTCTAAATCAGCAAAGGAAGGTAAGCACTTTGATTGCCCCTATAATTACAGTTTGAATAATAAGGGTGGAAGCAGTATCAAGAATGATTTGCATCATCTTCATGTTATGTCATCACAATGTTTTTTCTATCATGATAAGAGTTCTAACTTTGATGAAAAGATGAAGGGTACAAAGTGGAAGGTGGATCCTTCCTCTCAACTTCAAAATTGCTCATCCATGAAGGTATGGGATCTTTATCCAAAGACCCACAAGAGGAAGATATTTTGAAGCACATGAAGGCTGAAATTTTTGATGGGTTGAATCTCATACTTGCAGAAGTGTTATCTAGTTCAGATTCCCCAAGATCTAATTGTATCAGAAAAGCACAGTGGAAGCATCATGGTGTACCCACAACTTATAGTTCTACAAAGGAGGATGAATTCTTTGATGGCAGCCCAAGGTATGAAAAAGATTCTAAATTTTCAGATTTTTTGCCTCTTTCTATACCAATACAAAAGTATTGTCACCAAAGGAAGCATGCTAAAAAGGAGAATAAGGTAAGAAATATAATTTGCAAAATATGGCATGTAGATTCATTGATTCAAATTCAAGATTGTTTCTACATTTGGGATCTAAGTGAGTTTATGAAAGTAAAAGAAGGTAGGGGATTTGATGTCATTTTTGAATTCTTCATCTATTACATGGGAATGGAAAGGAAATTCATGAAGAATCATCAAGGTTATTTTGTTTCTAATGAAGCTGTGGGAGTTCAATGTTTGCAATTCATCAATTACTCCTTGGAACTTAATTCTACAATTGAAGACAAAGGTATGATGCTTGGCATACTTCATGGTCTTAGAGAAGAATTCATGGTTAAAGAGATTACTCATAAAGGACAATCTCTATGGGCAGCAAGTTGTGTAATGAAGTAGAGCATGCAAACTATTTTATTCCTTGGTAAGCACCATAACCTATCCTGTCTTATTCAGTTGCTTCCAAATCAACAAAAAATGGTGTTTAGAAATATGTTCCTAGAATTGTTACTAGATATAATATTGCAGCATAGAGATAGCACTTGGAAAGAGCAACAAGAATGCAAACTTATGGAAAGAGATTTCCACCATAGATGGTTTACATGTTCACATGAGAAGGTGCAAAATAATGTGGAAAGGTGCACCAAACTTATTGTTGGTAATTCTTTAGGAAGACCACCTAATGAAGAGTGTACTAATGTGGTACAAGATGAGGTTTCCATATGGAATGTGGTGATGCATGGAGGCTTCATCATTCCTAATAATGTGAAGGCTGAACATATGGATGACTCATGGATTTAAATCAAGGTATGCAATAATTTTGAACTAGTTAAGGTATATTGTCATACTGGAGTTTACTCTTTGTTGCATCAACCTTGTGTGGTGTTTATACTCACATATATGAGTTTTTCAAGAAGTATTAAATACCATCACTATTGTGAGTTAAGAATTTGTGGTGAGTATCCTCCTATCTTTGAAGGAGTCATCATAGATATCAGGAAGTCAAGATATGAGCATGGTTATGTTACTTCAATGAACAAACTTCATACAAGAGTGTTATGTGGTATTTCTACTATGTTATTGTGGTGCTTATGCTCCTAATCCATTCCAATTGTTGGAAACTATATCTTTTTAGTTTGCGCACTTTTTGCTGTTGCTAAGGATTGACTATGCAGGGAGAAAAATGCACTATGTTATTTGGTAGCTTGGTCTAGTTTGTATGTAGATATTTTTTATTTTGTTACAGAAGTTTGTGGTGGTGATTTTATGCTGTAGTAGACCTCTTTGTTGTTATTTCCTATTAGAGATCAGTAATAATCAAGAGAAGGTTGTAGCTTGGAAGTCTACAAAACAACTATTCATCATCAATGTCATCAATGTTGTTTTACTAGCTAGTCACCATGGAAATTCATATGTATACTTAAGAGTGACTTGGAAGGTGATTGTGGATAAAGGGAAGAGAAATTTTCAGATGATAGGTTATTCTAGTGATGTACTTTCCACTATCATTTTGGAAAGTGTGTTGGGTGCTCAGTACGTACTAGTGAATGGACACGGAAAGTGCATAGTCTTCTATCCAAATAAATTTAACATGCTTGCAAATTCATTTTTTGAGAAATAGTTGAGTATTTTCTACTGTTATATGATGTTAATTTCTGTTCCTCAACAGTACTATTGTTTTTCTAGATCAAATACTAAATTTGCAACTGACATCTTTCAAGATGAGGCAAAGTATGAAACAAGTAGTGATGATTTCAACATGGTGTATCTTCATAATGTGAAGGCAAAAGAGGTAATTGTTTCAAGAATTTATCTTTTCTATTATGGAGGATGCATGAACTTCTATAACAGTCCTATACATTGTAAAAATAAGAATTATATCATTTTAAGGGGTTGCAAGAGTTTCTTGTTTAACTTGTCTCATGACAGTGCACATACACTTTGGGAAGAGCAGGGTAAAAGAAAGGGATTATTGGTTGAGGAATATACAAGGCATACTACAAAGCCACAAGGCATGGTCACTAAGGAATCAAAATCTCCAGGTTCGCATTGTATTCTTTAGCAAGAGTTGTCTCATTTGACAGGTACAAGATCAAGGCTTTTTGAGAAGTATGGCATTACTTATCACATTGGCACAATGGTTCTTGAGCAATCTGAGTCTACATTGCTTGAGGACAAGCAATATTGGGAACCAAGGAATTTTCATGTCCCCTTTTTATTTAATTCATGTTGGAGGATATATTTTTCAAGACAAAATATTTTCCTTGGGCTAAGGTATGGAAATTGGAAAATAATTATATCTAAAATTGGTTATTTGGGCCCGAATCATTTATTAATTCTTATTTATGATAAAAAGGGTAAAATAACTAATTTAATATTATTATTTTGGATTATTTACCCAAGGAAGGGTGTGGGATTTCATGTGAGAAGATTTATAACCTCCAAGTTTAGGTGGCAGGCTATTATTAGTAGATTCCTTGGCAGTTTTTATGACAGCTTGCATGCATGGAGTTACTATTTAATTTTGGTGGGGAATCTTGCATCGATCATTATGGTGGGCCTATTTTAGATGAAAAATGATGTAATAATATTATTTTATTTAATTTTACAAGAGGGGGTCATTTGGGTTTGCTCCTCTATTTATTTAGAGGCCAAAAACACATTTGGGGACTATTGCAGATTTGACAATTTTCTCACAGAGCTGTTTAGCTTGTGTTTTCTTTAGTGGACAAGGAAACCATTAGAGATAGAGCTTGTGGCCAGTGGACATGAGTTTCCAATGATCTAAGGGTAGTGTTCTTAGATTGTAGAGAGCAATCTCACTTCAGAGGTTGCATTAGTGCTGAAGGATTGAAGTAGTTTCAGTGTTTTGTGTGCAGGAGTAGATTCTGGTGATTTTAGAGCAATTGTGTTGTTGTAGATCATTGCATGTTAGTGTAGTAGATGTATTTCATCTATTTCAAAGGTTTGGATCAGCTTTGATCAGCTAGGTATTGCTGGTTTGATCTCAGGAGTGTTGCATGTGTAGTTTTTGTGTGCTTGCAGGGTATGTTTCGAGCATTTCAGAGTGATTGTAGAGATTCTATCGGTGTTGTTTGTTGTTGTTGATGTATTAGGAATGTGTTTTTGTATGTGATGTTGTTCTTCATCAATCCCAGATTCCCTGGTTAAGTTCCTACATGTTTGGGCATGATTCTTGGAGTTTTAGCAGTGTTTAATGGTTATTTCCATATGTATTTCAGCCTATTTTGGTGTTGTAGCTAGAAGATTTGTTGTGAAGAGTTACAAAAGTTGTTGATGTTATAAATCAGTGCTGCAGGCCTGATTCCATGTCATATGTATTAGAAAATCATAATAAAAAATATTTGAGTTGTTTATGTTCATTTGTATGTAACACTTGTGCAAACTAGTTAGCTAGTTTGGGTGTTTTGATGCATATTAGTGTTAAAGTTGTCAGATACATTTTCAGATTTGGATATAATAATAATAATCAGATTTGGGACACTACACCATCTAAGAAAGATATGCCTCCTTCTACTAGGACAAGAGCCTCAAAGAAAAGAGATATGCCTAGTGGCTCTGGAGAAGGATCCAAGGTGAAGAGAATTAAGGTGAAGACTGTTAGTTAAGCTGTAGAAACTGCCGCCACTACAATTCATGATCAAACCAACCTATCCACCTCTCCATCCCCTGCTATTTCAAGTACTGTTGCTACTATTTATTTTTCTACTTCAGCAACCATTATTCAGGAGAGTACCTCTGTTGTTTCTTCACCTATAATTGTTGTTGTAGTTGCCTCCTCTCCACTAGCAATAGTTTCCACTGCCCCTAGCAGTCCTATCTCTTCCATTGCTACCTTATCACATCCCTCTACTTCTTCTACATCCCTATTTGTCATATCCTCTGCTCCACTTTCAACTTACATTCCATTACCTCCCATTTCTACTATTCTTTCACCTTCCTTTCCTTCCTTTTCAATCACTTCACCCATAGTCATTTCTTCCACTTTGCCAACTTCTTCCATCCTACCACCTTTAAGGTCGGCAATGTTTTCCAATTTGACACAAGTAGACTTGTCCTCAATTGTGGTGCATTTATCCTCTATTGCACCTATCTCTCAAGCACCTATAAGCCAAGACTCAACTTCTTTGGTCGTGCCATTGCTACCTGGGATTGAAAAGGTGTGTGCTGAATTGGGTCTGCAGGAGCCAAAATTAGAGAAAGATGTATTTATCGAGGCAAACAATGATGTACTTGATGAGCCATTGGATGAAATAGTAAGTCCTCCATATAAGAATTCAGAAGAGGCAAATCTCGAGGTGGCTCGAGAAAATGTAATGGTAAATTGGAGAGACCTTGCAGATGAGGAAGATAAAGGTTTAGATAAGAAATTAGAACAAGAACAAGGATTACTTGAAGGCCCCCCTAATGTAGATAGTGAAAATCCTGATGGGTCAAGTAAGCCTCCTTTTGCAACACCTGAATGGCTGCAAAACAGAGTTGCATACCTAGAGCCTTAGGTAGAGATAATGAAATTAAATTTAAGTGCAATTTTGTCATAGGCTCAAAAGCTAAAGAAGTAGAAGAAAGCAAAGGTGCAATCAAGGATCTACACAAATGAAACTAGGTCAAGGGTAACTCAGATAGCTTTCCCATCGACTGATACAAACAGGGAACATGTCACAGCCGAGGATTATGCTATAACAATTATCAATTTGGGACTGAATACATGGGCACAAAGAGTTGATGAGTTCAAAGGGTCCGTTACTTCAATTCTAGAACAATTGGATAAAGATGAACTTTCAAAGAAAGAATTGGAGCAACAGAATGAAGAACTCCATGTGTGTCTTTAGTTTTTGATAAAACTAGTTGATTCTGATGGAGAGATAAGGATAGTACCAACCTTCTTGTCAAGAGATGAAATGTCTAAGCTCAGTGAAGTTTGGACTATGTCTAAAGGTACCCAAAAATGGATGATAAAAGTATGCGAGAAGGGGTGTGAGATAATTGATGCTACAACTGAGTCACATAAGAGTTTAGTTCAGCTTCATGAGCAGTGGAAAGACTTATGGGAAGAATGTGATTCTTTTGAGGAATATTATTCTCATATGTTTCCTAGAGTAAAAGGTATCAGAGATTTGCCTGCCCAAACATTATTGGCAAAGAATATTATGATTGGTGACAAATTCTACAAGGCCACTGAATGGTACCAACAGCTGAAGTTGAGGAAAGAAACATTTCACAGTATAAAAGAAGCCTACAAACCAACAGATGAAAACATCTTGGCTTTAATATATGATATAAATGATACTTTGAGAGACTATCTAGTAGAGGTATACAATGATTTTACACCATATGATGTGGAAGGATGCAAAGACAAACTGCACAAGATAATTTTTGAGAATACTGAGTTGGATGTAGAGGCCAGATTGGATAAAATCAGCGACCTCAGAGCAGAATTCAATGCATTTCATAAGGCAAAGGTAGAGATTGAGAGGATCTACAACTGGTACAGCTAGGAATTGGAAATGTTTAGATATCAAGTCAATCATCTTAAGAACGCAGAGTCTACAGATATTAATCTAGCACTTGTAGCTTGGGTCAGCTACTGCAACAAGCTGGTAGAAGAAGACAAAATTGATTTGGATGAAGAGCCTTAATGTGTTCTTTTTAGATATTTTGAAATGTGATCCCATCATTGATGTAAATTGTTATATTTAGAGTGACATGTGACTCTATTTTGTCTTTATTGTGCCTCAAAAATGTTCTTTTCTATATATATATATATGAATATATATATATATATATTCAGTTGGGTAGTCAAATTGTCTAGATTCAATGTATTTGGGGGATGTTTTTCATCTTTTTCATAAAGGATAAAATGTAATTCAGGATTTGTTATGAGCTATAAGAAATGCATTAAATGATGTAAATCTGGACCGTTGGTGTTGAGTTGATCTCCACCATCCATTGAAAAACTCGGTATGCCACTTTTCCTATATAAAGGGTTGCCATTTCCATTATTTGTGAGAGAGATTTCTTGACGCTGAGTTGTTGACATTCTGCCATTTGAAGTAATACAAAGCAAGTTTCTGCAATTATCTTGAGAATTTGTGTATTGTATTTGCTTATTTGGATTAATGGTTCACTTCTTGCTCTCCCATAGTTAGTTAGTTGTGCTTTGAAATGTTCATGGTTTGCTGAAAGTATCTGATGAATGCTTTTAGTCCATACTTTTAGTTATTTTGCCAATGGTAGATAGCTATACAAAGTTAGTCTAGGTTGTTCAGTTGTGCTTAGTTCAATTACATTACATAAATTAAGTTGCACCATTTATTGGGTATTTGATGAATGAATGTAATCTAAAAATTTATCGACCTCCATTGAAGATAGCATCATTTTCTGCAGTGTTGTAACATTCATTTTCAGTTTGGTAACTCTAAAAAATAGTTAAATTTTAGAGTGTTTGTCTACTTACAACAATCCATATATTGTGAATGTCACTTAGGATTTCTCTAAAACCCTATTCCCTTTTGCATTTTCTTTAAAAATGATTGTTAGTTTAGGATTTTCAGCAGCATTCTATATTGATTTATCATCTGAAATCATATAGGGTTTATGTGTATTGCTGCTCCAACTTTGAAATCTATAGATTGCATGTAAGACTCCTTGTCGGCATAGCTAGAACATTCCAACTGAGAGATTCCAAGAAAGCTAAGACCTAGTTGTAGAAACCTTGGAGTAGTCTTACCTAGGGTAGGATACTTTTCAAGAGAGGTGTGAATCCAGCAATCACACCTGCTTTGTTGAGTGCAAAAACACCCATCAACATAATTGGCGCTAGAAGGAGGGTTGAACAAAGAATTATCCACCTCTACAAAAATTAGTAAGTCTGGGGACCAGATAAAGACATAAAAGATCTAGCTCAGTTGGAGAAGAGTTATTATCTCTGACAGAATTCAGATGAACAAGAAGAGATCAAGGGATACCAAGAATACCAAAAGCTCAGTCAGTCCCAAGGAACGCAGCTGCAGCTCCTTTCAATCCTCCTGTCATGGCCTTCTTCGCAGCCAACAACCAGTCCCCATTTCAGTTCAATGATTACCATGATATGTAAAAAAATCCTGATAAGTTTTGTTCCAAGTTTAAGGTGAATGACTTGGACATAACTATAGATGAGCATATCAAAATCTTTAAAAGCAACATGTTTATGTTGCAAGTATAGTACAAAGATGTGGTATGTCAATTATTTCCTTACTCTTTACAAGATGAGGCTTATTATTAGTTTGCTAACCTCATTGCAACATCCATAAACTCATGGTGAAATTTGAAAAATGCATTTCTAGATCAATTTCGAATGCCAATTGATCTCTATCGGTCCTTTGTGGAAATTCATCAAGGTGAAGGTGAGCTGATGAGTTCTTTTAATAATAGATTCCAGAAATCCTTCAAATGTTTGCAAGCTCCTTATGCCATAGGGCAAGATGCGGCCTTGCCAATTTATTATGTAGCCCTGGACAAACATACATCCATGTTTGTAAGAAGAGCCGATCCAATTCCCACTACCTTAGCTCAAGCGTACATCGTAGCTATCATTGTGAGTACTCAGTTAGGACAAATAGCCACTGGTACACTGAACCACATGGGCCCTATAGCCATGCCTAATCAGATATCCATGATTAACCAAGCCTTGGCCAACCATACCCCTAGAATGAATCTGATCCCCAACCCAACTGCAACACAAGCTCTGGTAGTTCATCCAGGAAACCCAATAACTGAAATGGCCCCTGCCTAAATGCCTTTTCTCTAATCTTCAAAAGCAGCTAAGGCAAAGAAAGATAAAGATGATATCAAAGAGTTAGTTGAACAGATGAAGAAGCTCACTGTAGAGGTCACTCACCTCAGGAATCAAAATGCTTATCTGCAAAAGAGAGGTCAAAATCAGCATCAGTTCCAAAATCAAAACCAGAATCAGTATCAAAATCAAAATTTTTAGTAACAATCAAATCGGTCTTGGAACATGAGGCCCAATAATGGAGGAGTACCATCTCCATTATAAAATTAGAACAATGATACCCAACCTCTTGGCCACGTGATGTTAGCAGAGGCAGCTTTATCTACTTGGTGCAGACTACACAATACGAATGCTCATTCTGAGCTAGACTGCCTAGAATTTCAAATTGCTTCCAGTATCTTCCAGATGGAGATTCAAAATGGAAAAACTCAAGAGAATCCACCAATGGGGTATGAGCTTGTTCCTTCTCAAAGGTATGATACTGCCCTAGTACTTGATAGTTATACATTTTTGTTTCAAGATGACAATCAGCCTGAGGAAGAAGAGTCAGATGAGGTAAATGCTTATCAACAGTATAATAAAACTCTGTATAACTTGCAAAGTAGTAAGCCTAAAAGTCATTTCACCACCTCCATTCCCTTGAATAGATACCAAATTCCACCAGATCCAAAAGCTTCTAATAACCTTGAACCCCCAAAAACCACACCTTAGCCAGTATATCAAGGGGTTTCTACTGAGAATTCTCAATGGTCTGATATAGCAAAAATGGGGTAGTATGTTTCTAAGGAGCTTAAGAAAATGAAGGTTAGTCTTTCTATTTATGAGTTACTAAAAATACCTAAGGTTAGGACAACTTTCTTCCAAGATATGGGTGCTGGTATCAAAATAGATTTTATGCAGAAAGAAACTCTCACAAAAGATAACATTGATAAAGGGAAAGAAAGAGTGCATGTGACTGATGTTGAGTAGAAGATGACATTGTACAAAGATAAGAGAGAATCTCCCCCTTTCCTCTTAACTCTTAGGATATTTGGTAAAAATCTGCACAACTGTTTGGTAGATTTCGGTGCTTCCACTAATGTGATGCCATTATCAGTTTGTAAAGCATTGGGTCTCACTCCAGCCAAGTCTTCTAGGAAAGTAACACAGCTGGATAAGACTAAGGTGAATGTAATGGGTGAATTGAATAGGATACATATGTAGTTGGCCTCTGATCCAAGAGTACAACAATATATAGACATTCAAGTGGTAGATATCCTAGACAAGTATGGTATCCTCCTGAGTAGGGACTGGTCCAGAACTTTGAATGGTTACATGGCAATAGATTTCTCTCATATGTGGTTTCCATGGAAGGGATTAGCAAACTAGATTTGTATTGAAAGGGAATCCAAAATGAAACATATGATTAAGGAGTATAATTAGATGAATGAGATCCTATTTTCAGGAGTGGATTTGGGAGTTTATCTACCCCATGTTGACCAAACTGAGGAAATACTTATGCTTAGCTGCCATCAGCCCTGAAAAGAGTATCAAGAGACTATAGAGGCATGTGTACAGTCAATCCCCAAATCTTCCTCTAAAGGAGAAGATGAAGAGCCAAGTATATTTGAAGGATTGCAAGATTTTGTAGCTAAGTTTTTGAGTGATCAAGCAGTAGTAGGTAAGCAAGTTCAGATGGAGGAGTTACTGCTGCCTAATTGGTGCCGTATACATGATGTTTCACATTCTAAGTTCACATGCTAGCTCTATCAGGAGGCAGTAGAGCAAGTGCAAAGACAATTGAAAATTCCTATTGTTCCAAAGAAGGAACCAACTGCCGCAAAGAAGGAAGAGCCTCAGCCTCAACCTGATAAGAAAAGATCGGCAAAACAAGATGACAGCAGTAAAGATTTCCTCCTTTGGACCTTGAGGTTTGATGGGTCAAGATATAGACAAGGGTCCGGGGTAGGTGTTGAATTGATCAGTCCTACTGGAAGCTCATATCTAGCATTGCACAGATTACAATTTCCCTGCATGAATAATGTAACTGAGTATAAAGCTTTGGTGCAAGGATTACTGATGGCACTCCAGAAGAAAGTTAGAATTCTTCAAGTATTTGGAGATTCATAATTAGTTGTGAAACAATTAAGGAAACAATACTCATGTAATGATAAGAGACTAAACGTGTATAGAAAAAGAGTGTGGGATTTGATCGAATGCTTTGATGGTTTTAATATCTAGTTGATTCCTCAAAGGTAGAATCATGTTACAAATGCTTTAGCTCAAACAACAAGTACATTAGAACCAACATCCATGGTAGGTCTAAAGAAGTTTTCTGTTGAATTTGCTACCACCCCGTTAGTACCAAACAATGTCACGAATTTCAAAGTCTTTGAGGATGATAAGCATATAATTAACTTCCTTACTTCATCAGACATTTTCATTGCTCAAATAATAGACAAAGAGGAAATGGAACTTCCTGAAATGGATTTGGAGGGAGTTCTTAATCTAAAGACAAACATGATTCCATGAGGGTTGGTTGAATTGGAGCGATTGTTTGATTCTGACAAACTGGGAACTCAAAAGAAAGAGGGAGAATCCCCTGGTGGACAATGTGACCCATTCAATCTGGGTACTGCAGAAGAAATTAAGAATGTGTTTATTGGGAAGGCTAGTACTGAAGAGGAAAAGATTGGCATCATTCGTGCATTAAGAGACTATCATGAAGTAATAGCATGGAGCTATGAGGACCTTAGACGTACGACACATCGATCATTACACACACCATTCCACTGAAGCCAGGAGCAAAACCATTTAGACAAAGACAACAGCCTGTGAATTCTCTATTAGAACCTCTAATTTTCAAATAAGTATAGAAGTTGCTATTAGCAAGGATAATATTTCCTATTAGACATTTAGCCTGGGTAGCGAATTTAGTTCTAGTTCAGAAGAAAAATGGAGAAATTAGGCTTTGCCTTGACATCAAAAATTTGAATCGAGCATTAGAAAAGGATAACTATCCATTGCCCTTGTTGGATGAAGTATTATAGACTATTAATGGATCCCAGATGATGTCCTTCTTAGATGGATATTCAGGTTACAACCAGGTGATGGTCAATTACGAGGATAGATTGAAAACATCTTTTACATGCAAATGGGGGATTTATGAATACCGTCACATGCCATTTGGGCTGATAAATGTTGGTGCAAATTTCCAAAGAGCAATGGATGTTGTCTTCAAGGGACTGGTTGGAAAATGTATTATAATCTATATGGATGATCTCATAGTGTTTTCAAAAAGGTGAGAAGACCATGTGGCTGACTTGAGAAAAGTATTACAACGATGCAAAGACTATGGTATTTCGCTCAACCCCAAGAAGTGTATTTTTGGAGTCACTGAAGGAAAGCTACTAGGACATGTAATCTCTAAGCAAGGCATCTCAATTGATCCCGATAGAGTACAAGAAATCCTTAAGATATCACCTCCAGCAAGCAAGAAGGAGCTCAAGTCTTATTTTGGGAAGATTAACTTTGTGCGCAAGTTCATTACTGGTTTCGCTGAAATTGTCAGACCTCTCAATGCCATGTTAAAAAAGGATGCCAAGATGGATTGGACTCCAGAAGCAAAAGATACCTTTGCATAAATCAAACAAGCCATAGCCAATGCTCCAATATTGGTGAGTCTGGATTAGGTACTACCATTCCATATTTACTCATTCGCATCCGAACAGACTTGTGCAACAATGTTGACACATAAGAGAGTAGTCGATGATGAAAGACCAATTGCTTTTATGAGTACTTGATTAAAAGATGCAAAACTCAGGTATTCTAATGTGGAAAAACAAGCCTACACTTTGGTAAAGGCAGTTAAGAAGCTTTGTCAGTACATCCTAAGGAGTCATGTGATTGCCATAGTCCCATATGCAGCAGTTAAGGCACTATTGATGAAAAGTGAACTTGGAGAAAGGTGAGGAAAGTGGGTCACTATCCTGTAGGAATTAGATATAGATATTCATCCTATGAAGTTGGTAAGAGGTCAGGCATTGACTAGAATGATGGCTGAAGTGGGGCCGGGATTAGTCTCCCAGCAGTACATGTTAGAAGATATCTCAAAGGATGAATGGTACGGAGATATCATATTTTATCTACTCAATCAACATTGTCCACCTCAGTTAAATTCAGTTCAAAGAAGAGCACTTAGATTGAAAAGTAACAACTATATGATAAAAGGATCGGTTCTTTACAAGAAAATTCATGAAGGGATCTATCTGAGATGTCTAGACAAGATAGAAGTGGATCAGATGTTAACCAGTTTTCACGAGAAGTTTGGAACAGGTCATAGATCGACACACTCAACTGCCAATCAGATTCTTCAGACTGGGTATTACTGGCCTACTTTGTTCAAAGATGCTTACTCACACGTAAGAACTTGTCATATTTGTTAGACTGCTGCAACAAGAGATTGAAATGTTGCCATGCCACTACAACTAGTTATAGAGGTACAACCATTCGTGTAATGGGGCCTCAACTTTATTGGTATGATCAATTGGCTATCCTCTGCAGGCCACAGGTATATTCTGACCGCTACTAATTATTGTACTCACTGGTTTGAGGCAATAGCTTGTAAACAATGTACCACAGAGGTAGTTATTGAATTTGTTGAAAAGCATATTATCACCCAGTTTGGATGTCCATTTTCTTTAGTTTGTGATAATGGTCCTGCCTTTTCATCATTGCGTTTCTCTAACTAGGCATTTGATTATGGGATCATCCTGAAGTTCTCATCCAATTACTATCCACAGGGGAATGGGGTAGCTGAATCTACAAACAAAAATCTACTTGAGGTCATTAAGAAACTGCTAGACAGAAACCCTAGGGATTGGCATACTCAACTCAAATTTGCCTTGTGGGCTGATAGAATTAGACATAAGGCTGCATTGGGAACATCACCTTACTATTTAGTCTATGGGACTGAGCTTGTCTTTCTTATTCACTTGAGGATTCACATTCTACAATTCATGCAAGACTGTCTTGAGACTGATGATCAATTGTCTTCCTAATTAGCCCAATTATTATACCTTGAAGAGAAACGTGACACTGCTATAGAAAACTTTGCTAAACACTAGGGTGTAGTGAAATGATGGTTTGACAAGAGGGCCAAGGTAAAAGATTTTTGCATCTCTGATTTAGTTTTGTATTGGGACAAAGCCCATGAGAAGATGGGTGAGCATGGTAAGTTTAATAAACTTTGGTTGGGTCCATATCAGATCTATGAGATCCTTGGTGATAACACATATCGACTTAAGAGCCTTACTGGTGAGGATCACCTGTTGCCTATCAATAGCCAGTTCCTAAAGCACTACTTCTAGGCTTGAAGAGGTAGTCTTGCCTCCCCTTAGTGTACATAGTTAGAGTGTTGGTTTGATATGGTTAGTGTAAGTTGCTATTAGATTAGGTTTGATTTCCTGCTTTTGCTTTCCATAGCTATTAGATTTTCTTACTTTTGCTTAGTTAGTTGTCCTTTTAGTTTTCCTTTTTCTATTGTGCTTGCTTCTACGCAGGGTCTTTGTTTCTAGAATGTGGTGGTAGTTATGCAGACCTGCAAATGCTTCCTTGTTGGGTGAATAATCCATAGTATTTCTTTGAGAAGCCGAAGTTCTATTTAGGTCTTGTCATGGGTTCCGCTGTTATACCAGGGAGTATGATGATTGTTCATGGGAAATGAGTCATTGGTTGGTGTGCTTGAAGCATTTTCTAACCATATATCTTTCACACTTTAAATGATCCTGAAGTGGCTAAGAGAGTCTGGGTGATCTTGTGATAAGTGAAAAGGTTTGGATTCCTATTTTACCACCCACACTAGTACTATGGATTCAAATGAAGAATGGCAGGTGGTACTAAGTATTGCTAGCTTATTGGGTGAAAATAATAGGTTTCTTTCAACACTAGACCCATTGTAAAGGACCAAATATGAAGATTATCATTTTGAAAACTCTCACATGAAGAATATTGCCTAAAGATTATTTGCATCAAATATCATTGCATCAGAAGTACTATTGGAAGAACCATTATTAGCTTCCCTCAAGGCTCATCACATTTCAGCATTAGAGCATTCTCTCAGTGGTAAAATGATCCCAACTTCATAGATTATTGAGAAGGATCTTGGATTAACTTAATTGCTAAAGGATGGGAATGAATACAATTGCACACACTCAGGTTTTCAGGATATGGATGGTTGCATAGGTTAGTGGTCTTTGATTCTTTGATAGGATATCATGCTTTTTTCATCTAATGTGTGGGAAACACAGAGATTCTGGGTTCAAACTGAAAGTTTATCATCAAAATGCTCTAGAGCATTTCCTAGCAGAGTTGCCATTTGTTGTGCCTCGCACACATGTCCCATTTCAAAAAATAGGGACCCCCCTCTTTCAAATCTTGGTCTAGAGTGTTGAGTAGGTCTTCCATCTCCTAAGTAGTCAAGTGGTCAAAATGCACTTTTTTCCATGTTAGAAATTTGATGTCGAAAGGTCATTCCAAAATCTGCTAAGTCCAAGTTTTTATATTTTGTCAAGTAGGTCTAATAGTCAATTTGTGTTAAAACCACTCCTAACTGACCTTTGTACTAAAATGCCCTTCATCTGACCTTTGTGCTAAAAAGCCCTTTGTCTGACTTCTATGTTGTATTGTTACTTGACTGACCTTAGCGCCACTTTTTGCATCCACGAAACTTAGCACTAAAACCAATTGTTACCAACTTTGCGCTATAATCCTTGTTTACCGACCAAGTCGGAGGGTGGTGAATTCTCTGCCAGTCCAAGGAACTCTGAACTCCCACAACACATGAAAATAGATTGGTCACTTTAGCGTGGAAAATAACACCTACCGATTAGGTCCGTCACATCCCGAATCCCTACCAAGTTGGAAGAGACCGAAAGTCGCATGAACCCTAATTTCTGCCAAATCCCACAACTAATACTACATATGCCCTGCATTAATGGTGATTGATTCAAATGAATAAAAGGAAATTTTCATTATTTTTAAGCACATTTTACATTTCACAAATATGTGAAGAGATTTTGGCGACAGCTTTAACGATTTCCCTGCATAGCCCATGGACTCGACCCGGAGACTCTTGCACAAATGCACCTGTCAAATCTTTTCACCCCTCGAACCAAGTAGGAGCTCGCCTCTCCACTCAGGGTTTCATTTTTAATCAACTGCATTTCCTTTCGAAAGGACAAGTAACACATGAATGTATAGGTGATATGAATTAGGCCATGTAGGCTAGGGTTTCATCTCTAAACTTCTTATAAACCCTAGTTTCAAATCCTTAAGGGAAATATGTTTTTAAGGCACCATTCAGAATCTCTCTCATAGGCAAAACAAAATGAGAAACTTGTCCAACCCTAGCAAAACAAAACAAACTTAAATGCATTGAACTAATTAAAACAAGTGGAAAATAGTTCTTACGTCAAAAAATGTTTGACTGACTTTCAAAAACTTCGTGACCAATCTAGTCAGTCAGTGGCCTTGAAAATCTGCACTAAGACTCAAAACCAGTTTTGTGCTAAAAACCCAGACTGCCAACTCCACATTATTCATTGCCTTAACTCACTTAGTAAGAGGATCCATGAAGTCTTGCATGACCTTAAGATTTACTTTGCACTGGTTTTGGATTGCTCTGACCTTGCGCTAAAACATAATCTCTCCAACCTAGGTCGGATGCACGTAAAAGTCCCACAAGTCTATGATGTCCTAAACCTCCGCCAAAGAAACAAGGAAATGACTTTGTACTAAAAACCACTTCATCTGACCTTCCACTAAAATGTAAAATCACCAACCTATTAGTTGACTCCGAAAACCCCGCAAGGTTAGATGGTGCCCGATCTCGCGCAAAAGTGGTAAAGATTGTTCTTATCATCTAGCGCTGAACTTGCAACCGACCGACTTGAATGATTAAGCATAAGTCAGTCTCATCTTAAACTCGTGTAGGTCGGTTGACCATAAAAATCCATTCAAAACCTTGTGAAGGCTAAACATAGAAAAACTAGCTAGTCGGGCTACCCCAATTTCCCCACTGAGGTCGGTTGACCTCAAAATCAGCACTTTTTCTCCTGTAGGTCAGTTGACACCAAATTTAGTGCAAACTGAATGAAATGACTGTTCTTAAGGATTTTTCAAAAAGGAGAAAGGTTTGTTAGGATGAAATAATGTCTGCACTTGGTAAATGATGATATTCTACATGTTTTAAATGGGATTTTTGTAGAATTTGGGTATTTATTGCATGCATTAGTATAGGATTTGTTTATTATTTGAGCATGTGATGAATGCAATGGTTAATGAATTTTAGGCTTCTTTTCTTTTAAGCATATGTTGGTAACTTAGTAGATTCACGATAGATTCACTGGTCATAACATGGTTTGATAGTGTAGTGGTCAACTTGATAATCATAAAGCTTTAAAATTAGGAGTTAGAGAAAACATCACAAATGTATCAAACTTGTAAGGTCCAGTCCTGCAGGTTAGATGACTACACAAGCTCAAGCTATGATGTACAAGTTCAAAGGTATTCCTCCCAAAATGAAGATTTCCATGGGATGGAAAGACATTGGAGATACAGACTTGGGTCATATTGACCTTGATGATTTCAAACTCAGAGTATTTGGCCCAAATCTAACCCATAGAGCAAAGAAATTGAAAGACAGTGTGGTTGCACAAGCTGCTGCCTTCCCCACATCCGTACAATGTACATAACTGATAGTGGTCTGTGCAGATAGATATGACATCATGACCAGAACAATACAAAATGCCAGTGGAGACATCTTAGCTAACTTAAGTTCACCCTCCCTAGTTAAAACCTTTGATATTCCATGACATATAGTGATGACCATGCCAGACAAGGCAGGATCAGAGGCCACTTATAAGAAAGATGAAAGTGGATGTAGGAAACATATTAATGAGCAATGGGAAAAAAGTAGGTTAGCCATGGTTAAGTTTCCCCAAGTACTATACAGAAGTGACTTCCATGATGACATAGGAGACCTAGTAACTTTATTGAGCAGGATATATGGATTGCCTATAGCATCTACTTTTGAAGGATGGATGTTTATCATAATTGAAGAAATACTTAAAGGAACCAAATTTCACTAGTCCCAAATCTTAAGTGACAATATCCATGAAGCCTTCAGCAACTTCAAAGAAAAGTAGTACTTCAAATGGACATCCTATGTTGTCTATGCATTGGCAAGAAGAAATCACTATGCTGGATTGTCCAAGGTGGGAGAAGTAGGGAATGATAAGCAGACTCAAGTAAAGGTTTATGAATGCTACACACAACTCACCTTGTCACAATCTTTGATGCATTTTAAGAGGGTCAATGATGCTTTCACGATGTATATAACAAGATTATTACAAGGCAACACAACCCTAAGAATATCCACAGAAGCAATGAATGAGGTTACCAAGTATGGAAGGTGGTATATTTAGTTTGAAAAGTTTACATATCTAAGGGTACAAGGCTTCACTGGGGTGGCTTATAGACTCCCTAGATATCCTAAAGATAAAATTGTGCTCTTAGAATTATCCAGGCAACTGATACCTTGTGCTGAAAAGCTTAAACATCTCAACAAAACAAATGTCCAATTTACTATCCTATTGGGTAGAGGAAATTATGCATGTCCTTCATTGGGATTAGCCAAGCACTCTGATAAAGAACTCCAACTTCTCAATCTTCATTACTATAATGCAAGAGATCATTTTGATCCAAATAAAGTGATTGAGAGGTTTGTGAGTAAGAAATTGTTCCTTAAGATGCATATAGAGGACTTTTGGGTAAATTGTATGGATGACTATGAGGTTATGAAGAAATCTCATTCCATATTGTCTCTAGCATTCATAAAGAAAATTCCACATCATTGTAGTCCCTAACCAATTGGAGGATGATGAGAATGTGATGATCAGAGAAACTTGGGAAGTTCAATATCACCAACCAATCCCTTTGCCTAATTGGGCTAATGACGAGGAAAGCTCTCTTGATGCTATAATGAAAGAACCAATTAGATTGAGCAAAGCATGGGTAAGAGGGCAAATTGTTGCCTTAGAAATACAAGGGGTGCAACTAACATACACTGCACTTGAATCAGATAAGGAGTCTGGAGGAGAAGAGGATGAACCTATAGAAATCACTAATGATGTAGAACCAGCCCAGGGACAGAAATCAGATAGTAAAGATCACATGCCATTGGCAGAAAAGGTCAAGGAGCAAAAGGGTAAGAAGGCTTCTATAAAGCCATCTAAGAAAGATATGCCTCCTACTAGGACAAGAGCCCCAAAGAAAAGAGATATGGCTAGTGGCTCTGGAGAAGGATCCAAGGCAAAGAGAATTAAGGTGAAGACTGTTAGTCAGGCTATAGAAATTGCTGCCACTATAATTCATGATGAAACCAGCCCATCAGCCTCTCCATGCCCTACTGCTCCAAGTACTTTTACTGCTATTTCTTTTTCTACTTCAGCAACCATTATTCAAGAGAGTGCCTCTGTGGTTTCTTCACCTGTAATTGCTGTTGTAGCTACCTCCTCTCCACTAGCAAGAGTTTCCACTTCCCCTAGTAGTCCTATCTCTTCCATTGCTACCTTATCACATCCCTCCACTTCTTCTACATCCCTACCTACCATATCTTCTGCTCCACTTTCAACTTCCATTCCATTACCTCCCATTTCTACTATTCTTTCACCTTCCTTGCCTTCCTTTTCAATCACTTCACCCATAGTCATTTCTTCCACTTTGCCAACTTCTTCCATCCTTCCACCTTTAAGGTCATCAGTGTTTGCCAATTTGACACAAGTAGACTTGTCCTCAGTTGCGGTGCCTTTATCCTCTATTGTACCTATCTCCCAACCACCTATAAGCTAAGACTCAACTCCTTTGGCCATGCCATTCTACCTGGGATTGAAAAGGTGTGTGCTAAATTGGGTCTGCAAGAGCTAGAATTAGAGAAAGATGTATTTATCAAGCCAAACAATGGTGTACTTGATGAGCCATTGGATGAACCAGTTAATGTAAAAATAATTGAGATATCAGACAGTCCTCCAAATAAGAATTCAGCAGAGACAAATCTCGAGGCGGCTCAGGAAAATGCAATGGTAAATTGGAGAGACCTTGCAGATAAGGAAGATAAATGTTTAGATATGAAATCAAAACAAGAACAAGGATTACTTGAAGGTCCCCCTAATGCAGATAGTGAAAATCCTAATGGGTCAGGTAAGCCTCCTTCTGCAACACCTGAATGGCTTCAAAACAGAGTTGCATACCCAGAGCCTCAGGTAGAGATAATGAAATTAGATTTAAGTACAATTTTGTCACAGGTTCAAAATCCAAAGAAGTAGAAGAAAGTAAAGGTGCAATCAAGGATCTACATAGATGAAACTGGGTCAAGGGTAGCTGAGATATCTGTCCCGTTAGTTGATACAAATAGGGAACAGGTTAGAGCTGAGGATTATTCTATAACAACTATCAATTTGGGACCGATTACATGGGCACAAAGTGTTGATGAGTTCAAAGGGTCCGTTATTTCAATTCTAGAATAGCTAGATAAAGATGAACTTTCAAAGAAAGAATTAAAGCAACAGAATGAAGAACTCTGGGCATGTCTTCAGTTTTTGATAAAACTAGTTGATTTTGATGGAGAGATAAGGATAGTGCCAACCTTCTTGTATAGAGATGCGATGTGTAAGCTCGGTGAAGTTTGGACTATGTCGAAAGGTACCCAAAAATGGATGATAAAAGTATGTGAGAAGGGGTGCGAGACAATTGATGCTGTAGCTGAGTCACATAAGAGTTTAGTTCAGCTTCATGAGTAGTGAAAATACTTGCGAGAAGAATGTGATTTTTTTGAGGAATACTATTATCATATGTTTCCTAAAGTAAAAGGTATCAGAGATTTGCTTGCCCAAACATTATTGGTAGAGAATATTCTGATTGGCGACAAATTATACAAGGCCACTGAATGGTACCAACAGCTGAAGTTGAGGAAAGAAACTTTTGACAGCATAAAAGAAGCCTACAAACCAACAGATGAAAACATCTTAGCTTTAATATATGATATAAATGATACTTTGAGAGACTATCTAGTGGAGGTATACAATGATTTTACTCTGTATGATGTGGAAGGATACAAAGACAAGCTGCACAAGATAATTTTCTAGAATGTTGAGTTGGATGTAGAGGCTAGATTATATAAAATTAGCGACCTCAGAACAAAATTCAATGCATTTCATAAGGCAAAGGCAGAGATTGAGAGGATCTACAACTGGTACAGCTAGGAATTAGAAATGTTCAGATATTAGGTCAATCATCTTAAGAATCTGAAGCCTACAGATATCAATCCGGCACTTGCAGCTTGGGTCAGGTACCGCAATAAGCTAGCAGAAGAAGACAAAATTGATTTGGATGAAGATCCTTAATGTGTTCTTTTTGGATATTTTGAAATGTAATCCTATCATTGATGTAAATTTCTATATTTAGAGTGACATGTGACTCTATTTTTTCTTCATTGTGCCTCAAAAATGATCTTTTCTATATATATTCAGTTGGGTAGTTAGATTATCTAGATTCAATGTATCTTGGGGTTGTTTTTCGTCTTTTTCATAAAGGACAAAATGTAATCCAAGATTTGTTATGAGCTATAAGAAATGCATTAAATGATGTAAATCTAGACCGTTGGTATTGAGTTGATCTCCACCATTCATTGAAAAACTCGGTATGCCACTTTTCCTATATAAAGGGCTACCATTTTTATTATTTGTGAGAGAGATTTCTTGATGCCAAATTGTTGACATTCTGCTATTTGAAGTAATACAAAGAAAGTTTCTACAATTATCTTGAGAATTTGTGTATTGTATTTTCTTATTTGGTTTCATGGTTTGCTTCTTGCTCTCCCATAGTTAGTTGTGCTTTCCAATGTTCATGGTTTGCTGAAAGTATTTGATGAATGCTCTTAGTCCATACTTTTAGTTATTTGTTGATGGTAGATGTCTATGCAAAGTTAGTCTGGGTTGATCAGTTGTGCTTAGTTCAATTACATTACATAAATTAAGTTGTGCCATTTATTGGGTATTTGATGAATGAATGTAATCTAAAAATTTATCAACTTCCATTAAAGATAGCATCATTTTTTGCAGTGCTGTAACATTCATTTTTAGTTTGGTAACTCAAAAAATTGGTTAAATTTTAGAGTGTTTGTCTACTTACAGTAGTCCATATATTATGAATGTCACTTAGGATTTCTTTAAAACCCTATTCCCTTTTACATTTTCTTTAAAAACGATTGTTAGTTTAGGATTTTTAGTAGCATTCTATATTGATTTATCAGCTGAAATCATAGAGGGTTTATGTGTATTGCTATTCCAACTTTGAAATCTATAGATTGCATGTAAGACCCCTTGTCGACACAACTAGAACATTCCAACTAAGAGATTTCAAGAAAGCTAAGACCTAGCTATAGAAACCTTGGAGTAGTCTTACCTAGGGTAGGATACTTTTCAAGAGAGGTGTGAATCCAACAATCACACCTATGTTGTTGAGTGCAAAAACACCCATCAACATGAGTGTGTTTGTGTATGCTCTCTCCTCACACCGTAAGGTGATCTTGGAGATCAAAAACACCTCACTTGATTTGATTTTGTTTACCCTTTCCTATAAGGTTTTCTAGGGGATTTCATCACCCCTAGGGATGACCTCAACTACGTGTTCTGGCAGGGTATATCAAAGGGGGGAGAGTGAAAGCTATACCTCAATCTAGCCACATAGTCATTGGGACAGCCTTGGGGCCCCGGGTGATTCTAGACACAAGGTGAAGTGGCATTCAATTATGCTTATGCCACATCCCTTCAACGGGCTAGTGTTCACAGATTTGGGCCCCTCGTACCTTATGTATATCGAGGACACCTCTAGTTAACCCTTATGCAACCTAGCTTAAGACTTGCCGGCCATAACCCACTTGACTAATTCTAGGGCTTGTTGATGTGTCTTCCATGTGTGCTTGTTTAATCATCACCACATTCTTCAAATTCAAAATTTCTTAATGTGTCTTGCATGAGTGAATCATGTTTGTACATGTGTGATCATTTGATTGAACATTGCTGCATCAAGCTAAACACCAAACACATAAGATAAGTCATTCAACTCATTCTGCCAACACATTCAAATCTAATCACATTCATCCTAATAACCCATTTTTAGCCATTTCATTCCTAATCATACCCAAGTCACCATAATTCAAAACCTAATCATTCCAAACCACCTTCTTTCTAATCAACCCCTAATCATCCTAATCATCCCTTATCATTCCATATCAAACCCTAATCATATCCAAGTCATCATCCCATCACATCAACATCATCCTAATCATCCTAGTCATTCCACTTCATCCAATCATTCCAAGCCAAATCACATCCCAACTACTTTTATCCCAATCCAAAGCCACATCAACCCAATCAAAAATCAAGACCTTAGTTGATCATCATCAACCGTTATCCAAACTTGCTTGAGATCATTAGTCTATCTTAATTAAGTCATCCAATCAAATCAATCCAATCAACCCTCTATTACTTAAGTGTCATTAGTCTACCTTAAGTATAGAGAATCAATCCAATCAACCCTCTTACTTGAGATCATTAGTCTATCTCAAGCATAGAGAGCCATCCATAAAAAAAAATCAAATCATCCTAAGGTCTTGGAATTCGATCCCAATCACTCCACATCATCACTTACATTTCTCATTTAAACCACTTTCATCCCAATCCGTTTATCCTAATCACCTCAATGCAAGTCATCCCACCTTGTTATCCCACATCACTCTTACCATTATCCTAAATCATCCTAGTCACCTAACCTAATAATTCCACCATCATTCATCCTAATTCATTCAATTCATCCAATCTCATCATCCTAGTCATATTTGACATCCTAATCATCATCACCATCATCCTCATCATCCAAGTCAAACCCTAATCATTTCTCACCATTACACATCATCATTCTACATAGTCAATCAATTCTACATAGTCAATCAATTATTCACATCCTAATCTACCACTTGTAAACATGGACATGGCATTTCTAAATGAAACCTATGAGAATGATCCTTATAGAACCAAAAGAATTCTTAATCAACTTAGTCAACTTAGGTGGTTGTATATAAAGGAAGAAGACCATGTGTCACCACAACATCAACGATCCCCACAACATCAAGCCCTAGGCGAATATCAACAATCCCACATTCCATCCTAAGCCCAGCAAGCACATAATCCAAACACTAATGCCACCACATCCATATTACAAATCACCCTCACTATTCCTAACAACACCACAAACACAAGTACTTCCATAACTCTACCATCCAATGATCCTAACTCCATTGCCATCATATTGCAACTGCTTTCTCAAAAAACTTCCAACATCAACCAATATCCACAACAACCCACCTCACCAAACCTTTCACCTACAAATCCTATCATGCCACTTCATCACCAAACCTATCCACATTGCAATCAAATGTCCTTACAAGAACAACAAGCAAGTCCAAATGGCTCTATGTACATGAACCAAGCAAGCCCAAGTCTGCTTTTGCAACAAACATCGTTGATAGACTTAAGTTATCTTATGCAAGACCTAAAATCCTTTGACAAGGGAGAAACCAACCTAGCAAGTGCCTCCTTTAAGTCACCTTCACCATCTAATTATATGCCCACACATGAGCCAACTAGTCCTATCCCAACACCTTTATCAAGCCCTTCATCGCCTTCCTCATCTTCATCCCCATGTTCCACTAATCCTTTATTAAAAGATTCCATGGAGATACTTTTGGAGAAATTGGTCCAAGCAAATTTGATTGAGCTATACCCATTCAAAGAATATTCTCCATCTATGTTTAAACCTCATTGGTATAATGAAGATGCATATTGTGCATACCATAGGTATAGGGGCCATACCATATCCACTTGTGTCTGATTTCAAAGATTGGTCAAGAACCTAGAAGATGGTGGTAAGATTGTCTTAGATAAAACCAATCCCTCTAATTCCATCATCTTTCCATCTAGCCCAAGTCCCAATCCATCTAATCCTTTTATCCATCCAATTAGCCCTCAATCTAATCATTATCCTAAGCCTCTAACCCTATCCACTTATCATCCATCCACTATATTTTCCATTCACACATACACTTGCAAAGGATGCGATCCAATGGCTACTAGCGAGGAATCAACCACCCCCATGTCAAACACCTATTCTTGAGCCTCCTAATGAGTCCACCAATACCATGTCCAATCCTACAACCCTATCATGTGATCTACAAGCCATCAAGCCTAATCAAGAGCCTAATACTATGAGCCCAAGTCAAATTCCATTATCCCCTCATGTTGATGACCATGAACAACCTATTGAACCTAGTGAAGAGTCCCCAACTATAAATCCAAGTCAAGCACTATTATGCCCTCATATTGATAACTCTAAAGAACATGTCAAGCCTATCCAAGAGCCTATTGAACCTATCCAAGAGTTATCCCCTTCCATTCAAGAACATCAAGAGGTATGTCAAGAGTATAACCAAATGCATGTGGAAACATCAACCCCTAATCTAATTTAAGATCAAAGCATATCCAAGATCCACAGATCCATGATCCATATGTTTTCTATGATCACAACATTGTTTATGATCATAACCCTATTCATAAGAAAAGTGATCATATCCATAGCATGTTCAATCCTATCTATGATCACATTTATAATCAAGGTCCTATCCATGACAATGAAAACCATGATGAGCCTCTTAGCTAGACTTTATGTGTGTCATGATCAAGAAGTTATCTCTCCACATATCCTTCCTTCCATACCCATCCATGAGTAAGACATCCAAATTTCTCCTAGTTATCCTCCATCTAGCCCAATCCATGATCCTACACCTTCCACTTGTCATGATGAGACATATGCCCCCCAAGCCAACATAGAAGATCAAACAAATAACTTGGATCTAAATGAACATGATCAAGATCCTAATCATCCTTCCACATCCACCACCAACTCCATTTCAAACCCACCATTATATCCACTTGGCTTTACTACCTTCATTCATGAGTGTTCTTCCCTAGGACAACAACAACCTTTGTTCTCCACCTCACCTTCTCCATCCAATAATAAGCTCAAGTCTAGTGTCCAAACTACACCTAGTCCTATATTCAATCGCATGCTCCAAAACATGAACTACCAAGGCAAAGGTTTAGGCCTATATGAACAAGGCATTTTGGAGCCAATCCATGTCAAGGTCCCTCCTCACTCATTTGGCCTTGGATACACACCCCAAGGTCAACAATCTAACGATGTTGGTACTTCCTCCACACTTCCTAAATCCACTTCCTTCCATTATAAACCCCATCATATTCCTAAAACATACATTGCCATTCCACCTCCCTCATGCTACAAATGTCAAAAGCATGTGACCATTCATCTTCCACCATCCACTTTACCTCCACTTCTACCAACACCTAATTATCCATTTATCCATAAGTACCCTTACAATCCTAATCATGACCAACAAATGCACACATTGTATAAACAAGAAGCTTCCACTCATTTCATCCACCACATGGGATTCAAAAATAAACATTTAAATGCCTCCATTCAAAAATCCATAAATCCTAAGGGTCCTAATGCCTTAGTAAATCAATCCAAAAATTCAAAGCAAGGTACATTCAAAAATCCATCCAAGCCCATACTTCCAAAAGCAAAGTCAAAAACTAAAATGATATGGGTCCCTAAAAAAAAAACAATCAAGTCAAATGAGGCATCCACCTCTCAAAAATCCCAACCATCCCCCTCCATTCAAAAATGCCATTCCATTCAAACATCCCACATGAAAAGCAAAAATCATAAAAATACTAAGTCCATGTGGGTTCCAAAAGTCCTAAATCATCCATCTCATAAGCAAACATCACCATTGCTTCCCACACCATCATCCAATCCAAATTTTCAATGTTTATCATGGTGTGTGCAACCGTTGGTCATGATCCCATTCTCACATACCTCCATCTCCTCACCTTTCATCCATTATCCTACATACCTCCCCCATCACCTTCCTATGGTCCATGATTTTGCATAAGTCCATTATAATCCACATCATAATCCAATTTCGATACCTCCATAATACACATCACAATCCACTTTTGATCCCTCCATAATCCACATCATAATCCACTATCTACCTTATCCATCTCGCTTTCACACAATCACCATACCAACATCTTGAGCATAATGACTTGACATGGTCCATTTGTGATGGCATCCTTCTCTAATGAGACTATAACATTACATGGAACTAGACACTTGAGTCCTACCCATCCATATCCCCCCCTTTCCCATTCAAAAAAAAAAAAAAAATCAAAAAAGTAAAGAGAAATCCCTTCATCCAATGATGAAAACATGGTAAACAGGTGCCTTGGATAAGTACCATGATGAAAACCTGGCAAACAACCGTCATGTGTAGGTTGATCTTCTATGTCACTTACACTTGTGGGCACCTCATCTCATCCAAACTATCTATCCCATTATATCATTTTCCATCCTATCATGTCCTATACTATCTTATCCTACCATCCTTATCCATTACACCCGCCTACATATACCTATCATATTGAGTCCATCCATTCACCCTTCCTCTTTTGATCTTGACAAAGATTGGGGGCAACTATTGACAAGTGTTTTGGATATCTCTTTACATACCTCATCCTTTCCAATCAAACCCTATCATCCAAGTCATAAGCTTTGTCATGTCAAAATCCTATCATCCTATTGCCTTAAGCATTGTCCTAAAAAATCCTAAGTCTACTACCTAGACTGGGGCATGTTATTCCTATGCAACATAGTTCTTGGAGATCACATCCTTGCTCTCTTACACATACATCCATTCTATTCCATAGCCTATCCTTTTATCCTATCCATTTATCATGATCCTTTCATCCATCCACTATCGTCCATCCTTTTGTCCAATCCCATTCATTCACTTGCACCTAGACTTGGTTCCCCTTGTCATTGGTATCTAGCATACAGGCTACTCAAATTGTAAATCCATTGACGTTCAAAAATACAAAATATAAAAAAATCAAATTATTTCAAAAAACCCAAAAAAATCAAAATATTTCAAAAAATCCAAAAAAATCAAAACATGTCAAAATCCAAAAAAAAAATCTAAATATTCCCAAAAATCCAAAGAAATCAAATACCCAACAAAAAAATCCAAGAAATAAAATCCCATCACATCATCATTGTTAATCACAGTCGAACCAATCAAACCAATCAAATTATCAAATCAAAACAAATCAATCAAATCCATCAAATCAATCATCATCCAATGATCCATCATATCAAAACAATTCAATCAAAACAAGTCCAATCACATCATCAAATCAAGTCAATCTATCAATCATCCAATCTATCAAACAATCAAAAGCAAATCAAATAACATCATTCAATCAATCCCAATCAATCCATCACCCAATCAAACCATCCACCTTCATCATTACTATCAATAAAACACAAATCAGAACTACATCTCATCTCTATCATTAAGTGCCTTGATCTCGTGGACATAGGTATGTAGGCAATCTAGGATATGAAGGAAGTACCCAGATTTAGGCATAAACGATATTCCTCTTTCTTCTTTCATCATTCTTCTATCATCTATCTTCATCACTTCATCAATAAATTCTTCAATCACTTCATCAAATCAATCTCCATCAAATCCAATCATCAATTCATCATCCAATCAATCCAATCCAAGCAGTGATCCAAATGCAAGTCATCATTTATCCACACCAATCAAGTCAATCATTCTTGCCAAGTTATCCAATTGTAATCCTTGGTTTTGATCCTCATCAATCATTATCCTCATCAATGGGATCTATCATTCCCACATCCTTGTGTTGATCTAGGGATATATTGTTCCCTGCCATGACAACACTATCTTTATCAAATCATTAATCAATCAATCACTTAATCATTGGTTTAAAGCTTGACAGGGGCAATACCTTGTTTGTTTTGTATCATTTGTGCATGCTTGCTTGCTTGCTTGTGTGTTATCATTTTCAACTTGCATTAGCATCAAATCTGAATCAACCCAGCTAATATTCATATCTTGTATCTAGACAAGGTTGTATTATGCTGGGGCATGAGACACATCGTCACCTTGGTCCTTATACCTTGGTGCATAATGTCTAGTGCTATATCAAACATCATGGTTTCTCATCTTCATTGCAGCATAATGCATCCATGCTTTCTTCTATCCATTCCCTTACCTTTCTTCCTTGACCATTTCCATTTCATTTCGAGAGCCTACCCGTGTTTGTCCAACCCACCTATCCTTTCGAGGGGGCATCATCACCCTATCCTTTTCCTCTATCCATTTCCTTAGATTCTTTGAAATGATGTTACTTGACATAAATCACACCATCTCGAACATCGTCTCAAAGAGGGGCAAAATGTAGACACATAAATTTGTCCATGTCTTGTCTACACCTAGTTGACATGACCTTGTAATGTTTTGCCCTAAGTCATAGGTCATCCCACTCACAATTCTAACTTAATCACATTCCTAATTAATTAAATAAATCTATTTGTTTAATTAATCTCCCCATTCACATGTCCTCACATAATTCAAATTAAATATTTAAATTAAATCACTCACCTTTCATCTTATTCAAACAAGTCACATGCTACATCGTCCACTTAATCCCTTCACATGTCAAACTAATTTAAATAATCTTTTATTTAAATCAGATTCCTTTTATCACAATCAAACACTTGTTCACTTTCCTTTTGTCTCATGTGGGGTAGTACATATTTCATTTAATACGGTTCACATGTACAAGCTAAATCAAATAAAATATTTGAATTAGATTCCTTTCATTCTCCTTTGCACACTTGTCACATGACTTTGATTTTTTGATGTGCAAGGAAACCTAATTAATCCTAGCCATCCACATCTTTCATTTAGCCTTTTAATCTCAACCATCCATTTGAACCAAGCCTTTCCTATAAATCAAACCCGATCCCAAGCCATTTTCAACACATCTAGTCTCAAGTATCCTTACTCTGCTGAATTTTCTTCTCAATCTTTCATCTATCATCTTCATCTATCTATTTTGCATCATTCATCCAATCATTCATCTACCAATCCCTATCCTATCGTTATGCTGCTGAATCAAGTAATCAACATTCATCTCTTTGGGTAAAGCTAGAGTGCTTTGGGTCCAGCACTCTCCACCCTATCAATGGATCATGAGTTGATATGAGGTTTGCATTCATTTGATTTGCATTTTTTTATCATTTCCTTCATGTCAATTTTTCATGATTTCAGAAATGTCCTCATAAATGTCCACAAACACACATGTAGATAGAACTGTCAGGTTATAAATGTCCACAAACACACATACATGCAAATGTATCTAGATAGAAATGTCCATACATAAACATGTACATCTATAAAAATGTCTGCTCAAACAAATATAAGATCTAGAGAAATATCTAGAGAAACACATGTCTACGAAGTGCTACCAATAGCCTAGTCATCATGCTGGCTGCGAGTTGAGCAACCCGAGTCTAACTGAGCATCCTGATCTGATGGATGCACTGAGCCCTAGAGATAGTACAACACATGTATGTATAAAAGTGTACAAATTATGTTAAAATATAAATAGAATAATGTTAAATATATATATATATATATATGTGTGTGTGTGTGTGTGTGTGTACATGCACATGTACAAATTATATGCATTTACATGTATGTAAGTTGTAATGATTTAAAAATTTATAACTCACCTATCCACTAACATTACTGCCATCGGTTGAATCATGTTTGTGTACATGGTCCATCCCCAGAGTAGGTGTAACATGAGCTAACCCCTACAATATATATATATATATATATATACAATATTAGGACTCTATCTAGAGCAAAGTAATTTAACTTACTTTAATTTAAGTTCAATTTTAAATCATGCATGCACATGCACATACGCATGTGCTGTAGGATGATCTGCTGCCTCCTTGGCTAGCTCAAGTAATGAAGTCTGAAGTGGACTAACCAGGTGACTTGGCAACGAAGAGGCTAAATGAAGAAGCATATCCACAAAACTTGACACTGATCCCATCTGCAACTGCACCTCCTCAAGTGAATCTAGGGAGGGCTGGGATGTCTAATGCTCAACATGAGGCCTGATAGGTGTATCTACCTCTACAGTAGCCAAATGATTTAAGGGTGGATCAGGATGTGGAGTACTCACAGGCACCTGATGAGAATGTCTCGTAGCCTAACAGAATCGTGACACACTCTATGAATGGCAAGCGCTACCCACATGTCCTCTAACCTCGTGTAAAAGGATACCAAGCTCTGATGCAATAAAAGCATATGACTCCAATAGGTCCTCAGAAAGATAACTCGTTGTAGTTTGAAGCATATGCTCTCCTGTCAAACCATCTATGTCTATAGGAGACGGGACACCCACAATAGCATAAGGATCAGTAGCATGATCCAATGGTCTAGATCATCTAGGATGACTCATCAAATATCTTGCCACACAATCAGAAGATATAATAGATGTGGCAGCTACAATATCACCTACATTGTCGATTGCTTCCATTTGGGAAGCAATGACAACTTGATTAGCAACAAGGGCCAGGGTTGGGGAGATAGTAGGCATCCTCTCCCCAACCAAGGCCCTATAAATTGGAGCTTGTTGATCTGGTTGACAATAGGCATTTCTATTAGCAACCCTACCCCTCCCCTGACCAAAATGTTCTGGAAAATCCAAGTAGTTCACCTTGAGGCTCATATGAACCTCTACATATAACTGTTGTGAAAAAATATAAAGGAATTTGGTCATTATTGGGATAACGACCATGAGCAGTAAGAAAACGTGAATATATCAATGGGGCCATAAGAGGGTCTACACATCTAGTCACTTGGTAGCCCCTCACATTAGGCTTACCAACATAAGATGGGAAACATTGGGATTTGATAGTCTCTTTCGAGACACTAAGCTGAATAGAAGCAAGAGAAACATCACTAGTAACCTCTTGCCACATCTAGGCAAGAATAGCAACAAGAGTATGACCCAAATAAGCACAGGTATCTCCTAGACTCCATCTAATGCACTGCAAGCTAGTTAAAATTGATTGACATGTGTCTCTATAAACCCCTGTTGTGTTGGGGTCTGAAAGAGGAGCTGTCAATTTCTGAATCTCAGTATCTGTATGTGTAAATATTGAAGGTCCAGGAGGTGGTGGCGCATGTGCCATGATATATATATCAACCTTAATTTTGTTCATGTAAAAATAAATTACTTATTCCAATACATACATACATGTGCATTAGGAAGGCCGTGTTGAACCAATTCTCTACAAGTATGGCTAATATGTCACACCAACATAACATGATAGTGTCTACTTTGGGTCCTATGGAACAAATGTATCAACATACACGTCCTACATCAGAGTAGATAGGGATGTTGTATTGCACTCACCTGTATCAACATACATTTCTTCTCTGATGTACAGGTGTGTACATTTGATACATTGTTCCACAAATTCCAAACTTAGACACTAGTTATTACTGGTGTTGGTGAGGCATATCAGTCATCTTGTAGAGAATTAGTTAAACATGACTAGATCCTAATGCAATTCCAACACGTTAAATAAATAGTTGAACAAGAGGGAAGATTTCATTTAGATAAAATGCATGGATGATTCTTTTCCTTTTCAACTTGTAGAGAGAGAGAGAGAGAGAGATTTTAACTTTTCCAAATCTACACATACATGTGTAATGTTGAACATGTATCAGTGTCATAAAAATGAATACCATGTGTGCAATAAAACATTTAAGTCATTCCTACTCCATGTACACTTTCTTTCTTTACAATGTTCACACACTTACCAAGGGAGAGAGAGATAAAGAGATTTCTTTTGAAATCATTATAACACATCTAGGTAACTCAACAGTTAAAGATATAAAATAATGAACATGACACACTAAGAAAATGGATACAACCAATGACTATACATATCTAGTTACCATGGAAATATATGACTATTACATTACTTTAATTGATTAGGAATTAAAAATCACTTTAATTGATTAGGTAAATTATATAATTTGGTTTGATTCATTTTGTATTAATCTTATAGTACATTCACTAAATTAGACATGTTTTTATTAAAGTATTTTTCTTGACCTTGAGCGATTAAGGATGCTATGAATTTGTCTATATTTTCTTGCTACATCTATAGAAAGCATATGTGTTAAGTATAGAAAACATGACTCCAAGGTCTAGTATATCTAGTTGCCACATCCCCACCACTGCCAATTTTGTAGAAAATAGCATAAAGTTCTAAGTATTCCAAAATCATTGAAGGAAGCTAGTTAAATATGAAGTTCATCTTATGAAATTAAAATCCAGCATCTAACCTTCATTCAAATACTACTACTGGAAAAAATGTTTAATAGATAGTTAAGATAGATAATTCACATGATACTCAACTACATTGGAATCATAAATTACCAAGTCTCATCAGGCTGAGCTAAGTAAACAAACAATTTACAAAATTTATCTCAATTTTTTCAATAAGTTGAAGAGCAAACAAGTCACATAGTTCAATTCAGCTTCTAGGACTCTAATTGTCCTCTAAAGAATTCTAGAAGGTGCTCTAAAATGAATGGGGCCATGAGATGGCTTCGTATTCATTCTTGTTCTTAAAAAAATGGAAGTACTTCATTTTCTGGCGAACAAGTCCACCTAACAAATAGATCTCTTCACATTGCACAACCACCACTCGTTGGCCATTAAGGAGCTCCTTGGCTAGAATGGAGACACTCGAGGCATACAAACATGTGGTGATGTGCATCCATCACAACTACCTTGGCATAGATCCTTGAATCTCTCACCATTTTGTCCTCTCCTCTCCTCTACACAACATTATACTTCCAAATTTTGCATACATGGCTACTTCCAGACATTTGCAACAATAAATCTTAAGGAGGTTCAACTTCTTGTGAGAGAGCATGGCCTATCTAAGGTAGGTGTGGCCCTCTTCTAGTTGTAGTGTAATTCTTTTTAATGGTTTTCCCTCCCTTTATCAATAAAACAAAATAAAATAAATGTAGCAAAGCTACTGCCATTATGTTACCAAAATGCTATCAATGCCAATTACTTTGTAATGGCCGCCACTATCATGCACTCAACTTGTTAATTTTTACATTATAATAAATTTTCTTAAAATCCTTTGCTTTCCCTTACTAACTACCAAAACTACTTATGGGAAAGTAACTCCCAAAAATAACAATAATAATCTAACATTTAATTATTTAAATACTAGAACAAGTCACTAAGGTGGCTTTATTTGTAATATATATATTTATTAACTATATACACTTGGTGTGTTATTGCATGAAACACCCCTGCCAATTGACACAAGATTTGATAATGTTGATAGAGAAGGAGACTACATTGTGAGTGAATATGAATAGGAGTATTATGAAGATGAATGTGACATTGATATTGAAGGTGAACTCATGCGTGCCCAAGATGAGATCAAGAAACTCAAAAAGGAGAACCAGAGATTAGAGTTACAACTTCAAGAAGAAAAAGAATCAAAAGATAAAGTACTTTCAGTCCTTCAAGAAGTAGAAAAAATGATCATAGATTTAAAATACAAGTTAAAGAAGGTAAGAAAAAAGAAGAAGTTCAATAATAAATCAGCTCAAGGCAAAAGAATTTGACTATGAAAAGTATGAGTTTGAGATAGTTTCATTAAGAAAGGAACTAGAAAAGGCATCTTCCAAGTTGCACAAGAATCTTCAATTGGAAAAGAGCATTAATTGTTTGAATGAGATGTTGACCAAGAAAAAATATCATAAGGACACTACTAGCATAGGCTATGATAGAGGACAGAGTTCTAAGGTCAGAAATACTCCTAGGCAGAAAATGGATCTTAATTATCATTTTGCTGCTTCTGAGACTAAAGACAAGAAGAAGGTAGAAGATAAAGGAACTAATAATAAAATTTTCAAGAGCATCAATAGTGGATGAAGAAGAAGAACCATTAGGTCCATAGGATCTCCACCTACCAGGAAAAATCAATCAAAAAGGTACAATTATTCCTTTCCTAGTTATTGTTATTCATGTAATGGCTATGGTCATAAGGCTACTACTTGTAAAGTTGCTCATAGGAGAAGGTCTGAATTTATGAAAAGGAACTCTTTTGCTTCAATAAGTAGTATGGATCTAGTGTGTTACAATTGTAACATTTTTTGTCATAAAGAAATAGATTGTAGGGCACATGAAAGATACAGTCATGTATGGAACAAAAATAGAAGTACTTATGGGCTATCAAGAACAAACTATAATACCATTGCTCTAGGTAACAATATCATTTGCTATAGATGCAACAAATTTGGGTATAGAGCACATTTTTGCAGAAGTAAGTTTATGGATCCATCTAGACATAACAAGAAGATAGATGCCCTGATCATACAAAAGAAAGGACCTATGAAAGTATAGAGAAGAAAACTAGAGCAAAAGAAGGAAGAGCTTAATCTTGTGCATATTGCACAAAATGCATCACCAATTGCATAAGATGTACCATAAGTTTAGGGGGAGTAAGTAATCATTTGATATGGATTGAAGTGGTTTGCTAGTTTGCATGATTACTTACCTTGGTGATAGTAGTATTTATCTCTGCATCAGAAGCATCTTGAATGTAAGATCAAATAATGGTGTCTCAAATAGAGGGAGTAATGTGCCTATGATATCTATGTTGCTTATGGTATTATGAGTTATGATCTCCATATTGATCTCATTTGTATAGTGGCACTACATGATCTCATGATTTCATCAGTAGCAAGATGAGTTACCAGTGGTATTATGTATTTGGTCTGACTTTGGTCTCACATTCTTAGTACTATGAGATTTGTTTGTATTTCAATGCTTCTTCTTTCAATACTAATATGCACTGAGAACTTGCAAGGGCAGTAAACATATACAAATTTTGAAGATAGAGTTAGTTTGCAAGAAATAAATAGACAATGATCATGGAACAATTTTGTTAAGACCCGAGGGATAAGAAACTTCATGATTTCTTTTGCATAATAGAATTAAGACTGTCCCTAATCTTCATTATATTTTTTACACCAGCATCTCCATTAGTTTGTTGGTTAGTATATGCATTGCATTGCATTGACTGCAGGTTACACACAAAGTAGACTTATTGAAAAGGCCTTAGTAATCTTCATGGAACATGCAGTTGGAAGACCTAGGGAATATATATTTGACATGTATAAAAATAGACTCTGCATCCTTTCTCAGCATTCTTATAGTCTACACATTTTGGAAACTTTGGAATAGTGTATATCATTCCTTGAAGAGACTATTTTCAAATGTTGTAGTTGCAAGTGCTCTAATAGACATGTATGCATTGTATAGACAAGGCACATGGACTTTGTGTTAAAATGTCTCAATAAAATGTGGTTTAATAGGATGACATGGTTATAGAAACTTTTAAGTAACTGATACATGTAAAAATAGACTTCTTTATCTTTTCCAGCATGATCTCTATATTTATTCAAAGGAAATGGGTGTGGACATACATCAATAATTGGAAATGGATTTTTCTCTAAGTTCTATTAATTGTAAGTTCAACCTCCAATCACCCTATTTTTAAGAAGCATCATATAGAAGTAAAGTCCTTGGCAACTTCTTTGTTTTGATGTCAACAAGCTTTGATGAAGACAATAATTTTGGGATAACAGTGATTTTATGAGTGAAAGTTGTCTCAGTTAATACTTGCAGTGATGATGTATGTACTCTGTGACAGTGTGCAGGACAATGGTTTATTTGTGACTATGTGATAGACAATGATGTCACTCTATTACTCTTTGTGATATGCCAATTCTTTATATCCTCTATATCAGACATCAAGATAGTTTATATCAGGAATGTCACAGTTTTGACAGTAGAAAATAAGTGCATAGACCTTAAAAGTCTGATAAAACTCCTTAAGTTTTTAGTGAATTTGTCCAAATCTTATAAAGATCAAAGAATATGACAATATCTGAGAAATGAAATATATAGAAGCATAGAAGGTTAGCTAGATACAATGAAAAGAAGGAGAGTGCTGCTAGTTAATACTTTGTGATCTTAGAGCAGTGGAATTGACAATTAGGGGGAGCTTATATCTTTATTCCTTATTACTAAATCTTGAATGTTTGTTTTAGATCTGATTGTAGTTTGAGGTCTCTTTATTGCAATTGTTCTTGTTTTTTTTCAGTGCTATATAATGACAACCAATGATATTAGGTGATGGATAGTACTTTGCATACCTTCATTCTCTCAATAATGGAGGACAGATCTTAAATCAAGGTGGCCAGTGATAGTCATTAATTTTGGATTTTTTGTATTTTTTGCCTTAAAAATCTTGTTATAGTGTACTGACAGTCTTTCATATTGATAGTACCATGCATGATTTTAGATTGACAATGATAGTGATATGTATGTCATCATCTTGATAGTGATATGCTCTCACATGGGCTTCATTCAATGCTAAGACAGAAGTATACCTATCATGCATGGGGATCCTATAGTCCTTTGTCATTTGATGTCAAAAGGGGAGTGATAGATTTGCATGTTCAATTGCCATCAATGCTAAAGGGGGTGTTTGTTGGTTTGATTTGTCATTGATGTCCAAGCTTTGTCATTGATGTCAGTTGATGTCAAAAGAGCTCAAAGGAGTTGACTATGATGTTAGGTGATCAAAGGAGTTGAGGCAATCAAAGAAGTTGTCTTTGATGTCAAAGATGATCAACATTGTGCATGGTATATGTTCTTCATGATATGGTGGATGTTCTTCTTGATAAGATTCATGGTATGGTGTTTGGTGATTGATTGATTCATGTTTGTTGAATGAAGTTTGTCATTAGTAATGCAAAGGTTGAATGAAGTTTGTAATTTGGTAGAACAATTATGTCATTGATCTTCATCTTCATTGGACTGTCATTACCATCAGGAGGTAGAGTTATGACATCTGATCATCAAGCTGTTTGTGGTTTGTATCATGCAATGAGTGGTTTGTATTATTGAATGAGGAGGTTTGTATCATATGTGATGAAGACACTCACATTAATTATTTAGTTGATTGCATTGATCTATTTGTTAACAGACACCAACACACATGTATGAAATGATTCATGTATTGTCATGTCATTGATCAAATGAAGACTAGATGTTGTTTGAGTTCCTGAGGGGATAGTGAGTCATTAGATATCTTAAGTGTCAAGTGATGGTGTATGTCATGATGATGATGCCTCTTTTAATTCATGACAAGGAATGTACTTTGGTGATGATGTCCAATATATTTTGTCAAGAATCATGTTGATAAGGACATCTCAATAGTACATGTTTATTTTCATGATACAAGTGTAATGTTCAAGGTTGAAAAGGATTGTATTGATAAAGGTACTTAGTTCTTCATTATTTTCTCCTTCACAAAGGTTTCGATACAATCCTTGATCTTCATGACAAAGACAACATTATAGTTGGTGCTCCAAGAGTTGCTTCTTGTTCATTTAGCTATTCAGTGTTAGGGGCCCATAGAGAGGATAAGAACATAGGGTTTGTAAATGTTTTGTGTACCTAAGTGTGATCTAAATTCCCAAAACCCTAAGTGTGAACTACAATTCTAAAATCCTAAGACTTCAAGGTTTAAACCTTAAGGAACTCGTGATGTTGTGCACTTTTGTTATATTGTAGCAGGTTAACTTGTCACTTAAGTGACAAACTAAGGGTTCTTATATCATTCAATAATCAGCCCCATGTTCTAAGGGTGACCGAACCAACAGGGTTTTGGTTTTAAACTGGGCACCAAAATCTAATCTATGGCATATGTTTAATCTCTCTTGGGTGTGAAATAGAAAATCCATGGTCTTTATTTAAACTTTCAAAAGTTAGTTGCTTAGGTTATCATTTGACAGCTATTTAGCTGTATAATTTGTGCAAAGGAGTTGAAATAGTTTTATTAACTATTTTTTCTTGGTGATTTGAGGAATTAAAAACCCTAATGAAAGTGAATGATAGTGGAGTTGGTTGAAGTAGGTTTTCTATGGTTTTTTGAGGTATGTTGAATGGGAAGAGAGATGATTTTTGAATGGTGGTTTTACATGTAGAATACATTATTTTTAGTGACTATAAATGAAGATTGCATAGAGAGGGACTAGGAGACTGAAACCCTAGGATTTTGATGATGTGTCTGAGCCTTCAAAATGGTTTTTATAGAGACATGGTGAATAATGTGAGACTTTGTATATATATATATACATATTGTCTTTAGAGAATAAAGTAACAAGTATACACTATGGTAATAAATGAAATATAGAAATGACAATGTGAATTACAGAGGAAAAATGAAGGCAGGGTCCAGTGATTTCAGTATAGAGACAAAATGAAATAGAATCAAAGGATTATATTGATTGCAGAGGGTGGTGAAAGTACTTAGTTCAAGTACTATTTGTTTTGATGATGATTACATGTGTTATATCTATTTGTTTGTGACATGAACATGATGTGTTATGAAAAGAAGAAATTATATGTTTCTTTGTATTTATCAGTATGATCTAAATGAGATTACAGGTGAATGAAAATTGGTTAGAAGTAATAACAGTATGTGAGTTTGTATAACAAAATTCTGAATGTGTAAATGTCAATGTGGGGAGTCTAAGATTAAATGTCATAACAAGTATATAAAGTTGGGTTTATTGTCAAGGTGTATGCAATCATGAAAGAAGTTATGGTTATGTAAACGTCATTGTGTGTCATCTTATTGTTCATTCACAAGGTTCTGTCAAGAAGTCTACAGAGGTTGAAAGTTTCTTATTCATATTAACCTCAGTTTAAGTCTTGTTTCTTATTCATATCAACAATAACAATATGCAATGGAAGATTTACATATTTAATATATCAAACAATTACAATGATTATATGCCGGCAACATGTGGACTACAATCATGGGTTTATAGGTTTGCTTTCTAGGTTACAACATTCATGAAGGATATGGCATTAAAATGCCTCCAAAAAAGAACTATCTTTCAACTCTAATCTATCGTCAGATATGAATCACTTAGCTAACTGACTACTTTCCTAGTGCATCTCATGAATGCTAATATATTTTCTTCAAGCTCTTAGAATCCTCCACATCGACCTTAAGAGATCTAAAACTCCAATGAATGATGAAATGTGTAGAGTACATGTAGGTTGACCTATAACTATTGTCAATGCTCTGTAAATGAATGAAACTTGATGCGGTTCTCAATGAAGGTCTATTTGGTTCCAAATTGTATTGTGAGATGTTTCATTTAGCTATATAAGTCACGAAAATGCTCCACAAACCTTGTATGATCATGTTGACTGATGAATGCTCTACTCTATGAATACTGATGATCTTCTAATAGTAATATCTCTCTGCAATATGAATCCAAGTCTCATGAAATTTGAATATGATGTAGTTGACATGGCATAGAAGCTAATTCTTATTTTGTGAGCTCTAAAATGAAGATGTAGTAGAATGTGATAGAAAATGCTAAAATTGTAAATTACTGAAACTATCATTAAAATGTAAGAAAAGAAAAGAAAGCAAATATTTTTGGTTGATGCAAGATTGCTCTTCAACCTAGGATGCTCCTGCATCAAACACCCAGGGTTGTTGAAAAAGTGAGTCCCTCGCTTTGTTGGGGCTAGAAGAAAACCAAGGTGGTCGACCTTAGCCTCAGAAATCCATGATGAATATTCTTCTGGCCTTCTTTTCCACTTAACCACACACTCTTTGTAGTACTTGCCTTTGGTACTGCGTCTAATTCTGCTATCCAAAATTTTCTCTATCTGCTCTGGTTACTGTTATGGTAACTGATCCTTCTGGTGGTACCTATTTGGATTTAGGGTTTTAGGTCCATGAAATTTCAAGTCTTCACCTTTAAAATATTTTAAACTCAAATCCCTAAGCCTTGTGCGCTTTATCTTTTAAATCCTTGTTGACCGCTTGTAATAAGTTCTGATTCACTTAAGTTATGACTTGAAGCTTTTATGTTCATCAAGTGACTGGCCCCATGTCCTAGTCTTACCCTTTATAGCCCATGGAAAAAATAAATTTATGTCTTATGTCTTCGTAAGGGTTATTAAGTATTATGTATTAGTATTTCGTAGTGTCGCAGTGCATCAAACATGACGTCATCATTCCTATGCGCGACTATGACAAGGTAACACCTGTTAAGGAATCTAGGCTTATAGCCCCTTAATCAAAGAATCTTACCTCGAGCAATGGTGTGTTACCAAGTGTAAATCTAAGAAGTGATCTATATGAGAGCTCAAATCTAACGGTTGTGCAAGCTTGTAGGGGAATCTTGCCAAAAGGGAATATCCATCACGTGGTCGTGAGATAGTGACATGTGGCCTTGTCTTAGTAAAGAAGTGGAAAGCAAATGAAAAGGGGACATGTGGGGGCTTTATCATGCCCGCGTAGGGTAGGTATGTGGTGGGCCATTTCTGACTGCGACGCTGTGAAATCATGCCATGTGTTCAAGTTGGACAAAAAGTGATGTAGTCAGCAAGGGAGGTACGTCTGATGTGGATTGTTCTTATTGTTCGTAGACTTTTCAACGATGATGACCCTAATTTTCAAATTTGGCAGGTGAAAGGCAACCATGTGGAGGCTCCAACTTGATTCCACTGAGCCAAATGAAAAATGGCTTTCTCTCTACTACTTGGTCATGGAATGATGACACATGTAAACAAAATAAAGGAATTTTTAAGTGCAACAGCTAGCGATGGAATGCTTGGCGACCGTCGATCTAAGCTAAAGGCAATTCTGATCTACGATTGAGGTTTAAACTTGAGGCGGCTATTTGTGAGTGCTATTCCCACTAGCCTCCACTCTGTAGTTAATGTAATTTTGGTGTGAACCTAGCCAGAAAACCTAATCTACTCAAAACAATTGATTTATAGGTCATTTCACATGTAGGATTTCACCAGAAGTCTAATCACTTCAACTACTCCATTAATTAAGGATCAGATTTTTATTTGTGGTATTGGTTGTCAAATGAAAATGTGATGCATGTAGGTAGCCTCAAGCTTGTTGCTCCTTGCTTATAAAAGGAATTCAGGCCCATTCTACAATGGGAATTTTTTTGGACTTTGGATATAAGGTATCCACACTTTGGGGAGTAATTTATGTTGCAAAGTTGGTTCATTTTGTATGGGTGCAAAGGTATTTTTTGTCTTGTAGATGAATAAATTGGTGAATGACAATGTTCTTTCTAGATTGAATTATATGAAAAACACTTTATGTGTGTATTATCTGTGATTGTCTCCTTGGGTATGAGCATTTTTCTTTTGAGTGAAGTTGCTAAGGGTTTCTAAACTCATTCATATACATTTTCTATGTGATGAATCTGATTCGTTACATCTGTTCAAGGAATGGATTAAATTTCTTTGAGTTAGGTATAAGGGGAAATTTGTGATATCAAGGGATTAATGAAGTATGGTCATAGATGATACTTTTTCTTGGACATGTTACTATAAGGAAGTAATATTTTATTTTGGGTCCTCTGGATATGAAGTTTTGTTGTCATGAGGGAACATTTGCAATGATGGGTTTGACTCTGTTGCCCTAATAAAGCAGAGGTCTAGAATTTGCTTTCCCAATGGGTCGAGGAACTCATTGCATTTAAAGAAAAATCATTTGAAACAAACCATTTTATGTTTTATTTTATTTTAGGTTAGGGTCTTGCATGTTCTCTAATGTGAATAAGTTAGATAATCCAAGAACATTGCCAAATCTGGGGTTAATCTCATAAATCTTGGTGCATACATGAGAACATTTTGCCTAGTGTTGAAAAGCTATATTTATGGATTATGAATGAGGGACACCTCCTAGGTGCGGAAGAACTTGAAGTGAAGGGGAGACAAGAGATAATCTCCCACTCTGTTTGTCGAGTCTTCTATTGAACTTGATCATAAGAAGTGGAAAATCTTTAGAGTTTGATGTGTTCAGATTTGGGAACCAATAGAACTGGCGACTCTACTGGGGATAGTGATAGATCTATGAGAAAAGAGTCAAAGAATTTGATGGGTCTGAACATTTGGTTCAGATATTGAAGTTTTAGGCTTGGAAGGGGCTTTGTTGCGGCAAATTTAAAAGAATTTATGTGTGGCTCTGCTATTGGAGAAAACCCAAACTGAAAGAATGCTTTAAAGAGATCTGTGTTGTTTGAAGCATAGTCATGTATGAAGAGAGGTGGAGAATCTATCAAAAGAACCTAATGAAGATGTCAATAACATTTTAGATTAACAAAGATTTCTAGTTAGGGAGGAAATTTTGCAGCAACTACAACATATCCAGGTATTTTTCTTATTTTGGTTTTCAAGAAGGATAAGCTTGTGTATGAAAACCATATTTGAAAGTCTTGAAAATTTTTGGTTCCCTATTGAGTAAAACTAAGCACTAAGGAAGGGAAATAGTAGTGATAGGCTTGCATACTTCTACATTACTAAGATAGTAATATGTATTTTGAAAAGAAGTATACGATATTTTTGAAGAAACTGATTTAGACGATCTTGAGCAAGATGAAATAGAAATTTGCATTATAAAGGCTTAAGATCATTGTTGTAAATGGAGTTTGAGTTGCTTTGTGTAACTGCAAAGTTAATGTGAAGAGGCTTGTAAAGGTGTGAGAAAATGTATCACCAACCTATGCATCCCTATGTGGACCCAAATGTAACAATGAATAGTATGCAGTCCCTATCATGTCATCAAAGAAATTTTAGCACTGAAAGGTACAAAGCCATAAATTTTGATGGCATTTGTGGTTTCCCAAATGTCATACCATTTAAAATCAGAGGTAAAATACCAAATTTTAGTGGCAGTAAGTCTGGGTCAGCCAATAATCATCTGCAAGAATTTAATAATTTAATAGATGACTATGAGGTAGATCATGAGGATGTTGTCATAAGGCTATTTGTTCAGTCTCTAAAGGGAAATGCAAGAGAATGGTTCTCTTATTTATCGGCATGCTCTATCTATTCTTGGGAGGAGTTCAAAGTAGTGTTCATGGAGCAGTTTGGTGAGAGAATTGATGTAAGATCAGCAATTAGTAATTTTATGGGCATTCAGAAGGAAAAGGTTGAGTTAGTCCCAACATGTAACCTAAGATTTGTAAAAACATTGAGGGACATTTCTGAAGCTATTAGACCAAATAATACAATAATCTTAGCTATTTATTTAGGATCTTTTGACAAAAAAATGAGCTAGCAATTGAGAGACAAAAGTTCTAACTTTGCATCAGGCCTATCAGACTGCCATGGATATTGAAAACAACTGGGAATGTGGAATGTTCAAGGGCAACTTATCCATGAGTGTTTGTGACTCTAAAGCATTTTATGCTGATGAAAAGTGTAGATCAAAAATAGCAATGACTGTCAAAGCAATTGTGTCATGCCCACATTTTCCATGCGGTCATGACACGCACCACATGTGTCATGTCCACATTTGTCATGTGTTCATGACATGAAATATCAAAAAAATTCCACGCTTCCCTAGAAACCCCCTCACACGCATCCACATGCTCGGTGGAAATATGCATAAGGCGTAAACATGACAGTCGAATGCGGGGTAATACGATTTAGGTGAACTTCCCCTATGCGATGCAGGCTAACTAGGGGGTCGATGTGACGTGAATGATGTCGCTAATAGGGTAGGATCGAAGATCAAAACCCTAGGTTTACCTAAGTGGATGATGGGATTTTGACACCGGTCAAAATCGGAAGTATAAATCTAAAGCTAAAAAAAAATTCACCGGCCTAATAATAAGGTCATTAAGCTTGCACAAACCAATAATTTAACACTACGTAAGATTAAATTTACTAGCCTAACTAAACCCTAGATTCTAAAAAAATCTGGCAGCATAACGCCTCATGGGCATGGATAAGGTTTATTCTAATTAAAATAAAATTTGTCAAATGTTACAAGGTTTACTAAGTTGGATAAAATGACACTGGGTTAATTAAACCAAAACAACTAATCTATTTAATATCAAATTTAAAATTAGCCTCTTTGTTTAAAATTTGCAAGCAATAAATTTATTCAACTGATTATAAAAAAAATCAATTTCTTTTTAATAATTAAATTGAAGGAAGTTTGAATGAACATTTATTCCCCACTACAATAAATTAAATTAAAAAAGATATAATGCGCTCCATCTAAATAAGTAAATTTTTAAAGATCTTATAAAAGAATTATGAGGTAAGAGAATTTCCCAAACCCTACATTTAAACAACCAAATAAATTAAATTTGACCACATAATTTAGTTTCCCCTCTTCTAATTTTTTGACAACACAAGCAAAAAAGAGAATAATAAAATCCTATAAATTAAAAACCAAAAGATAGGGAAGAGAGGACAATTAAACAATTAAAACTAATTTTAAAAGCCATCTTGCCCTAGAAGCCCCCAACAAGAAAATATTATTATCATTAAGGAGGAAAGAATAAACCCTAGCCGCCTTTTTTTTAATTTCTCATTCATTCTCTCTTCACATTTCTCTTCTATGTTTATTATTTGTTTTGTTGCAAGTCTGGAAGGAGGCATCCATGGGTTTTCCCCTCCCCACGGAGGTATACCCAATGAATATACTCTTTTGTTCTTGGATATATATATATATATACACCATTTAAAAAATTTAAGAGTTTAGCAGTCATCAAATGACCGAATGGCCAACAGAAGGTTCTTAGCACGCAGAAGGGACGCAACAAAAGGAACCAATGCCATCGGTGACAATGGAGAGGAGGAGGTTTAAGGAGGGCGTGGGTGCGTGGAGGAGGAAGTGGTGTGTGGGGTGTGGGGAGTGTGGGGAGGGGCCGAGCCCCACCCACACTCCACTACGATGGAGTGTGGGTGGGGCTCGGCCCCTCCCCACACTCCATTAAACGGAGGACGGTGGGGGTTGAGACCCCCACCAATCACATATTTTTTTAAAAAACTATATTTTGTTTTAAAAAAAACATAATCTATTCTATTTTTTCACAACATTACTTGCGATTGGATATTTACATATATATATATACCCAGCCCAAACACAGTTTTTAAATCTAAGGCACAAGACAATAGTTAGGTATACATATATAATATATATTGTATACACCTAAAAATGACATGACTCTATCCAAATAAATATTCTTAATATTTATTTAAGTCTTATTCCTCTATCAATAAATAAACAAATAAATTTATTTATTTGATTCATATTCTTCCAACAATTAAATAAAATCAATTTATTTAATTAAAATCCTAAATTCTTCTAAATCCTCCAACAAATTAAATAATCTCAATTATTTAATTAGTTCTTCCAAATTCATTCTAAATTAAATAATACCAATTATTTAATTGTTTCTTCCAATAATATCCTCTCTAAATTTAAATAAATCAAATATTTATTTAAGTTGTTTATTTCTTCTAAATTGAGCTATCTCTAAATATAATTCAATCTTTGTGCACATGCTATTGGATATTCTAAATATTTAATTGAGAAAAATATCTTCTCATCCTCATGTAATTCCATCTTCTAGTTTTATTCTCTTAACTGATTAATCTATTCTTTTAATTGATTAATCTCTTCAGTCAACTCATTCTTCTATTTTATTAATTCCTCTCATGCAAAATAGAGAAGGACACATGTCTTCCTCCTATTCACGCACATTCCTCAACCATTCTATACCGTTGATCTTCTCATTCTTTCTATACCGTTGATCTTCATTCTCACAAGTCTATAAATTGAACCCTATTCCTCCATTTCATTCATCCAGGCTTTAAGTAAACTTACGCTGCAAGAATCACAGTTCACCTTTGGCACCAATTCCTTCATTTCTTGCGATCAACCATTTACCATATCGTTACCATTGTTGTGAAGCTCATTTTCATTACAAAAGAATTATCATAGCCATTCTCCATTGACAATATTGGAATAGCAAGGAAGTGCACTCTCTAAGGGCCTTATTCATACATGCAAGATTGATTGAGATAGGCAACCAATGGAAGCCATGAAGATTTGAGGTTTGCAAAGGTTTTAAAGTTATTTTTTAATTGATCTCTTTGTTTCTATATTTTGTTGAGTTTTAGGTATTATTGATATTGATATATTGATTATTCATGTTTAATCCAATCTTCCCCTAACATTTTTGGTGCCCACCGTGGGGCCTAGCCCCAATTTAACCCAAAAACTAAGTTTTTGTGTTTTAGAAAGCCATACACATGAGAAAACTGTGCATCTGACACATCCTAACACACATATACTATCTATTCTAGCGCATACATCATTTCGGCGCATATAGTCTCTGATCTGGCACATTTACTATTTGTTACTGTGCATACAGACTCTATTACAGCGCATATACCCTTTGATACAACACATCTGTTAGTTCAGTGCATATATACCTTTTTCCTACACTTTTGACCTCTATCTTAGCACATATGTACTGAGGCACTTCTGATCTTTGTTACGGCGCATTCAATCTCTGAAGCTGCACATCTGATCTAGACAGTGATTTTTAGGGTTTTCCTTGAAGTTTTTGCTAACGCTAGCATCTTTTTTTACAGGAACACTCTTGACCTATCTGTAGGCTAGGTATTGGTTTAGAATCATATAGTTGCACTTGTTAACTCACACTTTGATTTCTAACGGGAAAGTAAATCGACGCTCACGCAAATCTCACATAGTCTTAACTAGGAAGGCAGTAATTGAATCACTGCTATCTTGAATATCATTGAATCATTGCTATATTGCTATCCTTCAAAGTTAACAACTCATTGCTATCTTGGTAAAACTAGACCATTGCTATCTTGTTATCACTTCAAAGTTAACAACTCATTGCTATCTGGGTAAAATTGAACACATCATTGCTATCTTGGTAAAATTGAACCATTGCTATCATCTTATCACTTCAAAGTTAACAAATTTTTGTGCTTGCCCAAGTAGATAGCTCATCTAGTTTTTCTCATTTTTAACTAGGGGAAAAATAACCATTGTCTTTTGTATTTTTGGAATGATACCCGGCCTATGCTCTCCCCTATCTTGGGTGACCAAAATGCCAGACATATCATTTTCACATGTATTTTCCTTTAGAGGGGCCTGCTCTTGGATACCGTTCATCCAAGTAGGAACGACTCTAAGTGGTAACAGGCTAGATGCCAAGCCCTACCAATCCACTATAAATAAATTGTGTTTGGAGTGAAAGCTTCAAACAATGAGTGCAGTTGTGTTATACCGACAACCAACCTCGCCCAAAACCCTCCAAGGCACCGCCCTTGCAGGATGGGAGTCTCCATAATGGAGAGTAGTGTTGCCGCATGTATAACCACTCAAACGGTTGCCTTTATTAAATACCTTTGTCTTAGTGGCCAAAAACCCCTATAATCCAGTGCAGGGAAGGGCGATGATCACCTCCCGAAGATGCCTCACCTAGAAATAGGGAGAATTTAGTTTTATACTATCCTTTGAAGCTTGGGTTTGTACTTGCTTTCTTTTAGTCCAAAAAGAGTCAGAAAATATACAAAAAAAAATAAAAAACCATGAAATCATTCTTTGTGTTTGTTGTGTCTTCTTGCCGTAATTGATTAAATCAAATCAAATAGACCTCCTTTGCAAAACAAGAAACCAAAAAACTCTGTAAAGCATGTCAAACTATGCAAAAACATTGAAAAAAACTAGAGCTACGCTTTTGTCATTTTTTGCTACTCATTTGAGCTGACTTTCCGTACATATATCCTGACTTACTGCGCTTTTGATACCTATTGTTGCGAATATAAAATTTACCAGTATTGCGCATCTACACTGACTTGTGGTGTATTTACCTATTTATGTTGCGCATCTATTCCAACGCATGCGCAACAATGAGCACTTCTGCATACATTGAGAGAAATATTTTGCCATTTCTGGGTAACCATTTCAGCTTCGTTCCCAATTCTGAGATTAGATCTTACCTTGCTGTCACATTTCCATCAATTCCTTAGCGTACCCTCTCTTTCATCGGTCATCTCATCCACTTTCTATCAGGTCTTCCTAAAGCAGAGTCAAAGTATCCCATATTAGATTAGTGCAAGATCTTTTTCAGGTCACTTTAGATCCAAGTAACCCTAGTAGGTCACAGAACTTCGCTAGTGATCTTGGTACATGACTAGTCCCTACACAGTAAATGGGTATCAAGTACCCTTACTAGTGGCTATCATCTTGTATCAGCCATCTTACTTGGAATCATTGATCTAAAGAGTCCCTTGGTCAAATCTCGTCAAAACAAGTATCCTATTCTCACCAGTCTCCACATGCATCTTTCCCATATTTGTAGTCCCATCCCACTTCATCTCGTGTCACCTTGCATGGTTCTCACCAGATCTCAGTACCAAAAGCAAACCAAAATGGCCAAAATACCTGAACACATTAGGTTTTCTCATGACAACGAGCCTAAAATCACCCCAGAAGAGTACCAAGAAGCCATCCAAAGTAAAAAAATTTAGTGCATGATGGAGAAAATCCTCCATGAGGACCCTCAAAAGTACTTTCTACACCTTGCGAGCCTAGGGCTTAAACTCCCCTCCAACTTTGATACCATTTCCTTGAAAGAACAAGGAGAGGAAATAATCCCTGAAAAGAATACAAATGAGGAAATCCCCCTAGAAGGAAAAGGCAAACAAACAATGGACTAAAACATGCATATAGACACGATAACGAAACAGATACAAGCCTTACAACAACAGTATGTAGAATTTAAAATAGGGTCAGCAACAAAAACTTATTCATTGGAGGATATCTAACCATACCCATTTGACAAAAGTTTGAAAATGATACCCTTCCCCTTTAAATTTGAAGTTCCCAAGTTTGACAAGTACAAAGGGAAAGGGGACCCTAGAGATCACATTAGGGAGTTTAGCACAGCATACTTAGAAGTGGCTCATAATGATACTTACCTCATGAGACTTTTTCCTAGATCCCTAGGGGGTCAAGCAATGGAATGGTTCTCAAGACTTCCTCTGGGCATTAAAACTTTCAATGAGTTATTAAACCTTTTTGTCATGCACTTCTCTTACAACATAGAGCATGAAATCTCCATGCTAGACCTTTGCAACTCAAATCAAAAGGGTGGCAAATCCTTCACTGCCTTTCTACAAAGGTGGAGACAACTCACAAGCAAGTGCTCATATCATGTGCTAGAGAAATAGCTGACAGAAATATTTGTCCACAATCTCAACCCCGATCTTAGCTACCAAATACAAATTCAATGCCCCAACTCATTTATGAAAGTCATTGAGATGGGATTGTTTATCGAAAAAGCTATGATCGCCAAGGGGCAAATCAAGATATATAAAGACACACCTAATTCAAGCTATATAACGGACAAATTGAAGTTTTGGACGAAGAAAAAGAATGTAGTCAACGATGGAGTGGTGGATGCCAAGGTAGCGGCTCCCAAGCAACAACAACCTATCTTCACTCTCAAAGGAGAGGCAAGTAATGCTCCATCCAACAAACCATTCTCTCATAACCCTAACAATGGTTCACATCGAATCCTAGACATAAATTTACACCCCTAGGAGAGTCTCAAGAATATGTGCTAAGAAAGTTGTTGGCTAACAATGAGATCACCCTTCCCCCCACTAGTGATTACAAACTGCAAGTAAAACCTCACTATTGGAAAGACAGATTTTTGCGAGTATCACAGAGGAAGAGGTCATACGACCAACAACTGTATCTGTCTCAAACATGTCATCCAAGACATACTTGATCAAAATCAATTGGCTACTCAACAACATACCTTGAATGAGACACACATAGCATACAAGGATCTACTCCTAAACCACAACAAGCTATATAACAACAACAACAACAGTAATAACAACCACAATAGAAAAAATTAGAACAACATTCAACACAATGCCAACTATGCCAACGTACTGTTTGACTATACGGTCAACTGTATAACAGAGTGCACATCCCAGGTCAATGTGATCACCTCCAACCATCAATCAGGACCTAACAAGAATGATTGCAACATCATCACCTGTAGTAGTAAGGTCACCTTGAACACTCTACCTCCAAGGTCGTCACATTCTCCATCTCACCCCCACACATATAGTGTCATAGACCAACACTGAAAGACTCCTGCCCACATTTCTATCCTCGAGTTGTTGCATCTATCTCCCTCACATAGGGAAATTATTGATAAAGCCTTAGTGGAAACAACTGTACCCATGAACCTGGCCCAAGAGAAGTTTCAAGCCATGGTAGGAAATCTAACCTCCTCAAACACCTTGTCATTTACTGACCAGGATGATCTATCTGTCTCCCAACCTCACAACATGCCTCTGCATATCGTCGCCTTCATCCATAAACACTACATCAAGAGGGTTCTCATTGATGGGGGAGCTGGTTTAAATATTTGCACGTTGAAGTTAGTCCTTACATTGGGGTTCTCTAAAAATATAGTTGATCCAAGGAAGAAGATTACTATCAAAGCCTATGATGAAGAGGAGAGAACTACCAAAGGAACAGTGGTTTTACCCATACAGATTGGGCCAGTTATTAAGGATATTGTTTACCAAGTCCTTGACAGGGAGATAGCCTACAACATCCTTCTAGGGAGACCATGGATTCACACCATCAAGGTCGTTCCCTCTACTTATCACCAATAAAGTTTCCCCATAACGGCAAATAGATCACCATTCAAGGTGACCATGATCCCTTCCAACATTGCAATACTATCCACTCCAAGCCAGATTGCATCATCCCTAACAATAGAGCCTATACATCCCCTATCCCACAGCATGACCATACCTCTAAAGCTTCATCATCCAAGCCAAAAGAACAAAAGATCATTATCAAAGAATCAGGAGTAGGGGAATACTCCATAGAGCACAGCCTAAATCTAGCCAAAGTGCCTTTATCTCCAAGATCTTTTGGCCGACACAAGCATTTTCCAAAGCCATCTGCTCCTCCTGCACCTCCCATAGCTCCCTTTGTAAAATGGAGGACCTTATCTGATGAAACTAAAGAGAGAGATGTCTTATCCTGGCTCTACACAGAAGAACTAGACACACCACAAGAACCACCAAGGCTCCCAAATGAACTCTATGGGCGTGGTGAGACTATCTTGCATAGGATGGGCTACAAAGGACAAGGCCCTATCAGTCTAAGAAAACAAGGCATAGTGGAACCCATCCAACCCTCTTCATCCTCATTAATAAGAAATACAAGAGGACTAGGCTTCCAAGACAAAGGCAAGGCTAAGACAAATGCTTGTTTTGTAGAATAGATTCATGCACTCCAAGATGACAGTGATACAGATTCCAATGAATATGAGTGGGAGGAACTCACAAAGCACTCCTACGAGGACAAGGGAGTGGATACCATTTCAACCTATAGCCCCTACCATGAGGGACAAACGCTGACACAAAGACCATTAGAGTCTGATTTTCCAATTCCTGAGAGTATGACCTTCGGGGAAGGTTTGAGTTTTATCACGATAAACAATTTGGAGGAAAGTACCATCCCAAACTCTATCCCTACCAATACTCCTCACGTATCCATTAAACATATCAATGAATCAGATCTATCCTCTGACTCCCTTCCCTTCGTGCATCCTGAGCTTATCGACTGGGATCTACGAGGCACCCCGCAATTAGATATGTTCCAAAACGATGATGCCTATATTGACTACATGGAACTTAGGGACCACCTACCCTAAGGAGATCATAAATCTAGCTTCGCCATTGAGCTAAATACCATGGCTTATTTTGGAGAGGGTGCCAAGCTTTCCAATCGCAAAAATATCAAAATTAAAACTAGATCTGATGGTGAAAATCGCTCTGCGACAGTATCAGACCCTAAAATAGTAAAAATAAAGGATGCATCCGATGCTGAAAACCCAACTGTGGCACCTGACGATGGAAGGCTTGACACTCTCCCCAATGACATGCACCAAGAGAAGTCTTAGATTATTGTAGAACCTACAGAGCTAGTCAACATTTGAATAGAGGAACAACCTAAGATCATACACTTCGCAAAGTCTCTAACTCCACCAGAAAAGACCAAGTTTATACCATTCTTCAAGAAAAAGTGAGACAACTTTGCTTGGTCATATGCAGATATGCCCGGTCTAGATCCAAATTTGATCCTGCATCATCTTCCACTAGATCTGGGAGTGAAACCAGTCAAACAAAAGCTTAGAAAGATGCATCCGCACATAGTGCTACTAGTCAAAGAAGAAAAGCTATTGGATGTAGGGTTTATCAGAGCAACAAACTATCCGGAGTGGATATCCAACATTGTAGCAGTGTCCAAACTTAATGGCAGAGTCTGATTATGCAATGATTTCAGAGATCTAAACAAAGCTTGTCGCAAGGATGACTTTCCTTTTCTCAACATAGATATCATTGTTGACTTAATAGCAGGGCATACCATGCTGTCTCTTATGGATGGCTTCTCAGGATACAATCAGATTAAGATAGCACCTGAAGATCAGCACAAGACAACTTTCACTTGTCCATGGGGCACTTTCTACTAGAATGTCATGCCATTCAGGCTAAAGAATGCTAGGGCAACATATCAACGAGCCATGACTACTATCTTCCATGATATGATGCATGTAACAATGGAGGACTATGTGGATGATATCCTTGCAAAATTGCTCACAAGAGAATCACACCTGGATATATGATAGGTAAAAAATTAGGTTAATAAGATCAAGCATAGCCATGAAAACCTAACCCTACCATCATCAAAGAATCTAATCCAAATGAAACCAAAAGTATGCAATTCAAGCACAATATCGCCTAGATTGTGTGATTCCTTGTTTATGATGTGGATTGCTTCTTCAACAATGAGCAATTATGAATATAAAAGCTTCCATGATGGATGGATGATAATGATAAAAGATCAATGGATGCTATGGATACTCAAATGCTTAATATGCTCAAGATGATAATGTAGACACTATATGAATGCTAGATAGATGTAGTATGGAATGAGAGGGTGTTTATATAGAACTCAACCAAAATCAATCAACGGTGGAGATTCGGTGGCTATGTGAATGGCTAAGATTGAAGGATAGACATAGGTGAATGTGAAGATGACAAGTGGAGAGAAGATAGGGCTTATGTGTGCTTGTGTACATAAAAAAGTACTACATGTGAAAGATATTAAATAAAAGGATGTAGTACCACTTATCTTCTTAAATGAAAGAGGCACACATGTTGGCTCATGAGATAAATGATAAGATAAATTAATTAAATAAATAAAACTTATTTAATTAATTAGAAAGTGGGCTTATGAAAGGAATTTTTAATTAAATAAACAAGATTTATTTAATTAAAAATAGATAGAATGAAGATAATTAAATAATTGAAAATTGTTTAATTATAGCTTAGAGGAAATAGCTAATGAATTAATTAAATAAATATAAATTTATTTAATTAATAGAATAAAAAGATATGTTAGGGATATTGTTCAAGTGTGTTAGACAAATGCAGATGGTGTGTAATGTGATGTTTGATACTAATGATAATGAGTCAATTTTGGGTGTCTACATTTTGCCCCTCTTTGATACAATGTTCGATAGAGCGTTGTGTCAAAGAAGATATGATATGCCTTCGATAAACAAAGTTATGCCCTAGTGTGATTGGCAGGTGATGCCCCCTTGAGAGGTAAGCCAGGCTAACCAGGAAGGGTTGGGTTGGCTTGCGATAGAAGAAAAGCTAGGATGCAAGGTGGACACGAAGAAAACGGGGGTTGGGAGGGAAAAATAGGATGATGTAGATGACAATAGGCTTTGGCATAGAAGAATTAGGGTTTGTATAGGGCTATAAATAGGTTCTGCAAAGGAAAATAGGCTCATTTGTGCTCAGTTGTGTTCAGAAAGTGATAGATATCTAGAGCTCCTTAGAGTTGGTGTGCGATGAGAGGTGGAGAGCTATCAGGATGGTGATTCCACGTAGAGATCATCGTGTCAAGCGAGTGAGGACACATGGATGACTAGAGGGATTAGATGTACTGGTATGTATCAAAAATTTTGCTAAAAGTGTGATTTTGATAGGCTAGAAGCGTCATAAATGCACACACGTCACCATAAGTGACTAGGTCTTAGGATAGGCAGTTAAGGTCGCTTGTGTAGGAAAATAGGTCGCAGACAGTAGGTTAGGTCACTTTTAGGCATGGCTTGATCACATATAGAAAAACTAAGTCACTTTTAGTCAGCTAGGCAAGATAGAGGTAAAATGCGCATATGGATATAAATAAGTCGCTTATGGGCAAACAGTAGGCGCATAGAGGAGTTCAACTCACTTAGAAAGGATAAGTGCTCACTTAGGGTATGCAGCTCGCGTATGGGCAAAAGATAAGGGCAAGTAGAGTTCGGCTCACATGTAGTCCAACAGTGATCGCATATGTAGAATAGATCGCATATGAACAAGATAGACGTGTATATGGTAAAAAAGGTCACTTCTGATCAATAGATAGGCGCATATAGAAATATGAACCACTTATGGTAGATAGAAGCTAGGAGAGAAATAAATGATCAAATTTTGATAGCATTCAAGTAGCACAAGGGACTGACATGATGAATGAAATGATGCAGGATATATTACTGCCTTTGTTATCATGGGAGCCACATCCTAGGGATTTGCAGTTAGTGAGATTGCTGGATGCAGAGGAGCGGCTAGTGTTAGAGATCCTCGAATTAGAGCATGTGTCAAGATTGGAGCTAGTGCAGGCACATCGAGGGTTGATGACGGTGATGGTGGAGCGATGGATGAGTGAGCATAGTTCATTCTTTCTACCGACATGGGAGGCTATGATCATGATGCAGAGGCATCCACACTAAACCCTTGACATACAGCATGTATGTCTACAAACCATCATCATCATCATATTTTCCTTAACACTGTCAGCATCATCATATTTTCTCTGCCGACCGATATCCTCCTGCAGACAAACCTTCGACCTTTCGCCTGTCAGTAGCATCATCATATCCGGCTATCGGCAGCATCATCACATTCGGCAAGCGCAAACATCCTCCTGATGTTCACTGTTCATCTTACCGCCAACCACTATCTGCAGCATCATGATGTTCAACATCATGTTCATCAGCAAGATATAAAATATCTGGTTCCTCCCATATATCCTGATGACGACAACCTCATGCACCTTTCCTTCGATGCTTACGTCACCCTGATATCCTGATGACGATTATCCTGATGACGATGACGTCACATGCAGTTCCTTCAATATCCTGCTGTCGGCCAAACTTAACATTATCGGCCCGCGATGGTTTTATCAACCTGATCTTCTACCTTATGCCAATACACTCCTCCTCGGCAACACCTTGCGATGATGATCACCCCAATGCACATTCACCTTATGCAAACTACTGCATCATGCTCACCTCCATCTACTCGGATGACGCCCGAAGTAACTGCAGGATATACACAGAAATATCCTGATGATGCCGTTGCGACGAATTTCCAACCTTAGCAAATTTCCAATCCGCCGAACCTCCTGAGGTGACCCGATCTGCTTCCTGGACAACTTTCCAGACTCGAACTATCAGCACGACCTAGCACATACCCATGCTAGGGTTCTCAACACATCTTGACGACGATCCTGCACACCTGCATGCAAACAAACAGAAAAGGAAAACTAAATCCTAGACTACTGTACATAGCCATTCCACCGATTCGACAAATCAACCGGTGGAATGGATCAGCGAATCCATGTAACCACCAGAACAGCAAATCGATCACACAATGGAATCCAAAACAGAGAATGGACACAAACAGGATCTCTTTATTTGATTTCAAAAGATGCAAATACAGTATTCTATCTCACTCTGTCTCACTCCCTGCAATCTAGCTTCTCAACATCTATATCTATATCTAAAACCAACCGATCCTCATGCATAAATAGGATCTCTTGCGAGTACTACCACTCGATTCCTAGCGGCTGGGAGGATCCAACCGAACATACAGCATAAGAGCTGTCCTAACAACCTAGCTAAAAATAGTAAAGTATGGTCAACATGACCTTATTACATGCATTGGTCTTATCAGACCTTCTTGGAAACATTAACAAGACCTAAAACAAACTAACTGCCTCATGGAGGCCAGATGTCAGGTAGGTGCTCCTGCACCATACTCCCCAACAGAAAAGAACTCATGTCCCATGAGTTTGGTTGTGGAAGTCCTCCACCTTTACACTTTGCCTTTGCAGTGTCTTGACCTGTTCCAGCTTTGTCCTCTGCTGGCTCTCGGCTGCTCCAAGACTTCTGAACTGTAACTTGCCCTCTTGCAAGTAAATCCTCATGCTTGTCAATGTAGGCCCTTCTCTCACATACCTTGTGTTTGTCAGGTTGTCTTACCAGAACCTCTGTCTGAACTGCCTCTTGAACATCTGTAATGTTCAACTCTGTCTTCCTTTCAACCTTTATAGGACAAACAATAGTCCCAACTATGACAACATCCGTGTCATTCCTCTCAACTGGTTGCTGTTTGTAAACCTGTTTCTGAACCTGCTGCTGACCTCTGTCAGTCACAACTAAAACTTTCTTCAACCTGTTGTCCTTAACAACTCCTTTCCCTGCAGTGTCTGCAACTGCCTTTATGCCTGCTGCTCTAGGCATATGCACAAACTCCTTCTTTCCCACTAAAATGATTTGGGCTGCCCCCTGTGCTGCAGCATCTTCCTGCAATGGCATCAACATAATAGTTTTCCCATCTTTCTTGATGGTGTAGGTATTAGCATACCCATCATACAGTACCCTCCTATCAAATTGCCATGGTCTACCCAACAGTAGGTGACAACATTCCATGGGCAAAATGTCACACAAAACTCTATCCTGATATGCTCCAATCTGAAAATCCACATATGCCTATTCATAGACAAAAAGTGATTGACTATCACTCACCCAAGATGCCTTGTAAGGGTGATGGTGTGGAATCCTTTCCAAATGCAGTTTATCCACTATTTCCTGAGATATCATGTTGTCTGTTGAACCAGTATCAATGACAACCTTACATACCTTACCTTTGCTCTTGCATGTGGTCTTGAAAAGAGCTCTTCTTTGCATCATATCCTTTGATGCCTGCAAACTAATTCTCCTTAGCATCAATGCTTCTCCCTCCTCAGGATATCCATAATTGTCAAGAACTCTATCTCCTTGATAAGTGTTTGGACTTTGCACACTTTGCTCTACTTTCTCTTCTTGCACAAGTTGTACTCTCTTGTCATTCGTTCTATCATTTCTGGATGATGAACCTTTGCTTTCTGGACATTTGAAAAATGGATGACCAAACTCACCACAGGTGTAACACTTTCCTGAAAATGTAGTAGAACCTCTACCACTTCCAAATCTGCCTCTATTACCTTTCCATCCACCTCTGAAATCAGACTGTCCCTGTCCTTTACCAGTGTCTTCTTGACCTTCATTGGTTTGCCTTGTTGTAGGGGCTGATCCTCTTCCCCTCATATTGCTGCCTCTTCCACTCATGGACTTATCTTGTCTCCTATTCATCTTTTCTTCAATCCTGATTGCCATTTGGTAACAATCCTCCACATTCTTAGGGTTAGCTAAAACTAACTCATCCTGTATGTTCAATCTCAAACCAGCCAAGTACCTAGCCACCTTTTCTAGCTCATTCTCATGATGACTAGATCTCATACTCAATTTATAAAACTCCTCAGTATATGCCTTCACATCCATTTCCTTCTGCCTTAAAAATTGCAGCTTCTTAAACATCTGAATCTCATAATCCTTAGGCAAGAATTTACCTTTGATCCTTGCTACCATTTTATCCCATGAAGTGATCTTTGACTTTCCTTGTTTCCTTCTCTCGGATTGTACATAATCCCACCATACCAAAGCATGACCTCCTAACTTGGTCTTTGCAATCTTTACCTTCTGATCCTCAGCAACATCTTCACATTCAAAGTGATTATCAAGTGCAGCAATCCAATCCAGTAACTCATCTTCATTCAAACTTCCATTATACTTGGAAACATCAACCTTTACCTTAGGTTTATCACTCTACACTGCCTTCAACAGTTTTGCAAATCTCTGGTCTTCAGCATCCAGATCTTCAGCTACCTCTTCATACTCTTCAACAGTATCTTCATCTTCTTCTGATTCACTGTCTTCCACTTCCCTCTTTTTGTTCTTTTCTAGGGCTACAAGCCTGGCTTGAAGTGCTTCAGCAAGCTCCTTCATCTTCCTCATCTCTCTGGCATGTTTTTCCTTCATCTCCTGCAATTCCCTTGCAGTACCATTACCTTTCGGAGGCATTTTGTCAACCTCTCACTTCTCTACCTCTGTCCTTTCAGTGACAGAATCAACTCTACCTCTGCCCTTTCGGTGACAGAATCAACACACAACAGCCCAGACCTTTTGCTGAGCTCTGATACCACTATGATGCAAAGGCATCCACACTAAACCCTTGACATACAGCATGTATGCCTACAAACCATCATCATCATCATATTTTCCTTAACACTGTCAGCATCATCATATTTTCTCTGCCGACCGATATCCTCCTGCAGACAAACCTTTGACCTTTCGCCTGTTAGCAGCATCATCATATCCGGCTATCGGCAGCATCATCACATTCAGCAAGCGCAAACATCCTCCTGATGTTCACTGTTCATCTTACCGCCAACCACTATCTGCAGCATCATGTTCATCAGCAAGATATAAAATATCCGGTTCCTCCCATATATCCTGATGACGACAACCTCATGCACCTTTCCTTCGATGCTTACGTCACCCTGATATCCTGATGACGATTATCCTGATGACGATGACGTCACATGCAGTTCCTTCAATATCCTGCTATCGGCCAAACTTAACATTATCGGCCCGCGATGGTTTTATCAACCTCTGATCTTCTACCTTATGCCGATACGCTCCTCCTCGGCAACACCTTGCGATGATGATCACCCCAATGCACATTCACCTTATGCAAACTACTGCATCATGCTCACCTCCATCTACTCGGATGACGCCCAAAGTAACTGCAAGATATACATAGAAATATCCTAATGATGCCATTGCGATGAATTTCCAACCTTAGCAAATTTCCAATCCGCCGAACCTCCTGAGGTGACCCGATCCGCTTCCTGGACAACTTTCCAGACTCGAACTATCAGCACGACCTAGCACATACCCATGCTAGGGTTCTCAACACATCTCGACGACGATCCTGTACACCTGCATGCAAACAAACAGAAAAGGAAAACTAAATCCTAGACTACTGTACATAGCCATTCCACCGATTCGACGAATCAACCGGTGGAATGGATCAGCGAATCCATGTAACCACCAGAACAGCAAATCGATCACACAATGGAATCCAAAACAAAGAATGGACACAAACAGGATCTCTTTATTTGATTTCAAAAGATACAAATACAGTATTCTATCTCACTCTATCTCACTCCCTGCAATCTAGCTTCTCAACATCTATATCTATATCTAAAACCAACCGATCCTCATGCATAAATAGGATCTCTTGCGAGTACTACCACTCGATTCCCAGCGGCTGGGAGCTTCCAAGCGGCTGGGAGGATCCAACCGAACATACAGCATAACAGTTGTCCTAACAACCTAGCTAAAAATAGTAAAGTATGGTCAACATGACCTTATTACATGCATTGGTCTTATCAGACCTTCTTGGAAACATTAACAAGACCTAAAACAAGCTAACTGCCTCATGGAGGCCAGATGTCAGGTAGGTGCTCCTGCACCAGATCACACTAGAGGATGTGTATCAGATTCTATGGATTCCTATAGATGGGGACCAAGTTGATTATGATCCTGATATGGGTCCAACAGCGTTCAGGAGACTGTTTGGGACACCAAACATTGGAGTAGAGGGCTCAGAGATTCTAATGGTGAGGATGGAGGAGCTATGTGATAGACTGCAGTGAGTGGTAGTGGTGATTATCAGATGGCTAGTGGGAGATAGACAAGTGAGAGGCTTTCTGATAGGATGGAGGACAGTGATGGAGGGGATGTTATCTTATGGTATGAGATATGCATGGGTGGAGTGTGTGCTTGGACAGCTCTATCATTTCCTACATGATTGTGCGTATATGTTCAGAGCGAGTATGTCGGCAGGAGTCACAGTTTTGCATGTATGGGCTTATGAGCATATTCCAGTGATGAGACCAGAGGGATGGGTGGCTAGAGCAACAGGAGAGCCTTATGCTAGGATGTACAAAGGAGCTTTGACATACTAGCAGCGCAGAGGAGTAGTGTACTGGCAGAGGAGGTTGGATGAGGTGGATAGTTTTGTATGGAGGCCATGGCTGGGATACGAGAGATGGGATGAGGAGGATGCTGAGCATGTCTATGCTAGGTAGGTGAGATATATTTTTGGATGTGGCATATACATTATAGAGCACTATTTGCTAGAGCAAGTTTTGAGACAGTTCGGGTTGCCATAGGTAGTACCAGTTGGTGATGCCATTTTTGGGAGGACTAATCAAGAGGTTTTTGATTGGGGGCCAGAGGTTGAGGTTGACATGGCTTTGGCAGAGAGAGATGGACTGCAGCCAGTTGTATGGCAGTGGGGACAAGGCCCTACAGATCTAGGGACGCTACCAGACTATGATGCACACTGGGTGAAAGTGAGACCAACACAGCTGACGCGGGTTGGAGAGATAGGGGAGATAGGGATAGAGAGACCTATCAAGAGGAGGCGATGATGGGCTCCACCAGCGCAGACTGTTGTACCAGCAATACTAGGGATATAGATGTAGGGACAGATGCCAACACAGCCTCAGATACTTGCATAGCCTCAGGGGTAGATATTGGTGGGTGATGATGTTGGGATTCAGTAGCTGCAGCAGTGGATTAGAGAGGAGAGGAGATGGAGGCAGTGAGCACAGATGAGGTTGAGGAGGGTGGAGATAGATAGACACCAGGTAGTGATTGGTTTGCGACATGCTAGAGTATAGGCTCAAACATACCAGGCTCAGTTACAGTTGAGAGTGCAGGCTAGTGATGGACAGGATGATGGTGTACTTGCTAGGGTGACAGGGGAGAGAGATGCTGCAAGATAGAGTCAGTAGATGATGAGGATAGAGCATGATACAACTATATAGCAGGTGCAAGCGATGAGAGCCAAGAGAGATGGTCTGTAGGCAGAGAGAGATACGACTATGCAGCAACTACAAGGGATGGCTATTGAGAGGGATAGAGTTGTGACTGCATTGGGTACTGATGGGGCTACGATGTACTTGGCCACACAGTTGACATAGGTACAAGCAGAGCTGCGGAGAGTATAGGGTGAGGCTGAGTACTATAGAGGTTTATACTATGGGGCTGTGCCAGTAGAGCAGAGGCAGCCTAGCTTCAAGAGTAGGTCAGGGGCTTCAAGTTCATGGAGGTTAGGTGGATCTTGATCAGTAGCCTCAGTGATGGGGCCACTGAGAGATAGGGGACCAAGTGCAGGACCTAGTGGTGGTGGTCAGGGAGAGGGAGCTACCAGTAGTCACTAGGGCTACCTTGTTTTATGTTGTATCATGATGAGGCCGAGAGCTGATTCTACATACATTCTTTATGGCTCAGCTTGTATACACTTGTATATTGACACATGTATATATATGATGGCATATTGCTAATCTATATGATGATGTAATGGATGCGCTATTGGTATTATGATGGTTATGCATGGTATATTTGTTTTCATGGATTATGTATGGATGTTTATGCAAATATGTAAAAGGTTATGATATGGATGGACTTATGCATATAGATAGATGGTAATGAGATGATATATGATAGACTTATGTATGTTTAACACACTTGTTTTGCAAAATACGAGATATAGACAAAGGATGATGGAAATGATTGATCTTGGTTGGGGACTATATAGGTGAATATTGGATAAATAGATGCGATGATGGGCAGATTTTTAAGTAATTGCTCAAAATGAAAAGAAATGCAATCCTTATGTTTGATATAGCATGTGGATGTTATGCACCAGGGTATAGAAGACCAAGGTGTCAAGATATCCAATGCGCAACTAGCATGTTACAATCTTGTCTGAACACATGAGGTCAAGATGTTGAGCCAACATGCACAAGATATGAATAATAGCTAATGTTTTGAGATGGACTTTGACACTACAAGCAATGGTTTGAGCTTATCTCCACTACACATAGTGATAGTTTGTTGGTTATATGTATGGAGCTAGGCTTGACATAGAATAGTCTCACGTGCATAAGAGATTGTTTAGCTTCTCAGATGCTAGAGATATTGATATGTAAGATGCTAATCCCAACACATACAAGATACCAATACGCTTAGGAAGAGAATAAGATCATCCCACAAACACAGCATATGAAAGCAATATGACCATGCCACATTCCTTACTTCATTGCAACATACCAAGATATAGATAGATCAAGGCAGTCTTGATTAGGCATAGAAGAGGGACAAAAGATAAATCAAAAGATAAAACAAAAGATACTGTCATCACGTTCTCTTGCCAAATTTAGGTGCTCTTAGATGGATTTAAGCTGGCACCTTGTTAAGAGGAAAGCTGCATCCTGTTGAAGGCTAAAGATGTTGATAAAATACTATAGCAAATGTTGGCTTAAGGCATGCGGACAAATAGCTTCTAGCTAATTCTTGATTGGTTGAAGTACTTGAGCTTTTAGAATACTCAGAGTTTGCTTCCTACTTGAGCTAATCAAAGAGAAGAAGATGGGATGGATCATCTGTGCTTGAGTACTGGAAACTTCCTTCGTATTCCAGACTACCTACATACCCTGTATCCACAGGATCAAAGCACATTTACGATGAAGATGAGACATGATGAATATGTAGTTTTGGGTTTTATTGATTATGTGTGATGAAAGATAGAAGAATGTGAGATGAAATATTAAAGGATGATTAGAAGAAAGATGAAAGATGGATGATGAAGAGAACGGGATATCGTCTTAGCCTGAATCAGAGTGCTTCCTTCACATCTTAGATTGCCTACATACCCTGTATCCACGGGATCAAGGCTTTGATGATAGAGTTGGATGTAGTTCTTCCTTATTTCATAGAATGGATGATGTTGAAAGACTGACGTGATTGCTTGAATGTTTGTGTGAGTGATGTCTTGCGGGTGTTGGATGAGCGTGAATTGATTGCAAAGATATGAATCCTGGTTGCAAAATGTCTTGCCATGTTTGTTGTTGGATGAATACTATGGTTGAAGTTAAAAGTTTGTTGTGTTGTGAGATAAAATGTTTGATGTGTTATGAGCTAGAGATAGCAGTATCCACTTCCAAATAAGACTCAACAAATGCCCCCAGTGCGGGATGGGGTTTATTATGAAGAAGCGACGATAAGGATGGCATGCAGTCAAGATGCTAAGGTGCCAAAAGAGATGGTTATCACAACAATGTCTCCAGTATGATAGCTAGCATTGATAGAGGCGAAGATGGAAAGACTATTTATTGCGACAACATGTGGATTATGATATGGACTATATGGGATAGGATGGAAAAATATGGTAGGAAGAGTGATGATCAAACAAACCAAGTAGATGATGGAAACTGGTCACTACACATAGCGCCTGTTTACTAGATTTTCACTATGGTACTTATCCAAGGTGCCTGTTTACCAAGTTTTCACTAGAGGATGGATTATTTATCTTGGACTATTATTTTTTTTTTTGTTATCCAAAGTGCCACAAAGTGGTTTTCACTGTAGGATGGATTTTTTTTTTTTGGGATAGCTAATTACACATGGCGCCTGTTTGCTAGGTTTTCACCATGGTAATGGATAGGAGGGACTCAAGTGTCTAGTTGAATGGATGTTGGTAGTCCCGTTAGAGATGGATGTCATTGCCCAGACCATGTTGTTATGCTTCAAGATGTTGATAAGGGATTGCATGGATGAGAGATGGATTAGGTAGATAGTGGCTGATGAAATGGATTATGAAAGGATGGATAGGCTAGTAGCCTATGGTGTGGATTTATGTAAGACTTATGAAAAAGCATGGACCATAGAAAGGTGATGGGGAAGATATGTAGGATAGTAGATGAAGGATGGAGGTATGGAGGTATGTGAAAATGTGGAATGGAAGGGAACCATAACCAACGATTGCACACACCGCTAAACGTTAAAGCTTTAGATGGAAAGGTCAATGTAGGGAGTGAAAGAGATGCTTGCTAAGGGGATGGGTGATGGAGTGATGTAGGAACCCACAAATACTTAGTATTTTTATGATTTCTACTTTGCTTGTGGGATTGTTGGATGGAATGGAAGTTTTTGGGTGGAAGGAGATTATTGGGATTTTTCAGTTATGATAAGGATGCCTCATTCGGTTGGCTTGCTTGTTTGCTTAAGAACCCAGACCATTTTGGTCATAGGCTCTTCTTGTGGAGTTACAAGCTCAGCTAGCTTTTTAGATATGCTAGATTGCGATTCTTTGCTTTGATGCCCTAAGGCATGAGAATAGTTAGGATTCTTGGTAGGATTTCTAGCTTTAGAGGTAAAGGCATTCAAATTTTTATTTTTGAATCCCATGGATTTGATGGAAGTGGGGTTGGCAGAATGAATGTAAGCTTTATGCTTAGACGGTATATGCATTTGTGGGTCACAATTAGGAATATAATGGTGCTAATGGATAAATGGATAATTAGGTGTTGGTAGTAATGGAGGTGACGAAAATGGAGGGATATTAGGGGTTGGAAGTAGTGGAGGTAAATTGGATGGTGGAAGGTGGACGGTCACATGCTTTTGCAAGTTATAGGATGTAGGAAGTGGAGGATATGGAAGTAAAGTTGATGGTGGGAGTTTAGGAGTTGGAAGGAGCGGAGGTAGAGTGGATGATGGAAGATGTACTGTGACATGCTTGTGGGGTTTAGCATGGGGTTTTTGACAGGAAATGGTAGACTTAGAATGGATGGAGGAATTACCAACATCTTTAGCTTGGTGAGGCTAATGTTTTACACTGGGACTAGGAGTGCTTGGAGGAATAGACTTGAGTTCATCATTAGATGGAGATGAAGAGGTTGTGGAAAGCATGAAGATGGAGGATCCCAGAAAAAGGTTGGTGAGATGAAAGGAGGAGTCTATGGTATCAGAATTAGAATTCTCTCTTACCAAAGAAGGTTTAGCTCCTGTATCAAAAATGGATGTGGATAAAGATTCTTGCAATGTGTATTCATCAGGACCATGTTCAGTGTACTTGATACAGAGGTTGGAAGCGGCTTTGCTAGATGATAGCTTGAGTAGATCGGATGGGTCTACATAGGATGAAGACGGATATGCCTCAGTATTGATAGGAATGCAGTTTAGACTCTAATATTTAGCTTGGAAGGCACGACAAAATTCAAATGGATTGGGATCAGCTTGGATAGTAATCTCAACACCATTGTGTGGAAATTTAAGACATTGATGATATGTGGAAGGAATTGCCTTGAGGGCATGTATCCATGGACGACCAAGGATGATGTTATAAGGAAGGTCAATATCAAGAACCTGACAATGGGTTTCTGTGGTGATCGGCCCAACTTGGATAGGCAAGAAAACAATCCCTTCAATATCTCACTCGACATCATCATATGCTCTGATAGTAATAACCTTGGAGGTGTCAACATCTTTCTTAGAATATCCCAGTTGTTTTATCAATTTCAAAGAACATATATTAAGACCAGCTCCACCATCTACTAAGATTCATTTGATACGGCGTTGTTTAACAAATACTTCAATGTGGAGGGCTTCGTTGTGTAAAAGATGAACGGAAGGCTAAAGATCTTTGTCAGAAATGGTTAAATGACAGGGGGCTGCAATGCTAGCGACCATAAATTAAAATTGTGTGATATCGATATCATTGGGCATTGAAGATTCTTGTAAGGCTTTGTCGAGGATAGCTTTGCGGGCAAGGGATATGCGAAGAAACTCAAGAATGGATATGTGCGTGGGTGTTTTGCCCAGGTGATCCAAGATAATATAGTTAGAGAATGGTCGAGGAGGATGAACAGGTGCTCCTTGAATGGTGACTCGACCTCTTTGAGTGGTTACAGCACAATCAGGTGTTTTGCCTTGGATAGTAATGGTAGAAATGCGAGCATGGTCAATGCGGCCAATAGTAGATGATTCATAGTTGTATTGAATGGCATTCCCAACATGAGGGTTACTTGTTTTGTCATGAGATGGAAGTGGATTCTTGAAAGTCTCTAGATCATAGTTCGATGTTGATTGTTTTGCAAGTTGAGTTGTTGAAGGTGTGATTTTGATTAAGCCTTCATCGATACAATCTTAGATAACATGTTTTAAGCACATACAACCATTTGTTTTGTGTACTTTAACTCTATGAAAATTGTAATACTCATTTTCTTTGTACGAAGGAGCTTTGAAGAGTGATTCACCATTGGGTGGTGCATCTGGTAAGATAATATCGCCTGCTTGGAGAAGCTTTCGAAAGACAACTTCTATAGGTTCTGCTAATGGTGTAAATTGTCAACGTAGATTGGAAGTTTGGCATTGTCACATTCATTGAAAAGGTTGTGTGGTTGTAGAAGCAGCTTGAATGTTGATGGGAGCTTTCATAGTTTGGATGTTCTTTGTGTCCACAACACCATCATTGACAACATTCTTGTTTTTGTTCCAAAAGCAAGATTTATCGTTGGAGTTTTGAGGATAGTCTTTGTAATCGCAAAAGATCTTAATAGTTCCTTTAGCAATTAAAGCTCATTCAATGATGGTTCCTTTGGAAACAAGTTCATCAAAGGTGCTAGCATTTTGCAATTGTAATTGGAATGACAACTCGGGATGAAGATTTTGAACAAAGATATCGAGTTGTTGTTTCTTAGGAATTTTCCATGATAGTTTGCTAGCCATATTACGCCATTGTTAAGTGAATGAAGAAAAGGCTTCACCATTGCATTATTTATTGTTGACAAGGTCATTCATGTTTACCTCATGGTCAATGTTAAAAGCAAAGTGTGATCAAAACTTATTGGCTAACTCCGAAAAAGACTTAATTTCTAGAGGTAAATGAGAGAACCATTCAAGTACTTGTCCTGCTAAGCTTCGAGGAAATAGTCTCAAAAGATATGTATCGTCATAAGCAACATCGAGACATGCCACAAAGAATGCTCTAAGATGGTCTTCCAGATTTCCTTTTCCTTTGTACTTGTCAAATTGTGGAATTTCAAAGTGTGGTGGAAAAGGTGTCATATGAAGAGACTTGTCAAATGGAAAAGCACATATGTTTTCTAGAGAAAATGTCTTCTTGCCTTGTCCTACCGCTTGGTTAATCATTTGTTGAACATCCACTGAAGATAATTGTTGTTGTTTGCAAAGGGGGTGAAACATGGTATGGTGTATATTGAGGTTTTTGTTGTGGGATGTATGAAGCCATGACTATTTGTTGAGGTTGCGTACTCACAATGTATGTCAAAGGATTGGGATGTGACACATATGCGGTGGAGGATTGCTGTCCTTGAGGCACAAGCGGTGGTTGGGTATATTGTGATGAATGGGCACCAAGATTTTGCATCACATGCGAAGTGGAAGATGGATTGACACTAGTTAATGGTTGGGAGGTTGGAGTTGGATTTGTGGCATGGTAAGTGATTGAAGGATTGGTAGATGCGAGAGAAGGATGGATACTTGGGTTTGTATTTTGGACAACATGGGGATTGATGTGTGTTATGGGTTGGGTGATAATAGACAAGCCTTGGGTAGCATAAGATGGATTGATGGTATGTAAGCGATTGGAAGAGTATGACGGAATGGATGTAAGTTGCTAAACATAAGTGACCATAGAGCTAGGATTGGTTTGAGAAACGAAAGGAGGGTCACTCATGTCAATAAGACTAACATTGGGATTATATGGTATAGTGGATGGATTAGTAGAGATGGTGGAAAGTGTATTAGCAGTCAGTATATGAGATATGGTATTCATATGGGATATGATAGATTGTGATGGTCATGGAGTTTGGACTATTACCATTGTTGGAATAGTTTGGGAGGCTTGCACACTATGGGGTATGGGAATAGCTTGTGATGTTTGGAGTGTTTGCACTTGGGCAACATGGACAGCTTGTGTTGCTTGAGGCATGGAAACAGTCATGGCAGGAGGAGGTGTATGTTGAGGAACATGGAAAGGTGTGACATGAGAGGGAGCACATTGGTTGGTATTATCAAAGGTTCTAAAGTGTGCTCCAAGCGTGGTATATCAAATGAAGTAACAATAGGCAATGAAAGAGATGTGGTAGAAGATGGAGCTTGTGATATGGTGGGGGATGGTGTGACTATAGTGGATGGTCCCTTTGCAACAATAGCGGGAGTGTTTGGATCATGCTCTCTAATAGAGGATATGTCAAAATCTCTTGGTAATTTAGCGCCCATGTGAGCAAGTTGCAAGAAGTAGTGATTAGGCTCAAATAAAACAAGTCTCTCAACTTGATCCCACACATGGGCGTCCTAAAATTTTGATAAGTCTTCTTGAGATTGTTCTTCAAAAGTATTGAAAAATGTTTGAGGTTGCAGTTGTTGTGAAGATGACTCTCCAATGGTATACCCATGAGGCGTAAACATATGAGGAGGCATACCAGTCATGAATTGAGTTGCATCTTTAAGAGGTATTGATCTAGATTGTTGCATCTTAGTTCCCATGTCAGCTTACAATTTAGCTTCCATTTCAGCCCTTAATTTGGCTTCCATTTCAGCTCTATATTGACTCCTAGTTTGAGGCATGATGTTGATGTTGAAAATTGGAGTTTATCTTGTCAAAGTTTTGAGACCCAAAAGAAAGGTGATAGTTTGCTGGTTGGTTGGTTGGTTGGTTGGTTTGTTATTTTTCTTGGTGGATTTGTTGTTGGTTGGTTGGTTTGATTTGTTTTGCTTGGTTGCTTTGTTGTTGGTTTTCTTTGTTTTGATTTGTTGTTGGTTGGTTTTCCCTAGAGAATAGCTCACACACTCAAGGGAAAAGTTGTTTGTTAAAGGTTGCTATGTTGCTGATGTTTGCTGAAGCTAAAGCTGATGTTTTGCTGATGGATCAAAATGATTGATTTGATGTTTGGTTTGCTGGTTTAGGGTCTCAAAAAGATGAAAAGCTCATGAAATTCTAGTGATTGGTAAGCTCAAAGTAGGAGACAAAGCTCAGGTATCTGCTAATGATTAGAGATGGGTCTGAGAGCTAATGCTAAAGCTAAGCAAGCTAGATTTGTTGTTAATTCAACTGAGTCACTAAGATTTGCTGGTATTAGACCACAGGCAACAAGTGATAGCTCATATGTAACTCAGAAAAGACCAAAGGCGACTGGTAATAGCTCAAATGCTGACTGGTTTAGGTTCTGACAGCAGGCCACAGTGTTAACCAAAGGCGATCCAATTTCCACAGGTGATAACTGTTGGTTCAAAGTAATTTACTAATAATCAGAAGCGACTCAGTTTATGCCAAAGGTGACAGACTGTTGTTTAAAGGTGAACTGAGTTAAACAGAAAGCGGCTGACTATTGTTTAAAAGTGACTCTGTTCAAGCAAAAGGCAGCTAACTGGTGTTTGAAAGTGATTCAGTTTAGGCTAAAAGCGGCTAACTATGGTTTGAAAGTGATTCTATTGTCTGTATGCGGGTAGTTTAGGCTTAAAAGTGACTGTGTCTATCAGGAAAGATGTCTAATTTATGATTTTTTTGACAAGAAAATAGTAATAGCAGTCAATCACACTCACAACAATCACAAACTTGTACAACCTAGGCTAGGAAAGGACTGTATTTGTCAAATCCCCTGGTTGTGCTTATTCAAAGCAGATAGCTTCAGGATCTTGGTAGCACCAGCTCCCCTCCACGGCACACACTTCTCATGCATACCAAGATCTGGGTTTCCTTAAAGGCCTGTCTCTCACCAAACCTTAGGATTGTCCCTGCTATCTCTTCTAAGAACCACATGAATCAGGGCGGCTTCAAAGGTCCCACCTTTTGCATCAATAAATAAAGGGTTTTTTGGCTACTACATAAAGTTGCTAATAAGGGCATCCGTTTGGGTGGCTATACGTGCGGCAGCACTACTCTCTATTATGGAGTCTCCCAGCCTTCAAGGGTTACACCTTGGAGCATTTTGGGGGAGGTTGGCTATCGGTATAACACAAAAACACCCGTTGTTTGTGGCTTTTGACACAAACACTTTTCTTATATAGCGGTTTGGAAGGACTTGGCTTTAGCCCGTTACTGATTGGGTCGTATCCCTTCTCACACTGGGAAGGAAGGCCCTCTAAAGATAATAACAAGTTCTCATACACCCAAGATCCATTTGATAGGCAAGGGGAGAGGATACTTTTGTTATTAAATTTGGGTTACAATCAATCACATGCAAGCAATCAAAAATGATAAATCAAGCACAGAGCAAGCAATGATTCATTTTAAGCACCAAGCCCAAACGTTCCTATTTTAGTGAAAAAACCATAAGTCTTGAACCGATCGAAGATGTAACAGATATGTTAGTAGTTTGATAACCTCCTTTTCTTGGTCAATCAATAAGATGCTACACAAATACCCAATTAGTAGCCAAGAGAAACAAACTGCAAATGATACAAACTAAAAGTGACATAGTTTACTAGAGGCGATCCACTATCAGTCAAAAGTGATCTCTATTTTGTCACAGGCAAAATCCTACAAATCATAAGCGATGCTGGAAACACCAAATGCAAATTGTTTAGGCTTAGAAGCAATGTGAAACAACATGAAGTGACTAGTTACGGTTCATAAGCAACCTGGATCTGTAAAAGAAAATAGTGTGCAACAAAAACCCTAGTTTTGCAATAAGCGACGTGGTTAGCTAAAAGTGATCACTGTCAGATCAAAGGTGATTCAATTAAATGCAAAAGCGACCACTATTAGGCTAAAAGTGATCCAGAATAAATAAAAAGTGATCACTGTTAGTATAAAAGTGATCCAGAAAATGCTACAGTCGGCAGATTTTAGTTCAGAAGCGATGCAGGTCTACAGACAGCGATGGTTTTTTGCTCAAAAGTGATTGGAACTTGTTGTAAGTGCTTAGATAATCTGATCTTCATAAAAATAACTTCAAACAGAAAAGTTAATCAAGGACGTGAGTCCCACCGGGCGTGCCAAAATTTGATAGGTAAAAAATTAGGTTAATAAGATCAAGCATAGCCATGAAAACCTAACCGTACCATCATCAAAGAATCTAATCCAAATGAAACCAAAAGTATGCAATTCAAGCACAATATCACCTAGATTATGTGATTCCTTGTTTATGATGTCAATTGCTTCTTCAACAATAAGCAATTATGAAGATAAAAGTTGCCATGATGGATGGATGATAATGATAAAAGCTCAATGGATGCTATGGATACTCAAATGCTCAATATGCTCAAGATGATAATGTAGATGCTATATGAATGTTGGATAAATGTAGTATGGAATGAGAGGGTGTTTATATAGAACTCAACCAAAATCAATCAACGGTGGAGATTCGGTGGCTATGTGAATGGCTAAGATTGAAGGATAGACATAGGTGAATGTGAAGATGACAAGTGGAGAGAAGATAGGGCTTATGTGTGCTTGTGTACATAAAAAAGTACTACATGTGAAAGATATTAAATAAAAGGATGTAGTACCACTTATCTTTTTAAATGAAAGAGGCACACATGTCGGCTCATGAGATAAATGATAAGATAAATTAATTAAATAAATAAAATTTATTTAATTAATTAGAAAGTGGGCTTACAAAAGGAATTTTTAATTAAATAAATAAGATTTATTTAATTAAAAATAGATAGAATGAAGATAATTAAATAATTGAAGATTGTTTAATTATAGCTTACAGGAAATAGCTAATGAATTAATTAAATAAATATAAATTTATTTAATTAATAGAAGAAAAATATATGTTAGGGATATTGTTCAAGTGTGTTAGACAAATGCAGATGGTGTGTAATGTGATGTTTGATACTAATGATAATGAGTCAATTTTGGGTGTCTATAGGATATACTTGAGAAGGTCTTTCAGAGACGAGTAGTTCAAAGTCAGACTAAACCCAAAGAAGTGTGTGTTTGGAGTCACCTCAAGAAAACTCCTAGGTTTCATCGTCTCAGCTAATGCAATAGAGGTAGACCCTACCAAGGTCAAGGCTATTATGGAAATTTTGCCACCTAAGAATATCACTCAATTAAGATCCCTACAAGGCAAGCTACAGTCTATCAGGTGGTTCATATCACAACTTGCAGACAAGTGCCAACCTTTCAGCCACCTCTTACATAAGAACATTCTATTTCAATTGGATGAGAATGTGAAGAAGCATTCAGCAAACTGAAGGAGTACCTTATGAATCAACCTATCCTCATGCCGCCTATCCAAGGCAAGCCTCTATTACTCTACATATCTGCTATACCAACAGCTCTTGAAGCCCTACTAGCACAACATGATTATGAAGGCAAGGAAAGGGCCATATACTATATCAATCACACATTAGTAGGCTATGAACTACAATACTTCCAGATAGAAAGATCATGCCTTGCTGTGGTTTTTTCTTCCCAAAAACTACACCATTACATGCTGGCACATTTAGTTAAGCTTATAGAAAAGATCAGCCCACTCAAATACCTATTAGGCAAAGCAGCTCTTATAGGTCACCTAGCTAAGTGGGTAATGTTATTAAGTGAGTAAGACATTGAGTATGTAGACAGAAAAGCTATCAAAGGTCAGATCATCGCAGATCAATTAGCAAAGGCACCATTGCAAGACAATACACCAATGACATTTGAGTTCCAAGATGAATCCATTTTTAATGTAGCGGCATACTCATGGAAACTCTATTTTGATGGCTCCTACATGAACCATGGATCGGGGGTAGGAATCTTATTGGTCACTCCTCATGGCGACACCATACCAAAGTCTTATCGTCTGCTATTCCCATGCACAAACAACATAGCAGAATATGAAGCCTTGGTCATTAGCCTCAAACTGGCGGCAAAATGGAAAATAAAAGAGCTACACATCTATGGTGATTCCCAACTTGTGGTCAATCAAGTCAACGATGATTACCAAACCAAAGATGAGAAGCTTATTCCATATAAGTGGATGGTCGATGACTTTAAAGAACACTTTGTGATCATATCCTTTGAACAGATACCTCACATTGAGAACAAAGCAGCCGATGCCATGGTGACCATTGCCTCGCTTCTCGAGATACCAAAGAATGAGTCATGGTATGAGTTCTTGGTGGAGACAATTCAGCAGCCAGCTTATGATCTTTCTGAAGCCCATTCCATATGCCTACTAGTCAGATCTGATTCACCATGGTACAGTAAGATTTACACTTACCTCAAGGATAACACCCCCCCACCTGACTTATCTTCAAACCAACGTCGAACCTTCATCTGCCAAACCTTTTGATATACCATTATTGCTGATACCCTATACCGTCGAGGCTTGTATGGTACTTTACTACATTGTTTAGAATGAGAAGAATCTCAAACCACCTTGCGAGATGTACATGAAGGGATTTGCAGAACACACTCTAGCGGTCCTTCTTTAGCCAAGAAACTCATCCGTTTGGGATACTATTGGCCCAACATGGAAACTGATTCATACCAGTTCATGAAGAAGTGCAAGCAGTACCAAATACATGGGAACCTGATACATGTACCAGCTCAGGAGCTACAACTGCTAATGACACCTTGGCCCTTTTGTCAATGGGGACTTGACCTTGTGTGCAAAATTCACCCACCTTCATCCAACAGCCACAAATTCATAATAACTGCTACAGAGTACATTACCAAGTGGATTGAAGTCATTCCCGTCACCACCGTCATAGGTAAACAAATCTCCTCATTCATCCTCAATTACCTCATCTATATATACAAAATTCCCTCATCCATTATCATGGATAATAGAAGACCTTTCAAAAACTAGGATGTGCAAGAACTTTGTGATAAATTCCAAATCCAACACCATTTTTCTACTCCCTACTATCCACAAGGCAATGGCCAAGTGGAAGCATCCAACAAAACCATTCTAAAGATCCTCAAGAAAATAGTCAACGATGCCGGCCATGATTGGCACATTCAACTAAATCCCACTCTGTGGGCCTATCCAACTAGTACACGTACTCCCACAGGTGCTACCCCTTACGCCCTTGTCTATGGATCAGAAGTTATTTTTCCCATCGAGGTCAAGTTACCATCCCTACGGGTGTCGTTAAAAGGTCTTATCACAGATGAAGATTACAGAGTTTCCAGACTCCAAGAACTAGAGCTATTAGAAGAAAAGAGACAGAATGCATTCAACCATCTCAAAGCGTATCAACAAAGAATGTCTAAAAGCTACAATCACAGGGTCCGTCCAAGGATATTCAATGTTGGTGATCTAGTCCTTAAAGAAAATCCCCGCAATCAGCATGAGCGAGAAAAGAAAGGTAAGTTTGAGCCCAATTGGCTTGGTCCTTATGTTATAATTGCAGCCTATGTGTCAGGAGCATATCAGTTAGCAACATTAGAGGGTGAGTTGTTTGATGACCCAATCAACAATATGCATCTTCGCCGATTGTATACCTAAGAGAACCCCAATGTAAGGGGGGCAGTATATCCAAAAAAGCAAAAAAAATCAAAAAAATACAAAAATACAAAAATACAAAAAAAATTGTCCTTTGGTGAAAACCTGGCAAACAGGTACCTTGGATAGGTTCCATGATGAAAACCTAGCAATCAGACGTCATGGGTACTTTCTAGCTTCCGTGCAAATAAAAGAAAGTGGTGAAAACCTGGTAAACAAGACTTGTGATAAAACTGCTTCCTCCATCTTTGGGAAACCAATCACATTTTGTCCTTCCTCTTACCATCATATCTCATTCCATCCATATCTAGTTCATAATAAAAACCTAGCAATAACCTATCATGGCTTGATACTCTATCTCTTTTGTCACCTTGTCAACCAAGGTCGTTTTGTTGGTAAGACACACTATGTGGCTTCATGAGTGTTGTCATTGATGGCAACAAAGTCCATCCCACTCATCCGCAACACATAGTATGTCTATACCGGAAGTTAGACTGAAGAGTATTTTGGTCCGGTAAGCAAGAACAGAGCATACAGCAAAGTCTGACAATCAGGTCTGGATCTCTCAAAGGAAGTATCTCAGTAAAGTGATGACTTGGGGAAGTCAAGAGGAGTACCATGACTAATACATTCTAGAGTCTAAGCCTCCGGTGATGAAAGAGTGAAAAGATATGAACACCTAAGTGTTGGGTTCCTATTTGGCAAAGAAGACTGAGGAAGAACTGACCGGCAGAGCATCAGATCTTAATCCGGATGAGATATTGATGGCGATCAAGTTTCTTGAGGGATCATTCATGATTGGCCAACATGATTGATGACTTCTATAAGTATCTCTTTGATACGCATCACTTGGTAAGCAAGGATTCAACCGACAGACCAAAGTTTGGGAAAATATTGAGTATTCCGGATGCCGACTAGAAAGATGTTTAAATCCTTGATGCAGATATATATACCAGATAGATTTCGATGAGAAGGTGTGCATGGTGTGTTGTGAAATGCAAAGAAAAGAAGAGAGCCATGTGGAAATAGAAATACAGGTCTGGTATGTGACAGAACAGCAGCACTAAGGCAGAGGAAAAATGAAGTGCAGTAGATCAGTATATTGAGCTTAACCAGAACTGAACCTTAGCATATGTGGATGCTTCTCATCATCAGTTCAAGTATCTGGTTTCTTTCTATAAACTATTGTAGACAGTGAGCCTCTTGTGAGCAATGTGCTCCGGCAATAAGACCTAATTAGCAAGTGCCATTTTGTACTACCTTATTCTTTTAATAGAGAATACAATCTTGGGTTAATCACCCCGTGGTTTTTCCCTTAACAGGGTTTTCCACGTCAAAATCATTGTGTTATGTGTATTGATTTTATTTTTGCTTTCACGGTTATACATGCTTATATGATTTGATGCTGCACTAGTTGCTAAAGAAGAACATGAAGTTAAAGTAATTTAGATAACTGATTCACCCCCACCCCCTCTCAGTTATCAACAATTGGTATCAGAGCTAAGTTCCTCCTAACAGAGCCTAACCACTTGAGGAAGATCTGGGAATCTCAATGGATATATATGGTATGAGAGAACAACTTCAGTCTGCCTTAGATGATCTTGATCAATCTCACTCTGAAGTCAATAACCTAAGGGAAAGACTCAAACAAGCTGATGATTTCATAAATGAACTCGAAGAAAAACTAAGTATCTCAATCAAGAAAAGAAAGGAACTACTTCAACAATTAGCAATTCAAAGTGAAGCCAATGATACTAATGAAGATCTGAATGAGAAAACCAAGTTATGTGAGAAGTTATCAAAAGAAGTCATTATGGTAAGACATGAAATGGAATCAGGAGTTATGAAATTCACCCAAGAAATTGAAGAGAAGAGAAAAAGTGAAGATAATCTAAAACAATCTCTCAAGGAGAAGTCAAAAGACTGCCACAAAATGGATAGAATAATCAAGCATCTGGAATCTAATCTTGAAGAAGCTAGAGACAATGAAGAACAACTTGAGAATCAGATAGACACTCTTAAAAGGAATCTTCAAACAACAAATGAATACAAAGAGAAATTCAAGATAAGCTCTGCTCAACTTGAAGTTCTTCTTGAAAGCCAAAAGAGGGTAGATGACAAGCAAGGCTTGGGGTATGAAAAAGGGGAAAGCTCTAGATCCGGGTAGAAGAACTCTGGATCAGGAAATTCCAGGAACAGGCCTAGAAGACCTCTGATAAGGCAGCCAAATGCTCAAATCTATCCATCCTTCAATGGATACTACCACAATTGCAATAAATTTGGTCATAAAGCAAATCAGTGTAGAAGAAGAATGAATCAGACTAATTCATCCTTCTCCAGACAATGTTTTAACTGCAAAAGGTATGGTCACAGATCTTATGAATGTAGAAATATGCAAATAAACAATTCATTCAATGGTAGATGCTTTGCATGCAATAGAATGGGACATATGGGTAATCAATACAGATCTAGAGGATATCAATCAAATATGCAAAGAAATGTTGTTTGCTACAACTGCAATAGATTCGGTCATATTGCCAAATTCTGTAGAAGTAAGAATCAGGATAAAAAGGGTCCGGTGCATCATAATCAAAATCAAGACAAAGGAAAAGGAAAAGTGAATGTGGATGAAGTTCAAAGGGAGATGAAAAAGATTTGGGTAAAGAGAAGTACAAAAAATGTTGGGGATGGATCTACACCAGAATTTGGTGCTGATATTCCTTCCGGAAACTAAATAGATGAGCTCTGGCTCAAGGGGAGTAAAAGAGGAAAACAAATTCCCCTAGCCAGTCAATTGGTGCCTGAAATTGGCACATGGAAAGTTGTAGATTAAAAGGCTCTTAGAGAAACACCTAAATAAGCCTTGGTAAAGATTTGGAAGATTCGCAAGAAGTTTTGAAGAGGTTAATCATCCAATATTGATCTGGTTCAACAGTCATCCAGTAAGAGCAGGATTTTCACAGTTAGATCCGGTATGATTCAAAATTGAGGTATCTTGATCTATGGATAAATGGAATGATTGGAGAAAGGTAGATAGATTATCAATCTTCATTGAGAATAACTCTAAGTGCATCTCAGTGATCTAGGAAGATCTCTCAGGACAAGGAGAAGAGGCAACCAAAATAACTTAAGTTGTGCATTTATTGCAAAATGGAATTAGGGTTTGCACAAAAATAAAAGGGTTCTTTTGTTCATCATTTGCACAATTGCATTTGAGAAGAAGGAAGAAAGAGCTCTACAACAAGTTTACCTCAACTTTCTCTCAAGGATCAACCGCAGAATTTGACTCAACCAGCGATCTTTTCAGCTCTTATCGTAAACCCTAGAAGTGTAAAAGGTATTTTTCACTCTTAATCTCTCTTTGAGTCCTTTGAAAGATGGCTACTCCAAATGTTGTTAAAATCACTGATAGACCACACCCTAAGTTCAAGAAACATCCCTACAAATCCCTGGAAGTTGATCCCCTAGGCACATTCTCTAGCATTCCGCATGGGGTTCTGCATGTAGAAGATGTTAGGGTCTACATACACGCAAACATTGAAGAATTTTGGGAATCCAAGCTGATGGATATCTACCACAAGGAACTGATAGATGAATCATTTGAACTTAAACCCCAATTCAAGGGCATCTGGGATAAGCATTTTGGACATTGCATCCATTTCCCCTGTTTTGCTAAAGATGAATGGGTCTAGTATGTTCTGAGCAGAATGCATGACAATTTCATGTGGTTGTTAAGGCTATTTAAGATCACAAAAGATGCCATTAGGGTAGTAACCAAATTGCACTCATCCGGTGAGTTGCCTACTCTCAAATCAGTCAAAAACCGAACTGTGAGTGAGGCTACCAGATTAAAATTTGATAAGAGGGCAATGACAATAGAAGACATCATAGATCCAGATATCAAATTTGCCTCTATGATAATTGGTTACAAAATCTATCACTCCAGCAAGGAGAATTCAATATCTGGAACTGCTATATATACTGCATATGAAATGCTAAGGAAAAATGTAGACTATGATCTATGCGAGCTTCTCCTGAACCAATTGTTAGAGAACCTGCAGAAAATAAAGAAGGATAAGAAGAATTCATTCAAGTATGGTGGCTTAATATTATGTCTATTCTTCTATTACATGAATGAGCTACCTGGATCCAGTGGTTGGATATGGAAAAATGATAGTCCAATTGCCATACAAATCAGAGACTATATGTATGGGCTTGGTGATGCCAAGGCACAAAGCACAGCTCTCTAGGGTTACTTCAAAAACTTCCAACGCATGATGCAAGCCAGAGAGAGAATCCCCCAATCTCTAGTTGAAAAATACAAGGATACAGTGTGCATCACGGTAGACACTGATTAATGCCTAATGGAGGCAGTTGAACCGAGAACAGTGTGGATCATGCCAATGGACTATGAGGTGGATGAGAAAATCTTGGAACTGCATATCCAACACCTACTAAGTCAGCCTAAGGACCCTAAGGCAGAAAGGTTTGGAACCTTCTAAGAGTTGAGTGTAAAAGTTCATGTTGAACTTAGACAGCCTAAGATCAAGAGAAAAGTGAGAAGGGAAGTAGAAGTCACCAAGAGATATGGAATATCAAAGGAGGCAGTTGATGCCAATAGAGAAAAGGTGGAAAGGGTAGAGAAAGAAAGGCAAGAAACATAAAAAGAAAGTGCTCTAGTGCAAGCCCCCTCCCAGACTAGATCGTCCAAAAGCTCTACACCAGCCACCTCTAAGAGTCAAAAAGCATCAAAACCAGAAGTCAGGACATCCGAAAAGGGAGAGAAGAGAGCTAAGACAAAGGCCACAAGGTCTTACACCAGTCAGAAGGATGATGAAGAGACAGAATCAGATGAGGAGATCAAGAAAATGAAAAAGAAAACTTCTGTGGAATCATCTGTCGGTAAGAACAAGGAAGAAGAGAAGGCAGAAGAATTTGTTGAAAAGCCTACTCTTTCCATTGACGATGTCATCAAGGCAGTCACTGTGGATGGAAATCTGAAACCAATGACTGAATTTTATGATGACTATAGTGAAGCTAATCAAAAGATCCTACAAGAAGCTACAGTCAGGTATCTAAACATCTATAACAAAGCATTCATTGAAATCATCTCCTTAATTCCCAAAAGCCTAGAGAAAGAACTTGAAATAAGAAAGAACAATGCTAAAGCAAAGGACCTGGAGATCCAAGAATAGATAGCTATTCAGCTCTACCCTTCCATCACTCCAAAACAAATGAACATGATCTTCAAGGATTGCAAGGATGAGTTCTAGAGCAAAGCAAGAATGAATTAGCTTATGCTTGGAGAGACTGACAAAGTGGCAAAAGAAACTGAATACATCCTTCGAAATACCTTCATGAGATTCAATCTCCCTATTATAGAGGACACAGATGATGAACCTACTGAGAAAAATGTAGAAGATCCAAAGGAGATAAGTGAGGAGAGGACTAAGGACTTGGATTCCTCTATTCTGGAAGAGGAAGTCCATGAAGAAGAAAAAACCTCTCTTCCAGATCCCCCAACTGACTCCGGAACTGAAGGAGAAGAAAGGAAAGAAGAGAAAATTAGTCAAGAAGAAGAGGTAAAGGGAAGAGAAGGAGATCAGATAGAGAAGACCCTAGATGACAGCTCTGAGGCTGCAAAAGGAAAGAAGACTCTGTCTCTGGCAAGAGACACTGCAGAAACAGTCAAAGACTTCCTGAACAAAGAGATGATGGAAATATATGAACCGGATCTATTTCAAGGACCACTTAATTTTGACTCCTCTCTAGTTCAGACAATGAAGATAGCATCTTTTGCTCAAGCTAAAGCAAAAGAAAAGCTTATGAAGTCTCACATGGAAGACTATGAGCTGATAAAGATTGCATCCAGTGTGTTGGAGAAGATCATGCCATCCTTCTAGAAGGATCTTTCAGCCTCTTCAACTGATAATCTCAAATCTCTTGTTAATACTGTTAGCACACATTTTGATTCTTTGGAGAAATCAACTGAAGAAAAAGTCCAGAAAGAGTTTTTGGATAAGAGATTCTCTGAGATACAAGGACTTATAACAAATGATAGAAGAAATTTGGATATTGGGATAAAGAGCTTAGAAAATGCTCTTAAAGATGGTAGAGATCTATATAAATTTTGTCTATCCTGGTCCACCGTGATAGCAGATATTACCAAGAAGGTGGAAGAACAAGAGAGTAAACTATTAAGTTTATCTCAAAATTTTGATCCTATCACCTCATCCATAATGAATCAAGAATACTAGGCTATTGCCACTATGAATGAGATAAAGAGGCTTAAGAAGGAGAAGAAGAATAGAATAAGCAGAATGAGTGATATAAGAGGGATAATTATCCCTATGTTAGAAGCCATGCATGAGGCTCTAATTGATGCTCAGACTACAACCCAGACCAGTGATCCAGTTGATTTAAAAACGGCAGAAGCTTTTGCATTTCTATTGAGTGGCCACATTTCAATTTTGGATAGGATGAAGCAGAGTTGGGCGACATAAGTTGTACAGTTGAAGAATACTTTTGCAGATATACTTAAGTATATGTAAGTATAACTTGTATATATACTTATGCAGATATGTATAGGCTGATTTTTGGAAATTTTGGTGTGCGGATTCTACCCTTTACCATTGATGTCAAAGGGGGAGTGAAGAGTAGTGAAAAATGTGGAATCCAGCTAAGGGGGAGCTCCGAAAAAAGTGTACATTAGAATAGAGCATCAGCTAAGGGGGAGTGTAGTATGACACTTAGTCATTTTTCACTAAGTGTTGCCATTAATGCCAAAGGGGAAGATTGTTGGCAAGAGACACTATGTGGCTTCATGAGTGTTGTCATTGATGGAAACAAAGTCCATCCCACTCATCCGCAGCACATAGTATGTCTATACCAGAAGTCAGACTGAAGAGTATTTTGGTCCGATAAGCAAGAACATAGCATACAACAAAGTCTGATAATCAGGTTTAGATCTCTTAGAGGAAGTATCTCAGTAAAGTGTGGACTTGGGGAAGTCAAGAGGAGTACCATGACTAATACATTCTAGAGTTTGAGCTTCCGGTGATGAAAGAGTGAAAAGATATGAACACCTGAGTGTTGGGTTCCTATTTGGCAGAGAAAACTGAAGAAGAACTGACCGGCAGAGCATCAGATCTTAATCTGGATGAGATATTGATGGTGATCAAGTTTCTTGAGGGATCATTCATGATTGGTCGACATAATTGATGACTTCTATAAGTATCTCTTTGATACGCATCACTTGGTAAGCAAGGATTCAGCCGATAGACCATAGTTTGGGAAAATATTGAGTATTCCGGATGCCAACTAGAAAGATGTTGAAATCCTTGGTGCGGATATATATACCAGATGGATTTTGATGAGAAGGTGTGTATGGTGTGTTGTGAAGTATGAAGAAAAGCAGAGAGCAGTGTGGAAATAGAAATACAGGTCCAGTATGTGATAGAATAGCAGCACTAAGGCAGAGGAAAAATGAAGTGTAGTAGATCAGTATATTGAGCTTAACCGGAACTGAACCTCAGCATATGTGGATGCTTCTCATCAATTCAAGTACCTAGTTTCTTTCTATAAACTAGTGTAGGCAGTGAGCCTCTTGTGAGCAGTGTACTCAGGCAGTGAGCCCTAATTGGCAAGTGCCATTTTTTACTATCTTATTCTTTTAACAGAGAATACAATCTTGGGTTAATCACCCTGTGGTTTTTCCCTTAATAGGTTTTTCCATGTCAAAATCATTGTGTTATGTGTATTGATTTTATTTCTACTTTCATAGTTATACATGCTTATATGGTTTGATGCTACACTAGTTGCTAAAGAAGAATAGGAAGTTAAAGTAATTTAGATAACTGATTCACCCCCCTCTCAGTTATCAACACTTTTCCCATATCCTATCCTCCATGTCAGCCTAGCATAGTGTCTATTGTTAGTACCATAGGGTCTATCCTAAACTACGTTACCTCTGCGTTGTCACGTAGGCAAGGCCATTAATCAATGCACCCCTAAGGCTTCCCTATCCATCCCATATCTTGTTGTCTATCCTCTAGTCCATCCATAGTCCAAAGTCCCAAACTACATTGCCTCTACATCATCACATAGGCAAGGCCATTCTCAATGTGCCCCCGAGGCACTAGGTCAGTCCCTTAGGGTTTGTTTTCCCCAATAAGGATTGTGGAACCTTTTCACCAGATGCAAGCACACACAAGCAAAATCCTGTTTCCAAGCAAACAGTTTGACACAAGACATCAACCTATCCAAAGCAAAGAAAATCCTAAAACAAACTGATCCAAATGATTCTATCTAAATTATGGCAAGAAAGATACATCTAAATACAAGAGTGTTTTGTTTCAAATTACAGTTGTGTTTTAATGTCTTCACTTTTTTCTATCATGTTTCCTATGCTACTCAAGGATGCCAAAAGCTAGAGATGCTATGATGAAGACATGATTCTTTTCTGTGTTTGTTGCTTGTGGGTTTATCTTTAGTAATGTGAAGCCTTGTCTTAGGACATGATCAACTCAATGATCATCGAGGACATCAAAGGTCTAACATGAACGGGGGCAACCCTTGTCTGTTGATATGCAAGTAATACTCAAGTCATCTCGGTTCAAATATACCTAGATGAACTTGCTAAATCAAAATCCATGTAAGCAATGCTCAGGTCATCTCGGTTCAATTATACCTAGATGCTTGTGTTTCCTTACAACATTTTGAAAAAACACAAAAAAACAAAAAAGCCCAATGATGAAATTCAAAATACTTGCACCATCAAGATGTCAAAAGCAAAACATCCATTATACATCCATGCATCCATATCCCCTACAAAATAAAGATCCAAGTAATGCAAAATATTAGTGCAACTTAAATCTTGTGAGTCTTTCTACCACGTTAGTCTTCTGTCAATCTTCTATCTATCATCGTGTCATCTCTGTGTTGATTGAGTACATTTGGACATAACAAAAACATAGCATAGGTTGCATCACATATCACATGAGATAGTCATTTACATGATTAAATCATTTGCATAAACATAAATAAGTGCATTAGATTATCCATATACATTAGCATCATGCATAACATAATATCCACAGAAAATATCAAAAACAAAAAACATAGGTAAAAGCATGTAGAAGCATTGCATACATTACATATCATATAGATTGCATATCACATCTTGCACATCACATAGCATCATGTAAATCATCTAAGCCTGCATTAAATAACATCACATAACATCAAAGAACACATCTAAATCTACATCATACAAACATGTGAATCACATCGTAAAACATAGAAAGCATCCATAGCATATAGCATAAATAACTGCATATAGAGATCATCAAATAGCTACATCCTCATATACATATCAAATAAAGTATGTCCAAATGTACAATACATCAGTGTCCATTAGGACCGTCTATGAGTCAATACCATATACAGTGTATACATCTCAAAAATAGTGGTACATGTCTCAAAATACAAAAAATGATACGTATACATATCCGGCTATCTGAGCCATCAAAAAGGTAGATATGAAGAAGCCAAAGTCTATGCAAGTCTCTGCTAACCCTACTGTTGTGAACCTCTGCTCCCCGTAGTGTCCTCTGTATCCCCTCCTCCACTGGCCCCAGACTGCTGGGGGCCCATCACAGAGGCTCTTGACCGTGATCCACCTGCTCTTTGTGAGGCCATGGACTGGCTCATGTAGCTTAGAGCCCTCTGATCAATGGGAACAACACCATGGTATAGTCCCCAATAGTACTACATCTGAGCCTGCGCTCTGGCAAGCTCTCCTTGTACCTGTGCTAATTGCCCCTACACCTATGCCAACTATGCCTGAGCCTGGGCTAGTTGTGCCTGTGCCTGCTGCACCTGTCCAACCAGAAAGGTGCTGGTTCCATCTATCCCAAGGGCTTCTATAGTTGTGTCCCTCTCTACTCGGATAGCCCGTCTACTAGCCTCAGCTACATATCGCTCTCTAGTGAGCCCCGAGATAACCTCTGCATTTGCACCCTGCCGAGCCTTAGCCATCCTAAGTTGTGCCCGCATTTGCCAAACATGTCCTCTCAACATAGCAATAGCTCTCTCCAGGACGTCTAGTTGTGCTAGATCCTGGGAGGCCTTTGCTTGTCCCTGCCCCTGCGACTGAGGTACCTACTGCTGTGCCACCTACTGTGGTGGCGGCATCTGTACAACCTGCTATGCAACTTGTTGTACAACCTCTGGCTGCACTACCTGCTAAGCATGGGAGGATCCCTCCCCAAGCCTCCTCCTCTGCCTAGGTCTATCTCCATCTCCTCCACCTTGTTGTGATGTTCACAACACGCCCCATTTTGCCCCTTAGCAAAACGAGGACCCCTGCTGTTGCTTTGCTTTTTGCTTCTGCTTGTGTTGTTTTGCTTGGTGGTAAAGGGAAAAGAGAGTCAAATTTGCAAACCTTGTTAAAAATATGGAAAATTGTATTTTTTAGTACCATTGCATAATATGGTTGGATTCCTTGCGAAAAATGAGCTAGGGTTGCTTTTTGAACCATCTTAAAATTCGTCATATTTTGCAAGTTATGATCATTTAGGTAAAATGAACTATCAGGTTTTGCATGATAAACAGTCAATTGTTTGCCTTTTTCCCTTGTTGGCATTCATTTAAAATTTTGAAAAATTCATATTTAGTGGTTCCAGGTCATGGGCAATTTTGTCTGGGTTCCACTCTGTATCTCACATTAAATGGTTCAAATTCAATGGTTCGGGTTCAAGGCTTAGGCGGGAAAGATGGCGAAGAGGCCATCGGCCTAACATATGTGATCGGCGGAGTTTGAATATATGTCGCCGAAGTAAGGTCTCTCACCGATGGCCTTTTGCCATCGGTGTAACAAATGCGATCGACAGTGTGAAATTGTCACCCCGAGGGGGTATCTCTCGCCGATGATATTATCATCGGCATAGCTTACAACGTCGGCCGAGTTTGAATTGGTTGTGCCGAAGGGTATGGTCTCGCCGATAGCCAAGGGCTATCGGCATGACAGTGGTTATCGGCGGTGGTCGAAGTTCCTTTGCCGATGGGCAAAGTTGGGCCGATAGAAGAAATGGTAAGGATAGGAAGTCATCGGTATAGTGGTAGTCATCGGCCAAGTGTTTTTGGCCTTCGCCGATGTAAGAGGCTCTCGCCGTAGAGCATGGGGGGGCGGTATCGGTAACACTTACGCCAATAAAGGCCATCAGCCAAGGTAAGGCCATCGGCACAGGAAGATTGTGAGTTGCCGATGGGTGATCTCATGCCGATGGCAATCAACGAAAGGGGGCATCGGTAGGAGTCACGCCGATGTAAGAACATCGGTGAAATCAAAGTGGTTGGAGCAAGGAATTTGGAGTTCGCCGATGGCGAATCTCTCGCCGATGAGGAAGAATACAAGCCGCTGGGGCTATATCGGCATAACTCTGGCCGATGGAACGAAACAAAGAGTGAACGAAGAGAAAGGGCCGTCGGCCAAATAGCGAGCATCGGCCGAGCAATTTTTTGACACACCGATGGCGATTGTCACGCCGATGGGCAGGAAAGGGAAATGCGATAGGAGTTTTAAACTCATTTTTTTGGGTGCCCGTGAAATTTTTTTGGTCAGCGATGGTTGACCCATTTTTTTTAGCATCTGTATGCAGTTTTGGACGCTTTTTAAGAGTTTTTTGGACCCGATTTCCACATTTTCCACGGTCACCCTGATTTAAACAGATATTTTTGGTTTCTTGCTGTTCATTTGATAAATATGGTACTTATTGCTTGTCTTGTCTTGCAGGCTTGCAGTCGAGGAAGCAGCTAGAAATTCAACATAGTGACCTCATGAAGGAAGGAAATCCAATCTCAGGAGTAGGAAGATAAAGATGAACTGCGAAGAAGTCAAGGCCAACCAAATGAAGAACAAGGTTGCAGCTGAGAGTATTACTACAACAGACAAACAAGAGTTATTGCTGAGCTGCCGGAACTTCTCAGAAGGGGCAATATTTTGCCCAGATTTGACACTGCTCAGCTGGTTCATCTCTATTTATTGCTGTAACCAGGGGTTTGAACTAGAGGTAGTTAGGTTTTTTGCTGTAGTGAGGACAATCAGAAAGTCTTTATATTGTGCCTCTCTACACTGTAAATACTTTACAACAGGGGCTACACAGGGATTTTTAGGAAACCACAACAAGTTAGCTTAGTTTAGATTAGAAGTAGAAGAAGGAGGTCGCCTGTTTGTCTGCAGTAAGGTGCGCGTGGAATGTCTAGCTGCCTTACTGTATCTGTAAAGCTTGTAAGTTCTCTGTAGTATGATCAATGAAACTAAGAGTCATTCCTACATTGTAAATCATGTATGACTATTCATTTCTAATACAATAGAATCTGGAGTTCTGCATCTATCTTCTGAGTGTTCTCCTGCTCTTCTTTGTGTTTTGAAATATTTTCTTTGAGAGCTTGCAATTTTAAATGTATGTTTGTGAAAATGCTCAAAACTTGCATTTAAGGTTTTTACTGTGGATTTGATCAAATTATTGTAGTATTAACATAGTGCATAACAGAAACAATTAGATCCTTCGGTAGATTGAATGAGGTATAGATTAGATCTTTCTAACTTTTCCCAACCCATCTGAAATATTTAGCTGAAAACGTAGAAATCTAAAGGAAATTGTCTCAAATTTGAAGAAGCATGCATAACAGAGTTAAGAGTAGACAGTTTTCATAAATGTATAAAGAAGAAAGCTGCAATAATTCAAGAAAATCATCTGAATTTGCAACACAGTAACACTTGTATGCAAATGAACAAAATACTTGTTGAAATCTATGATTCTTTTGCATATTCTTAGTCCATTAAACCACCAAACAAACCTAAACTACGTAAGGCCCCTTGAACATTACAGCTTCACAATGGCCAACTGAACTTGACCAACCGAACCATTGTAGACTTGGGATTAGTTGAATCTTAAATGATTCCTTCTTATCTTTCAAGTATAGTTTTAGTTCATTATATGTGAATTTTAAGTTACTGTTATGATTGCATCAAACCAATCACCAACAGTTTTCTGGCGCTAGAAGGAGGGCTAGAAGGCTGTATATTGTAATCACCAACAGTTTTCTGGCGCTAGAAGGAGGGCCTAATTTGGTTTAGGGTTAAAATTCTGAGTTTAAATGCTATATTCTAAGATATGTTAGATCTCATAAAATTTCAAAAGGCCTAAAAGGGTGAAAAGAGGGTCCCATTTTCAATGGACTCATATAGGGACAGTTTTCAAGTTGACATTCCTTCATTTCAAAAAGCTTTGAATAACTGGCTTTATCCTAAAAATTTATATAGCTATGGTTTATTTGGAAGGTGTAGGATACATAAGTCCATAGAGCATGGTGAGCTTAATTGTCTAGCTTTCCTTACGAGGTTAGATTTATATTTAAAATGACTAATCTCTCTCTCAAATGTGTATAAGGCTGAAAATTGGCAGGGAAATGAGGAGATTATTGAGCGACAGGAGGATGCAGCATCAACGGTCATTAAATGTGCAGAGGATATAAAGATGGAACCAATGCTAAGAATAAAGGATAGTAAGATCTCTTTCCAGGAATCATGTGATGGTAAGAAAAAAAATCTGTCTTTTCGTCAGGGTCCAGCTGTGATTAAAGTTAGTGAAAAGTATAAATATCCTAAAAAATGCAAAGAAGAAATCATAGCTCATGTCCCTTTTCTAGATAATAAGCAAAAAGGATTTAATAAAAAAGAAAAGGAAAGTGAGGTTCGTCTTGATACATTTGATAAATATATGGAATTACTAAGAAATATTTGTCAAGAAGAAACCTCTGGGTCTGACCTGAACAGTTTTAACGAACATGATTTGGCAAAGAAATGTAAACAAGCATTGGCAAAATTAAAATGCACTAAAATTGATGAGATCCCTACTATAGAAGCTAATGAAGTCATAGAAAAGAAAGTAAATCCTAGTGTTACACCTGACTTCTTTAAATTGAATGATCAAAATCAAGATTGTTGCAGGTCAATAAAATTAGACTCTTCACTGAATGATAAATGTGAGTCATCTGATGAACAATTCTTGAAAAAAGAGGATACAGAGGATCATGTTGCTGCCGTGCACAATCAGGCATCACCCCAGCATTATGTTGAAAATAAAATAGGGGAGTACTCCTGTCAATCAAAAGATGTTGTTCCACCTTTACTCTCAAGTGATTTAGAAATGATTAAATTCTGTATATCAGATGATGATGAAGATACTTACTTAAGTACTGATGTGCAGGAAACTAATGAGAACATTGAGAGGGTTGCTGAATTTGAGGGTAAAATGAACATCCAGAATGAAGGAACAAGGATAGATGAAGATGAAGAAATGATACATCTAGAGTCATTCATCTTTCAACTTGAAAAAGGACTAGACATAGAGCTGGGCAATGAAAATGCAGAGCTAAATGAAGAGCCAGCTATCAATAAACAAGTGTGTTCCATAGAGCTAAATGCACATCAGGTTGTCTCTTTCCTTTCCTTAGTAAATAATGATAAATGCTATTTTGATTATGGAAATTCAAGAGATAGGACATGCATATGGATTAATCATAAACTTGATGAGATGCCTCAGTTACTAGTTAAGAGCTATTCTGATAAACACAATGAATTTAGAATACCAGAATTTTTTTTAGAATTCAAAGATAAATCTGCTAGAATGAGAACCATCACCAGTACCCTATTACTCCTGCACAATCTAAAGAAATATGCAAGTAGGGGTGTTCTTGGGTCTTTTTCCTGGGTTTCTGTTTGCCTTGGAGAGGCTTGTATATAGTTTTGTAGGATGGTTGTTTTTGTTTTTGTGTTCTTCTTTTGCTGTTTTCTTTTTAGGTTAGTTATTTGTATAGTTCCTTTTTGTTTCTTTCTATTTTTGTTTCTTTCTGTTTGTACAGTTTTTCTTTTGTTGTGTTGTTTGTACAGCCTGTTTGTTTGGTTTGTTTGTTGTCTCTTCAGCAGGGATCTTTATTTTACTTTAGAGTATTAAGGAGCAAAAATAGCAACCATTCAAAACAATATAAAATTTAGGATATTCAAGTTAATCATTTACAATTTACACATAACTTGTTACTGTCATGAATGTAGAGAGTTGTTCATTTTCTGAAGTTTTGTATTCAATAAATGTGATTGAGAATTCGAAGCAAGTTTCTCACGATGACACACCTAAAATCCTTGGGTTTGTTGAACTTACCAGTGTAGATATTAGGTGAAAAATCAGAGGTTACCCTTGCTACCATTACAATTCTCAGCTTAATTTCAGCAAGTGTCCACTCCTTGCATCATGAAGTTACAAATTGTTATATCTTATGAAGTCTTTCAAAAAATTAGAAAATAAAATAAATAAATAAATAAATAAAGCAGATTATACTGAAAATCTAGATTAAGCCATCTAAGTAACTCTACCGGGGCTATGGACGCTCGCTGGCAGTGGGGCTCTACTTAGGAGAATTGTAACGATAACCTTGCCGGGGCTATGGACGCTCGCTGGCAGCAAGGCTCTATCCAGTCGGCTATGAGGGAATATCCTCACCTACGTAGGCTAATGTCAGTCACTGGTTTGTTCAACCGATCTTCAAGATGAGGATAATTAATCACGTGCACACAATTAAACTGAAAATGGAAATTCATGCATCTTTATTGAATACTTTGAGTCTCAAGCTGAATAGTAATTTGCAGGAAAGATAGTCGGAAGTTATGGATTCATTTCATCTAGTTTTCTTGAACACTTTGAATTTAATTGTTTTGTTTTGGTTGCTAGTTGTTGTGATGTTCACAACACGCCCCATTTTGCCCCTTAGCAAAACGAGGACCCCTGCTGTTGCTTTGCTTTTTGCTTCTGCTTGTGTTGTTTTGCTTGGAGGTAAAGGGAAAAGAGAGTCAAATTTGCAAACCTTGTTAAAAATATGGAAAATTGTATTTTTTAGTACCATTGCATAATATGGTTGGATTCCTTGTGAAAAATGAGCCAGGGTTGCTTTTTGAACCATCTTAAAATTCGTCATATTTTGCAAGTTATGATCATTTAGGTAAAATGAACTATCAGGTTTTGCATGATAAACAGTCAATTGTTTGCCTTTTTCCCTTGTTGGCATTCATTTAAAATTTTGAAAAATTCATATTTAGTGGTTCCAGGTCATGGGCAATTTTGTCTGGGTTCCACTCTGTATCTCACATTCAATGGTTCAAATTCAATGGTTCGGGTTCAAGGCTTAGGCGGGAAAGATGGCGAAGAGGCCATCGGCCTAACATATGTGATCGGCGGAGTTTGAATATATGTCGCCGAAGTAAGGTCTCTCACCGATGGCCTTTTGCCATCGGTGTAACAAATGCGATCGGCAGTGTGTGAAATTGTCACCCGAGGGGGTATCTCTCGCCGATGATATTATCATCGGCATAGCTTACAACATCGGCCGAGTTTGAATTGGTTGTGCCGAAGGGTATGGTCTCGCCGATAGCCAAGGGCTATCGGCATGACAGTGGTTATCGGCGGTGGTCGAAGTTCCTTTGCCGATGGGCAAAGTTGGGCTGATAGAAGAAATGGTAAGGATAGGAAGTCATCGGTATAGTGGTAGTCATCGGCCAAGTGTTTTTGGCCTTCGCCGATGTAAGAGGCTCTCGCTGTAGAGCATGGGGGGGCGGTATCGGCAACACTTACGCCAATAAAGGCCATTGGCCAAGGTAAGGCCATCGGCACAGGAAGATTGTGAGTCGCCGATGGGTGATCTCACGCCGATGGCAATCAACGAAAGGGGGCATCGGTAGGAGTCACACCGATGTAAGAACATCGGTGAAATCAAAGTGGTCGGAGCAAGGAATTTGGAGTTCGCCGATGGTGAATCTCTCGCCGATGAGGAAGAATACAAGCCGCTGGGGCTATATCGGCATAACTCTGGCCGATGGAATGAAACAAAGAGTGAACGAAGAGAAAGGGCCGTCGGCCAAACAGCGAGCATCGGCCGAGCAATTTTTTGACACGCCGATGGCGATTGTCATGCCGATGAGCGGGAAAGGGAAATGCGATAGGAGTTTTAAACTCATTTTTTTGGGGCGCCCGTGGCATTTTTTCGGTCAGCGATGGTTGACCCATTTTTTTTGAGCGTCTGTATGCAGTTTTGGACGCGTTTTAAGAGTTTTTTGGACCCGATTTCCACATTTTGCATGGTCACCCTGATTTAAACAGATATTTTTGGTTTCTTGCTGTTCAATTGATAAATATGGTACTTATTGCTTGTCTTGTCTTGCAGGCTTGCAGTCGAGGAAGCAGCTAGAAATTCAACACAGTGACCTCATGGAGGAAGGAAATCTAATCTCAGGAACAGGAAGATAAAGATGAAGTGCGAAGAAGTCAAGGCCAACCAAATGAAGAACAAGGTTGCAGCTGAGAGTATTACTACAATAGACAAACAAGAGTTATTGCTGAGCTGCCGGAACTTCTCAGAAGGGGCAATATTTTGCCCAGATTTGACACTGCTCAGAGATATTTTGGAAGATCTGGTTCATCTCTATTTATTGCTGTAACCAGGGGTTTGAACCAGAGGTAGTTAGGTTTTTTGCTGTAGTGAGGACAATCAGAAAGTCTTTATATTGTGCCTCTCTACACTATAAATACTTTACAACAGGGGCTACACAGGGATTTTTAGGAAAACACAGCAAGTTAGCTTAGTTTAGATTAGAAGTAGAAGAAGGAGGTCACCTGTTTGTCTGCAGTAAGGTGCGCGTGGAATGTCTGGCTGCCTTACTGTATCTGTAAAGCTTGTAAGTTCTCTGTAGTATGATCAATGAAACTAAGAGTCATTCCTACATTGTAAATCATGTATGACTATTCGTTTCTAATACAATAGAATCTGGAGTTCTGCATCTATCTTCTGAGTGTTCTCCTACTCTTCTTTGTGTTTTAAAATATTTTCTTTGAGAGCTTGCAATTTTAAATGTATGTTTGTGAAAATGCTCAGAACTTGCATTTAAGGTTTTTACTGTGGATTTGATCAAATTATTGTAGTATTTACATAGTGCATAACAGAAACAATTAGATCCTTCGGTAGATTGAATGAGGTATAGATTAGATCTTTCTAACTTTTCCCAACCCATCTGAAATATTTAGCTGAAAACGTAGAAATCTAAAGGAAATTGTCTCAAATTTGAAGAAGCATGCATAACAGAGTTAAGAGTAGACAGTTTTCATAAATGTATAAAGAAGAAAGCTGCAATAATTCAAGAAAATCATCTGAATTTGCAACACAGTAACACTTGTATGCAAATGAACAAAATACTTGTTGAAATCTATGATTCTTTTGCATATTCTTAGTCCATTAAACCACCAAACAAACCTAAACTACGTAAGGCCCCTTGAACATTACAGCTTCACATTGGCCAACTGAACTTGACCAACCGAACCATTGTAGACTTGGGATTAGTTGAATCTTAAATGATTCCTTCTTATCTTTCAAGTATAGTTTCAGTTCATTATATGTGAATTTTAAGTTACTGTTATGATTGCATCAAACCAATCACCAACAGTTTTCTGGCGCTAGAAGGAGGGCTAGAAGGCTGTATATTGTAATCACCAACAGTTTTCTGGTGCTAGAAGGAGGGCTAGAAGGCTATATATTGTAATCACCAACACACCTTTGTCTCCCCCACCTCCACCATGACCCCGTCCTCCTCTCCTCCTCCTCCTCCAGCCAACCCTACCCTTGTCATCTGAATCTACCTCATCTATGCGATGAACCAGCTCTCCAAGCCCTGAGTACCTCAGAAAAGGGTGAGTAGCGAACCACTCCTCATAATCCAGAGTCATCCCTACATTTTCTACATCTCTCCTCATAGACCAGGCAATGTAGGGAATCTATTGGAACTCTGCCACTGCCTCCTCATAGGATACCACTGGCCCCCATCTGAACCTCTCTACATGGGTACGTGCAAACAACACCTATCACTGTGGTCACCCCTGTCTCCTCCCAAACTGTCTCTACACCCTACTGACAATCTATCTCTCTAGGATGAACCTTGTCCTACCTATGAACCACCAAGTTTGATAGTAGAAAAGAAACTCATCTGCCTCATCATCCCAAGGCTCACAGTCCAGATATGGTCGCCAGATGACCACATCTACTCCATCCAGTGCATGCCTCCAGTACTCTAGCTTCCCCAGCCTATGCTAGGAAATCACTCCTGCATATCCATAACTGTAAGGATCTCCCCTCTGTCTCTGAAAAACACATATTGGTCTAGTAATGGCGATATACTCCCACAACCAAAACTACAATAGTGAGACACCTGCTTATAAACTAGCACCCCTGTGGTATACCACCTAATGCATATCGTGGTATAGGTGTGCCAAAACATAGACACCCCATGTATAACAAGTGCCTTCTGTAATCATCCTCTCCATAATCCATCCCCATCCAATCGGGAACCCATGCGATCTCCTATCGGGGCATACAATGCCTTCAATCAATCCCACAGCTATACCAGGGAAGTAGTCGTAATAGTCATGTATATCTTGCTAGGAAATAACCTGACAGTCTAGCTCAGGGTTGTCAAATACCCACCTACACTCTACAAGTTCTGTATCTCGCTATGGATCATACTCCATGAGTTCTCCCTGTATCGGCAAGTGTAGTATCCTATATACATCCTCCAAGGTCACCGTCATCTCGCCAGTCGAGAAATGAAAGGTCCCGTCCTCACTATGAAACCTCTCCACTGCTGCAGTCAGTAGACTGCAGTTCACTCGAACCTCAGGCATAAAGCACACATAGTCCAATCCCATCGCGCCGAGTGCCTCTCGATCTATCTCTATCAACATGTAGCGCTACAACAACAACATGGGAAACTGTTCCCTTGACATAAGTGTATCTCGTATATCCTCCTGCAAGAATGCAAAAGTAAGAGGTCAACCTAAAGCTACAAGTACCATGCTCAACATATCTATAGAATCATATCAACTAACTTAACATATCAAATTGATCAAAATAGCACACTACATCTCTTGACTAGATTCTTGAAATCTCAGAGATAGCTTATCGATTGACGCATCAAATAGGATGCCAATCGAGTCAATTTTGTTAAGTAAATCTGACTATCCTATGCATATGTGCCATAATAGAAGGTAAATGTGCCATTTCTCAACAAATGTGCCACTTTTTTCGTATGCGCCACTACATTTTATGCATGCGCCATCCCATGCCATATATGTGCCACCAAAATGCATGTGCCGACTCATACCTTGCATGTGCTGCTGAATAATGCATGCGCAACTTTCACGCATGTGCCACTTTACATCCTACATGCGCCACAGTTTGACAGAAGTGCAGTTCCGCATGTCAGATGCACCAAACTGCGATCTGGCGCATTTGTCTTACCTATTTTTGCCTAGCATTTACTACACTCAAAATCGACCCTAGGGAAAAATTTTTGAGATACATACTGGGGGTCTTGCCTCTGCTGGTTGGTCGAATCATTAGACTTTCTCAAAGCAATGCTCCTCACGTAAAATATCCATCCTACTGCTGATTGCTCTATGCTCTGTGCTCTCCTAAGCTCTCAAGGACAAACCAACAAAGTCCAAGTGTGCAAATGACTTGTCTTGTGGACCTAGCTCCTATATATAGCATGCAAACCCTAAAATGGCAATATGGTGACTATGACTACTTCCCTAGCCCATTTCCTCATGTTTCTCTGAAACACTTCCTATTTTCTTCAAACCTAACCAAGTTTTCACCTTCTTCTTCGTGAGATTGTCCGTCTCACACCTTCTACCTTTATCCTGTCCAATCTCCTGAGGGTGCATCCTATCGTCATTAAACCTATACCAGGGGCAAACTGGGGCATGTATCATTATCAAAAAAATCTATTCTTTGAAACAATGTGATAAAACACATTGCATCAAGAGGGGCAAAATATATACACCTAAAAATGACACGACTCTATCCAAATAAATATTCTGAATATTTATTTAAGTCTTATTCCTCTATCAATAAATAAACAAACAAATTTATTTATTTGATTCATTTTCTTCCAACAAATAAATAAAATCAATTTATTTAATTAAAATCCTAAATTCTTCTAAATCCTCCAACAAATTAAATAATCTCAATTATTTAATTAGTTCTTCCAAATTCATTCTAAATTAAATAATACCAATTATTTAATTGTTTCTTCCAATAATATCCTCTCTAAATTTAAATAAATCAAATATTTATTTAAGTTGTCTATTTCTTATAAATTGAGTTATCTCTAAATATAATTCAATCTTTGTGCACATGCAATTAAATATTCTAAATATTTTAATTGAGCAAAATATCTTCTCATCCTCATGCAATTTTCATCTTCTAGTTTTATTCTCTTAACTAATTATTCTATTCTTTTAATTGATTGATCTCTTCAGTCAACTCATTCTTCTATTTTATTAATTCCTCTCATGCAAAATAGAGGACACACATCTTCCTCATATTCGTGCACATTCCTCAACCGTTCTATACCATTGATCTTCTCATTCTTTCTATACCATTGATCTTCATTCTCACAAGTCTATAAATTGAACCCTATTCCTCCATTTCATTCATCCAGGCTTTAAGTAAACTTACTCTGTAGGAATCAAAGCATGCCTTTGGCACCAATTCCTTCATTGCTTGTGATCAACCATTTACCATATCGTTACCATTGTTGTGAAGCTCATCTTCATTACAAAAGCATTATCATAGCCATTCTCCATTGACAATCTTGGAATAGCAAGGAAGTGCACTCTCTGAGGGCCTTATTCATACATGCAAGATCGATTGAGATAGGCAACCAATGAAAGCCATGAATCTTTGAGGTTTGCAAATGTTTTAAAGTTCTTTTTTGATTGATCTCTTTGTTTCTATATTTTGTTGAGTTTTGGGTATTATTGATATTGATATATTGATTATTCATGTTTAATCCAATTTTCCCCTAACATATATAGATACATATATATAAATATTGGTATATATATGTGTATATATATAGTAGTATATATACCCCTTTTGTTTAAATAAAATACTCACATTAAAAATAAAACATTTATATATGCATCTACAATTATATAAAACTCAGCCAACAACAACTTAATTTTTTCCCACAAGCTTTAAAACTGGAACTGTATAACTATGGTTTAGAATAAACATACTTCTACTCAAATAATGCTGGCAACTAATTAATACAATCAACACATCATTTATCTTTATTTTTTTTTGACATGAAGGCAATGCATATTAAACCTCTTTTTTTTTAAATAAACAACTATGAACAAATTTTTCCTTTCTAAGGGCACATTCTATTGCACTATATTTTTCACATATAAAAAGCAACTTTCTATATTTTTTCTTTGTTGAAACAAACATACATTTACATCAAGATTTGCACATGCTTTCCTTGCAATTTTTTTTACTTCATTCATTAAGCATTTAAAATTAGCAACTACAAGTTTCATTTCTAACTGTAAACAAATTTATTACAACTCAAGTTTAGAAACACAAATCCTTACAACACAAGAGAATAAGATCTTCTCTCTTTGAATATAAAAAAAAACTACACAAGGCCTATCTTGGCCATGCTCTCTCAAGAGATCAAGCTATCAACACAAGAAGGAAGTATAGTTTTCTTCAACATCTCTAAGCTCCAAGAAGAATTCATGTAATGTCACAAAAGGGGAAAGAAGCCATAATGAACTGCTCTCCTCCCTACCATTAACTCACTCATGAGTCACCATCGAGTTAGGAGGTCATCCTCACACAAGGTAAACACACACCACATCACAACAATGCATACAAACACCAAAAAAACAAATACTCCCATGGCTTTCACATAAAAAAACTCACCCAAGATGAGTTTAATGGGGTAGGGGAGTGAACATCTCTCAACTCAAGAGTGTCACTCCAAAATACTTCCCAAAACAATTTCCTTTCAAGGCCCCAAGCCAACATTTTAAACATAATTTTCACAAAATTTCCTCTTAGCTCTCAAGCCATTTCAAAATAGTCATATATACATATTGCCCTCAAGGCTAAAATCCTACTAAAACAAGGATGTGACCCTAAGGAGGTTCACTCCTCCCCCACCCCACACATGTTGAGCATTCTCTCCAAATAGAGAGGCTCTCACAACTCCCATAACCAATTTTCCCACAACAACAAAGCAAAATTACAAAATAGAACCCACACTCACATCATACAAGTAAAGGAAAAAAACATAAGGAAAGGCATTTGCCTTGAGTCCAACCTTTTAAAGCCCAAATGGAAGATAGTTGAGAAGAGCTCCTCTATCTCCTTCTCCAAGTTGAGCCTCCAAAACCTCCTCCAACTTTTTCCCCAAAAGTAACTCAAATTCAAAATTTGGGAAAGATTCAACAACCCCCTCCCTCTCTTCAAGAGGGATTAAAATAGGCTCTTCTCATGAGCCTTGAGGAATGGGGAAATGACACATGTCACCTCCTCACTCCTCACAACCACTTGCAAGACTCTTGGAATGGGGTGGTGACACATGTCATCCACCCATTCCACCAAGTCTTTCTCCCATCCACTTGCTCTCTCTCACATATGTGGGAGAGAAAGGTGGAGCCAAAGGAAGAGTGGGTACCACATGTGCCCCAAGCATCTCCTCCTAAGAAAGCCCACTCAACCCCAAGGTACCCTCACCAATTGTGGGAGAGGCTTGGAGTTGAGTCCTCCACAATTAAGGGGTCTTGAAGACTTCCCCAACCTAGGAAAGAGGAAATGAAGAGGTTGAGTGTTTGACCCACTCATCCTCTCCCTCCCAAACTTCTATTTTCGTCACTTTACTTTAGGGTGAAGTTAAATTGACCAAATGGGAGTTTACCCAAGGTTACACAAGACCAAATGGTCCCTAGACCCTAGGGGTACAACCCAGGGTCAATTTTAACCCATTTTGAGCACCATAAGTTAAGTAAAAACACATGAAAAGGGGCCTCAAAAATTACAACCAAAAATAAAATTTTAAAAGAACACTACACTTAACAACACCAATCAAAAATCAAATACAAGAAGGGGTAGACCTAACCCAACTAACATCACATGACCACCTTACATAAATTCATCATACATCACATAGTTGATCTTGGTTCCTCTTGGAACTAGATCGGCTTTACATGAAAAACAACACAGAGTGTAGGATAATCTCTGATTATCTGTGGCTTAGTTAGAAACACCTATGCAATCAAATGAAATGTTAATCCAACATGTATATAATAGCTGAAGAAAAATGAAACATACATTCACATCATCACATGATCATAAAAACATCAAGAAATCACATCAAAATTAAATTCTTAATTTTGCAATTCAAAAATCCATCACAAGATAAGATCACATAATAAATTTCTAACTAAAATCACATGAATAGTATCCTGATAACATCATAATATAAATCATATGTCTAACATCATCAACGAATCAATATCAAGGTCTAATCTCATCATAATCATGCTAAACATAACAAATCCACATAAAGCATATAGTCTAATATTCCTACAAATCAGGATGAATAGTCCCATAATTCTAATATGTGTCTCCAAAAGTAAAATAAAGTAGTCAAATATATAGGAATGAAATTGTAGGCCTCACATCCTCCCCCCTAAGACTATACTTCCTCCTGGAAGTCGTCAAAGAGGTGAGGATAAAGGGCCCTCAATCTAGCTGCATCCTCCCATGTCATCATGACCTCATCGTACATGTCGCACTAGACCCTAACCTGGTCTAGCTCTCGACCTCGAAGGCCTAGCATCCGATGAGCCAATTTGTGAATTGGCTCCAAAGACAACTAACCGTCTGCTTCTACCTGAAGAGCACTCCAATCCAATACATGAGATAAATCAAATATGTAATGCTGCAACATAGAAACATGAAAAACATCGTGGATGCACGATAGGCTAGGTGGCAAGGCTAGACGATAGGGTACGGGTCATATCTGCTCCAAGATCTTAAAAGGTCCAATAGAACATGGTGCAAGCTTAGAGCCCTTTCCATAATGAATTGGACTCTTGTGTGGTCGCACTCTCAAGAATACTCCATCCCCAACTGAGAAGCTCTGATCTACCCTCTTAGCATCACCATACTTCTTTTGTCGATCCTGTGCCTCCTAAAGTCTTTACCTAATCAAGGTCATCTACTGCTCCATATCCTAAACCAACTCTGGCCCTATCACAACCCTGTCCTTAATATGGTCCCAACTCAAAGGTGTCCTACAAGGTCTGCCATACAAGGCCTGAAAAGGAGGCATACCCAACGAGTTGTGATGCCCATTGTTGTACGAAAACTCAACTAGATACAGATACTCCTCCCATCTACTTTGGTGATCCATGATGTCCATACAGAGCATATCCTCAAGAACCTAATTAACCCTCTCTATCTGACCATCTATTTCAGGATGATAAGCAGAACTAAAGTTGAGCTGTGTATCCAACACCTGCTGTAAAGCCCTCCAAAAGGTTGATGTAAACATTGAATCCCTATCAGATATGATACAGCGAGGTACCCCGTGTAGTCTAACAATCTAATCCAAGAATACTCTTGCCACTGATGGTGCATTGTACATTGTGCATACAGTTGAGAAATGCACCACCTTCATCAACTTGTCAACCATCACCATGATGGCATCATGGCAGTGAGATGACATAGGAAGCCCAACAATGAAATCCATGGAAATGGTGTCCCATTTTGACTCGGGTATCGCGTGAGGGTATAAAAGACCCACTGGATGCTGATGCTCAGCCTTGACCCTCTAGTACTCAAGGCAATGAGCAACATACTCTACAATATCCCGTCTCATACCCACCCAATGGTATAACTGTCGCAAGTCGGCATGTATCTTCTTCACCCTTGGGTGTGCTGCATAAGGTGCTCTATGAACCTTTGAAAGAACTACTACATGAAGGTCACCCACACAAGGTACATAGATGCACTATCAATGTCTAAGCAACCCATCTGACTCAAGGGAATATCCTACAAATTTGCCCTTAAGGGCCCTCTATGATTGGATCTCCTGTTGCACCTCAAGAAACCACTCATCCTTAGGTAGATGCTAAATGATGCGCTCTCTCAAGTCCACACTCAAGGTCAAGGTTAGGATCTCATCGCGCCTCTGACTCAAAGTGTCAGCGACCACATTCTCCTTCCCTTTGATGTAGTGGACATCAAAGTCGTACTCGCATATAAACTCCATCCAACACCGCTGGTGGGCATTCAAATTCGGTTGTGTGAATATGTACTACAAACTATGGTGATCCAAATGAAGCTCAAAGCAATGATCCAAAAGAAAGTGTCTCCAACTAATAAGAGCATGTAACACTACCGTGAGCTCTAAATCATGAGTAGGATAGTTCATCTCATGTGTCTTGACCTTAGGCGACTCATATGCAATCACTCTACCACCCTGCATAAGCACGGCTCCCAAACCCTCAATTGATGCATTTGTACAAATTAAAAAATCCTCTACAGGTTCAGGAACCGCTAAGATGGGAGCACTGATAAGACACTCCTTGAGGGCCCGAAAGGCCCTCTCGCACTGCTCGGTCTAAGAGAAACTCTTCCCTTTCCGTTGAAGGGAAGTAATGGGGTGCGCTATCCTGGAAAAGCCCTCTACGAATATGCGGTAGTAATAGGCTAATCCCATGAAACTCCTAATCTCTGTCACACTGGTGGGTGCTGGCCAATCTCTAGTAGCCCTGATCTTCAATGGCTCTATGGAGATGTCATCGCCAGATAGTATGTGTCCTAAATACTGCACCTCAGTCTTGAAAAAGGCACACTTCGCCAAGTTGACATAAAGTTGTTACTCTCTCAAGCACTGCAAAACCTGACGCAAGTGATCCACATGCTCCTCCTTGGTCCATGAATAGATCAAAATATCATCAAGAAAAATGATCACGAACCGATCCAAGTAAGTGCGAAATACCCCATTCATGAGACTCATGAACACTGCAGGGGCACTTGTCAAACCGAAGGGTACCATAGTGAACTCGTAGTGGCCATATCTAGTTCAGAAAGTGGTCTTATGAATATTCACCTCTATGATGCACAACTGGTGATACCCAGACTTCAGATCAATCTTTGAGAACACTTTGGCTCTCTGCATCTGATCAAAAAGGTCATCAATCCTAGGCAGAGGATAACAGTTCTTCACAGTCACCTTATTAAGCTGCCTATAGTCCATGCACAGGCAAAGAGACCCATCCTTCTTCTTCACAAAGATAATCAGTATGCCCCATGGTGAAACGCTAGGTCAGATGTGCCCCTTCTCAAGAAACTCCTCTAACTATAATTTGAGCTCTGTGAGCTCATGTGTGGTCATCCTGTAGGGTTCACGAGACACTGGCTTTGCACCTAGCACTAGATCGATGTGGAAATCTACCTCTCTACATGGAGGCATACCTGATAACTCTGGTGGAAAGACATTATTGAACTCCCTCAAGATAGGATGGTCATCTAAGATACCTCTGGGTCATCATCTGATCTGTTGCTAACGGTGATGGCAAACAACTAACATCCGTTCCGCATACAGCGCTTAAGCTGCTAAGCAGAAATCATATGAACTATCATGGGCTTCTGAATGCCCACTATCTTGACTATCGTGCCATGGTCATCTAAAAATCTAATCACCTTTCGGCAACAATCTAGCTTGCCTCTATGAGCTGCAAGCCAATCCATGCCTAACACGACACCATATTATCCTAATGGCATAACTCTAAGGTCACACGATGTAGTGAAGGCCCCCAAAGAGATCTTGCAATCCTGAACTAAAGCATCTACTGATATCCTGGCCCTAGTGGCCAACTCAACCTCCCACCTAAAGTCCTACCTAGAAGCTACTAGTCTTCAATGCTCCACTAATGATGTAGATATTGGTGCAGGGCACCTAGGAGCACCTTGGTTCCTAAAGTCACTTTGTTTGCATTTTTTTGAAAGGTTGTGATTTTTGTTTAATGTGTTTTGTAATAAGGCTTTTCATAGCCATGTTGGAAGGTCTATTCTTGTGTGGTCAAGAGGTCTGGGGTAACTTTATAAACCTCATATCCTTCTTAGTCCACTTGGACCTAGTTGTGCCACTTAGGCCTAGAAGGTCTAATATTGGCTTTTTGAGTTTGTTTGAGTTGTCTTAGTGTTTTAGCATGGTCTAAGGAGTGTGATGGTAGTTTGATTCCATTTGACAAGCAAACCTAATCGCCATCCTCTTGAAAATGCAAAAACTCCATAGTGTAACAAGTTGCCAATGTTGCCAATGACACATTGGTTGGTTCAAAACTTAGTTTGGGTGGTTGAATCTACTTTTGGAAGTTAGAAACTAACTTGGATAGGTGAAAAACAATTGTAATTCACTCCTGTACGGCAGAGGAGGTCTAGTATGGAGTTTTGGGGCTTTGAAACTATAGAAAATAGAAAATTTTCCTATTTTTCTCGCTGTGTATGGACTGTACGGACTTTTCACATGTGCAAATGAATTTTTCTGAAAGCTCTTGGAGTCAGGGTTCTAATGCAACTAGTTTGAGGTCCTGAAGTGGTCGGGATCAAAAGTTATAGATTTTTCTTTCAAAACAGGTCTAGAAACCCTGTTTTCTAGGGCAGCCATAGAAATCCGGCCCTAGAATGCATTCCCGCCGTTGAAAATTTGCAAAAACTAGTGAAATATAGGTTAGGGGTATGTACTATAAGAATCCAAAAGATTTTTGTTAGAAAATGCAGTCTTCTATTTTTAAGGTGATGCCCTAGGTCAAGTATTTCATTGTATTTGGCCAATTTCATGCTATTTGAGGTTGTAGATGATAGAATCCTATTAGGGTGAGCAAATAAATGATGGATTTGTGTTGTAGGGACATGGTAGAAGCATTCCAAATTCCTGCCCCTGACCTATGCACCCAATTTTGAGCACTTGCGTTGTAACCTAGCCTAAATTGATCAATTAGGCCTAGAGACCTAGTAGGTGTTTTGGATTGCTGGAGTAGAGTTGGAGCAAGAGAATTGGAGGTTTGTTAGGGTTCCTTGAAGGGTGTTCAATTCCATCATTTGTTTTCCTAGACCTTTGGGATTTTGTCAAGTTTTGTTGAGAAAACCTAGTTTGGAGGGCTAGTAGCCTTACTAGTCAAGGTATAGGTTGAAGAGTTTTGGGAAGTTGGAGATCAAACCAACTGCATAGAAGGTGTTTGTTGATCTATCTTAAGATGTTGGAGAAGCCTTAGGGGTTGGACAATAGTGTAGACATCAAATCCTTCATATGCCTTGTATGTGCCTTTGGTTGGTTGGTTGGTTGAAGGCTAGTTGAAATGGGTGAGTGGGCAAAGGACAATAGAGTAAACCTTTGTGTGTTGCTTCCCTTGTGCCACTCTGCATCAGTTGGTATCAGAGCCATCAAAGAGATGGGAGATAGAGGAGGAAATTCCTTCAAAGGTGACTAATGCCGAATTGGCAAAGATAGTGAGAGATCAAGCAGCCAAGAACAAAAGGATGGAGGCTGAGATAGAAAAGTTGAAGAAAGACAAAGACAAGAAGAAGAAGTCAGAAGTCATCTTAGATTCAGATGAAGAGGATCAAGATGAGGAAGAAGAAGTGCCAATGGAAGAGCCGCAAGGAGGCATGTCAGAGAGACAATTCCTAGATGCACTTGGAAACTTGAGTAGGAAGGACACTAAGGCAGACTTACCTATGTTTCCTGGTAAGATGAATCCAGAGGAGTGCCTTGATTGGATTGAGGCAATGGAGAACTATTTTGAATGTGAAGAAGTGGCAGAAAATTAGAAAGTAAGGATTGCCAAATCAAGAATGAAAGGGCCAGCCTTGAGTTGGTGGAATTTTATTCAAAATGAAAGGATAGAAGATGATAGGAATCCTATCTCTACATGGAGGAAGATGGTACTTGAAATCAAGAAGCAATTTGTCCCTGAGGATTATGAAGTCAACTTGAACAAGAAGTTGCACAACTTGAGACAAAAGGACATGGACGTGAGCACCTACACAGAGGAGTTTCACAAGATGACATTGAAAGCCAAGATGCCTGAGAATGAAAAACAGAAGCTTGCAAGGTATCTTAATGGCCTCAAGTTCTCCATTCAAGATGAATTAACTCTCTTTAACCTGGAGACAGTCCATAAGTGTTTTCAAATGGCATTGCGAATTGAGGATAAACAAAGAAGAAAAGGTGATTCATACAGCAGCAACAGAGGCAGAGGAAATCAGAACTTTAGGGGTAGGGGCAGATTTCAAAATAGAGATAATTTCTCTAGATTCCAAGGTGGCGGATCACAAGAAGGTAGCCAAGGGCAGGCTAATAAAAACAGTGCTGATAAGGGTCAATTTAGGGGCAGAGGTAATGGTAGAGGAAGAAGTGGGGGCAGAGGTCCCAATGTGTTTACTAGAAGGTGTTTCTCTTGCAATCAGATTAGACATCAGTCCTTTAGGTGCCCGGAGAAGATGGGAAACACTGCTGCAAATCAGAAAGAAAGAAGAGTACAACTCCTTCAAGAAGAGGACTGTCAAAGCACCACAAGTTACCAAACAGCCTCTTCCAAGTCTGCAGCACCTGAGAGTGGAGAATGCATCATGTTTAATAGATCCCTCATCATGCCAGCCACCAAGGAGCAGCCCCAAAGAAATAACTTGTTCAGAACCACTTGCAAGGTGAAAGGAAAAGTTTGCAAGGTAATAGTAGATTCAGGTTCTTCTGAAAATTTGGCTTCTAATGAAATGGTGACTAAGTTAGGATTGGAAAGAATGCCTCATCCTAACCCCTATAGAGTCTTTTGGCTAACCAAGGAACAACAAATTGTGGTGAAAGAGCAATGTTGGGTTGAATTCAAGATAGGTGAATATCATGATAAGGTTCTTTGTGAGATAGTGGATATGGATGCATGCCACCTTCTTCTTGGAAGGCCTTGGCAACATGACACAAGTGCCCAACATGATGGTAAGAACAATGTAATTCATTTGTCCAAGAATGGTGAAAAGTTTACAATGACTCCTTTGATTGATGATTGCAAAGAGAAAGTCATTTCTAGTTCAATTATGTTGGTAGGTGAAAAAGAGTTTTTGGCTAACCTCAAGGAAGAGAAAGTGCCATGTTTTGCAGTAGTCATCAAGCCCAAGGATGTGAATCCCAAGAAGGTCAAAGTGCAGCAACCTCTTAGGAGGATTGGACCAAAGGAAGTGGAAGAACTATTGGAGAGGTTTTAGGATGTGATAGCCGATGAAGGCAAGGATGCCCTTCCACCAAAGAGGGAGATTAGTCATTGCATTGATCTCATCCCTGGATCCACCCTACCAAACCAAGCAGCCTACAAGTTGACTCCAGAGCAAAATACTGAAGTGGCAAGACAAATCCAAGACTTGTTGGATAGAGGACTTATCAGGAGGAGTATTAGTCCATGTGCAGTACCTGCAGTACTTGCACCCAAGAAGGAAGGAACATGGAGACTATGCACTGATTCCAGGGCCATCAACAAGATTACTATCAGGTATAGATTTCCAATGCCTAGAATAGAAGATTTAATGGATTGCTTGGGTAAGGCTAAGTATTTTACCAAGATAGATCTAAAAAGTGGTTATCACCAAATCAGGATAAGGGAGGGGGATGAGTGGAAAACTACCTTCAAAACCAATGAAGGACTATTTGAATGGATTGTTATGCCTTTTGGCATGTCAAATGCACCAAGCACCTTCATGAGATTGATGAATGAAGTGCTAAAACCTTTCCTTAACAAGTTTATTGTTGTATATTTGGATGATATACTGATTTTTAGTGACAGCAAGGAAGACCACATAAGGCATATCCATCAAGTGCTCAGGAGGCTTCAAGAGGAGAAGTTGAGAATCAATCTTGACAAATGTGTCTTCCTACAACAAGAGTTGATATTTTTGGGGTTTGTCATCTCCAAGGGCAGCCTAAAAATGGATCCAAGTAAGGTTGCAGCCATTCTTAATTGGCCAACACCTACAACAGCCTCGGAGGTAAGGAGTTTCCATGGTTTATGCAGCTTTTATAGAAAATTCATTAGAGGGTTTAGTGGAATTTGTGCTCCACTTGTTGACACCATAAAAGGGGGCAAGAAATGTGTGTTTTTATGGACAAATGAGGCCAACCAAGCCTTTGAACTGTTAAAGAAAAAAATATCAGAAAAACTAGTCCTTGTTCTTCCTGATTTTGACAAGGTCTTTGTGGTAGAATGTGATGCAAGTAAGAGGGCTGTTGGAGGAGTCCTAAGTCAAGATGGGAGGCCTATAGCATTCTTTAGTGAGAAGTTAAATGAGGCAAAACAAAACTACTCCACCTATGATCTAGAGTTATATGCCATGGTTCAGTCATTAAGGAAATGGAGACACTACTTATTGCCAAAGGAATTTATAGTTTTTACTGACAACCATGTATTAAGCTTCTTGAACAGGCAGCAAAAGTTGAATCACAGACATGTCAAGTGGATGGAGTACATCCAAGCATACACCTTCTCCATAAAACATAAGAAAGGAGTGGCCAATAAGGTAGCTGATGCCTTAAGAAGGAGAAATCTTGTTGTGCAAACTATTCAGTTGGAAAGTACAGGTATTCATGCCATTAAAGATCAGTATATAGCAGATGAAGACTTCAAAGAGCCATACCTATCTTGCAAGGCCATGACAGGAAGGTATAATACTGATTTTTCTAATTTTTTGTTGCAAGATGGATATCTTTTCAAGGGTAGCATGTTGTGTATCCCAAGAGGATCTGTTAGAGAGAATATAATTAGGGAAAAGCATTGTGGCAGCATGTCAGGTCACTTTGGTATTGATAAGACCCTAGAATTGGTTAGGAGGTACTATTTTTGGCCCAAATTGCCAACCGATGTAAGGAAGTTTGTTAAAACTTGTCAAATTTGCCAAAGAGCAAAGGGGCATACATCCAATGCAGGTTTATACACTCCTCTACCTATTCCTTCAAAGCCTTGGGATTCCATAAGTATGGACTTTGTACTTGGTTTGCCTAGGACAGAATGGACATGACAACATTTTTGTGGTTGTAGATATGTTCTCCAAAATGGCTCACTTCATCCCATGTAAAACCACACATGATGCCTCACACATAGTAGGTCTTTTCTTCAAGGAAATAGTCAGGTTACATGGTTTACCTTTGTCCATAATCTCAGACAGAGACCCCAAGTTCATTGGACACTTCTGGAGGACATTGTGGAAGAGACTAGGTACAAATTTGTCCTTATCATCTGCCTATCACCCTCAGTCTGATGGACAAACAGAGGTAATTAATAGGTCACTTGGAAACCTCCTAAGATGCCTAACCAAGGAGTAGGGTGCTAGTTGGGATTCAATTTTGGCTCAGGCAGAGTTCTCATACAATGACACTGTCAATAGAAGCACCGGCCTGTCTCCTTTCCAAATTGCTTATGGCACTCACCCAAGGGGTATTTTGGAACTAAGGGAGGTTAAAGGACTAGAAAATAGCATTGCCTTGGCTGAAGACTTCGTTCAAGTCATGAAAGATGTCCATGAACAAGTACAACAGAAATTGCTGTCCACTTCTCAGAAATATAAATAATTTGCTGACAGAAAAAGAAGGGATTTGCAGTTCAAGGAAGGTGATTTAGTAATGGTTCATCTGAAGAAGGAGAGGCTCCCTGTAGGTAAACATACCAAGCTACTCATGAAGAAGATTGGGCCTTGTGCAGTGCTCAAGAAATGTGGAGAAAATGCCTACAAAATCAGACTTCCGGATGGAATTGCTTTGTCTCCAATTTTTAATGTTTCAAACCTGTATCCCTATAAGGGATCTGATCCTCAGACTATTGTTGAAGAAGATCACACTGATCACACACTCCAGGAACTCATTCCTTCATCTCCAAATCAGATTGAGTGCATTTTGGACAAGAGGATTGCAAAACAAACTAGAAGGCACACCTATCATGACTATTTGGTGAAGTGGCTAAACAAACCTCCGGAGGATGCCACTTGGATGAGCAAGGTAGACATTGAGAAGGCACGTTTCACATTTGACAGCATTCCAACTCAAGAGACTTGAGTTCTATTTGACAGTGGGTGTATGGTGCAGGGCACCTAGGAGCACCTTGGTTCCTAAAGTCACTTTGTTTGGATTTTTTTGAAAGGTTGTGATTTTTGTTTAATGTGTTTTGTAATAAGGCTTTTCATAGCCATGTTGGAAGGTCTATTCTTGTGTGGTCAAGAGGTCTGGGGTAACTTTATAAACCTCATATCCTTCTTAGTCCACTTGGACCTAGTTGTGCCACTTAGGCCTAGAAGGTCTAATATTGGCTTTTTGAGTTTGTTTGAGTTGTCTTAGTGTTTTAGCATGGTCTAAGGAGTGTGATGGCAGTTTGATTCCATTTGACAAGAAAACCTAATCGCCATCCTCTTGAAAATGCAAAAACTCCATAGTGTAACAAGTTGCCAATGTTGCTAATGACACATTGGCCGGTTCAAAACTTAGTTTGGGTAGTTGAATCTACTTTTGGAAGTTAGAAACTATCTTGGATAGGTGAAATTTTTTTTTAATTCACTCCTATACGACAGAGGAGGTCTGGTACAGAGTTTTGGGTCTTTGAAACTATAGAAAACAGTAAATTTTCTCATTTTTCTCACTGTGTACGGACTGTACAAACTTTTCACGTATGAAAATGACATTTTTCTGAAAGATCTTGGAGTCAGGGTTCCAATGCAACTAGTTTGAGGTCTTGAAGTGGTCAGGATCAAAAGTTATAGATTTTTCTTTCAAAACAGGTCTAGAAACCCTGTTTTCTAGGGCAGCCATAGAAATCCGGCCCTAGAATGCATTCCCACTATTTAAAATTCACAAAAACTGGTGAAATGCAGGCTAGGGGTATGTACTATAAGAATCCAAAAGATTTTTGTCAGAAAATGCAGTCTTCTATTTTTAAGGTGATGCCCTAGGTCAAGTATTTCATTGTATTTGGCCAATTTCATACTATTTGAGGTTGTAGATGATAGAATCCTATTAGGGTGAGCAAATAAATGATGGATTTGTGTTGTAGGGACATGGTAGAAGCATTCCAAATTCTTGCCCCTAACCTATGTACCCAATTTTGAGCACTTGCTTTGTAACCTAGCCTAAATTGATCAATTAGGCCTAGAGACCTAGTAGGCGTTTTGGATTGCTAGAGTAGAGTTGGAGCAGGAGATTTGGAGGTTGTTAGGGTCCCCTAAAGGGTGTTCAATTCCATCATTTTTTTCTCCTAGACCTTTGGGATTTTGTCAAGTTTTGTTGAGAAAACCTAGTTTGGAGGGCTAGTAGCCTTACTAGTCAAGGTATAGGTTGAAGAGTTTTGGGAAGTTAGAGATCAAACCAACTGCATAGAAGGTGTTTGTTGATCTGTCTTAAGATGTTGGAGAAGCCTTAGGGGTTGGACAATAGTCTGGACATCAAATCCTTCATATGCCTTGTATGTGCCTTTGGTTGGTTGGTTGGTTGAAGGCTAGTTGAAGTGGGTGAGTGGGCAAAGGACAATAGAGTAAACCTTTGTGTGTTGCTGTCCTTGTGCCACTCTACATTAGATATAAAGTAATTAGTAGCACTAGAATCAAAAAGAATAGAAATGGGAACATCCCCAATCATACCTGTTGTCTCAATCATTGAGGCCTGGAAGTTAGCCTGGCGGTTGTCAACCACTACAAACATATGGTGGGACTTCCCCACATCTCCAACAGTCTACTCTGACCCTTCTGAATGAGGTTGTACCCTTGTCGTAAAACCCTATGGACACTCTCTGGCCAAATGTCCTGCCCCACCACAAACATAACATGGGCCTCTAACTTGAATCTGCCCAGACTGAGTCCTACCACTCTGCTGCTGCCTAATTCGTCCTGTGGACCCTTGTGAACCCCTATACGACTGCTGTGATCTCACGGGTCCCACAAGTGGTTCCTACTATCTTTGATCCCTACACGGGCCCTACTACTGCCAACCATGATTCTATCCTCCATGTGCCCTCTGCTGGGGTCTAGACCTTTGATGATATGGCTACTGCTGTTGTAGAGGCCTAGGAGGTAATGATGGAGAACTAAATCCTCCTCTCTGTGGTGGTGGGGGTGGTCTATGAAAGTTTTGCTGCTGCTAATGACTATAGTCCTGAAACTAAGGGCGTGAACTCTGTCCTCATCCCTGAATCTGCTCTGTAATATATGCCTTCTCTGTAGCCTCACTCATGGTCTAGGGGTCTGCCATACGCACTGGTTGTGCTATCCCCTGATTCAAACCTCTAATAAATTTGTGCACTAGAAGTCTCTCATCATGGAGATACTCTACATAATGTGAAAGATCGATGAATCTACTCTCATACTACGCAACCGTGAGTCCTCTCAACTGTAATTCATGGAACGCATCTATCCGGTGATGCCTATAATGATCTAACAAGTAACACGCATTAAAGCGCTCTATGAATGTGTCCCATGTGAGTGTGTCTAAAGATAAACGGTGCTTGAACTCCTTAGTGCGCCACCAAGTAGCTGTTGCATCTCTCAGGAGGTGTACTGCCATGCGTGCCTTCATGTTGGTTCCATAAGGTCGCAACGCAAAGTATCTATCTAGACTGATAAGCCAAGCCTCAGCCTCAGCTCCCTCTGTAGCTCCTGCAAAGGTAGTTGGATTAAGCCTAAGTAGGTCTTTGATGAGGTCTCCTTTGTCTCTATGCCCTATGCCCAGCTCATCCATACCATACTTGTAAGGTCTATGATACACCTGCTCTACCCTCATAGTCTCATCTTGTCTCGCATGTTGTAGAGGGATCCTACTTCGTGCTCTGTAAGATGACCCAATCTCCTCCACTGTAGTATCAGGTATCTCCACAAGGGGCTCTACATGTGGCACCTCTCACAGCTCAACGTGGGGCTCTACACGTGGCTCAGCTTATGACTTGGCACGTGGCTCCTCACGTGGCTCCTCTCACAGATCAACGCGGGGCTCATCACATGGCACTAGTACAACTCGCGGTAGCCTTTCTAACATGGCTTGTAATGTCTATAAAATTTGTTGCCCTATGTCTAGTGTCGGTGGTGCCTGTGGTACCTGCTGCTCTGATAAGGCTGCTGGTCCCTAACCCTCTACTGTGGACTCATCTTGTATCTCTATAGACTCAGTACAGCATGAATGCGCTCGCCTCATTCTAGGTGGCATTCTACAAGAACGAGGTAGTCACTAATTAATCAAAAATTGCGGAATAAGTAACGTGCCCAAACAAGCCCAGTGTTTAAACTTAGGCTCTGATACCAAATTTCATGCCCACATTTCCCATGAGGTCATGACACACATCACACGTGTCATGTCCACATTTGTCATGTGGTCATGACACAAAATATCAAAAAATTTCCATGCTTCCCTAGAAACCCCCCCGCATGCATCCGCATGCTTGGTGGCAATACGCATAAGGTGTAAACAAGACAGTCGAATGCGGGGTAATGCGATCTTAGGTGCACTTCCCCTATGCAATGCAGGCCAACTAGGGGGTTGATGTGATGTGAATGACATAGCTAATAGGGTAGGATCGAAGATCAAAACCCTAGGTTTACCTAATTGGATGATGGGATTTTGACACTAGTCAAAATCGGAAGTATAATTCTAAAGCTTAAAAAAAAATTCACTGGCCTAATAATAAGGTCGTTAAGCTTGCACAAACCAATAATTTAACGCTATGCAAGATTAAATTTACTAGCCTAACTAAAACCTAGATTCCAGAAAAATCCAGCACCATAACGCCTCACGGGAGTGGATAGGGTTTATTCTAATTAAAATAAAATTTGTCAAATGTTACAAGGTTTACTAAGTTGGATAAAATGACTATTATTTAACTAACTAATTCACACTGGGTTAATTAAACCAAAATAGCTAATCAATTTAATATCGAATTTAAAATTAGCCTCTTTGTTTAAAATTTGCAAGCAATAAATTTATTCATCTGATTATAAAAAAAAATCAATTTCTTTTTAATAATTAAATTGAAGCAAGTTTGAATGAACATTTATTCCCCACTACAATAAATTAAATTAAAAAAGATATAATGCGCTCCATCTAAATAAGTAAATTTTTAAAGATCTTATAAAAGAATTATGAGGTAAGAGAATTTCCCAAACCCCACATTTAAACAACCAAAGAAATTAAATTTAACCACATAATTTAGTTTCCCCTCTTCTAATTTTTTGACAACACAAGCAAAAAAGAGAATAATAAAATCCTATAAATTAAAAACCAAAAGAGAGGGAAGAGAGGACAATTAAACAATTAAAACTAATTTTAAAAGCCATCTTGCCCTAGAAGCCCCCAACAAGAAAATATTATTATCATTATGGAGGAAAGAATAAACCCTAGCCTCCTTTTTTTTGTTTCTCATTCATTCTCTCTTCACATTTCTCTTCTATGTTTATTATTTTTTTTTGTTGTAGATCTGGAAGGAGGCATCCATGGGTTTTCCCCTCCCCACGGAGGTATACCCAATGAATATACTCTTTTGTTCTTGGATATATATATATACCATTTAAACAAGTCAAAAGTTTAGCAGTCATCAAACGACAGAATGGCCAATAGAAGGTTCTCAGCACGCAGAAGGGATGCAGCAGAAGGAACCACCGCCACCGGCGGCAATGGAGAGGAGGAGGTTTAAGGAGGGTGCGGGTGCATGGAGGAGGAAGTGGTGTGTGGCATGTGGAGAGTGTGGGGAGTGTGGAGAGTGTGGGGAGTGTGGGGAGGGTCCAAGCCCCACCCACACTCCACTACGGTGGAGTGTGGGTGGGGCTCGACCCCTCCCCACACTCCATTAAACGGCGGACGGTGGGGGTTGAGACCCCCACCAATCACATTTTTTTAAAAAAACTATATTTTGTTTAAAAAGAAACACAATCTATTCTATTTTTTCACAACATTACTTGAGATTATATATATATTCTATATATATAGATAAGTATACTCTGTTCTATTTGTAGCATACATAGTTTCAGTATAAAATGACAGTAATAAATATATATTGAGGTATACATATATAATATATATAGATACATATATATAAATATTGGTATATATATATAGTATTATATATACCCCTTTTTAAAATTAAAAAAAATACTCACATTAAAAATAAAACATTTATATATGCATCTACAATTATATAAAAATCAGCCAACAACAACTTAATTTTTTCCCACAAGCTTTAAAACTGGAACTGTATAACTATGGTTTAGAATAAACCTACTTCTACTCAAATAATGCTGGCAACTAATTAATACAGTCAACACGTCATTTATATATATATATATATATATATTGACATTAAGGCAATGCATATTAAACCTCTCTTTTTTTTTAAATAAATAGCTATGAACAATTTTTTCCTTTCTAAGGGCACATTCTATTGCACTATATTTTTCACATACAAACAACAACTTTTTATATATTTTTCTTTGTTGAAACAAACATACATTTACATCAAGATTTGCACATGCTTTCCTTCCTTGCAATTTTTTTTTATTTCATTCATTAAGCATTTAAAATCAGCAACTAGAAGTTTCATTTCTAAATGTAAACAAATTTATTACAACTCAAGTTTAGAAACACAAATCCTTACAACACAAGAGAATAAGATCTTCTCTCTTTGAATACAAAAAAAAACCTACACAAGGCCTATCTTGGCCATGCTCTCTCAAGAGCTCAAGATATCAACACAAGAAGAAAGTATAGTTTTCTTCAACATCTCTAAGCTCCAAGAAGAATTCCTACAATGTCACAAAAGGGGAAAGAAGCCACAATGAACTTCTCTCCTCCCTACCATTGACTCACTCATGAGTCACCCCCAAGCTAGGAGGTCATCCTCACACAAGGTAAACACACACCACATCACAACAATGCATACAAACACCAAACAAACAAATACTCCCATGGCTTTCACATAACAAAACTCACCCAAGATGAGTTTAATGGGGTAGGGGAGTGGACATCTCTCAACTCACGAGTGTCACTCCAAAATACTTCCCAAAACAATTTTCTTTCAAGGCCTCAAGCCAACATTTTAAACATAATTTTCATAAAATTTCCTCTTGGCTCTCAAGCCATTTCAAAATAGTCATATATACATATTGCCCTCAAGGCTAAAATCCTACTAAAACAAGGATGTGACCCCAAGGAGGTTCACTCCTCCCCCACCCCACACATGTTGATCATTCTCTCCAAATGGAGAGGCTCTCACAACTCCCATAACCAATTTTCCCACAACAACAAAGCAAAATTACAAAATAGAACCCACACTCACATCATACAAGTAAAGAAAAAAACATAAGGAAAGGCATTTGCCTTGAGTCCAACCTTTTAAAGCCCAAATGGAAGATAGTTGAGAAGAGCTCCTCTATCTCCTTCTCCAAGTTGAGCCTCCAAAACCTCCTCCAACTTTTTCCCCAAAAGTAACTCAAATTCAAAATTCGGGAAAGATTCAACAACCCCCTCCCTCTCTTCAAGAGGGATTAAAATAGGCTCTTCTCATGAGCCTTGAGGAATGGGGAGATGACACATGTCACCTCCTCACTCCTCCTCACAACCACTTGCAAGACTCTTGGAATGGGGTGGTGACACATGTCATCCACCCATTCCACCAAGTCTTTCTCCCATCCACTTGCTCTCTCTCACATATGTGGGAGAGAAAGGTGGAGCCAAAGGAGGAGTGGGTACCACATGTGCCCCAATCATCTCCTCCTAAGAAAGCCCACTCAACCCCAAGGTACCCTCACCAATTGTGGGAGAGGCTTGGAGTTGAGTCCTCCACAATTAAGAGGTCTTGAAGACTTCCCCAACCTAGGAAAGAGGAAATGAAGAGGTTGAGTGTTTGACCCACTCATCCTCTCCCTCCCAAACTTCCATTTTCGTCAATTTACTTCAAGGTGAAGTTAAAGTGACCAAATGGAAGTTTACTCAAGGTTACACATGCCCAAATGGTCCCTAGATCCTAGGGGTACAACCCAGGGTCAATTTTAACCCATTTTGAGCACCATAAGTTGAGTAAAAACACATGAAAAGGGGCCTCAAAAATTACAACCAAAAATAAAATTTTAAAAGAACACTACACTTAACAACACCAATCAAAAATCAAATACAAGAAGGGGTAGAACTAACCCAACTAACATCACATGACCACCTTACATAAATTTATCATACATCACATAATTGATCTTGGTTCCTCTTGGAACTAGATTGGCTTTACACGGAAAACAACACAGTGTGTGGGATAATCTCTGATTATCCGTGGCTTAGTTAGAAACACCTGCGCACTCGAATGAAATATTAATCCAACATGTATATAATAGCCAAAGCAAAGTGAAACATACATTCACATCATCACATGATCATAAAAACATCAAGAAATCACATCAAAATTAAATTCCTAATTTTACAATTCAAAAATCCATCACAAGATAAGATTACATAATAAATTTCTAACTAAAATCACATAAATAGTATCCCAATAACATCATAATATAAATCATATGTCTAACATCATCAATCAATCAATATCAAGGTCTAATCTCATCATAATCATGCTAAACATAACAAATCCACATAAAGCATATAGTCTAATATTCCTGCAAATCAGGATCAACAGTCCCATAAGTCTAATATGTGTCTCCAAAAGTAAAATAAAGTAGTCAAATATACAGGAATGAAATGGTAGGCCTCACAAACTATATCCCTATTATCCCAAATTATACATCAGTCCATAATGCTGATCATGTAGAGCCCCGAACAAATTGGCAGCTAGCTGCATAAAATGATGACCCTACGGTTTTGGTTTAGGCTATCTTTGACATCAGAAGACATGAAGGAGAATTAGGGTATTCATTATTTCCTAGAATACCAAATACCTATATGGATATCCCTATAGATCTTAGGCCTCAAGGAGCTGCATCTATTGATTTATTTTGTGAAATGTATGAATTAGGCTTAAGTTTATTGCCTCAAGAATTTAAGCCAAGTAGTCTTACTTAGATGGCTGATTGGATAGATGTGGTAGAGAATACTCATATTCATGATGATAACAATGGTATGCTTCATGTTGCTGATCACACTTGTCCTATGGCTACTGTAGAGCTAAAAAAGTCTACATTTTATTTCCAGTTGTTGTTTCTTTTTTGTGGCTGTATGTTTCTCCTGCGCGGATTGCGCCATGTGTCATTTTGGAATGACAATGCTTGTGGCTTGTACCACATGTTTCTTCCACACACTTATTTCAAGCTTGCAGGTTTTGCCATGTGCCATGCGTTGATATCGAAGACCATGACTAAAAGTTGCTTTTTATGCTGCGAGCTTCTGGGTTTGCCATGTGTCATTTTGTGCTATGTACGGAAGCTGTCACATGTATATTCTTTTGTCAAAGCTTTGTTAGTACCAGCATATATGTGGTGGGCCCACAATATTGAGACACAGTTCATAGCTTGTACCAGAGTGCTCCATGTGGTGAAAGTGAAGGGTTGAATTGCTTTCTTTTTTATTCTCTTGGGTAGAGATGTGTATATTGTCTTCTGTTTTTAAGTTGCTACCGGAGCGTGACAAGTGTCAATCTCTGCAAGATTCCTTAGGGTCTTTTCATAAGATATTCATATTACTGGATGGCACCATATTTCCAATTTTGTTTCAAGTGGCAGGTGCCATGTGTCATAGTATTGTTTATCTATGTGGGTATTAAAGAGGTATGCGGTGGGTCCCATAAATAAGTCTCAGTTTCTAAATGTTGCAGAAGGTGCCAAATGTCATAGCGACAACTTACTCAGGCATAAAGATAGAAGGTATTTAGTAGTGCAGAGAATGCCAAGTGTCTTAGTGTTTTTCTGGAGTGTGCCACGTATCATGTTTCAAGGTCTAGCGAATGGCGACAAGTGGCGCTACTTTGTGTGCTTTGTTTTTGAAGGTGAAGAATTTAACAGTTAAGCGGAAGCTACCGCATGTCACATTTTTTAAGCTTTTAGAGCCCGCAAGTGTTACCACTCATCTTAACAGAAATGCAATTAGTGTGCCACATATTTTTATTGCTCAGCCAATGAACGCGCAGGGAAGAGTAGTTGCAGATTTAGAAGATCTCAGTGGTAGAGGAGTCCCAGTTAACTTCAATTCTATTATGCCATTGAGGTTTTGGGTGGTTACAGGTGGTCTTGAGCCAATTTTTGTGGCTATATATATGCAAGAATTGTAATAGATTAGGGGATTCAATTAAGGAGATGTTGAGAACTAATTAGAAATTTTGGAGATCTTGTTGTGACTGGACTATATCATTTTGCCTTAATTTTTTATTTCTGATAAGAAAGCTGATATACCTGTGCATGTCATTGTGCCTTTTGTATTTGCTGAAATATTAATGAAAGAAGCTATGTTATGTGATGTTGCTGATATTATCTGTGTCCTTGCATAAATCTTCTAAGTTTATCCTTTGACCTTGTTCATTTGCAATCTGTCTATATTGATCATGCAGCATTTGCTCTTTAATATAGCTGAATCTTAAGAATCTGTTCATTGTACTAGTTAAGGGAATACATTTCATTCAGGAGCATCACCATAGGTTTAGATTTTGCTTATTGTATTTGTAATCTTATTTCTTCTTCTCCCTTTTACTCAAAACCTCGTTAAAATAGGAAGAGACAGCTTCTTTAAAATCTGGAGGTTGTTTTAAGTAGCAAGTCCCACATTCTTGAAACTTCTCATGTTGGTATTGGAACTTGCACAATTTTACACATCAACAATTTTTGGCATGCCTGATGGGACCTTTCTTGAAGTTCTTATTAAGATCATATGAACCAGAGAGCGACGAGGAGTCAGATCTGTGGACCGACAACAAGATCTCAGTCTGCTACTAATCCAGGAATTTTATTGCCACTGTTAGTTGCTACTCCAAGAAGAAGAGTGAATCAAGTTGCAATAGCATCAGGAGTAAACATGGGAGCACCCTTAGCCCCATAGAACTATGCAAATTAGAACACTAGAAGTCCTCTCATTCTTCTGGTACCACCAGCTACTTGGGATCCAATTCCAACTAATGCTTTGAAAGCTTTACCCAATTCAGTGGAGAAGATTCTAAGACACCATGGGAGCATCTTCAAGATATATCAGATGTGTGTGCAGTACATGTCATTACTGTACAAAATGTAGCAATCAGATTGTTGGCAGCTTCTTTCAAAGGGAAGGCTCTAGACTGGTATAGATCTTTGACCCCAAATATGATATCTACCTAGGATTAGCTTGGTAATGCTTTCTTTGCAAGATTTAGTGAAAAGGGTGACAAATCTTCTCTACTGCAACAATTAATCACCATAAAGAGGGCACCATAAGAAGCTATAACTAATTTCAACACTAGGTTTCAAAAGACCTGGGACAAAATTCCTTCTACAGCGAGGCCACCATCAGGTATGGCTATCGTATTCTACCTCAAAGCTTTCAATTCCGATATATCCGTAATGATTCAGTCCCTAGGTGGACAGACTCTACCAGAAGCATATGAGTTAGTTGTTAGGGTTGAGAACAACTTGACAGATACTTGAAAATTGCCTCCAAGGCCTCCTATGCCCGTGTTCCCAGAAATTTCCATTCCCTTGCCACAGGAAGCCCCTAATCTTATAGCTACACCTATCTCTATGTATACCTTCCCAACATCTCAACAACCTACTGTATTGACACCCTCTGCTCACCCATCTGAAATGGATGATGTCAAGAACATCCTCAGGACTTTTTCAAATGAGATAATTAATCTCAAAAGGCAACAAACTTTTTATCCAAAGCCTTCTTATCAAAGTTTCCAAGGAAATAGACCCCCATATCAATTAAATCAATATCAAGGTCCTCAAAGACCAAATAATCCTCAATCTTCAAACCAATTGGTCACAGTTCCCACGCCTTTACAAGTTGTCCCTCATAATCCTAATAGAGAAATAGTCCCATGGAAAAATAATTTAGCAAAAGATACCAATGCCCGGTGCTTCCCTTACAACAATGCCCATATGCCCAGGGATTGTCCTAGAGGCAATTTACAACAAAAAATAGCAAAATAGAGAAGGGTAGAAGGTCAAGTCATGGTGTCTAATGCTCCTCCATATCAGTCACCCAGTGTCTAGAATGCAGTAATGGTGGCCTAGATGCAAGGGATGTCTATTCAACAAGAAGATGAAATTGCCCCTAAGCATGCTTTATTTTCATAGATTCAAGATGAAGATTTGGTGTTATTGAATGAAGCATCTACTTCCAAGAAGCCCTTAGTGCAGTCTAATTATTATACTAGATCAAAGAGAAGAATGATGGAGCAGCTTGAAGCCACAAATAATGAGACTGCTGGAGCTCCTCCTTTCTAGAATCATTATAATCTAGTTTCCAGGCAAGAACTACCTTAGCCAGTTCAGAATCAAGCAGCCTCTGGCTAGATGTTAGAAAGAGCAAGGTATCCTTACTACCCAAAGACACAAACACTAGGACCTATGAATGTGGTAGAACACCTAAAAAAGACCCCAGTGCATGTGTCAATCTGGGATATGATAGCTATTCCTAAGAAAAAGATGCTATTACAAGAAGCACTACAGAGCCAGGTTGACCCTAAACCTGCTAGTACTAAGGAAGGAGTTGCTAATAAAGGAAAGGCTCAAAATAAAGACACTACACCCTTGCAGACAACAACTCTGTTGAATACTGCACCAGAGGTAAGTAAATCTAAGCCAGAACCATTTTATCTGACTTTAATAGTGGGAAAGAAATTGTTGCACAACTCAATGATAGATTCTGGAGCTAGTACTATAGTCATGCCAAAGTAGATAGCAGATGCTTTAAAGATAAAATATGAGCCACTTACTAGAGGTGTTATGCAATTAGATGGGAAGTCTATCCAAACTATAGGAAGGATTAAACAACTCCCATTGCAGCTGTATACCTTCCCCAAAATAACTGTCAAACAGGATGTAGTAGTCATAGATATTCCCCCTGTCTTTGGTTTATGCCTATCTAGAGATTTCATAGCTAAGATAGGAGGATACATGTCACTAGATTGGTCACATCTAATTTTGAGAACCAAGTATGGAACAAAGATGAAGGTATTGTCTGAACCTTTGTCCAAAGATCAGATCACTGATGAACCAGTGCCAAGGATTGAAGAATCCCACGCCATGATGAATGAGGAGAGATTCTTTGTTGAAGAACTAGGTGATTGGACTAAACATGACCAGCAAGAAGAAGAAAATAGTCAATTGATGACCATGATGCAAAGTGATCCTTATGGAAACTATGACTCTACCAGTTTGGGCACTTATGTTATTTTTGAACAAGGCCAAGAAATACTAAATGTTATGAGAAAAGAAGTATCTAAAAAAGAAGAACCTGATAAAAACTCAGAAATTTGGATCTTAAATTTTGATGGGGCTAGGAGCAAAAATGGTGTTGGAGCAGGTATTTGCCTCACTGCCCCAAATGGTGAGAAAATTCTTAGATCCATACACTTTCAATTTGCTTGCACTAATAATGATGTTCAATATGAATCTTTGGTGCATGGTCTTATGTTGGCCAAGAAGAGAGGAATCAAGGATTTGGTAGTTAAGAGAGACTCAAAACTAGTGGTGAAACAAATCAGAGAGAAAACTGTAGCAAAGAATGTAAGAATGAGATTTTATTGTCACATAATTTGGGATCTAGTAGATGGTTTCGATGCTTTCAATATTGAAGTTGTCCCCATAACCCAAAACACTGAAGAAAACAGAATGGCACAAATTGGTTCCCAATTCGATCTAGCGAGTGACCTACTTATTAATAGTGAGGTGATAAAAGTGATAGTGAGACCTGTAATTCCAGACAATGACCAGAATTGCCAGGTTTTTGATAGTTATCTTCAAGTACTCTTATTTTTGCAACAGTCAGGAGAGTTTGCTGATCAATTACAACCCAAGATTAAAGAAGCTTATAGTGATCAAATTATTCAACTAAAGTCAAACAAGCTCCCAAAAGGATTGATCACACTAGATAATCTATTTGACCCTGATGATGTAAACCTGGACAAAAGGAAATTTAAGGCAAGTAAAGATGATTATTCTAAAATTTAGATTAGTGAAGGAAGGAAGCTAAAGATGGCAATGCTACTACCCAAGAGGAAAAGGACAAGCTGATTTCTTTGTGTAATAAGTATGATAGGGTGATTACTTAGACCTATGAAGATCTTCATGGAAATAATAGAGACATCAATCAAGATACCATAGAACTTGTTGAAGGATCAAAACCAATCTGTTAGAAGCAAAGACCAGTGAATCCTAGAATTGAGCCATTAATGGTAGAAGAACTATAAAAAATTTTAGAATCTAAGATCATTTTTCCAATTAAGCATTCAATCTGGGTGTCTAATTTAGTGCCTATAAGGAAAAAGAATGGGGACATAAGACTCTATGTAGATTTCTGAGACTTGAATAAAGCATCATTGAAGGATCACTATCCCCTACCTTCTATGGAACAGATTTTGCAAACTATGGCTGTGTCAAAGAGGTTTTCTTTGCTTGATGGTTTCTCAGGATATAATCAAATTTGGTTAGCAAATGAAGACCAACACAAGACAACATTCACTACAAAGTGGGGAACATTTGCACATGCCAAGATGCCTTTTGGTCTTTCAAATGTTGGAGCTACTTTTCAACGTGCCATGGATGTAGTGTTTGGGAAACTTATAAATAAGATTATTTTGATTTATTTAGATGATCTTACTATATTTACCAGAGATGCCAAAGATCATTTTGATCACTTAGAAGTTGTTTTCCAGAAGTGTCAGGAATTTGGGATCTCCCTAAATCCTAAGAAATGTATCTTTGTTGTGCCTCAAGGGAAACTTTTGGGACACATAGTTTCAAAGGATGGGATTTCCATTGATCCAGAGCAAGTCACAGCCATAATGAATCTATCTTTTCTAGTTAACAAGAAGGCAGTTTAGTCCTTTTTAGGAAAGATTAATTTTGTCAGCCGCTTTATATCTAATTTTGTAGGGTTAGTCATGCCCATTACTCTATTGTTGAAGAAAGATTTGATTTTCAAATGGACAAGAGAATGGAGACAGGCTTTTGAAGAAGTTAAGAAAGCCATTTCAACTGCGCCAGTACTGAGAAACCCAAATTTTTCTAAGCCTTTTATAATGTATGTGTATGGAGGAGAACACAATGTTGTAGTTGTTCTGACTTAGAAAGATGACAAAGAAGAAGGAGAACATCTAATAGCATTCTTATCCAGAACACTAAGGGAGTATGAATCAAGGTATAATTTTGTTGAAAAACAAGCCTATGCTATGGTAAAAGCTCTTAAGAAATTCAGGCACTTAGTGATAAGGAATAAGATTCTGATATTAGTAGCCCACCCTAGTGTAAGGGAATATATCATGGAGGGTGAGATCACTGAAAAAAGGGCCAATTGGATAACTAAGATTTTAGAATATGATGTAGAGGTAAGGCCTACCAAATTGGTTAGAGGCAAGGGACTATGCCAATAAATGACTCAAGACATAGAAGAATCAATGCTTGAAGAAGTAAAAATTGAAACAGTGTTGAGACTCCAAGAGATTGACCAAGATTCTTGGCTAAGAGACATAATACAATTCATGAGAACTGGTGTGTTCCCAAATGAACTCTCCCCTGATAAGAAAAAATACTATAGGCAACAGGGAGTTCATTTTGTATTAATTGATCATGTTTTATTTAGAAAGAATATTGATGGAATACTATTAAGATGTGTAGAGAGGGATGAGGCCCAAAAGGTATTACATGAGTTACATCATGGAACCTTAGGGGGTCATTTTTTAGCAAGGACTACTGCAATAAAAGTGGCACAAGCTAGCTATTTCTAGCCTACACTATTTGCAGATTGCTACTAGATGGTCAAAGAGTGTCAAGCTTGCCAGTTCTATATTGGGAAGAGAAGAAATGCAACATTGCCTCTAAGTCCCATAATAGTGGATGAACCCTTTGCTCAATGGGGTTTAGATTTTATTGGCATGATCAATCCAGTATCAATTATGGGATACAAGTGGATTCTTACTGCAACAGATTACTTTACAAGGTGGAGTGAAGTAGTACCACTCAAAGAAACTACTAAAAGGTGATCCAAGAGTTTTTAGAAGGGATAACTACTCGGTTTGGTCCTCCTCGCACTATCATATCAGATAATGCTAAAGTATCCTTAGGGACTAGACTGTCTGAGTTTGCCTTAAAGAATGGAATATATCTAAAGACTTCTTCTAATTACTATCAACAAGGTAATGGCTTGGTAGAGTCTACCAATAAGAACCTAATTAGACTCATAAAAAGAATGGGAGTTGATCATCAGAGAGAGTGGCACAAGTCACTTAACACAGCACTATGGGCTGATAGGATCACACCAAAGCAAGTGACTAAAATATCTCCCTATGAGTTAGTCTCGGCAAACATGCAGTGATGCCACTAAGTATAGAGATTCCTGCCTTACAATTGTTGAAATAGTTTGAAATTGAGGAAAATGGCTCAATGTAAGCTAGACTCACCGAGTTGCTAGAAGTACAAGAGAAGAGAGAAAAGACACATGAATTAGTTTTGAAGAATCAGAAAATGGTTAAAATTTGGTTTGACAAAAAATATTCCAATCTAAAATTTGAAGTTAGGTCTTTAGTGTTGAAATGGGATGAGAGAGCTACCAAGCCAGGCTGGCACAACAAGTTTGAATCATCATAGATAGGTCCTTTTAAGATCCATTCCTGTAAGTAGCAAAATGCATTTGAGTTAGAGACTATGGATGGAAAGCCTGAAGAGATCCCAATAAATGGGATCTTCTTGAAACATTTTACCTGTCTTGAGACTCACCATGTATCATAGTTAGGTGCTTTTAAATTCTTTTCCCACTTTTGTCTTGCTTTCCCACTTTTTCCCTATTAAATAAGTGTTCCAAGAGCATGTGTCTATAGCACAAAGGTCCCTTTCATTAACAGTCTCATTTATTAAGGTTGTTCAGTAGTTCCTTAATTTTCAACAAAGTACCCATCTTTTCAGAAGATCACCACTCTTCATATGGATCTAACACTCTGTCCAATACAGATTTCAAAAGATACACTAACTGCCTTTTGGCATTAATTCCATTAATAAGACATGATGTGTCATTAATTGTTTCATTATGTCTCACTGAGCTAAGTTTTCAGTCCCTTTGAGTGTTACATTTGCTATTGTCATTCTGCATCATTCCTAATTGTTGTTTGCATCAAAGCTTCATTCCTCACCAGCATTTCCAGTTAAGTGCAACTTCCTTTATAGTTTTTGCATCTTCTGTGTTAAGAGTTTCCAAGTTTTTTTCACAAGAGATATAGATATGTCAGAGCCACAATCACCACAGGAAGGGTTAGTTAGGGCTCTTTGAACAATCTGATAAGTTAATGAACAACAAATCCTATGCTTCTGCACCCGCACGGCCAAGTCAAAGCTATCCGAGGACAAGGGTCCTAGAAATAGGGGTGTGTGCAGATCCAACACAGGTAAAAGATTATGCTGATGGTATCTTCGACACACACATTTGAAGAATACCAAGAATCTCTAGGAGGGAGCTCATTAGAGGTTCCTTGCCCGTGCATCAAAGGGGCAGTGGGAAACCTTTTAGATGAGAATGTGGATGTCCCAATTGGCACAGTTTGTAGTTCCTAATGTCCACTTTTGCCCTGAATTGATCAACTTATGCACGGAATTGTTTCACCCTCCATCCAATTCTATTCAACATGGCCCATTTATGGTTCAAATTACTCCTAAGGCAATTAGGGATATGTTGGCTTTACAACATGATAGAACAACCACATTTCCTACTATTCCTAAGTTGCAGAGCACATGGGCAAATGTTCACAATAAGTTGAAGTTTTTGAACATTGAGATGCATCTAGGTGAGGAGAATACCCAGTTGCCTTCTCTCCCCATTGGTCATGCTCAGTTCCACGCAGATATTCAAGATGCCCTTGCTATGCTAGCCTTTATCTTCGGTCAGAATGATGATTCTACAATACATGATTGGTAGCTTGCAATGATTTTCAGATTGAAAACTGTGGACAAGTCCCAGGAGCACCGGCTTGATTTTGCAGAACAAATCTTTGTAGCTATGGTAGACCAGCTCACAAACTTTCACCAGAAACATGTTTTCAGGTACTCAACATACCTATTCCATTTAATGTTATATCAAAATTTTGGTCTCTTCCAACAATACATGTCTCTAAATATGTATAACCCAGAGTCTAGTAGTAATAGAACTATTCCGATGTCTGCATGGACCCATGTTCTATCCTATACCTCAGACCCCTATGAATTTGTGAAATGTTTTGTTGCACCTACTTTTAGTCATTTGAGTCTTGAGCCTATAGAAAATAGGATGACATAGAGCCTCAGAGGTTTCTTAACCAACTTGCCAATTCCTTGTGATTATTTCTTTGGGGCTCATACAATTGTAATTAGACTCCATGGCTTTTCTAGGGAACCTATTTTATTTCCAAAGGTCTTGACCCCTAGGGTTACATTTTTAGAAGTGGCTCATCGGGTGTCTGTCATAGACAATGATTTTGGACATAAGAAGAGAAAAAAGAAGATGTATGATGTCCCCTGGATAACGGAGAAAATAATAATTGAAATTAGAGGAACTAAAAATCTCATGTTAAGGAAGTTGGCTACTTATGGTTTCTTGACTATTGAAGATAAATGGAAATATGATCTAGATAGCTTCTTAGCTTCTTGGATTATCAGTAACAAAGTTTCTGCAAAACTTGTTCATGAGGGACGTCCATTTTGGGAGGATAGAAGATCCCAAAATAAGATGACCCTACATTCTATGCAGAATTAAGTGACCTGTCATATGAGTGGCCTAGGTCTTGGAAACATTTTATGTGAAAGAGCGAGAGTTTGACCCCAAAATGAAAATGACCCCAGGCCTGAGAAAAACTTTGAAAAGTAAAGACTTCAGTATAGAAAAAATTGAGGCTTATTGGAAATACAGACAAGAAATCTCTGAGTTCACTCACACATTTGGGAATGTAGAAACTGACAAGACATGGGAGTCAATTTGGGATGAATGGCATCCATCTTCCAGTTTCAAGTCCAGATACGAGAAATATTCCAAGGGGGTCTCAAGAAGCTGAGGAAAGAATAGAGGTGGTCCAAGAAATTCAAGAAACATGACAAGCATCATCTACAAAACCTAGAGCTCCATGGCCTCCATCTCTAAGCGCCCTTGAGAAACAAAAAGAAATTGTATCATCATTGTCTCTTGGGACCCATATAGCTTTGACATCTAGGGGTCTCAGAGCAGCACCTTTGTAACAAACAATAATTAATGTTGAGGAAGAAGACCCAGAAGAGGCATCAGGTAGGCCTCAGAAAATAAGAAGGTTGGTTTTACCAGAGGAAGAAGAGTCAATGCCCTAGCAACAACAAGCTCCAATCATCTCATTTGTGGCTCAAGTAAGTACTTCTCTCTTCTCTCCTATCTCTATTTCTTCTCATTTAGGAGTGGCAACCCAACACACCCAAGTCTCCATGTCTCCTGCCACTTTTGTTGTGCCTTCACAAACCTTTGTCCCAATTGCCAGTTCACCGGCCATGTCTTCACAGGCCATATCCTTACCATTATTTTCCCCATCCATGCCCAAGCGATCCTCATCGCAATTTGATCCTAGCCAACAAATAAATTATGTCCCTTATGGTCTTCCTCAAGGTCATCCATTTGCTGGAGGATATATTGCATCCCCTCCTACTTTCCAAGCCCAGGGTGACACAACAAGAAAAGCCAGAGAAGCTCGGATGGAAAAGAAAAGGAAGAAAGAGAATAAAAGCCTTGTTGTAGCTCACATGAAGTCTTTGTTTCATCCCATTCAACAGTCCTTGACTGTCACACATTTATCTCCCAATGTGATCAGACCTAATGAACAAATGCAGCCATAAGACTATGTAATGAATACAGTGGCTATGGATATGTCTCTTTTTAGGCCACAAGACCAAGTTGAATTAATGAATGAAACTACTTCAACAGTTGCCACAGATTACCTGAAGGTGTTCAAAAGGCTACAAAAAGTTGAAGCTGATTTGACACAAGAGAAGGTTAATAGTAGTAACCTAACTTGGGAGATACAGGCCAAGGTAAAAGAAATTGATACCTTGAATAAACAGTTGCAGTCTACTATCTCTCTATAGATTCATCAATGACACAAGCCCAGGTTGCTTCCTTAAAGGCTGAGTTGGCACAAGATAAAGTTGTTGTTGCTACTTTGAGACAAGAGAAAGCCACTATTGAGAAAAGATATCAGGACAAGTTGCAAGAGGCATCACAATTTCATCAGACACTATTAAAGGAGTAGAATCTAAATAGTGTAGCTCAAGCACAGTACATGGTTGAGCAACAAAAGACAAAACAACTAACAATAGAGTTGGCACAGAGGCCACAGACTACAGGGGTTTTGAATTTGGTAAAAGAATTATATGAGTCTGTGTGGAAAAGAATCTCTAAGGAGATTATACAGCTTAAACCATCTCTTACCTCCTTGTTGAATACCCAACAATTGTGTGAGAAGGTGGAGTCTTTTGTGCAAGCAATGTTGTCTATTATTTCATTAAGAGTTTCTAATTCTCAACTTCTGTTACAAAAACTATATGACACAACTGATGAGACACTATTTGCAGCTGGTATAAGTGATAGAATGGTTGTTGCAAAAAGGGTGAATGAAGTTTTGAGTTGCAACTCTGCTACCATGAATTGTAAAGAACTCCTGGATATAGTCAAAGAAGGATTCAAGAATATGAAGACACATATTGAAGATTTAGCGCAGTTGGGTCTGCCTTCACCTTCCCCTGATAATAACACAGTGTTGATGATTGATGAAATAAAGGTATTGACAAAATAGAATGATCAAACTATTTTTCAGGGTCTGAGTGATTCATCCAATGTGGGAGAAGTAGAAGCTATGTTGGTTCCAATGGCTCAGCTTGAGTTTCAATTACGAGTTGTAGTTCAAATTTTGCAATCTTTTTCTCATAAGGATATTATCAATTTAGATTTTGCTTTCTAGGATTTGCAGAGAAGACGAGGGCTATCGGATTTAGAGTGGTATGCATACCAGGCTACATTGCAAAATTTATGATTGAATTTTGATTGATAGTGGCAGTACCTTTTTGTTTCTCTTTCTGGAGTTCTTTTTGAGCAAGCCCAAAGATCCTAGTAGTTTCCATGAACTGTAGAGCTAAAAAGTCTACATTTTATTTCCAGTTGCTATTTCTTTTCTATGGCTGTATGTTTCTCATGCGTGAATTACGACATGTGTCATTCTGGAATGACAATGCTTGCGGGTTGTGCCACGTGTTTCTTCCACATGATTCCTTCAAGCTTATGGGTGTTGTCATGTGCCACATGTTAATACCGGAGACCATGACTAAAAGTTTCTTTCTATGTTATGAGCTTGCAGGTGTTGCCATGTGTCATTTTTGTGCTGTGTATGGAAGCTGCTGCGTGTATATTCTTTTGTCAAAGCTTTGTTGGTACCGGTGTATATGTGGTGGGCCCACAATATTGAAACACAATTCATAGCTTGTACTAGATTGGTCCACGTGGTCAAAGCGGAGGGTTGAACTGCTTTCTTTTTTATGCTCTCAAGTGGAGACACGTATATTGTCTTATGTTTTTAAGTTGCTACCAGAGCGTGACAAGTGTCAATCTCCACGAGATTCCTCAGGGTCTTTTCATAAGATATTGATATTGTCAGATGGTACCACATTTCCAATTTTGTTTCAAGCAAGAGGCGCCATGTGTCACAGTATTGTTTCTCTATGTGGGTATTAAAGAGGTATGCGGTGGGTCCCATAAATAAGTCTCATTTTCTAAATGTTGCAAAAGGTGCCAAATGTCATAGAGACAAGTTACTCAGGCATAAAGATAGAAAGTTTTTAGTAGTGTGGAGAATGCCAAGTGTCTTAGTGTTTTACTGGAGTGCACCATGTATCATGTTTCAAGGTCTAGCGGATGGCGACAAGTGGCGCTATTTTGTGTGCTTTATTTTCGAAGGTGAAGAAGTTAATAGTTAAGCAGAAGCTGCCGCATGTCACATTTTTGAATCTTTAAGAGCCCACAGGTGATGCCATGCGTCTTAACAGAAATGCAATTAGTGTGCCACATATTTTCATTGCTTAGCCAATGAATGTGTAGGGAAGAGCAGTTGCAGATTTAAAGATCTTAGTGGTAGAGGAGTCCCAGTTAACTTCAATTCTGTTATGCCATTGAGGTTTTGGGTGGTTGTAGGTGGTCTTGAGCCAAGTTTTGTGGCTATATATATGCAGGAATTGTAATAGATTAGGGGATTCAATTAAGGAGATATCGAGAACTAATTAGAAATTTTGGAGATCTTGTTGTGATCGGACTGTATCATTTTGCCTTAATTTTGTTATTTCTGATAAGAAAGCCGATATACCTGTACATGTCACTATTCCTTTTATATTTACTGAAATATTAATGAAAGAAGCACTATTCTATGTCGTTGCTGATATTATCTGTGTCTTTGCATAAATCTTCAAAGTTTAGCCTTTGACCTTGTTCATTTATAATCTGTCTATATTGATCATGCAGGATTTGCTCTTTAATATAGCTAAATCTTAAGAATCTATTCATTGTGCTAGTTAAGGGAATACATTTCATTCAGGTGCATCGCCATAGGTTTAGATTTTGCTTATTGTATTTGTAATCCTATTTCTTCTTCTCCCTTTTACTCAAAACCCCATTAAAGTAGGAAGATCCAGCTTCTTTAAAATCTAGAGGTTGTTTCAAGTAGCAAGTCCCACATTCTTGAAACTTCCCATGTTGGTGTTGGAACCTACACAATTTTACACATCAACAGCTACATATGATTCAAACAATGATGCAATGCTTGCAGCTGAAGGAGACATGTTCCAAACTGAGATTATTTCTCATGATGATGAGGAAAATATTGTCAAGCATCCAAGAGATGTGATTATACCCCATGCTACGTATCTAAATGATACATTATTACCATCATCTGGTAGTAGTCTTCTAGAACCTAAGGAGTTTTTTTACTATTCTATCTCAGATTATGTGGATATGGCAGAAATTTTAGATATGTGTGCTAAACAATCAAAGGATGAAATGAAAAATAGTATTGACTGCTGCGATTTCAGGGCTGATTATGATTATACTTGTGAAGAAGATATTGACTATGGTGTTTCAGATTATAGTAATGCTGAGGAATACTTGGAACTCCATGTGGAGGAGGCAGAAACATTTGTAGAAAAAAATTATATAAGGCAAAACCCCTTATTTAATGAGCTCCTTTCTTCATCAGATGATGGAAATGATAATCCTTATTGGTGTAGAAATAATCCTATCTTTTTAGATGACTAGGAGTATGAAGAATGTGAGGTGGAGCAACCCTAGAGGTCTGATGTATGCAGAAGTAATGTTGAAGTTGTTCATCCCTATGTGGATGATAATTTGAGCTTTGAAAAAGGTCTTGTTACATTTGAAGATGAGCTTCCTCTGCAGGACATCATGATGCATGATAGAATTGGTGAGTCACCTGATTTGAAGGAATGTAGCTCCTTAACAATTCAAGTTGAAGGGCTACCTATGGATGTGCATTTTCTATCATATGAAGGACAAAATTTAGATGATCACTCTATTGATGTATTTCAGTCTTTTACCTTTGGTCAATGTGATACATCAGACTCAAAGCTAGAGTATGACTATAATATGCTAGAGAAACATCATGTTGAGGTACTCCAAGAAGGTGTTATTCATGAATGCTTAAGGTTTGATATAAATGTGGCAAATGAAGATAGTGTTGCTAGTGCTGATCATCTATTGGACTATGGGTATTTTCACTTCTCTACTTAGTTTGACAATATTTTAAGTATCCAAGAAGCTAACCATGCATATTATTATGTCAATTGGCATGATGTTTTGGACCAGTGTGCTATTCCAATGTTCTATGAAGATACATATAAATTGGGATTTAAGTGTACAAATCAGAGAAGCACAAGGTAGTTTGGAGGTGACACATTCAGCAGTCTAGATGAACATGCATTCTAGGGAGGCATTTCAAAATTTTGCTTAAAATAGTTAGATGAAAACAGGGTATGTGACAGGGGGAAATACTGGTTTTTATTTTTAGGGGCCCAGGGCCACCCAATCAAGTTAGAAGATGTGATTTTAATGCAAGATAGAGTAGTTGCACAGCAACCCAATGGAGTAGGCACCTAGTCTATGTCTTGAAGATAGATGGAATCTCGCCATGCCTGCAAGAGGCATGCATTCCCAACCAAAGCCAATGGTGGTACCTATTTGGATTTAGGGTTTTAGGTCCATGAAATTGCATGTCTTCACCTTTAAAATCTTTTAAACCCAAGTCCCTAAGCCTTGTACGCTTTATCTTTCAAATCCTTGTTGACCATCTGTATGTTGCAAATATGTGCCCAAAGTGGTGTTTTCATTGATGTCAACATATCCTTATTGTCATTAGTGTCAACTGTATCCTACTGCTATCTATATAGAGGACCGGATTGTTGAGGATATTGAGAAAATTAATGACAATCAATACATGTGGACCATATGGCTGTGTAGAGGATTGTCAGAGGTTGTTCCAATTAAGATTTGAGAAACCTTCATGAAGATTTGAAGAAGTTATGGCCATCTGAGTAGAACCAGATTCTACATTATTTAGTATAGACAGTGTAACAAGAAGTCAATTTGGATTGGTCCAGTATTACCACTCTATGATCTACGGATCTAGAGGCATGTCTGGGATGTTGGTGTGTTCCCTCAACTCGAGTTGTTTGTGGTTTGAAGGTCCACAAGCAATATTTCTAGTTTGATAGTCATGGAAGATAGTGTTCTTGAGGTTCTGAAGGAAGATACAAATGATTCTAGCAATTTGGTATAGAGTGGATGTGATTGATGAATTCAATGTGCTTGTGGAGGTCTTTGGATCATGTGGCTACTGTGTTGAAGGTCTGCATTGAAGGTTGAGCATGTTGTTGAAGATTTCTACCTTGAGGTTGTTGTTCTTCCCTGTTCTTGGCCAACTGGATAGTCCTAGCATGTTGCGAATGATCTAAAGAGCATGATATGAAGCATGGTACATTAATGGAGGACGATTCAAATCCTAGTTATGTTTTGGCCAATAGTGTGAAGATCCACATTGAGATTAGCCGAGACCTTGTTGATTATTCAAGGTTGATGAAGTATATAAATACTTGTTGAGGAGTTGTCGAAAAGCATCCTTGAACAAATGAGTTAAATCAAAAGAAATGATCAAAAGAAGAGTAGAGCAGAAGAGGAGCGAAGGAAGAATAGAGTGAAGAGTTAGTGAAGAAGAATTTAAAGATAAGAGTAGAATTTTTTGAGCCTTCAAAGGGATTGATTCAGGCATGAACATTGATGCTATTTCTCAGTTCATTATCTCTGTGTTAATCACAATTTCCTTTAGGTAGTGAGCCTTTTCTTGAGCAGTGAGCTCAGGGTAGTGTGCCCGAAGGAATGTGCCTTCTATTTTCTTAAGTACTTTTAATAGGGTATACATTTTTGTGGGCTAACCCCCACCATGGTTTTTCCCTTAACCGGGTTTTCCACATCAAAATTCTAGTGTTGTGTGTTCATATTGTTTCTACTCATGTGTTGATTAATGCTTTAATGTTATCATCATTAATCTAGTTGTAAAGAAGTTTCTAAAAGTTTAAGTATAGGGATAACGGATTCACCCCCCACTCTCAGTTATCTAGACTGTTTCTAACAATTGGTATTAGAGCCAGGTTCCTCTAAAAGGGAGCTTAACCACTCGAGGAGATCCAAGATGTTGACTTACAAGAAGGATAGTCCAAGATTCGATGGAACAAATTACACTATTTAGAAGAGTCGCATGGAATGCCATTTACAGTGCATGGGTGATGCATATTGGTTAATAACCAAAGTTATGTATGAACCTCTGGAGAAAGGCCCTTCAACTCTAGATGAACTCGAGGATGCTAAAAACAACCTTTGAGCTAAAGAAGCCTTATTGAGTGCCCTGACTGATTCAGAAATGACAAATGTTTTTGGACTGAAAACTGCTCATGAAATCTAGAAGAAGTTGGAGAATCTATATGAAGGAGATAAATATGTCAAATATGCCAAACTACAAAGTCAGAGAGGAAAGTTTGAAAATCTAAGGATGAGTGAAGATGAAAACATCACAATCTACATGCAAAAGATAAATGAACTTGTTTATGGGATCAGGTATGCTAGAAGAATTTTGGAAGAATCAAAGATTGTGGCAAAAGTACTCAGATCTTTGCCCAATTCATACAAACACAAGGTTGCTGCTATAGAAGAGATCAGGACTGTTACAGATGTTACAAGAGAACATTTGATTGGTAAAATTTCATCTTTTGAATTAAGTAAATTTGGTGACTCTCTTCCTAAGTCTAAATCAGCATTCAAGGCTAGTGTGCATGGAAAGAAAAGATGTGATCCGGGTGAAGGTTCTTCAAGAAAATCAAGCAGATTTATCAAAAAAAGGAAGGATCTTGAAGATGATGGAAATGAGATTGTAGATCTTGAAGCTCTCATTGCCAAACAGATGCCAAGAGGATCCACTAAGTATGAAGGAAAGTTGCCACTCAAATGTTTTTCTTGTAATAAGATTGGTCATTTTGCTTCAAGATGTCCGAAGAGGTTTTCAAAACCAAACCCTAATAAATATAGAAATCAGAAGAATTGCTACTATGTCCAAGAAGCTAGAGAAGGAGTCACAGATGATGAATCTGATCACGGTGAAAATGATTGGGTGTTCATTGCTATTAAAGAAGAAGATCCAATATCTACTGAATTTGCTAGTTGTGCAAATGTGGAAAGTGCCTTGGCTACTTAGGTTGTTGAAAAGGATGAATGGGTGATTGATAGTGGATCCTCTCATCATATGACTGGTGACAAGAGTAAGTTTGTGAGTTTTGAAAATTATGGAGGATTTGTGAAATTTAGAGACAACTCAGCTGGTAGAATTCATCGAAGAGGATCCATCTCTTTTGATGGTAAGAATAGCACCAATGATGTTCTGTATGTGGAAGGACTAAAACACAATCTTCTCAGTGTTGGAAAGTTGGTTGACAAGTGTTACGATCTCTGGTTCAAGGATGGAAAATGCAGAATCTTGGAAAGCTTCGGAAGTAAAATTGCATCCGGTACTCAAACTAAAGGTAACATCTTTTATTTAAGAAGTTCAGGAAAAGGTTTTTTGATTTCTCAAACAGATCAAAGTTGGTTATGGCATAGGAGGATGTGTCATGTGAATTTTGATAACATTGTCAAAATAAGTTCCACTCAAGATGTAAGAGATCTTCCAAGTCTTGTGAAACCGGATAGCATATGTAGAGAATGTCAATTGGGTAAACAGAACAAAATTTCACTCAAAAGTAAGGAACAAGGTTCAAGTGAGAGATTGGAACTGGTACATACTGATCTCTATGGTCCTGCCAAAATTAGGAGTGTGCAAGGAGATAGATATTTCATGGTGCTGATTGATGATTACTCCCGGATGATGTGGGTAACTTTCCTAAAAGAAAAATTAGAAGCTCTTGATAAGTTTAAGGTGTTCAAGATAATGGTTGAGAATGGGATTGGTAGGAAATTGAAGTGTCTAAGATTTGACAGAGGTGGATAGTTCACTTCCAGTGAGTTTGATGCTTTCTGTGAAAAGCATGGAATAAAAATATAGTTATCAACTCCTAGGACTCCTCAACAAAATGGAGTCATGGAAAGGAAGAAAGAGACCATTCAAGAAGCTACTAGGACCATTATCATGGAAACAAATGTTCCTCAAGTTTATTAGAGGGAAGCTGTGAGTAATGTTGTCTACACTCTTAACTGGGTGTAGATCAAAGGAAATTCTAGTAAGACTCCTTATGAACTATGGTTTGGTCATCCTCCTACTGTGAGATACTTCAGATTTTTTGGTAGTAAATGTTATATCAAAAGAGATGAGGATTTAAGAAAGTTTGAAGCAAGAAGTGATGAAGGAATATTTTTGGGATACTTAACTAAAACTAAGGCTTACCAGTGCTTCAACAAAAGATTGAAAATGATTGTTGAAAGTGCTAATGTTAAAGTTGATGAAAGCAAAGAAGGACACTCCAGGTATTGTGGATATGATTCAGATGATCAAGATGAAAGTCAAAATCAAGGAAGACAAGTTCAAATCCAAACCCAGATTCAGATTGATCCAGTAACTCCAGTAACTCAAGAGATTAGTGTAGAAGATGAGGAACAAGTTCAAGAAGCAGAAGTTTAAACAATTCCAAAAACTCCCAGGTATGGAAGAATGAATCAACCTAAAGATCAAATCATAGGAGATAAAAGCAGAGGTGTTTGAACTAGGAGAAGACTTCCTGAAGATCAAGAAGAGATTTGTTTGATTTCAAAGATTGAACTTAAATCAGTAAATGAAGCTTGTAATGATGAAAATTGGGTGAAGGTAATGGAAGAAGAATTGATGCAAATTGAAAAGAATCACACTTGGGATCTTGTTCCTAGACCTGAGGACAAAAATGTGATTGGAACTAAATGGGTCTTCTGGAATAAACTAAATGAAGATGGTGAGGTTGTAAGAAATAGGCAAGGTTGGTATGTAAAGGTTATTCTCAAGTGGAAGGAATTGATTTGAAGAAACTTTTACTTCAGTGGCAAGGATAGGGGTAGTTAGATTATTTCTTGCTTTTTCTATCTTCAAAGATTTTAAAGTCTATCAGATGGATGTCAAATCAGCTTTTCTAAATAGAGATTTGGAGAAAGAAGTTTACATTGAATAACCAGAAGGATTCCAGTTGTCTAATCAGAGAGACATGGTTTGTAGACTAAGAAAAGCCTTGTACAGACTCAAGCAAGCTCCAAGAGCCTGGTATGCCAGATTGGATAAGCATCTTCTTAAGCTAGGATTTGGCAAAGGTATTGCTGACTGTAATCTATACTTCAAGATAAATCATGAGGACATTCTAATTGTTGAGGTCTTTTTTGATGATATCATTTTTGGTGGAAATGAATGCATGTGTAAAGCATTTGCTAATCAAATGAAAAGTGAGTTTGAGATGTCAATGTTTGGTGAGATGAACTTCTTCCCAGGTCTGCAAATTGGTCAAACAGATAAAGGTATCTTCATATCTCAGTCCAAGTATGTGAAAGAATTGTTGAAGAAGTTTGGAATGGAAGATTCAAAGCTAGTAGGTACTCCTATGGTAACCAGATGTAAGTTAACCAAAGATGATGACTCCCCCAAGGCAAATTAGAAAAGGTACAGATCAATGATTGGCGGATTGCTTTATCTGACTCAGACCAGACCTGACATCATGAATGTAGTTGGACTTGTTGCTAGATTTCAAGCTGATCCAAAAGAATCCCATGTTGTGCAAGTCAAAATAATTTTTAGATATCTCGAGGGGACAATTGATTATGGATTATGGTATCCAAAGGACAATGACTTCACTCTTCATGCATTTACATATGCTAACTAGGTAGGAGATGTTGATGACAAAAAAATTACTAGTGGTGGTGCATTCTTCTTAGGAAGAAGATTAGTATCTTGGATGAGCAAAAAAAAAGAGGCAATATCTCTGTCTACTACAGAGACAAAATATATAGCAATAGCAAATAATTGTTCTCAATTTTTATAGATGAAGCAAATACTGAAAGATATTAGATTTGTGTTTGAGGAGCCATTCACAATTTTCTGTGATAATTCAAGTGCTATAAGCATTTCAAAGAATCTGGTTTTGCACTCAAAGACAAAGCATATATCTATCAAGTTTAATTTCTAAAGAGAGAAAGTTAATGAGAATGAAGTAAAGTTGGAGTTTGTATCTTCCAAAGATCAGATTGCAAATATCTTCACTAAGCCTCTTCCCAAAGACACTTTTGAGTATCTGATGCAGGGACTTCCAGAGGTCATAACTTTTGACTTGGATGTGGGTTTTCTACGAGGTTGTACAAGTGGATGCATTATGGGGTGGCAAGTGGTTTCCCAACCCACCCTAGTCGATTGGACCCCATCTTAGCACTTTTTCGGGGCTTCAAACTTTCATCTTGGCCCTCAAAATGGCAATTTAGTGTTTTTTTTCTAAATTTTTAAAAAGTTGTTTTTGTAATAACTCGAAACTCATGTTTCAAATTTAGAATATTAGTTGGCTTTTTGTCATACCTTAGTTTTAGGAAGCTTTTGGGAAAAAACTGGATTCTCAAGATATGATTGTAAAATTACCTAAAATGGCAAAATATGCAATTGTCAAAATCTGCCAAAAAAGGTAATTTTTTTGATTTTTTTGTTTTTCTTGGATATAAGAGAGTTTTCTCTCATTGTAGTGGCAGAGTTGGTGAATAGAAGTTTTTTTTAGTTTCCAAATCTTTGGCTCTCACACATGATTAATGGCACAATTTTATTGAGTGTATGTTGTTGGCTGCATCATATGGTATCAGAGGGGGAAGATGGCTAGGAGAGGAACAGGAAGAGGCGGTCTTGCCCAGATGCATAGAGAAATGCAAAATCTGCAAAGGCAAATAGCAGAACTTACAACATGAATGGAAAACCAAAGACTGGGTAGAGGAGGAGATGAATCTGATGAAGAGATACGTCGAGGAGGTGCAAATCATAATATAGAACATGAAGAAGAAGAATTAGAAGGCATGATCTTTGAAGAGAGGATGCTCAGAGCATTAGAGGGAAACAATGATGGGATCAAAATTAAAGTTTTAGAGTATGCAGGTAGTCTCAAACCAAAGGAGTTGATAGATTGGTTGAATAACATGGGGAAATTCTTTGAATGGAAGACTATGACAGAGGAAAAGAAGGTGAAATTTGCATGCACCAAGTTAAAGGGTCATGCCATGATCTAGTGGGATCATCTGTAAAAGGAAAGAACTAGAAAGAGAAAGACTAAAATCAGGACCTGGAGCAAAATGAAGAAGAAGCTGAGAGAGAAATTTTTGCCTATGGATTATACACACTCTTTTTGATAGATTTCAAAATTTAAGACAAAATCTATCTAATGTGCAAGACTACACAGATGAATTTTACAAACAATGTATTCACATGGTGCATAAAGAAACTTCTGAATAGATGGTTGCAGGGTATGTAAATGGTCTAAAATTCTCTATTCAAGATGAATTGAGCATGCACAGGGTTAGCAGTATGGAAGAAGCATACCAATTAGCTTTAAAGGCTGAAGAAAAACAAGGTACACAATATTTTCAAAAGAATGGAGGAGCAAGGAGAGGGACATCATCTCCATTGCAAGGTAACATAAGTTATAATCAGGGAGAATCATCCCAAGGAATAGAGAAACTAGAAGATATCTGGCAAGATCCTGAAAGTCAACAAAGAGGAAGAGGATTTCAGAGGGGTAGAGGTCACAGTGGTGGTAGAGGATGGGAATACCCACAACAACCTTTCATTTGTTTTAGGTGTGGTGAGGAGGGTCATAAGGCATTTGAGTGTTCAAACTATCACATGCATGAAAGGAGACAAGGAGAACAGCCCAGGTTGAACTTGGTTCAACCTGAGAATGAAGGAGGAGGAACAAAACTAGAGGTTCTGCTAGATATGGGTGAGAGTCTCATGATGAGAAGAGCAATGGTCATTCCAGAGAAAGAACACGTACAAATTAAAGGTCATGATGATTCTTGGCTTTGAACCAATATTTTTTGAACCAGGTACACCTTAGGAGGAAAGGTATGTCAAGTTGTTATTGATAGTGGTAGTTGTGAAAATATGGTTTCTAGAGAAATGGTAGATATATTGAACCTGCACAGTGAAAAGCATCCCTATCCTTATTGTATTGCATGGTTTAAAAAGGGAAATCAAGTCACTATTGATAAGAGGTGTTTAGTTAAGTTTTCCATAGGAAAGAATTATAAGGATGAAATATGGTGTCATGTCATCCCAATGGATGCCTATCATGTGTTGTTGGGAAGGCCATGACAATATGATAGGAAGGTAATGCATGATGGAGAAAGGAATACATACACTTTTTGGAAAGACGGTTCTAAAGTGATTTCATTACCCCTTAAGGATGAAAGGATAGTTGAGAGTATGTTGTCTGTGAAAGAACTTGTTAGGGAAATGAAGGTGATAGGGTTATGTTATGCACTAATGGCATAGAAAGAAAATGGTAAGGAAATATGAGTACCGGCAGAAGCACCAAAGGTATTAGAAGAACATGTTGATGTTGTGTCTGAGGGTCTATCACCAAAGAGAGATATTCAACAACATATTGATTTCATCCCAGGAGTATCCATACCTAATCAGGCAACTTACACAATGAGTCCTACCAACCATATAGAACTCAGTCAACAAGTGACAGATCTCATAAGGAAAGGTGTGGTAATAGAGAGCTTGAGCCCATGTGTTGTACCTACATTATTAACTACAGAGAAGGATTTTGAGCCCATCAAAACTTACAACAAGTTGAAATACAAGAAAATTGAAGGTGAGGTGGAAGTAGACTGACAACAACAACAAGTTCCAAATGAGAAAAGAGAAAATATTGCACAGATTTTAGACAAGCATGTTATATGCATGCAACAGGGTCAAGACAACGAGTTTCTGGTACAGTGGAAAGGGCTAAAACAAGCAGATAATACATGTATTCTAGAGTGGGAATTGAAGAAGATGGATTTGCACAAGTGGCACAAGTTCCATAAAACAACTTACAAGAGCTGCGTTTTCTTCAACCAGAGGAGAATGATGAAAGGGACTTCCAGAGGTCATAACTTTTGACTCGGATGTGGGTTTTCTACAAGATTTTACAAGTGGATGCATTATGAGGTGGCAAGTGGTTTCCCAACCTACCCTAGTTGATTGGACCCCATCTTGGCACTTTTTGGGGGCTTCACACTTTCATCTTGGCCCTCAAAATGGCAATTTAGTGTTTTTTTTCTAAATTTTTAAAATTTTGTTTTTGTAATAACTCAAAACTCATGTTTCAAATTTAGAATATTAGTTGGCTTTTCATCCTACCTTAGTTTTAGGAAGCTTTTGGGAAAAAATTGGATTCTCAAGATATGATTGTAAAATTACCTAAAATGGCAAAATCTAACAATTGTCAAAATCTGCCAAAAAAGGTAATTTTTTTATTTTTTTGTTTTTCTTGGATATAAGAGAGTTTTCTTTCATTGTAGCGGTAGAGTTGGTGATTAGAAGTTTTTTCAGTTTCCAAATCTTTGGCTCTCACACATGATTAATGACACAATTTTGTTGAGTGTATGTTGTTGGCTGCATCATCTGGTATCAAAGCGGGAAGATGGCTAGGAGAGGAAGAGGAAGAGGCGGTCTTGCCCAGATGCATTGAGAAATGCAAAATCTTCAAAGGCAAATAGTAGAACTTACAACACGAATGGAAAACCAAAGACTGGGTAGAGGAGGAGATGAATATGATGAAGAGATAGGTCGAGGAGGTGCAAATCAAGATACAAAACATGAAGAAGAAGAATTAGAAGGCATGAGCTTTGAAGAGAGGATGCTCAGAGCATTAGAGGGAAACAATGATGGGATCAAAATTGAAGTTTCAGAGTATGCAGGTAGTCTCAACCCAGAGGAGTTGATAGATTGGTTGAATAACATGGGGAAATTCTTTGAATGGAAGACTATGACAGAGGAAAAGAAGGTGAAATTTGCATGCACCAAGTTAAAGGGTCATGCCATGATCTGGTGGGATCATCTGCAAAAAGAAAGAACTAGAAAGGGAAAGACTAAAATCAGGACCTAGAGCAAAATGAAGAAGCTGAGAGAGAAATCTTTGCCTATGGATTATGCACAAACTCTTTTTTCTAGATTTCAAAATTTGAGACAAAATGTATCTGCTGTGCAAGACTACACAGATGAATTTTACAAACTATCTATTCACGTGGAGCATCAAGAAACTGCTGAACAGATGGTTGCAAGGTATGTAAATGGTCTAAAATTCTCTATTCAAGATGAATTGAGCATGGACAGGGTTAGCAGTATGGAAGAAGCATACAAATTAGCTTTAAAGGTTGAAGAAAAACAAGGTAGATAGTATTTTCAAAAGAATGGAGGAGCAAGGAGGGGGACATCATCTCCATTGTGAGGTAACATAAGTTATAATCAGGGAGAATCATCCCAAGGAATAGAGAAACTAGAAGATATCTAGCAATATCCTGAAAATCAAAAAAGAGGAAGAGGATTTCAGAGGGGCAGAGGTTATAGTGGTGGTAGAGGAAGGGAATACCCACAACAACCTTTCATTTATTTTAGGTGTGGTGAGGAGGTTCATAAGGCATTTGAGTGTTCAAACTATCACATGCATGAAAGGAGACAAGGAGAACAACCCAGGTTGAACTTGGTTCAACCTAAGAATTAAGGAGAAGGAACAGAACTAGAGGTTCTGCCAGATATGGGTGAGAGTCTCATGATGAGAAGAGCAATGGTCATTCCAGAAAAAGAACAAGTACAAATTAAAGGTCGTGATGATTCTTGGCTTCAAACCAATATTTTTTGAACCAGGTGCACCTCAGGAGGAAAGGTATCTCAAGTTATTATTGACAGTGGCAGTTGTGAAAATATGATTTCTAGAGAAATGGTAGATAAACTGAACTTGCACTGTGAAAAGCATCCCCATCCTTATCCTATTGCATGGTTTAAAAAGGGAAATGAAGTCACTATTGATAAGAGGTGTTTAGTTAAGTTTTCCATAGGAAAAAATTATAAGGATGAAATATGGTGTGATGTCATCCCAATGGATGCATGCCATGTGTTGTTGGGAAGGCCATGGCAATATGATAAGAAGGTAATGCATGATGCAGAAAAGAATACATACACTTTTTGGAAAGATGGTTCTAAAGTGATTTTATTACCCCTTAAGGATGAAAGGATAGTTCAAAGTATCTTGTCCGTGAAAGAACTTGTTAGGGAAATGAAGGTGACAGAGTTTTGTTATGCACTAATGGCACAGAAAGAAAATGGTAAGGAAGTACCAGTACCAGCAGAAGGACCCAAGGTACTAGAAGAACATGTTGATGTTGTGCCTGAGGGTCTATCACCAAAGAGAGATATTCAGCAACATATTGATTTGATCCCAGGAGCATCCATACCTAATCAGGCAACTTACACAATGAGTCCTACCAACCATATAGAACTCAATCAACAAGTGACAGATCTCATAAGGAAAGGTGTGGTAAGGGAGAGCCTAAGCCCATGTGTTGTACCTACATTATTAACTCCAAAGAAGGATTTTGAACCGATTAGGACTTACAACAAGTTGAAATACAAGAAAATTGAAGGTGAGGCAGAAGTAGACTGGCAACAAGAACAAGTTCCAAGTGAGAAAAGAGAAAAGATTGCACAGATTTAGACAAGCAGGCTATATGCATGTAACAGGGTCAAGACAACGAGTTTCTGGTATAGTTGGAAGGGCTAACACAAGAAGATAATACATGTATTCTAGAGTGGGAATTTAAGAAGATGGATTTGGACAAGTGGCACAAGTTCCATAAAACAACTTGCAGGAGATGCGTTCTTTTCAACCAGAGGAGAATGATGCAGGGACTTTCGAAGGTCATAATTTTTGACTCGGATGTGAGTTTTCTATGAGATTTTATAGGTGGATGCGTTATGAGGTGACAAGTGGTTTCCCAACCTACCCTAGTCGGTTGGACCCCGTCTTGGCACTTTTTGGGGGCTTCAAACTTTCATCTTGGCCCTCAAAATGGCAATTTAGTATTTTTTTTCTAGATTTTTAAAAAGTTGTTTTCGTAATAAGTCGAAACTCATGTTTCAAATTTAGAAAATTAGTTGGCTTTTCATCCTACCTTAGTTTTAGGAATCTTTTGGGAAAAACTAGGTTCTAAAGATATGATTGTAAAATTACCTAAAATGGCAAAATCTGACAATTGTCGAAATCTTCCAAACAAGGTAATTTTTTTGATTTTTTTGTTTTTCTTGCATATAAGAGAGCTTTCTCTCATTGTAGTGGCAGAGTTGGTGAATAGAAGTTTTTTTTTAGTTTCCAAATCTTTGTCTCTCACACATGATTAATGGCACAATTCTATTGAGTGTATATTGTTGGCTACATCATCTGGTATCAGAGTGGGAAGATAGCTGGGAGAGGAACAGGAAGAGGCGGTCTTACCCAGATGCATAGAGAAATGCAAAATCTGCAAAGGCAAATAGAAAAACTTACAACATGGATGGAAAACCAAAGACTAGGTAGACGATGAGATAAATTTGATGAAGACATAGGTCGAGGAGGTGCATATTAAGATACAGAACATGAAGAAGAAGAATTAGAAGGCATGAGCTTTGAAGAGAGGATACTCAGAGAATTAGAGGGAAACAATGATGGGATCAAAATTGAAGTTTCAGAGTATATAGGTAGTCTCAAACCAAAGGAGTTGATAGATTGGTTGAATAACATAGGGAAATTCTTTGAATGGAAGACTATGACAAAGGAAAAGAAGGTGAAATTTGCATGCACCAAGTTAAAGGGTCATGCCATGATCTAGTGGGATCATCTGCAAAAGGCAAGAACTAGAAAGGGAAAGACTAAAATCAGGACTTGGAGTAAAATGAAGAAGAAGCTGAGAGAGAAATTTTTGCCTACGGATTATGCAGAAACTCTTTTTTGTAGATTTCAAAATTTGAGACAAAATCTATCTACTGTGCAAGACTACATAGATGAATTTTACAAACTATCTATTCATGTGGAGCATCAAGAAACTGCTGAACAGATGGCTGTAAGGTATGTAATTGGTCTAAAAATGTATATTCAAGATGAATTGAGCATGCACAGGGTTAGCAGTATGGAAAAAGCATAGAAATTAGCTTTAAAGGATGAAGAAAAACAAAGTAGATAGTATTTTCAAAAGAATGGAGGAGCAAGGAGGGGGGCATCATCTCCATTGCAAGGTGATATAAGTTATAATCAGGGAGAATCATCCCAAGGAATAGAGAAACTAGAAAATATCTGGCAAGATCCTGAAAGTCAACAAAGAGGAAGAGGATTTCAGAGGGGCAGAGGTTACAATGATGGGAGAGGATGGGAATACCCACAACAAACTTTCATTTGTTTTAGGTATGGTGAGGAGGGTCATAAGGCCTTTGAGTGTGATGACTATCACATGCATGAAAGGAGACAAGGAGAACAACACAGGTTGAACTTGGTTCAACCTGAGAATGAAGGAGAAGGAACATAACTAGAGGTTCTACCAGATATGGGTGAGAGTCTCATGACGAGAAGAGCAATGGTCATTCTAGAAAAAGAACAAGTACAAATTAAAGGTCGTGATTATTCTTGGCTTTGATTCAATATTTTTCGAACTAGGTGCACCTCAGGAGGAAAGGTATGTCAAGTTATTATTGACAGTGGCAGTTGTGAAAATATGATTTCTAGAGAAATGGTAGATAAACTGAACCTGCACTGTGAAAAGCATCCCCATAATTATCGTATTTCATGGTTTAAAAAGGGAAATGAAGTCACTATTGATAAGAGGTGTTTAGTTAAGTTTTCCATAGGAAAGAATTATAAGGATGAAATATCGTGTGATGTCATCCCAATGGATGCCTGTCATGTGTTGTTGGGAAGGCCATGGCAATATAATAGGAAGGTAATGCATGATGGAGAAAGGAATACATACACTTTTTAGAAAGACGGTTCTAAAGTGATTTTAATACCGCTTAAGGATGAAAGGATAGTTGAGAGTATGTTGTCTGTGAAAGACCTTGTTAGGGAAATGAAGGTGACAGGGTTCTGTTATGCACTAATGGAATAGAAAGAAAATGGTAAGGAAATACCAGTACCAGTATAAGCACCCAAGGTACTAGAAGAACATGTTTATGTTGTGCCTGATGGTCTATCACCAAAGAGAGATATTCAAGAACATATTGATTTGATCCCAGGAGCATCCATACCTAATCAGGCAACTTACACAATGAGTCCTACCAACCATACAAAACTCAATCAACAAGTGATAGATCTAATAAGGAAATGTGTGTTAACGAAGAGCTTGAGCCCATGTTTTGTACCTACATTATTAGCTCCAAAGAAGGATTTTAAGCCCAACAGAACTTACAACAAGTTGAAATACAAGAAAATTGAAGGTGAGGCAGAAGTAGATTGGCAACAACAACAAGGTCCAAGTGAGAAAAGAGAAAAGATTACACAGATTTTAGACAAGTAGGCTATATGCATGCAACCGGATCAAGACAACAAGTTTATGGTATAGTGGGAAGGGCTAACACAAGTAGATAATACTGTTAACTGCTATTGCACCAAAAGATCAACCTATTAATGCCTAATACAACCACTTGACTTAACAAGCACAGGAGGCAGTTAAGCCCTTGTTGCAAACCACCATAGTGCAGCGCTGAACAAGGAGACCAAGGGCCACACCTTGCAACAATCCCCCCCAGTGCAAGTGCGGGGTTTGAACCTATGACCTCGGCTCTGATACCAATTGTTAGCTATCGTTGCACCAAAAGATCGACCTATTAATGCCTAATACAACCACTTGACTTAACAAGCACAGGAGGCGGTTAAGCCCTTGTCACAAACCACCGCAGCGCACCGCTGAACAAGGAGACCAAGGGCCACACCTTGCAACAAATACATGGATTCTAGAGTAGGAATTGAAGAAGATGGATTTGGACAAGTGGGACAAGGTCCACAAAACACCTTGCAGGAGCTGCGTTCTTTTCAACCAGAGGAGAATGATGCAGGGACTTCCAGAGGTCATAACTTTTGACTCGGATGTGGTTTTTCTACAAGATTTTACAGGTGGATGTGTTATGAGGTGGCAAGTGGTTTCCCAATCTACCCTAGTCAGTCAGACCCCATCTTGGTACTTTTTCAGAGCTTCAAACTTTCATCTTGGCCCTCAAAATGGAAATTTAGTGTTTTTTTTCTAGATTTTTAAAAAGTTGTTTTTGTAATAACTCAAAACTCATGTTTCGAATTTAGAATATTAGTTGGCTTTCCATCCTACCTTAGTTTTAGGAATATTTTGGGAAAAAACTAGATTCTCAAGATATGCTTGTAAAATTACCTAAAATGGCAAAATTTGACAATTGTCGAAATCTGCGAAAAAAGGTAGTTTTTTTTTTGTTTTGTTTTTCTTGGATATAAGAGAGTTTTCTCTCATTGTAGCAGCAGATTTGGTGAATAGAAGTTTTTTTTTCAGTTTTCAAATCTTTGGCTCTCACACATGATTAATGGCACAATTTTATTGAATGTATGTTGTTAGCTGCATCATCTGGTATTAGAGTGGAAAGATGGCTGGGAGAGGAACAGGAAGAGTCGATCTTGCCCAGATGCATTGAGAAATGCAAAATTTGCAAAGGCAAATAGCAAAACTTACAACACGGATGGAAAACCAAAGACTGGGTAGAGGAGGAGATGAATCTAATGAAGAGATAGGTCAAGGAGGTGCAGATCAAGATACAAAACATGAAGAAGAAGAATTAGAAGGCATGAGCTTTGAAGAGAGGATGCTCAGAGCATTAGAGGGAAACAATGATGGGATCAAAATTCAAGTTTTAGACTATGCGGGTAGTCTCAAACCAGAGGAGTTGATAGATTGGTTGAATAACATGGGGAAATTCTTTGAATGGAAGACTATGACAGAGGAAAAGAAGGTGAAATTTGCATGCACCAAGTTAAAGGGTCATGCCATGATCTGGTGGGATCATCTGCAAAAGGAAAGAACTAGAAAGGGAAAGACTAAAATCAGGACCTGGAGCAAAATGAAGAAGAAGCTGAGAGAGAAATTTTTGCCTATGGATTATGCACAAACTCTTTTTCATAGATTTCAAAATTTCAGACAAAATCTATCTACTGTGGAAGACTACATAGATGAATTTTACAAACTATCTATTCACGTGGAGCATCAAGAAACTGATGAATAGATAGCTGCAAGGTATGTAAATGGTCTAAAATTCTATATTCAAGATGAATTGAGCATGCACAGGGTTAGCAGTATGGAAGAAGCATACCAATTAGCTTTAAAGGCTTAAGAAAAACAAAGTAGACACTATTTTCGAAAGAATGGAGGAGCAAGGAGGGGGACATCATCTCCATTGCGAGGTAACATAAGTTATAATAAGGGAGAATCATCCCAAGAAATAGAGAAACTAGAAGATATCTAGAAAGATCCTGAAAGTCAACAAAGAGGAAAAGGATTTCAGAGGGGTAGAGTTTATAGTGGTGGTAGAGGATGGGAATACCCACAACAACCTTTCATTTGTTTTAGCTATGGTGAGGAGGCTCATAAGGCATTTGAGTGTTAAGACTATCACATGCATGAAAGGAGACAAGGAGAACAACCCAGGTTCAACCTGAGAATGAAGGAGAAGGAACAGAACTAGAGGTTCTTCCAGATATGGGTGAGAGTCTCATGATTAGAAGAGCAATGGTCATTCTAGAAAAAGAACAAGTACAAATTAAAGGTCGTGATGATTCTTGGCTTCGAACCAATATTTGTCAAACCAGGTGCACCTCAAGAGGAAAGGTATGTCAAGTTATTATTGACAGTGGTAGTTGTGAAAATATGGTTTCTAGAGAAATGTTAGATAAGTTGAACCTTCACTGTGAAAAGCATCCCCATCCTTATCGTATTGCATGGTTTAAAAAGGAAAATGAAGTCAATGTTGATAAGAAGTGTTTAGTTAAGTTTTCCATAGGAAAGAATTATAAGGATGAAATATTGTGTGATATCATCCCAATGGGTGCTTGTCATCTGTTGTTGGGAAGCCCATGGAAATATGATAGGAAGGTAATGCATGATGGAGAAAGGAATACATACACTTTTTGGAAAGAAGGTTCTAAAGTGATTTTATTACCCCTTAAGGATGAAAGGATAGTTGAGAGTACGTTGTCTATGAAAGAACTTGTTAGGGAAATGAAGGTGACAGGGTTCTTTATGCACTAATGGCGCAGAAAGAAAATGGTAAGGAAATACCAGTACCAGTAGAAGCACCCAAGGTACTAGAAGAACATGTTGATGTTGTGCCTGAGGGTCTATCACCAAAGAGAGATATTCAAGAACATATTGATTTCATCCCAAGAGCATCCATACCTAATCAGGCAACTTACACAATGAGTCCTACCAACCATACAGAACTTAATCAACAAGTGACAGATCTCATAAGGAAAGGTGTGGTAACAGAGAGCCTAAGCCCATGTGTTGTACCTACATTATTAGCTCCAAAGAAGGATTTTGAGCCCATCAAGACTTACAACAAGTTGAAATACAAGAAAATTGAAGGTGAGGTGGAAGTAGACTGGCAATAAGAACAAGTTCCAAGTGAGAAAGAGAAAAGATTGTACAGATTTTAAACAAGCAGGCTATATGCATGCAACAGGGTCAAGACAATCAGTTTTTGGTACAGTGGGAAGGGTTAACACAAGCAAATAATACATGTATTTTAGAGTGGGAATTGAAGGAGATGGATATCGACAAGTGGCACAAGTTCCATAAACAACTTGCAGGAGCTGCGTTCTTTTCAACCAGAGGAGAATGATGCAGGGACTTCTGGAGGTCATAACTTTTGACTTGGATGTGGGTTTTCTACGAGATTTAACAGGTGGATGCATTATGAGGTGGCAAGTAGTTTTCCAACCTACCTAGTCGGTTGGACCCCATCTTGGCACTTTTTCATGGCTTCAAACTTTCATCTTGGCCCTCAAAATGGCAATTTAGTTTTTTTTTTCTAGATTTTTAAAAACTTTTTTTTGTAATAACTCAAAACTCATGTTTCAAATTTAGAATATTAGTTGGCTTTTCGTCCTACCTTAGTTTTAGGAAGCTTTTGGGAAAAAACTAGATTCTCAAGATATGATTGTAAAATTATCTAAAATGGCAAAATCTGACAATTGTCAAAATCTACCAAAAAGGTAGTTTTTTTTATTTTTTTGTTTTTCTTGGATATAAGAGAGTTTTCTCTCATTGTAGTGGCAGAGTTGGTGAATAGAAGTTTTTTTTTTCAGTTTCCAAATCTTTGGCTCTCACACATGATTAATGGAACAATTTTATTGAGTGTATCTTGTTGGCTGCATCATCCGGTATCAGAGTGGGAAGATGGTTGGGAGAGGAAGAGGAAGAGGCGGTCTTGCCCAGATGCATAGAAAAATGCAAAATCTGTGAAGGCAAATAATAGAACTTACAACACAAATGGAAAACCAAATACTGGGTAGAGGAGGAGATGAATATGATGAAGAGATAGGTTGAGGAGGTGCATATCAAGATACAAAACATGAAGAAGAAGAATTAGAAGGCATGAGCTTTGAAGAGAGGATGCTCAAAGCATTAGAGGGAAACAATGATGGGATCAAAATTCAAGTTTCAGAGTATGCAGGTAGTCTCAACCTAGAGGAGTTGATAGATTGGTTGAATAACATGGGGAAACTCTTTGAATGGAAGACTATGACAAAGGAAAAGAAGGTGAAATTTCTGTGCACCAAGTTAAAGGGTCATGCCATGATCTAGTGGGATCATCTGCAAAAGGAAAGAACTAGAAAGGGAAAGACTAAAATCAGGACCTGGAGCAAAATGAAGAAGAAGTCGATAGAGAAACTTTTGCCTATGGATTATGCAAAAACTCTTTTTCATAGATTTCAAAATTTGAGACAAAATCTATCTACTATGCAAGACTACACAGTTGAATTTTAAAAACTATCTATTCATGAGGAGCATCAAGAAACTTCTGATCAGATGGCTGCAAGGTATGTAAATGGTCTAAAATTCTCTATTCAAGATGAATTGAGCATGCACAAGGTTATCAGTATGGAAGAAGCATACCAATTAGCTTTAAAGGCTGAAGAAAAGTAAAGTAGACATTATTTTCAAAAGAATGGAGCAGCAAGGAGGGGGACATCATCTTCACTGCGACGTAACCTAAGTTATAATCAGAGAGAATCATCCCAAGGAATAGAGAAACTAGAAGATATCTGGAAAGATCCTGATAGTCAACAAAGAGGAAGAGGATTTCAGAGGGGCAGAGGTTACAGTTGTGCTAGAGGATGGGAATACCCACATCAACCTTTCATTTGTTTTAGGTGTGGTGAGAAGGGTCATAAGGCATTTGAGTGTTCAGACTATCACATGCATGAAAGGAGACAAGGAGAACAACCTAGGTTGAACTTGGTTCAACCTGAGAATGAAGGAGAAGGAAGAAAACTAGAGGCTCTACCAGATATGGGTGGGAGTCTCATGATGAGAAGAGCAATGGTCATTCTATAAAAAGAACAAGTAAAAATTAAAGGTCATGATGATTCTTGGCTTCGAACCAATATTTTTCGAACCAGGTGCACCTCAGGAGGAAAGGTATGTCAAGTTATGATTGACAGTGGTAGTTGTGAAAATTTGGTTTCTAGAGAAATGGTAGATAAACTGAACCTGCACTATGAAAGCATCCCCATCCTTATCGTATTGCATGGTTTAAAAAGGGAAATGAAGTCACTATTGATAAGAGGTGTTTAGTTAAGTTTTCCATAGGAAAGAATTATAAGGATGAAATATGGTGTGATGTCATCTGAATGGATGCCTATCATGTGTTGGTGGGAATGCCATGGCAATATGATAGGAAGGTAATGCATGATGGAGAAAGGAATACATACACTTTTTGGAAAGACAGTTCTAAAGTGATTTTATTACCCCTTAAGGATGAAAGGATAGCTGAGAGTATGTTGTCCATGAAAGAACTTGCTAGGGAAATGAAGGTGATAGGGTTATGTTATGCACTAATGGCACATAAAGAAAATGGTAAGGAAATACAAGTACCAGCAGAAGCACCCAAGGTACTAGAAGAACATGTTGATGTTGTGCCTAAGGGTCTATCACCAAAGCGAGATATTCAAGAACATATTGATTTGATCCCAGGAGCATCCATACCTAATCAGGCAACTTACACAATGAGTCCTACCAACCATATAGAACTCAATCAACAAGTGATAGATCTCATAAGGAAAGGTGTGGTAAGGGAGAGCCTGAGCCCATGTGTTGTACCTACATTATTAACTCCAAAGAAGGATTTTGAGCCCATTAGGACTTACAAGAAGTTGAAATACAAGAAAATTGAAGGTGAGGCAGAAGTAGACTGGCAAAAACAAAAAGTTCCAAGTGAGAAAAGAGAAAAGGTTACATAGATTTTAGACAAGCAGGCTATATGCATGCAACAGGGTCAAGACAACGAGTTTCTGGTACAGTGGGAAGGGCTAACACAAGCAGGTAATACATATATTCTAGAGTGGGAATTGAAGAAGATGGATTTGGACAAGTGGCACAAGTTCCATAAAACAACTTGCAGGAGCTACGTTCTTTTCAACCAGAGGAGAATGATGCAGGGACTTCCAAAGGTCATAACTTTTGACTCAGATGTGGATTTTCTACGAGATTTTATAGGTAGATGTGTTATGAAGTGGCAAGTGGTTTCCCAACCTACCCTAGTTAGCTGGACCCCATCTTGGCACTTTTTCGGGGCTTCAAACTTTCATCTTGGTGCTCAAAATGGCAATTTAGTGTTTTTTTCTATATTTTTAAAATTATGTTTTTAATAACTTGAAACTCATGTTTCAAATTTAGAATATTAGTTGGCTTTTCGTCCTACCTTAGTTTTAGGAATCTTTTGGGAAAAACTAGATTCTCAAGATATGATTATAAAATTACCTAAAATGGCAAAATCTGACAATTGTTGAAATCTGCCAAAAAAGGTAGTTTTTTTTTATTTTTTTGTTTTTCTTGGATATAAGAGAGTTTTCTCTCATTGTAGCGGCAGAGTTGGTGAATAGAAGTTTTTTTTTTAGTTTCCAAATCTTTGGCTCTCACTCATGATTAATGGCACAATTTTATTGAGTTTATGTTGTTGGCTGCATCATCTGGTATCAGAGTGGGAAGATGGCTGGGAGAGGAAGAAGAAGAGGCGGTCTTGCCCAGATGCATAGAGAAATGCAAAATCTGCAAAGGCAAATAGCAGAACTTACAACATGGATGAAAAACCAAAGACTGGGTAGAGGAGGAGACGAATCTGATGAAGAGATAGGTCAAGGAGGTGCAGATCAAGATACAGAACATGAAGAAGAAGAATTAGAAGGCATGAGCTTTGAAGAGAGGATGCTTAGAGAATTAGAGGGAAACAATGATGGGATCAAAATTGAAGTTTTAGAGTATGCAAGTAGTCTCAAACCAGAGGAGTTGATAGATTGGTTGAATAACATGGGGAAATTCTTTGAATGGAAGACTATGACACAGGAAAAGAAGATGAAATTTACATGCACCAAGTTAAAGGGTCATGCCATAATTTGGTGGGATCATCTGCAAAAGGAAAGAACTAGAAAGGGAAAGACTAAAATCAGGACCTGGAGCAAAATGAAGAAAAAGCTGAGAGAGAAATTTTTGGCTATGGATTATGCACAAACTCTTTTTTGTAGATTTCAAAATTTGAGACAAAGTCTATCTGTATACACCTAAAATTGGCATGACTACTTAAATAAATATTTTAAATATTTATTTCATTCTTCACATTCCTCTATCAATAAATAAATAAATTTATTTATTTACATGATTCACTTCCTCCCATTTAATTAAATAAATTACATTTATTTAATTAATTAAATTCATCTACATCAACTACATTCTTCTAAATAATTAAATGATTTCAATTATTTAATTAAAAACCTTTTATTCTTTCAAATTTAAATAAAATACTAATTTTATTTAAATAAAATCTAAATTCTCCACTAAATAAAATATATTTTTATATTTTATTTTATTCTTCAAATATCTTCACAAAAATAAAATATATTTCTATATTTTATTTATTCCTCTCAATTATCTACAAAATAATTAAATAATAAATCTTTTTATTTAATTATACCTTCTTATCTTCACAAAAATCATTCTTATCTTCCAAAAATACTTTCCTCTTGTCACATAAAAGCAAAAGCTGATTTACAAAAGCAAAAGCTATTTTAAAGCATCTTTAAAGCAAACTTTCTCTTAAATTAGAAAAATAAATTCTAATTTAAGAAAATCAAAACTCATCCTCATCAAGAGAGGAGTTAACTCAACAAGGCTGCTTTTCGAATGACATGTGTCCTTCTTCCATTTGTTGCACATTCCTCAACAATCCTCCTCCGTTGATCTTCTCTTTTCTTCTCAACCATTGATCTTCTTCCACACAACTCTATAAATACAGCCTTCCTCTTCTTCATTTAATACATCTCTCATTGTGCAAACTTATGCTACAGGAATACAAGTGCGCCTTTGGCACCCTTATCCTCACTAGCACTTCATTAGCCTCCATTGTTAGTGTTGTTGAAGTTCATCTTCAAATACACAAGTATCTCAGCCATTCTATCTTTGTCATCTTTAACAAGCAAGGGAGCAAAAGCTTCTGAGGGCTTCATCATCAAGATCAAAGAGAGATAGGTGACCTACGGAAGACACAAGGTAAAGGTGAAGGTATTATTGTTTTATTTGTTTTAATCTCCCTTTATCTTTATATTCTGTAGATGTTTGGGTATTTATAATATTTTTGATTAACCTGTTTTCCCCCTCACACTATCTATTGTGCAAGACTACATAGATGAATTTTACAAACTATCTATTCATGTGGAGCATCAAGAAACTGCTAAACAGATGGCTGCAAGGTATGTAAATGGTCTAAAATTCTCTATTCAAGATGAATTGAGCATGCACATGGTTAGCAGTATGGAAAAAGCATACCAATTAGCTTTAAAGACTGAAGAAAAACAAAGTAGACATTATTTTCAAAAGAATGGAGGAGCAAGGAGGGGGACATCATCTCCATTGTGAGGTAACATAAGTTATAATTAGGGAGAATCATCCCAAGGAATAGAGAAACTAGAAGATATTTGGCAAGATCCTGAAAGTCAACAATGAGGAAGAGGATTTCAGAGGGACAGAGGTTACAGTTGTGGTAGAGGATGGGAATACCCACAACAACCTTTCATTTGTTTTAGGTGTGGTGAGGAGGGTCATAAGGCATTTGAGTGTTCAGACTATCCCATGCATGAAAGTAGACAAGGAGAACAACCTAGGTTGAACTTCGTTCAACCTGAGAATGAAGAAGAAGGAACAGAACTAGAGGTTCTGCCAGATATGGGTGAGAGTCTCATGATGAGAAGAGCAATGGTCATTCCATAAAAAGAACAAGTACAAATTAAAGGTCGTGATGATTCTAGGCTTTGAACCAATATTTTTCGAATGAGGTGCACCTCAGGAGGAAAGGTATGTCAAGTTATTATTGATAATGGTAGTTGTGAAAATATGGTTTCTAGAGAAATGGTAGATAAACTGAACATGCACTGTGAAAAGCATCCCCATCCTTATCGTATTGCATGGTTTAAAAAGGGAAATGAAGTCACTGTTGATAAGAGGTGTTTAGTTAAGTTTTCCATAGGAAAGAATCATAAGGATGAAATATGGTGTTATGTCATCCCAATGGATACCTGTCATGTGTTATTGGGAAGGCCATGGCAATATGATAGGAAGGTAATCTATGATGTAGAAAGGAATACATACACTTTTTGGAAAGACGATTCTAAAGTGATTTAATTACCCTTAAGGATGAAAGGATAGTTGAGAGTATGTTGTTCGTGAAAGAACTTGTTAGGGAAATGAAGGTGACAGGGTTTTGTTATGCACTAATGGCGCAGAAATAAAATGGTAAGGAAATACCAGTACCCGCAGAAGCACCCAAGGTACTAGAAGAACATGTTGGTGTTGTGCCTGAGGATCTATCACCAATGAGAGATATTCAGTAACATATTGATTTGATCCCAGGAGCATCCATACCTAATCAGGCAACTTACACAATGAGTCCTACCAACCATACAGAACTCAATCAACAAGTGACAGATCTCATAAGGAAAGGTGTGGTAATGGAGAGCCTTAGCCCATGTGTTGTACCTACATTATTAACTCCAAAGATGGATTTTGAGCCCATCAGGACTTACAACAAGTTGAAATACAAGAAAATTGAAGGTGAGGTGGAAGTAGACTAGCAACAACAAGTTCCAAGTGAGAAAAGAGAAAAGATTGCACAGATTTTAGACAAGCAGGCTATATTCATGCAACAGGGTCAAGACAACGAGTTTTTGGTACAGTGGGAAGGGCTAACACAAGCAGACAATACATGTATTCTAGAGTCTTAAATTAAGAAGATGGATTTGGACAAGTGGCATAAGTTCCATAAAACAACTTGCAGGAGTTGCATTCTTTTCAACCAGAGGAGAATGAAGCAGGGACTTCCATTGGTCATAACTTTTGACTCGGATGTGGGTTTTCTATGATATTTTACAGGTGGATGCGTTATGAGGTGGCAAGTGGTTTCCCAATCTACCCTAGTTAGTTGGACCCCGTCTTGGCACTTTTTCGGGGCTTCAAACTTTCATCTTGGCTCTCAAAATGGCAATTTAGTGTTTTTTTTCTAGATTTTTAAAATTTTGTTTTTGTAATAACTCGAAACTCATGTTTTGAATTTAGAATATTAGTTGGTTTTTCATCCTACCATATTTTTAGGAATCTTTTGGGAAAAAATTGGATTCTCAAGATATGATTGTAAAATTATCTAAAATGGCAAAATCTGACAATTGTCGAAATCTGCCAAAAAAGGTAGTTTTTTTTTCAATTTCCAAATCTTTGGCTCTCACGCATTATTAATGGAAGAATTTTATTGAGTGTATGTTGTTGGCTGCATCAGATAACAGCCATGATGCCCTTTTAGATGTGCTCCACATTTTCACAAGAAATTATAGATTGTGATTTTTATTTTATTGGCTTTCTCAAGTACGCTCTCTCCATGATGGTTGAAATGCATTTGAACATACAATAATGTTTTAACTTTATCAGAGACCCTTTGATGCTACCTTGAGAAGTTCTTAAACTCTAGTGCAGATCAGTTGAAGTTTTAAAAGCAGGTCTATTCATCGTCTCCTTAGTTATAAAACTGATTCCAATGTTGATGAATGTTCAAAAATTTCTTGAATTTGGAAGAAGTTGTGCGTTGGATTTTTTAGCACGGATGGAGATTATCTAACTCAATAACTCTGCAAGTACAAACAATGGTGCAATGCACATAATTTTTAACTCCTATGGTATTTTCTCATGAAACCTTGCCAAATTATTTGTAATAACACCATGATATCCCATATCTGATGATTATACTCCAACCCTTACAGAAACCATGATTTAATTATTTTTGTAAATTGCCATGAACTAAATAAGTGCACTTGAGAAACTGAGTGAAATAATGAGTGCCCCTCCTCCAAAAAGAGGTTGTTGAACAAAGTTTAATACAGGGAAGCAGATTGTGACATCTCGGCAATAATTTATTTGAAGGACTCACATGGGAAAAATGTGACAATGATGTTTTACAATTAAAAGGTGACTTGGCAAAAAGTGTTTAGTGCATGATCAGGTTTCTCATTTGGACACAAAAGGTTTAAATTTTGGAGTGTAGAAACAGGGTCAACAGCTGGCTCTAACTGGGGACAAGGACTGTAAAGGATGTAGAATGAACCTAGAATCTGTGGAAATGAAAAGTGCCTTAAATACATTGGGCTATAGAGTCAAGATATAACACGATGTTTAGGGAGACCAAGGAGACTCAAATAAGGACAAATGACAAAAGACACCAGAAACTGAAACACGACAGAGAAGGAAAATGACAAAAACTAACAGAGATAAGACAGACACAACCAAAACACCTAATTAACCTATGTACATGGTAGGTGACTCCTACCTCAAAAATTGCTCCAAGATTATCATACAAAGCCATTAATAGGTCGAGAGAAATAGGTACCTGTACAAAAAAGAGACATGCATGGATGAGGCACCTTTTGACTTAGTACATATTTCAGGATGATGAGGAAAATGAAATACATGAAATGTGAGGACTCCTTATATAGTACACCAAACAACCATTTTTCATCATAAATTTCTGAATCCTCTTGATTTGCATTTATGCTTCTCTATCCAATCTCGTCTTCATGCACTGCATTGAGCATACTGATATTCTCTATCTAAATATATCTTAAATTATCTGGATCAAAAGAAATCAAGTCATGAATTGGACATCCCTTGTGCAAACTATAAGGTGAGGAGACCCTTTCGAGTGCAAATGACGAACTTTGTTTTTGAATATCAACTCCTACTGGCACATGACTATTCCTCATTATAAAGTCTCTTTGTTCCTTTCTCGTAAGAAACTCGAGCAATGTATCATCCAAAGAGGATGAAAAGAGTGAAGAAGACAACCAATTTGTATCTTGTGACTGACCTATGGAAGTGATTTTGTCTTCACCATAATCACCTGATCTAGCTTGTGTATCTACCTTATGAATAACATCCTCCTTTATCATGGGATCACTTCTTGTGAATGAAAATTCCCCCTCTTTTATCACAACTAACTTAGAATGCCCATTATTCAAAGATGGTACACGAAGAAGAGAATGTAATGGTTCTGTGTCATACATTTTATCATCCTAAGAAGCCTCTTTTGCAACTGATGAGGAATAAATAATGTTTTCATCCCTTGGACACAATGGAGGAGAAGAAGCATAAACATGTAGTTCTTCATCAATACTTTGCATATTTGCAATTTTGTGCACACTCTCACAAACATGAGAACTTTGTCCTCCTTTATCATTACTCTCCCTGCTCTCTTCAACATTATTATATACAGATAAAGGACTAGGATGTTCAATGAAATCACTTAAATAAAGATATTCAGGAACCAATTCATTTCTAACCTCTCTTCGTGTAGATTCACACCCATTATCCTTATGATTGTGTTGCTCATCTAGAGTGGGAGTACTCAATGCTTCATCTTGAGTAACACTTTTATTTTCAATAGTTGATTATTCAACAAATGAAAAAGGTGAAAGGATGACATCTTCTTCACAAAGCAAATAATCATCAAGAGTCTTGAGATACCAATCTGTGATACAAACCTCACAAGAGAGTTCTCATGGTACTATTTCATCAACATTCTCCTCTTGTTGAGATTGCATGCATGTCAAGAAAACACTTTGCAACTCATCTTCATGATCTTTGTTCACACTTTGGTCTAAAATTTCTTCTACATTCCCTTGAACATTAATCATGTCAGAGAAATCTTTCTCATAGGTTGTAGTTGTGGAACTAGAGCAAGTTGTCACAAGAGGAGTGACATTCTTCAAAGAAACTGAGAACATGTCATTGTCTAGATAGATTTCTTCTTCACCATTGCATGCTTCCATAAAATCTTCTTTTTCCATCTCTATCACTTCTTCATTTTGTTCTTGCTTTAGTGGAGATGTCCTAGTATGAGGAAATGTAATAACTTCTTCTTCTCTAGTACATGCATGTTTCAATGACTCTCTTTTAGACCTTTGATTAGAAGACGTTTCGTTCAATACCAGTTCATTTGCAGGAAAAACTTTTTTCCCTTCATTGGTGTCCTTATCGTGTGAATGATATATCTCAGCACAATTTCTTTTATTTTCTGGTGCATGAATCTACTTCGATAGGGTCTTATGATCACGAGAAAGAAAATGAGTCTCCTTCCCATCTTTTTCTTCAATCTTCTGCAATGTTTGAAGCAAAGAAGGATGAACTTGATTAGTAGCAAGTTGCATGCCACCATAGAAACTCTTCAAAAACTCTACTTGCTTAGGATTGTCGAGAACTTGATTTTGTTGAGTGGAGGATGTAGAAAAAGGATAATCTTCATCATCACCATCACTGTCTGATTCAAGAAATTGCAAGTTACACCTCTCAATTCTTTGATACCAAACCATTTTTCAGGGTTCTTCAAATAGAGTTGCCAACTTCTTTTCTGGGGGAGATACTTGTATATTTCTGAGGAACAAAAGGCACCAACGCTTCAATCTTCCCTAGTAGAGTCACCAAAAATCTGTTGGTAAACAAATTTGTCACTGTGAAATAACCTTTAAAAATGACTCATTGCCCTTAAAGCGGTGACTAAATTGTCCCAACAGTTGGAGAGATCGCGATAAAGCAATGATCTTCCTCTGCGTTTGAGAGGGGCAGCTCCCTCGTATGATGGGGGTATTTGTAGTTTTTGTGTACTTTTAACCTGAAAGACAATAAAGGAGAAAATGCAAAACTAGAGGAAAATAACTAATAGAAATCCCAATAATAGATATACGAATATCAACTGAAATTTTACAATGGATATGACAAATCACAAAGGGGTTTTTAACAGAAAATATGTTTTGATGTGCAATGACAATGAAAGGGAGATGATAAACCTCAACATACAAAAAGATATGCCACCTCAATATGTTCAAACCAAGATACCAAGATATGAACGTTATTCATTATATCAATCACATAAAATACCAATGGTTTGCACAATCACATAGAAGGATTACTGATTTAGCATACGAGAAATCAACAATGACAACACATGAATACATTTAGAACATATGAACCAAAAGCATTCTTCATTATCTCCTTGAAATTATACAATTCCAAAAACTCTTCTATACATAGTGTCAAGCCAAAAAGTCTTCATACAATCTCTCTGAGAAGTTCTCAAAGTTTTCCCCTCTGAAAAAAAGTCTCCTAACATATGAAATTGTGAGGCCTACCATTTCACTCCCTTATATTGACTACTTTATTTTGTTGTTGGAGACACATTTTAGACTTATGGGACTGTTGATCCCGATTTGCAGGACTATTAGACTTTATGCTTTATTTGGATTCATTATGTTTAGCATGGTTATGATGAGATTAGACCTTGATATTGATTCATTGATGATGATTTGACTTATGATTTGCATTATGATGTTATTTAGATACTAGTTATGTGATTATGCGATGGATATATTATGCGATGTTATCTTGAGATGGATTATTGAAAGGCAAATGATGAACTTAATTATGATGTGATTTTATGATGTTTATAAGATCATGAGATGATGTGAGTGTATGTTTCACTTTGCTTCGACTATGATATACATGTTGGATTAACATTTTATTTGAGTGCGCAGGTGTAACCAAGCCATGGATAATCGGAGATTATCCCACACACTTTGTGACTTCCTGTGTAAAGCTGATCTAGTTCCAAGAGGAACCAAGATCAACTATGTATGCATGATGAAATTTTTGTAATGTTGTTGTGTGGTGTGGTTTGGGTTAGGTCTACCCCTTTTTATTTTTGACTTCTAATTGGTGTTGTTAAGTTGTAATGTTCATTTGAATTTTAATTTGAGTTTATAATTTTTGAAACCCCTTTTTATGTGTTTTTACTCAACCTATGGTGCTCAAAATGGGTTAAAATTGACCCTGGGTTGTACCCCTAGGGTCTAGGGACCATTTGAGCTTGTATTACCTTAGGTAAACTCCCATTTGGTCACTTTAACTTCACCCTAAAGTAAAGTGACGAAAATGGAAGTTTGGGAAGGGAAGGAAGAGTGGGTCAAACACTCAACCTCTTCCTTTCCTATTTCCTAGGTTGAGGGAGTCTTCAAGACCCCTTAATTGTGAAGGACTCAACTCCAAGCCTCTCCCACAATTGGTGAGGGTACCTTGGGGTTGTGTGGGCTTTCTTAGGAGGAGATGATTGGGGCACTTGTAGTACCCACTCCTTCTTTGGCTCCACTTTCCTCTCCCACATGTGTGAGAGAGCACAAGTGGATGGGAGCAAGACTTGGTGGAATGGGTGGGTGACAAGTGTCACCACCCCATTCCAAGAGTCTTGCAAGTAGTTGTGTGGAGGAGTAGGGGAGGTGACATGTGTCACCTCCCCATTCCTCAAGGCTCATGAGGAGAGCTTATTTTAATCCCTCTTGAAGAGAGGGAAGGGGTTGTTGAATCTTTTTCAATTTTTGAAATCTAGTTGTTTTTGGGAGAAAGTTAGAGGAAAATTTTGGAGGCTCAACTTGGAGAGGGAGTTAGAGGAGCTCTTCTCAACTATCTTCCATTTGGGCTTTATAAGGTAGGATTCAAGGCAAATGCCTTTCCTTATGCATTTTTCATTTCTTGTGTGATGCTATGTGTGAGATTTATTTTGTGTTTTTACTTTGTTGTTGTGGGGAAAATTGTTATGGGAGTTGTGAGAGCCTCTCCATTTGGAGAGAATGCTCAACATGTGTGGGGTGGGGAGGAGTGAACCTCCTCGGGGTCACACCCTTGGTTTTGTGGTATCTTAGCCTTGCGGGCAATATGTGCAAATGAATATTATTGAAATGGCTTGAGAGCCAAGAGAAAGTTATGTGAAAATTGTTGTTTTAAGTGTTGGCTTGAGGCCTTGAGGAATTTTGGTTTGGGAGCTTTTTGGAGTGGCACTCTTGAGTTGAGTGATGTCCACTCCCCTACCCCATTTAACTTATCTTTGGTAAGTTTTGTTATGTGTAAGCCATGGGAGTATATTGGTTTGGTGTTAGTGTGCTTTGTTGTGATGTGGTGTATGCTTCTCTTGTGTGAGGATGACCTCCTAGCTCGGGGGTGACTCATGAGTGAGTCTATGGTAGGGAGGAGAGCAATTTGTTAGTGGCTTCTTTCCCTTCCTTGTGTTTAATACAGGATGCTTGGAGCTATGAGGTGTTGAAGAAAATATGACTTTCCATCTTGTGTTGTCATTTGGGCTCTTGTGAGAGTATGGCCAAGGTTGGCCTAATTGTAATTGTGTTATGGAATGGAGAGTGATTGTGCTCTCTTGAGTTGTAAAATAAATATTTTTCTCTTGAGATGTATTTAAACTTTTATGTATTTGGAATGAAAGTATAGATGCTGATTTTATATGTTATGTGTATGAGGAAACAATGTGTATTGTAAGTAAAAATGCTTGTTCTATTGTATCGGTATATTTATAAGTTTTGTTACAAGAAAATGAATATAGATAGTTGTTTTGTTACTTGAAAGATAAAATGAAAATGATATTGTCTTTTAGAAGAGAAAAGATAGTCATTTGTTGTTCTAAATTTCAAAAAAAAAATTATATAGTTTTAAATCTCACCGTTTTCATTCAAAGAGAATACTTATTTTGATTTACCATTATCCTTTTAAAAAAATATATATTTATAAAATATGTTGTTGTAAGAGAATTGCATTGATGAATATGTATTAAAACAAAATATATGTAAGTTTATATATATATATATATATATATATATATATATATATATACACACACATAGTTCCCAGAAGCATAAGTATATATATATATATATATAATTATAAAAATAGATGTATTACTTTATATATTAAAAATTGTGTTATACACAGTAATTATTATTGAAACCCCTTTTGAAATTTAAATAACCCGAAATGCTTCTACAAATGGGAGGGCCGAAGCCCTAAAATTAATAGCGGATTGAAGACTATGGGGGGGTGACGGTTGGGGGTTTCAAAAACCCCACCGCCATGGCTCCTTCTTTAAAGAAAAACACAGGGGGTGGGGAGAGGGTTGAACCCCCACCCACACCCCATGGGTCTAGGTGGGGGTTCAGCCCCCTCCCCACCCTCTATTGCTACTGTCATATATGTTTAGATCTGCAGCTTTTCCATAACAAAAAAAATGTCGTCGGTGGCACAGCCACCGTTGGGTCTGTTCGTTGTTCCTTCTTTCATGGCCATTTAGCCCATTTAAACCTACAACATTTTTTCCCTTCCATTATTCAGTAATATATATATATATATAATACCTTGGGCGTATATACATTTGCCTCAGGAAAAAAAAAGGGAATACCCAATGGTTTTATAACCAAAAGATTATGTATATATCAAAAGAAGAGAATAAAATGTGTATACCTTACGTGTATACCTCTGAAGCTCCTTTCATGGCTTCCATATCCTCAACCTACAAAAAAAAAAGGGAGAAGAGGAAAGGATAAACAAAGAGAAAGGAATATGATAGAATGCAAATAGGGTTAGGGCATTTCAATTTTCTTGTACATAAGGATATTATTTTTAATTAGGAAGAGCTTTTAGGGTCTGGTAATTTTAAAATTGCCTTTTTTTGTGTGTTTCCCACACTCTTTGTTTTATCCACTTGTTTTATTTTTATTCTTAAATGAGGTTTAGAGGTAATTTAAAAATTGTGCATATTCTTATTTCCTATTGGAAATGTTTTATTATTATTTGTTGTTGTTTAGTGGATTGAAAACATTTAAGTTTGGTATTTTTAACTAGAGAGAAATTTTATTGTTTTGATTTAATTATTTGAAGAGGAGTTTAATTAATTCATTTAATTCTCCTCCAATTTAACTTGTGAATGCATTTAAATTTTAAATTAATTGAGATTAATTTTATTGCATATAGACATTAATTTATAAAGTTAATTTTATTTTATTAGTTTAATTGCATTAATTTATTTAATTTAGTGAGAAATAAATAACTAATTAGATCAGACGTTTAATTCTATTTAGTGAGTAGAGGGAACCTTCGATAAACTTTTAATTAGTAGAATAAACCCTAATCACGCCTCTGAGGCGTTATGCTGCTGGATTTTTCTGAAATCTAGGGTTAAGTTAATTTACCAAGTTTAACCTTACGTAGGGATAAATGATCATTTTCACAAACTTGATGACTTTTAATCAAACCTTTAATGTATTCATCCACTTAGGTATACCTAGGGTTTTGGATCTTCGATCCTAACCCTATTAGCGACGTTACTCATATCACATTGACCCCCTTAGTCAGTTTTCGTCACATAGGGGAATGCACATGTGATTGCATTACCCCGCATTTGACTGTCCTGTTTACGCCTTATGCATATTACCACCGAGTACGCAGATGCATGTGAGGGGGTTTCTAGGGATGCATGAAATTTTTTTGATATTTCGTGTCATGACCACATGACAAATGTGGCCATGACACATGTGTTGTGTGTCGTGACTGCATGGGAAATGTGGGCATGACAGAAATAGCCTTGTATTTATAGGTTTTGTTCCTAATAACTACCTGGTAACTACCTGATAACCACTTCATAACTACCTCAACTACCTTTTTGTTATACAATAATATAATGAACATTATTTTTGGTTATATTTTACATCACTTTTCCATAAATAAGGTTTGTTTTCTTACTTTTAGTTACAATAGGTGACATAATTCACTTTTACAAAAAGGTAATTAGAAACCCATAACTTGAAAGAAAAGATAAGTTATTGGTTTGTCGAGGTAGTCATCATGTCTTCTTCCAATCCATGAGTCCTCTGTTTGATAGTAACTTGACCTTCAAGGATACATACCCCAACTGCATTTGATGACCATTCTTTCCTTTCATGAACCTATAATGATATAGGTACATCCTTAGAAAAATATGCAATGACATCTCCATACTCAAACATGGTCCACACTAACTTGACTATGCTACCATTATGATCCCCACCACAAATGTAGGTGAAAATAGCACTAGGAACACCATTTCATTCATAAACCTTAACAATGGGTTTTGTTGTTGCCACATTGATCAATGGTGTGGTTGGAGCACTTTTGTAAACAATCTTCGGTCATTGGCAATGAGCTCAATGCTACCCACAAGGTTAAGTTAAGAATAAGTAATTTGAGATGAGAACCCTTGTTACATAAACAAATATTGCCATAAAATCTACAACATATCAACCATCAGACTAAAAGAAAGTTTGCCCTTGAAAATTTTCTTTTAAGGTTTTCTAGAAAATCCCATGTCCTTTGCCAATTCAAACTTTAATCATAATTACAAGATCCATTTGCAGAGATCATCTATAATATGATTGTTGAATGTGTGTGCTAATCATATCCTTGTTGTGTAGATCACTCATATGCCTTCTGACTGACTTTGTGTTGCTCATATCCAAGGTGAGGTGCCATATTTTGTCTAGAACCAACCTGAGAAGACTCTTGTTTCACTTGGACTAGCTGAGATGATACTTGCTATCCATAACTTGATTGAGATGGTGTATTTTGTCCATAGGAAGGGTGCACTGATAAGGATTGGCTATAACACATGTGAACAACATTTGCTTGAAGTTTCTAAAGTCTTTTTAATACACCTATTTTGTGCATTTCCTACTGCCATTGCATTCAATGAGATTGCATCTTTTTGACGCTTTCTATCAAACATTTCATAGGCTTTGTATTTTCTTTTATATTCCTTTTACATGTCTACCTGGGGCAATTACACCCACAATATACTAGTTTAGCTTGATACCAATCAGCTACATTTATTTCAATGAATCCTTTTTTCCTAGTCCTAGAAAACCTCTACTTTTGGTTCGAGTAAAGAAGTGATTTGTAGAGGTTTTGGAGTTTGGATTTACACACACCATTCTCATGTAAATTGAGATTTTTCAATTCATGTAGAAAACCAATAACTTGCACTGAATTGCAGACCATAGACAAAGATATTTATGTCCTAAGTCGAGGATTTGAAGTTTGCCATTTCACTCCAATTATGTCGAGAGATTCATTAGTTAATTATGAGAAAGATGGAGCTCTTTCAAATCCACACAACACTTTAGTAATGTTCCAGTTATTTGCAATCGATAATATGACAGGGATAGTTTCAAGATTGATGAAATCCTTGCCAATGACTTTCCCAACTAACGAACGAGATTGTGTGAGAGAATGAGAGTATTGAAATCAATAAGTTGATCCAACCTGCAAATTGAATCTATCTCATTATCATTCAAGAAGAGAGGATGAATATCCATAGGGATTGAAACTTCATCCATGTATGTAAATTCATCATGACTTACATTTGGTATAGTGAGCTTCTATAAACCTTCAGTTCCTTTTAATCTCTAAAGATAGTTTCCTACAACTGAAACCTATTTTAGGTTTGAACACAACACAAGTCCCAATGCCACCAAATTTTAGTCCTGGATCTATCCTTGGCCTTAAATTCCAAACTTCTTGAGAAACATCATTTGCCATTGGAAGATGGTTAGTAAGTTCATTAGACCAAGCAACTCCATGTTTTGCATACAAATCTGCCTGGGCGGCTGCAACAACATATCAACAAAAACTTCCTTCCACTATACTTTTATGGACATCCATGCCCTATCCAAAATGTGAAGCACTTTCAAAGAACAAATTTGTATATATAGGTTCTTTATAGCTTGTCAAGCACCAATGGATTGTCAAGAACAATGTCTTCAGCTGATGAGAAGGTGCTAGGAACAACTTTGGCACTAGAGGAGATGTTAGGAACTACTCAAAATGCTGAAGGATGTGATCAAGCTTTAAGCTTGCCGATTGCATTTGCTTGAAAATTTCTAAAGCCTTTTCAACAAGTTTTTGTATGCATATCCTGCAATCTTTGCAATCTACAAGACCACATTTCTTTCAAACATGCTGTCAAATAGTTCATCTACATCATCTATGCCTCCACACCTTCAATCCATGGCATTTCAACAATCCAGTGATCATGGCAATTCCTAAGACTACATTTGTTTGAGGTGTGTTTTCAAATGGTTCATGTGCATTGTCTGGTTTCAAAACTTCCATTTTAGCATGTACATGGAGCTGGCAAAGGTTAAAGTATCTATTTTTACACCAGAAAATTGCATTCGCTTGACACATTTCTTTGAGGCCGATTGTAAAACAATTCGTGTGCTTTGTCTATGCACCCACATTTTGTATACTTTTATTCCAGGGCAGTCACAAACACAATATCTAACAAATATCTCGTAACATTTATGCATTGATGGATGGTCATACTGCTGTGAGTCCTTCATTTTGGCATGGGCTGATAGTACTAGCAAAGGTTGAAGATTTTGGTTTCACGCCTACCAGATGCATTCACTAGAAATTATATAACACCTTTTCAACATAAACATTTTATGTGTATACTGCAATCATAGCATTCCATGAGCTGACATCTCTTTGATGGAGTCTGCAATCTTCATATTCCTCTCAGCATAGGCCGAAAGGATGTTGGCAAAGGTTGTGGAATTTAGCTTTTCACCTGCCAGTTGCATTTGTTTAAAAGTTTTAACACCTTTTAAATATGTCCATTTTGTTCACATCCTGCTTTCATTGCAAACCATGATATGACGTCCCTTTGAGGCATTCTATATTGAATGGTTGACCATGGGTAGAAAGTTGGAGAAAGACATACCTGCAATTGCATTCTCTTAAAAAGTTTTAAAACTCCTTTCAAGAAATCCATTTTGCACATATATTGCAGTCATAGCACTCACACTTCGATTGAAACCATTTATCATGGTTTTCAGACAGTTGTAACTAAATGCCTTGCTTCTATCTTAATCGGCAACTAATGAGCTTTTCAAAACCTTTCATCGGCTTTTGAAGAAGGTTTAGAAAGTCTTTTCAATGAAATATGTTCAGCACAGGTGGTTAAAATAACCAACTCTTCTTTTTTCAGCATTTAGGAGCACTTTACAAAGCAACTTTCAAATATACTTCAACTACCTGATGATAGAAACTTGACTTCCTTATCGGTGGTTTGGGATAGTTTCGAAACATCTCATGTTGGATGACATACTTTTAAATTGCCTTCAATATATAAGAATTAGTTGCTAATAAAGCTTCGTCAACGTTTTGAATCCAACAAATCACTTGCGACATATTTCCTCTTTTTCCATTCCAAATATTCACTTCCTTTTCTTTTATCGGTATTTCCTTGAGAAGTTCACAACTTTATGAAAGATATATTAATAATTTTAAAATCGACTAATTCATCTGATGGTAAAGCATTTCCTTCATCGGCATTTGAATTTTTGTTCATAACCTCAACTCCCAAATGATTTGTGACTTCAAACTTGTTATATACCCATGAGTTTGATAATAGCCATAATGCCCTTTTAGATGTGCTCCGCATTTTCACAAGAAAATTATAGATTTTGATTTTGATTTTATTGGCTTTCTCAAGTACTCCCTCTCTATGATGGTTGAAATACTTTTGAACATACAATAATGTTTTAACTTTATCAAAGACCCTTTGATGCCACCTTGAGAAGTTCTCAAACTCTAGTGGAGATCGGTTGAAGTTTTAAAAGCAGGTATATTCGTCGTCTCCTTAGTTATAAAACTGATTCCAATGATGATGAATGTTCAAAAATTTCTTGAATTTGGAAGAAGTTGTGAGTTGGATGTTTGAGCATGGATGGAGATTATCTAACTCAATAACTCTACAAGTACAAACAATGGCGCAATGCACATAACTTTTAACTCCTATGGTATTTTCTCATGAAACCTTGCCAAATTGTTCGTAATAACACCATGATATCCCATATCAGATGATTATACTCCAACCCTTATTAAAACCATGATTTAATTAATTTTGTAAATTGCCATGAACTGAATAAGTGCACTTGAGAAACTAAGCGAAATAATGAGTGCCCCTCCTCCAAAAAGATGTTGTTGAACAAAGTTTAATAAAGGGAAGCAGATTGTGACATCTCGGCAATAATTTATCTGAAGGACTCACATGGGAAAAATGTGACACTGATGTTTTGCAATTGAAAGGTGACTTGGCGAAAAGTGTTTAATGCATGATCTAGTTTGTCATTTGGACACAAAAACTTTAAATTTTGAAGTGCAGAAACAGGGTCAACAGGTCTATAGTCAAAATCTTGTTTCAGATTTTACTACCATTTTAAAACACTCATTAGGACTTATTTATAATAGTAGTGTTGCATCATAGTGGTCTTCTTGCAAAATCTCATGCCTAAGATTTGAAAACCTTACATTTTCACTAAATTTGGCCTTATCATCTCTCTAGATTTGCACTCCAAGGGTGTTGTAAGGGATCTTGCTGCATTAATTGCTTGTTATCAGGGTTATTATCTATTTCCCCTTCTAAACTTCCTTACAACACCCTTTCTACTAGGCCTTTACATTCAAAAATTAAAAAATTGCATATCTTTGCTATATTTTCACTAGGGTTTGACCTTGAGTGGCACTACAAGCATGTTGTGATCGATTTTTTGGCATTAGGTGGCTATTATTATTGTTATAATTTTATGTACATCATAATTTTCCTCACAACACCCCTCTGTCATACTCTTTTGCATTGAGATTTGGTGAAAAATTGCATATTTTGGCCTATTTTCACTAGGTTTGACTTATCACCACTCTAGAGTTTCTTCAAAAGTGTATTGTGAAAGATATTTTTGCATCATTGGACTAATAATAGGCATATTATTTTCTTTCCTCTTTGAAAATTTTCACAACACCTCTTCTCTTAGCGATTTGCATTGAAAAAAAGTGAAAAATCAAGCATTCTAGGTCATTTTCATACATACTTTTGCATTTGTTCTTGCATAAGTTTTGAAAACCTCTTGAAATCTGATTTAGCATTCACTTGAAAACATACACATGGCTTCTCAATACAACAATAATGCTAGGCTTCCTCCTAGGCTGCATTTGAAAAGACGAGCCCCTGAACTTGAAATAACATTTACACCTCATGACAAAGAAATGGTAGATACTTGTTGATCATGATGTTACTCACAAACAAACATGAAATAGAAGTTACACAACAACCTTTATTATCTTGTAATGTATGATCAACTTGGAATAAGTTGATGACTCCAAGTCTCTGTTGATTAGGTCATAATCTACTGACGTTACTCAGTGGTTGATGTGTGTTGCTGTTAATCATCCGAGGGCCTTACATACTTCAATTGTTCCTACAAAGTTCTTCAATATTTCCTCCAAATATCCTATCCTTTATGCCTGCTCTACATAAATCTCCAACAATTCTACCTCTACACTATGAATTTACTCAAATAATGTGCCTACAGGTTTATATTTGCATGATTTCTACCATTATTTGTAATTCTTTGCATGATATTTTCAACACTACATGCATTTAGCTCAAATATGCTAATGATATTCAGTTATCTATGGGATGTTAGCATATTTAATGTTCTTCTTTTCACTTATCTGTGTATTGCAGTTAAGGTGACATAGTGATTTCAATGAAATTAAGAAAAAGGAATGACAAAGGGTTCAGAGAGTGAGATTCCCAAAATTACTTGACTGAGATCACTGATCCACATACATGTTCCAATATAGTAATGAAGAGAAGAAAACTAGAATCATACTTCACCAGGACATTCCACAAATCTGTATGATCCAGTACAAATCTTCAAAGGAAAGGTTGACAACAACATGCAATAAAATGAAAGCACTTCTATTGAACACAGCATTCACCATTACATATCTAGAAATCAACTTGAAGATTACGTAAAGTTTACAATCAGGATGTAATCTGAAGCTTCATCTCCATCCAGTATGCTTTAGAACAAGTACATTTACAATTATCTAAAGAAAGAACCTTGATATTTCAACAATTCAGTCCTCATTAGTCTTGGTAATCCGATCTCCTATATGAAATTAGCTCTTTGATAATTTTCTAATCTGTTCTTCCCTCCTTTTAAAAAAACACAAGTTCTGTCCCTTTTATAGAACAAAGGCTAGAAAACGGTTACATTGATCCAAAGATCAGGATCCTCTCATAACAATCAGCAGTCCAAATGAACAGCACGTGCCTGCCAGTTGGCAATCACACAGCTGACATAGAATATTCCAACATTTTGGACTTGATTCGTTCTCTAGCTGGAAAACAATGCATTTGATAATATCCTCCTCAACTCAGGTTCATGTCACCCCTGTGTCTGTAACTATGCAATTTTATTTTTCTATGACATCTAGCCTAGCCCCAAACAATTCCACGGTCCTGCAACAAACAGACAAGAATTAAGCATCATCATCATTTAATATATTGGCACGAAAAATAAACATTACACTATATGTGAAACGGGCTCTGAATATGCAAGCTTGGATATCTGGCTATGAATATTAAGCATCTGTGAACATCCGCATATCCAAATGCATATATGATGTCAAGACTGGTCGAGTCAACCATCGTTGACCAAAAAAATGTTATTGGGCCCTAAAACGGCTTCAAAATCCTCCCATGATGCCTTTACTGCTTTGTATTTTAGATATGTACATCGTAAACATACAAGCGCTCCAAACATACAAAGAATTTTTTGTATTTAATTTCCTTTTGACATCTGGCTTGTATCTTCTATTTGCATATGTTCTTTGTATACCGGCTTGTATATCGAGAATATACATTGTAATTATACAAACCCGATATGGAAACAGTGGTGTCCACTTTACTTTTCACTTGTATCTCTGCGATGCATATAACACTTGTATCAAACCCCTTAGATACAAGTCCAGATACATACAAACTCTTTTGTATGTCCTTTCAGACTTCAACTTTTATAAACCATAGTTTACTCATTTTCATCTCCGCAACATGTATAAAGTGCAATGCATCTTCCGATATACTTTAAGTCATGATGCATCACTTTAACCAAATTTTAATCTTTCCTGAATTCTGCCTTGTATGTATATTGAAATGTATAACCCAAAACATACATACAAGGTGCAAAACATACAACAATTACACCTCATTTCATAATCTTTTCGGTTCCGCGCTATGTATATAGCTTTGTATATCCACTTTGTATGTTTCTCTTTGCCTAACATACCAACATAAAATGCATTGACGGACTTAATCAATTATTCATTTAAACTGTGAACTCTGTCGGGTCTGACTTGTATGTAAGGTTAAAGCATTCGCCAAATGCATACAAGTATAATGATTTAATAAACCCGACTACTCCCTTATGCAACTCATCTAATGACACAACATACAAACGAATTTGTATATGTATCATACAAACCCTCCTATAGTACATCTTACCAAAAACATACATATCTTGCAAAATATTGGGAATTTTAAAATGATTCAAAAAGCAACCCTTACTCATTTTTGACAAGGAATTCACCCATATTTAGCTTTGGTACTTAATGCTATTTTTCTTTATTTTCAACAAGGTTTGTACTTTTCACTCCCTTTTCCCTTTACCACCAAGCAAACCCACACACATAAGCAAAAACCACAACCACAGCAGGGGTCCTCATTTTGGTAAGGAGTAAAATGGGGCATGTTGTGAGCATCACAACAACTAGCAACCAAACAAAACAAACAAATTAAAACCATTAAAGAAAACTAAATGAAATAAATTCATAACTTCCAACTATCTTTTCTGTAAATCATCATTTAACTTGAGACCTAATGTATTCAATAAGGTGTATGAATCTTCCTTTTAGTTTAAGTGGGTGCACGTGATTAATAATCCTCATCTTGAAAATCAGTTGAACAAACCAGTGACTAATATTAGACTACCTAGTTGATGTCATTCCCTCATAGCCAACCGGATAGAGCCTTGCTTCCAACAGGCGTCCATAGCCCCGACAAGGTTATCGTTACAATTCTCCTAAGTAGAGCCCCACTGCCAGCAAGCGTCTATAGCCCCGTTAGAGTTACTTAGATGGCTTAATCTAGATTTTTAGTAAAATTCATTTTATTATTTTATTTATTTTATATTTTGGATTTGATAGAGATTTCATAAGATATTACAGTTGTAACTCCATGATGCAAGGAATGATCACTTGCTGAAATTAAGCTGAGAATTGCAATGGTAGCAAGGGTGACCTCTAATTTTTCACCTAATATCTACACTGGTACGTTCAACAAACCCAAGGATTTTAGGTGTGTCATTGTGAGAAACTTCCCTTGAATACTCAACCCACAGTTATTGAATACAAAATTTCACAAGTCAACTAACTTTCTACATTCATGACAGTCACAACAAGTTATGAATAAATTTCAAATAATTAACTTGGATGTTCTAAATTTTCTATTGTTTTCAGTGGTTGTCAGTCTTCTCTGGCATACCCTAAATCAAAATAAAGACCCCAACACACAGGAAAACAACAAAGCAAACAAAACAAACATACTATACAAACAACTACCTACAAAAGGAAACAACACAAAGCAAGACAAGAAAACAAAGAAAAGAAACAAAATAACTATTCTACCAAACTATACACAAAACACTACAAGGCAAATAAAACCCAGGAAAAGACCCAAAGACACTTGTATTTGCATACTTCCTTAGATTGTGCAGGAGCATCAGGGTACTAGTTATGGTTCTGATCCTAGAAAATTCATCTTTGTATTCTGAAAAGTATTCTTGTATTCTAAATTCACTGTATTTAACAGAATAACTCTTAACGATTACCAACTGAGGAAGTTCATCATGTTCATGACATATCCATATGCATGTTTTATTTCCCAAATTTCCATAATCAAAATAATATTCAATGTTATTCACTATGGAAAGGAGAAACACAACCTGGTGCATCTCTGGTTCTACAGGACATGCTGGTTCGCTGCCAGCTAGTCTTCCATTTGACTTTACATTTTTGTTGTTTCGCTCAATGTCAATCTCCTTTCATCTTGAAGAATGTATGACTCTTGAAGTATTAATCTATCATCTTTATCTAGCTTTGTTCCTTCATTCTGCATGTATATCTAATTCTTGACTTAAGGAAGCACCTCAATGTTTTCATTAATTTTTAATTCCATCATGTCTAAGCAGGCATCACAATCCCTTTCTGAATATGCTTCGTCATATAATCTGCACCAATTTTCAATCAAGATATCATCAGTGGGTAAACCTAATATTTGGCCACATTGTATATTTCTAGACAAATACAATTCAAAATCATTGAAGCAATCTCCTTCATCATTATCCAATTTCATCTCTTCATTTTGCAAGCTTATCTGATTGTTGACTTTAGGAAATACCTCAACATTTTCTTTAATTCCTTGCACATCAGCATCTAAATGAGTATCTTCATCATCATAACCTGATATACATAAATTTATCATTTCTAAATCATTTGACTGTAAAGGTGAATTAACATTCAAATGATAGGAATACTCCCCTGTTTCATTTTCAAAATGACATTGGATTGGCATCTGATCATGCACAACGATTACAAAACCTTCTGCATCTTCAATTTTATTAATTGTTCATCAAATACTTCACTTCTACCATCCAGTAAGGGATCTAGTTCCATTGTCCTACAACAATCTTGCACTTGATCACTCAATTTAAAGAAGTCATCTATGAAATCAACCTTTCCTCTCTTTTCTATGACTCCATTAGTTGCTATAATAGGAACTTCATCAGCAGCAGTGCATTTAAATTGTTTCGCCACTTGTTTACACTTATCTATCCACACATTCTCATCATAACTATTAAGATCAGAATCAAAGACACTATCCTGACAAGTACAATTTAATAGTTCAATATATTTACCAAGTGTATCAGGATACTCTAATCTTCTTAATTTATTGTCTGATGACGTAAAACAAGAAGCACTTTCTTCTCTATGATTTTCAAAAGACTCATACCTACACTCTACCTCATCGATATTATTACTTCGACAGAGAAGTAGAGAACTGTCAATCTCACCATATATTGAGTTGTCAAAAGGTTCTTCATTATCTTCATCTTCCAGAACTGATTCAACCAGTACCTTTTCTGTATGTCTCCTAGCCTCTAAAGATGTATTGTCTTGTCGCTCCAGAACTCTTTCATTTTCTTGCCAGACTTCAGTCTTGTACACATCTAAGAAAAGAATTAGTCCTTTCAAATATAAATCCAACCTTGTAAGAAAAGTTAAACAATTAATTTCACTGTGCTCCACAGACTTGTGTATCCTACAACAATTGGATAAACCAAAGTTAGATAAACTTTGAGGATAAAGCTGCTCATTCAAAGTTTCTTGAAATAAAGGAATGTTAACTTGAAAATTGTCTTTATATGCATCCATTGAAATGAGACTCTACTTTAATCCTTTCTTTTTGAATTTTGAAATTTAATGAGGTCTATCATATCTCAGGATAAAACTTGAAAGCTCAGAACATCAAACTAATCTTTGAAGTTTTGAGCTGGATCTTTGCAAAGATGCAATCAAAACCTCTCAGACAAGAGATATTTGTAATCATTAAACTTAAATGATGAAATATTTATGTAATATTTGCAGAAATCCAAAGCTTTCAGTCAGGGGCCCTCCTTCTAGCGCCAATTTATGTTGATCATGATGTTACTCACAAACAAACATGAAATAAAAGTTACATAACAACCTTTATTATCTTGTAAAGTATGATAAACTTGGAATAAGTTGATGACTCCGAGTCTCCGTTGATTAGATCATAATCTATTGACGTTACTCAGTGGTTGATGTGTGTTGTTGTTAATCATTCAGGGGACTTACGTACTTCAATTGTTCCTGCAAAGTTCTTCAATATTTCCTCCAAATATCCTATCCTTTATGCCTGCTCTACATAAATCTCCAACAATTCTACCTCTACACTATGAATTTACTCAAATAATGTGCCTACATGTTGATATTTACATGATTTCTACCATTATTTGTAATTCTTTGCATGATATTTTCAACACCACATGCATTTAGCTCAAATATGCTAATGATATTCAGTTATCTATGGGATGTTAGCATATTTAATGTACTTCTTTTCACTCATTTGTGTATTGCAGTTAAGGTGACATGGTGATTTCAATGAAATTAAGAAAAAAGCATGAAAAAGATAGGGTTTAGAGAGTGAGATTCCCAAAATTACTTGACTGAGATCATTGATCCACATACATGCTCCAATACAGTAATGAAGAGAAGAAAACTAGAATCATACTTCACGAGGACATTCCACAAATCCGTATGATCCAGTGCAAATCTTCAAAGGAAAGGTTGACAACAACATGCAATAAAATGAAAGTGCTTCTATTGAACACAGCATTCACCATTACATATCTAGAAATCAACTTGAAGATTACGTAAAGTTTACAATCAGGATGTAATCTGAAGCTTCATCTCCATCCAGTATGCTTTAGAACAAGTACATTTACAATGATCTGAAGAAAGAACCTTGATATTTCAAAATTTCAGTCCTCATTAGTCTCGGTAATCCGATCTCCTATATGAAATTAGCTCTTTGATAGTTTTCTAATCTATTCTTCCCTCCTCCTTTTAAAAAAAAACAAGTTCTTGCCCTATTATAGAACAAAGGCCAGAAAATGGTTACATTGATCCAAAGATCAAGATCCTCTCATAACAAGCAGCGGTCTAGATGAATAGCACGTGCCTACCAGTTGGCAATCACACAACTGGCATAGAATATTCCAGCATTTTGGACATGATTTGTTCTCTAGCTGGTAAACAATGCATTTGATAATATCCTCCTTAGCTCAGGTTCATGTCACCCCTGTGTCTGCAACTCTGCAATTTTATTTTTCTGTGACATCTAGCCTAGATCCAAACAATTCCATGGTCCTGCAACAGACAAGAATTAAGCATCATCATCATTTAATATATTGGCACAAAAAATAAACATTACACTATATGTGAAACAGGCTCTGAATATGCAAGCTTGGATATCGAGCTATGAATATTAAGCATCTGTGAACATCCGCATATCCAAATGCATATATGACGTCAAGAATGGTCGAGTCAACATCATTGACCAAAAAACATGTTATCGGGCCCTAAAACAGCTTCAAAATCCTCTCGTGATGCCTTTACTGCTTCATATTTCAGATATGTCTATCGTAAACATACAAGCGCTCCAAACATACAAAGAATTTTCTGTATTTAATTTCCTTTTGACATTCGCCTTGTATCTTCTATTTGCATCTGTTCTTTGTATAATGACTTGTATATCAAGGATATACATTGTAATTATACAAACCCGATATGCAAACAGTGGTGTCCACTTTACTTTTCACTTGTATCTCTGCGATGCATATAACACTTGTATCAAACCCCTTAGATACAAGTCCAGATACATACAAACTCTTTTGTATGTCCTTTCGGACTTCAACTTTTATAAACCATAGTTTACTCATTTTTGGATCCGCAACATGTATAAAGTGCAATGCATCTTCCAATATACTTTAAGTCATGATGCATCACTTTAACCAAATTTTAATCTTTCCTGAATTCTGCCTTGTATGTATATTGAAATGTATAACCTGAAACATACATACAAGGCGCGAAACATACAACAATTACACCTCACTTCATAATATTTTCAGTTCCGTGCTATGTATATCGCTTTGTATATCCACTTTGTATGTTTCACTTTGCCTAACATACAAACATAAAATGCATCAACCGACTTAACCGATTATTCATCTAAACTGTGAACTCTATCAGGTCTGACTTGTATGTAAGGATAAAGCGTTAGCCAAATGCATACAAGTACAATGATTTAATAAACGCGACTGCTCCCTTATGCAACTCATATAATGACACAACATACAAACGACTTTGTATATGTATCATACAAACCCTCCTATAGTACATTTTACCAAAAACATACATATCTTGCAAAAAATTAGGAATTTTAAAATGATTCAAAAAGCAACCCTTACTCATTTTTGACAAGGAATTCACCCATATTCAGCTCTGGTACTTAATGCTATTTTTCTTTATTTTCAACAAGGTTTGTACTTTTCACTCCCTTTTCCCTTTACCACCAAGCAGACCCTCACACACAAGCAAAACCCACAGCCACAATAGGGGTCCTCATTTTACTAAGGAGTAAAATGGGGCGTGTTGTGAGCATCACAATAATACTGAAGGGCCTCTTTACATTATAGTGAAAATAATGGAAATACCTGTGCATGGAAAACTCGTAGACCCTAATTTCATAACTAATGTGGTTATACCTTCTTAAACATGATTTGGCACAAAACTACTATGCCCTGTTGGATTTGAGAATTAAAACACAGAATGGATCTTTGATGAAAACATTTGGATTGGTAAAACTGTTAATCTTGGTTTATGACAAAGTCATAGATCAGTTATTTGATGTGATTCCCTTATCCAACCTCTTTCATGTAAAACTAGGACACCCATGGCTTAAGGCTATGAATGACGTCCCTTCAACTATTCATAAATGCTTAAAATTCCCTTTGCATGGAGAGATCCGTACTATCCGTCGTAACACATACCAACCTCCGGCTAAGAGAAAGAATTTCACCCTTGATTACTTTTGGCCACAACCTAAAATAGAACATGAGCCACAAAGAGACCAATCTTTCTTAAATTATAGATGATACAAAGTAAAACAACTAGCTAGAATGACCAGGCCTCCTTTACAATCAATGAGAGACAAACAACATGTGTTTGAGGATCCCCTTAGAGGAAAAGGAAAATTAACACAAGACTACTATGGATATGATGAGATAGTTGGTGTGATAGATGTGGATAAGGAAAAGTTTCATAACTCACCTCATCCACAGAGAGATGGTATCTATGCTAAGGTTCCTCCTCTGACATCCTTACAAGGATCTAGAGGCTTTCATTGACAATAAAATATTCCACCAAGACCAATGAAATTTGAACATGGTGCTTCCTCCTCTAATGTGCAAAATCCTATGGAAAAATATGATAATACCTTTGAAGAAATAAGTAGTAAAACAAGAAGGAATAGACAAGTAAAAGAAAGGAGGAGGCGAAGACAAGCTTATGCCCAATGACTTGCCACTCAACAAGAAAACATTCAACCTAACATTGAAACAAACATAGAAAACCTCAACACTAAAGAATTGGAAGATAAGAACAAAAGTTGGGCTATGGTACTGTACACACCTCTTTCCTCTAGCATCCGAGATTGGGAAGAGGATGATTTTATCAATGACAAACCTTAGTTTGGGTATCCCTGCAAGTAAGTATTTCTAACCCTTTACCTCTATGATGTGTTATGTGTTATTTAGGCCTCCTGGGATGACCCTTGATACTCTCGTAAGGTCAAGGATAATGGGAGACTGCCTCTATTGTGACCCTTCTTCTATTTGTATCATCATTCTTCTATATTGCTTCTCCTCTATTTTTATTGTTATGTGTTGTGTCTTATGGACATAGCATTGTGGTTGGTGACTTGGGGGCACCCTTCTACGTGATTTTCCCTAAGGCACCTGTTTCTCCTCTCTTGATTTATTGTTTCCCTTCCTCTAGTGGTTCTATCTAGTGAAAGGAATCTTGGTGTATGGAAATTGTTTCCTACACTAATCTAATGAGGAGAGATGAGTGCAAATTCTTTTCAACATTTACAATTACAGAGTTATTAATCTAATAACAAAGATATTGCAGAAATACACAACACAAGAATGTAAGACAAAAGAAGAGAGGGAAAACCCTTATGGGTGAAAAACCCCACACTCCAAAGCACAACTCAAATGTATTATCTAAACAATGAGGTTTACAATATAGTTACAAAGCTAATGCTCTTGTAGGAGTCTTCGACACTCATGTCTGGTGATTATCTGGAAGCATAACAGTACCTGTCATTCACATAACACATCTCCTCTCAAAAGCATCTATTTATATAGAAGTTACAAGGCAAAAATGACTCTATCTTGGGATGGGCATCCAACATGGCCTCATGGCCCAAAATCCATGCTAGGGACACTTGTCCAACACTATAGAATGTTCATGAGACTTGTCATGTCACCCCATTCCAAATAGGTCGCCTATTCCCAAGTTGGGCAATGACAGATACTCTTACGACTCTTACGACTGTCATAGAATCTGTCATAGTTGTCATATCTTATAGTTGTAAGAGAATCTGTCATACACAGGCTAAAAATAACATATTCTCTTACAACTTGTCATAACCCTCCTTCAGGTGCCCAAAGATGCCTTCTTCCAAGATGCCTTGTGACACATGTCTTCACTTGTCATAGAATCTTCCATTTACGACTCTTACGCGTCATAGATTTGTCGTAGGAATCTGTCATAACTGTTTCGGTCAATATTCCCTTACACACTATCCAGGATGCTGACACATGGAAAAATATTCCTACCACTAAGTGGGATGCCTATCTCCTCATGTGAGGACAAATTTACATGTGGTCACCTTCCACGTAGGATGACACATCACCGTGCCAACTCGCACAAGATGACAATAAGGATTTGCATCCTAATTACAATAATAGGCAATAAATAAATAAATACAATAAAATAATACAAGGAATTACCAAGGTTGAGACACCTTAATTCCCAACATTCTCCCACTTATCAAACACCTTGTAAGAGCCAATGGAAATAATAGGATTTGACTGCTATAGGCCGAGAGGCCCATAGACTCCGAATACCATCTAAACTTCTCTCTGCCCACTAGTTTTGTCAATGCATCTACAACATTCTTCAAAGTCTATACCTTTTCAAAATTAACCTTCCCATCCTCTACCATGTCTCGTATGAACTGAAATTGTACATCAATATGCTTTGTTCTGGCATGGAAAGTTGGATTCTTTGCTAGGCAAATCGCACTCTGACTGTCACAACAAATCATAATTTGTCCTGTATCAACACCAATATCTAAACACAATCTCTTAAGCCAAATGGCTTCCTTGCAAGCATGAGTTGCTGCCATATACTCAGTGTTAGGGTTAGCCAGCAGGAGATATCAATTAAATGCAAATAAAGATTAAACAGAGGAAAGAAAATACATAGAAATAATAACAGCGAGAGACAAGTTTTAACATGGTTCACCCAAACTCGGGCTACATCCACCAATAGAGAGTCCAATATTATTATCTAGTAAATCAAACTGATTACAACCAGCAATCCCTGCAACTCAATACCATTGCAAATGCTACAAAACAATATCAACGAAAACCCTAACCCTTAGCCATTTTTATCATGACTTTTGTCAGTTACAAAATAGGATTTTTTTATGTCAGCCAATGAAAAAATAACTTAAGGGGAAACCACGCTGATAAAAGTGGGGAAAATTTAACCTCTGAGTGTGATTAGGCTCCATATAACAATAATCTCCCACTTGGATACTGATCAGACTCCACACCATATCATCTCCCACTTGGAGACTGATCATAACACTATTGACCCTATAGCTCCCACTAGAAATAAGCACCCTAGACTCTACTATTTTGTTTTTTGTTGTTTTCAGTCTAGAAGACCAATCAAAGTTGAAGAGGAGCTCAAATTCTCCCTTGTCACTATCTTTGTAAACATATCCGCTAGATTTTCATCTGTATGTATCTTTTCCATCTATAACTATCCATGATCCAACACCGATTGAATGAAGTGATACCTCAACTGTATGTGTTTGGTCTTTGAATGCAAGGCAAAATTCTTTGCAAGATGTATAGCACTCTGGCTATCTGTAAACAAATAACTGTTAACCTGTTGTTTTCCCAATTCTTCCATGAAAGATTGCAGCCATATCATCTCCTTGCTTGCCTTTGTTGCAGCTACATACTCTGCCTCTGTGGTAGATAAAGCAAGCACCTTTTACAACCATGAGATCCAACTGACCGTTGTCCCATCCTTTAGAAAACTAACTCTCTTTTGTTTTCCATACACACAACTTTCATAGAAATCTATATTAATACATTTCAGACCTGGTTAAACTTTCTTAGAATGAAGTACCTTCATACCTTTTTCACTCATATGCCCAAGTCTATTATGCCACAGTGTTGTCTCAGAACCTGCAACAACTATTTTAGTCTCTCCCTGCGAACCTGTAGCAACTATTCCTGAACCTATTTGTTTTTCTCTGCAACAACTAAAGTAGAAGGAATAGTATGACCTATACAAAGATATAAGGTGCCTACTTTCACACCTTTTGCTACTATTAAGGCACCTTTTAAAACCTTCCAATTTTTATCAGTAAATGTAACAATGCAACCTTCTTCAGCTAGCTGCCTTGCTGAAATTAAATTCCTACTGAGCCTTGGAACATGCTTTACCTCTTGTAGTAGTCAATGATTCCCATTCTACAACTTAATCTTGATTCTTCCCTTTCCAACAATCTGATAGGATTTGTTATCTCCCAAATAAACCAGCCCAAAATCCCTTTAGACATAATCAAGAAAATAACTTCTATGGGGTGTAGCATGAAATGAGGCCCCTGAATCTAAAACCCATGAATCATCAGCATTATCTAGAGAAAGAATCAAAGCATCATCTTCATATTTATTACTTACCACATTTGTCTCCTTATTGCCTTCTTGTTTGTCTCCTTTATTCTTCTGAGACCAACAATCTTTCTTCAAATGACCTGGTTTCCCACTGTACCAACAATCCTTCTGTCCTCTGGATTGGGATCTCTTATCCTTTGATTTTCCTCATGACTTCCCATAACCTCCAAAACCTTTTCCTCTCTCCTTTGATGTGCCCCTACTTTCTGCATTCAAAACATTACCTGATGTGGACCCTCTTGAGCTTTTCTGTCGCATTTCCTCACTAAGGATAACACCAACAACATCATCAAATTTCAAAGTGTTTGAACCAGAGACAGAGTTACTTACAGCCATTACGAAGCTATTCCATCTTTTTGGCAAAGAACATAATATCAAGAGAGCCCTCATCTCTTCATCAAAACTTACTTTTACAGAAGTTAATTGACTAATAATCATATTAAACTCATGTCTAAAAGATTCCAATCGTCATCTATCATTCCTACCAGTTTCTTGGATACTCCTTCCAACAGCCTCCATAAATCCTTCTGATAGAGATAATCCTCCATCTGCATCTTCCATAACTGATAGTTCTGCCCATTGAATTTATCTACCTTCAATTTACCGTCATCTTCCATTGCTCCCACTCAACCGTGAGACTCTCACTTAATCATGAGACCTTCTTGTAGATGATAATCAAACACAACCCGCTTAGATACCGCTTGTTAGGGTTAGCTGGCAGAAGATATCAATTAAATGCAAGTAAAGATTAAACAAAGGAAAGAAAATACACAGAAATAACAATAGTGAGAGACAAGTTTTAACGTGGTTCACCCAAACTCATGCTACATCCACCAACAGAGAGTCCAATATTATTATCCAATACATCAAACTGATTACAACCAGCAATCCCTGCAACTCAATACCACTGCAAATGCTACAATACAATATCAATAGAAACCCTAACCCTTAGCCATTTTTATCATGACTTTTGTTGGTTACAAAATAGGGTTTTTTATGTCATCCAATGAAAAATTAACTCCCAATGCCTTTATAAAATAATAGGCAAATTTTGGTTCGGGGGTGCTACCCCCAAACCCCCACCATGGGCTCCGCCCCTGGGCCCTGCTGGGGGGATAAGCCCCCCGAGCCCCGCAAGAGGGACTCTGCCCCCCTGCACTCCCCCGTTAAATAATTTAGGGGGAAACCACACCAATAAAAGTGGGGAAAATTTAACCTTTGAGTCTAATTAGGCTCCATATAACAACATTTAGCTTCTGTCATGGACAAAGCAACCATAGGTTGCCGCTTACTTATCCAACTAATTGCACCACCAAACATAGTAAACGTGTAAGCACTAGTGGATATCCTGCTATCAATGTCACCCTCCCAATCAGAATCCACGAACCCACGAATACAAACTGAATGCGGAGGTCCTATAGGATTACCATGATAGCATATGGAATACTCAAAAGTACCCCTAAAATATCTTAACACTCTCTTTACTGTATCCCAATGTACTTGTCTAGGATTAGCCATAAATTGACTAAGGACTCCCACTGCTTAGGCAATGTCTGGTCTTGTGCAGACCATAGCATATATCAAACTGCCATCAACACTAGCATAAGGTACTCTGCTCATGTCCTCCACCTCATTAGGAGATTTTGGACAATCATTAATAGACAACTTTTTCCCCAAAGAAATAAGAACACACAATGGTCTACAATCTGCCATACTGAACCTATCCAACACAGTCTTCACATACTTACTCTGGCTTAGCCAAAGTTTTATGTTAGCTCTGTCTCTTTTGATTTCCATTCCTAGAATGTACCTGGCTGCCCCTAAATTTTTCATCTCAAACTGTGTTGACAACTAAGACTTCAAATCATAAATCATATTCTTACCATTCCCAATCAACAACATATCATCAACATATAATGCAATAATGAGAATGCGATCATTGTCAAATTTATAATACACACAATGATCTGATTTCAATCTTAGAAATTCAACCGACAACACAAAGGCATCAAATTTCAAGTACCACATCCTAGGAGACTACTTCAAACCATACAAAGACTTTTTCAACTTACAAACCAAATTTTCTTTACCTTTCTCTATGTAATACTCTGGCTGTGACATGTAAATCTCTTCCTCCAAATCACCATGAAGGAATATTGTCTTCACATCCATCTGCTCCACCTCTAAGTCATAAGCTGTTGCAAGAGATAATAGGAACTGAATAGATGTCAGCTTTGTAATGGGAGAGAAAATTTCACCATAATCAATTCCCTCCACTTGTGAGTACCCCTTTGTAACTAGTTTGGCCTTGTACTTTTCAACATTTGCATCTGCACCGAATTTCTTCTTGAACACCCATTTTCATTGAACAGGTTTCTGTCCTTCAGGCAAAGGCACCAAGTCCCATGTTTTATTCTTCTCCAATGAAGCCATCTCATCTTCCATGGCCTCCTTCCAGGAACCTGCATCTTTCATGCCCATAGCCTCTTTCATGGTTCTAGGCTCATCAATGCTAGTAAGCAAAGAAAAAGCACAACTAGAATCAAGTAATGAATAACCAAACCTATCAGGTTGCTTCCTTGTTCGTGTAGACCTCCTCAATGGCTGAGGTTAAGGTTCTACTTCTTCTTCTTAGCTTTCAGAGCTGCTAGAGCTCTCCTCATCATCAGGTCTCATAGGGTCTCTCAATTTAGTCTTCTCATGGGTAGAAGGAAACTAAACCACATCCTCTTTCTTTTCTGTTTCTTCTAGCTGTAGAACAATGGGAGAAGGTGTTAGCTCTTTGAAGATAACACTTCTACTAAACAACACTTTTTTAGCCACAGGATCACAAACCTTGTACCCTTTCACACCGACACCATAGCCAATGAAGATACACTTAACAGCCTTGTTCTCCAATTTAGACTGTTTCACCCTAGGCACATGTGCATATGCCTCACAACCAAAAACATGAAGATGTCTAATTGAAGGCTTCTTACTAGACCACACCTCCATAGGTGTCTTACCAACAAGAGCTAATGTAGGAGACCTATTTGCTAGGTAGAAAGCAGTGGCTATAGCTTCAGCCCAAAATTTTTGTTTGAGGCTTACTCCACTAAGCATACTCCTAGCCTTTTCCATCAGTGTCCTGTTCATCCTCTCTGCAACTCCATTTTGCTGCAGGGTGTATGGAGTTGTCTTATGTCTTTCAATCCCTTTCTCTTTACAGAACTTATCAAACTCTGCCAAAAAAAACTCACCACCATTGTCAGTTCTCAAACACTTAATCTTTTTACTACTCTAATTCTCAACAAAAGCTTTAAACTCTTTCAACTGACTAAAGACTTCAGTCTTTCTTCTAAGAAATTAAATCCATGTCCTTCTACTGTAATCATCTATAAAAGATACAAAATATATAGATTTGGAAATTGAAGGAATACTAACAGTACCAAACACATCAGAATGAATAAGGTCCAACACACCAGAAGACTTGTGAGAACTAGAGTAAAACTGAACACGGTTTTGCTTTCCATATATACAATGTTCACAAAAGTTGAACTCAAGATTACAATCATTTAAACCTTCAATGAAGTTTTTATTTTTTAGGGTTCTATGACCCTTCTCACCAATGTGGCCAAATCTCTTATGCCATAACATTGTCTTTTCAGCAGGAAGTTTAACTTCCAAAGCATGAGCACTACCATCAGGATTTGTTACAATAGATTTCTTCACTGCTTGTTTAGATGGTGGGGATGAAGTGACTGCAGCTCTTTTCTTCGAGTCAGAAGAACTATTGCATTGTGTAGTGCATGCCTCCAGCTGAAATAGAGTACCTCTCTGAGTACCCTTTGCAAGCACCATAGATCCTCTAGTCATCTTGCATCCATCCTTCAAAAAGACAATCTGCACCCCTGCATCATTTAACTTACATAAAATAGGTTCCGTGTCAAGCCTGGGATGTACATAACCCCAGAGATCCCCTTCACTCATCCATCAGGGAATCAGATTAAGACTCTTCCATGACCAACAATCTTCAAATGAGAATCATCACCCAACTACACTCTTCCACCATCAAACTCTTCATACTTTGTGAACTAGGTCGATACGAGGTCATTGTTGTGTGGTTAGACAACATGCCCCATTTTGCCTTAGAAAAACAGGGACCCAACTTTTTGCTTCTACTTGTTTTTACTTTCTTTCTTTGGGCAGTTTGGAAAAAGCTAGTTAAGTGTATCACCTTTACTTATGCATGTGCTCCAAAGGATAGATCAATCGTCAAAGTTAGAATTTGCTGTCACAAACCTCATAATATGAAAGAATACAAAATTATAAGCAGGTTTGCTTTTTGGATCACCCTGATATTGTTTAAGGACAAAAGTTATGCTAAGTCAAAGTTTGATCAACCCAGATGTTTCCCATAGGGTCATATTTCTAATTGTCAGTCATATTCATTAAGATGACCCCGACGTAAGAAGATCACCCAATATCCATACATTCCCTGATATGCAAATGTCAAACTTAAGTGTGATAGTGTATATGCCTGTCAAAACCCACATGCATATCTTTGAAGGGTCACATTTATAAATATTAGTCATGTTACCAAATTTCACCCTCCACAAAACATGACCATGACATCATCTAATTTTGATTTATAAAAGAACTCATCCTGATGATGACATCATCAATTTGTTCAACACTCGGAGGGTCACATTTCCAAACATCTATCATATTCCTTAACATGATGATGATGTCATCTTAGTCCAGTAACAAAGAAGACATGATAAGATGATGACGTCATCATGATCCAAACCCAAAAAGGTCACATTTTGAAATATCCCTGACCATAACCAATATGATCATGATGTCATTTTCTAAGACAATTTCAAAGGCTCATAAAATGCTGACACCACCCTCACGTTCTCGAGTGGGGTGATATTTCCTAAACATTAAAAGACCTAGATATTTTCAAATATCCCTCATATTGACCTTGATGACCCGATATCCTTAGTTTCATAGTGACCAATCCAATCATGCCACGTGGCAAACCCGAGGGTCATATGATCATGATATATTATCACGATGTATTAACAAAGGTAATGTGAACCGGTCTCAATTATTGGTCAAAGGTTGACCATATCCATGGTATTGTCACCTTCATATCTCTGATAGAGGGTCATATTTTCAAGTATCCCTGATCTTCTAAGAGATCACCCTCTGCATTAAATGTCAACCCAATGGTAGGTCGCGCTCTCAAATTTCAAATGTAAGCCCGCCACTTGTCAAACATCTACATAATGTTATGTGTTGATGAATGGATTTTAATGGAAGTCATTAACCGTGCCCTAATTTGTCGTATTCATTAGTTAAAAGGTAAATTTTTGGATTTATTCACATTTACCCTACGTTTAAGCAAAAAAATTACAGAGTTCTGAAGGTCAAAGCATCACAGTCACCAGCAAATAGAACGAAACCCGCATCTCGACAGACTGGAATAGAAAATATAGCATAGTCACATCCATACCGTTATCATTCATAATGTAAAAGAGGAAAGTGATTATCAGGTAAGTAAATTTGAAACCCTCTCTTTTGTCATTTACAGTAAATCATGAGGTAAAAATGGTTTTACTAGGTTAATCAGCATGATTATGCATGAGATGAGTTAGAATAATAGAATTAATGTTGTGGAATACATATGGTCCTTGAATCCTACTGCATACAAACATATTAGGGTAAGAAATGCATGGTGTTATTGTAAGAATTAATGGCAATCAGAAAGAATAGGTCCGACACAGAGTTCTTGAAGCCTATGTTCTTACAGCCCGAAGGGGTAGGATTCATGTATGGGATGATAAATGACACACATTAGGGAAATACAGACCTAGATGCATGGATGAAAAGGTTGGATAACAGAAGTTGAAACCTTTTACTTCAAAGAATATACTCCTTAGGGATGTGGCACACTGGAGGATTTCCATATGCCATGGAAGCTACTGAGTTAGTGGTTGAATGTGCATGGAACTATATTCTAGAAACTAGAAGAGTGGAGAAGCATGGTAGGGTGTATGCAGATTTCTCAATTAAAGGCATCACCTTTGCATTTAATTTGCCTATAGGACCAAATGTGGTCAGATTGATTCTAAGCAGGTTGGAAAAGTAATATCGTGGTAATGAGAAAGAGGCTCGGAGGGTCATGTACCACTGGAGATCTAAGAGTAGTACATACAAGGCCTCCACTAAATTGCCAGTATACTTGTTTAAATTTGATTTTGCTGAAGAATATTAGTATATGATAGTCATGCTTAGCAAAATGACAGGGAGACAACATGCTGGAAATTTTGAAAATTGGATGCATGGAATTATCTAGATGGTGGAATATTCAGATGACAAGCATATTTAGGCTAAGATCATAAGTGATAGTTTAGATGAAGGAATGAGAAGGCTGGGTGGAAAAATGTGCATGTTTCATATGACTTCTTATGTCGTATATGCCTGTGACTTTAGAGGAACATTTAATGGGCTACAAATAGTAGGCAGGGTTGGAAACAACCCTGCTAATGTAAACATATGGGAGCATTACCCATAGCTAAGCAGGAGAGAATCCCTCTAGAATTATGAGATAGTGAATGACTCTTTTTCTATGCATCTGGTCAAAACCATGGAAGAAGATAGAACAAAAAGATTAAGTATGGAGGCCCAAGCTGTTATTTACAAATATGGGGGTTGGTTTATCTAGTTCCCTGCATTTTCATACATGAGAATAGAAGGTTTTGAAGGGCAACCTCTCATGCTGCCTAGATACCGTAACGACAGGGTCATTTTGATGAAATTTCCTAGACAAATATTGACATCAATGGAGGCTCACATTGAGAAGAGGAAGATTCCGCATGTGTTGTTTCCAATCTTTATTGGTTGGTATTTATGCCCTGACAAACAAAGTATTAAGGATGTAATCAGAGGATTAAAGTTAATGCACTTGTAACCATTTTGAATAGCTGAGTCATATGACCCATATGGTAGAACACAGAAATTACTAAGAAAGCAAATACATCAAAGGCACCTTGAGGATTATTGGTATGATTGTGACGATGAAGCAGAGGTTAGGAGAAGGACTTACCAGAGGCTCACTCTAAATCAAATTTGCACCTTCGATTGCATACCAGTGCTTATTCAATTGCACAAGGATGATGGAAAGATTATGTCCAATGAGTATGAGGACAAGAAGGTGTACAATGAAACTATATCAGCTCCTGATTTGACTCAGTCTGAGGTGACTTCATTTGATCAAATAATGCAAAAGGTTATTCAACTGACATAGAGTTGGGTAAGTGTTGAAGTCACTAAGTTAAGAAGAAGGGTCTAGCCCTTACTATGGATAACAAGAAGAAAAGACAAGAATTATCTGAAGAAGAATATGATGACTTTCTCATTGAGAAGGGGAAATCCAATGGAGAAAGGCAGTCAACATTGGAGGAAAAGAAGCAAGGTGCAAACAAGAAGCCATGTCAGATACAGGGAGTAATAGTTAGGAGACTCCAACCAAAGGGAGATGTGGCATCTACATCTGCAGCTACATCACCTCATACCCCTGCCAAACAAAAGAAAAAAGTTATAAAGCCTGCCCCTATGATTATAGAGGAGGTGGAATTATTAGATGAGGAACCGTTGGAGGAGAAACAGTTGAATGAGGAACCTTTAGATGATGACTTGTTAATATCAAAGAAGAGTAAGAAGGTGTGACAGACACCACCCCAAAAGAAATAGAAAACTGCAATGAGATGAAATGTGAATGTTGATCCTATTTTATTAAGGGGTGTAGGTGGTTTAGGTATCATGAAGAATCTACAACATGAGGTTCCCATCCCAGAGATTATTCAATTTAAAACTGAGAAGGTAGAAGAGCAGAGAGAAGAGGGACATAGAACAAGGAAAGAACCACCTCTTCCCCTCAATGATACTATATATTTATCAGATGATGAGATAGTTAGAGATGTTGCTACTCAAAGAATGGAGACCTTAGTGGCCAGTACAAAGATGACTCCTCATGGGACTCCTATGGTTCAAAACAAAACTCATCAAGAGTAAGTCAAGACAGAAGAAATTGAAGAAGATGATCCTAAGGATGTAGCCCAGCAGATAGGATTAACCAATTTGGTTGATCAGGTAACTAGCCCTACAGTAATAGACTTGGCTTACCAAGGTGATGGAGATCAAAATAGAGATAATGATTCACCTCTGGAGCCTGAGAAGGTAGAAATCAGTGTGCATGAAGAGGCTGATAAAGAAGTGCATGATCCAGATAAAGGGCAAAGAAAAGAACCTCTAGAACAACAGAAGATAGAAATCAATGTAGAAAAGGAGGGTGATCAGGAGATGCCTAATAAAAGTGATCAGCAGAATGACGAGGTGACTGATAAAAATACAGATCAGGGTGATAACCCAACCCCAACATCAGAAGGAAAAATAGATGAAAAAGAATTGGGGAAAGACTTGGGCCTTGAAGAAGTAAATGCATCAAAAGGTGAAGAACAGAGTATGTCACAAGATGGTGGTCAACCAAAGGAACCAAAGAATGTGGCCAGGGGTGATCAAGCTGATCTCTAAGATCAAAATGCACAATCTTCTCATGAAGACCAAGTTCCACAAAATACACAAGATCAAAATATTCAGAAACCACATGAGGATAAATTGCAAGAAGAGGTACATGATCATAGTGTAAATACACCATGTGAACCTCCCCCTTAGTAGGAGACCCCTCAGCAAGAGATACCTCATGAAAATGTGCATGAGGAAGAACCAAGGAAGGGAGATTCACCACCAAGGGTAGAGCATAATATAGAGTCTCAGGATGCTCAAAATAAGCAGACAGACCAACAAGGGCCCAGGGGTGATGTTCCATACTAGATACAACAAGAAATAAATCTACAGTAGATAGATGAGGCACCTAAGTTTGATGTTTCCATACTATTTTCAACAAATATGATGAAGCCAAAAAGGAAGGCAAGACCAACCTCTACAATAAGGAGAGATCCTACCACTGGTAGGAGGACAACTCAGGTAGAATTGCCAATAGTAGATAAGGAGAAAGGGAAAATAAGTATTGATGACTTTCAAATAACTGATATTGATCTTGGCTTCACTACTGAGGAGCAGGAGGGCCAAGAGGCCAAGGATAGCATTGATTTCCTGTTGAAAAGTGTAAAGAAAGAGAAGGATAAGAACAAGTGGCATAAGGAGCACATTGCTCAATTACATTCATTTATAAAAGGGTTAATTGACCCCAAGCATACACCACTTAGCACAACCACCCCACTGACTATCATAGCTCAAGAGGGAATAATGGTTTTGGACCTCATGAAACATAAGGCTCAGCTAGAGGATAATTGGTTTGTCTCTTTTGTGTTTGAAGTAGAAAAGGTAGTTAAAACCTCCCTCTCGAATTGGAATTCTCCTAGTGCTCTGAGGAGTAAAGTCGATAAGCTACAAAATGAGGTAGGGAGAAGGTCCTTCAAGTTAGAAAAACATCTAGATGCCTTAGGTGAAATAAGGAGGATTGACATGAAAATACTCATGGATAATAAAGTACTAGATATAACACTGCACAGTTGCTGGGCATTTAGTGTGAAAATTCTAGATTTGAATGTGATATCTTGAGGAGATGTAGTAGTAAGCTCAGAGATATAAGTGTTAAACTGCATCATCTAATGGTAGAAGAAATAAATACCCTGGAGGCTTTGGAAGATAAAGTAGAAGGAAAAATAGAAAATTAGGATATTGATTTTGTTGTCCAAGCCTTCCACAACAATTTTAAGCAAGCAGCAGATGACCCTCTTCATCGCTTGATAGAAGATGTGATAAATAAGGCCATGAGAATGAAACCTAAAGTGGAGATATACAATGAGACACTAAATAGCAGAAAGAGAAAATGGAATGCTCTTTAGGCACAGTTTCATTCTCACAAACATGTTGTAGTAAAGGCCAGAGTCCAAGATGGAGAACAGATTGAGGAAATAGTATGTGCCTATGAATTTGTCAGAGCAATAATCAGCATGCATATAAGGTATGACCCTAAAGCTGATGAATAAGATAGTGATGAGGATGAAGATGAATAATAAGAAGATGCAAATGAAGAAGAAGGAGAAGAAGATGAAGAAGAAGATGAAGATGAAGAAGAAGAGGATAAAGAGTAAGTAAAGATGCATGATGACAAAGTCATATGCGTAATCTAGATAATGGAAATGATCAAGTTCTACCAGATGGTTGCTAGATGGAAACTTGTGCCACGTCTATAGGTGTTGACCCAGTCAAAGAAGAGATATTGACTGTTGATCTAGATAGGCAAATCTTGAGTGTTGATCACTTGTGACCGCCTCTTCTCCTTATTCTATAAAAGGAGATGGAGTGCACATTTTAGATTATTGGAAACTTAATTGAAGTTAGATTGCTAAAAGTTGCTTAGGACTAATTTCAAAGCTAATTGCAAATGTACATGTCTTTTGTTTACTTAATGAAAGTGAAGATCTGATTACATATCATCATAAATCTTGAGTAATCTTGTGAATGTCATCTGGATATCTCACTGTGATATGTTGTGTCCCTTGGAGTGCATGTCAATTTGTGGATATTGTTGTCATTCTTTACCTTGAAGTTTGCATCAACTATAGCTAGCTGTGGAACACCCTGGTGAACCTATGGTCTGATTCTTTTCCTTTCATGAAAGTATCTAGAATGTATGTGAACCAATAGCTGAAGATTCATTAAATTTAGTTAAGATTAGAAAGCATTTACCTCAATTTGTTTAAATTCATTACAAATCAACTTCACAATTGTAAATACATAGATAATTCTTAGAAAATATATAAAATATGCAAACATCCCGAAGGAAATTGAACATCCATAGCATATTTGAATAAAATGTACATGTAAAATTGATAATCTCATGCAAATATACCTGAATAACAACATTCTTACAAATAACAACCTAAAGGCACATTATTTACATAAATTCATAAGTGCAGAAGTATAATCAGTTCAAGATAGTTGGTGTTTAGAAGAATTGATCAAATTTATAAATATGATCATAATCTGTTGAATATAGTGGAAATAACCTTGTTTGTGAAGTAAATTTATAGGAAGCAGGTGTATAACCAGATGTTTACACATCAATTCACAATATAGGATAGTGTAAGACCCCTTGAATGGAAAACAACATAGCACATCAACCTCTAAGTAACGTCAAATGATCATGACTTGATCAATGGAGCCTTGGAGTCATTAGTTTGTTCCAAATTGATCGTTCTTTTCAAGATAATAAAGGTTTGTTGTGCAAATTTTTATGCATGTTGTTATGACTAACAATCATCATCAACATAAATTGGTGCTAGAAGGAGGGCATATCCCTTGTTTGATAAGTGAATTAGTTTCATACATGTTATCTTGCATCTGTATAAGGTAATTTTCTCAAAGCTCATCATAACTACTTATGCTTTGAGTGTTTGTGCAAAGATTTTCTTGTTTTGTGCTATTTCAATTTTGATCATCATAAATATTTTAGGCTTTACAGTCAATCCTTGAAATCTTTAAAGGTTGAGTCGTTGTTTGAGGTTTTCCTACAAGTTCTATGTGTTGATTTTCTTATATAGTCAAATATCTTGATATCTGTGTCCAGAATCTTGATCTTCACACATATTTGCATGGATGATGTAAATATTGCATAAATATTTAGTAGTTACTGAGTTTTGATTAGAAATATCACCTTTGCTCAGTTTGTTCTTTTGATCTTTACAGAAATCAGGTTAGATTTTCATATTTTGTCATAAATTGTTAGAATACTGGCTCTTAGGCCTAATACCAAGTCCAAATCCATTGGACTCTTTGAGGAATTGCCCATCCATGGACTAAGACCTCATACCACAAATATCCATCATACTCATGACTCAGGTGCTTCAGTATCTTCATCAAGACATATTGTAACACCTCCAAGGTCACTAGTTACACCTCCCATCCAGCAAGCACTAGTCATAATGGCCATTTTTGTTGCTGACTCACCCTTAACTTTCACTGTATATCATCCTTTCCCTAAAAACCTTGATAAGATTTGTCCTAAATGTCATCCATATAAGGATGTAGAAGATCATATCAGAACATTTAAAGAAGCTTGTTGCAGAGCAAGGATTGAGCATCAGGATGTGGTATGCAGATTATTTCCATACTCCTTGGGAGAGGAAGCATACAACTGGTATATTAGTCTTGGTCAAGCCTTAATTGGTTCATGGACTACCTTAGAGAAAGATTTTAAGGATAGATTTAAGATACCGATAGATCCTTCAATGAATTATCATCTTTTTGCTACAATCAGAAGATTTGAAGGAGAACCTATTTCAAACTTCAATGGTAGATTCCAAAAAATGTATTCTAAGCTGGTAGCTCCATATAATGTAGTAGATGAGGTAGCTAGAAGTATATATTACTCAGCCTTAGATCCCCTAACTTCTATGTTTATAAGAAGAACACATCCTAGTGTCACAACTTTAACAGGACCTTTTGAAGAAGCAATAAAAGTTAAACAACAACTGATCCCTACTCCAACACCAAACATAGCATTTCCTTACTATCCCCCATATCCTGCATATCCTACTTAATAGTAGACCAATGGAGCTATGATGACTCCTGTTGCAATTCCTGGTCCTTTACAAGTACCTCTACCTAGCATCATGCCTCCTCCAAATGGAAATGGTCAGATAGTGCAATATCCAAGACATGCTCAAACATCTGGGGATGTAGGACAAAATAATAATAATGGTTCTTCTTTTTGTAAGCCTCAACAAGAGAATGTAGTAGCCAAAGTTCATGAAGAGAAAGAAGATGTCAAGGAGATGTCTGCACAATTGAGGAAATTAATAACATAAATTACACATCTGAGAGGTCAAAACTTTTATTCTCAGTCAAATCAAAATAGAGGATATAACAATGATAGATTAGGATATCCTAACAGAGGATACAATAATGACAGGAACTATAGCAGTAGCAATGGCAATAATAATAGTGCACCTAGGCAGCCTAGAGTGTGGAATACTAGACCAAACAATTATTCTTTGCCATCACCCTAGATAATCAGCCTCCTATTGAACCAAAATAGACCACTAGAGTGAACCTAACAAAGGCCACCCTTACAAATTGGTGTAGAATACATAACACCAATGCACATGCTGAGTTAGACTGTCCTCAGTTCAAAATAATAGCTACCATTTTTCAGGCTGAAGTGTCCAATATTGTAGGTAATCCTCCTTTCATTGAAGGAAATGAGATCATCCCTTATAGATATGATTCTTCTCTTGTAATGAAATAACTTGCACAATGGAAGAAGATGATATGAAATATTCTGCAAATACTTGATGATATCTGAGAATAACAAGCCACTTCGAGGGGGAAACCTCCAAATATCTCCAATGAGAACACACTTCACAATATGATGATGAAATAAGACTCACATCCTCCTATATATACCTAATTATGCTTAGGATGAATAGACACACCCCTATATAACACCTAGTCTGACCTATCTAACTAAATAATAATATAATAATGATAACATGAATTAATTAGGAGTTAAGATAGCCACAAGTTGATTATTCATAACCCTATGTACACCAATATTAAGGGTGTAGCATGCACCCCCTCTTCAAAGAAGCATTGTCCTCAATGCTAACCAAGTGTGGATTTTTTTGAATGAACTCCTCATCCTCCTATGTGGCCTCTTCAACTAGTGAATTCTTCCATTAGATGAGATACTCAGTGAGGGTTCTATTCCTCAGCTTCTTCGTGCGTGTTTGAAGAATGCACTCTAGTTCCAAAATGATTCTTCCTTCTTCATTGAGCTATGGTAGTACTGTTTGAGCAGGAATATTATGCCCAATTACCTTCTTCAAACAAGAAACATGAAAAACTAGATGTATCTTTGTTGTTGGTGGCAACTCTATCTTGTAGGCAACACTACCAATCTTTTGCATGATTTGGTATGGCCCATAATATCTTGGAGACAACTTATTATTCTTTTTTTACTGCTTCAGTGAGATTTGTTTATAAGGCTATAGTCTCAAGAAGACCCAATCCCCAACTTCAAAATTTCTTTCACTAGGATGTTGGTCCACCTGTTGTTTCATTAGATTTTGTGCCATAGCTAAATTCTCCTTGAGTCCTGAAAGTATCTGTTGTTGATGAAGCAAGTGGTCCTCTACTGCTTGAACTCTAGGTGACACCTTTAATGATGATGTGATGGAAGGAGGATGAAATCCATAAAGTGCCAAAAATGGAGACATTTTTTATGAGTTATGAAAAGAAGTGTTATACCACCATTCTGCAAGTGGTATCCAATCTACCCATTGAGACTATTTCTCTAAAGTGAAACAACGTCGATATCCTTCCAAACACTTATTAACAACCTTAGTTTGCCCATCTAATTGAGGATGGTATGAAGAACTATAAGTAAATTGAGTACCCAAACATGAGAATAAATCTTTCCAAAAGTGACTAGTAAAGATAGGATCACGATCACTAACAATAACCTTAGGTGTACCATGTAGCTTTTGGATATTCTCCAAAAAAACTTTTGCCACTACACTTGCTATAAAAGGATGTGATAATGCAATGAAATGTGCATATTTAGTGAGGTGATCAACTACTACCATGATGACATTATGACCTTTAGATTAGGGAAGCCCTGTGATGAAGTCCATGGATACCTCTTCCCAACGCTGGCTCGGAATAGATAAGGGTTGCAAGAGACCTGGTGTCTTAATTTTCTCCCCCTTATTTCTTTGACAAACCAAACATTCAACCACAAATTTTTGAACATCACCTTTTATCCCTTCCCAAAAAAAATCTTGCTTGACCCTATGATATGTCTTCAAAAATCTTGATTAACCACCAACTGGGGATTCATGGAGCTCTATGAGAATCTTGTGTGTAAGAGTGGAATTCTTGCAGAGATACAAGCACTCTTTATACCAAAGAATATACCCCTTCAAACAAAACTTATCTGAACTACTAGGATAACTTTTAATTGTTGGATGAGATTACTTGTCGCAACATCATTTTTCCATTCTACTTTGGCTTCTTCCACCAAATTTGCTTGTAGTATTGAAAGGGCACACAATAAGGCTTCATCTTTCTCATCCTTCCTAGAAAGTGCATCGGCCACAATGTTTTCCTTCCCTTTCTTATATACAATCTCAAAGTCATATCCCAACATCTTAGTGACCCATTTTTGTTGCTCTTCAAAGGATAATCTTTGTTCCAAAAAATATTTTAGGCTATCATGATCTGTCTTAACCTGGAAGTGTCAACCCATTAGATAAGGCCTCCATTGTTTAACTGCGTGAAGGATTGCTAGCATTTCCTTCTCATAAATAGGTTTGAGCTGATTCTTACCCTTTGATTGACGACTCTCAAAAGCAATTGGTCAACCTTCTTGCATGAGAACTGCTCCTATCCCATTTCCAGAAGCATCACATTCCATAATGAATTCCTTGGTGAAGTCTTGAGTGGCAAGCACTGGAGTTGTACACATAGCCTCCTTCAATTGCTCAAATGCTACATTAGCGGACTCATTCCAATCAAAAGAATCCTTCTTCAATAAAGTGGTGAGGGGTACTGCTATATGACCATAATTCTTCACAAATCTTCTATAGTACCATGTCAATCCCAAGAAACCCCTCAATTTCTTAATGGTTTTTGGAATAGGCCATTCCATGATAGCCTTAATTTTGTTAGGGTCTACCTTTACTCCTTCATGTGAAACTATGTGACACAAATACTCCACCTCCTTAAGACCAAAAGCACACTCGGATGGCTTAGCATAGAGTTGATGATCTTCGAGTAATTGTAATGCTTGATCTACATGTTGCAAATGTCCTTCCCAAGTCTTTCTATAAATCAATATATCATCAAAGAACACTAACATAAACTTTCGCAAGAACTTAAAAATGCAATTCATCAAACTTTGGAATGTAGATGGTGCATTAGTAAGATCGAATGGCATCACCAAAAATTCATAATGGCCCTCATGAGTTTGAAATGCTGTCTTACAAATATCTTCCTCCTTAATCCGAATTTGATGATAACTAGACCAAAGATCTAACTTGGTAAAATACATAGCTCCATTCTATTCATCTAGCAAATCATCAATGACTGGAATAGGGAACTTATCTTTAATGGTGTACATGTTGAGCACTCTATAATCTAGAAACATGCGCCAAGTTTCATCCTTCTTACGCACCATCACCACAGGTGAGGAGTAAGCACTTTGGCTATGCCTAATAATTCCTGCCTCTAGCATCTCTTCAAGAATTTTTTCTATCTTACTTTTTTGTATGTGTGGGTACCTATAAGGCCTAATGTTTCCCGGTTGGCTCCCTGGAACTAGTTGTATGGCATGATCATGATCCCTCTTAGGAGGAAGTCCTTTAGGCATATCTTCAAGAACCATTGAGTGACGATCAATTATTGCTTGTAAATCTGGATGAGTAGGAGCATTAGATTGAGAGACTTCTAATGAACATAGATGGGCCACAAATCCATCCGCTCCTTTCTTAAGCAACTTTTGCATTTGATGAGAGCTTATCATCTATGGGGATTTTGTCTTCAACCCCCTTAGCTCCACTACCTTTTCTTCTAATTGAAATCTCATGAATAGTTCTTGGAAGTTCATCTCAATTGTACCCAATGTAGTAAGCCATTGTACTCCCAAAACAATATCTGTTGCACCCATGGATATTGCATACATTGGGGTATCAAGTTGATAATCTCCCATGGATAATTTAATGCTATGAAACTTCCCCGAATAACTAACTGTACCACCATCTGCAATCAAAACCTAAAACTCTAGGGATGGATATATAAAACAATTTAGATGAGTTGCCAACTTTTTGTTGATGAAATTATGAGTACTACCTGAGTCGATCAACACTGTTACTTTCTGCTTCTTTAAGAAACCCACTACCTTGAGAGTTTGTGGTGTACTAAAACCTGAGAGTGCATGACAAGAAATGATTGGTTGAGAATCATGTGATTCCTCACTTGACTCCCTATCCTCTTCTAATATGGGTTCCTCCTCTTCTTCCTCACTTGGACCTTCAATATAGAACAATTTCTTTTCACTACATTTGTGTCCTCAACTGTATTTGCTATCACAATTGAAACACAACCCTTTTACTCTTTTCTCCTCAATTTGTTGTGGAGTCAACCTAGTAGGTTGAGGAAGAGAAGGTGTTGAATATCCTTTCTCTCTTTTCATATTAGCTCCTTACTTCCTAGGAATCAAATACTTCTCCTCTACCATGCGTGCCAAGATAAAAGACTCATTTACCGAGCTAGGACTAAACATGCGTACCACATGTTGAATGTGATCCTTGAGACTACCCAAGAATAAATCATTCAAGTTCTCCTCTATAATTGTATCCACTCTTAAGGATAGATTTTGGAATTTCTGAATATAATCCTTAATTGATCCTGTTTGTTGAAGTTTAGCAAGCTGGCTGAAGAAGTTGTCTATCACACTATTGCTATATTGTGCTTGAAGTTCTTCTGTAAAAATTGGCCATGAGACGATGAGACCCTTTTTCCTCCGTTGAGTACAAAGCCAACAATACCAAATGAATTGATCTAGTTCTAGATATAGGGAAGCCATCGTGACCTTTTGTCCATATGGGATTTGATGTACTTCAAAAAAATTCTCCATTTGGTTTATCCTTGTTAGAGGATCCTTGCCATCGAGCTTGTGCATATTCACCTTTGGAAACAAATTCCTAGATCCCATAGGAGTATTAAAATTTGTGTTAGTATTAGCTGACTTGAAGGTTTCACCTTGGTTGCTTGAGAACTCCTTTCTTGGTTCATTCATATAGGTGCTTAACATGCTTCGTATATCTGATATATCTCCTCTTAGGTCACACATATCCCTCTTAATTGAGGAAACCTCTTCTTTGAACTTACTTTTTTCCTCATTGGGATTACTATCCTCTATTGTTTCCCCATCCTTATCAAAGTATTTCCCCGGTGTGACAGCATTCTTTTTGCCTCTTGTTGCAGGCCCCATCATGATGGAAACCAATATTTTTGAAATAAATCACACAAATGAAATGTAAATTCTCTAAAATTTTTACTGTAACTTACTAGGGCCAAGATACCACTTACCCAGAAAAAACTCCAAAAAATTAGCAGATTGCAGCCTTGAGAGTGAATTTGTTGGAAAACCTAATTTGCAATAACTTGCTTATTTGCTCTTTAATTTCTACAATTTTTGGACTGTAGGATCCTATATTATGTATTCCAAAACTCAATAAAAATTATACTCCAATTTAGCAGGATGTGAGAGATATGTAGATCCCAAATAAATTGTGTAGAAATCATAATTCTACAATAATTCACTCAAATCTGCTCCAATTCCTCTGAAATCTAGACTGTAGCTTCTTTAATATGGTCTTCAAAAACCCTTTAAAAATATTTAAAAAATTCACTAAAATCTGAAAGTTATACTCTTCCCAAAATTGCCTCCAATATTGAGAAAAAACCTTGCCTCTACGGTGCCAAGATCATGCTCTGATACCACTTTTAATGAAATAACTTGCACAATGGAAGAAGATGATATGAAATATTCTGCAAATACTTGATGATAGCTAAGAATAATAGGCCACTTCGAGGGGGAAACCTCCAAATATCTCCAATAAGAACACACTTCACAATATGATGATGAAATAAGACTCACATCCTCCTATATATACCTAATTATGCTTAGGATGAATAGACACACCCCTATATAACACCTAGTCTAACCTATCTAACTAAATAATAATATAATAATGATAACATGAATTAATTAGGAGTTAAGATAACCACAAGCTGACTATTCATAACCCTATGTACACTAATATTAATGGCGTAGCAGCTCTTGTGTTAGAAAGTTATGTAAATCACCCTCAGTACCAAACAACCTTACCTTAGGAGAATTACACATTAGCATGTGAGGAATCAACTTTGGCATTTGAAACAAATTATGTGTTCCCATTCAAAGATGAAAATGAACCAGCAGTGGAGCATGAAGAAGTTCATGCCTACCAGCAGTAGTACTAAGGTAGACACAATTACAACCTTAGGAGTAATCCTAACAAACTTTCTAGTCCCTTGACCACATCATTACCTCCTAACAACTTCAATGCTCCTCCAAATCCAAAAGCTAGCAACAATCCTGGTATTCCTAGAGCTAATCCAGTACTTTACACCTCAGAACACCATGTTGAAAGCTAATAATCAATCTTCTGAGTCTGACAAGTTAGTTACATACTTAGCAGAAGAGATGAAAAGATTTAAGATTAGCCTGTCATTGTATGAATTGCTTAAAACCCCAACCATCAAGAAGACTTTCATGAGATCCTTAGATGAGCCTATACCAAAAGAAGATAGTCATGCTCATAATCCTAGCCATAATGCAAATAAAGATCATGTTGCTAAAGACAACAATGTTAAACACAAAGCCCCAGCTACTGTCCAGGCCGCTGAAACTTCTCATATGACCCTGTATAGAGATAAAACTAAATCACCTCCTTTCCTACTCACATTGAGGATGTTTGGAAACAACCTACATAATTGTCTAGTAGATTTTGGTGCATCAACTAATGTGATGCCATTGTCCATCTATAATGCCTAAGGGTTACATCTGGCTAAATCACTCAAGAAGGTGACACAACTAGACAAATCTGAAGCAAGTGTAGTGGGAGAGTTAACACATATTCACATGTAGTTAGCATCAGATCCAAGGATTCAATATTATATTGACATCCAAGTAGTGGATATCCCTAACACCTATGGAATGTTGCTTAGTAGGGACAAGTCAAAGACATTCAATGGTTATATGTCTACCGATTTTAGTCATATGTGGTTACCGTGGAAGGGGATTCCTAATCAAATCAGGATAGAGGCTGAACCTTGCATGAAACACATGATCACTAAGTATAATAACACAAATGAGGTATTGTATGTAGATGTTGAACCAAGGGTTTATTCCATCAAGCCCCGAATAGTCAGGATAGAAGAGATCCTCAAGTATGATGCTCATAGCCCTAAGCATGTTCACCAAGATGATAAGGTGATCATAGAATCTGATTATAGTTCAGATGATGGTGCTGAAGTTGATCATTTCAAAAAAAATGAATTACACTTGTCTAGGGAAATGTACCATTGCCAAACATTAAATATATCTAATGAGGACATTTTGATTGAGGGTTGGTGCAGGTTGCATGATGAAGCACATTTAGAGAAAACTTGTGATGCTTGTTTAGATATGATAGAGCTAGAACGAATGTGTAGTGAGAGAGGACTATCATCAGTCGAGGTAAGTAATGCAGATAATTATAGTGATGTTGATTCTTGTTCCTCATCTGTAGGTAAAAAAGAAAATACATATCAATATGAAAGCCACATTCATAACTTAGAAGAGATCCCGATGTATGCTGAAAAGATTTCTAGGGATGAAGATAACATCACCCCAGGAACTGACTGTTTGATTGAGTCAAATTATGAAGTATCTGATGAGGATAAAGAGAGTAATTTGACCAAGTTTGAAGAGTTTTTGTCAAAACAGATTCATAAGCTTATGTTGTAGAAGATTCATCCACATCAAGTTTTAACTGAGGGGTGGTGTAGATTGTATGGAACACCACATTTTGAAACTACATGCTCATTATGCTTACACATATTGAATAAATAGAAAGTGCTTTATTCAAAGGATCAGTCATTTGATAGTAAGGACATGATTAAAGATAAAGAGAAAGAGATGGGAATACAATCAAGTAAAGATAATGATGATACCACAGATGTCAAAAAGGGAAAGGTATTAGATACAAGTCACCCACTAAAAGTGACAAATAATAAGTCACCAAAACTAAAGTGAATATCAAGTGGTGTAGCTGCTAGAGCTAAAAACAAAAGAGAAGGTCCTGAAAAACCTCTAACAAAAGATAAACTATGGATCCTTAGGTTTTATGGATCTAAGTCAAAACAAGGAGCTAGAGTAGGGATAGACCTTATTAATCCAGCAGGGAAATCCTACTTAGCAACATATAGACTACAATCGCCATGTACTAACAACGTGACAGAGTATGAAGATTTAATTCATGGGTTATTGTTTGCTCTCAAGAAAAGAATGAAGATTCTGCATGTCTATGGAGACTTAGAATTGGTGGTAAGACAAGTAAGAGGAATATACTCTTGCAATTAGAAGTTGTCTAACTATAGAAATATGGTGTGGGACTTAATAGAAGAATTTGATGCATTCAACATGGCCCATGTGCCTAGAGAACAGAATCAAAGAGCAGATGCCTTGGCATAGGCTGCAAGTACTTTGGAACCATTGTCTATTTCTAGTTTGAAGAGATTCTCAATCAAGTTGGTATCAGTACCTTTCATACCAGATAATGTCACTAATCTCCAAGTATTTGATGATGACCAACATATTTTAGACGTTATATCAAATAGAGATATTTTTGATGCTCAGATCATAGATGAAAGGAGTGTAGAAGATCATACCTGGGAAGAAGAAGAAATCATGGAATTACCTACCAACAGGATTCCTAATGGTGTGATAGAGTTAGAAAAGGCTTTTGATTTACACAATATGATGAAACAAAAAGATCTCCCAAAGACTGATGGAGGAGAATACTCACCAATCAATACAGGACAAAATGAAGAAGTAAAGAATGTCTTAATTGGCAAAAATTGTACAAAAGAAGAAATGGCAGGGATAACTCAAGCACTAAAGGATTGCATTCATGTTATCACCTGGACTTATGATGAGCTGAAAATTTATGATACCTCAATTATCACCCACACTATACCATTGAGGCCAGATGCTAAACCTTTTAGACAAAAGCAAAGTCCTATTAATGCCTTATTAGAACCCATCATATTTGAAGAAGTGAAGAAGTTGCTCAATGCCAGAATCATATTTCCTGTGAGGCATTCAACTTGGGTGGCAAATTTTGTCTCTGTAAGAAAAACAAATGATGATATCCAAATATGTGTAGACTTCAGAAACTTGAATAGAGATTCTGAAAAGGACAACTATCCTTTACCTTCACTGGATGAGGTCTTACAAATAGTAAATGGTGCTCAGATGATGTCATTCCTAGATGGTTTCTCATGATATAACCAAGTGATGGTAGATAAAATAGATAGGTTGAAAATTGTATTCACCACCAAGTGGGGAATATTCACTTATAGGCGCATGCCTTTTGGATTGATAAATGATGGAGCCACCTTTCAGCGTGCAATGGATATAGCCTTTAGGGGCTTGATTGGCAAATGCATAGTCATTTACATGGATGACTTGATAGTCTTTTCAAAGAAAAGGGGGGATCACATAGAAGATCTCAGGAAGGTACTCAAGAAGTGTGAATAATATGGCATCTCACTCAATCCCAAGAAGTGCATATTTGGAGTGACAATAGGTAAACTGCTTGGTCACTTGATAACAGAGAATGGGATCATCATTGACCCTGCTAGGGTAGAATCCATCATAAAGTTGCAACTTCTTGGAAGTAAAAAAGAGCTTAAATCCTAATTTGGTAAGATAAACTTTGTTAGGAAGTTCATTATTGGGTTCGCAGAGATTGTACGACCACTTAATGCAATGCTCAAGAAAGATGCTAAAATTGAATGGACTCCTGAAGCAAGAGTAGCCTTTGAGGATATCAAGAAAGCCATCTCTGATGCTCATATTCTAATAATTCCAGATTATACAAGAGATTTCTACATTTACTCATTTGCTTCAAAGCATACATCTGTAGTAGTTCTGACACAAAGAAATGAAGCCAAGGAAGAAAAACCCATAGCCTTTATGAGTTGTCCATTTAAGGATGTAGAGCTTGGATACATGGATGTTGAGAGACAAGCTCTTGCTCTAGTTTGAGTAGTTAAGAAATTTAGGCATTACATCTTAAGAAGTAATATCATTATTGTAGTACTAGATGCAGTAGTAAAGATGCTCCTAATGCAAAGTGAGCTAGGAGAAAAGAGGGCCAAATGGATAATAGTACTCCAAGAAAAAGATATGGATATAACACCAATGAAGTTAGTAAGGGGACAAGATTTAAGCCAGATGATTTTTGAGACTGACCGTAACCTTATGAGTCAACAATATGTAGTTACTTCCAAAGAAGATAGAGTGGTATTCTGATATCAGGCATGTCCTGATTACTGGAAGATGCCCATCAAAATTGCAAGCTTCACAAAGGAGAGCCCTAAAAAATAAGATCACAGAAGTATATAATAAAAGGAGGAGTCCTTTTCAAAATAAATTATGAAGGAATATATCTCATATGTTTGAATAGACAAGAAGCTGACAAGGTCTTGGCTGAATTGCTTGATAAGTTTGGAACTGCACATGGATCTCATTTAGCTACTGCCCATGCTATCCTGAGAGTAGGATATTATTGGCATACCATCTTTAAGGATACTACATAACATATTAAATATTGTCATACTTGTTAGGTTGCTGCTAACCAAGAAAGATATGCTACTCAACCCTTACAGCCAGTGATGGAGATGCGCCCATTTGCTCAATGGGGCATGGACTTCATAGGACCCATCAATCCTCCATCATCTTCAGGCCATAGGTATGTCCTAATAATCACTGATTATTGCACCAAATGGACTGAAGAAGTCAGTAGCAAGACATGCAATGTAGATGATGTGATCAAGTTCCTAGAAAGCAACATAGTGACCAGGTATGGAGTTCCATATGCTCTAGTATGTGATAATGGACCTACCTTTGCATCATTAAAACTATATAGTTGGGCTTTTGATCATGGAATTATCTTGAAGTTTTCTTCAAATTATCATCCCCAACGAAATGGCTTGGTAGAGTCAACAAATAAGAACTTACTAAATATCATAAAGAAGTTGATAGAGAAGAACCCTAGAGAGTGGAATACCCTATTGAAGTATGCCTTGTGGGTAGACAGAACTAGAATGTAGGCTGCATTAGGAAACTCCCCTTATCAATTAGTATATGGTGTGGACCCCATCCTCCCTGTCAACTTGAAGATCCCCACATTGCAGTTTGCATAGGAATATCTAGGTATAGATAACAAACAAGAGGTTAGACTACTTCAACTCATGCACCTAGAGGAAAAAAGAGATAGGGCAATTGATCAATTTGCTAAACATCAAGCCACTATCAAATGCTGGTTTGATAAGAGAGATAGAATAAACGCTTTTAGGATTTCAAATTTAGTCCTCGCATGGGATAAAGCACATGAAAAGAAAGGTGACCATGGGAAATTTGACAAACTTTGGATAGGTCCTTTTCAAATTTTAGAGATCCTAGGAGATAGTACATACAGACTTAAGACTTTAACCAGTTAGGATGTCCCATTACCAGTAAATGGGCAATTCCTCAAACATTACTTTGAAGCTTAAACAGGGTCATGTAAGTCATTTGTATTATATTGTATATATGTTGTATAGCTATTTGTATAGTTTTGTTTTGTGTGTTGCTTGTTTGCTTGTTGTTGTTGAGTTTTGTTTTGGTTAGTCAAGATGATGCACCTTACCACCCTAAGAAACCAACAAAATTGTTAGGATTCAATTGGTGAGAACAAATTTTTACATAGGTTGTGACTCATTTTGAGAAGTGTCCCTAATTAGGTTTATGATATCCTTTTCATCAGTAATGCCTTTTCTTGATCAAGGAGATTTTCACGATGACTCACCTAAGAGCCTTGGGTTTGTTGAATACATCAGTATAGGTGTTAAGTGAAAAATCTAAAGGGTCACCCTTGCTACCATTGAAATCCCCAACCTAAATTAGCAAGTGATCATACCTTGCATATTTGAGCTTACATGATAATATCATATGAATATAAAAAGAAAAAGAGATGAATATTGAAAATCCAAAGAGGATGAAAATTAGGCCATCTAAGTAACTCTACTGGGGCTATAGACGCCTATTGGTAGTGGGGCTCTACTTAGGGGGATTGTACAGATAACCTTGTCAAGGCTATGCATGCCTGCTAGCAACAAGGCGCTCTCCTTGTTAGGTATGAGGGATGAACTCAAAATATGTAGCTTAACACTAGTTACTTATGTTTCCAACTTACTTTCAAGATGAGGATAATTAATCATATGCACACACTTGATCCCTTATCAGCATTGTTGCATTTATGAACATGATGTCATTCACAAGGTCATGATACTTATGCTTAGAGAAAGTCAGAATGCTATGTTCTAATGTGATCTCATCACTTGAATCATTTGAATTTGGTTGATTTCTTTGGTGGTAAGTTGTGTGGTTAGACAACACAACCCATTTTGCCTTAGCAAAATAGGGACCCAACTTTTTGCTTCTACTTTTTTTTTCTTTCTTGCTTTGGGCGGTTTGGTAAAAGTCAGTTCAGCGTATCACCTTTGCTTATGCATGTGCTCCAAAGGATAGATCAATTGTCAAAGTTAGAATTTTCTATCACAAACCTCATAATCTGAAAGAATACAAAATTATAAGCAGGTTTGCTTTTTGGATCACCCTGATATTGTTTAAGTACTAAAAGTTATCCTAAGTCAAAGTTCGGTCAACCCGGATGTTTCCCATAGGGTCATATTTCTGATTGTCAGTCATATTCGTTAAGATGACCCCGACGTAAGAAGATCACCCAATATCCATACATTCCCTGATATGCAAACATCAAAATTAAGTGCGATGTATCTGCCTGCCAAAACCCGCATGCATATCTTCAGAGGGTCACATTTCTAAATATCAGTCATGTTACCAAATATCACCCTCTGCAAAACATGACCATGACATCATCCGATTTCAATATACAAAAGAACTCATCCTGATGATGGCATCATCAATTTGCTCAACACTCAGAGGGTTACATTTCCAAACATCCGTCATATTCCTTAATATGACGATGACATCATCTTAATCCGATAACAAAGAAGACATGATAAGATGATGACATTATCACGATCCAAACCCAAGAAGGTCACATTTTGAAATATCCATGACCATAACCAATATGACCATGATGTCATTTTCTAAGACAATTTCAAAGGCTTATAAAACACTGACATCACCCTCACATTCTTGAGTGGGGTGATATTTCCTAAACATTAAAAGACCTAGATATTTTCAAATATCCCTCATATTGACCTTGATGACCTGATATGCTTAGTTTCATAGTGACTAATCTAATCATGCCACGTGGCAAACCTGAGGGTCATATGAACATGATATATTATCACGATGTATTAACAAAGGTAATGTGAACCGATCTTGATTATTGGTCAAAGGTTGACCATATCCATGGTAATGTCACCTTCATATCTCTTATAGAGGGCCATATTTTCAAATATCCCTAATCTTCTAAGAGATCACCCTCTGCATTAAATGCGAACCCAACAGTAGGTCGCGCTCTAAAATTTCAAATGTAAGCCCACCACTTGTCAAACATCCACATAATGTTATGTGTTGATAAATGGATTTGAACAGAAGTCATTAACCGCACCCTAATTTGTCGTATTGATCACTTAAAAGGTAAAATTTGGGGTTTATTCACATTTACCCTATGTTTAAGAAAAAAATTATAAAGTTCTGAAGGTCAAAGCATCACAGTCACCTGCAAATGGAATGGAACCCACATCTTGATGGAATGGAATGGCAAATACAGTATAGTCACATTCATACCGTTATCATTCATATTGTAAAAAAGGAAAGTGATTATCAAGTAAGTAAATTTGAAACCCTCTCTTTTGCCATTTACAATAAATCATGAGGTAAAAATGGTTTTACTAGGTTAATTAGCATGATGATGCATGAGATGAGTTAGAATAATAGAATTACTGTTGTGGAATACATGTGGTCCTTGAATCCTCCTACATACAAACATATTAGGGTAAGAAATACATAGTATTATCGTAGGAATTAATGGCAATCAGAAGGAATAGGTCCGACACAGAGTTCTTGAAGCCTATGTTCTTATAGCATGAAGGGGTAGGATTCAAGTATGGGATGATAAATGACACACATCAGGGAAATACAGACCTAGATGTATGGACGAGAAGGTTGGATAACGGAAGTGGAAACCCTTTACTTCAAAGAATATACTCCTCAGGAATGTGGCACAGTGGAGGATTTCCATACGCCATGGAAGCTACTGAGTTAGTGGTTAAATGTGCATGAAACTATAATCCAAAAACTAGAAGAGTGGGGAAGCATGGCAGGGTGTATGCAGATTTCTCAATTAAAGGCATCACCTCTGCATTTAATTTGCCTATAGGACCAAATGTGGTCAGATTGAACCTAAGCAGGTTGGAAAAGGAATATCGTAGTAATGAGAAAGAGATTCAGAGAGTCATGTACCAGTGGAGATCCAAGAGTAGTACATACAAGGCCTCCACTAAATTGTCAGTATACTTTTATAAATTTGATTATGCTAAAGAATATCAGTATATGATGGTCATACTTAGCAGAATGACAGGGAGACAACATGCTGGAAACTTTGAAAATTGGATGTATGGAATTATCCAAATGGTGGAATATTCAGATGACAAGCCTCTCTAGGCTAAGATCATAAGTGATAGTTTAGATGAAGGAATGAGAAGGTTGGGTGGCAAAATGTGCATGTTTCATATGACTTCTTATGTTGTATATGTCTATGCCTTTAGAGGAACATTTAATGTGTTACAAATAGTAGGCAAGGTTGGAAACATATGGGAGAATTACCCACAGCTGAGCAGGAGAGAATCCCTCTAGAATTATAAGATAGTGAATGACTCTTTTTCTATGCATCTAGTCAAAACCATGGAGGAAGATAGAACAAAAAGATTAAGTATGGAGGCCCAAGCTGTTATTTACAAATATGGGGCTTGGTTTATCTAGTTCCCTGCATTTTCATACATGAGAATAGAAGGTTTTGAACGGCAACCTCTCATGATGCCTAGATACCCTAATGACAAGGTCTTTCTGATGGAATTTACTAGACAAATATTGACCTCAGTGGAGGCTCACATTGAGAAGAGGAAGATTCCACCTATGTTGTTTCCAATCTTTAGTGGTTAGTATTTATCCCCTAATAGATAAAGTATCACAGATGCAATCAGAGGATTAAAGTTAATGCACTTGCAACCATTTTCAATAGCTAGGTCATATGACCCATATGGCAGAATGCAGAAATTACTGCAAAAGAAAATACATCAAAGACACCTTGAGGATTATTGGTCTGATTGTGATGATGAAGCAAAGGTTAGGAGAAGGACTTACTAGAGGCTCACTCTCAATCAAATTCACACCTTTGATTACATACCAGTGCCTATTCAGTTGTAAGAGGATGATAAAAAGATTATGTCCAGTGACTATGAGGACAAGAAGGTGTACAATGAAACTATATCAGTTCCTAATTTGACTCAGCCTGATGTTACTTCATTTGATCAAATAATGCAAAAGGTTATTCAACTGACCCAGAGTTAGGTAAGTGCTAAAGTAACTAAGTTGAAGAAGAAGGGTGTAGCCCTTATTGTGGATAACAAGTAGAAAAGACAAGAATTATCTGAAGAAGAATATGATGACTTTCTCATTGAAAATAGGAAATCCAATGGAGAAAGGCAACTAGCATTGGAGGAATAGCAGCATGATAAAAACAAGAAGCCATCTTAGATACAGGGAGTAATAGTTAGGAGACTCCAACCAAACGGAGATGTGGCATCTACATCTGTAGTTGCATCACCTCATACCCCTGCAAAACAAAAGAAAAAAGTTACAAAGCCTGCCCCTATGATTATAGAGGAGGAGGAATTATTAGATGAGGAACCTTTGGAGGAAAAATAGTTGAATGAGGAACCTTTAGATGATGATTTGTTAATATCAAAGAAGAGGAAGAAGGTGCGACAGACACCACCCCAAAAGAAACAGAAAACTACAATGAGAGGAAATGTGAATGTTGATCCTATTTTATTAAGAGGTGCAAGTGGTTTAGGTATCATGAATAACCTACAACATGAGGTTCCCATCCCAGAGATTATTCAATTTAAAACTAAGAAGGCAGAAGAACAAAGAGAAGAGGGACATATAACAAGGAAAGAACCACCTCTTCCTCTTGATAATACTATATATTTATCAAATGATGAGATAGTTAGAGATGTTGCTGCTCAAAGAATAGAGACCTTAGTGCCTAGTACAAAGATGACTCCTCTTGGGACTCCTATGGTTCAAAAGGAAACACATCAAGAGCAAGTTGAGATAGAAGAAATTGAAGAAGATGATCCTGAGGATGTAGCCTAGCAGATAGGATTAACCAATTTGGTTGATCAGGTAACTAGCCCTGCAATAATAGACTTGGATTACCAAGGTGATGGAGATCAAAATAGAGATAATGATTCACCTCTGGAGCCTGAGAAGGTAGAAATTAGTGTCCATGAAGAGGCTGATAAAGAACTGCCTGATCCAAATAAAGTGTAAAGAAAAGCACCTCCATAATAAGAGAAGATAGAAATCAATGTAGAAAAGGAGGGTGATCAGGAGATGCCTGATAAAAGTGATAAATAGAATGCGAGGTGCCTGATAAAAATACAGATCAGGGTGATAACCCAACCCCAGCATCAGAAGGAAAAATAGATGAAAAAGAATTGGGGAAAGACTTGGGCCTTTCAGAAGTAAATGCATCGAAAGGTGAAAAATAGAGTATGTCACAAGATGGTGGTCAACCAGAGTAACCAAAGAATGTGTCCAGGGGTGATAAAGGTGATCCCCAAGATCAAAATGCACAATCTTCTCATGAAGACCAAGTGCCACAAAATACATAAGATCAAAATATTCAAAAACCACATGAGGATAAATTGCAAGAAGAGGTGCACAATCAGAGTGTAAATACACCACGAGAACCTCCCTCTCAATAGGAGACCCCTCAGTAAGAGATACCTCATGAGAATGTGCATGAGGAAGAACCAAGGAAGGAAGATTCACCACCAAGGGTAGAGCATAATACAGAGTCTTAGGATGCTCAAAATAAGCAGATGGACCAACAAGGGCCCAGGGGTGATGTTCCATACTGGCCACAACAATAAATAAATTTGCAGTAGATAGATGAGGCAGCTAAGTTTGATGTTTCCACACTATTTTCACCAAGTATGATGAAGCCAAAAAGGAAGGCAATACCAACCTCTGCAATAAGGAGAGATCCTACCACTGGTAGGAGGACAACTCAGGTAGCATTGCCAATGGTAGATAAGGAGAAAGGGAAAATAAGTATTGATGACTTTCAAATAACTGATATTAATCTTGGCTTCACTACTGTGGAGCAGGAGGGCCAAGAGACCAAGGATAGCATTGATTTCCTATTGAAAAGTGTAAAGAAAGAGAAGGATAAGAATGGATAGCATAAGGAGGACATTGCTGAATTACATTCATTTATAAAAGGGTTAATTCACCCCAAGCATACACCACTTAGCATAGCCACTCCACTGACTATCATATCTCAAGAGGAGATAACGAGGTTGGACCTCATGAAAAATAAGGCTCAGCTAGTGGATAATTGGTTTGTCTCTTTTGTGTTTGAAGCAGAAAAGGTAGTTAAAACCTCCCTCTCGAATTGGAATTCTCCTGGTGCTCTAAGGAGTAAAGTAGATAAGCTACAAAATGAGGTAGGGAGAAGATCCTTCAAGTTATAAAAACATCTGGATGCCTTAGGTGAAATAAGGAGGATTGACATGAAAATACTCATGGATAATAAAGTACTAGATAATAACACTACACAGTTGTCGAGCATTTGGTGTGAAGATACCAAATTTGAATGTGATATCTTCAGGAGATGTAGTAGTAAACTCAGATATATGTGTCAAACTGCATCATCTCATGGCAAAAGAAATAAATACCCTGGAGGCTTTGGAAGACAAAGTAGAAGGAAAAATAGAAAATCAGGATACTGATTTTGCTGTCCAAGCCTTCCACAACAATTTTAAGCAAGCAGTAGATGACCCTCTTCATCACTTGATAGAGGATGTGATAAATAAGGCCATGAGAATGAAAGCTAAAGTGGAGATATACAATGAGACACTAAATAGTAGAAAGAGAAAATGGAATGCTCTTCAGGCACAGTTTCATTCTCAAAAACATGTTGTAGTAAAGGCCAGAGTCCAATATGGAGGACAAATTGAGGAAATAGTACATGCCTATGAATCTGTCAGAGCAATAATTAGTGTGCATATAAGGCATGACCTTGAAGCTGATGAAGATAATAGTGATGAGGATGAAGATGAAGAAGAAGAAGATGCAAATGAAGAAGATGAAGATGAAGAAGAAGATGAAGAAGAAGAGGATAAAGAGTAAGTAAAGATGCATGATGAGAAAGTCATATGCATAATCAGATAATGGAAATGATTGAGTTCTACTAGATGGTTGCTAGCTGGCAACTTGTGCCACGTCTACAGGTGGTGACCCAGTCAAGGAAGAGATATTAACCATTGATCTAGATAGGCAAATCTTGAGCATTGATCACTTGTAACCGCCTCCTCCCCTTATTCTATAAAAGGAGATGCAGTGCATAGTGTAGATTATTGGAAACTCAATTGAAGTTAGATTGTTGAAAGTTTCTTAGAACTAATTTCAAAGCTGATTACAAATGTATATATCTTTTGTTTACTTAATGAAAGTGAAGATCTGATTACATATCATCGTAAATCTTGAGTAATCTCATGAATGTCATCTGGATATGTCACTGTGATATGTTGTGTCCCTTGGAGTGCATGTCAATTTGTGGATATTGTTGTCATTCTTTACCTTGAAGTTTGCATCAACTATAGCTAGTTGTGGAACACCCTGGTGAACCTATGGTCTGATTCTCTTCCTTTCATGAAAGTATCTAGAATGTATGTGAACCAATAGCTAAAGATTCATTAAATTTAGTTAAGATTAGAAAGCATTTATCTCAATTTGTTTAAATTCATTACAAATCACCTACACAATTACAAATACATAGATAATTCTAAGCAAGTACATAAAATATGCAGACAGCCCGATGGAAATTGAACATCCATAGCATATTTGAATAAAATCTACATATAAAATTGATAATCTCATGTAAATATACCTAAATAACAATAGCATTCTTATAAATAACAGCTCAAAGGCACATTATTTACATAAATTCATAAGTGTAGAAGTATAATCAGTTCAAGACAATTGATGTTCAGAAGATTTGATCAAACTTATAAATATGATCATAATCTATTGAATACAATGGAAATAACCTTGTTTGTGAAGTAAATTTATAGGAAGCAAGTGTGTAACCAGATGTTTAGACATTAATTCATAGTATAGGATAGTGTAAGACCCCTTGAATGGAAAACAACATAGCACATCAACCTCTGAGTAATGTCAGATGATCATGACCTAATCAACGGAGCCTTGGAGTCATCAATTTGTTCCAAATTGATCATACTTTTCAAGATAATAAAGGTTTGTTGTGCAAATTTTTATGCATTTTGTTATGACTAATAGTCATGTGGAATGATGCACCAGAATCAATCAACCACACATCATCAGATGCATGGGTGGCCAAGGCTTTAATGAATGTATCACCATCATCTTGTGACTTGTTAGAATCTGAATCTGGGACATTCTTCTTCTTCTTTTTCTTTTCCTCTTTGCATTCCTTTCAGAAATGCCCAGTTTTCCCACAATTCCAACAGAGAGCCTTGGACTTTCTATGAGATTTGGATCTCCCACGATATTTGGATCTACCCTTCTCATCTTTCTTGTCCTTCTTTTTCTCTTTCTCCTTGGGTCTTCCATGAACCACAAGAGCCTCTTTGGCTGCTTCAGAAGACTTTCTCTACATCTCTTTAGATAATAGCAAAGATACCATTTCATCCATTTTAAAAGTAGATGTGGTCCTCCTAATAGCCATAACAAGATGACCCCACAAGTCCGGCAAAGAACAAAGCAAGGTCATATAGCAAACCTCCTCCTCCATCTTCACACCAACAGATGTCAATTGTGCAGCTAACATGTTGAAAGTATTCATGTGATCTGCAATAGATCCTCCATCCTCCATCCTCAAAGAATTCAACTTCTTTCTTATAAAAAGCTTGTTCTCTAGGGATTTGGCCTAATAAACATCTCCCAACTTCTTCCAAAGATCTTTCGTGGTCTTCTCCTCATGGACATTCAACAGGATAGAATCAGCTAAACTGAGTCTTATGAGACCCTTAGCCATCCAATCTTTGAGATCTCAATTAGCTTGTGCCATTGTGGTTGGTTTTACACCGGATACAATTTCCCATAGGTCTTAATCAACAAGCATGTCTTCCATCTTAAGTTTCCATAATTCAAAATTTGTGCCATTGAATTTCTCCACCTCTAATCTTTTGGATGTGTGTGCCATCTCCTTCCTGTAACAAGATTATAGAATACTTTGTATAAAGCTCCCACTCAACCTAAGATTAGCTCAAAAAACCCCTACCTAACAACTAGGACCAAAGGTGATCAAGCTCTGATAGCAACTAAAAGGAATCTTGGTGTACAAAAATCACTTCCTACACTAATCTAATGAGGAGAGATGAGTGCAAATTATTTTCAACCTTTACAATTACAAATTTATTAATCCTATAACAGAGATATTGCAGCAATACACAACACAAGAATGTAAGACAAAAGAAAAGAGAGACAAGATATACGTGGGAAAACCCTTATGAGTGAAAAACCCCACACTCCAAAGAATAGCTCAAATGTATTATCTAAACAATAAGGTTTACAATATAGTTACAGAGCCAATACTCTTGCAGGAGTCTTCAACACTCATATCTAGAGATAATCTGGTAGCATAACAATACCTGTTAATCGCATAATACATCTCCTCTCAAAAGCACCTGTTTATATAGAAGTTACAAGGCAAAAATAACTCTGTCTTGGGATGGGCATCCAACATGGCCTTGTGGCCCAAAATCCATGCATGGGGACACTTTTCCAACACTATAGAATGTTCATGACACTTGTCATATCACCCCATCCCAAAGAGGTTGCCTATTCCCAAGTTGGGCAATGACAGATACTCTTACGACTCTTACGATTGTCATAGAATCTGTCATAGTTGTCATATCTTACAGCTGTAAGAGAATATATCATACACAAGCTAAAAATAGAATATTCTCTTGCAATTTTTCATAACCCTCCTTGGGCCACCCAAAGATGCCTTCTTCCAAGATGCCTTGTGACACATGTCTTCACCTGTCATATAATCTTCCATTTACGACTCTTATGCATTATAGATTTGTCATAGAAATCTATCATAACCTTTTCGGTCAATATTCCCTTACACACTATCCAAGATACTGACACATGGAAAAATATTCCTACCACTAAGTGGGACGCCTATCTCCTCATGTGAGGACAAATTTACATGTGGTCACCTTCCATGTAGGATGACACATCACTGTCCCAACTCCCACAAGATGACAATAAGGATTTGCATCCTAATTACAATAGTAGGCAATAAATAAATAAATACAATGAAATAATACAAGGAATTACCAAGGTTGAGACACCTTAATTCCCAACATCTAGCAGGCAGATGACAAAAAACATTTTATACTGATGCGGACCTAGTGTCCCTTTAGTAAGAAATCAAAAAATGGATCTAGTCCATACATGATGACGGGGTTGATATATATTATCTGACGCTTAACTAGTAGAATCACTCTATGTGATCTTGATGGTGTCTTATCACATTTATAAAACAAAGCAATATTGCTGCTCTGTGCACTTTATCTATCTTGAATCTTGCATTCCTCAATTTTCTATGTGATTGATCATATACATTGTTGTTTATCATGATTATATGGATCCTAGCTCTTTTCTTATAGGAATGTGTTTGTGGGAACATTTGGTGATTGTAATTTACATGTCACCTCCGGGGGGCATGTGCTTTGCGAGAGCTCATGTTCCCTTGTGTGTTTTCTTCCTACCTTAATGTGCTTGATATCAATACCTAATATCAACCACCTTAAGGTGGGGGCATATATAAGGTAATATATCTATTGTAGATGTTAGCAACATGTGTTTGTGAATCTTGAATCTATTGCAATCACTTAATCCCTCTATAGAGGTGGGATATCATGCATATCCTTTTTCTCTTAAGCCATCTACAGAGGCAAGATACCATACATATCATTTTTATCTTAAGCCCTCTGTGTGAGGCAGGGATGGTGTACTTCTCGAGGAGAGTGCACAATCCTATGATTTTCAAAAGTTCTCCATGCGAGGTCAAGAGCGATTCTGTGACTAAATCAACCCTTAAGTGTGTCTTCGATGATTGTTCTAGCAAAGCCCAATCATTGGTGTGTGCATGTAATGTTCCTGAGATGGTGATGAACCTAGAAATAGGAACACTCCATGGCTTGTTTGTCATGTTTTCCAAGTGTGTGTATTGCGTGTTTGTTCCCAAGGATAGTCTAAAGAGTAGTGGTGATGAGTCCCTCTTATGCTTTAGGATTTGCTTGGCATGTTTGACTTGTATGGCATGTTTGTTCTCAAGTGTAGTCTAAAGATTGGTAGTGACGAGTCCCTCCTACACTTTGAGATTTGTTTGGTGTGTTTGTTTCCCCATGTGCATTTTAAAGACTAGTGCTGTGTTTACTTTCCTTGTACTTGCATCTATATTTCATATATGAGAAAATGAAAAAAGAAAAGAAAATCATTATTGTCTTCAATGCATTCACTATATTCACTATGTTTTGTGTGTCTTCAATGTTGTCTTCTCCATGTTTTACGTGACTGTAACTGTCTTCTCCATGTTTTGCATGCTTGTTATTGTCTTCAATGTGTTTGGCATGTCTTCACCATGCTTGGTATGTTTGTTGTGTTTGTTGACCATACTTTAATGCATGTATTGGCCTTGTGTTTATACATGCATTAAAGTGGGGGCTAAATGTTATGTTAGAAAAAGTAACCTTGGGGGCTTTTTTCCTATTAAGGTTTAGCTCTTGGGTCCTATAATTACATTTAGAGCATCATGCATGTTACTTTTGACTCTTGATGAGAAAACCCTTGGGTCTTGTGACAAATAGGACCTAGGGGGCTGCACTTTAATGAATCCTAAGCAAAAATGGCAGGGTGGACTTGGGTGCTAGTGCCCTAGTCCATCCCTATTTTGGGTTTGCCCTAATCTTAAATGTTAGTTTAGTGACTGTTAATTAGGTCCTATGCTGACACCTAAAGTTTAAATTATGAAATTCTTAGCGAGAATCTTTGTAGTTGCATATATAAGCACGATTAGGTTTCATTTGCAAACTAGATGGAAATTGGATAACTTTATGCATTCGTGTGATTAAAGCATTCAAGATATTCATTGTGTTGCAGAGAAGAGAATTTTTATTGTGTTTGTGTTTGCAGATTTGGCATCCATCTCCTAATGGCATGAAGAGCATCTTCCTTCCATGAGATCTTCACTATAAAGTGATATCTATTGTGTTTTCAATCATTTACCATTTGGATTTTTGCCTCTATCCTGCCAAGATATGCACTCTCATCTAACAATGATGTTCAGAAGACTTGAATGTCTCTCCGAGGCTTGACTGAGACAAGCCTCTAAACACCACAACCCCCTCCCACACTCCTTGTGATTGCAAGTTATATGTGTCGAGTCTCATGGAGTGGAGTTGCAGGAAGGAATAATAGACACAAAGGATTCAAGATCTGGAAAGAAGCAGGACACTGGTGCTTTTCCTAAACTAGGGCGCTAGTCCATGTGTCCTCCGTAGTGGAATCTCTAGAAACTAAAGTTACAGTGCAGATTAGTGTCAAAAGGAGCTCAAGAGCCCTCAAAGAAATTGGTACCTTGGACTTGGGCATGAGTCCCCATGTCCCTGACTTCTCCACCTTCTGAACTTTGAAAAATAGTAAGTTAAATATCTCTGTCATTTGCCTCAGTCTAAAAGGATTTGCTATAATTTGATAATTTGCTTATTGATTTGCATAATTAGGGTTTCTAAGCATAATTGAACATTAGAAAGAGAAATTGTTTGACACATCCAAGATTTCACAACTTCCCAAGTGGCTACCCAACATGATAGGTGACTGCTCTCACTTAGTAGAAATTCAACTCGGTTGATAAGCCCTTGGAATGTTTGTTGGGAAAGGAGGATTCCACTTAAACCATTAAAACCTCATTATCCCTCATTTTCTCCACAAAACAATTATGACTCATGGTTCTAAAGGTATGTTGGGTGATGCATAATGAATGTTTGGTATGAACTTTCAAGTCCCATGTGGTTACCATTAGAAGTTGTGGTATGACAGTAGATTTGGTTAAGTGTATACTTAAGGATGAAGGCGACATACAATTTGGATTGATATGCGATAAAGCTATATTGTTTGGATCATCATTCTAAGTGGTTCTATAATAGGTCCACACCTATATGAAGGTTCTTGAAGGATAGAATCAATCCGTATAACTTCTTGTGTAAAGAATTCAAGTTGACAAAGTTTAACTTTTTGTGTACACATTTCATTTCTGGAAAGCTAACCCAATTTTGAGTTAGATCTTGTTGCGGATATAAATACTTAATGGATTTTGATGTTGGAGGTATGAAAAGCATTTTCAAGTTTGTGTGTATGTGATCTAATACCGATTTTGTGATCTAGAAAGTGCAGTAAGAGTGTAGAGGATAAAAGAGCAGAGTATATGTGAACAGGACAGAGAAACAAAATAGTCATGATGAAGACCTTTGAAATTGAGAATTTCTCTTTTCTTTTCTATTCTTCTTTCTTAGTGGACAGTGAGTCCACCTACAGTGAGCATTTCTATGTAATATCTTGTAACCGGTTATAATATATTGTGAGCTAACACTCACTGTGGTTTTCCCCATTTTGGGTTTTCCATGTAAAAATCTTGGGTGTCTATGTGTTATGACTCTATGGTTTTTTTTCTTATGTTTAGTTTCCTTTCATGTTATTGAATTTGGCAAATGGATTAAAGAGCATGTGAGGGAATGGTTTTATAGAATATTGATTCACCCCCCCCCTCTTAGTATTTCTTGTGTTCAACAATTGGTATCAAAGCAAGGTTCCTTGGAAGAAGTCTAACAGCTTGAGGAAGATCTGGGATAGTGAACACATGGCAGCTAAAAGATATCCTACCCCTCCAGAAGCAATTCATCTAGGTAGTGTTGTAATTGATGATTTCATATATGTTAGCAATGAAGAACTGAGAGTGGCCCTTGAAGATCTTGACAAGTCTAAAGCAGAAATTAGGGATCTATAGGATAATGTCAAGGAAGCTAATGAATGCATCCTAAAGGTAAGGGAGCAAGTCAAGAAAACCAAGGAAAGGAGGAAAGAGCTAAGTGAACAATTGAAAGTAGAAAATGAAACCCTAATTAGTTTATCAATGTTGATTGAAGAGAAAGCAAAGGTTGAGGAGCACTTAAATCAAGTTGTGAAAGGCAAGTATGGGGAATGTGAAAAGTTGGCAAAAGATGTGATTCTGAAGCATGATCTAGAAGTAGCTAATAGTTATAAAGAAAAGTTCAAAATAAGCTCTGCAAAGCTTGATGAGTTGATTAATAGTTAGAAAAGTTAAGATGATAAGAAAGGTTTGGTATTTGAAAGAGGAGAAAGCTCTAAATCAAGACAAGTTAACACTGAGATGAAGAAAGACAAAGGCAACCAGGTCCAGAATTAGAGGAATAGACCTAGAAGACCTTCGGTCAAGCAACCAAATGCTCAAAAGTACCCATATTTCAATGGCTATTGTTTTAATTGCAATAAGTTTGGTCATAGGGCTACTCAGTGTAGGAATAGAATGAATCAAAATGTTCCATCATTCTCCAGTCAATGTTTCAACTAAAAAAGAATTGGTCATAAAGCAAATGAATGTAGAAATCAGACAAGGAATGATTCCAACAATGAAAGGAATGCTCAATCTTTCAATGGAAAATGCTTTACATGCAATAGATTTGGGCATATGGATAACCAATGCAAGTCAAGGATGAATCCAATTAATGAAAGGAACCAAGGATAGAGGAATGTTATTTGCTACAATTGCAATAGACCTAGACATATTGCAAAAATCTACAGAAGCATGAATGTGAAAGAAACAATCTTTCAAAAAAGAGGAAAATAGAATAGAGGGAAGATAAAGGAAAGAACAAGGTTGATCCGGAAGAAACCAAGAAGGAAATGAGCAAAATCTGGATTAAGAAGGATGTAAATGAGGTCAAGGATGAATCTGCACTAGCCTCCAGTGCAGATATTTCCTACGGGAAGTAAATTGGGAGCTCTGTCTCAGGGGGTGATTTTATTGAAAATATTGATCCCCTAGCCAGATAGTTGTTGTTAAGATCCAACACGAAGGTATGAGTCAAAGAAGTATTTGATGAATCTTTTGAAGAAGTTACCAGCAGAAAAAGATCAAATGTAGTGCATTGCGAAGCAATCTTGATCGACTATGCTTGACAGTGAAGTGTTTGACAACTTTTTGGAAATTGACATTTATGGTGATTAGGTTTTGGTAATTGAAGAATAAAAGGCTTGCATTTGAAGGAATAATCACTTCACATTCAATTTTTCAAGTATCCAAGAAGATTAGAAGCTAAACCCTACGCAACTTCAGTGATTTCTAGCGATTCAAAGGGAAGAAAACCCCAATCTAGTGAAAAGAGGTATTTACAGTTGAAACTTCTCTATGAAATTGTTTGAACTATTGTGGAAACATGTCAACCCCACAAGTAATAGATATCACAAAAAGGTCCCATCCAAAATTTAAGAAACACACTTTCAAATCAATGGAAGTTGACCCTGATGGTAGATTTTTGAAAGTGTCGTATGGTGTAATGCATGAGGAGGATATTAGGGCATACATCCATGTTTCCCTAGAAGAGCATGATGATTGAAAACTTATGAATCTATACATGAAGCATTTGAGTGATGATGGATTTTATTTGAAGGAATATTACAAGGCGTTGGTAGAGAAGAAATTCATACAATATTTAGACTTCCCAATGTTTGCAGAGGACACATGGGTCTAGTATATACTTAGCAGAATTCATGATGAATTTATGTGGCTTGAAACACCCTTCATGATCACAAAGGAAGAAATAAGGGTTATAACTTGATTGAACTCCACCAGAATGGTGCCTCTATTGAAGGCCATGAAGAATAGCACTATAATGGAAGCCATTGGTGCTCAATTTGACAAAAGGGCATTGACAATGAACTCCATTGAATACCATGTTGTAAGATTTGCATCAATGGTATAGAGTATACTTCACCAACTGAGAGAACTCTGTCTCTGGTACCACCACCTACACTGCATATGAGATGGTCAAGAAGAACATTGATTATGACCTCTATGAATTGCTTTGGCAATAGTTGATGGAAAACCTGAAGAAGACCAAGGATTCAAAATATCCATTCAAATATGGTATGTTGATTATTTGTCTATTCTTCTATTTTATAAAAGAATTGCTCAGAATGAAGAATTTGGTCTGGTTAGACTGCAAACCTATTGCCATATGAATGAGGAATCATTTGAACATCTTAGGTAGTCATGATGCACCGAATGAAGCCCTATGGGGCTAATTCAAAAAAATTCAAAAGGGCATGCAATCTAGGGCAAGAATATCTAAATCAATAGTGGAAAAAATACAAAGATGATATATGTTTTATTGCAAATAAATATTGGTGCGTAATGGCAGATGTAGAGCCAAGGACAGTATGGGTCCCTTCAATGGGATACAAAGTAACTAAGGATGTGTTGATTGGTTCTACTGAGCTCATGTTGAGCAAGCCCAAGGACCCCACTAAGGAAATATTTGGCACTTATGAGGAAATGTCAGTCAAAGGACATGTTGAATTAAGAAAGCCTGAAACTATAAAAAAAAGGCTAAGAAAATGGCATAGGAATATGCCTAGAGCAAGGGGTTTACTAAAGAACAAATTGTAGAAGCAAGAGAAAGGTCAAAAGCAAAAAGGGAAGCTAGAGAAAAGAAGCAAGATGAACTGGAAAAGGCTTCGAAAGAGCCTGAGAAGAAATCAGAGGAGTCTGCAGTACCTAAAAGAAGAACAAGAGGCTCAACCTCCACTGAAACTACATCTAAATCCTCCAGTGAGTGTCGAAGCACCTACAAAGAAACCCACTGAAAAATAGCTATCAATCTCTGTGGTCATTTTTGTGAATATTTTACTTGTAGGATTTGCAGCTATCAATGGCTAATTAGCAGAAAACATAACAACTACTCTGCCCTCATTTTGTTGCCCATGTGTAAGAGGTAGAGATTAAAAGTATATGCTTATGACAAGATACCCTCAATGTATTTAATGTCTTGGGACAAGATACCCTCCTATTCATGTAAGTCATATCTTATAATACACTGATTTTATTCTCCTAGCTAGATACAGTTTCCAATCAGAAAGCTATAGATTTTTTGTTTAATGTAATGAGGGATTCGAATTACCTCTAAATTCCCTATAGAGGGCATTCCCAAATTTGACTTCATTACAGAGGGCCTCGCTGACTTCAAATTCATTACAGCAAACTCTGATTTTATTGCTCACCTTTTCAGAAGTCTCCAGATCCTCTCCAAACAAGCTTTATCACCCATGCAATTAGTATCTTCTAAAACCCAAAATGCCTCATGCAATGAATCCTTCCCAAGAGGACTACATGAATCCTCATGAATGAATCTACCATTGCCAATTGCCCAGACAAAAAGAAATAATAACTCTAAAATTGTACACGCAATACAACCCACTCCCGCCAATAATTTCCCAATTCAAAATGTTTTTCATTACCTGCTTGAATATCATATTATCTAATTTTTATTTGTGTGACTAATTATTTAGTTTATTTTTTACCTGATGATCAAATTACTCATTTATTTAGTCATTTATAGTTGTGTTGCAAAAAAATAGTAGAATTTAGTCATTTTTAGTTGACATGACTAAAATTTTTAGTCACGTAGTCATTTATTTGCCAAATTATACTAGTGGAAATATGGTTGTGGCTATATAGGAGCTTGCCTCAGTCAAGCCCCATTTTCAGTACTCCTATCTCAACAATAGCCAATGATAAAGATCTACAAATGTGTGTACTCATCTAACAAATGTGTATGCAGAAATATAAAACCCTAGATGACTCAAGTATCAAGGAAAGATCAACAATTTTCTTCACTCAATGAACATACACAACTTCACCTCAAGGAGATGAAATCAATGAAGACTTGCATGAACAAGAAGGCAAGGCAGCCATATCCACGGAGGATTCCCAAGCTCAATGTTGGAGGGTTCAACCCTTCTCCTAATCATGCAAAAGGTGTACAAACCCTAGGAAGAGCAAGATAGTCTCAAGATCTTGATTCCTAAACTCCATCCATTGTATCCATGATAGCAAATTCAAATATCTTCAAGAGATTCAAAAAATTATTGATCTTCAATGGCAATTTTGGTAGAGTTTTGGCATAAAGTTTGCATATAGATTGTGTGTAATAAAATGATTTTCAAATGTATTTAAATATCTAACCTTAGGAATTTTAAATTTTGAAATAAGATGTCAACATCATGCAAAAAACAAAAACTTGAAAACGGAATTCTGGAATGCACAGCGAGAACTGACATCCCACCAAAATTCAAAACCCTGAGAAATAGGGCAGGACAAGGGCAAGGGTGCCCAAGCCCAAGCCCTTATTTCGCAATCAAGTCTACCTTAAGGGGGTCTAAGAATCCCAAATCTAAACTTTCTTTTTCACCTTTAGTCTTCAGTTATCCTAAAACATGACATTTCTTTAGTTAGGTATCGATCAATCAAGATTGAGGAAGGCCTAAAATAAACTATGTTGAAAGGACACCAAAGGAGAGGAGATAAACTAGGAGAAATTGATCCTAAGGAGAAACACACTGCTCAAACCAGGGGATCAGGGGTTTAGGACAAGGAATCTGCACTATCAACAGATTGAAGACAAGAAAAGGCCAACTAACAAGGCCACAAACATAACCTTCTACTCTTTGAGTTCCATAGAACTCAAGTGGTTATACCTATTTTGGCCTTGGATATATGATAAAACTTGCACTGGACAACTCACTATAGGCCTTTAAAATGTGGATAGTTCTTAGGCAAATGAATAAGGGTGTTTACACAATTACTCATCTTTAGGCATGATCCATTTATACCTTGGATAAATACTGAGAACTGATTAAATAGAAATATCTTCATCTCAAATGTATAAAGGGGTTAAAACTACATCACTCTAGAGCATGACTGCTGCTTCCTTTAATCACCATGAAGATACAAGAAACTAGACAATAAACAAACATGAAATAAAATATTCAACAGATTTATAATTTTTGATGATTCCCTCTAGGGTTTGTATAGAAGAAACACAGTAAAATAGTGCCTTGTCCATTCACAAAGTCAAAAAATGAATAACCCATCAGATAACAACATGAAATTCAAGATCAGTGACTTGCTAACCATTACTGCCTTAGAATAATGAAGCCTCTCATGGACATACAGAAAACATTCTTAATAATCCTGAATGAAACACTTTATCCCCAATGTTTGATTAAAAACAAAATTAACCTGTTTTTGGACAAGAGCCATCAACCCAAACATCTATTGCAGCAAATGTGCAACAAAAATCATTATAATATTTGATTACTCTGATTGAAGAAATAAAGCATACATTCTAGGAGACATTATTGTATGACATATTTGCATTCTAGATACAAACTGAAATGCTTTCTATTATCTGAATAGATGATTATAGTATTTGAACTTTGAAACTTAAAGAACTCCCTAAAACATAAGTAAAGACCCTATATAAAATTACCAATTCTGAGACTGGGAGAAGTTGGAACCTCGACCCAGTAACCATGACATACCATTTATAAGAACATGGGAGCTCAAAAACTAACATCAGGCCACTAACAACTTCCTGTTAGAAAAGAATATGCTCCCAAGCATTATTGAGCCACAATAGGACAAAATACACCTGAGAGGAAATGAGCATCTACAATAGAGGACAAAGGAAATCCTTGCTTGCAACCAATTGCAATCATGCTCAGAAGTTGCAACCTTACACCCCACAGGTGCACTACCTCACCATGATCACACCAGTGTGAATGCAACCCTCGTACGAACTAAAACTCACATCTGCATACACCTAACACACTCGGATGCCACCTTGCAATTTTAATCATAATAGTATACAGGTGCACTTACTAGTGCAATTTCATGAATCAACTCAAATCAGATAGCCCCAAAGAAGTGGCCAATTCAGTTACAAATTTTCTAACAATCTTCTCAAAAATAGTAGAGATGCAGATGATATTGTTGTTACAAATGTAACGACCTCATTTAGAGAATAGTTGATCATGTATGGGCATACATGGGATTCAAAGAAGTTGTAGAGATGGGGAAGAGGCTAAAAATCCTCAACCTCCCACATTCCTGCCTTCATTCAAACATGACTAATTCCTTTTTGTGGTCTAGTTGAAGGCCCTTGGGAGCTCTAGCAAAGTAGTAGTCTCTGTGAAGTGTTTGAATTATGCCATGCTGGTAGCTACATCAGCTTCACCAACTCATGGAGGTCACTTAGGAATTGTGGCAAAGAGTTGGTCCTCCGTGAAATGCATGAAAAAGCCACCACATCGTTGAAAATTCCATTACCAATGAAATTGTGCCAATCAGGTAGTCTCAGCAATCAAAATGCATATTAGCATCGAAGACTGCCACATTTCACAATTTCACGGCCATGTGGTATGGTGTGGGCCATCTCCTTTTGGCTTTGTGTGAGTGCACTAAGCCTCCACGTGGCTCCCCTTTACACAAGCTTTACTTTTCCCTTTGAAAGATGACCACGTGTCACAATTTTGTGGCCGTGCAGTGAATCTTCCCCTTTGATAGGATCCTTCTGTGCGGTTACGCTACCATTAGATCTTCAAGTATCTATAGTTCACTTTTCAACCTGACACTTGGAAGTACCTCCTTCATCAATTCTAAATCTTTGATCAAACAGTCGTAAACCCAACATCCTCAACACGTGGCATCATTCTGGGGCTACAAAATAGTAAGCGAGCCATCTATCTTTTGGCTCTGCAGAAGCGTGCAAAAGTTTCCACGTGGCTGCCCTTTCATGTACCTTTTCATTCCTGTCGAGAATAGACCACGTGCCCTCATCTCGTAGCCTCACAGTGAATCTTTACTTCTGATAGGATTCTTCTATGCTTCTACACTACCATTAGATCTTTATCGATCCCACCTTTGCTTCATTCAACTGGGTCATCGATCAAATGAACCAAGGCCATGACATACCTTACACATGTCCTCATTTCGCAGCCACACAATAGGAACATGACATCATCCTCGGCGGTCTGCAGGCTTGTGACACACTACCATGTGGAACTTTCAGACAATACAAGAGTTAAGATTTGGAATTATGAAAGGTAATGTTAGGAATAAGGGGCCAGTTACTTCATGACTAAAAAGACTTAAAGTTGTAACTTAAGCAACTAGCAACCTAGGCTAAACTATCAACGATAGAATAAAAACATAAAGTGAAAAGGGACCATGGGACTTAGGGTTTAAGGAAATAAAAATAAATACTTGTGAACTTGGCTTAAAACCCTAAATCTAGGTAGGTGCCACCATTGGCTCTTGTTCGGGGATGCATGCCTCCTACAGGAATTGCAAGATTCTAGAAGTCTCTAGGTGGAGCAGACCAGACCAGACATGGACAAAACCCAATAAAATAGAGGATTGTCCAGACAAGGCAAAAAGAACCAAACAAGACTAGAACACACCAAACCTATTTACAAACCTGTATACATAAAATACAATGTTCATGGAAGGAAACATACTTCAAGAGAAGTATGGCTTAACGAATTGTCCATGTACTATCAATTCCAAAAGTTCACATGTCAGATTTTACAAGTAATAGGAATCCTCCCCATGTGTGTTGTTGATCAGATATGGTCCTAGCCAGAGAGCATCAAATTTACCATGCTTCCCTTTTTCCTGTGCTCTTGCATTCCACATTAGTACCATATCATCAACCTCAAACCTCTTGGAGGAAGAGGTCTTGTCATACAAGGTTTTTACTTGCAACTGCATCTTCATGTTCTTTCATTTTGTTGCTCTTCTTGTTTCATCAAGTTCCACCAAAGTATTGATCCTCATTTGCATTTCATTTGGGATATCAGCATCATACTCTTGTATGAATTTATACAATTGCAACATATTTTTAGTAGGCATCCTAGCCTCAAGCCCATAAACTAGTTCAAATGGTGACTAACTGGTTTCTTTCTTTATAGTTACTCTATCAGCCCATAGAGCTTTCTTTAACTTGGAGTCCCAAGCCCTTTTGTTCCAATTCTCTATCACTCTCTTGACAATCTTCATGAGACTCTTGTTACTAGACTCAGCTTGTCCGTTTCCTTGAGGATGGTAATGGGATGAATGTGACATGGAGATCCCATATTTATTGCAAAAGTCAACAAACTCTTCTTACTAGAAGCACATAGCATTATTAGTTACAATTTTCTTTGGTACACTAAATCTGGTCAGAATATTGTATTAAAAAGTTAGTAACCACCTTACTTGTGGCCTTCTTTGTGGGAATGGCCTCTTAGCAACGTAATCAGTGGCAATGTTATCCATGAGTGTCCTCCACTTGACATCTCTACAATCTCACCAATGAAGTCAATTCCCCATTGTTGGAATGGTGTCTACACTGAAACTGGTCTAAGAGGTAAGTTTCTAGAAAATTTCAACTTACCGGCAAAACTTTGGCATGCATCACATGCCCTTACCATTTTTTGTGCATCTTTGAAAAGTGTTGGCCACCAAAACACTACCCTCAAGACCTTGTGAGAAGTTGTCTTGGCCATATAGTGACCACCACAAACACCACTATGCATTTAAATTAAGATCTCTGGAGTTTGATTTACATCAATGCATTTCAACAACATTCCATCAATACTTCTCCACCATAACTCATTTTCAATTATGACATACTTCACTGCCTGCAACTTCAATGTTCTCTTTTGATTATTATTCATTCCTTCAAGGCATGACATATTTTGTAGGTAATACACCACATCTCTATACTACCTAGTAGTTTGCATATCACAAATAGGAGATACATCAACATATTCAACATTGTTTACCTAATTTGCCTCTAAATTTGTTTCTGCCATCAACTTGGCCAATCCTTGTCCTCTGACCAATTTAGTAACTTGCACATCAATGTTGAACTCCTGGATCCTATTGATCCATCTGCACCTCCTGCCAGTAACTTCTTGCTGAGTAAAAATGTCCTTGACATCATTCGGTAGTACATATGCAACAATTGTAGCACCAACCAGGTAAGTTCTGAAATTCTTGATTGCCTTGATCAAAGCATAAGCTTGCTTTTTAGTCATGTCATATTTTAATTTTGCAGTTTGTAATGACTTGCTGAAAAAGGCAATTGGTTGCTCATAGCCCTCATCATTCTTTTGTAGCAGTACTATAGCAATAGTGTGAAAGGAAGCAAAAGAAAATAGTTGAAAAGGCTTAAAGAAGTTAGGAGACTTCAACACAGGAGCATTTTTTATGGTCTTTTTTATCCCTACAAAAGCTTTAGATGGCTCTTCACTCCATGCTATCTTTTCACCCTTCTTCAACATTTTTTAAATGGGTTGAGTGATTTCAGAAAAATTTGTCATGAACCTCCTCAGGAAGTTCACTTGACCAAAGAAAGACTGTATACCTATCACATTTTTAGGTAGAGGAATCTTGTCAATTACAGCCACTCTCTTTGGGTCAATCCTCACTCCTTCTTTGGACACTATATGTCCCAATAATTTTCCTTCAGTAACCCAAAAAGCACACTTTTAAGGATTGAGGGATATCCCATACTCTAAGGCCCTGGTGAAAATTTTCTCCAAATGCATGTAATTTTCCTCCTCTTTCTTGGAGAATGTAGTTAAATCATCTTGATAGACTACCATGAAGATGTCTATAAAATCATAAAAAGCCACATCCATAGCTCTCTAAAAAGTGGCACCTACATTTGTCAAGCCAAAAGGCATTCTAACATATACATAAGTGCCCCAAGGAGTTGTAAATGTAGTCTTGTACTGCTTTGACTCCTTCACTTTTACCTGATTGTATCTAGAAAAACCATCCATAATAGATAATAGATCACACCCCATCACTTTCTGGAGCATGGATTCCATGTTAGGTAAAGGATAGTTGTCCTTTAATGATGACATGTTTAAATTTCTAAAGTCTACACATAGCCTGATGTCCCCATTCTTTTTCCTTACTGGCACAAGATTAGACACCATGTCGAATGTCTAATGGGCTTGATAATTCCCCCATCTCTGAGCTTCATCAACTCCTCTTGCATTTTAGGTGATAGTGTAGGGTTGATAGGCCTTTGCTTCTGCCTGAATGGCTTAGCACCATCCTTCAATGGTATTTCATGTTGAAATAGATCCTCCCTGTAGGCCTTTACATCATCATAAGAAAAACCAAACACATGCCTATATTTCCTCAACATAGCTTTAATTTGGGGCTTCATGTTTTTCCTACATACACCTTCTTAGGTGCATTAGTAGTTCCTAAGTTGACCTCTTCCAAGTCTTCTTGATGAGTAGAACTTTTCTTAGCAGTACTCTTTTCCGAACCATCAAACACTCTTTCCAAAGCAACCAATCCCTTGGGAATTTTGTTCGTTTTGAGTTGTATCACTTCATATCCAAAAATTGTGTCCTTACCATAAACTATTTCCACAAAATCCCCAAAATCAATCTCCCGACTTTCATACTAATCTACATACTTCAGAAACTTTAGTATGTCATCATCATTATCAAAAACTTGCTAGTTTTGTATGTTAGCAGGGACTAATGGTCTTTTTTGTACCTCAACCTTAGAGATGCTTGAAAAAGTTATGTCATCTGGTCGAAGTGCTATGATGGCCAGCAAATCTGCCATTTGATTTTTGCCAATCTAACTAGTCAATGCCAAAAGCATCAAATTGTTCAATTGAATCCCAAACAACATTTATGTATTGTTTCAACCTTTGATTCTTTGAAACAAATCTTGATCTAACCTAGGATATAACTAATTCAAAGTCACCAATGACCCTCAGTTTCTTTATTCCATGCTTCTCAACTAGTCTTAACCCTAATAGTAAACCCTCATACTCTGCTACATTATTTGTGCATGGAAATAACAAGGAAAATGAGAATTTGAAAGTTTTACCACTAGGAGAGATAAGGATTACTCCTACACCTAACCCTTCTTTTGAGCAAGTTCCATCAAAGTACATGGTCCATAGCTCATCACTGTCTACTTGGTGTAATACCTCCTTTTCCAAAGGTTAGCCTTCTAACTTCTTCTTTCTTCTGGAAATTCCTCAACCTTGAAACTGCCAATGTCCACATTAATGAAATGGATGTGCTCTTTAGGCTCAATATGAAGCTTAACATTCTTTCCATCAATAGGGATAGTGGAAAAAGACATATCACACTGTATGCTCCCACCAATAGCAGCAGACCATTTTCTAGACAACAACATTCCATAAGTGGGAGGAATGTCTACCATAGTTACACTCATCACAAACTCCTTATCAAGATATGCTGCCAACCTATAAGGTATCTCCCTTATGATTCCTATGACTGGGACCTCTCTATTATCCATTACATAACACTTTCCATATGCCTTTGTGATTTTGAAACCCAGTGCTTGCATGACTCTAATTGGCATAATATTGGAAGATGCCCCCGAATCAGTCATACAATTCTTTAGAGTCATATTATTTACAATCAAGGATACATAGAAAGGATCCACCTAATTAGGGCATACAGTGAGTGTGGAACCCAAGAACACCTGAGGGTTATCATTGTTTCTCCCCTCAACATCCTTATCTTTTCTCTTCTCTTTGTTTTCTTGAGGCCAAACCTTTTCTCTTTTTTCATTACTGTAATGTCACAAAATGTCCCCTTGGGGGCTTTTCCCTCATAAGGTTTAGCTCCCGAGTCTTTTGCATGCATTTAGGACATCTTACTTCATAATTTGGCATCCCGATGGAATGAGCCCTAGGTAACATAACAAATGGGACCTAGGAGGACCCCTTCAACTATACCCTGCCCAAAATAGGGGGGAGGACTTGGGCACCCACGCCCTAGTCTTGCCCTATTTTGGGGCAGCCCCAATTTTTGGGTGTCAGTTTATGACCATTATTTGGGTCCTTTGCCGACACGGTAAGTTTGAATTACGAAAATCTTGGCGGGAGTGATTGTATTTGCATATAAAAGCATGTTTAGGCATTCATTTGTAAACTAGATGGCAATTGTGATATTCAAGTGTTCTCAAGGTTATTCAAGGATTTCATTGTGTTGCAAGAGCAGACTTGTGTGGTTTGTGTGTTTGTATTTGTAGATTTAAGTATCAATTTCCTCATGGAATGAAGAGCATCTTCCACCCATGAGAGCTTCACTACAAGGTGACATTATATTGTGTTTTTGTCATTGTTTCCTTTGGTTTTTACCTCTATCTCACAAGGACACGCACTCTTTATCTAAAAATAGTGTTCAAAGACTTAAGTGTCCTCTGGGGCTTGACTGAGGAAAGCCTCTAAACACCACAACCCCCTCCCAAAGTCTTGTGATTGCAGGTTACAGGTGTCGCATTTGGGAAAAGTGAAGTTGCAGGAAGGATTAGCAGGCATCAAAGATTCTGGATCCAAAGAGAAGCAGGACACCAAAGAATTTCTAAGACTTGGGCACTCGCTCTAGTGTCCTCCACAGCTGAATTTCTAGAAACAGGAGTTACAGTGCTAATCAGTGTCGGAAGGAGGTCAGGATCCCGTAAAGAAACAGGTACCTTGGACTTGGGCACCCACACCAGTGTCCCTGATTGTTCTGCCTTGGTACCCTAAAAATAGGTACTCTATGATTTGGTATTTTACCCCCGTCTGCAAGAGATTTTTTTGTTATTCGTCAGTTTATTGTTGTATTTGCATAATTAGGGTTTTAATGGTCAATTGAGCATAAGAGAAGAAAATTTGATAATTAAATTCCCTAATCCAAGCTTCCCTACATCTCACAACAATCTAGGGTATGATAGTGAATTTCCACTCGACCCTAGATCCTTGAATGTAAAGTGGAAAGGCGGGTTTAAAACATCAAAACACTAAAACATTAACAAATCCAATTTTCCACTAAACATTTTAGTGAACCCATGTTTTTGAATTAAATTGCAACTTTATGAGTGTGTGTCTTCATATTTGGATTGGTTTCATTCATTCATATAGTCTTTCATCTTATTTCATTGAGAATACTTCAAAAAAATTGAAAATTCTGAAAAATTCAAAAAAATTGCATCAATTCTTTCTAAATTTTCCTAATTCATAATTTTTGCATTAGATCTGATATAAACTACAGAAAAACAAAAAAAATCAATAATTTTCATTGCATTTTCATCATTAATTTGCTAGGCTTTTGTAGAAATTTTGACAATTTTGATTAAACCTAGTAATTCCAAAATCTAGGGTTGGTAGGCAAAATCTTCTTTCATATTTTTCTACTGATTTTAGAGGCTCATTAAAACTTGCATTTGGTTGTAGTCTTTCATTTTAGTGTAAATTTTCATTTAGATTTAAAATATTTGCATTTTTGCATACAAATTTTTAACAAAAACTAGCAATTTTCATGCATTTTCATTAGATTTGCATTGGAATTTTGCGTATTAGAGATTGAAAATCATTTTCAGATCTGAGATTAATTCATTTCCATCATAAATCAGACTTCAAAACATTCACATAGCATTTTGTCCCAAGATCTCAAACCTAGGGCTTCAAAAACAATGATTTTCACTAAATTTGGTGTTATCGACTCCATAAACTTGCACCATAGGTGTGTTGTGAAAAGTATTTTTTCATTAATTGGCTGTTATTAGGGTAATAATTTTATACCCCTCATAAAAACCTTCACAACACCCTTTTAACAGGCTCTTGTATTGAAAATTCGGTGAAAAACTACATATTTTGACTATTTTTGCCCTAGGGTTTGACCTAGTTTGCACTCCAAGTGTGTTGTGATAAATTTTATGGATTTATGTGACTAATATCATTGATATTATTTCTTTTACCTCCTAAAATTCCTTACAACACCCCCTTTTGCTAGGTCTTGGAATTGACAAATCTTGAAAAATAGCCTATTTTTGCTATATTTCACTAGGGTTTTACCTTAAGTAGCACTAAAAGTGTGTTGTGTTGGATATTTTGACACTAAATGGATGTTATTACTGATATAACTTTCTTTCCATCATCACTTTCCTCACAACACCTTTTTCTATGATCTTTTGCATTGAGTTTTGGTGAAAAAAGTGCCTATTTTGACATATTTTCACTATAGTTGACTTGGCACTAGCTTGGATTTGCATCAAGAGTGTTTTGAGAAGGAGATTATTGTTGTTTTGGATTTATATCAGACATATAACTTGCTTCCCTTGATCAAAATCCTTACAACACCCTTTGTTTCATTCATTTGCATTGAAAAAGTACCAAAAATCAAGCATTTTAAGATCATTTTTGCATATAGTTTTGCACTTGACTTTTGCATAAAGTGGAAAAGGGTTTTCAAAATATGATCATACATTGAAATGGCACCTTCATGTCATTTTTCAATGGTATCTTTGCATGCATTTATCAAAAACCTTTATTTTGATAAATTTTTAACCCTCATGAGTGAGCATCCTACAGTATTAGAAAGCTTAACTAAGTTCTTCTCCATGAGTAGCAAGGAAAAGGTTGATGATGATCCCATAAGATATCCTACTTCCCCTATAACTAAATACTCAAATGAGAAGACTAGGGATAGTTTTAGTAATTCCATTACTCTCCCTAACCAAGATGAAGCATTAGTGAATGAAGAGCTCCCTTTAACAAAGAACATTCCATGGGTAGAAAATAAGCATTCATTTAACAATAATCAAATTCCTACCTCTATGGATCCTCCCACAAACCTTCTTCCTTTAGTAGATTGTTCACACACCTTGGATTTCACTAAGGAAGAGAAGACCTTTAATGTCCCTCCTTTGTTTGAATATTCAAGTCATTTGGACATCACTAAGAGGATAGAGAATAAGTATGATAGTAAGCTTCAACAAGAAAAAATTCCACCTAGACAAAGGACCTTTGATCTTGGTGCTTCCTCCTTTACAACACAAAAATCCATAAAAAATCAAAGCCCTATGTTACAAAAACTAAGTTGTAAATCACAGCAACATCAACTTTCAAAAGGGAGGAAGAGAAGGCAACGAGCTTACCTTGCATCTCAACAAGAAAACATTGATCTTAACATTAAACCAAAAAAACATGACCCTAACAATAAACAACATGATGAGAAAGACATGAATTGGGCTATGATACCTTATATCCCACCTTCCTCTAACATTAGGGAGTGGGAGGATGATGATGATTTACTTGATGATAAGGCTTAGCATGAAGACCCTACAGGTAAGTATCTCTAACCCTTTCCCTCTCTCATGATGTGTTATATATTGTTTAGGCCTCCTAGGATGACCTCAGATTTTCCTATAAGGACTGGAATACAAGGAGACTACCTCTGTTGTGACCTTCTATTTGTATCATCATTCTTCTATATTGCCTCTCTCTCTGATTTCATTGTTGTGTTGTGTCTTACAAACATAGCATCACAGTTGGTGACACTGGGGGAACCCTCCTACGTGACTATCCCTAAGATACTTGTTTCTCCTCTCTTATTTATTGTTTCCCTTCCTCTAGTGTTTCCATCTAGTGGGCAACTGACGAAAAACATTTATACTGATGCGGACCTAGTGTCTCTTTCGAGAGCAATTAAAAAATGGACTTAGTTCCTAATATGACGATGGGGTTGTCTATTTTATCTAATTCTTGGCTAGTGGAAGCACTTGTTCTTTCCGCGTAGTGAATTTGATGATGTTTCTATCACATTTACAAACCTTAACAATAATACTGTTATATGCACCTTTGTTTGTCTTTGAATCTGGCCTTGGTGGTACTCAATTCGGAGAGCTTCATGATATAGCCCCACGATTATCCTTGAACTCTGAATTCATAGTATAACTTTGGCTCTTTGTGTTGTTAACCATATGCATTGTTTATCATGATTATGTAGACACTAACATGTTTCTTGCAGGGATGTGTTTGTGGAAACATTTGGCGATTGTGAAGTACATGTCACCTCCGGGGGGCATGGGCTTTGCAAAAGTCTATGTTCCCTTGTGTGTTTTCTTCCTACCTTAACGTGATTGATATGGATACATGATATCAACCACCTTAAGGCAGGGGCATATATAAGGTAAGTTTTCTGTTATAGATGTTAGCAATATGCTTGTCCTTAGGTGCAGACTAGTGCAATGAGTACTTCCTGCATCCTGAATCTATTTGCAATCAACCAATCTATCTTGAAATCTATATCATATACCTCCTTTTCACCGTAAGGTGTCTCCGTGATGCAGGTGGGGTTGTATACTTTTGAGCTCATACCTCCTTTTCACCATTAGGTGTCTCCGTGATGGGGTGGTATGCCATGCTTCCTTTTCACTGTAAGGTGTCTCCGTGATGTGGGTGGGGTTGCATTTTCAAAAGTGCTCTATGGAGGCGGGGACCAGTTCTGTGACTAACTCAACCCTTAAGCATGTCTTCAGTGATTGTTGTGTCAAAGCCCAATTATTGATGTGTGTCTGTAATGTGCCTGAGATGGTGTTGGACCTAGAAACAGGTACACTCCATCACTTGTCTTCCATGTTTTCTCCATGCCTTCAAAGTGTGTGTGTTTTGGTGTGCTTTATTTGTTTGGTATGTCTGTTGCCCCATACGCATCCTGCATTTTGGGAGGTTTTGCATGTCTTGCATGTGTGTTGCTCCATATATACAAAGAACTGTGCGATGAGTGCATCATGTATTATGGGAGGTTTGTTTACTTTCTAGTACTTGCATCTGCATTTCATATATATGAGAAAAAGAAAAGAAAAGATATCATGCATGTCTTCCATGCATTAATGTGTCTTCTATGCATTAGCAGTCTTCTCCATGTTCTACATGACTGTAACTGTCTTCTCTGTGTTTTGCATGCCTGTTACTATTTTCTATGTGATTGGTGTGTCTTCTCTATACTTGGTGTGTTTGCTGTGTTTGTGACCTTACTTTAATGCATGTATTGGCCTCACATTTATACATACATTAAAGTGGGGGCTAAATGTAACATCAGAAAATGTCCCCTTGGGGGCTTTTCCGTCATAAGGTTTAGCTCCCGAGTCTTTTGCATGCATTTAGGACATCTTACTTCATAATTTGGTATCCTAATGGAATGAGCCCTGGGTAACATGACAAATGGGACCTAAGAGGACCCCTTGAGTTGTACCCTACCCAAAATAGGGGGGAGGACTTGGGCGCCCGTGCCCTAGTCCTTCCCTATTTTGGGGCAGCCCCAATTTCTGGGTGTTGGTTTATGACCGTTATTTGGGTCCTTTGCCAACATGGTAAGTTTGAATTACAAAAATCTTAGTGGGAGTTTTTGTAGTTGCATATAAAAGCATGTTTATGTTGCAAGGTGTGACCCTTGGTCTTCTTGTTCAACGCTGCGCTGCGGTGGTTTGTGACAAGGGCTTAACCGCCTCCTGTGCTTGTTAAGTCAAGTGGTTGTATCGGGCATTAAGAGGTTGATCTTTTGGTGTAACGGCAACTAATAGTTGGTATCAGAGCTAAGTTCCTCTAAAAGAGCTTAACCGCTTGAGGAGATCTAGGATGTCATCTTACAAGAAGGATAGTCTGAAGTTTGATGGAACCAATTTTAATCTCTGGAAAGGTTGCATGAAATGTCATTTGAGATGTATGGGAATGGCATACTGGACCATGGCTACAACACAATATGTTCCTCCATAGGGTGGTCTGAAAACCCAAAATGAAATCACAGATGCTGAAAATAATCTGCGGACTATAGAGGCTCTTCTAAGTGCATTGTCTGATTCAAAGCTCTCAAATGTTATTGACCTACCAACTGCTTTTGAGATTTGGCAAAAATTGGAACTTCTGCATGAAGGAGACAAATATGTCAAATGTGCAAGGTTACAAAGTCTGAAAGGAAAATTTGAAAATCTGAAGATGAGAGAAGATGAAAACATCACTACTTTTATGCCAAGAGTAAATGAGCTTGTTTGTGGAATTAGAAATGCTAGTGGAATCTTGGATGAATATGAGATTGTTGGCAAAATTCTCAAATCCCTTCCTACCTCTTATAAAATCAAGGTTGCTGCTATTGATGAATTCAGAGCTCATACAACTATCACTAGAGATCAATTAGCTGGCAAATTGGTTGCTTTTAAAATGACCAATTTTGGAGATGACCCCCCAAAGACTGAATCTGCATTCAAAGCTAGTGCCTCTGTAAAGGGTAAACAAAGGTTTGATCCGGGAGAGAACTCATCAAGGAAACTACCATGGTATGAAAAAATAAGAAAAGACCTGGAAGAAGAAGTAGAAACTGCTCAACTTGAAGCCCTTATTGCAAAGAGACTGCCAAGAGGATCCGTTAAGTATGAAGGAAAATTGCCTTTTAAGTGTTTTAACTGCAATAAGATTGGTCATTTTGCCTCAAAGTGTCTGAAAAGATTTTCAAGGCCAAATCCTAACAGATCAAGGTTCCAAAAGAATTACTACTATGTTCATGAAGAAGATGATAATGAAGGAGTAACAGATGATGAATCAGAGACAAGAAACAAATCTAGAAGTGATTGGGTGTTTATAGCCATCAAGGAAGAAGAACCAATATCCTCTGAATCTGTTAATCATAAAGTTGTAGAAAGAACTCTAGCTGCTCAAATTGAAGAAAAGGATGATTGGGTCATTGACAATGGTTTATGACAGTGACAAAAATAAGTTCATAGATTTGGAAAGGTATGAAGGAGTGGTAAAGTTTGGTGATAATTCTGTTGGTAGAATTAGAGGAAGAGGGACTATTTCTTTTGATGGAAGGAACAAAACCGGTAATGTACTATATGTTGAAGGTTTAAAGCACAATCTTCTCAGTGTTGGATAGTTGGTGGACAAAGGCTATGATCTCTGGTTCAAGAATGGAAAATGCAAGATCTTTGAAAGTTCCAGAATAGAGATTGCATCTGGTACCCAAACCAAAGGTAATATCTTCCACTTGGTTGGTACTAGTAAAAGTTGCTTATTTGCTCAAGTTGATCAGAGTTGGTTGTGGCATAGGAGAATGTGTCATGCGAATTTTGATAATATCATCAAGATAAGTAATACTCAAGCTGTAAGAGATCTTCCAAAATTGGTGAAACCCACAAATAGCTTGTGTAAAGAATGCCAGTTGGGCAACCTGAGTAGAGTCACATTCAAGAGTAAGGAATTGTCTTCTACCAGATTATTGGACTTAGTTCATACTGATCTTTGTGGTCTGGCAAGAACCAGGAGTGTGCAAGGTGATAGGTACTTCATCTTGCTAATTGATGACTATTCCCGGATGATGTGGGTAACCTTTCTGAAGGAGAAATCAAAAGCTCTTGAGAAATTCAAAATATTCAAAGCAATGGTAGAGAATGAAACTGGATTAAAATTGAAATGTTTGAGGTCTGATAGAGGTGGAGAATTCACATCTAGAGATTTTATAGAATTCTGTGAGAAGCATGGAATAAAGAGATAGTTGTCTGCTCCTAAGACTCCACAGTAGAATGGAGTAGTGGAGAGAAAGAACCGGACCATCCAGGAAGCATCTAGGACCATGATGATGGAAGCAAATGTTCCTCAGATCTATTGGAGAGAAGTTGTCAGCACTGCAGTCTATACTCTCAATCGAGTTCAAATCAGAAGCAATACTGGTAAGACTCCTTATGAACTCTGGTTTGGCATTACACCTACTGTAATGTACTTTAGAGTCTTTGGTAGCAAATGTTACATCAAAAGAGATGAAGATCTAGGGAAGTTTGATGCTAGAAGTGATGAAGGAATTTTCTTGGGTTACTCTACTCAAAGCAAAGCATACCGGTGTTATAACAAGAGACTGAGAAAGATAATAGAAAGTACAAATGTGAAGGTTGATGAGGGAATTGAGAAACCCTCAAGGTTTTATGAATATTATGAAGATGATCAAAATGAAGTTCTAATTCAAGGAGCCCAGACCTCTTCTGAAAGTCAGATTCAAACTGATCCAGTAAATCAGGAAGAAGAGTTAAGTTTGAATGAGCCTAATCAAGAAGAAGAAGTGCAAGAAACTCCCAAAGTTCCAAGGTATGTAAGACTGAACCACTTTGAAGATCAAATCATAGGTGACAAAAGCAAGGGTGTGCAAACTAGAAGGATAATTGCTCAAAACTCAAATGAGTATTGTCTGATTTCAAAGATTGAACCTAAGACAATAAATGAAGCTTGCAATGATGAAAACTAGACCAAAGCAATGGAGGAAGAGTTGATGCAAATTGAGAAAAATCACACTTGGGATCTTATTCCCAAACCTAGAAACAAGAATGTGATTGGAACCAAATGGGTCTTCCAGAAAAAACTAAATGAAGTTGGTGAAGTAATCAGAAATAAAGTCAGATTGGTCTACAAAGGATATTCTCAAATAGAAGGAGTTGATTTTGAAGAAACCTTTGCTCTGGTAGCAAGAATTGAAGTAGTTAGATTGTTTCTTGCATTTGTTGCCTTCAAAGATTTCAAAGTATATTAGATGGATGTCAAGTCTACCTTCCTAAATGGTGACTTGGAAGAAGAAGTGTACATTGAGCAACCGGATGGATTTCAATTATCTGATCATGGTAATATGGTTTGCAAGTTGAAGAAGGCACTGTATGGACTGAAGCAAGCCCCAAGAGCTTGGTATGAAAGATTGGATAAACATCTTTTGAAGATTGGTTTCAACAAAGGTACTGCTGACAGTAATTTGTATTTCAAAATTGATCATGAAAACATTTTGATTGTTGAAGTGTTTGTTGATGATATCATTTTTGGAGGAAGAGATAGCATGTGTAAAACTTTTGCAAATTAGATGAAAAGTGAATTTGAGATGTCCATGCTTGGTGAAATGAATTTCTTCTTGGGTTTACAAATCACTCAAATAAAGAAAGGAATCTTCATTTCTCAGACCAAATATGTGACAGAGTTGTTGAAGAAATTTGGGATGGAAGACTCAAAACCAATGAACACTCCCATGGCAACTGGATGTAAATTGAGCAAAGATGATGATTCTCCTAAGGTTGATCAGACAAAGTATAGGTCAATGATTGGAGGACTGTTGTATCTCACCCAAACTAGACCAGACATAATGCAGGTCATTGGTCTTGTTGCTAGATTTTAGGCTGATCCTAGAGAATCTCATGTCATGGCAATCAAGAGGATTTTTAGATACCTAAAAGGGACAGTTGAGTATGGTTTGTGGTATCCTATAGATCATCATTTCTCTCTTCATGCATATACAGATGCTGATTGGGTAGGAGATGTGGATGACTGGAAGAGTACCAGTGGTGGAGCATTCTTTTTGGGAAAGAGATTGGTTTCTTGGCTAAGCAAGAAACAAGAGGCAATATCTCTGTCCACAACTAAAGCAGAATATATTGCAGCAGCAGGTAGTTGCACTCAAGTATTGTGGATGAAGCAAATGCTAAGAGACATAAGAGTGGAGTATGAGGAGCCTATCACAATCTTCTGTGATAATTCAAGTGAAATAAATATATCTAAGAATCTTGTGTTGCATTCAAAGACTAAGAATATATCTATCAAGTTTCATTTTCTAAGAGAGCAAGTGCATAAGAATGAAATCAGATTGGAGTTTGTGCCTTCCAAGGATCAGATTGCAGACATCTTCACTAAACCTCTACCTAAGGACTCTTTTGAGTTTCTCAGGGAGAAGTTAGGGGTTATTGCCCCTCTGATGTTGAAATAAGGTGCACTATTGTGCATCAATCCGGTGGATATCACAGTCACATCTTGTGATCCGGATTGATGATTGGGGAGTTGCTACTCAGGGGGAGCAGCAGGTATGATTCTACAGTGGTAGAAATGCAAGTATGCACCCTTTGCCATTGATATCAAAGGGGGAGAGAAGACATGTGAAAAACAAGTGGTTGATGATCAAAGGAGGAGCAGTAAAGGAAGAGAAGACATGTGAATGATTGTTGCTGATAGGGAGAGTTGTGACAGTAAGGAGAAGTTCTTGTCTTGATAGTTTTTCACATCATATGTTGCCATCAATGACAAAGGGGGAGATTGTTTCAAGTATGGGTCTAATCGGTGTTGTCATTGATGTCAACATACTCCCATTTCATTAATGATAAGGATTGGATGAGCTATGAGCTGAGGATATTGAGAAAATTAGTCTCAATCAGGAACAGTGAAGAACAGTGATGACAGTAAGGAAAAAGTCCAAGATAGGTTGAGGATCAGAGGATGCAGATTAAAGGGTTTTTAGATATGTGTCTTAAGGTGGTCTAGTAGAGATTTCAGAGGTCCGCATAAAGATCTGAAAAAGTTATGGCCGATCAAGTAAAACCAGTTCTGGTAGGTGCTCAGAGGTGACAGAGTGACACAGACAGGTCCGGTGAGATTCAAAAATGAAAGATCCTACTCTGCGGATTTGAGGAAGTGTTAAGGAAGTCTATGTGGAGTGTTATCTAGATTGGTTCATGGTTTGAAGATCTGGAAGCATGTATTCTTTTGTGACAGTAGTGACAGACTGTGTTCTTGAGGTTCCGGATGAAGGAGAGATGATTTTTAGTAAATAGATGAAGTGCAGATGTTCTTGGTGAGTCAGGATATCTTGTGAAGGTCTTAGGATCATGTCCAGCCAGTATTGGTGGTCCACATTGGAGTTGGAGCCCGCAATTGAAGAATAACCTTCGAATGATGATGTTCTTCCTGAGACTGGCCGACCTGATGAGTTACACCACTTGCAGATGTTCTTATGAATGTTTGCTGACTTAGATGATCATTCCTAAGTTGATGACTTGTATAAATAAGGGGTTGCAAAGTCATTTCAAAGTTGTCTTTGTGTAGAGGAGAGTGTGGTAGCAAGGAAGAGAGTGAAAGGCAAAGCAAAAGTATTGGGCTTAAATAGAACTGATTCAAGCATGGTGAAGATGTTATTTTCCAGTTCAAGTAGGTGATACTTATTTCTTTGTAGACAATGTGTCTCCTATAGGCAGTGGGCCTCTTGTGAGTAGTGTGCTCAGGCAGTGAGCCCTAATTCGCATGTGCCATTTATTCTTTCTATTCTTCTAACAGAGAATACAATCTTGGGTTAATCACCCTGTGGTTTTTTCCCTTAACCAGGTTTTCTATGTCAAAATCTTGGTCTCTTATGTGTTGATGTGTTTCCTCTTCTGATTTATTTACATTACACTTCATGTTTGATATACTGCTAATTACTTAAAGGATTTAAGTGTGAAAATAAGAGAAGTTTTGGACAACTGATTCACCCCCCCTCTCAGTTGTGTGCCCTAAATCTAACAATTGGTATCAGAGCCGAGGTCACGGGTTCAAACCCCGCGCTTGCGCTGGGTGGGGATTGTTGCAAGGTGTGACCCTTGGTCTTCTTGTTCAATGTTGTGTTGTGGTGGTTTGTGACAAGGGCTTAACCGCCTCATGTGCTTGTTAAGTCAAGTGGTTGTATCGGGCATTAAGAGGTCGATCTTTTGGTGCAACGGCAACTAACAGTTTAGGCATTCATTTGTAAACTAGATGGCAATTGTGATGTTCAAGTGTTCTCAAGGTGATTCAAGGCTTTCATTGTGTTGCAAGAGCAGACTTGTGTGGTTTGTGTGTTTATATTTGCATATTTAAGCATCAATTTCCTCATGGAATGAAGAGCATCTTCCTCCCATGAAAGCTTCACTACAAGGTGACATTGTATTGTGTTTTTATCATTGTTTCCTTTAGTTTTTGCCTCTACCTCACAAGGGCATGTACTCTCTATCTAACAATGGTGTTTGGAGACTTAAGTGTCCTCTGGGGCTTGACTGAGGCAAGCCTCTAAACACCACAACCCCCTCCCAAAGTCTTGTGATTGTAGGTTATAGGTGTCGCATTTGGGAAAAGTGAAGTTGTAGGAAGCATTAGCAGGCATCAAAGATTTTGGATCCAAAGAGAAGCAGGACACCAGAGCATTTCCAGGACTTGGGGGCTTTCTCTAATCTCCTCCACAACTGAATTTCTAGAAATAGGAGTTATAGTGTTGATCAGTGTCAGAAGGATGTCAGGATCTTGCACAGAAACTGGTACCTTGGACTTGGGCACCCACACCAGTGTCCCTGATTGTTCCGCCTCAGAACCCTGAAAATAGGTACTCTATGATTTGGTATTTTACTCCCGTCTGCAAGAACTTTTTTTGTTATTCATTAGTTTTTTGTCATATTTGCATAATTAGGGTTTTAATAGTCAATTGAGCATAAGAGAAGAGAAATTGATAATTAAATTCCCTAATCCAAGCTTCCCTACATCTCACAGTGATCTAGGGTATGATAGTGAATTGCCACTTGACCCCAGATCCTTGAATGTATAGGGTGAAAGGAGGATTCAAACATCTAAAACAATAAAATATTAATAAATCCTAATTTTACCCTAAATAATTACAGGCTAAATCTACACCAGTGATATAGGCAAATGCTTTATTCCTATGTTCTTCAATCCTCATCAACTCCAAAAGTGGAACTGACACCTTCACTTGTGACAATATTTGGAACATGTCAGCAAGGGTATATTTAGGCACCTCATAAACTACCACAACATTGTCCTGGGATTGTCCCCTATTTGCATCAAGAGTTCCTTCCTCTTGGGTTACATTATTTTTATTTTCAACATCATTTTTTAGCTTCTGAGGCCTACCCAGAGTTGATGGGAAAATCAATGGTTCAACAGCATGTATCCCATCAGGCTCTTTCCCCATACCTTGGTATTTCTTGCCTTGGGTTCATCCTTTTTCTTATCAGCCTAAATTTCCTTGATGAAAACACTACTAGCTTTGTCCTGATCATTGTCTACAATTCTATTCCTCAAGTGGTAATTACTCTTAAACTAGAACACAGTAGTAGCAGTTAACTTTTTAATTTCTTCATTTGAAGGTCTCCTCAATGTTACATCATTTTCCTTAGTTTCAAGGATGTGCATAGTACAATTATCTTCATCTGAAAATATTTTTTGTTGGTGTGCATTTTCTATATATCTCTAATTTTCAACATCAACTTCACTTGTTTCTTCATTAGAATGAAACTCACCATCAGAAAATAATATATTAATCACCTCATCCTGTTCATGAGATAGGTCACAATCACCACATGTATTTTGATCTTCTTCTACAAATTGTGCAAGAGCACACTAGTGTGGTGAGTGGGGCAATTAGAAAGCTAGGCACCAAGAAGTATCATCTACAAAATTTGCAGAAACCTTCTTCAATGGATCAGGAGGATCCCTACTTTGTTGATTCTTTTGATTGTTAAAAATAGGCTTACCATTATGCCAATTTGTATTGTATGGTTGATCATGCAATCTTGGTGGCCTATCATTTGTTTAGAAAGTTGGTCTTTCATTTGCCAAACCTTTTTCTTCTCTATCAATCTTATAATTCAAATCCTTTAAAGCACTCATAACTTTATCTATTTTATATTCTTGTGAAAACGCTTTCTCTGCAGATTCTTTATCTTCCCTTTTTGGATTCTTCAAGATTTTCACATCTTCTCTTTTCCCCACTTTACCAGCAGCTCTTCTATTCCTTTCAATATGCAGGGCCACTATGTAAGCATCCCTTAGAGTTTGAGGATTCTTGTCTCTAAGAAGATATCCCATTTTAGGATAAAATGCATTGCTATATGTAACCAAACATATAGGCGCATTTGGTCTTAAATGATTTGGAATTCTATGCATGGCCTTCTGAAACCTTATTTTGAAATCAGAAACTGACTCTTTATGACCCTTAGTGATAGTGTTGAATTCATTCAGCATGAATTTGGGGTTAGTCTTGTCACCATACTGCTCCCTGAATACTCTTTTAAATTCCTCCCATGATCCAATACTTTCCATTGGCAAGCCTCTATACCAATATCTGGCATCTTGAATGAGTGATTGCATAAACAACTTCATCATCACATCTTCACTTTCAACCTCAAATCCATCCATCATATTACTAAATGACCTCAAGTGATCCTCTCCACTTATAGAATTATTACCAGAGAATTTGAATAACACATTCCTTATGTTATCTGGGAGAGAATTCAGATACCTAGGTATCCTGACAAAGCATAGTTATCTGTATCTATCTAGCTACATAGGTCTGCTAGTGAATTGATCTCTCTAATTTTTGTGCTAAATATTTGTACCACTTCTCCCTACACCTAAAATCCCTTGTTCTCTCACATTGTGACCTCCGAATTGCATATGTATATTGGAGTTGGGATTAGATTGGATAGCAAGGGTTGGGGCATTTACATCAATGGGTGAAGAAGTAAATGGGTTGTGAGAAATAGAAGCCAAAAGATTCCCAATAGAAGATTTCAAAAATTGAATATTCATCTGCATTTCAGTATTTGTGGCCACTAATTCTACTCTTTCTAGTTCCTTCTGCAGTTGTTCATTCTTCCTTTTCAACTTAAGATCCAATGAATCCAACCCCTCAGATCAAGGAAGCCTTTGAGGTGATTCAACATCATTTATACTTATTCCCTTTAAAGGTCCATTCACTTTATCAGCATGCTGGAAAGGAGGCCTAGGGGTAGGAGGGAATGCAACAGTAGTAGTGACTACAAAACTGGTCTAAGTATTCGTAGGGGTATCTTCAAAGGGACAATCACATTACTTCGGCTAGGTATTTAAGAAACTATAGGGCCAGTGGGTATAGCAGACATAGGCTCAGATTCTTCTAGCCTTACTGACTTCAACCGCTCCAGTCATATCTTCATTCTATCCCTTTCATCCATAGCATTTCTGATCTTCTCCTCCCTTTCCTTGGCTCTTCTCAAATTCATCTCCTTTACTTTCTGAGTCTCTCTATGTAACTCATTAATTTCCTTCATCAATTCTTCTTCAGTAGGCAATGTGGTATCAAAATTAGAAGTTTCCAAGGTACTATCCAAGAGATTTGTAGCACTTGTGTGAAAAGAAGGGGTAGGTGACCTACTAACAGGATTGTCTAATAAGTCAAAATCTATAAGACTAGGACTTTTCATTCTAGGGATTGATTATTTGCTATCTAGGAGTCTTGAATGGAAGTTTTCACTTTCAACAAAGTCTCTCAAAATAGAATTATCCACATTTGCTTCAAGCATACCATATTCATGAAAATTATCACTAGTATTAACAACACGACACCTAGATTCTAGTGGAGGAAGGCTAGTGTTAGACTTACCAGCATCATCCTTCTTCTTTTCCTAAGATTGATGAGTACCTTGAGGTAGGTTTGCCTCCAACTTATGGTCAGGATGATTCTTCATTTTTTTTCTGGTTCTTCTCATCTTTTATTTACTTATTTCTTTGAGATAATTTTTTACACTGGCACAGGAGACTCAAAGTCACCACCCAAATTATGGGAATTCAATATATTCAGCTTCTTTAGAGAAGCTTTGCAAAGATATAAGTGAAATCATAGAAGAATCCCTTCTGGTGCAGGAGCACCTACCTGACAGTTGGTCATGATAAGGCAGTTAGTAGTTTAGGTCTTGTTTGTGTTTCCAAGAAGGTCTGTTAGACCATTTGCATGTAATAAGGTCATGCTGATCAGGATAAGATCATGCTGACCAGGCTTTTGCTATTTTTAGCTAGTTAGTTATAACAGCTGGCATGATGTATGTTCGATTGGATCTCCCAGCCGCTTGGAGAGTTCCCAGCCGCTTGGAGTTGGGTCAGTAGTACTCATATTGAAATCTTTATAAGCATGGGATCGGTTGATTGTAGAAAATCGATCGGCAGTCTAGTATTGTATTGCGCAGAGTAGGTTGAGTGTTCTGTGTGAAGAACATCATATTGTATTACATCTGTGAATCAATAAAGATCCTGTTTTGTTTTCTGTTTGATCTCCTTCCTGTAATCGATCGCGGGTTTGAGAGTTTTTCATGGATATACTGATCCATTCCACCGGTTGACTCATCTGATCGGTGGAATGGCAATGTACAGTAGGTTAGATGTTAGGTTGTTTTCTGTTTGCATGCAGGTGCACAGGATCGCGGTCGACAGATGCTGAGAAGCCTAGCATCCTCATGTGCTAGGTCAAGTTGATAAACTGGAGTTGGAAGATCACCCTGAGGTTGGATCGGGTCATCCCTGGTGGATCGGCGAAGAGAGATTTCGCTAAGTACAGAAGTTCGTGAAGACGGCAGCATCAGGATATTTCTGCAAATATCCTGCAGTCAGGTTAGGCATCATCATCCGGATAAATGAAGATGAACATGATGCAGTTGAGCGCATGAAGTGCGGGTTCATCGGGGTGATCATCAGCAGGAGGAGCCGAGGAGTGTATCGGCATCAGGATCATCATATAGGGAATGCCAAACATCCGCATATCGCGAGTAGATGCGGGAGTGGAAGTTGTGTTTTTTTTGACTAAGTATTGAGAAGGTCATCAGGATATGACGTCATCATCATCATGACATACGTCATCAGGACATTTCGGAGCAGCAGGATATTGTGAAACTGCGGGTGACGTCATCGTCATCAGGATCTACGTCATCAGGATATCGGGTGACGTCAGCATCGAGTGAACGGTGCGAGGAGTTAGGGTTTGTCATCATCAGGATAATTGGGAAGAACCGGATGTTCGTTATCCTGTTGAACATCATGATGATGTTGAAGGTAGAGAAGACGGAAATTGTCGGTGAGGTGAACAGTGGACGTCAGGAGGATGTTCGCGCTGGTCGGACATGATGATGATGCTGTTGGTTTTCGGAAGCATGATGCTGACAGAGTAAAACCGAAATATGATGATGTTGGTGGCTTTAGGAAATATGATGATGATGGCGAAGATGATGATGATGAGGTTGGTCTGCAGACATTCATGCTATATGCGAATGATATAGTGTGGATGCCTCTGCATCATAGTGGTATCAGAGCTCAGCAAAAGGTCTGGGCTGTTGTGTGTTGATTCTGTCACTGAAAGGGCAGAGGTAGAGATAGAGTTGATTGTGTGTTGTGTGTTGTGATTGAGAGGTTGACAAAATGCCTCCTAAGGGTAGTGGTACTGCAAGGGAATTGCAGGAGATGAAGGAAAAACATGCTAGAGAGATGAGGAAGATGAAGGAGCTTGCTGAAGCACTTCAAGCCAGGCTGACAGCCCTGGAAAAGAACAAAAAGAGGGAAGTGGAAGACAGTGAGTCTGAAGAAGAGGCAGATACTGTTGAAGAGTATGAAGAGGTAGCTGAAGATCTGGATGCTGAAGACCAGAGATTGGCAAAACTGTTAAAGGCAGTGCAGAGTGAAAAACCTAAGGTAAAGGTTGATGTTTCCAAGTATACTGGAAGTTTGAATGAAGATGAGTTGTTGGATTGGATTGCTGCACTGGATAATCACTTTGAATGTGAAGATGTTGCTGAGGATCAGAAGGTAAAAATTGCAAAGACCAGGTTAGGAGGTCATGCTTTGGTATGGTGGGATTATATACAATCTGAGAGAAGGAAGCAAGGGAAGTCTAAGATCACTTCTTGGGATAAGATGGTAGCAAGGATAAAGGGTAAATTCTTGCCAAGGGATTATGAAATCCAGATGTTTAAGAAGCTGCAATTTTTAAAGCAGAAAGACAGGGATGTGAAATCATATACTGAGGAATTTTATCTGTTGAGTATGAGATCTGGTCATCATGAGAATGAGGTAGAAAAGGTGGCTAGGTACTTGGCAGGTTTGAGGTTTAACATACAGGATGAGTTAGTGTTAGCTAACCCTAAGAATGTGGAGGATTGTTATCAAATGGCAATCAGGATTGAAGAAAAGCTGAACAGAGGACATGATAAGTCCATGAGAGGAAGAGGAAACAATAGGGGAAGAGGAGCAGCCCCTGCACAAAAGCAACCCACTGAGGTTCAAGAAGACACTGGTAAAGGACAAGGACAGTATGATTTCAGAGGTGGATGGAAAGGTAATAGAGGAAGATTTGGAGGTGGTAGAGGTTCTACTACATTTTCAGGAAAGTGTTACACCTGTGGAGAGTTTGGTCATCCATCTTTCAAATGTCCAGAAAACAAAGGTTCATCATCCAGAAATGATAGAACAAGTGACAAGAGGGTACAACTGGTACAAGAAGAGAAAGAAGAAGAAAGTGCAAACAGAGGTCCTGAGAATTTTGGCTATCCAGAGAGTGGAGAATCACTGATGTTAAGGAAAACAAGTTTGCAGGCATCAAAGGATCTGGTGCAAAGAAGAGCTCTTTTCAAAACCACATGTAAGAGCAAAGGTAAGGTATGTAAAGTTGTCATTGATACTGGTTCAACAGACAACATGATATCTCAGGAGATGGTTGATAAACTGAAGCTGGAAAGGATTCCACATCCACACCCTTACAAGGCATCTTGGGTGAGTGATAGGCAATCACTTTTTGTCTCTGAACAGGCATATGTGGATTTCCAGATTGGACCATATCAGGATAGAATTTTGTGTGACATATTGCCTATGGAATGTTGTCACCTGCTATTGGGTAGACCATGGCAATTTGATAGAAGGGTACTGTATGATGGGTATGCTAATACCTACACCATCAAGAAGGATGGGAAGACTATTAAGTTGATGCCATTGCAGGCAAACGCTGCAGCACATAAGGCAGCTCAAATCATTTTAATGGGACAGAAGGAGTATATGCAGATGCCTAGAGGAGCAGGCATGAAGGCAGTTCAGGACACTGCAGGGAAAGGAGTTGTTACAGACAACAAGCTGAAGATAGTTTCAGTTGTGACTGACAGAGGTCAGCAGCAGGTTCAGAAACAGGGGTGCAAACAGCCACCAGTTCAGAGGAATGACAAGGCTGTTGTCATAGTTGGGACTATTGTTTGTCCTATAAGAGTTGAAAGGAAGATAGACTTGAACACTTCAGAAGTTCAAGCGGTAGTTCAGCCAGAGGTTCTGGTTAGGCAACCTGACAAACACAGGGTATGTGAGAAGAAGGCCTACATCAACAGGCATGATGATTTACTTGCCAGAAAGCAAGTTACAGTTCAGAAGTCTTGGAGCAGCCAAGAGACAGCAGCAGCTAAAGCTGGAATAGGTCAGAAGATTGACAAAGCCAAGTGTACAGGTGGAAGACTTCCACAGACTAAACTCATGGGACATGAGTTCTTTTCTGTTGGGGAGTATGGTGCAGGAGCACCTACCTGACAGTTGGTCATGATAAGGCAGTTAGTAGTTTAGGTCTTGTTTGTGTTTCCAAGAAGGTCTGTTAGACCATTTGCATGTAATAAGGTCATGCTGATCAGGATAAGATCATGCTGACCAGGCTTTTGCTATTTTTAGCTAGTTAGTTATAACAGCTGGCATGATGTATGTTCGATTGGATCTCCCAGCCGCTTGGAGAGTTCCCAGCCGCTTGGAGTTGGGTCAGTAGTACTCATATTGAAATCTTTATAAGCATGGGATCGGTTGATTGTAGAAAATCGATCGGCAGTCTAGTATTGTATTGCGCAGAGTAGGTTGAGTGTTCTGTGTGAAGAACATCATATTGTATTACATCTGTGAATCAATAAAGATCCTGTTTTGTTTTCTGTTTGATCTCCTTCCTGTAATCGATCGCGGGTTTGAGAGTTTTTCATGGATATACTGATCCATTCCACCGGTTGACTCATCTGATCGGTGGAATGGCAATGTACAGTAGGTTAGATGTTAGGTTGTTTTCTGTTTGCATGCAGGTGCACAGGATCGCGGTCGACAGATGCTGAGAAGCCTAGCATCCTCATGTGCTAGGTCAAGTTGATAAACTGGAGTTGGAAGATCACCCTGAGGTTGGATCGGGTCATCCCTGGTGGATCGGCGAAGAGAGATTTCGCTAAGTATAGAAGTTCGTGAAGACGGCAGCATCAGGATATTTCTGCAAATATCCTGCAGTCAGGTTAGGCATCATCATCCGGATAAATGAAGATGAACATGATGCAGTTGAGCGCATGAAGTGCGGGTTCGTCGGGGTGATCATCAGCAGGAGGAGCCGAGGAGTGTATCGGCATCAGGATCATCATATAGGGAATGCCAAACATCCGCATATCGCGAGTAGATGCGGGAGTGGAAGTTGTGTTTTTTTTGACTAAGTATTGAGAAGGTCATCAGGATATGACGTCATCATCATCATGACATACGTCATCAGGACATTTCGGAGCAGCAGGATATTGTGAAACTACGGGTGACGTCATCGTCATCAGGATCTACGTCATCAGGATATCGGGTGACGTCAGCATCGAGTGAACGGTGCGAGGAGTTAGGGTTTGTCATCATCAGGATAATTGGGAAGAACCGGATGTTCGTTATCCTGTTGAACATCATGATGATGTTGAAGGTAGAGAAGACGGAAATTGTCGGTGAGGTGAACAGTGGACGTCAGGAGGATGTTCGCGCTGGTCGGACATGATGATGATGCTGTTGGTTTTCGGAAGCATGATGCTGACAGAGTAAAACCGAAATATGATGATGTTGGTGGCTTTAGGAAATATGATGATGATGGCGAAGATGATGATGATGAGGTTGGTCTGCAGACATTCATGCTATATGCGAATGATATAGTGTGGATGCCTCTGCATCACCTTCTTTCTCTAAACACAATCACTTTCTTTTTTACTAGAGTCACCACCCTCTTAAAGGGAATAATACTGCAATTAAAATGTATGCAAAGTCTACACACCCATGACAAACCACAGGACTAAAAATATTTATAATAAAACAGTCCCCAGTAGAGTTGCATTTTGTTGGGGTTTTTTCTTGCAACCTTCAATCCTAAGGATAAACACACTACCCAAACCAGGGGATCAGGGGTTCAGGACAAGGAATCTACACTATCAACAGATTGAGGACAAGAAAAGGCCAACTGACAAGGCTACAAACATAACCTTCTACTCTTTGAGGTCCACAAAACTCAGGTGGGTATACCTATTTTGGGCATGGATATATGATAAAACTTGCACTGGACAACCCACTACAAGCCTTTAAAATGTGGATAGTTCTCAGGTAAATGAATAAGGGGTGTTTACACAATTACTCATCTTTAGGCATGATCCCTTTATACCTTGGATAAATACTGAGAACTAATAAAATAGAAATATATTCATCTCAAATATATGAAGGGTTTAAAACTATATCACTCTAGAGCATGACCCCTACTTCCTTTAATCTCCATGAAGATATAGGAAACCAGAAAATAAACAAATATGAAATAAAAGATTCAATAGATTTATAGTTTTTGATGATTCCCTCTAGGGTTTGTATAGAAGAAACACACTAGACTGGTGCCTTGTCCATTCACAGAGTCAAAATACAAATAACCCATCAGATAACAACATGAAATGCAAGATCAGTGACCTTCTAACCATTACTGCCTTACAATAATTAGGCCTCTCATGGACATAGAGAAACAAATCTTAATAATCCTGAATGAAACACAGTATCCCCAATGTTTGATTAAAAACAAATTTAATTTGTCCTTTGAAAAGGAGTCATCAACCCAAACATCTATAGTAGCAAATGTGCAACAAAAAACATTATAATCTTTGATTACTCTGATTGAAGAAATAAAGCATACATTCTAGGAGACATTATTGTATGACATATTTGTTGGAATTAGTCTGGACAACTGAGGGGGGAGTGAATCAGTTGTCTCACAAATTTAAACTTTTTTGCTTTTAATCTTTTTTATCAACTTGCAATCAGATTAATAATGTAAACATTAAAGCATGAATCAATAACACATGAGCAGAAATAAATTGAACACACATAACACTAGGATTTTTACGTGGAAACTTAGTTAAGGGAAAACCACGGTGGGGGTTAACCAACAAGATTCATACCCTGTTAAAAGTACTTAGAAGAAAAAGAGAAGGCACATGCCTTCAGGCTCACTGCCTAGAGCTCACTACTCAAGAGAGGCCCACTACCTATAGAATTTATGTTTAATACAAAAAGAATTAACTAATAAATAGCATCTCCTTCATGTCTGGTTTAGTTTCATTGAATGCTCACAAAACTTCTGCTCTGCCCCAAATACTTCTTCTCTAACTCTTCATTTAAATAGGTCTTGTTCTTCTGCTTCTCCTCTGCTCTGCTCTGCCTTTTGATCCTTTCTTCAGATTATATTATTTTTTCTCAAGGATAATTTTCCACGACTCAACTACACTCCTTTATATGCTTCATCAACCTTGGAATAAACATCAAGGTCGGCACTCCAAACATCTGACTTAATGCAAATCATAAAGTTGTCAGCCAAACATGACTGGGACTCAAATCTTCCTCAATCAACATTCCACGCTCCATAGAATTGTTCTTAGATCATTTGCAACACGCTTGAATCATCCGGTTGGCCAAGACTGGAAAGAATAGCAACACCAAGAGGGAAATCTTCATTGACAAGCTCAAACTTCAATGCAAACCTCCAAGACAAAATTCACACCATCTAGAGACTTCCACAAGCACATTGAATTCAACAAAAACATCTGCACTCCTCCAAATCATTAGAATCACTTGCATCTTCCACTGGAACCTCAAGAACACTGTCTGCCATGACTGTCACTTTAGAAAGATTGCTTGTAGACCTCCAAACCATGAACCACTTGAATGGGTGATACACATTGACTTCCCAAACATACCTCCAAATCCACAAATCATCATTTGACATATCTAGAACAATCTAGACCTCTTTCCTGTCACTCTGTCTCTTTTGAACATTGCAGCACTAGTTCTACTCAGATGGCCATAGCTTCTTCAAATACTCATGTGAACCCTTCAAAGCTTAACTGGAGCTTCTTCAGACAATCATCTACTCAACCATATGATCCCCATACTTTGATCCTTATTAATTTTCTCAATATCCTCAACAATCCAGTCTTCTATACAGGTAGCAAAATAAGATACAGTTGACACCAATGGCAACAAGGATATGTTGATATCAATGACAACACCACTTAGGCACATATTTGTAACAATCTCCCCCTTTGTCATTGATGACAACATATGATGTGAAAAACTGATTTGACCATCAAGACAAGACCTTCTCCCCCTTTCATCAGCAACTAGTTTTTCACATGAACTTCTCTCCTCCTTTGACATCAATGGCAAAGGGCACATATGTGTAGTCTTTTCTCCTTATTTTTGTTTCAAACATGTTGCCTCGAAATGTAAACTTAAAAATTATAAGTTCCAGTGAATTTCCCCTTATACAGCCTTAGCCTGCTAGCTTTTACTAAATCTTGAATTTCGCACTATGTCATGTAACCTACTTGCTCTTTCCTTTCTTGTTATCGCAAAGTCAGGGGTTTTCAGAACTTTATAACCCGCAACCTAAGGTTCAAAAGTTTTTGTCTCCCGTGACTTTGCAATTTCTTTCGGTGTTGTGAGAAGTTGACTTTATTAAAGAGGTGGAAAGGTTTATGAGATAAAGCTCTTCATCGTCAAATCAGGAGTTATCGTAACCTTCTAACCCCTGATCCAAGGTTTTGAGGTTCTTAAAATATGTGACTTGGCAATGTGGAATTTGATTTTAAAGGATAAAATTTAGGGAGAACTTTTCCACTGAAACTCTGATAAGCATGAAAGTATGGATTCATGTTCTTCAATAGTTGTTTGAGAATTTTTCAGTTTTCTAATCAAGGTCTACCATATTAGTCGGCTTCTCCATGCTGTCCATCTTTCAAGATCTCATCAGCCGTCAGACTGCTCATGTGGCATACAATGAGAATGTCTTCTCAGAAGTTACAATATTTGAACTCAACCCTTGGGATTCGTTTCTCAAGGCATAAAATCAATGTAGCATTAATTACATCTTAAATGTCATGTGTTACGAAGCTCATAAAGGTGGCACTATATTATTAAGTTTAAAAGTCATCATTACTTCCTGACATGATTAAGTAATGGTGGTGGTGCTCTCTAAATTTAGTTTTCTTGCCAGCCAAGCCACTCTCCAAAATGGGACTCCCTGCTAATAATGAGATTTGGGATGATGAACTGTTACCTATCTTACAACCTAATCTATAGTGGCCTGAGCAGGAGCAGATTGATATCATCTCTCAATTGCATACTGTTGCTTGGAAAGAGAAAACTAGTTATGTTGAATATCGCAGGACAATTGACGTTCTAGAAGAAGAGGAAGAACATGCTGAACTACGTCAACTCTTTATGGAAATTCACTTAGAGCTAGGAGCTAGAGAAGTCTAATGCTATCTATTTTGGAGTCCTTTGTAATTAGTGGTAATCATGGCAACTTTTGAACTGATGTAACTATTTCTATTTTAGAAGGTTACTTTCTTGATAACAGTTATCCTCAAGGAACCGTTTCTCTTTCAAAAATAGTTACTATTTTAGGTATATAAATATGTAATGCAGAACAATGGAAAGGACAACTGGTTGGTTGGGTAAACTTTGTTTTTCTCAATTTAGTTAGACATATCATATGTTTTATTTGAATTCCATCTTCAATATACAGGAAAATACACAGTGAATTGGTTCAGGCTTATATGATCTTTGTGTCATGATGTTTGGGCTATCATTCTGCTTATGTTGAATGTCATATTTGTGGTTATCTTTCTTTATGTTGGAGAATCCATTTTGATGATCTCTTCACTGTATATATCTGTCTTTGAAAGGGTATATTATAGCTATGATAATTTGAAACTTTTCTTAATTCTGTTATTTGAAGTCTTTGAACTTAAATGAGTATTGAATTGTTTACTTGTTTGAAACTTCCTTTCAAAGCTTTCTAGTCAAAAGCATTTCCTTCTTTGCTTTCTGGTTGAAAGCATCGTAAATTTTGATTCTTTGAATATCAGTTGAAGGTAGTTGTCACCTTGTAAAATAAGTAGAGAGTCGGTTATAAAATACCATTATTCCTGGCTCAACTGTGGTTATATTTGTCATTTGTCCAGGTGGAAGAATATAGAGTTAGATGACAAATCTGTAAACCAACCGATTTTTGGCGACTCTACTGAGGATTTAATGATTGTTAAGTATGTTTTTTGAGTTGCTCTAATGGTTCTTCAGAGACGTAATGCTCCTATTCTACAACCAAATGTTGATTGGCTTATAGGTGATCAAGAAGATATCATTACTGGGTTGAGGTTGCTTGCTTAGAAACATAGAAGGTCTAATTTGCAATACCATTAGGTTAATGAAGTGTTAGAAGAAGAAGAAGAAATTGGTGAAATTGTGAGAGAAAATGCCAGACGTTTTGAAGACGCTCAAGAAGTCATTTTTGTGGAAGCTATTGTACGTATGCGATGGAGAGAAAGGTTGTTCCCTATCCTCGCACTCCCTAATAATAGATGCATAAATCAAGAAGGTAATCAAAGGAATCAGTTAAACAATCAACAAAATCTTCCATGAGCTAACTAGTAAGTGAAGTTGGCGACTCTGTTTTTATCAGGCCTTATCATTTCAAATCTGACTTCTAAAATATATATTAGGGAAAGCAAAAATATGGAGATTATCAAAGATCAAAAACTGGTATCCCTAGAAAATTGAAGGTTCTCCTTCCCCGTAAATGGAAGTCAGTGACTCTGTGAAACAAAGTATACTCAGAAACAATTCTATCTCAGGAAAGACATATGTTGATTTAGTCATCAGAAATTATACTATGGCACTAATCTCCTCCATGTCATGGGGAAATTACTTTGGGCCTCTTTCCTTGCCTGCGTATTCACCATTGCCTAAAGGATCAAGAAAATATTTTCCAAAGTTCAGTGGGGAAAGCTCTCAAGATGCTGAAGAACACATTTTGGCATTCACAGTGGCATGTGGAATTCTGGGAGTAAGTGAAGAAGATGTTTTTGTAAAATTGTTCATTGAACCTCTTGTTGGACCCGAGGTAGATTGGTTTTGCCATTTAGAGGATAAGTGCATAACTAACTGGGATTCCCTGGAGAAGAAATTCTTGAATAGGTATAAAGGTCCCATTGATGAAGCCTTTTTGTTGAAACAATTCTTTAATATTCAAAAGCAAAAGGGTGAGCCTATCAAAGACTTTGTGGACAAATTTGACATATGGCTCAAAAAAATTCCTACACCAATTAACCCAAGTAAGCAACTTCAGCTTTACATTTTTATTTCCTCTTCGCATCTAAACATTCAGTTCGAACTAAAAAGAAGTAAAATAAATGACATAAAAATGGAGCAGCAAGAGGCTATAAAAATTGAAGATGACTTAATCACTAGTGGGTTATGGAAAGAAAGTCAGATCATGAACAATTTGAATAGTAAGCTTATAAAAAGGTCTGTCATGTGCAAACAAAGTCCTCTGCCTGTAAATTTTTAGATTAACCTGTCTCCCTCTGCTGAAAGTTGTAATCTTTCTATTTTCAGTCTAGAGCACTTTGGTGGAAAGGAAAATACTACTAAAATTGAGCCTCATAAGAATAGAAGAATCGAAACTTATTATTTGCATTTTGAAGGAGACAAAATTGAAACTAAAAATTCTTCAAGTGGTTTAGAAAATGAGCAACCCAGTCATGAAGCTTGTTGCAATAAGAGTAGTACTAATAGCATTGTTCTATTCCCCTTATTTTTAGCAGACATGCAATCATTTACTTTCATAAGTGATGAAAAATAGCTTGGAAGTACACAGCAAAGAGATGAAGTCTAGAAAACCTTTCCTCTAGTTTGCACACAAACCGAATATGAAATTTTCAAATTTCTAGGACAACATGAAACTGAGATATAACAGCAAGAAGAAGCCAAAAATAATTGTTCTTTCGAGTCTTTTTACTTTGGATATTTTGATGTTAAAGATTTTGAATGAAGTGCAAAAGATGACAAACATGGCGAAGGTCAGCCTCAAACTATTGACACTCCAAATGGATGTCCTATTATATACAAAGATGAGATTTTACGTGGAGAAGAAGTTGTAGCACTTGGTTTGAAAGACATAGATGGAAGTAATCGGGTGTGTCACAAAACTGTTTAGGCAAATTGTATAAAGGGAGGTGGAATCATTTTAATTGGGAATAATTCTTAGCCTTATGAAATTATGCTTGGTGATTATCTACAAAAAAATGTTGGATCAATCAGAGGGGAACTCTCGTCTTGTAACATTTATATCAGTTGTCCAATACAGGGGTTAATTTCTTCTCATCCATGAGATCAAGTGCATCAGAATGCAATACCTAACATTATCCAAATGGAGGTGAACAATTATGGACTAAGTGATGTTGATATGGGCCATCAAATTGAAGGAATGCACAATAAAAGGTGGCTTTTTGAGTGTCAGGACATATCTAAAGAGTTTTTTTATGATGTCACTTATGTTAGTTTAATCATGATGATCACAAGTTTACAACTAGTCTCCTGTAAGTTTCTTGAACACTCAACATTATTCCGTACAAGCAGCTATTTCTCCCAACCCGTTAATGGATTTACATGACCTTGTCAAGGCCATCTGAGGTAAGGTCCTTATGACCATGTACATACTAAGAAATTTTGTGGTGCAGTTTTCTTTATGGTTTTTGGCTTGTCCTAGCTCTTTCACCTTTAGCACTGTCTGACTTTGTTGCCCAATGGATTTATGCACTAGTCCATGATTAAGGTTCTGGATTCCTTGCTTTGTCCTTCTCAGTCCTCATCCCCAATCAGAGCCTATTGTTGCCTCAAAATCTAAACTTGAAAATTATAAGTTCCAATGAGTTTCCCCTTATACAGCCTTAGCTTGCTAGCTTTTGCTAAATCTTGAATTTCGCACTATGTCATGTAACCTACTTGCTCTTTCCTTTCTTGTTATCGCAAATTCAGGGGTTTTTGAAACTTTATAACCCACGACCTAAGGTTCAAAAGTTCTTCTCTCCCACGACTTTGCAATTTCTTCCAGTGTTGTGAGAAGTTGACTTTATTAAAGAGGTGGAAAGGTTTATGAGATAAAGCTCTTCATCGTCAAATCAGGAGTTATCGTAACCTTCTAACCCCCAATCGAAGGTTCTAAGGTTCTTAAAATATGTGACTTAATGATGTGGAATTTGATTTTAAAGGATAAAATTCAGGGAGAACTTTTCCAATGAAACTTTGATAAGCATGAAAGTATGGATTCATGGTCTTCAACAGTTGTTTGAGGATTTTTTGGTTTTCTGATCAAGGTCTACCATATTAGTTGGCTTCTCCACGCTGTTCATTTTTTAAGATCTCATCAGCTGTCAGACTACTCATGTGACGTACAATGAGAATGTCTTCTCAGAAGTTACGATATTTGAACTCAACCCTTAGGATTTGTTTCTCAAGGCATAAAATCAATACAACATTAATTACATCTTAAATGACATGTGTTATGAAGTTCATAAAGGTGGCACTGTATTATTAAGTTTGAAAGTCATCATTGCTTCCTGACATGATTAAGTAAGGGTGGCGGTGCTCTCTAAATTTAGTTTTCTTACCAGCCAAGCCACTCTCTGAAATGAGACTCCCTGCTAACAATGAGATTTGGGATGATGAACCATTACCTATCTTACAACCTAATCTATAGTGGCCTGAGCAGGAGCAGATTGATGTCATCTCTCAACTATGCACTGTCACTTGGAAAGAGAAAACTAGTTATGCTAAATATCGCAGGACAATCGACATTCTAGAAGAAGAGGAAGAACATGCTGAACTACATCAACTCTTTATGGAAATTTGCTTGGAGCTAGGAGCTAGAGAAGTCTGATGCTATCTATTTTGGAGTCCTTTGTAATTAGTGGTAATCATGGCAACTTTTGAACAGATGTAACTATTTCCATTTTAGAAGGTTACTTTCTTGATAACAGTTATCCTCAAGGAACCGTTTCTCTTTTGAAAACAGTTACTATTTTAGGTATATAAATATGTAATGTGGAACAATGGAAAGGACAACTGGTTGGTTGGGAAAACTTTGTTTTTCTCAAATTAGTTAGACATATTGTATGTTTTATTTGAATTCCATCTTCAATATACAAGAAAATACACAGTGAATTGGTTAAAGCTTATATGATCTTTGTGTCATGATGTTTGGGCTATCATTCTGCTTATGTTGAATGTCATATTTGTGGTTATCTTTCTTTATGTTGGAGAATCCATTTTGATGATCTCTTCACTGTATATATCTATCTTTGAATGGGTATATTATAGCTATGATAATTTGAAGCTTTTCTTAATTCTGTTATTTGAAGTCTTTGAACTTCTATGAATATTGAGTTGTTTGCTTGTTTGAAACTTCCTTTCAAAGCTTTCTGGTCAAAAGCATTTCCTTCTTTTCTTTCTGGTTAAAAGCATCATAAATTGTGATTCTTTGAATATCAGTTGAAGGTAGCTACCACCTTGTAAAATAAGCAGAGAGTTGGTTATAAAATACTATTATTCCCAGCTCAACTATGGTTACATTTGTCATTTGTCCAGGTGGAAGAATATAGAGTTAGATGACAAATCTATAAACCAACAAAACCAAACTCAAAAATTACATGCAGACTACTCCCCCTAAGTAGTGCCTCCTTGACATCAATCCAAATCACAAGATGAGACTGTGAATTCTACCGGACTGATGCACTCTAGTGCATCTTAATTCTGATTAGGAGTAATAACCCCTAACTTCTCTCTGAGATACTCAAAAGTATCCTTGGGAAGAGGCTTAGTGAAAATATCCACAATCTGATCCTTTGAAGACACAAACTCCAACTTGACTTCATTCTCATTCACCTTCTCTCTCAACAAATGAAACTTGATGGATATGTGCTTTGTCTTTTAATGCAACACTAGATTCTTTGAGATGCTTATTGCACTTGAATTATCACAGAAGATTGTGGCAGGCTCCTCAAACACAATTCTAATGTCCTTTAGCATTTGTTTCATCCACAGAACTTGAGTACAATTATTTGCTGCTACTATATGTATACACCTAAAAATGACATGAATCGGTCCAAATAAATATTCTTAATATTTATTTAAGTCTAATTCCTCTATCAATAAATAAATAAAATTTATTTATTCGATTCATATTCCTCTAAGTTAATTAAATATCAAAATATTTAATTACTTCTTCTAAAGTCAAAATTAAATAAAATTCTTTAATTAATTTAATTATTCCAAACAATTAAATAATTTTTAATTATTTAATGAAGTCATTTATTCCTCCAAATTTAAATAAATCAATCAAATTTATTTAAATTCTTTCAATCTCTAAAAATAAAATATAATCAAATATTTTATTTATTCTTCTATCTTGCACAAACAATTAAATAAATTTATTTATTTAATTTGCTTTCTTATCTTCTAATTCCTCAATTAAATAAATTTATTTATTTAATTTGCTTTCTTATTTTCCAAATCTTCCAAAAATAAATCTTCCTTGTCATCCAAAAGCAAAAGTTGAGTTATTGATTTAAAATAATCTTGTTTTTATCAACAACTCTTAAATTAGAATAAATCACTCTAATTTGTGAAGGCAAATCTTATCTTTGTCATGAAAGCAGTTAACTCAAATAAAACAGCTTTTTTATGACACTTGTCTTCTTTCTATTCGCGTGCATCCTCTCAAGGTTTCTCAACCATTGATCTTCTTATTTCTCCTACACCGTTGATCCTCTCTCTCCCAACTCTATAAATATAGCTCCATTTCTAAGATCCATGCTTTTAAGTAAACTTACGCTGCAGAATCCATAGCGTGCCTTTGGCACCCACAACATCTCATAGCTCATATCCATTATTCATTGTATTTAAGCTTATCTTCTCTACAAAAGTATCCTAGCCACCTCTCTATCGCCATCTTGAAGAAGTGCGAGGAATTGTGTTTCCTAAGGGCCACAGTCTTCACAACAAAGATCGATCGAGAATAGGCGAGCAATGGAAGTCGTGGAATAACAGGGTTGCAAGGTTTACTCTTTCATTTTAAGCGTTTGTTATCCGCATATTCTATTGTGTTATTGGGTTTTTATATTCATTTTGATATATACCACTTTTCCCATAACATTTTTAGTGCCCACTTAAACCCCAATGCAAGGGAATCAAAATAGCAAAAAAATCAAAAAATTGGAAAAATAGCAAAAAAATCAAAAAATTAGAAAAATAACAAAAAAATCGTCCAACGGTGAAAACTTGGCAAACAAGTGCCTTGGATAGGTACCATGGTGAAAACCTGGAAAACAGGCATCATGTGTACTTTTGGCTTTCGTGCAAATAGAAGCAAGTGGTAAAAACCTGGTAAACAGGTGCTCCTTGTGATGAACTGCCTTCTCCATCTTTTTCAACCTTGTTCCTCGTTTCATACCTCCCAACAACATCCACCCATTTCATATATGTGTACCTACCATGGCTTGTTGTTCACTCATCCTTATCACTTTCTGCCGTCGGACTGCTTGTCCAGACTTGCATCCATAGGGTCATCCGTCTTATGTCAATCCATTGAACCACTGTCAAACTACATCGCCTCTGAGTTATCACGTAGGCAAGGCCATTATCAATGTGCCCCCGAGGCTCCACTCCTCTTCTCATCCATTCCATCACATGTCATCTGTCTTCTAAATCCCTATCATTTCCTATCACCTAGGTCTTAGGTCCACCAAGTTCACCCCAAACTACGTTGCCTCTGCGTCATCACGTAGGCAAGGCCATTTAGCAATGCACCCCCGAGGCACTAGGTCAGTCCCTTAGGGCCCATTTTCTTCATCTCTATTTCTCAGTTCATCCATAATAAGTCAATCCTTTATTTGATTGGGGGCAAGTCCTTAACCTAGTTACGGAATTGGATTTTTGAATGTCACATTGTTCTCAGAGGACACCTTTCACTAGACATGCACACGCAACAAAACATGCTTCCAAACAAAAATCTTGGCACAAAAACTTCAACTTATCCAAAGAAAAAAAACAAAGACCAAAGCACATCAAAATGATTTCATCTATACTATGGCAAGAAAGCACATCTAATGCAAGAATGTTTTGTGAACATGGTTAAGTTAGAGTGTATTGATTTTCGTTATTATATCTTTCTATGCTACTCTAGGATGCCAAAAGCTAGAGATTCTATGATGGGGGCATAATTATTTTTCTTTGTCTGTTGTTTGTGGATCAATCTTCAGTAATGTGATAACTTTTGTCTAAAGACATGATCAGCAAAAGATCATCGAGGACTTCCGAGGTCTAAACATGAAAAGGGGCAATCCTTGTCTATTGAAACGCAAGAAATACTCAAGTCATCTAGATTCAATTTTGACTAGATGCTTGTATTAACTTGCTATATGAAAATCCATGTAAGTAATACTCAGGTCATCTCGGTTTAATTATACCTAGATGCTTGTATTTTCTTATAACATAATAAATGCCCGATGATGAAATTAGCACTTCAAAATACTTGCAATATCAAGATGACATATATCCACACCCATAATACATCCATTACCATTCCATATACCGTTCATAATAAAGATTTTGTTCCAAAGTACCCATGTCTGTAGAGTAAAAGCTTGTGATTCCTTTCATCCATGTTTCTTCTGTCAATCAAATTTCTATCTTTCTTTGTATCCCTCGTCAATAGTTTTAGCTGTCAGTCCAAGTGATGATCCAAATGCAAGTCCATCCTTAATCCATACCAATCAAGTCAAGTCAATCTTATCAAATGATCCAATCACAATCAATGGTCTTTGATCCTTGTCTAGTCGTAAACCAACTCAAACAGTCAAAAGTATTAGTGAGATATGCATTTTCCACGTGTATCATGTTGCTCTAGGGATCTATCATTCCCCGCCATGACAACACTATCCTTTGTGTTGCTCTAGGGATCTATTGTTCCCCGCCATGACAACACAATCGTATATCAATATCAGTTAATCATTGGTTTACCACTTGACAGGGGCAATACCTTGTTTGTTCTTGTATCATATGTACATACTTGGTTACTTGCTTGTGTGTGTTATCATTTTATCTTGCATAGCGTATCATTAATCTCTTTTCTTCATCCTAATCTATCTTTCACCTTCTTCATCATGAGATTGTCCGTCTCACGCCTTCTGCCTTCTCCTCGTCCAATCTCCCGAGGGGGCATCCTATCATCATTAAACTTGTACCATGGGCAAAACTGGGGCATGTATCATTATCAGAAACTTATTCTTTGAAACAATGTGATAAAACACATTGTATCAAAGAAGGGCAAAATGTATACACCTAAAAATGACATGACTCGGTCCAAATAAATATTCTTAATATTTATTTAAGTCTAATTCCTCTATTAATAACTAAATAAAATTTATTTATTCGATTCATATTCCTCTAAGTTAATTAAATATCAAAATATTTAATTACTTGTTCAAAAGTCAAAATTAAATAAAATCCTTTATTTAATTTAATTCTTCCAAACAATTAAATAATTTTTAATTATTTAATGAAGTCATTTATTCCTCCAAATTTAGATAAATCAATCAAATTTATTTAAATCCTCTCAATCTCTAAAAATAAAATATAATCAAATATTTTATTTATTCTTCTATCTTGCACAAACAATTAAATAAATTTATATAATTAATTTTATTTCTTATCTTCTAATTCCTCAATTAAATAAATTTATTTATTTAATTTGTTTTCTTATTTTCCAAATCTTCTAAAAATAAATCTTCCTTGTCATGTAAAAGCAGAAGTTGAGTTATTGATTTAAAACAATCTTGTTTTTATCAACAACTCTTAAATTAGAATAAATCATTCTAATTTGTGAAGGCAAATCTTATCTTTGTCATGAAAGCAATTAACTCAAATAAAACAGCTTTTTTATGACACTTGTCTTCTTTCTATTCACGTGCATCCTCTCAATGTTTCTCAACCATTGATCTTCTTATTTCTTCTACACTGTTGATCCTCTTTCTCCCAACTCTATAAATACAACCCTTTTCCTCCATTTCTAAGATCCATGCTTTTAAGTAAACTTACACTACAGAATCCATAGTGTGCCTTACCCACAACATCTCATAGCTCATATCCATTATTCATTGTATTGAAGCTCATCTTCTCTACAAAGGTATCCTAGCCACCTCTCTATCACCATCTTGAAGAAGTGCGAGGAATTGTATTTCCTGAGGGCCACAGTCTTCACAACAAAGATCAATCGAGAATAGGTGAGCAATGGAAGCCATGGGATAACAGGGTTGTAAGGTTTACTTTTCATTTTAAGCTTTTGTTATCTGCATATTCTATTGTGTTATTGGGTTTTTATAATCATTTTGATATATACCACTTTTTCCCATAACACTATATATTCTGCCTCTGGTGTAGATAGGGATATTGCCTCCTGCTTTTTGCTCATCCAAGAAACTAATCTACTTCCCAAGAAGAATACACCACCACTAGTGATTTTTCTGTCATCCACATCTCTTGCCCAATCAGCATCTGTATATGCATGAAGAGTGAAGTCATTATCCTTTGGATACCATAATCCATAATCAATTGTTCCTTTCAGATATCTAAAAATTCTCTTGACTGCTACAATATGGGATTCTCTAGGATCAGCTTGAAATCTAGCAACAAGTCCAACTGCATTCATGATATCATGTCTAGTCTGAGTCAGATAGAGCAGTCTTACAATCATTGATCTATACCTTTTATGATATGCCTTAGGTGAATTGTCATCTTTACTTAACTTGCATCTAGTTACCATAGGTGTACCTACTGGCTTTGAATCTTCCATTCCAAACTTCTTCAATAGTTCTCTCACATACTTAGACTAAGATATGAAGATACCTTTATCTAACTGAGTGATTTGTAGACCTAAGAAGAAATTCATCTCACCGAACATGGACATCTCAAATTCACTTTGCATCTGATTAGAAAATGTTTTACACATACTCTCATTTCCACCAAAAATGATATCATCAACAAATACCTCAACAATCAGAATATTCTCATGATCAATCTTGAAGTAAAATTACTGCCAGCAGGGCCTTTGCTATAACCTAGTTGTAGCAAATACTTATCTAATCTTGCATACCGAGCTCTTGGGGCTTGTTTGAGTCCATACAATGCTTTCCTTAACCTACAGACCATATCTCTCTGATTAGAGTGTAGAGTGTCTCTACATTTTGTTTCAGTTTCGGTAGTGTTGCATTTAAAGTACAGTGGCTTTATATTAGTGTCTCTATTTTGTGCCTCAAATGTTTCTATGCGTGGGTTGCACCAAGTGTCAAAGTCACAACAATGAAACAAGCACTCATTTTTTTTACGGAGGGTGCTGTGTGTCCTAATGAGTTTACTGCAAAGTGCGCCATGTATCAAGTAACATCTTTTGGTACATTTTGTTTCAAGCTTGCGGAAGGCACCATGTGTCGATAGCGGAAGCAATCTCAAAAAGTTTCCTTTCTTACTACAAGCTTGCGGGTGATGTCATGTGTCTTTTTGAGTTTTATGCAGATGATGTCGCATGTCCTTTTTCAAAATTTATATTGATATCAACATAAATATGGTGGGCCACAATACATTTTCTTTCATACTTGTGGAAGGTGCCACATGGCGATAGCAGAGAAGGGTTACTTTATTCATAATCTTCTTTTTAGCATGAAACATTTTTTCACAGTTGTAGCGAAATGCACCAAGTGTCAGCTTCTGAGGGACCTTTCAAAAGTTTTATTTGTTTCAACAGTGTTGAGGAGGTTGCTGCGTGTTAGCTTGTATGATCGCAGGTGCTGCCATCTATCCCAATTTTGTTCCCTTTGAGGGTAATGAGTTATGAAGGCAGTGGGTCCCATTATTATTTATGTCTCAGTTTCTAAGTGAAGCGGGTTGCGACAGATGTCACAATGAAGGGCGCTCGAGTATAAAGACACAGGTTTTTAAAGGCTTGGCCATTACAGATTCAGAAGATCGTAACCACCATGGATTTCCAGTAATCTTCAGTTCTGTTTGGCCGTTGATGATTCAGGTTGTTGCAAGCAATCTTGTGTTAAATCAGTGATTATAAATATGTAGAATTTGTAATCGAATAGATATATTTGGAGGACTTTACTTTTGATATAAGTTTTCAATTAGAAATCTAATAGAGGAGTTGGAGACTTTGTTGAGACCAGTTTATGTCATTTTGCCTTTATTTTGTTGTTCTTGATCAGAAAGTTGATATATCTATGCATGTTTTTTTTGTGCCTTGTATGTTGCTGGAAATTTAATAAGAACTTTGTTCTATGCCTTGGTTGATATCATCTGTGTCTTTGCAAATTCATCTGGTTATAATCCTTTGATAATATTCATTATATCTGTTTATATTGATCATGTAGTATCTTCTCTTTAATATAACTATATCTTGAGAATAGCTTCACTGTGCTTGAATTGAAGGAATACCTTTACTTAGGCGCATCGCCATAAATTAGATTTGCTTATTGTATCTGTAATCCTATTTATCTCTTTCATTTTACTCAAAATCTGATTGAAATAGGAAGAGCCAGCTTCTTTAAAATCTGGAGGTTGTTTCAAGTAGCAAGTCTCACATTCTTGAAACTTCCCATGTTGGTGTTGGAACCTACGCAATTTTATTCATCAACAGTTTTTGGCACACCTGGTGGGACCTTTCTTGAAGTTCTTATCAAGATTGTATGAGCCAGAGAGTGACAAGGAGCCAGAGTTGTAGACCTACGACAAGAGCTTAGTTTGCTGCTAATCCAGGCATTCTTTTACCACCATTAGCAACTACTCCAAGGAGAAGAGTGAATCAGGTTCCTATAACACAAGGAACAAATATGGGAGCACCTATACCTCCAAGGAACTATGCAAATTGGAACACCGGTAGTCCTCTCATTCTCCCAATACCACCAGCCACTTGGGATCCCATTCCAACCAATGCTTTGAAGGCTCTACCTAAGTTCGGTGGAGAATATTTCAAGACACCTAGGGAACATCTACAAGATGTATCTGATGTGTGTACAGTGCATGTTATTACTGAACAAAATGTGTCTATAAGACTGCTAGAAGCTTCTTTCAAAGGAAAGGCTCTGGACTAGTATAGATCTCTCACTCCAAACACAATATCTACCTGGGATCAGCTTGGTGATGCTTTCTTTGCAAGATTTGAGGAGAAAGGTGATAAATCTTCCCTGCTGCAACAATTAATCACTATCAAAAGGGCACCACAAGAAGCCATGACTGATTTTAACTCAAGATTTCAAAAGAACTAGGATAGAATTCCTACTACAACAAGACCATTATCAGGTATGGCTATTGTGTTCTACCTAAAAGCTTTTAATTCTGATATATCAGTAATGATTCAGTCCCTAGGAGGTCAGATACTGCCAGAAGCATATGAGTTGGCTGTCAAGGCTGAAAATAACTTGATAGATGCTAGAAAATTGCCCCCAAGTCTCCTATGCCCATGTTCCCATAAATCTCCCTACCTTTACCACAAGAAGCTCCTAATCTTGTGGTTCCACCTGTGTCCATGTATTCATTCCCAGTACCTCAACAACCTGCTATGGCAACTACCTCTACTCAACCATCTAAAATGGATGATGTCAAGAATATTTTAAGGACCTTTTCAAATGAGATAATTAACCTAAAGAGATAACAAAATCCCTATTCAAAACCTCCTTATCAAGGTTTCCAATGAAATAGACCCCCTTTTCAGCCAAATCAATATCAAGGCTCTCAAAGGCAAAACAATCCTCAACTTTCAAACCAACTGGTTTCAATCCCTACACCTCTACAAACTATTCCTCATAATCCCAATAGAGAAATAGTTCCAGGACAAAATAACTTAGCAAAAGACACAAATGCCTGGTGCTTTCCCTACAACAATGCCCATATGTCCAAAAACTTTCCTAGAGGCAATTTGCAGCAAAAGATAGTCGAACAAAGAGGGTTAGAAAGACAATTTCTGACACCTAGTGCTCCACCATATCAGTCCCCTAGTGTCCAGAATGCAATAATGGTTGCCCAGATGCAAGGGATGTCTATACAATAAGAAGAAGATGAAATAGCTCCTGAACATGCCTTATTTTCATGGATTGAAGAGGAAGATTCAGTGTCCTTGAATGAGGCATCCACTTCAAAGAAATCATTGGTGCAGTCGGACTATTATACCATATCAAAGAGGAGAATAATAGAGCAACTAGAAGTCACAAGTAATGAGATTATCGAAACTCCTCCATTTCAAAATCATTACAATCTAGTTTCTAGGCAAGAAGTACTTTAGCCGGTGCAAGATCAAGTAGCCTCGGATCAGTTACTAGAAAAGACAAGGCACCCTTATCATCCAAAGACACAAGCATTGGGACTTATGAACGTGGCGAACCAGCTGAAAAGAACTCCAACACATGTATCAATCTGGGATATGTTGGCTATTCCTGAGCAGAAGACACTGTTACAAGAAGCTCTGCAAGGTCAAGAGGCCTCTAAATACACTAGTGCTAAAGAAGGAGCTACTGATAAGGGGAAAATTCAACATAAAGATATTGTACCTCTACAAACAACAGCTCTGTTGAACAATGCACCTGAGGTAGGTAAATCTAAAGTAGATCCTTTTTATCTGACTTTAATAGTTGGGAAAAAACTGCTGCATAATGCAATGATAGATTCTGCGGCCAGTACTATAGTAATGCCAAAGTAGATAGCAGATGCTTTAAAGATTAAGTATGAGCCACTTACTAGAGGGGTCATGTAGTTGGATGGGAAGTTTGTTCAAACTATAGGAAAAATTAGACAACTTCCGTTACAACTATATACTTGTCCCAATGTAACTGTCAATCAGGATGTGGTAGTCATAGATATTCCTCTTGTATTTGGTTTATGCTTATCCAGAGATTTCACAGCCAGAATAGGAGGTTACATGTCACTAGATTGGTCACACCTAATCCTAAGAACCAAGTATGGGACAAAGATGAAAATATTGTCTGAGCCACTATCCAAAGACCATATTACTAATGACCCAACCCCAAAAATAGAAGCATCCCATGCCATGATGAATAAGGAGGAGAGAGTCTTTGTTGAAGAACTAGGTGATTGGACTGAACATGACCAACAAAAGGAAGATAACAATCAATTGCTGACCATGATGTAGAGTGATCCTTATGGAAACTATGATTCTATTGGTCTAGGCACTTATGTTATTTTTGAAGAAGACCAAGAAATCCTGAATATTATAAGGAAAGAAGTATCAGAAAGTGGAGAATCTGAAGGAAACTCAGAAATCTGGACCTTCAATTTTGATGGGGCTAGGAGAAAGAATGGTGTTGGAGCAGGTATTTGCCTTACTGCCCCAATTGGTGAGAAATTTCTAAGAGCTATTCGCTTTCAGTTCACCTGTACCAATGATGACGTTGAATATGAATCTTTGGTGCATGGACTCATGTTGGCCAAGAAAAAGGGAATTAAGAATTTGATAGTGAGAGGAGACTCAGAACTGGTGGTAAAATAGATTAGAGAACAAGCAATAGCCAAGAATGTAAGAATGAGGTCCTATCGACATAGGATTTGGGACCTAATAGATGGTTTTAATGCTTTCAATATTGAGGTAGTGCCCAGAGCCCAAAATTTAGAAGCAGATAGGATGGCACAAATTGGTTCACAATTTGACCCAGCAAGTGATTTATTAGTTAACAATGAGTTAGTTAAGGTTATAGTAAGACCAACAATCCCAGACAATGATCAAAATTGGCAAGTTTTTGATAGTGATCTTCAAGTACTTTCATTTTTACAACAATCAAGAGAGTTTGCTGACCAGTTACACCCCAAAATTGAGGAAGCATACGGTGATCAAATTATCTAGGTAAGGTCAAATAAACTCCCTAAAGGACTTATTACTCTAGAAAATTTGTTTGACCCAGAAGATGCAAGCCTAGAGAAGAGGAGGTTTAAGGCAAATAAGGAGGACTATTCTAAAATTCAAATTAGTGAAGGAAGAAAGTTAAAAATAGGTAATACTACAACCCAAGAGGAAAAAGAAAGACTAATTGCTTTATTGACAAATATGATAGGGTGATTGCTTGGACCTATGAAGACCTCCATGGCTATAATAGAGATATCATCCAGCACACCATAGACCTTACTGAAGGATCCAAACCAGTCCGACAGAAGAAAAGGCCAGTGAATCCTAGAATTGAACCCCTAATGGTGGATGAGATACAAAAGCTCCTGGAATCAAAGATTATTTTCCCAATTAAGCATTCAACCTGGGTGTCAAACCTAGTGCCTGTAAGAAAGAAGAATGGTGACATAAGACTCTATGCAGATTTCAGGGATCTGAATAAAGCATCTTTGAAAGATCATTATCCCCTGCCTTCTATGGAACAGATTTTACAAATTGTGGCTGGGTCAGAAAGCTTTTCCTTGCTTGATGGTTTCTCAGGATATAATCAAATTTGGTTAGCAGATGAAGATCAGCATAAGACAACATTCACTACAAAGTGGGGAACATTTGCATATGCTAAGATGCCCTTTGGCCTTTCAAATGCAAGAGCTACTTTTCAGCGCGCAATGGATGTAACATTTGGGGAGCTTATAAATAAGATCATTCTGATCTATCTAGATGACCTGACTATTTTTTCTAAGAATGCCAAAGATCATTTTGACCATTTAGAGGTTATTTTCAAGAAATGCCAAGAGTTCAGGATCTCTCTAAATCCCAAGAAATATATCTTTGTTCTACCTCAAGGTAAGCTTCTAGGACACATAGTGTCAAAGGAAGGGGTCTCCATTGATCTAGAAAGGGTCACAGCTATAATCAATCCTTTTTAGGGAAAATTAACTTTGTCATCCGATTTATATCTGATTTTGGAAGTCTAATAAGACCAATGACAATGTTGCTTAAAAAAGATCTGGTTTTCAAATGGACTAAAGAAGGAAGACATGCTTTTGAAGAGGTCAAGAGAGCCATTTCAACAGCCACAGTACTCAGAAACCCAGATTTCTCTAAAACTTTTATAATGTATGTGTATGGGGGAGAATTTAGTGTTGCTGTTGTTCTAACTCAGAAAGATGATCAAGAGGAAGGAGAGCATCTAATAACTTTCTTCTCCAGGACTCTCAGGGAGTATGAATCAAGATATAATTCCATGGAGAAACAATCATATGTCATGGTAAAAGCCCTTTAAAAATTTAGACATTTGGTAACATGAAATAAAATTTTGATATTAGTGGCTCACCCCAATGTAAGAGAATATATTATGGAGGGTGAGATCACTGAGAAAAGAGCCAATTAGATAATAAAGATTTTAGAGTATGATGTAGAAGTAAGACCTACCAAGTTGGTCAGAGGCAAAGGACTGTGCCAATACATGACCCAAGACATAGAAAGATCAATGTCTGAAGAAACAGAAAATAAAAATGTGTTGAAACTCCAAGAGGTTGACCAAGATTCTTGGGTCAGAAACAAGATATAGTTTATGAGGTATGGGGTGTTCCCAAATGAACTCTCCCATGATAAGAAAAGGTACTATAGGCAACAAGGAATCCATTTTGTACTAATTGATCAGATCTTATTTAGAAGGAATACTAATGGTATACTCTTAAGATGTATAGAGAAAGATGAAGCTCAAAGAATATTACATGAATTGCATCATGGAGCCTCAGGTGGACATTTTTTAGCAAGGACTATTGCAATCAAAGTGACACAAGCAAGATATTTCTGGCCCACTTTGTTTACAAATTGCCATCAGATGATTAAGGAATACCAAGCTTGCCAGTTTTATACTGGCAAAAGGAGAAACGTAGCAATGCCTCTAAGTCCCATAGTTGTGGATGAACCCTTTCCTCAATGGGGTTTGGATTTTATTGGTATGATCAATCTAGTATCAAATATGGGACACAAATGGATTCTCACAGAAACAGATTACTTTACTAGGTGGAGTGAAGCAGTACCACTCAAAGAGGCAACAAAAAAGGTCATACTAGAATTTTTAGAAGGCATAACTTCTCAGTTTGGTCCTCCTCATACCATCATATCAGATAATGCTAAAGCATTTTTGGGAACCAAATTATCTAAATTTTCTTTAAGAAATGGGAAATACTTGAAGACTTCTTCAAATTATTACCCACAAGGTAATGGTCTGGCAGAGTCCACCAACAAGAACCTTATGAGACTCATAAAAAGGATAGGAAATAATTATCAGAGAGAGTGGCATAAGTTACTTAATACAGCACTATGGGCTGATAGGATCACACCAAAGCAAGTAACTAAATTGTCTCCCTATGAGTTGGTTTATGGTAAACCTGCAGTAATGCCACTAAGTTTAGAGATTCCTACTTTACAACTATTAAAGCAAATAGAAATTGAGGAAAATAGCCCAATGCAAGTCAGACTTGCTGAGCTTTTGGACGTCCAAGAAAAAAGAGAAAAGGCACATGAATCAATGATGAAATATCAGAAAATGGTTAAGAGTTGGTTTGACAAGAAGACTTCTAATCCCATTTTTTAAGTTGGTTCTCTGGTATTGAAGTGGGATGAAAGAGCTGCCAAGCCGGGTCGACACAGCAAATTTAAATCATTATGGACAGGCCCTTATAAGGTTCGTGCTTGCAAGAAACAAAATTTATTTGAGTTGGAAACCATGAATGGAGAACCTAAAGAGATTTTGGTAAATGAGATCTTTCTGAAACATTTCACCTAAGTAGGGGCTCATCATGTATCATAGTTAGTTAGTTATTTTTGTTTCCTTTTCTCGCTTTCTATTTTTTCTGCTTTCTTTTCCCGCTTTCCCTTTCAAGCAAGTGTTTAGTGAACACATGTCAGCAACACAAATCCCCTTCTCTTTTTAAACCCTTCCTTTTATTAAGGTTGTTTAACAATCCCCAAAATCCCAGGGAAGCACACGCTTTTTCAGAAAAATTGCCACTCTCATAACATATCTGACACTCCGTCCAATCGGATTTCAAAAAGATACACTAACTAATTATTGGCATTAATGTCATTAATAAGATGAGATGTGTCATTTATTACTTCCATAAGGCCCAATAAGCCAGGTTTTAAGTCCTTGTGAGTGTCATTTGCTTCTATCTTTCTGCTCTAAATCACCGTCACGTCTAAGACTTGTTTCTCACAAGTGCCATTCAACTAAGTATCACTCTGCTAGAACAGTTTTGCCCTTTTTCTGTGTCAAAGCTTTCTTAAATCTTATCACAAAGATATAGATATGTCTGAGACACAGTCACCACAGGAGGGACTTGGAATTTTTGAGTCGACTAATAAATTGTTGAACAAGTCATACGCTTCGGCACCTGCGCAACCAAGGAAGTCCTATCCAAGAACAAGGGTTCCTGAAGTGGGATTATCTATTGACCCAGATCAGGTGAAAGACTATGTAGATGACATATATGACACACCTCTTCAAAAGAACACCAAGAATCTCTAAGAGGGGGCACATCAGAGGTGCCTCATCCGAGCGAACAAAGGGTAGTATGAGACTTTTGGTATGAGAATATGGACTTCTCAATTGGCACAGTTCCTAGTTCCAAATGTACACCCTTGTCTTGAGCTAATTGAATTATGTGTGGAGCTATTTCATGCACCGTCAAATTCTATCCAACAGGGCCCTTTCATAGTTCAGATTACACCCAAGACCATAAGGGACATGTTGGCCCTATAGTATGATAGAACGGCCACATTTCCAACTATTGCCATGATGCAAGGCACATGGGCGAATTTACATAACAGACTAAAATTTCTAAATGCAGAGATGCATCTGGGCAAAGATAATACTCAAATGCCCATACTACCCACTGGTCGTGCACAATTTAACCTAGATGTTTAGGATGCCCTCTCAATGATAGCTTTCATTTTTGGAATGAAGGAGGACAATGCAGTCCATGACTAGCAATTGGAAATCATTTTCAGAATGAAAATTGTGGATAAATCTCAAGAGTACCAGCTGGATTTTTCAGAGCAAATTGCTGTAGTCATGATTACCAGCTTGCCAATTTCAAAACAAAGCGAGTATTTAGGTATTTCGCTTTCTTGTTCCATCTTATGTTGTATCAAAATTTTGGTCTTTTCATAAAGCATATGTCCGTAAATATGTATGACTCAAATTCTGGTCATGGTAGAACCATCCCTGTGTCTGCATGGACACATGTGTTATCTAAAACCTCTGACCCATATGAGTTTTGGGAGTTTTTTATCGTCCCCGCTTTTAGCTAGTCAAGCCCTGAGCCTGTGGAACATAGGATGACACAGAGTATAAGGGGTTTTATAACCAACTGCCCACTTCCCTATGACTACTTCTTTGGTGCCCATACTACAATAATCAGAGTCCAAGGTTTCGCCAGAGAGCTTATGCTATTGCCTAAAGTATTGACCCCTAGGGTCATATTCCTAGAGGTTACTCATCAAGTATCTATTGTAGATAATGATTTCAACCACAAGAAAAGAAAGAAAAAGATGTATCATGTCCCTTGGGCCAGGGGAAACATGACACTTGAAGTTAGAGGTGCAGAGAGCCTCTTATTAAGGAAGTTAGTCGCCCTTGGTTTTCTTATCATAGAGGATAAATGGAAATATGACCCAGATAGTTTCCTAGCTTCCTGGATAATAACTAATAAGGTTCGTGCCAAGATGGTACATGAAGGATGCCCATTCTGGGAAGATAGGAGGTCTCCAAAAGAAGATAGCCCAGATCTCTATGTGGAATTAACTGATTTGTCCTATGAGGGGCCTAGGCCATGGGAAACCTTCTATGTCAAAGAGAAAGAGTATGACCCTAAGCTGAAGATGACCGCAAGTCTAAGGAAATCATTAAAAGCAAGAGAATGGAGAGTAGAAAAGATTAAAGCCTATTGGAAATATAGGCAAGAGATCTCTGAGACTACACATGCATTTGGGAATGTTGAAAATGATGAGACATGGGAGTCAATCTGGGATGTCTGGCATCTATCCCCAGTCTCAAGTCCAGACACAAGTAAAATTTAGAGAAAGGGTGAGGAACCAGAGGAAGAAATAGAGTCGGCCCCAATAATGCAAGAAACAGGACAAGCATCATCTATTGATCCTAGGTCTTCATGGCCTCAATCCCTTAGCACCTTAGAGAAGCAAAAAGGTGTTGTGTCATCACCAATTCTAGGAACTCATACAGCTTCAGCGTCTGGGGGTTCCAGAATGGTCCCTTTGCAACAACCAGTGGTTGTAAATATTGAAGATGAAGAGATAGAGGAAACAATAAAGAGGCCTTTGAAAGTAAGGAGATTGATCCTGCTAGAAGAAGAAGTAGAAGAAGAGGCACCACAGCATCAACAAGTGCCAGTTACCTCTTCTGTGACTCAAGTAGGTACTTCTTCTCCCTTCTCTCATGTATCTCTTTCTTCTCATATAGGAGTGGCAATCCCAAGTATTCAGGCTTCCATGTCCCCTGCCACTTCTGTTGTGCTTACACAAACCTCTGCCCCAACTGCTAGTGCACCGGCCATGTCCTCACAGGCCATTACCTTGCCATTATTTTCTCCATCTGTGCCTAAATAGACCCCTCCCCAAGTATCCCCTAGCCAACAATTATCTGCTATTCCTTATGGCCTGCCTCAAGGTCACCCCTTTTCTGGAGATTATATTACATCTCCTCCTACCTTCCAAGCTCAAGCAGACATAGCAAAAAGGGCTAGAGAGGATAGGATGGAAAAGAAGAGGAAAAAAGAAAACAAAAGCCTTGTTGTGGCTCACATGAGGTCACTCAAAGACCCTATTCAACAATCATTGGCAGTGACACATTTGTCCCCAAATGTGGTAAAACTAAATGAGAAAATGCAGCCCCAAGATTATACTATGAATATTGTGGCCATGGATATGTCTATCTTCAGGCCACAAGATAGGGTTGAGCTGATGAATGAAACTGCAACTACTATGGCTACAGACTATTTGAAAGTGTCGAAGAAGTTGCAAAAGGCAGAGAATGATTTGGCTTAAGAGAAGGTGAATAGCAGAAATCTTGCCGGGGAAATTCATTCTAAGATAAATGAGATTGATAATTTGAACAAACAATTGCAGAATACTATTTCTTTACAGATACATTAGACTGTACAGGCACAGATTGCCTCTCTAAAGACTGAGCTGGCACAGGAGAAGGTTGCAGTGACTATTTTAAAATAGGAAAAGGCCACTATAGAAAAGAAGTATCAGGATAAATTGCAAGAGGCAACATAGTTGCAACAAAAATTATTGAGTGAGCAAAATACAAATAGTGCAGCTCAGGCTCAATACATGGCTGAGCAACAAAGAACAATGTAGCTAATAATGGAGTTGGCTAATAGACCACAGAATGCGGGAGTTCTAAATTTGGTGAAAGAGTTGTATGTTTCAGTATGGAAGAGAATTTCTAAGGAGATTATTTAGCTAAAGCCATCTTTAACTTTTCTGTTAAATGCTCAGCAGCTATGTGAGAAGGTAGAAACTTCTGTATAGGCCACTTTGTCCACTGTTTCATTAAGAGTTTTTGACTCTCAGCTTTTGTTAAAAAAATTGTATGACACAACAGATGAAACATTATCAGCAGCAAGTATTAATGATAGACTGGTTGCTATTAAGAAGGTCAATGAGGTTTTGAGTTGTAATTTTGCAGCCACAAATTGTCAGGAGCTCCTGGATATAGTAAAGGAAGGAGTAAAGAATATGAAGAAGCACATAGAAGATTTGGTGCAACTGGGACTTCCTTCATTGTTCCTAGATGGTAACATAGTGTTGATGATAGATGAGATCAAGGCCCTTCTTTTGACCAAGCAAAATGATCAGACAATTTTCCAAGGTTTAAGTGATTCATCAATAGTAAAGGAAGTTGAAACTGTGTTGATACCTATGGCCCAGCTGGAATTTCAATTAAAGGCTATGGTACAAATTTTGCAAACATTTTCCCATAAAGATATAATTAATCTTGATTTTGCTTTTCAAGATTTGTAGAGTAGACAAGGGATCTCAGATTCAGAATGGTCTATATATCAGACAGCATTGCAAAATCTATAATTCAAGTTTTATTTTCAATACAATATTTTTTTGTCAATTTTGGGTTCTCTCAGAGCAGGCTCAGAGGTCTTGATGGTCACCAAGAACTGTAGAGTGTCTCTACATTTTGTTTCAGTTTCGGTAGTGTTGCGTTTAAAGTACAGTGGCTTTATATTAGTGTCTCTGTTATGTGCCTCAAATGTTTCTATGTGTGGGTCGCGCCAAGTGTCAAAGTCACAACAATGAAACAAGCACCCAGTTTTATGTGGAGGTCGTCATGTGTCCTAATGAGTTTGCTGCGGAGTGCGTCACGTATCAAGTAACATCTTTTGGTACATTTTGTTTCAAGCTTGCGGAAGGCACCATGTGTCGATAGCAGAAGCAATCTCAAAAAGTTTCCTTTCTTACTACAAGCTTGTGGGTGATGCCGTGTTTCTTTTTGAGTTTTATGCAGATGATTCCACATGTCCTTTTTTAGAATTTATATTGATATCGGCATAAATATGGTGGGCCATAATACATTTTGTTTCATACTTGCGGAAGGTGCCACGTGGCAACAGCGGAGAAGGGTTACTTTATTCATAATCTTCTTTTTAGCATGAAACATTTTTTCACAGTTGTAGTAGAATGCGCCAAGTGTCAGCTTCTGAGGGACCTTTCAAAAGTTTCATTTATTTCAACAGTGTTGAAGAAGTTTCCGCATGTTAGCTTGTATGATTGCGAGTGCCGCCATCTGTCCCAGTTTTGTTCCCTTTGAGGGTAATGAGTTATGAAGGTAGTGGGTCCCATTATTATTTGTGTCTCAGTTTCTAAGTGAAGCAGGTTGCAACAGATGTCACAACGAAGGGCACTCAGGTATAAAGACACAAGTTTTTAAAGGCTTGGCGGGGTAGGACACCTATCATTTTTGGAGGCTGCGGAATGCGACAAGTGTCTATTTCCTGTGAATTTCTTTAAAGGCAAAGGAGTTCCTAGTTTTATGTGGATACTGCCACCTGTCATATTTTCTTTTCAGCATTTGTGCGCGGGTGCTGCCATGTGTCTTGGTTTTGATACAGTTAATGTGCCACATATTTTTCACCCTAGCCAATGGGCACGCAGGAGGGATGGCTATTACAGATTCAGGGATCATAACCGCCATGGATTTTCAGTAATCTTCAATTATGTTTGGCCGTTGATGATTAGGGTTGTTGCAAGTAATCTTGTGTTAAATCGGTGATTATAAATATGCAGAATTTGTAATCAAATAGATATATTTGGAGGACTTTACTTTTTTTATAAGTTTTCAATTAGAAATCTAATAGAGGAGTCGGAGACTTTGCTGAGACTAGTTTATGTCATTTTGCCTTTATTTTGTTGTTCTTGATTAGAAAGTTGATATATCTATGCATGTTTTTTATGTACATTGTATGTTGCTAGAAATTTAATAAGAAGAACTCTGTTCTGTGCCTTAGTTGATATCATCTGTGTCTTTGCAAAGTCATCTAGTTCTAAGCCTTTGATAATGTTCATTATATCTATTTATATTGATCATGCAGTATCTGCTCTTTAATATAATTGTATCTTGAGAATAGCTTCACTGTGCTTGAATTGAAGGAATACCTTTTACTTAGGAGCATCATCATAAATTAAATTTGCTTATTGTATCTGTATTCCTATTTATCTCTTTCCCTTTACTCAAAACCCAATTGAAATAGGAAGAGCCAACTTCTTTAAAATCTGGAGGTTGTTTCAAGTAGCAAGTCTCACATTCTTGAAACTTCCCATGTTGGTGTTGGAACCTGTGCAATTTTATTCATCAACATAAACAACAGAAATCCTTTTGGTTGTTCAATGTAGACTTCTTCTTCTAACTCTCCATTTAGAGATGTTGACTTGACATCCATCTAATAGACTTTGAAATCTTTATAAGCAGTAAAAGCAAGAAACAATCTAATTGCCTCTATTCTTGCCACTGGAGCAAAAGCTTCTTCAAAATCAATTCCTTCCACTTGAGAATATCCTTTGCATACCAACCTTGCTTTATTTCTTACAACTTCACCATCTTCATTTAGTTTATTCCAGAAGACCAATTTAGTTCCAATCACATTTTTGTCCTCAGGTCTAGAAACAAAATCCCAAGTGTGATTTTTTTAATTTGCATTAATTCTTCTTCCAGTGCCTTTACCTAGTTTTCATCTTTATAGGCTTCACTTATTATTTTTGGTTCAATCATTGAAATCAGACAAATCTGTTCTTGATCTTCAGCAATTCTTCTCCTAGTTTGAACACCTCTATTTTTATCTCCTATGATTTGATCTTTAGGATGATTCATCCTTACATACCTGGGGGTTTTTAAATTTGCTTGAACTTCTATTTCTTGAGCTTGTTCCTCAACTTCTGCACTATCCTCTTGAGTTACTAGATTTTTCATATCAATCTGGATCTGGATCTAAGTTTGCACTTGCCTTTCTTGACTTGAATTTTCATCTTGATCATCTGAATCATATCCGCAAGACCTAGAATGTCCTTCCTTTCTCTCATCAACTCTGACATTAGAACTTTCAATGATCTTTTTCAACCTCTTGTTAAAGCACTAGTATGCTTTTCTTTGAGTAGAGTAACCCAGAAAAATTCCTTCATCACTTCTTGCTTCAAACTTGCCTAGATCCTCATCTCTTTTGATATAGCATTTGCTACCAAAAACTCTAAAATATCTCATAGTAGGAGGATAACCAAACCATAGTTCATAAGGAGTCTTACCAGAATTGCCTTTGACCTGCACCCGGTTAAGAGTGTAGATAGCAGTACTCACAGCTTCTCTCCAATAAACTTGTGGAACATTTATTTCCATCATCATGGTCCTTGCAGCTTCTTGAATGGTCCAGTTCTGTCTTTCCACAACTCCATTTTGCTGAGGAGTCCTAGGAGCAGATAATTGTCTTTTTATTCCATGCTTTTCAGAAAATGTATCAAACTCACTAGAGGTAAACTCTCCACCTCTATCGGATCTCAGACACTTTATCTTCACACCAATCTCATTTTCCACCATAACTTTGAACACTTTGAATTTGTCAAGAGCTTCTGATTTTTCTTTTAAGAAAGTTACCCACATCATTTGGGAGTAATCATCAATCAGCAACATAAAATATATGTATCCTTGCACACTCCTAATTCTAGCAAGACCACATAGATCAATATGAACAAGTTCCAATTGCCCACTTGAAAATTGTTCTTTACTTTTGAATGATGTTTTATTTTGTTTACCCAATTGACATTCTCTACACATGCTATCAGGTTTCACAAGTCTTGGAAGATCTCTCATAGCTTGAGTAGAACTTATCTTGACAATGTTATCAAAATTCACATGACACATTCTCCTATGCCACAACCAACTTTGATCTGTCTGAGCAATCAAATAACTTTTACCAGAACTACTTAATTGAAAGATGTTATCTCTAGTTTGTGTACCGAATGCAATTTCAGTTCCAGAGCTTTCAAAGATTCTACATTTTCCATTCTAGAATCAGAGATCATAACCCTTGTCAACCAATTGTCCAACACTGAGAAGAGTATGCTTCAATTCTTCCAAATACAAAACATCATTGGTGTTATTCTTACCATCAAAATAGATGGATCCTCTACCATGGATTCTACCAACTGAATTGTCTCCAAATTTCACAAGCCTGCCTTCATAATTTTCAAAGCTTACAAACTTACTTTTATCACTAGTAATATGATGAGAACATCAACTATCAATTACCCATTCATCATTTTCAACAACCTAAGCAGCCAAGGCACTTTCCACATTTGCACAGCGAGTAGATTCAGTAGACTTCAAATCTTCTTCTTTGATAGCAATGAAAACCCAATCATTTTCAATGGAATCACCATGATCAGATTCATCATCTGTGACTCCTTCTCCAACTTCTTGGACATAGTAGCATTTCTTCTAACTTTTATATCTGTTAGGGTTTGGTTTTGAAAACCTCTCCAGACATTTTGAGGCAAAATGACCAATCTTATTACACGCAAAACATTTGAGTGGCAACTTTCCTTCATACTTACTGGATCCTCTTGACATTCTTTTGGCAATAAGAGCTTCAAGATCTGCAGTCTTAATTTCATCATCTTCAAGATCCTTCCTTGCTTTCACAAATCTATTTGATCTTGTTGAAGAGATTTCACCTAGATCATATCTTTGTTTTCCATATACACTAGCCTTAAATGATGATTCAGACTTAGGAAGAGAATCACCAAACTCGCTTAATTCAAAAGCTGAAATTTTGCCAACTAGTTGATCTCTTGTAACTTCTGAGATAGTTCTGATCTCCTCTATAGCAGCAACCTTACATTTGTATGAATTAGGTAAAGATATGAGCACTTTTGCCACAATCTCTAATTCTTCAAAAGTCCCACCAGCACACCTGATACCACACACAAGTTCATTTATCTTTTGCATGTAGATTGTGATATTTTCATCTTCACTCATCCTCAAATTTTCAAATTTTCCTCTCAGACTTTGTAGCTTGGCACATTTGACATATTCATCACCTTCATACAAATTCTCCAGCTTCTTCCAAATTTCATGAGTAGTTTTTAGTTCAAAAACATTTGTCATTTCTAAATCATTCAGGGCACTTAACAAGGCTTCTTTTGCTCGAAAGTTATTTTTAGCATCTTTGAGTTGATCTGGAGTTAAAAGACCTTTCTCTGGAGGTTTATACTCATCATTGGTTATCACCCAATAAGCATCACCCATGCATTGTAAATGGCACTCCATACGACTCTTCCAAACAGAGTAATTTGTTCCATCAAATCTCATACTATCCTTCTTGTAGGTTGACATCCTGGATCTCCTCAAGTGGTCAAGCTTCTTTTAGAGGATCTGGCTCTGATACCAATTCTTGGAATTAGTCCAGACAACTAAGAGGGGGGGTGAATCAGTTGTCTCACAAATTGAAACTTTTCTTCTTTTAATCTTCTTTATCAACTTGCAATCAGATTAATAATGTAAATATTAAAGCATGAATCAATAACACATGAGTAGAAATAAACTGAACACACATAACACCAGGATTTTTATGTGGAAACCCGATTAAGGGAAAACCATGGTGGGGGTTAACCCACAAGATTCATACCCTGTTAAAAGTAGTTGAAGAAAAAGAGAAGGCACATGCCTTCAGGCTCACTACCCAGAGCTCACTACTCAAGAGAGGCTCACTGCCTACATAATTTATGTTAAATACAGAAAGAATTAACTGATAAATAGCATCTCCTTCATGCCTAGTTTAGTTTCATTGAATGCTCACAAAATTTCTGCTCTACCCCAAATACTTCTTCTCTAACTCTTCATCTAAATAGCTCTTGTTCTTCTGCTTCTCCTTTGCTCTGCTCTACCTTTTGATCCTTTCTTCAGATTATATTATTTTCACTCAAGGATGATTTTCCATGACTCAACTACACTCATTTATATGCTTCATCAACCTTGGAATAAACATCAAGGTCGGCACTCCAAACATCTAACTTAATGCAAATCACAAAGTTGTCAGCCAAACATGATTGGGACTCAAATCTTCCTTGATCAACATGCCATGCTCCATAGAATTGTTCTTATATCATGCACAACACGCTTGAATCATCTGGTCAGCCACGGCTGGGAAGAACAGCAACACTAAGAGGGAAATCTTCATTGACAATCTCAAACTTCAATGCGGACCTCCAACATAGCAGTCACACAATCTGGAGACTTTCACAAGCACGTTGAATTCAACAAAAACATCCGCACTCCTCCAAATCATCAAAATCACTTGCATCTTCCTCTAGATCCTCAAGAACACTGTCTGCCATGACTGTCACTTTAGAAAGATTATTTGTGGACCTCCAAACCACGAACCACTTGAATGGATGATACACACTGACTTCCCAAACATGCCTCTAGATCCACAGATCATCATTTGACATATCTGGAACAATCTGGACCTCTTTCCTATCACTTTGTCTCTTCTGAACACTGTAGAACTAGTTCTACTCAGATGGCTATAGCTTCTTCAAATCTTCATGTGAACCCTTCAAATCGTAATTGGAGCTTCTTCAGACAATCCTCTATCAACCATATAGTCTGCATACATTGATCCTTATTAATTTTCTCAATATCCTCAACAATCCATTCTTCTATACAGGCAGCAAAATAGGATACAGTTGACACCAATGGCAACAAGGATATGTTGACATCAATGACAACACCACTTAGACACATATTTGCAACAATATTTTCATTCTAGCTACAAACTGAAATTCTTTCCATTATCTGAATAGATAAATATAGTTTTTGAACTTTAAAACTTAAAGAACTCCCTAAAACCTAGGTAAAGACCCTATACAAAATTACCAATTATGAGACCTAGAGAAGTTGGAACCTTGACCCAATAGCCATGACATCCTATTTATAGGAACATGGGAGCTCAAAAACCAACATCAGACAACCAACATATCATGTTAGAAAAGAATATGCTCCCAAGCTTCATTGAGGCACAACAAGACAAAATACACTTGAGAGGAAATGAGCATCTGCAAAAAAGGACAAAGGAAATCCTTGCTTGCAATCAATTGCAATCATGCTTAGAAGTTGCAACATTATGCCCCACATGTGCACTACCTCGCCATGATGACACTAGTGTGAATGTAACCCTCGTGCGAACTGAAACTCACATCTGCATACACCTATCACACTCAGATGCTAGCTTGCAATTTCAATCATAACTGTATACATGCGCACTTACTCATGTAATTTCATGAATCAGTTCAATTCAGCCAGCCCCAAAAAAGTGGCCAATTTAGTTACAAATTTTCTAACAATCTTCTCGAAAATAGTAGAGGTACAGATGATACTATTATTGCAGATGTAACGGCCTCATTCTGAGAATAGTCGATCATGTATGGGCCCACATGGGAATCAAAGCAATTGTAGAGACAGGGAAGAGGCCAAAAATCCTCAACCTCCCACATTCCCACCTTCGTTTAAATATGACTAATTCCTTTTTTGTGGTCTAGATGAAGGCCCTTGGGAGCTTTGGTGAAGTAGTAGTCTTTGTGAAGTGTTTGAATTATGCCATATTGGCAGCTACTTCAGCTTCGCCAACTCATGGAGGTCACTTAGGAACTATGGCAAAGATTTGATCCTCTGTGAAATGCATGAAAAAGCCACCACGTCATTGAAAAGTCCATTGCCAATGAAATCATGCCAATCGAGCAGTCTCAGTAATCAAAACACATATTAGCATTGAAGACTGCCACATGCCATAATTTTGTGGCCATGTGGTAGGGTGTGGGCCATCTCCTTTTGGCTCTGCACGAGTGCGCTAAGCCTCCACGTGGCTCCCCTTTACACAAGCTTTACTTTTCCCTTTGAAATATGACCACATGTCACAATTTGTGGTTGTGCAATGAATCTTCCCCTTTGACATGATCATTCTGCACGCTTGCACTACCATTAGATCTTCAAGTATCTATAGATCACTTTTCAACCCAACACTTGGCAACGCCTCCTTCATCAATTCTGAATCTTTGATCAAAATAGTTGTAAGCCCAACATCCTTGACATGTGGCATCATTCCAGGGATGCACAATAGCAAGTGAGCCATCTATCTTTTGGCTCCACAGAAGTGCATAAAAGCCTCCATGTGGCCACCCTTTCATGTACCTTTTTGTTCCTATCAAGAATAGGCCACGTGCCCTCATCTCGTAGCCCCACAGCAAATCTTTACTTATAATAGGATTCTTTTGCACTTCTGCATTGTCGTTAGATCTTTATCGACCCCACCTTTGCTTCATTCCTTTGACACATGGTAGCATCTACTTCATTCAATCAGGTCGTCAATCAAATGAGACAAGGCCACAACATACCTTACGCATGTCCTCATTTCGTAGCCATGTGTTAGGAACATGACATCATCCTCAGTAGTATATAGGATTGTGACACACTGCCATGTGGCACTTTTAGGCAATACAAGACTTACGATTCAGACTTTATGATGCGACGGGCTATGAAAAGTATTGTTAGGTAGAAGGGGCTAGTTACTTCATGAATTAAAAGACTTAAGGTTGTAACTTAAGAAATCAGTGACCTAGACTAAACGGTCAATGATAGAATAAAAATATAAAGTGAAAAGGGACCGCAGGACTTAGGGTTTAAGGAAATAAAAATAAAGACTCGTGAACTTGGCTTAAAACCCTAAACCTAGGTAGGTGCCACCACATTCCATGTAAGAGGACAATGTTTGACATAACAAGATACAAATTACATCCATAGATACAAGAGATCTATGTAAAGTTAGATAAATTGGCTTGGGAGATTGTATAATTAAGGATCAACACTTTACATTTTGGAGGAACTTTGGTAGTGTAAACCTACATAAAATCAAACATACAATCTTCACTTCAATCCCTTGGTATATAGGAAAAGGAGATCCTAGAAATCACAAATGTTTTCCAAAAACCATGGACTCAAAACGATGAGTCAAATCTTGCTTCATGTGCCCCTCTCCAAAATTAACTTCCCCCCACTTAGAATTTATAACTCATGATCTGATGACCATTGACCCCTATGACCAAGGGAAACATATGTAACTCTTGACTTCTCCTTGGTGGTGCAATATTGTCTCTTACACACCTCTTAAACACATCTAAATTATGAGATAATTAAAGATGCCTTGACTAGTCTAACTTGTAATCCCCTTTCAATGACTTCTTACAATCATTGAATAAGACAAATGACACACGATAGAGATTACCAACAAAAGAATCTCAAGACTCTCTTCATGTGTGGCACCTTTTCCATTAGGACCAAATATTCATTAATGACATCATCACTAGGACATGCAAGGTTTACAACACCTAGCAATCCTAACACTTTTTGCACTTAACTAGTTATCTAAAAGAATTTGGAGGTCTTGATCCAAGTGAATGAGGTTCTCATCCAATTTTATTTTGTAGATGATGATGTCATCAAGGAATATAATAATAAATTTCCTAAAAAATGGTTAAAATATCTAAGAGGATTTGGAATGTAAACAAGGCATTAGTGAGGCCAAAATCTATAATTGGGAACTTGAGTGGCCCTCATGAGTTCAGAACATGGTCTAGAACTCTTCCCAAAGATGGATCTAGTGCTATGCAAACCATAAATCTAGTTTGGAGAAGAAATATGAATCATGCAATTTATCTAACTCATAAATCATAGGGATTGGAAACTTAGCCTTGATTGTGAGTTTATTTGAAGCTCAAAAATCTACACATAAATTCCATGAGCCATATTTTCTGAGGAGCACCACACAAGATTATGCATAGATACAAGGTTAAATGACCCTAGCCTATTCTTGCTCTATACATCCATAAATTCCTTATGTCCAATTTGAGGTTAGATATTTTTACTTTAATTCTAATATCCTATCAAGGCTACAAGTTATCTAAACCATTTCCATGTGTGACTCATTATCTCCCAAAGTTGAGCCATTTCCATGAAATTGCGTAGGTTTTATAGGATTTATTAAGTTCATAAAAAATGTATAAGAAAACAAGGTTTCCTAAAGCTTAGTCTACAATAATCAAATAAAATGCATACACATTTAAGCATCACTAACCTAGACTAATTATGGAGTTGAGTTGACTTGAATATTGACCTTAATAATTAAAATGTGCAAGAACATAAATACAAAACTAGTCTACTTTGCTTGATAACTAATGAATGCACATAAAAACTTATGAATATCTAAATTTGATAAGCTTCAAGGTTAGGAACAAGAGATGATGGAGAGACAATCACCATGGGATTAAAATATTCTCTTGATTCTATGTAGGTATGAGTCTGATGATCTAAAAATAATATATGATTGTAAACTTGTCCTACTTCTATGAACTTGTCCTATGTATTCTACTAATCTTTGCTCTTTAGTTTACATACTCACTCTTGACTTCTCTATGTTTCTTAAACATTTTTGAACTTGGTGGTATCTATAAATACCTTAATGGTTGTCGATTAGTTACAAGTAGTCAAGTTCTCCAAGATCAACCCCCAAGAAATTATACAATAATTGAATACAATAACCATATTAATGGTCTACCTAATTGCACAACTTAACACCACTTATATTCTAGATCATGTGATCAAATATGAACTATAAATAAATTAGCACATTTAAATGTTACATAAAAAAAAATTCAAGTAGGAACAAAATAGTCTAATGTGCTTCACTACTAAATACACCATTTAATTTTTTATATATAATATTCAATGGGACCTATGTATAGATTAAAATGATATATTTTATTGTACATGGGATCTACCAAAGAAACACAATCTTCCTATTTGTAATAATATAATATATTCATAGTATGTCCACAATGACTAACTTACACCCTAATATTTTGGTCATCTATCTCTAGTAGATAAGGGATACTAGTATACAATTTTGTCCCTAGTGTTGTATACATTTTTCTTTAAAAAATGGAAGTAAAAAAATATCTTGATTGTATGTTATCTTTTTGTAATATCCCAAAATGGGATATTTTGGACAATTTTGGATTTATGGACTTTCCAAAATATCTAAATTAGTTTTTTGCTCAAACCCTAAATTCTGAAGTAAAAATTAGACTTGAACAATCAACTAGGGCAGCCCATAAAACATCTCAAAACATCATAATTTCACTATAAACATGATCAACCATCATATACTTGCATTACACCATCAATTCAGCATCAAATCCACTTTACTTATCCAACACAAATGACTGAAAATGAGGTCAGAAGTTTGTTGCTACAAAATCTGAGTTTTACAAGTCCTCAAATACATCAACAAAATAGGGAAAACATGACAAACATGCCCAACAATGTTCTACCCTAACCCTAAGGGTTGTACATACCAAAATATTAGAAAAATAACCTTGAAATGATTGGAAAAAAACTCCAATGAATGTTTCTCCAATTAAGGCATCAAACCCTAGGTCTTCAACTATCCAATGCAAAGGAAATCTACTCCAAAAGGGTGCACTCTGGTCTGAGATGTTTGCTGCTCCAAATAATGATGCAAATGATGTCAAAAGAAGCCAACAACTCCAAAAAAATATCCTCCAAAGGTGGCACTCAAGAAGTAGTGTCAAACCCTAGGCAAGATGACACAAATCCACTAATGAATCTATTCCAATCTATGATAAATTAGGTTTGCTCCTCTACTGCTCCAAATCAAAACTAAAATCATGCACAAGAACCGCCCAAAATGCCTCCAAAGCCAAATTGCTCCTCCTCCAATGAAGGACGTGTTGTAAGTATGTGCTAACTGGTGTTGTCATTGATGCCAACATATCTATGTTGTCATTGGTGTCAATTGTGATCTTGTTTTGATGCTCGCTTGTGATAAGTTAGTTGCTTTGCATTACTTTATATAAGTGTTGAAGATGTTGAGAAGATGTGTTGGCAACATGGTCAAGAGACACTATTGATATGATTATAATATGGTGTTGTCAATGATGGCAATAGGTATATATGATTGGGAACAGGTCTTAAGACAAGTTGTGTACAACATTTTTGGTCCAGGAAGAATGACTTAGTCAAATTGACTAAGTGTTGACAACTTACTGAGTTAGTGACAGAGAATTGGTTAGTATTCCTGCGTAGATGTAGATTTTGGTATGTGGTTTTAGTATGTTGCACATGGTTGTTTAATGATGCTATATTCCAAGTTCCATGTCCTAGTAATCTTAGGAACCTACACCATGAATTGCTTAAGTCTAGATTAACAGAGTTTAGTCATGAACAGTGCAGAATGCCTGAGTATTTTACTCTGCATCTCTCCGCTATTGGTTGTTTTTATTTGCAATTTAGAGGTGTTGTAAACACATATGAGGAGTTTTTGATTCCAAATTTGTGGAGTCTAAGGTTTACTGGATGATCGTCCACAAGCTCCTAAGTATCAGCATTCAGATTGATAGTGTTTCACAGTGACAGAGATAGTCGTTCAGGGATCCGCATTCTGTCACATAAGAATATTATGACTCACGGTTCTGAACATATGTTGGGTGATGCATAATGAATGTTTGGTATGAACTTTGGAGTCCCATGTGGTTTGCATTAGAAGTTGTGGTATCACAGTAGATTTGGTTAAGTGTATACTTAAGGATGAAGCTGACATACAAGTTGGATCGATATGCAGTAAAGCTATATTGTTTGGATCATCATTCTAAGTGGTTCTATAATAGGTCCACACCTATATGAAGGTTCCTGAAGGATTGCATCGATCCACATAACTTCTTGTGTAAAGAATTCAAGCTGACAAAGTATAACTTTTGTGTACATGTTTCATTTCTAGCAAGATGACCCAGTTTTAAGTTAGATCTTGTTGCGGATATAAATACTTAATGGATTTCGATGTTGGAGGTATGATAGGCATTGTCAAGTTCATGTGTATGCGATCTAACACCAATTTTGTGATCCAAAAAGTGCAGTAAGTATGTGGAGGACAGAAGAATAGAGTATATGTGAATAGGATAGAGAAATAGACCAATCATGATGAAGACCTTTGCAACTATATTTTGAGCTATCAATGGAACTATATTCTAGCATTTAGTAGATGCATTTGTAATAGGTCTTTCTTGGCAGTGAGCCTTTTTCTCTTCTTTTCTATTCTTCTTTCTCAATGGATAGTAAGTCCACTTGGACAATGAGTCCACCTACAGTGAACATTTATATGTAATATCTTGTAACCGATTATAATATATTGTGAGCTAACACTCACCGTGGTAAAAATCCTAGTGTCTATGTGTTATGACTCTGTGGTTGCTTTTCTTATGTTTAGTTTTCTTTCATGTTATTGAATTTGGTAAATGGATTAAAGAGCATGTGAGGGAATGGTTTTATAGAATATTGATTCACCCCCGCCTCTCAATATTCCTTGTGTTCAACAAGATGTTCCTGATAGTGATTTTCCAAGTGCTTTTGAGAAAATTTGGTCTCCAAGTGGAAACAGTGTGTTGCAGAGTATTCTGGCTTGCAGGATAATTGTCTAATTTTTTCTCCACATTTCCTCTGTGTTGATGACTGGAGTATGAGATTTGGATATGATTTAGAGAAGTGTTTGAAGATGCTAAATCCTAAATTTGGTGGTCCAGATCATTGTGCAGCAAAAGTTCTATTCACCAGTTTGAAGTATGTGTCTGGTAGTGTTTGTAGTGTGACAGAGAGACAGTATATTGCTCTGCATTTCTCTGCAGTTTAGATTTTGGTCTTGCAGTTCTGGATATGTGTTTCTAAGGTCCTTAGCCATCTTCATTCCAAAGCATTTGTGATTTTGTACTCCGAAAGACAAGTTTCTAATTAGCAAAGTTAGATAGTGTTTGTGGTCAGCGGACTGTGATCTGTTTTCAAGAGATGTTTGTAATTGTTGGGAATTAAGGTGTCTCAACCTTTGCAAATTCCTAATGTTGTATTTATTTATCCCATGTTGAGTTGGCATAGTCAACACCTTGTGTATATGCAGCAGGGTAAAATTTGGTGACTTTGGACAGGTACATAAGAGCATCTGTCGTAACCTATCTTGGGACCAGGCACCCACTTCGGGATGGGATGTTGGACAAGTGTCCTTAGGCATGGGTTTTGGGGCATGAGTCCAAGATGGACGCCCATCTCTAGAAGGTTCCATATTTGCCTTATAAACTCTATATAAACAGGTGCTTGGATGGGAGATAGATAACTTTGGTACGAGTACTGTTATGCTGTCAGAATATCTCTAGATTCGACATTCGAAGACTCCTGAAAGAGCATTGGCTCTGAAACTGTATTGTAATTTGTTATTGTTTACTGTAATACATTTGAGTTGTGTTTTGGAGTGTGGGGTTTTTCACCCATAAGGGTTTTCCCCACGTATATCTTGTCTCTCTCTCTTCTGTCTATTTTCTGTGTGTATGTGTATTGCTGCAATATCTCATGTTAATGGTTTAACATTGCTGTAATAGTTAGGATAAAGTTGAATTTACATAGCCCTCTCCTCATTAGATTAGTGTAGGAAGCATTTTTCGCACACCTAGCCTCCTTTCAGTAATCTCCAAGTGAGATCTATTGTGGTTGGATCTGTTTGTTTCCAGATGATTCTATGATGACTCCATAATGTGTTGAATGCATGTGATTGATTCGCAAGTTGTACTGAAGCTCTTGGAAGCATGTGACTTAGTGTTCTTGATAAGTGCACAAGTTTGGCCGACTTGGATGCTAACATCCTTTACAGATGAAATTCCTAAATTGTGGAAGTGTGTTGTAATTTGTGAAGATGTATTTGAGTCCAAGTTAAGTCATGAAGAGTTCTTCTTGTATTCATCTTCTTTGCAAGGTTTTTAGGTTCAGTCCTATTTTGAAATTTTGTATGTATGTTGACATTGGAGAAAGTTCCAATGGTTGTGGATTGTAATGCTGACCTTGATGTACATTCCAAGGTTGATGATAGATATAAATACATGTGATGAAATCATGAATGATGTGTGATTATGTGAAGATGCAAATATAAAGTGTGTGTGGTGAAAAGGTAGAGAAGGAGAGATATATTGTGCTTCAATGGAGCTGAACTCGGGCATGTTATAGATGCTACTAATCAGTTCATGGTAGTGAGCCATCCTTTTTGTAGTGAGCACTCATTTGGGCAGTGAGCCCTTTTGGTAGTGAGCCTCTTTTGTAATTTAGTATTGTTCCTACATATTATATTGTGAGCTAACACTCATCGTGGTTTTTCCCTTTCTAAGGGTTTTCCACGTAAAAAATTTGGTGTTCAACTGTGAATGGTGTTGATGTGTTTAAGTTTTGTTTATTCTTTTCATGTTTAATCTTCATATTAGGCTAAGTGGTTAAAGCAAGTGAATGTGAATGTGAAATTGATTAATTAAAGTTAAAGTTTTGAGACAACTGATTCAGCCCCCCTATCTGTTGTGTTGTTCCTTCAACAATTTGTATCAAAGTGAGGTTCCTTGGAAGAAAGCCTAGCAGCTTAAGGTAGATCTAGGATGGCACACAATAAAGATACACCTCAGTTTAATGGATCTGACTATGTATACTGGAAGGTACAAATGGAAAGTTATCTTATTTCTATAGGTTACAATTTTTGGATGATAGTCAAAAACAAATATGAAGTACCTAAATATGGTCCAAAGACTAATGAAGAGATCAAGGATTTTGAGTTGAATCACAAGGCTATAAATGCTCTATTGAATTCTTTATCAAATGTTGAAATGGCAGAAGTCACGGATATTGTAACTATTCATGAAATTTGGGAGAAACTGAAGAATGTTTATGAAGGTGATGCATTTGTTAGGAAGGCTAAGTTTCAGAATTTAAAGACCACATATGAAACCATGCAAATGTCTGAAGATGATAAAATAACAAATTACATGCAGAAGATTGATGAAGTTGTCAACAGCATCAAGGGTCTTGGTGGAAAGTTAGAAGAAGAAGATGTTATAGATAAAATACTCAAAACTCTTCCAAAGTCTTATAGTCACAAGGTATCTACCATTGAAGAATTGCTTGATTCTAGCAAACTTTCAAAAGATCAATTGTTTGGTAAAATAGCTTCCTTTGAAATAAGAGAATTTGGTACTACTAATGGTCTAGTGAAAACTGAGATTGCTTTCAAGGATAAGGAAGAAAAGACTACTAGATTAGAGAAGTATGATGTGGAATTAGATGAAGAAGATTTTGCAAAACTTGAAGCAAAATTTGCAAGCAGAATAAAAAGAGGTAGCAAAGGTAAGTTACCCTTCAAATGTTTTCATTGTGGTAAAATCGATCACTATGCTTCAAGATGTCCTGACAAAGCTATAAAAATCAATGGAAGTAAAGGAAAGATGGTAAGAAAGAGTTACCATGTTAGAGATGATGATGGCATAACTGATGATGAATCTACTTCTAATGATGGAAATGGTAGTGAATGCTTGTTCATTGCTTTAAGAGAAGAACTTGTCTCTGCTAATCTTGCTAGCTATGTGAAGGATGGAAGTTCAGGAGAGTTGTCTAAATTTCATGCTGAAAAGAAAGATGAATGGATCATTGATAGTGGATGTTCAAACCACATGACTGGAGACAAAAGTAAGTTTGTTAAGTTTGAAAAGTATGATGGAGGACTAGTTAGGTTTGGTGATGATGCAGTTGGTAAGATTTATGGAAAAGGATCAATTACTTTTGATGGCAAGAATAATACAGAAGATGTTCTTTATGTCAAAGGCTTGAACCATAACCTTCTAAGTGTTGGACAAATGTGTGACAAAGGATATAATCTAGTATTCAAGGACAAAGGGTGTGAGATAAGGAAAAGCTCTGGAGCCATAATTGATTATGGCAAGAAGACTCATGGTAATGTTTATCACTTCAAAGGTACTAATAATTGTTGTTTGTTGGCTAGGACAAATGCAAGTTGGCTATGGCATAGGAGAATGGGTCACATTAATTTTGATAATCTGGTGAAAATAAGCACTTCTCAGATTGTAAGAGACCTACCTAAGATTGTGAAGCCTGCCAATGTTATATGTAAAGATTGTCAATTTGGGAAGATGACAAAGACCACCTTCAAAAGTAAAGAACAATTCTCTGTCGGTTTGTTGGAGTTGGTGCATACTGACCTATGTGGTCCTATAAGAGTAGGAAGTTTGCAAGGTGATAAGTATTTCATACTTCTTATTGATGATTATTCAAGAAAGACTTGGGTTACTTTTCTTAGAGAAAAATTAGAAGCCCTAGATAAGTTTAAATCATTCAAAGCTATGGTTAAAAATGAACTGGATTTGAAAATCAAGTGCTTAAGGTCTGATAGAGGAGGTGAGTTTACTTCAAATGAGTTCAATATTTTTTGTGAAGAACATGGAATAAAGAGACATTTGTCTGCTCCCTGGAATCCTCAACAAAATGGAGTCATTGAAAGGAAGAATAGAACTATTCAAGAAGCTGCTAGAATAATGATCAAGGAGGTAGACCTACCAGAAGTATATTGGAAAGAAGCAATACACAATGTTGTCTACATTTAGAATAGAGTGTAAGTCAGAGCAAAAGAGACCAAGACACCTTATGAATTGTGGTATGGTAAGACTCCTACTATCAAATACTTCAAAGTTTTTGGAAGAAAATGTTATATCAAAAGAGATGAAGAATTAATTAGGGAAGTTTGATGCTAGATGTGATGAAGGCATATTCCTAGGGTAATAAACCAAGAGCAAGGCTTACTGGTGCTATAACAAAATATTGAAAAAGATCATTGAAAGTGCAAATGTGAAGGTAGATGAAGATCTATTGGATGGATATGAGTCAGATGAACATGTTGCTACAAAAAAGGTGGAAAAAGGCAATGAAAAGGAAGTTTAGACTAAAGTACAAGCTGCCCCTGAAGAAGAAAAAGTTCAAGAAGAAGCTGTGAAAAGAATTCCTAAGACCCCTAGGTATGTGCAAAGAGATCATTCTGAAGATCAAATTATTGGTGACAAAAGGAAAGGTGTATTTAAAAAAAGAAGAGTTGTAGAAGAACAAGTGAATTTATGTTTACTTTCAAAAGTGATGCAAGAGCATCCCTAGTTCAAGAGAAATCTTGCATCAACCAAAAACATTTGCATTTCAATTTGATTGCAATTTAGTTTGTTTCTTTTCATTTTCCAGTTCAGTTCAGTCAGAAGTAGTTTCTATATTTTGGTCCGCATTCTTTCACAATTGCATTTCAAACATTGCGAAGCTGGACTTAGCATCTAGATTCATTCATCTACATCATATCTAGAATTCAGAGCATTTAAACTAAGTACTAGGAAGTTATTGCTATCAGAAGATCACCTATTTTCTCAGAGTAGAGCATTCAAACAGTCTCAGGCTGAATAGCTAAAAGAGAAGATCTATGGAGCATTCCTTGACTTGTAGAGCTTAATTACACATCATTCAATGTTTTTTGGTTCATGGCCAACCTTCCCTAAGATTTGCACATCATTCCATTCATTTGCGGAGGAGTTCTTCATGATTAGGTTTGATCTAACCATGTACACACATTATAGCTCTTCATTGGAGTCTGTAATGATCTTTGGCCGATACGGACAAATCTTATGATCCAAAGATGATATATATTGATGTAATAGATCCTTAGGAAAGTAGTTCTGATGATTTAGAAGATCGATAGTTGAGACTTTGTGTGAAGGAACTTCAAAGCTATATCTTGTGCATATTCATTTTGTAATCAGGCATGTGAACCCTAATTGTAAGCCCGCATGATGCCAGCCAGATTGTATTTGAATTCCATGATATACTGAATGACTAGATCTACATTTTTTCATATCTTTGAGTTGTTTCCGTTGTGTTTACTCTTGTTGCATAGTCAGGACAGTTCATTCTATGAACCCTCCTACTATGACTGCACCAAGTGGCATTAGAGAAAAATTTTGAATCTTTCGGAGTGAATTGAACGAAGTTGGAAAAGGAATTCCACAAGATTCTATTGTGGACAGATCACCAATCTAAGGCAGGTTACTTATGTCGCAACTGATCCCTGATTGTGAGGCAGTTATCACCTGGTAGCCTGATCACCGAATTTGAGGCAGTCGCACTTGATCCTAGGAAAATGCTACCAAGGAGAATCCCTGTTATTGGAACAATGGCTAGAAGGATGGATGAGATGATGGAACTAATGAAAAGAATGAGAATTTGATTGGATGCTATTGAGAAAGATAGGTGAAGAGGATTGACACCTAGACCTAATGTTGAAAGTGGTGATGAATAGGAATTTCAATCTGTTGATTAAATTGGTGAAACCCTAGGAGGTGATGAAGAAGAAGAATCTGATCAAGTTAAGATGTTACAAGCTATTTCAAAGATTGGACAAATACCTAGAGTGGATGTACCAAATTACACTAGTAATTTGAATCCAGAAGAGTTGATTGATTGGATAAATGACATGGAAGAATACTTTGAATATGAAGAAGTTGAAGATCTAGAGAAGGTGAAATTTCCAAACACGAAATTGAAAGGACATGCTGCTATATGGTGGAAAGAAGTTCAGTTGGATAGAAACAGAAGAGGAAAGGAAAATATTACAAAATGGGACAGAATGGTGACAAAATTGAAGAATTAGTTTATACCTGCTGACTATGTGTTGGAGTTGTTGAAAATATTGCAAAACCTGAGACAAAAGGAGAAATCTGTGAAGGAATATACTGAAGAATTTCATAAGATGATCATAAGGATAGGACATAGTGAAGCAAGCAAGGAGAAAGTGGCTAGATACATCAATGGACTGAGATTGAACATTCAAGAAGAACTAAGTTTGGTAAGGATAACATCTTTGGAGGAAGCATATCAGTTTTCCCTGAAAGTTGAAGAAAAGTTAAACAAGAGGCATGATCAGAGGCAGAGAGGAAGAGGAGGTAAATTTCAAAAATGTAGAACATTTTCCAGAGGAGAGAGATCATATGCAGAGTAGAATAGGCAAGAGAACATATTCAAGAAGGATGACACAGATAACAATGCATACCGAAGAGATGACAGAACTTACTACCGGAGAGGAAGCCCTAATGCATACTGAAATGAATGATACAAAAGAGAAGGAAGAGGAACTAATAGGATAACATTCAGAGGCACTTGGTTTAAGTGTGGAGGTGAAGGACATAGAGCATTTGAATGTAATCAAGGGAGTACAAGCAAGAGGACAGAGAACAGTGGAAGAGCAGCCTATGTTGAAGAAGAACCTATTGGATCACCTAGTTTAGTTGGCAAGCTAGAGAAAGGAGAATCACTTGTGATGTGGAGAACACTATTTCAAATAGAGAAAAATGAGGAACCACCACAGAGGAAAAGTTTGTTCAGGACCAGATGCTAACCAGGAGGTAAATATTGTAAAGTTGTAATTGACAGTGGTAGTTTTGATAACCTAGTTTCAGAGGAGATGGTGACTAAGTTGAAGTTGGAAAGATTGAAACACCCTATGCCCTATCAAATAGCTTGGATTTAGGAAGATCATAAGGTACTGGTGAGTAAACAATGTTTGGTGAAATTTCATATTGGATCTTATCATGATGAAGTCTTGTGTGATATTATGCCTATGGATGTTTGTCATATCTTGTTGGGTAGACCTTGGCAGTATGATAGAAATGATATACATGATGGGAGAAAGAATACATACACTATAACATCAAATGGAACGAGAATTACTTTGATTCCTTTGGAAGATGATCCTAAGGGTGAGGTATATGGAAATGCTACAATCTGTTTGGTATATGGAAGGAAGTTCCTAGATGGTTTGAGACATGAGAATATGTTTTATGCTTTGATTCCTAAGAAGCCTGAAAAATTGAAGAAAGATACTAAAGAATCACAACCAGAGGAGATAAAAGAGTTGTTAACAGAGTATGAAGACATCATATCAGATAATGTACCTAAAATATTGCCACCTATAAGGAGTATCAGTCATCACATGGATCTTATACCGGGAGCTAGTTTACCTATCAAAGCAGCACATAGAATGACACCGGCAGAAAATGAAGAACTAAATAGGCAGATACAAGAATTGTTGAGGAAGGGTTTGATCAGAGAAAGTTTGAGTCCTTGTACAGTACCTGCAATGCTAGTACCTAAGAAAGATGGAGAATGGAGAATGTGTACTGACTCTGGAGCAATAAATAAGATCATAGTTAAGTATAGATTTCCTTTACCTAGGATGGATGATATCATGGATTGTTTGAGTGGAGCAAAATATTTCACAAAGATAGACTTGAAGAGTGGATACCATCAGATCAAAATTAGAGAAGGAGATGAGTGGAAGATTACTTTTAAGACAAATGAGGGATTGTATGAGTGGTTAGTGATGCCTTTTGGATTGACAAATGCACTGAGTACTTTCATGAGATTGATGAATGAAGTCTTGAAGAAATTCTTGGGTAAGTTTGTGATTGTGTACTTGGATGACATTCTAATTTTTAGTAAGACATAGGAAGAACATTTGTAGCACCTTAGGAAAGTATTGTAGAGACTAAGAGAAGAGAAATTGTTGATAAACATCAAGAAATGTAGTTTCATGAAGGAAGAATTGGTATACTTGGGATTTGTGATTTCTACGGAAGGATTAAAGATGGACCCTGAGAAAGTGAGATCAATTATTGAATGGCCTACACTAGAGAGCATTGGAGAGGTTAGATCATTTCATGGATTGGCTAGTTTCTACTGGAAGTTCATTAGAAATTTTAGTTCAGTTTGTAACCCTATGATAAGACAATGAGAGGTGACAGAAAAGATTTCAAGTGGACATCAGGAGAAGATAAGAGTTTTGAATTATTAAAGTAGAAAGTGACAGAGAAACCTATTTTGGCATTAGCAGATTTCAATAAGGTATTTCAAGTGGATTGTGATGCAAGTGGAAATACAATTGGAGCAGTGTTAAGTCAAGAAGGTAGACCTGTAGCATATTTTAGTGAGAAGTTAAATGATTCAGAGAAAAGATATTTAGTTTATGATCAAGAGTTCTATGCCATAATTCAAGCCTTGAAGAAGTGGAGACATTATTTGTTGCCTAAGGAGTTTGTGTTGTATACAGATCATCAAGCTTTGCAATATTTGAATAGTCAAGGTAAGTTGAATCAGAGACATTTGAGATGGGTAGAGTTCATGCAGAGTTATACTTTTGTGTTAAAGCATAGGCGTGGTAAATCAAACAAAGTTGTAGATGCATTGAGTAGGAGTAGAAACTTGTCGACAGAGATTGGATTCGAAGTGTTGGGTTTTGATGAGTTGAAGCATATGTATGAAGCAGATCTGGATTTTGTAAAACCTTGAAAAGCATGTAAGGAACCTATTTTGATAGATAGGAGTAAGTGGTTGGATTATTTCATTCAAGAAGATATGTTGTTCAAGTGAAATCATTTGTGCTTACCTATGAGCTCAATGAGGGATAATTTGATCAAGGAGAAACATAGTAGAGGATTGGCAGGACATTTTGGCATTGACAAGATAGTGGCCTTGGTGAGTTAAAATTATTTTTGGCCTCAGATACATAAGGATGTTAGGAAATTTGTGTAGACTTGTAGAGTTTATCAAGGTGTAAAAGGGAGTAATCAGAATACTAGATTATATAAACCTCTAACAGTACTAGAGAGTCTTTAGGAAGACATAAGTATGGATTTTGTAATGGGATTGCCGAAGACATAGAGAGGACATGATTCAATATTTGTAGTATTAGACATATTTTCAAAGATGGCTCATTTCATATCCTGTAAGAAGACAATTGATGCATTGCATGTAGTTGACCTATTTTTCAAGGAGATTGTGAGATTGCATGGATTACCTAAGAGCATAGTTTCAGATAGAGATACAATGTTTGTTGGATACTTTTGGAAGACACTTTGGCAGAAGATGAAGACATATTTGAAGTTTAGTTTAGCTTTTCATCCACAGACTGATGGACAGACAAAGGTAGTGAATAGAAGTTTGGGAAACTTGTTGAGATGTTTGGTTGGAGAAAAGACAGGAAGTTGGGACTTGATTCTTTCACATGTGGAGTTTGCATATAATCATTCAATGAATAGGAGTACCAAAAGAACACCTTTTGATATTGTTACCAGAGTAAACCCTAGAGGAGTAGCAAAATTGAGAGACATCAGTGCAGAGGAAAAGAGAAGTGCAGAAGTAGAAGAATTTGCAGATCACATGAGGACAATGCATGATCAAATGAAAAAACATTTGGAGAGTATGAACAAGTACAAAGAGAAAACAAATGAGAAGCGAAGATAAAAGGAATTTGAAGTTGGTAATGAAATGATGGTGTACTTGAGAAAATAAAGATTTCCAGTTGGGACATACAACAAGTTGAAGATGAAGAAGTTTGGACCTTGTAGGATACTCAAAAAATTTGATCCAGGAAATGCATATGAAGTGGAGCTACCAGAGACATTGGGCATATCACCTATTTTCAACATTGCAGACCTATATCAGTACCATGAAGTAGAGTTCAATGACAGAATTGTAGAAGACTTGAAGAAGCAGTTACCACAACAAGCACCAGAGTAGATTGAAGACATCTTAGACACCAAAGTCAGATGCATCACTAGAGGAAGATAATACAAAGAATACCTTGTGAAGTGGAAAGGTAGACTAGAACAAGATTCATTATGGATTTCTTAGGCTGAGGTAGACCATCTTGGTTTTCCTCTAGCCCCAACAAAGTGAGGGACTCACTTTCAAATCAACCCCGAGTGTCTGATGCAGGAGCATCCCTAGTTCAAGAGAAATCTTGTATCAACCAAAAACATTTGCATTTCAGTTTGCTTGCAGTTCAGTTTGTTTCTTTTCATTTTTTGAGTTTAGTTCAGTCAGAAGCAGTTTCTGTATTTTGGTCTACATTCTTTTGCAGTTGCATTTTAGACCTTGTGAAGCTGGACTTAGCATATAGATTTAATCATCTACATCATATCCATAATTTAGAGCATTTGAACTAGGTACCGGGAAGTTATTGCTATCAGAAGGTCACATGTTTTCTTAGAGCAAAGCATTCAAATAGTCTTAGACTGATCAGCTAAAGGAGAAGACTTGTAGAGCATTCCTTGACTTGTGGAGCCTAATTGTACATCATTCAATGTTGTTTGGTTCGTGGCCGACCTTACCTGAGATCCGCACATCATTCCATTCATTTGTGGAGGAGTTCTTCATGATTAGGTCCAACCTAGCCATGTACACATGTTATAGCTCTTCATTGGAGTTTGTAATGATCTTTGGCTGACACAGAGGAATCTTATGATCTAGAGATGATATATATTGATGTAATAGATCCTTAGGAAAGCAGTTCTGATGATTTATAAGATTGATAGTTGAGACTTTGTGTGAAGGAACTTCAAAGCTATATCCTGTGCATATTCAGATATTTTGTAATCAGGCCTATGAGCCCTAATTATAATCCTGCATGATGTCAGCCAGATTGTATTTGAATTCCATGATATACTAAATGACTGGATCTGCATTTGTTTCATATCTTTGAGTTGTTTCTATTGTGTTTACTCTTGTTGCACAGTTGGGACAGTTCATTCTATGAACCCTCCTACCGTGACTACACCAAAAAGTGGACCTAAGATAGTAAATGAAGCTTGCAATGATGAACATTGGGTCAAGGCAATGGAAGAAGAATTAATGCAGATTGAGAAGAACAAGACTTGGGAACTTCTCCCTAGACCTGCAAACAAGAATGTGATTGGATCAAAGTAGGTTTTCCAAAACAAACTGAATGAGGTTGGAGAAGTTGTGAGGAATAAGGCAAGACTTGTGTGCAAAGTCTACTCACAAGTGGATGGGATAGACTATGAGGAGACTCATGCTTCGGTGGCTAGGATGGAAGCAACAGACTATTTTTGGCATTTACAGCACATAAAGATTTCAAGGTACATCAGATCGATGTGAAATCTACCTTTTTGAATGGTGAGTTAGAAGAAGAGGTCTACATAGAGAAACTGGATGGATTCCAATTATCAGACCAACTCGATATAGTGTGCAAGTTAAAGAAGGCTTTGTATGGATTGAAGCAAGCTCCCAAAGCTTGGTATTTAAGACTGGACAAGTATCTGTTGCAACAATGTTTCAATAAAGGGTCTGTAGATAGCAACTTGTATATCAAGGCAAGCAAAGATCAAATCCTAATTGTTGAAGTCTATGTGGATGACATTATATTTGGTGGAAATGAGGGGATGTGTAAGAAGTTTGCAGATGAGATGCAAAAGGAGTTTGAGATGTATATGTGTGGTGAGATGAATTTCTTCCTTGGATTACAAATCAATCAGACTGACAAAGGAATTTTCATTTCTCAATCAAAGTATGTCAGAGACTTGTTGAAGAAGTTTGGAATGGAAGACTACAAACTGGTGAGTACTCCTATGATTACTGGATGTAAGTTGAGAAAAAATGATGAATCTCCTAAGGCTGATCAGAGCAAGTATAGATCAATGATTGGAGGACTACTTTATTTGACTGTTACCAGACCAGATATCATGCATGCAGTTTATCTTGTGGCCATATTTCAATCAGATCTCAGAGAATCACATGTTGTGGTAGTAAAGAGGATATTCAGGTACTTGAAAGGTACTTCAGATCTTGGTTTGTGGTATCTAAAGAACAATGATTTCTCCCTAAGTGTCTATACAAATGCATATTGGGCTGGTTGTTTTGATGAAAGGAAAAGCACAAGTTGAGGTGTATTCTTCCTGGGAGATAGGGCAGTGTCCTGGCATATCAAGAATCAAGAATTAGTTTCCTTGTCTACTATAGAGGCAGAATATATTGCTACAGTAACATGCTACACTCGGGTATTGTGGATGAAACAGACTGTGAAGGATATCAAAATTGAGTATGAGGAGCCAATCCCTATTCTTTGTGATAACACAAGTGCCATAAATATTTCAAAGAATCCAATGATGCATTCAAAGATAAAACACATTTCAATTAAGTATCACTTTTTGAGAGAGAAAGTTACAGAGGATGTAGTGAAGCTTGAGTATGTGCCTACAAAGGATCAAGTTATTGATATATTCACTAAGACTCTTCCAAAGGACACATTTGAGTATCTCTGGGAAAATTTAGGGGTTACTGCCCCTCCTTCATTGAACTAGATGCTTAAGGAGATGCATCAGTCCAGTATGTTCTAAAGAATATTTCTTTCTAGACTGATTTAGGAGGCTACCCTTCGGGGGGAATAGGGAGTTATCTGATATGATTGTTATAGTCAGGGGGAGTGAAAGAATGATTTCAGATTGATTATAGCAGAAGTTTGCAAGTCTATGCAGTAGAAGAGATATGATACCCTTTGCCATTGATGTCAAAGGGGGAGAGAAATCATTTGAAAAACTTAGGGGGAGAAAGTGTTTCAGATGTATAAAGAGAAAGGGGGAGATGGTGATGAATACATATTCTTGTCTTGATAGTTTTTCACATCACATGTTTCCATCAATGACAAAGGGGGAGATTGTTGCAAGTATGTGCTAACCAATGTTGTCATTGATGTCAACATATCTGTGTTGTCATTGGTGTCAATTGTGCTCTTGTTTTGATGCTTTCTTGTGATAAGTTACTTTCTTTGCATTGCTTTATATAAGTGTTGAATATGTTGAGAAGATGTTTGTAATAGTGAGTTTCCAAGTGATTTTGTGAAAATTTGTTCTCCAAGTGGAAACAATGTGTTGCAGATTATTCTAGCTTACAAGATAACTATCTGAGTTTTGCTCTGCATTTCCTCATTTCCTCTATGTTGATGAGTAAAGTATGAGATTTGGATATTATTTAGATAAGTGTTTGAAGATGCTAAATCCTAAATTTGGTGGTTCAAATTGCTGTGTAGTAAAAGTTTTATTCACTAGTTTTAAGATTGTGCCTAGCAATGTTTGCAGTGTGATAGAGAGACAGTATATTGCTCCACATCTCTCTGCAGTTTGGATTTTGATCTTGTAGTTTTGGATATGTGTTTTTAAGGTCCTTATCCATCTTCATTCCAAAGCATTTTTTATTTGGTTCTCTGAAAGACAAGCTTCTGATTAGCAGAGTTAGATAGTGTTTGTCGTAAGCAGACTGTGATTTGTTTTCAAGAGATATTTGTAATCTCCAAGTGAGATCTATTGCGGTTGGATCTGTTGGTATCTAGATGATTTTATGATGACTCTAGAATGTTTTGAAGGTGTGTGATTGATCCACAATTTGTAATGAAGCTCTTGGAAGCATGTGACTTAGTGTTCTTGATAAGTGCACCAATTTGGCCGACTTGGATGCTAACATCCTTTGCGGATGAAATTCTTGAATTTTGGAAGTGTGTTGTAATGGGTGAAGATGTATTTGAGTCCAAGTTAAGTCATGAAGGGTTGCTCTTACATTCATCTCCTCTGCAAGTTTGTTTAGGTTCAGTCCTATTTTGAAATTATGTATGTATACCAACCTTAGAGAAAGTTCCAATGGTTATGAATTGTAATGCCGACCTTGATGTACATTCCAAGGTTGATGATAGGTATAAATACATGTGATGAATTAGTGAATGATGTGTGATTGTGTGAATATGCAAAGATAAAGTGTGTGTGTTGAAAAGGTAGAGAAGGAGAGATATATTACACTTCAATGGAACTGAACTCAGGCATGCTATGGATGCTACTAATCAATTCATTGCAGTGAGTCACCCATCTCAGCAGTGAGCCACCCACCGGCAGTGAGCCATCCTTTTTGTAGTGAGCACTCATTTGGGAAGTGAGCCCTTTTGGCAGTGAGCCTCTTTTGTAATTCATTATTGTTCCTACGTATTATATTGTGAGCTAACACTCACCGTGGTTTTTCCCTTTCAAAGGGTTTTCCACATAAAAAATCTGGTGTTCATGTGTGAATGGTGTTGATGTGTTTAAGTTTTGTTTCTACTTTTCATGTTTAATCTTTATATCAGGCTAAGTGGTTAAAGCAAGTGAACCTGAATGTGAAATTGGTTAATTAAGGTTAAAGTTTTGATACAACTGATTCACGCCCCCCCTCTCAATTATGTTGTGCCTTCAACAGGGTGCTCAAACTAGGGCACTCTCCTTTGCTAGAGATGATATGATCAATCCGCACCAAGTAAGTGCCACCAATAATGATCTCTAATCTAATTTGTATTTATGCTCTTCTCCACAAAATGTTAATGAAGCACAAGTGAACTCTCATCACAGAATCCTCCAAAGGAACTCAAGGTTTTTGTCTCAAGCTCCTACTCCAAGAGATAACTCCAAGTGATGAATGAATTAATGCTTGAAGATGATTGAATTCCACAAAATGATCTTGTATAAATACATGACATCGCATTTTCCTCCTGGCCAACCTAGAGAGGAATATATCTTTTATTTGCATTAATCTTTTCTCTCCAAGAGGGCCAAGCAACATCAAGTTACGTGAGCACCAAGGAAAATTAAAATTAAAGATATGAATTTATTATTCTTTTATTCTTTTCCATACCATCTCCCTCCAAGCACCAAGAAAAGGTATTAGTTTATTATTTATTCCTCCTTCACCAGTCATCCCAAATCAACAAGATATAGAAAAAGATCTTCACAAGGTTGGCGCACACATGTATAGGATCCAAACAATAATATTTGTCTCATCATCAAGGTGCTATCAAACATAGAGTTTGCTAGAACTTCATCTCTTGGAAAAAAACATGACAAGTCTCCACACCTACAATCCCTTAAGATGACAAATCTCCATACTTGCAACTCCTCCAAGTTATTCTCTCCCATGGAAAGAATATAATATTAAATGAAATAGTCACATCAACATCATTAGGAAAATACATCAAGGCACCTTCAAACCTCAATTTTCCCTCCAAAATCTCCTTGAGTGTGAAAACAAGTCCTTCTGTCCTCCAGTGATGATCACTCTAAAAAATGGGGACATTACACTTTTTAAGCACCTCATGTAATCCAAAGGCCTTCAAAAAAGATCACCCTAGATCAAATCCATGGTTGTAGATTTGGGCTAAGTCATTTCTACAATCATAGATCCAAACACTAAACTTTTAAAATTTAAATTCAAAATAAGTCCTAGTGAAATCCTCCTATTACGCATTGTGAGCTAACCTAGAGTGCACATTGGTGTTGATATATGTGTTATGGTGTTGCATTTAAATACATTCATTCATTCATTTAAAATCATGCTAGAATGTGAAAGAACTGTAGGAGTCAAGGACAACACTGAGAGGGGGGGTGAATCAGTGTTGTGTGAAATTTCTACAATGTTTACAAACTTTAATTTGCAGAGCACAAGGAGAGAAAGCTATCATTGATTTCTCAAACACATATCACATAACATTGTCAAATACATATGTATAATCTGAGAATGAAAAACAAAACTCATGAGTAGAACATACAACTATAAAGAGAAGATCAACATGAACCAAGACACAAGAATTGCACGAGTGGAAAACCCTCCAGGCATAGAAAAACCACTTCAGAACTGCCTCACTGGCTTAACTGAAAAACATGCCTCACTGGCTACAAAGAAGCCTCACTGGCTACAATATGTGTCTCACTGACAATTGTTAAGGTCTCACTGACCATAAGCCTCACTGGCATACTGTGCCTCACTGGCTTTTCTCAATCAATCAAAAACAAAACCTCATGTGCAAGAAGTGATTACTGTTCAATCTGATTTGCACCATTTACACTCTGTGTTTCATCATACACCCTAATTTCTCCTATTTGATTTTCAAGTCAAGACCATACAAATAATTCCTTTCACACACCTTTCTGAAAACAAGCTCCTGTGAACAAAATTTTAACACTCTTATCTCTACAATTTAATATCAATATCTTCCTCTGCATATCATTTTGAAAAACACCTGATCCTGCATCAAGAACATCTTTCACTGCAAATTAGCTCATGCAAACATTCTTTTGTGTTTTCTTTAAAAAAATATTCATAAGGTTATCTTCATAGCTGTATGATGCTCTGCTCTTCATCACCACCTCATCAAAGCACCTCTAAGCCCATTAAATAATAGATGACCATTCACATTCTCTCATTCAACTTTTTTTTTTTAATCTGAGCACCTGCATCTAAAATTATATCTCCACAAAAAAAATGGTTCCTAAATCTCTTCATATTCCTCTAACCCTTTTCAAAAAACACCTGCAAAAACAAATCTTTTCATATTCCTTTAAAACATATTCCTGCAATCAATTCACTTCATATTCTCTTTGCACACTTCATCCATGAAGAATAATAAAAACATTCTTATGTCCTGATCTCTGAGTTATTCTTCATGACCTCGCATCTGATCTTAACAACCTGTTATGACCTTATTAGATATGATGTGAACTAAAACATGAGCATGATGAACCAAGACCCTGAAGCATGAATAAATTCACAATATCAATATTGCAACAACTCAACATCCTGTGTGAAGAAATGATCAAACATAACAAACCAAATATGACATCTTTGATACTCCTGAGTATCTCTATTCTGATTCTTTCATATGAACTCACTTTTCAACCTTTTGACATTCTATGCAACACATTGCAAACCTTTGAATACCAATCAACTGATATCATCAACCTTGTCAAGAACTTGATGAATAATGAAGACTGATAAATCATGACATTGTGAAGAACACATTTCTCCAACTGATTGTATGAACCAAGTAAACCATGAATGAAGATCACACAAGATGATGTCTCATGCTCCTGCTCCTATCAACAACAAACAAGATGATGTACTCCTGATGATGCAAGATCAAACCTGTGAAGAATAAAACCATTCTCTATATCTGCAAGATGATTTCTCATGCTCCTGAACACTTTTGACATCAATGACAACCTAACACCATCAAGAACATCTTGGTCAAATAACTTAAAGTGAAACCAATTTGGAATTATTTTCTTTTGAACTCATCCTAGGTCCATTGCACATTTGCTTTCTTTCCTTAATCATTGTTCTAAAGTCATTGAATAAATCATCTTAGGGTTCTGACTAAGGATATATAACATGATCCTCTTAATTCAATAGATTCTTGAAAGGTGTTTGTAAACATTTCTAGTCCTTACTAAAATTTAGATATTAGAAGATTGAGACAAGTGACTTCCAACAATTAGTTTCTAATCAATTCATTCATGTGGATATAGGCTCAATCCATGAGTAATATATCCACATTGAAGGCTACATCAATGCATCAAGTGTTTATGAGAATCACTCTAAGGACATCTAATTATAGAGAATCTAAAGCTACATATTTGCATCATACATAAACTATTAGATCTCTACATATTGCATCATTTCCTATGCAACATAGTCCTTGGAGATCATATCCTAAATTTAGCAATGAGTCCCTGAGGCACTAGGTCAGTCCATTAGGGCCCGTAACATTGTTCATCATTAGTTCATCCATAATAAATAAATCCTCTACTTGACTGGGGGAAAATCATCAACCTCATTAGGGAATGGTATTCTTGAATGCTATAATTTCAGAGGATAAACAATCATATCACGTTTTTATCACTAGACAAAAAATAGCGCAGCAAAGCAAGCTTTAAAACATTATCTTGGCAAGAAGACATTTAAACTATACTTGACAAATCCCTTTTGACCTAAGACATCAAACTGATTCTATCAAGTTATTGCAAGAAAACATGTTTTAGGCAAGAAAGTTTTTCAATGGTTGTTTTAAAAAGTCTTATATCATGATTGTTGTTATTATGTCTTTCTATGCTACTCAAGGATGTATCAAACTAGAGAAGCTATGATGCGGGCATAATTATTTTATTTGTTTGTTGTTTGTGGATTTATCTTTAGTAATGTGAAAGCCTAGTCTAACGACATGATCAACAAAATGATCATCGAGGACATCAAAGGTCTAAACATGAAACATGTTTAATCCTTGTCTATTGATATGCAAGAAATACTCAGGTCATCCTGGTTCAATTATACTTAGATGCTTGTACTAACTTACTAAATCAAAATCCATGTAAGAAATACTCAGGTCATCATGGTTTAATCATACTTAGATTCTTGTATTTTCTTACAACATTTTAACATCTCAATGATGAAACAAAGTACTTCAAATACTCGCACAATCTAAGATGACAAAATCCGCATCCATGCTTATCTTGTTGCATTCCATTTCATTATAAGCATTTCATCATTATCAAAATTCTAAGTGTCTCAAGATCTAAGTTATTCATTTCATCCATTAACCAAATCATTCTTTTAAGTTATTTCATTATCCAAATCATTTCATCAATCTTTCAAATCACTTCTTCTAATCATTTTATCAATCTTTCACATCAAATATTTAATCACTTCAATCAATCCAAGCAATGGTCCAAATTCAAGTCATCCTTAGTCCATACCAATCGAGTAAATCAATGTTGTCAAATTATCCAATCGCAATCAGTGGTCTTGATCCTAATCTTGTCATGAACCAATCAATCAATCATCATCATCAGTGGGATATATCTTTCCAGCATCTTTGTGTTGATCTAGGCATATATTGTTCCCCACAATGAAAAACACTATCATCAATCATTATTAATTAATCATTGGTTTACAGCTTGATAGGGGAAGTACCTTGTTTGTTCTTGTATCATTTGTGCATACTTGCTTGCTTGCTTGTGTGTGTTATCATTTTATCTTGCATTGCATATAATTCAACTCTTTCATCCATCTCTTATCTTGCATCCTCCAATTTCTTCATCCACGTAACCTGTCATTCAATCTATCTCATCGTGAGATTGTCCGTCATCCTGTCGTCACTTTCTTTCCATCCAATCTCCTAAGGGGCATCCTATCGTCATTAACCTGTACCAAGGGAAAACTGGGCATGTATCAATTGCAAAAAAATTTAATTCTTTGAAACAACATGTTAAAACACATTGTCTCAAAGAGGGGCAAAATGTATACACCTAAAAATGGCAAAGACAAATTAAATAAATATTTATTATTTATTTAATTCCCATTCTTCTATCATTTAATAAATTTATCAATTTATCTATTTGATTCACGTTCATCATTAATAATCCAATTATTAAATAAATATCAATTTATTTAATTAAGTCAATTAAACCTATTCTTCTAATGTCATCCCCTAATTAAATAATAATCAAATTATTTAATCCCAAATCATCCTATTCCAAATTCAAAAGTCCTCTATTCCACATCATCTAATCCACTTCACACATACACCTCACCTTGTTGCACATGTAATTAAATATTTTAATATTTAATTAGTCTATTTTCCCTCACCCACATGACCTATTATCTCTCTAACTATTCTTATTTGAAAGGGTGTGGTCTCTGCATGTCATCATGGTCAAAGGGACACTTTGAGACACTTGTCCCATAGTCCCTAGAATCTTTCCATCCTCCCTACAAACATGATCTCCTTGTTTGACCTTCTCTCTTAGGTCATTGTGAGCCTTGTGACATGTGGACTCATGTCACACCTTTCTCTCCACCATGTCAAGGTGAGAGGAACATTTTCCCTCTTTCTCTCCCTCATCTCAACCAATACAATCCTCACCATACACCTCACAAGACCAAGTATCCACTGTTGAGATCGTGGCACATGGATTTGCCCCCTCCTTGGCCTATAAGAGGAAGCTCATTCCCTCATCCTACAACACACAAGCTATAGCAAAGTTACTCTGCATAAATTACAGCATACCTTTGGCAAAGCATCCATATTTTTCATTGCATTTTATATCCATTATCATCATATCCACACAATCATGGCTTCAATCATCCATCTCTCATCCTCACAATAGTTGCATTGTAGGTAATCTTCATTGCATTTTATCCAACATACATCCATTCAATTATTGTCATCTTCAAATAGCGAGGAAGCACGCTTCTAAGAGCTATATTCATCAACAAGACCAATACAAGATAGGTGAACAATGGAAGGTTCAAGGTAAATTAGTCTTCAAGGTAATATTGCTTTGTTTATTTGATTTGCATCATATTTCATTGAGATTATTGGATTATTATTAGTTTAATACTATTGACAATATTTCCACTAACAATTTGTATGTCATGTATACAATCTTATACATCATTATCCAAGTGTTTGACTTGTGTCCAATACAAGTTTTGGTCTTCCTCTCTTGCCTTGAAAGTTACAAGCCTCGTTATGTTGGAACAATGTAGATAACTGAGAGGGGGGGTGAATCAGTTATTTTATAACTTTTCTCTTTCTTGCTTTCTTTTCTTATCTTAACATTTAGTGCTCTATTAAAACATGGAAGAAAAGACAACCATAAGAACTAAAAATGAAATTAACACATAACAAAATAATTTTTACGTGGAAACCCTGTTAAGGGAAAAACCACGGGGTGACTAACCCAAGATTGTATTCTCTGTTAAAAGAATAAGGAGTACAAATTTGGCACTTGCCAATTAGGACTCACTGCTCGAGCACACTGCTCACAAGAGGCCCACTGCCTACAAGAGACTCACTGTCTACAAATACTTACAGATTGTACTAATGAGTTTGAACTGATGAATAGCATCCACATATGCAAGAGTTCAATTCCGATTAGGCTTAGTACACTGATCTAGCACATTTCATTCTTCCTCGGTGTAGTATCTCTCCTTTGTCACATTCCAGGCTTGGAGTACTATCTTTTCACTTCCTTCTTCTCTTCTTCACACTTCCTTTATTCACACATTCGTCACACACACTTGCATGCTAGAATCCATCGGGTATATATATCTGCATCAAGGATTTTCATCAACTTTCTAGTCGGCAACAAGAACACTCAAGATATTTGCAAGTTATTGATCTGTCGGTTGAATCCATGCTTGATTTGTGATGCGTGTCAAAATATTAAGCATAGAAGTCATTAATCATGTCGACCAACAATTTAAAATGCCACAAATTACTTGATCAGCACCTTTTACACATCTAGATTGAAGTCTGATACTCTACTAGTCAGTTCTTCCTCTGTCTGTTTTGCCTGACTGGAACCCAACACTCAGATGCTCATATCTTTTTCATGCTTTATCACCGGAGGCTAAATCTCTGGGATATAATAGTCATGATACCCCTCTTGACTTGTCCAAGTCCGTAACTTACTGAGTTACACCATCTGAGAGATCCGGACCTGATTGTCGGACCTTGTTACATACTATGTTCTCGTTCACCGGACCAAAACAATCTTCAATCTGACTTCTGGTATAGGCATATTATGTACTATGGATGTGTGGGATAGACTTTGTTTCCATCAATGACAACACTTACGAAGCCACACAGTGTCTCTTGCCAACAATCTCCCTCTTTGGCATTGATGGCAACACTTAGTGAAAAATGGCTAAGTTTCGCAGTAACTCCCCCTTTACTGATGCTCTGTCTCTTTACTACTTTACCGGAGCTCCCCCTTTGCTGGATTCCTCATTTTTCACTATTCTTCACTCCCCCTTTGACATCAATGGCAAAGGGTGGAATCCACATGCCAAAATTTTGCAAAAAAAAATTGTTCTATACATGGCCGCATAAGTATGTACAAATCATATGTTATACTTATATATACTTAAGTATATCCGCAAAGGTTGTCTTCAACTGGATGATTTTTGTGGCCTAACTCCTCTTCATTCTGTCCAAAATGGAGATGTGTCCACTTAACGAAAATGCATATGCTTCTTCTCTCCTTAAGTCTGTTGGATCACTGGTCTAGATTGTATTTTGTGCCTCTGTCAAGGCATCATGCATTGCCTCTAACTTAGGGATGATTATCCCTCTGAGCTCACCCATTCTATCCATTATGTTCTTTTTCTCCTTACCAGTTCTTTAATTTCATTTATTATAGAAATAGATTGACATTCATGATTCACCAGAGAGGTAGTAAGGGGATTAAAATTCTGAGATAAGCTTGACAATTTTCCTTCTTGTTCTTTCACTTTCTTTTCAATGTCCTCTGTCACTTTGGGCCAAGTTAAACAAAATTTGTAAATGTCCCCACAATCTTTAAGAGTGTTTTCAAGGCTCTTTATGCCAATGCCCAAGGTTCTTCTATCATTAGTAATTAGCCCTTGTACTTCACTAAACCTCTTTCCTAAGAACTCCTTCCGGACCTTAGTTTCTGCAGATTTCTCTAAGGATTCAAAATGAGTGTTAACAGAATTGACTAAGTTTTTCAGATTACCGGATGGACAGGAAGAAGGATACTTTTGATAGTTTGGCATAATCTTCACCAGCATGCCAGATGCAATCTCCAACAACTCACAGTCCTCCATATGAGATTTTAGAAGTTTCTCTTTTGCTTTGGCTTGAGCAAAAGATGCTATTTTCATTGTCTGAACCAGAGAGAGTCAAAATTCAGTGGCCCTTGAAATAACACAGGTTCATCCAACTCCATTATTTCTTTGTCCAGGGAGTTTTGTACTGTCTCTATGGTGTCTCTTGCTGATTCTACTTCCTTCCTTTTGGGGTCATCCGGACTGACTGGTTTTGATAAGTTATCATTAATATTTTCTTCTTGTTCTTCTTCTTTTCCCTTATCCTCTTTTTCTTGATTCTTCTTTTCTTCTTTTCTAGATGACTTGATCTCTAGTTTGGTAGATTTTGAGCTTTTAGAGGTGACAAGAGTAGAGCTTTTGGAGGATCTAGTCCAAGAGGAGGTTTGCATAGGAACACTTTCTTTCTTTGCTTCTTGCTTTTCTTTCTCTGCCTTCTCCATTTTCTCTCTATTAGCATCTACAGCCTCCTTTGATATGCCAAATCTTTTGGCAATTTCTTCAACTTCCATTCTTACTTTTCTCTTCATCTCAGGCTATCTTAACTCAACATGTATCTTTATGCTTAGCTCTTTAAAGGTGCCAAACCTTTCTGCTTCAGTGTCCTTAGGTTGGCTTAGCAGATGATGAATGTGTAGCTCCAATATTTTTTCATTGACCTCATAGCCGATAGGCATTATCCATACAGTTCTTGGCTCAACTACCTCCATTAGGCATTGATCAGTGTCAACCATGAAACAGACTATATCTTTGTATTTATCAACTATTGTTTGTGGTATTCTTTGTCTGGCGTGCATCATGCTTTGGAAATTCTTAAAGTAACCCTAGAGGGATGTGTTTGTGCTTGAGCATCACCAAGTCCATACATGTAATCTCTTATCTGAATTGCAACAGGTTTATCATTTTGCCAAACCCAACCATTTGATCTAGGCAGCTCATTCATATAATAGAAAAATAGACACAGAACTAGACTACCGTATTAAAAGGAATTTTTCTTGTCCTTTTTGATCTTCTGCAAGTTCTCCATCAGCTGATTTAGTAGAAGCTCACACATATCACAATCTGTATTTTCCCTTAACATTTGATATGCAACATAGATTGTTGTACCAGACACAAAATTCTCCCTACTTGAGTGGTAGATTTTATAGCCAATTATCATTGAAGCAAACTTGACATTCAAATCCGTGATGTCATCTATCGTCATTGCCCTTTTGTCAAATTTTGATTTGGTGGCTTCAGTTACCATTTGGTTCTTCACAGATTTGAGTGTGAGTAACCCACCTGATGAATGTAGTTTGGTCACTACCTTGATGGAATCTTTAGTTATCTTGAATGGCCTCATTAGCCACATAAAATTATCATGCATCCTACTTAGAACATACTAGACCTAGTCGTCTTCTGCAAAAGATGGAAAATGTATGTAATGTTGAAGTGTTTATCCCAGAGAGTCTTGAATTCAGGTCTGAGTTCAAAATTTTCATCTATTAACTATTTGTGATAAATGTCAATCAACTTTGAGTCCCTAAAATCTTCAATGTTTGCATGGATATAAACCCTAACGTCTTCTACATGCAAGACTCCATGCGGAATACCAGAAAACGCACCCAAGGGATCAACTTTTAGAGATTTGTAAGGGTGTTTCTTGAATTTTGGTCTCGGCCTATCAAAAATATTGACAACCATTGGAGTAGCCATTTTTGCAAGAGATCCAGAGAGAGTTTCAAGAAGGGAAGTACCTTTTCACGTTTTAGGGTTTAGAGCAGAAACCAAAGAGATTCTCTAGTTGAATTCAATCTTCAGTTGAACTTAAGAGAATTGTAGGGTCTTCTTTGCAGATCTCTTCTTTTCTTCTTCTTTGTGAGTGCAAGTGTGTAAGTAATGAGTGAAAAACCCCTTTTATCCTTTCGTAAACCCTAATTTCCTTTTGTAATAAATGCACAACTTAAGTCATCCGGTTAGCTTGTATTTGAGAGAGATTTTCTTGAATCACTGCGCGGATCTTAAAATCATTGCCTATGAGGGTTGAAAACATATCTTCACCCTTTTTAAACATCTCATAGGTCCGTAGATTAAATCATTTCAATTTTGGGTCATACCGGATCTATCTATGAAATTCTGCTTTACTAGATAGCTGTCGATACAGGATCTCCTCATAACTTGCTCAAATTTGCATGCAGATTTGCCAAATTTTGACTGGATGACTTTCAAGTGAATCTCCTCAAACCCTTTAAACCGTAACCTCTTATTCTGACTCAATGTGCCGAATTCAGGCACTCACTAGCCGGTTGGGGGAAAAGGATCTTCTGTCTAGCTCCCCCTGAGCCAAAGCTTACCTTTTAGTTTCTGGAAGGAATATCAACACTAGATTCTGGTGCAGATCCATCCCCAGTATTTACTATACTCTTCTTTACCCAAATCTTGCTCATCTCCTTTTGAACTTCATCCGCATTCACTTTACCTTTTCCCTTATCTTGTTTATGATCATGTTCCACTGGATCTTTTCTATCCTAATTTCTACTTCTATAGAATTTGGCAATATGAATGGATCTATTGCAATTGTAACATACAACATTTCTTTGCTTATTTGATTGAAATCCTCTTGATCTGCATTGATTAGCCATATGTTTCATTCTATTGCATGCAAAGCATCTACCATTGAATGAATTGTTTATTTGCATATTTCTACATTCATGAGATTTGTGACCATACCTTTTACAATTAAAACATTGTTCATAGAAGGATGGATTATTTCGATTCATTCTCCTCTACATTGAGTTGCTTTATGACCAAAATTGTTGCAATTGAAGCAGTATCCATTGAAAGATGGATATCTTTGGGCATTTGGTTTCCTTACCGAAGGTCTTCTAGGTCCGTTTCTTTGATTTCATGATCCAGAGTTCTTCTGACCAGATCTAGAGCTTTCACCTTTCTCATATCCTAAGCCACACTTATCATCTACCCTCTTTTGGCTTTCAAGAAGAACTTCAGTTTGGGTTGAGCTTATCTTAAATTTTTCTTTGTATTCATTTACAGATTGAAGATCTTGTTTGAGAGAATCAATCTGGTTCTCAAGTTGTTCTTCATTGTATCTGGCTTCCTCAAGATTAGATTCAAGATGTCTGATTATTCTATCCATTTTGTAGCAGTCCTCTATTTTCTCCTTGAGAGATTGTTTCAAGTTATCTTCAGTCTTTCTTTTCTCTTCAATTTCTTGGGTGAATTTCATAACTCCTGATTCCATTTCATGTCTCATCATAATGACTTCTTTTGAAATTTTTTCACATAGCTTGGTTTTTTCATTCAGATCCTCATCAGTATTATTGGCTTCATTCTGATTTAGTAGTTTTTGAAGTAATTCCTTTCTCTTTTTCACAGAAATACTTAGTTTATGTTTCATCTCATTGATGAAATCATCAGCTTCCTTGAGTCACTCTCTCAAATTATTGACCTTAGAGTGAGATTGCTCAAGATCATCTAGGGCAGACTGTAGTTTTTCTTTCATACCATATTCATCCATTGAGATTCCTGGATCTTCCTCAAGCTGTTAGACTTTTCAGAGGAACTTGGCTCTGATACCAATTGTTGGAACATTGCAAATAACTGAGAGGGGGGGTGAATCAATTATTTTATAACTTTTCTCTTTCTTGCTTTCTTTTCTTATCTTAACATTTAGTGCTCTATTAAAACATGAAAGCAAAGACAACCATAAGAACTAACAATGAAATCAACACAACACAATGATTTTTACGTGGAAACCCTGTTAAGGGAAAACCACGGGGTGACTAACCCAAGATTATATTCTCTGTTAAAAGAATAAGGAGTACAAATTTGGCACTTGCCAATTAGGGCTCACTGCCCGAGCACACTGCTCACAAGAGGCCCACTACCTACAAGAGACTCACTATCTACAAATGCTTACAGATTGTACTAATGAGTTTGAACTGATGAATAGCATCCACATATGCAAGAGTTTAGTTCCAGTTAGGCTCAGTATATTGATCTAGCACATTTCATTCTTCCTCGGTGTAGTATCTCTCCTTTGTCACATTCTATGCTTGGAGTACTATCTTTTCACTTCCTTCTACTCTTCTTCACACTTCCTTTATTCACACATTCATCACACACACATGCTGAAATCCATCAGGTATATATATCCGCATCAAGGATTTTCATCAACTTTCTAGTCGGCAACAAGAACACTCAAGATATTTGCAAGTTATTGATATGTCAGTTGAATCCATGCTTGGTTTGTGATGTGTATCAAAAGATTAAGCATAGAAGTCATTAATCAAGTTGGCCAACAATGTAAAATGCCACAAACTGCTTGATCAACACCTTTTGCACATCCGGATTGAAGTCTGATACTCTGTCAGTCAGTTCTTCCTCTGTCTGCTCTGCCTGACTAGAACCCAACACTCAGATGCTCATATCTTTTTCATGCTTTATCACCAAAGGCTAAATCTCTGGGATATAATAGTCATGATACCCCTCTTGACTTGTCCAAGTCCGTAACTTATTGAGTCACACCATCTGAGAGATCGAGACCTGATTGTCAGACCTTGTTACATACTCTGTTCTTGTTCACCAGACCAAAATAATCTTCAATCTGACTTCCGGTATAGGCATATTATGTACTGCGGATGTGTGGGATAGACTTTGTTGCCATCCATGACAACACTTATGAAGCCACACAGTGTCTCTTGGCAACACATTACACTTTTCAATGCAACACCTTTTCAATAAGAACTAAGACTCGATGAAGGCATGACATACACTAAAACTAGGTTGCATGAAAATAGATTAGGTCGCATGATGTGGCCCTATCCTAGACTAGGATAGATGATGTGACCATGTCCTCATAACAACTATCTCTAAGAACCTCTAACATAGTATTTAATATATGTTCCACATCTAAATTATCTAAATAAATTGTTTACTATGTGTGGTAGAAAAACATGAAAAGAGAACAAACCATAAATGTGAACTATTTACTTATGGGAACTTAACCTAATAATTGATGTGCTTCAAAAACTAGTTGTGTGCTATTTTCAGAATAATCATGACCCATTCTTACACAAAGTAAGTGCATTAACTTTGGCATAGCTCTAGATTAACTAATATTTAATATAGAATTTAACAAACAAGCAATGAAAGAGGAGTTATGTATCTAATGTACTTTTTTGAATAATGTTCAAATCAAAATTAAAGTGGTGTGTGTTCTAACTAGAATCACATTGCAAAGAAAAACCAAAATCACTACAAGGAATGGCCATTTGAAACACAAACTAAGGAATGAATTATTTATTTAAAAGAATCAATTTATATTTCCTTGTTGACATGTGCTTAGGCCCATTGGAGTGGTTGTAGCCACCCAAACTGTGTTGACTATAATTGTGACTTAGATGTTTAGAGACTCGTATGTGTATGCTTGTGCATGTGTTAGTTGGTCAATCTAGTGATATTGAGTTCTAGATTAGCTAAGTGGTGGATGCCATAATTTTCCTAGATTGGCTAAGTGGTTGATTCCAAGGTTTTCTTGGATTGGTCCTAGAAATTAGTTACAAAATTTCCTAGATGGTAGAAGTTGTGCACCAATCAAATGGGTTGGAGACCTTTGATGGCCACACACCTCATCAAAAGCCCTATGAATTTGAATACCTCATTGTAATGGTGGATAGGTGAAAAATAGGCATGATACTTGGGTTGGCCTCCAAGAAAAGTACTATGCATTCTAATAATAAATTGGTGGGTAAGTGCACAAAGATGAGGGAACAAAAGGGGGTCTTAAGATGCCATTTTTTTTGAAATCAGGAAAGACTGATGTTGGATGAGAAATTGAAGATAGTTACACTCAAAATTTGAAGATACAACAAAAACAAGAGTCATAGTGCTCTGAATCTAGTTTCTTTTTAAAATGGTTGAGATTAAGGGGTTCAAAACAGGGGAGCACACAAATTGGTCCTATTTTTCTCAAAAAAACATAACATAGCATCTAGTGTGCTCCCCCTAAAATGTTAACTTTTTTTAGTATTTCAAAAATTGCTTTAGTGAGAAATTAGCTAACACCATGTAGTTTATCCCTGATTTTTTTGATAAGTTTTTCATGAATAATTGTTTTTTTACTAATTTTCAAAGTCGACATGTCCTAAAAAATAAAAAATTGAGCATGCTCCCCCTTAATTTTTTTGAAAACTAATTGAAAATTGATTTTTTTTGGATACATGTAGAATGAAGTCTAGTTTCTAAAAATGTAACTTATTTGAAATTTTGATGAACAGTTTAAAAAAGTCAAAAATACCAGACACTAGTTTTTGACAAAAAATGAATACACTAACAAAAGAAATTAAAGATGAAATCCTTAACATACTCAAAATGTGAAAAAAATTATATGGTTAGATAGCTAACAGAGAGCTTAAGATTATGGTGGTATTTTTTTTACTTTTCATTGAAAAAAGTGCAATTCTAATGGAGAGCATGCTCTAGATTATGTGAATTTTGCTAGAATCTAGAAAACATGTCCTTGGATGACTTAAACATAGTCCAAGCCTTTAGGTTGGAAGCCTAAGGCTTGGAAATTTCCAAGGCAAAACATAACATGAGCACGTTATAATGTGCTCGCGTTATAACATGCTTGCATTATGTGCATACACATAACGTGATCATGTTATAACATGCTCGCATTATGTACATTCACATAACGCAAGTGTGTTATAACATGCTCACATTATGCTAAACTAAAAAATCTATCCCTCCCCTCCTCTCTCTCCCCTCCTCTCTCTTTCTTACCTCTACTTCCCTCCTCCCTCTCTCTCTACTTCCCTCCCCTCTCTACATCCTACCCTCTCTCTCACTCTCTACTTCCCTCCCCTCTCTACCTCCTACCCTCTCTCTCAGTCTCTACTTCGCTCCCCTCTCTACCTCCTACCCTCTCTCTCAATCTCTACTTCCCTCCCCTCTCTACCTCCTACCCTCTCTCTCACTCTCTTTTTCCTTCCCCTCTCTACCTCCTACCTTCTCTCTCACTCTCTACTTCCCTCCCCTCTCTACCTCCTACCCTCTCTCTCACTCTCTACTGTCCTCCCCTCTCTACCTCCTACCCTCTATCACTCTCTACTTCCCTCCCCTCTCTACCTCCTACCCTCTCTCTCACTCTCTTCTTCCCTCCCCTCTCTACCTCCTACCCTCTCTCTCACTCTCTACTTCCCTCCCCTCTCTACCTCCTACCCTCTCTCTCACTCTCTTCTTCCCTCCCCTCTCTACCTCCTACCCTCTCTCTCAGTCTCTACTTCCCTCCCCTCTCTACCTCCTACCCTCTCTCTCACTCTCTTCTTCCCTCCCCTCTCTACCTCTTTCCCTCTCTCTCACTCTCTACTTCCCTCCCCCCTCTCTCTTTGTCTCTCTCTCTGACCTATCTGCCTCCTAGTTTTCCTTTTCCTAGCTTTCCTAGTTTTCCTTTTCCTTTTGAATTTCCCTTTAGATCCCACCAATTTTTCCCTATTTTACTATTTTCCACATCTCCTCATCATTCTTCCATCCAATGAACTTTCATTTTATCTTTTTTCCATTTCATCCTCCCAATTTATATCCTCATCCCTCTATACATGTCCTAGTTTTCTTGTTTCCATGTTCTTTGTCGATAAGGGAGAGGGAGAGGAAGGAAGAGGGAGAGAGGGTGGAGATGGAGGGGAGAGAGAGGAGAGAGATAGGGTAATAGGGAGAGAGAGAGAGAGAGTCCTAGTTTTCTTGTTTTCATTTCCTTCGTCGATAAGGGTGAGGGAGAGACAGAGGGGAGAGATAGAGGAGACAGAGGGGAGAGATAGCGAGATAGAGAGTGAGCGAGATGTCCAGAGAGATAGGGAGAGAGATTGAGAGCTAGAGGGACGATAGAGATATAGGGAGATAAGGGAGAGATAGGGAGATAGAGGTTTAGGGTTTCTCAAGTTTAGGAGTTAGGGGTTAGGGTTTAGGGGCATCATTTAGGGTTTAGTGGTTTTGAGAGAGAGGGGGGGTTGGTCGAGTTTAGGATTTTAGGGTTGCTTAAGTTTATGGTTTTGGGGAATTATTTAGGGTTTAGGGGTTTAAGGTTGCTCAGGTTTATGGTTTATGGTTTAGGGCTATTATTAGGGTTTTGGGGTTTTGGGAGAGAGAGAGAGAGAGAGAGGTTTAGGGTTGCTCAAGTTTAGGGGCATTATTTAGGGTTTATGAGTTTAGGGTTGTTCAGATTTAGGGGCATTATTTAGGGTTTATGATTTAGGGTTGCTCAAGTTTAGGTTTTAGGGGTTAGGGTTAAAGGGGAATTATTTGTGGTTTAGGGGTTTAGCCTGGTTGCTCAAGTTTAAGGTTTAGGGGTTAGGGGCATTATTTGAGGTTAAGGAGTTTAGGGTTGCTCGAGTTTAGGGTTTAGGGTTTAGGGGAATTATTTAGTGGGTGTAAATCCAAATTCCACAACCTTAGCCAGTTTCCTCCTTTCCTATGCCAAAATGGGATCTTTGGAACATGGTATGGACATCCATCTAAGGATAAAAGATATAGGAATTTTGTTAGATGTTGAAGTTTTTGCAACTACCCTCGGAGACATGTATGCAAAGTGTGGAAGCATAGACAAGGAACGTGAACTATTTGGCATGATGCCTCAAAGAAATGTCACCTCATGGAATGCAATGATTGCAAGATATGAACAAAATGGATTTTTTGATAAGGCTGTAGAAACTTTCAAGCAAATGCAATTGGTGGGTGTAAATCCAAATTCCAAAACCTTAGAAATGATATCTTTGGAACATGTTATGGAAATCCATCAAAGCATAAAGGATATAGGAATTATGTCAAATGTGTAGTTCCAACTACCCTACAAGACATGTATGAAAAGTGTGGAAGTATATACAAGGAACGTGAATTGTTTGACACGATGCCTTAAAGAAATGTTGTCTCATGGAATGCAATGATTGCAAGATATGCACACAATGGAATTTTTATAAGGATTTAGAAACTTTCAAGAAAATGCACAAAAGAAAATTTCAACCAAATACAATTGGCATGTCTAAAACCAAATTACACAACCTTATCCAACATCCTCCTTGTCTATGCCAAAATGGGATCTAGGGAACATGGTGTGGACAACCATCAAAGCATAAAGGATATAGGAACTTCGTCACATATTGTATTTGTAGCTACCCTTGTAGACATGTATGGAAAGTGTGGAAGCATAAACAAGGTGCATGCACAATTTGACATGATGCCTCAAATAAATGCAGTCTCGTGGAATGCAATGATTGCAAGATATGCACAAAATGGATTATTTGAAAATAATTTATAAACTTTCAAGAAAATGCAATTGGCAAGTGTAAAACCAAATTCTTGTAACAATAATTGATCATCATATTAAACTATCATATACATAATGTCATGAACATAACATCTAGTCTATATATAAATCCATATAGGCATGTCCAAACAAAGCCATACAGGCATATACAAAAATATATTTATGTCTAGTCAATTTTGCTTCTTGATGCTTCTCACAGGAGGTCACAACTCCAACACATCTAACTATAGACGAAGAGAGAGAAAAGATGATAGAGAGGGATCATCAGGTAGCGGTAAGTGATTGATTACATATGTGATGTTATATATTTCATGTTTTCTATATTAATGTGCATATTGTTTGATTGTATTAATAGGTGGAGCTGTAAAAATCTCTGTCGAGGAGAGAGAGGATGAGTTATTGAGTCACTCTCCATCTTCACTGCCAAGCAAGGGCCGCCGATTATTTGATAGAAGTCCATAGGAAACTAGATTTTGGGACATTTTTTGTATCCCTAGATGGCTTTGTATACATACTTTTGTATGTTACTGCAAGGTCAATGTGTTTAACATCACAAATGTAAAAGGATCGTGTATCTATAGTCTTTAAGACACTAGATTTTTGGGTAGGGTAGTTATTTGAGGATGTATGGAGGCAGAGTTTAATGTGGATGGTTTTTTTAAAGACTCGGTTGGATAAGGAATCGATCATTTTTTAAATCCAAGAATGGAAGTTGGTTGTTGTTTTCAAGTTCTTCGATAAACTTGATGCATTCAACCAAGTTCTTTAAATGAATGAAAATATTATTTTTTTTACTAGGTAGCCAACACATGTTGGTATAATCAACATAGCATTTCCACCTCTTAGTTTTAGGGGGAATTCAAGTTGAAGGCTTAAAATTTGAAATGTTCCATGAAAAGGTTGGTCATGATAAGATAAAGAGGAGACCTCATTGAAACCCTATTTAGTTTCTCATACACCACTCCTTGAAAAGAGAAAATATGGACCTAAGACACAACTCAACAAGGGAATTCATCTTATCATTAGTTTTGTGCCTTATAACTTCAATTGGGTCAATGATAGGGACTTTGGTATATAGGAACACCACATGGAAACTAACCAAGATGTTGCTATCTTCAACCCTGTTATCATTGATGAATTCAATGGAGTGGATTGAATACTTAATGAAGGAATTAGATTTACCCACTAGGGGTGAGATTATCTTAGAAAGGTGGGCTACTAGCTTGCAAGTAGGGGAATCAATGGTGTCCATAATCAACTTAAGAGGAATGCCAACTTTGTGAATTTTTTATGCACCATAAATGTAGGGGCAATTTATTTATTTAGCATGAGTTGCTTCTTGGTGATATTATCAAAGGAAGATTGACAATGACATTTTTTACTTTTTTCATGTTCTTGGATATAAGATTGAGGGTCAAGGTATATAGCCTCTACTATTAGTAATGTGGTCAAGCATTTTGGAGACATAGCCTTATTTATTTAAGATGATAACATTACTTTTGTTGGCTTTAACAATGACATTTTTTTTAAAGTCTCTTAAAGGTGACAAGATCAACTTTAGGAACATTACACTTGGGAGGTTTGGCATGCCTTAAGTGACTACACAGTCTTGTCTAAGCTCATCAATGACAACATCAAGTAAAGATATCATGACATTTTTAATCTCAATTAAAAAATCCACCCAACGTATGGAAGGTGGGATAATAGCGAAGCTTAGAGCCCTTTTAAGAAAATTGAGGGCCTCAATATGAGTGTTAGAGAGTTCAATAACAAGTTTGTCTTTCCAATCATGGATACATTTAGAAGACGTGATTTAATTTCAAGGTGAAAAGGGTCTATAGGATGACATCTACTCCAATCTTTGGTAATACTCCTTTCAAGACTGTGAAAAAGGTGGTACAAGAATTAATAATGGGCCTAAGAGTGTTGAATAATGATGCATTGAGGCATGGTGTATGGATGTGATTAGGGATATTTAATCTCAATTTTCTATATGATGTAAAGAACTTGGGAGAGCTAAGTTTTCTTGGTGTGGAGATCAATGGAGAGAGAGTGAGCAAAAAACTTTGGGTTTGTCAGAGTAAGTATGCTAACTTAATTTTGTAGTGGTTCAATTTATAGGTTTGTAGATTAGTAGACATTCTTCAGTATTAGATGTTATAAAGGACATGAGCTATGTCCTTTATATGAGTGTTGTTGGTGGACTTTTGCATGCTATGGTTGGTACTAGACTAGACATTGTCCATGTAGTGGGAGTCCAAGGATGTATATGTGTTCATGTTGGACAAGTTTAATTAGATTATGGTATAGAGGGTTTTTAGGTATTTTATCACAAGGAAGAACTACTTTGTGCAAGATATTGTATATATAGAGACTTGTGATTATAGGTTAGGTAGGATATATGGATCACAAGAGGTTTATCGCTGGGTGTGGATTTACTTTATTTTGTGATGTGGTTAGTTCGATGAGTTTACAATAGGTTGTGGTCATTATTCTAGTTATAGAGATGAGTATACGGTAGCTACTCAAGTTTGTTGCAGTTTGGGTTAAGTTTGTGTCAAAATTTGGTTTATAGAAAGATATGTTTGTGATCTATTATGATAATTAGAGTGTCATTAATGTGGTATAGTTCACTACTCTTCATGTGTGATCAGTGCATGTTGATGTGTAGTTCTAGTTGTTGTAGTTACTTGGTGAAGTTTGTGAGTACAAAGAAGTTTAGGGGGTGTAGTTTGGCTATAGGAATTCTACCATTAGTGATTAGTTCATTTTGTTGGAATTCCTTATGATTTTGCAATGTGAATATCAAGTGGAAACATGTTAGGATTAGGTGTGATATTCACCTTGCATATCCTAAGGTCTAATGTAACTTAATTGTTTGTAGTTGTTTAACTATATATGCATCCCCAAGAATCATGGAGTGGAAAAATGGGATGCCCATGTGAGGGTGGGTGCATATGCAATTATTTTATTATTTTTCAGGGACAACATTGATGAGGGGGTTACAAAGTGGACTTGTAAGAGCATCTTCCTTATTTTGTGTGCATGTAATGTAATTACTTGGTCATTGGGGAGTGCTTGGAAGTTACTTTTGCCCATTATGGCCTTTATGGTCAAAGATGCTTGTGTGTGGAGTTACATTTTATTTTGGAGGCCACTCTTTTGTAGTGGAGCATGAGAATTCTTATCATGGTATTTTAAGACTATTTGTAGGCCCATTGTATTAATTTTTGGTAGTTTTCTAGACATCCTTAAGTCTATATATTGAGGGCTTGAGATGGAGGTATCATGCATTGTTTCTTATAGCATTATGTTGTCATTTTTCCTCCAAAATTGAAGAGTGTTGATCTCATTGAAGCGAAGTGGATCTATGAATATATTATAACATTGTTGTTGAGTAATACATTACGTGTGTTTTGCTTCAAAGACTAGGCTTTTCTTGAAAGAATTTTCCTAGGGTATATCTATGTCACTCTTGTCTATGTTTGTTCCATTATTCTTCTTTCTTATTTTTTCTATATTGTTTACATGCCAAAATACTACTAAAATTTTCTTAATTGGATCTTTGTATTTCTCTCCTCATAAGATTAATGTAGAAAGTATTTGCATATTTATCATATAAGCTTTGTCTTGAGTCTAGATGTTAAAGCTTTGTGGGCATATTTTCCTAGCAATTTGTCACCTCTTTGATGAAAGTACTTCAATAGTTGCATAATCATCCTTGGCACCGGTTCTACATCAATTTCCACATGGTTTTGTGATGTTGCCATCTTCATTAGGCTTGGAATTTTTTATTATCTTCTAGAGATCTACATCTTGTGTTCTTTTCTCTCATATTCCTTTTTGGAATGGGAAGATCTTCTGCATTCACCTTTGGGTCGATTTCTTCCTAAGGGAATAAATATTGTTTGGTGAGCATGGATCATCTTCAAAATTCAATGTCGAGCATTCCCCATCAACACATAAGACTACATGTGGGGGTTTGCATGGTCTCTCCTCATCTTCTCTCTCTTTTAGTGGAGTTTTTCTTCACATGGAGTTTTCTCCTCCTCATATTTTGTACGTGAGTACCTAATATGACTATGCATTTGTTGGGATCCAATCTACCTACCTAAATTGTGCTTATGGCAAGTATTGGTACATATTTATATTCTCACATTTAATTAATTATTTTATTGCATTAGTGTCAATCTAAAATAAGCTTATTTAGATGTGTGATATCTTCCTTTAATATGCATCTACTTAAGAAGGTCATATGCATTATGTATTTAATACTTGCAGTTGTACTTTCGTAATTACTCTTTCATAAACTACTAGAACCAATTTTAAGAAGTATAAAAGAAGCAACAATTTTTTTTTTAAGAGAAACATTTAAAGGAGCGGAGGAGGTGAGAGAGGGTTTGGGGAAGCATGTAAATAGTATGCCATGTTTGGGCGAGTATTAAAGAGGAAGTATCATTCAGGGTTGGTTAGCTTCAAGGGTTTGTCAGAAGTTGTAGGTACGCAAAAGAACAAATATAATAAAAACAATATTTATTCGCATTGGTCCCATGGTCTAGTGGTGAGGACATTGGACTCTGAATCCAGTAACCCGAGTTCAAATCTCGGTGGGACCTCTGTAATGTTACGAAGCTATTTGTTTTGGCTTGCCGAGGAAGCTATCATGCTTTTTTACTTGCTTCTAACACTACAAAAATAAAACTATTTAGGAAAAACAGACATACGGGCAGGAATTTGCTCTAGTGATAAGGACATTTTGTGACAAATAAAATCATTGATTCCACGGTCTAGTGGTGAGGTTACTGGACTCTGAATCCAGTAACCCGAGTTCAAATCTCGGTGGAACCTTGGTGATGGAACGAAACTACTGAATTTTGGAATGTCGAGGAAGTTAGCATGTATTTTCGGGCTTGCTTCTAATACAATAAAAATTACCACATTTATGGGACATAAATAACAAGAGGGCATTTGGTCTAGTGGTATGATTCTCGCTTTGGGTGCGAGAGGTCCCGAGTTCGATTCTCGGAATGCCCCCTTTCGCTTTTCGAGATCATTGATAGCATATGCTGCCATTCTTGCTGGGTCCCTATTTTCTATCTTCTGCTTTCAATCATACCTAGCAAATTAAATTTTAAAGAACAAAGAATGTTTGTGCTTAAAACTACAATAGCTGGAATAGCTCAGTTGGTTAGAGTGTGTGGCTGTTAACCACAAGGTCGGAGGTTCAAGCCCTCCTTCTAGCGTGCCTTATCAGTTAGTTTAACGGGTACATTAAGGTCATTATATGAGAGCTGCATTTTAATAATAATTTACGTGAACTATAATATAAAATGTTCTTTATGTATCTCTGTTGATCTTTTTTCTCCTCATACACAGTTTAATCCAGAAGCACTATCTGTTTTAATTCATGGACTGTGGAAAACTCATGCCTACTAGGGCTGGTAGTTGCTTATTCACTCTGAAACTAGATTATACTGGTATTACTGTGAGTTTACTGTATTGCAGTTGTTATAGTTCTGCTGTCTGTATTATACTCCTAGTGTTCTTTGAGCATATCATATCTTGGAAAACTCACGCCTACTAGGGCTGGTAGTTGCTTATTCACTCTGAAACTAGATTATACTGGTATTACTGTGAGTTTACTGTATTGCAGTTGTTATAGTTCTGCGGTCTGTATTATACTCCTAGTGTTCTTTGAGCATATCATATCTTGTATTATTGCATTTTTTTTTTCAATAAAAAAAAAGTTTATTAGTAATCAATTTTTTTCAAAGATATTGACGATTTACAAAGTGTACCCATTATTTCTTTAGGATATTAACAATGAAATGATTCATAAAGAACATCCCCATCCATAAATGCACATGTAACAACTGCCTTAACTTTTAGCTTTTAGGTGGTTACTTCATGATAAATTCATATTAAATAAAGGCACACTCATATTGACGATACTACACACCATATTCATGTTTCCATGGTGCAGTGACAACTCAAGGATCGAATGAACAACTATTAAACAGGGGTATAGAGCACGTAAACCAATGTAAAACAAGGAAGAAAACAATGAAAGCCAAATGAAATTGCAAAAAATAAAGAAAATATAAAGGATGACCAATACATGAAATCCAATTGTGTTATGCTACCCAACCCTGAAGCTATGTGCAAAGACTCTTGATAACTATAATCAAATCCACCTAGCTCTACCCAAAATCCAACCAAATGGAACCTTAAGAATCATAACCCCTATTAATGGCCATGACACCACCATAAATAGCACCACTAAGCTGGTTGGCTTGAACGTGAAGGGTTGCAGTAGTTTGATGCCATTTAAGTATACTAAAAAAAGGAGTTAAGATGTTTGCAATAAGAACAATCAACCTTTCTATAACAAACTTTGTGTTCATGTCCTTCTAACATCCAATTTGACAAGCCATAAAATAATTTGATCACTACTACTATTCGACAGAAGGATACTGACAAAATGACCCACTCCATGCCCTGCTGACATTGGTTGGCACCTCTAGAAAACATGCAAGAAATAGGTTGTGCAAGATGATACAACCTACCAAAGATATAACTTGGATATGGTAGAGAAAGAACTTTACACGACACATGACCAACAGACTCAAACATCTAGAAAATAGCATAGCCACCACATATTTCAAAAATACCAAAGAAAAGAATCTCAATCTCAACAATAAGATAAACAAATGGTGGCAATTTCAACAATAAGTCAAATGCACCCATAAGAGTGGCATGAAAATAAATATTGAAGATTTATGGATAAGCTACTCACAAACACAGATAAAATAATCATTGTTGGCCCTCACAAGCAAGTATCAATCTCATCAATAATTGAAAGAAATATTCACAATTCTCAAAATTGCACATTTACATACATTATGTGCCCATTTCTAGTCATCAAAAGGGAGAATAAAATTGGGGACTAATTCATTACCCAAACACTCTATCAAAGCTACACCAAAGCACTCATGACCATTCAAAGGTCATTTAGTCAAAACACACAACTATACTCTTCTCAAGCACTCAAAGAAATAATAAAATCCATCACACAAAGGAGAACATAACAATAGGCAAAATAAGGGTATAACTATTCCCACCATGATATTCTCCAATTGTTACCACGTGGAGAACATAACATACTAGGGGATAACTACTTGCTTCACACAAACACGTGGCCAAGACTTGACCCAACACACACACACACACACAACTAAGAGTTCTAAATGTTGTAGCTTAGCTCTGATACCGAATGAAATGCCCTAAATTTTACACTAGGACATTAGCAAATAAAACAAGGATGAACATTTTTTTCATGTTACAATTGTGACAAACACGTCAAAATCTCATGCTCTCACACACGATGTTGTCAAAACTAAACAACATTGTGACCAACACACACAACAACACCATGAAGTGCATGATGACACAAGGTCAATGCACACCAACACAAAAACACACGCAAAAGACTTACACAAACATCATGGAACAATGACAACATTAAGAGAAAAGAAGGAGATAGAACCTCCTCACAACCAATGATGAAGTGCTCAACTCACATCATTAATACCAACAATGGGCAAGAATAGGAAGAACTAAAGCACATACTAAAGTTCATCCCCAACACATTCAGTCCCTCAACAAACACCCGAAGATGGATTCATAGCACTCAAACATCCTCACAAAGAAGCCATGAATGAGGCACAAATCCCCAAAATGAGTGAAGGTCTGGGACTAGGCAAGCCTAAAGCAACTTATGCAAGATGTGACATAAATTTATTGATTTATGAGCTAATAAATAATTGTTTGAAACAACCAACTAAAAAGAGTTTCACCCACATTATGACATCCTTGAAACTTAGAAAAAACCCATATTAATTTTACCAAAAAATGCAATATTCTCATGCAAGCATACATCAACTCAAAATGCAACAATAGGACATGCAACCATGTGCAACTTACAAACTTAAGCATTGAGCATATAAATGTATGTTATTGATTTCCATTATTCACAACATCTAAAATGAAACATAACAAGATTAAACTATCACTTTTCCTTCACAAGTACACATTAGGATTTACATACAATCATGATATTTCATTCCAAAACAACATTCAGTTTCAACTTAAATCACAATTATTACTTAGTTACAAAGGAGAGATCCCATCCCAAACATGGATGAATTGCATTCCAATACAAAAACAAGGCACATTAAAACAACCTACCAAAAGTGGCTAGAAACTTTTTTTTCCACTTAAACAAATATTACATCAAAAAGCAAAATCTTAAAATTAATATCGAATAAGAACAACACAATGAACATTAATTACCATTCATCAAGTACAATGATGTTACTTCCCCAAATTACAATTAGACCTAATATTAACTTTGCATGGTAATCAGGAGGATTAATTATAGTTAACTAATTTGATATTGTGGAAATATCTTATTTAATCTTTGATTATGAGGTTAATGATTGATGATAGTTAGTTATGGAATTATTTGTTCATGCGAATATTTAATTAATTTGAATTGTGAAATAGATGATGATGCACTGATCATGGTTTTATGGTCCAGAGTGTGAATAGGAAAATACAACATCCTTTGAAGAAGGAAGGAGAGTATCATCTTGGAGGAAGAGTTAGATGTTAGAAAAAGGGGTTAAATAGTCATCTGAGTATCAGACTTTGTCCATTGAACTCTCGCTATTAGGGTGAGTCACGTGTTCTCTCTCTCGACCGGTCAATTAGACTTTACTCGACATCCTTATTTTGAATTGTCAAAAGGACGTTGGTCGCAAGGACATCTTCTTGAGTTGTTTGTCGATTTCAACAAAGTTGCCAAGGACCTTTGATCGCCATGCTCTTTTTCCGCATTTTGTTTAGTGTCTATGTTTATTTGATTATCTATGTTTTGGGGTGATGATGCTTTCTAGGGGAGCAATGCTCAACCTCGTAGTTGCATAATAAGTATGCGACCCTAACTAATGGAGTTGATATTATTAATACTTATGTATAACCCTAAACCCTTAGTTAAGGGTATGTGAGTATATCTATATACCTAATTCATTTGGTTGAATTTTGTTTATGAGACCGAATATGATTAATAACCATATTATCATTTTATTTAATGTGGTTATAAATTGGTGGTGGTACTCGGCCAGTCATCACCCACGAAGAGTGGGAAGGAGGGTGGCGGCCAAGAAAACCCTATTTTCATGCCTTTATCCTTGCCAATAGATCGAATGATGAGAAGGTGGCAAGCCAAAACATAGGAAAGATAACCTTGTTCTTGCATACATGCATAAGGAATCAATTATTACCGATTGGAAAGAAAGAGTCTTGACTCTCTTGTTTTTCTTCTTGGAAAGCATGGTTTTGTAAGTGGTCTCGAGTATGTGTTGCTGGGAGATACGACTCTCGAAGGAGAGATATATATAGTTTTCTCTGTGCAGGGATACAGTGGTTACAACAGAAGCTTGAGAAAGCTGAGCTAAGAACTGTGTAAACCTTGAGTTAGCTGTTATATTCAAGCAAACATCAGTTCGGGTATAAACTGAAGCTCTGTATTCTATATCCAATATCTTTACTTATTATTATAAGTCTTCAATCGTGCATTTAAGAGAAAGAGTCGACAGTGTCGACAGGTTCAGGAATGCAATGCTATTATGTGGCCTACCAAACCGTAATGAACTCTTATTTGTTTGTTGTGTATTAAGAAGGTGAATAATTGTTTTCTTTTATCATTGTTATGGTTGTAAATGCACTATTGTGTATACATATAAACCTCAGCCACTTGAGTGGTTATCATATACAGAATGTAAACATGAAACTCTCAGTGCACCATTAGACAGAGAACTAAACTCTGCTTAAAACTTTTATTTGTTATGTCATCGTATGATGACAGTGTCAATGGGATAAATGTTATCATTGAACACCTATGTTAGAAACCCGATAGGATTATCATTTTTGTTAAACGAATTTCAAGCACTGAACTTGTTATAATGTTTCTTAATGCTTGGATGGAAGCCATGAAGGCTCAAAGTCTTTGTTTGAACTATAAATCCCAAAAGGGTGGCTGCATTTTATATGGCTATGATAGCTGAGAGTCTAGAGTCATGCACTCGATAACTATTACCTTGCTTATGATAGCAGGTAGATGACGAACCCTATTATGATAATGGCTGGTTCAGTTTTGATGAAAAACTCTCTTTTGAAACTATTGTTATTGTTACTAACGCTATTACCTCGAAGTGAAAGTGTAAAGAGTGGAATTTGGATAGTTGAGTTTTTGGTAGTTTTGTTTAATGTATCCTCCTTTCACCCTTTCATTCAAGGACCTAGGGTCGAGTGGCAATGTACTATCATACCCTAAGTCACTGTGAAATGTAGGGAAATTTGAATTTGTATGATTTGATTATCAATTATGCTCAATTATACCTCAAAACCCTAATTATGCAAATACAGAAGCAAATAGACGAATATCAGAAAATGTTGCTACAGAAAGATGTAAAATGACAGATAATTGTGCACATGTTTTTGGGGTTCGGAAGCGGAACAGTCGGGGACTAATGAGCGGGCACCCAAGTCCAATGCCTAGGTTTTTGTCAAGATCTGGAAGCTTAGTCTGCAACCTATTCCTATTGTCACAGAGATTTTCCTGTCACGGAATCCAGAGGACTAAAGAGCGGGTGCCCAAGTCCAGGGTGTTGTTTTCAACTCTGATATGCAAATCCGACACTTTGTAATGCCCTCCTGCAACTCCACTTTTTCTGTATCTTCAACCTGCAACCTGCAATCATAGAAACTTTGGGAGGGGGTTGTGGTGTTTAGAGGCTTGCCTTAGTCAAGCCCCAGAGAGACATTCAAGTCTTCCGAACACCGTTGTCAGATAGAGAGTGCATGCCCTTGGAGGCAGAGGCAAAAACCAAATGATAAATGCTCAAAAACACAAATGATGTCACCTTATAGTGAAGATCTCATGGGAGGAAGAAGCTTTTCATGCCATGAGGAGATGATTGCTCAAATCTGCAAATACAAACACATAGACAACACAAATATGCTCTTGCTACACTACAACACCTTCACATAAACTTGAGAATCCAAATTGCTAGCTAGTGATCATCTAGTTGTAATCTAGTTTTCGAAATGAATGCCTAAACATGCTTATATATGCAACTACAAACACTCCCACCAAGAATTTCATAATTCAAACTTATCGTGTCAACATAGGACCTAAACAACGGTCACAAGCCGTCACTAAAAATTTTGGACTGACCCAAAATAGGGCAGGACTAGGGTATGGGTGCCCAAGTCCTTCCCCCCTATTTTGGTCAGGGTTAGGTTCAAGGGATCCCCCTAGGTCGCATTTGTCATGAAACCCAAGGTTCATTTCATCAGGATGTCAAAATATGATGCAAGATGTCCTAAATGCAGATAAAAGACCTGAGAGCTAAACCTTATGAGGGAAAAGCGCCCAAGGGGACATTTTCCAACGTTACAAAAAGATGCAAAACATTGACTGCCTGCAATGAGTCCTTTGTGCATGTAATGTACTTTGGTAATAAAATGTTTCTCATGGTAATGAGAAGTCTCATATGACCTCATGACATTATCTTTGGACCCCTATGGGTTGAGTCATATCGATATAATATGTTACGTAATAGTACATGAATGCCTCTTTTCGAATGGCTAAGTTTCTTCTTTAAGAATTTGGAATCAAGAAGGTCTCTTGAGAAAGAACCTAGTTAAAAGAAATCAACTTTATGAGTCTTTACAAGTTCACTTGTTGAGATTATGACTTAAAGGTAAAACCTGAGTTGAAGTAAACTCCTAGCCACTAAGGAAGATGTGGAGAACATGATAGAACCTTTTTATTTATGAAACCAAGTGCGGGACAAAGTGACGTGGAGTCACTAATTACTAGTTGCATGAAAAACGAGAACCTTTAGATACATTATCGAGACAGAAGTTGAATGTCCAAGGAATGGACTAAGACATTTTGAACTTATTGTTCTAGACCGAGAAGGGTCGATTTATGAAACTGTAGGACATGACAACTTATAAGTCGAGTCGAGGTGGTGGACATACGACAGTGTTCAATGCATAATGTTTATGTATGTAAATATTTGGCCAAAGTAGTGCATCTATCTCAGCATACAGTGTTGATCCACAATGCTCTAGATGGCATGGTGTCTCCAATAGTGTCATACATAGTTAGAGTGGATCTATAGTTGTGTGACTGAGAGGCATTATGAAGGACACAACACCAGATACTCAGATGGCTAACCTAACAGTTCCTAATATCTAACCCTTCTACGGAGGGTAGGGCCACTTCCAGTTAGGAAGTTGAGAAGGGGATAGCAGGTCCGTGGTTGGTGGAAAAGCACCAGGATGATGCTCTCCTTCCCAAGCATGAGACAAGCTGAGGCTTATGAAGACAGATGTGATATGTCGTAGATACAACATTTTTTCAATTTATGACTTGATGGTCAATTGTAATGTATAATTTGATATATGATGCCTTGAGCATAATTTGTACATGCATAGTGAAAGTTATTCACTAAGGATATGTAATTGATTATTGTAATTGAAGCTTTGTTATATTTTGTTTAGAACAACATGCTTAATTGTTGAAATGATAATAAATCATTCTTGTTAAACTTTGATTTGGATAATCATGACTTAATCTAACTCTTGATTAAGATGAGTAATTATGTTTATTTTGAGCATTATGGGATGAGAAGTTACATATGGTATCAAAGCAACCGGGTTCAATACATGGACCTATGAGCTCACTACTTGATGATTATTTTTACCCAACATTAAGTATGCTAATGTTTGGATGTTCTATGCCAGAATGGTAAGAACTAGAACAACACCCTGAAAGAAGGTAACAGAACATGGACGTTACCTATGTCGACAAAAGGTCTTGAGGGAACGAGCCTCAAGGGAAACTTGAATAGACTAGCTACGTAGTAGGAGCACGATTAACTAATGAGTAAACCTTCGCTGATGATGTGAAATGCATCAAGCAGGAGTTAAGGAAAGCATAAAGGATGGTTGCCCCTATCTCTACTAATGCATCAGTAGAACCCTCTGCACCTAAAGCACCAGCTGTGGAAAATAATCCTAGGGATTATGATGTACCTAAGGAGACTATGAAGGAGTACCTGTGTGTACCCTCACCTCCTAAAACTGCAATGATAAATCTCAAGTAGTGATTTTTTTAGTGGCTAATATTCACCAATTGGCTAATAGTTGAAATTGGGGATTCAAAATTTGGCAATAGTACAAGATTTAAGGTGACCTGAATTGCCACATTTTTATAAAATTTTATTTTAGTCTTTGGTTAAATCGCCAGAACATTTATTTTATTAAACTTTTAAACTTAAAAATTTGCCACAATATTCGATACCTAATTAGATCAAATTCGCCTAAATTTTATAAGTTATAGTAGAAAAGGAAATTAATTCGCCAATAATATTATATAACTATTGGTTACTTTAGGGCCATATTACAAATTTTTAATCACCACCATTGATTTTATTTATAATCTAATGGTTGGGGTTGTATTCCATGGGTTAAAATGCACCCACGAAGCTCCAATACCCATCGAGCCCAAAATTGTATTTGGGTTGTTGATCTCAATTTATAATCTAACGACTAGAGTTAAATCCCACGAGCCAAAATATACCCACAGAGCTTCAATGCCCATGGGACTCAAATTTACATTTGGGCCCCATGGACATTGGAGCTCCGTGAGTACATTTTGGCCCACATAATAGAACCCAAATTGTTAGATTATAATTAAAATCAATGGTGGTGAAAAAGAATTTAGGGCCAATTTAAAATATTCAATGTTTGATTTAAAATATTAAGGAATTAAGGAATTATAGACACGAGCACTACACCTTAAACTAGTCAATCACTGCCACCCTCGGGCCCTTACTTTTCCATAGGAATTTATTTATTTTAATAGGAACGATTCACCATGGTAATTAATGCACTTACCTATTTTTCATCAAGATTCACCAGGATTTTCTACAAATTTCTAGTGATTTAAAAAATTCACCAATAAAATTAATCTTTTTTTCAAAAAAAAGGAAAGATTTACCAAAATAAATTAATATTTTTTCTTAAAAAAATCAAAGATTCGCCAAGATTTTATATCTTTTTTTATGGGGGGTTTCTTAAAGTTATTGAACTGATCTTAAGGTTGAGAAATGAATATGGGAACTTATCCCAAACTGTAAATGACTTGTAGTAGCAAGGTGTAAAAAGTATTTTTTTGTAATTTTGGTGGATTATATGTAATCCAATGAAAACTATAATGCAATGGCAAAATTTTGACACTTTTTCCTTTCTTGTTAAAGATTACATGAATGCGAATAGATTTGTATTATGAATGAATTAAATGACATGGAAAAAAAAAACTCATCCGTGATTAATCTACAAACTTCAGGAAGAAATAGATTACAGCAAAGGTTTAGATTAGAACCAGAATGGGAGATAGCCAGGATGAAGGGCCACCTTCAGGGCACTCTGAATCTAAGCTAGACCAAATCCTGACTTTGTTGAAAGAAACAAGAATGAGGGTAGAAACTCTTGAATAGGAGGTCAAGGACCAACAAGGATCTAGGTGAGATGCCTATGATGGAGGTGATGACAAGGAACGTCATAATGACACCACCCAAAGTAAGCACAAAGAGAATAACTTCGAGGCTAGGAAATAAGAGGATAGGAGGAGCCATATGTCTTTGGAACTATCCCAAGACATGAAGAAGGTCATGCCTCCTAAATTTGATGGATCCATAAGTAGAGATGCCGCAGAGGCATGGCTTATAGAGATGGAAAAATATTTTGAAATTAGAAACTATAATGAGGTCACTAAAGTAGTATAGGGAGCATTCCAGCTGGCAGGTTCAAAGAATCCACATGGTGGATGAACAAAAAGATGGAACTAGGCTTGAGGTCTACAAGCCTTACATGAGACAGGTTCATAGAACTTTTTAGGCAAAGATAGTTGCCTCAACTGTTCTATAATCATAAACTTATAGACTTTCAGAATCTGAAACAAGCTGATATGCATGTGAATGAATATTGGGAAAAACTCACCTGACTGCTGAAGTATGTGTCGCATTACCAACAGGATGAGAAATTCTGCATTCAGAAGTTCATAATGGGGTTGAATTCCCAGATTAGGGGCAAGGTTGATGTTCACGGTCCTACTACAATGGACCAGGTCTGTGAAAAGGCCATCAAACAGGAACAGAAACTGAAAGCTATGTTGGCTTATAGAGAAAGGAATCGAAAGAGATATAATTGGTCTCAATCCTCTAAGAAAAAGGGGAAGAAGTAGGATTATTCTGAGAAAATGATAAGGGGACCAAGCATAAGCAAACTAAGTCCAAAGGAGATAAAAAGGGCAATAACTACTCCAAGAAGAATGGAGACAATTCTGGGAAACCTCAGGAGAGGCAAGGACTAGTGGGAGGGTGCTACACTTGTGGCGAAAGTCATTATGCCAACCAGTGTCCTAACAAGACATAGGGAGCACAACCGAGAGGAAACCCTCTACCTCTCAACAAGAGGCATTCTAGCAACGCATTCACGCAGCCTTGGACAATAGGCAAGCTAAATACCAAATAACTCCAATTGAGATAACAGGTATTTTATTTGGACTTCCGATTTCAGTTTTGATTGATACTGGTGCTACCGAATGTTTTGTTTCCCTTAAAATTGTTAGTAAAATTCCTAGAAAGGCTAGATTCATGGCAAACACATGGTCTATAGAGTATGCAAATCACACCAAGGCTCAGGTAGAGCAATGCCTATTTGAGGCTAGGGTTGAACTTCTGATCTTTTCCATGAAAGTAAATTTTTATGTAGCCCCACTAGGCTTGTATGATGTTATCCTAGGGATAAATTGGCTATGGAGACATTGAGCCAAAGTGGATTGTTATGCTAAAATAGTAGAGTGTCTAGATGATTTAGGAAACAAAGTCTTTTTGCAAGGGAAACCTAGGGAAGTCAAATTAAGACAAATTTATGCTCTATAAATGAAAAGAGCTCAAAGAAAAGGATGCCAACATTTTGCTGTCAAAATGGAAAAACTAAATGAGACCGAGGAAACTTATTTCCAAGATGAATTAATGTTTTATGAATCTTAGAAACATAATGAAGTTGGGAAGAAGGAGTCCATAGGTCAGGAAAGGTCAGATATGGATAGGTATCCTTTTCGTAGAGATTGTGAGGACGTATTTCTGGATGAGTTACCGGGATTACCTCCTAAAAGAGCCTTTGATTTCACCATTGATATAATTCCTGGATCGGAACCTATTTCTAAAGCCCCCTACAGAATGACCACTATAGAACTAATGGAGCTAAAAGCTCAATTATAGGAGTTGTTAGATAAAGGGTTGATTAGACCCAGTGTGTCACCCTGAGGAGCACCAGTCATTTTTGTGAAAAATAAAGATGACACTTTACGGTTGTGCATAGATTACCACATGTTGAATAAAGCAAACATTAAGAATAAATATCCATTAGCGCGCATCAATGATCTTTTCGATCATATGAGGGGTGCAACCGTGTTTTCCAAGATCGATCTTCGGTCTGGATATCACCAATTGAGGTTGAAGGATGAGGACATCCATAAAACAACCTTTATAACCAGGTATGGGCATTATGAATTCACTATCCTACCTTTTGGATTGATGAATGCCTATAAAAAAATAGAATGTGATTTGGTTGCCTAGATTGCAAGATATGAATTTTTGTTTCAAAAGTCATGCGTCAAAAATTTCAGAAAAATCATAATCACAGGGTCAACTTCAAATCATCATAACTCCAGTACTAATCCAAATATTTAATGTAACCACTTTTTGGAAAGGTCTCAAAGTCCTCTTTTCAATGAATCCAAGATCTCCTTTTTTGAAGACCTGTGTAAAACAGAAAACCCTTTGCAACAAATCTAGCAGTAAACAATGAAAATCAGCAATATAAAGATCTTCAACCTACAAAACCAAGGTTAGACAAGGGACGTGGGGTCCCACCAAACATGCCAAAAAATGTGTATGCAAAAATATAGAAATCAAATAAAGAAACAATACAATGAAAGTACCAATTCCATACTTGAACAACACCTCATCTAGGGATTAAAAGACTAAGAAAGATAATGAAAATGATAAACAATCCTATGATATTAGATCATGATTTTGATATGTTGATTGCCCAAATCTATAGCATAACAACTAGATAATAATAATGGATATGATATGAAAAATCTAAGATGGTTTTGATAGCATAATTATGCTTGAAGATGTGTTGCTCAAATGGCTTGGTTGAGGCTTGAGTTATAGGAGGTGAGGAATAGGAATTGATGGCTAGGATTAAGAGAGACATGGATCAAGGCTTAGAGTTATAGTCATGTGACAAGTGTCACATGAGGGTTGCATGAGAGAAATTAAGTCAAGGATAAAGATTAAGAATCTTCTAGAGGCTTCCTTCTAATAAGGATTTCTAGAAGCTTCTAGTCATGTGAGGATAAAGACAAATAAGGAATTAAATAATAAAATTATTTAATTTTTGGAGAGGGATGATGTGGAAAACATTAATTAAATAAATATTTAATTAATTTGGATAGAAATGATTAAAAAAGTGAAATAATTTAAATAATAAAATTATTTAAATTATGTGGTGAGGGCTAATTTAAATAATATTTTGTTTATTTAAATTGGAGGATGAGGAAAGTGGGAATTAATTAAATAAATACAATTTTTTAATTAATTGGCTAATGGGAGGATAAATGGGATTAAAACGGATTAGTTAAATAAATATGATTTATTTAACTAATTAGGTGATGGAAGGGTTATGTAAAGGTCCTAGGACAAAATGTGTCATAAGGTGTCTCAAGAGGTGATGTCACAAGACAAGGTGATGAAAGTGACATGGTCAATGTAGTGTCTACACCATCAACCTTGTAAATCCTATGTAATTTATTATTCCTATTATTGTTTGTAAATCACCCATAAGGGATGAAAGGTTTCACCAAGTAGTGATCTTGTTTTAGCCGCATGTTTGATCTAGGTACCTAATGGATGTTGGTTATGGAGCACATTTCATTCTTGGGGGTGCAAGGGGGTACCCCCTTTGTGGGGCCTGGGGGTTGTACACCCCAGTGGGGGTTCAAGGCAATGCCCTTGAAAGCCACGTTATATATATATATATATATATATATATATATATATATATATATATATATATATATATATATATATATATATTTATTTTAAATTTGGACCATTCATCATTAGGTCATAGATCTGATGGTAGAGGTTATGTTGGATTTTATTTCCCTAGAAGGCAACCCCTTTATAAGGATATTGTATTATAGCTCTGAATAAGTAGAGAAGAAGTTGAGACTAGAAAAATAGGTGTTGCTAGATTAAAGACTGAAGAGGAGATTAGTAGTGTTGTATTGTAAATTCTATTGAAGTTAATACAGACTGATGCATCTCTTCTTGTGTGGATTTTTTTTTCCAAAGGGTTTCTCTATGTAAACATTGTGTTGTGTGTTTGATCTTTTGTTCCGTAATTTCTTTTTGTTGATTTCATACTATCTCCATTTTGGTTCTCCATAGTTAAATATCTATATTACAGTTGTAATCAATTTTTTATTGATAGCTGTTGGTGTGAACATGGTTATTACCTATCCGGTTTACCCCTTGTAGTGTGAACTATGCACATTATCTAACTAGACATTATTTATACCTATTCACACATGTTCACATGTTAAGTTGACTTAGGAAGCATTATAGTTGTTTCTAGATGTTGATAGTTGTCTATAGTTGGCATCTTATCCTCTAGTTGCCTCATGTCATAAGATTAAGACACTTGTCACATGACTACAACACCCTACATCTCATCCTTGTCTTTATAAGAAAGGCATATCATGTACTTTGTAACAACAACAATCTTTTACATTCATTGATAGAATATAATTATTCTCTCATTTGATCTCTCTTGTACTTTTATGAAGTCCTAGATCTTGGGTGGCTACCGTCATAGCCAACTCTTACATCTAGTATCAAAACACATCAATTAGCTCTTACATGGTATCAGAGTTAGGAGGGATCACTTTGTGTTAGCTAATTTTTTGAGAGATTTCAATGCAAATTCATGGTGGATCTTGATAGTTGAGTATACTCTTCTCTTGCATTGAATGATGGCCTGGAGATCCAAAAAGACTTGATAGAAAAACTAGATTTGGAGGATTTTCCTCTTTGTAGACTTGTATTGCACGTTTCAGCATGCATTTTCTTGACTTAGGTGGTTGATTCAGGTTCTACATGTCATTTTTTGTTGTTAGAGGCATTTATTTGCATTAGGTCCATATCTTATGTACATCAAAAAGAAAAAAAAATTGGGTTTTGTTCACTCCATCAAAAAACCATCTGGGTATCTGTTAGTTTTTGCATGCAACAAACAAATCATCTACAAATTTAATCATAATTTTTTGACAGTCCAACTTTGAAGGCTCATATCTTGTTCACTTTTGCTCCTTTTTTCGAGCATTTTTTTTATTTGGGATATAATTTCATAGGCTTCATAGTGGTGGAATTAGAATTTGATTTTCATGCTTGTATTTTCTAAAAATTATAGTTTTTCATCATTGTTGTTGAGCAATTCCTGTTTTTCAAAACTTTAAAGGCTTCATTCGGGCTCATACGGTAACATATTTTGGTGAAAACTTTTTTGAAAGTGCATAATTTTTCAAGTAATTTCTAGATCTACAATCATTTTGATCCATTTTTCTAAGAAATTGTACTTTCAGTTTTAGCCCATTTTTGGCTTTTGCATTGTACCAAAATCAAAGACCACTTTGTTGTTTTGGCTTGTGGAAATTGTAATTGGACTGAATATAAAGTCCCAAAACCATTTTTTTCTAGGGGGTGATCTCCTATTTGTGTAAATTTGGGCGTAATCTTGTGAGTTTTGATCTCTAATCATTTAAGGAGACACCAATGGGCTTCTATCATCAACATAAATCAAATTACAGATATTGTGGAAGTAATCAACATGAGAAAGAGATGTGCCCTCATTTCTCACATCATCTTTTTCAATTCCTTGTTGAGATATTTCTCCTCCTATTAAGATCATTGCTTCACCATCACATGTTTCTACATCATAGTTTAGTGATGCTTCTTTGAGAGCTTCTAGTGATTCTTTGCAGTGCTCAGGATCATTTTATTCTTCCTTATCCACCTCATTAGGATTCCTATTTATCAGACATTTCTTATTTGTTTGTGGAGTCTCACATTGATGATTTGGAGGACACATCTAAGGGGTTAACTCTCCTCTTTGATGACAATGTTATCATCACATCTTCAGTGTTTTCAGATGTAGTTCACTATACATCCTCTCTTGGTTCTACTTCCTTGATTAGGAATTTCATTCTTAATTTGGAGAAGACATCTTTTTCCAACATAAGGACATCAGAGTTGTATAATGAGGAACACATATTGATTTGGAATCCCTTTTCATCCATGTTTTGGGAGTTTCTTCTAAATACACCATTGGATTTATTTCTTCCTAAGAGGAGAAATGTTATTTGTAGGCAGTCGATCATATTTTGTCTTCAAGCATTCTTTGGCATAAGAGCTACTTCTTTGTTGGGGGATCTATCATATCACTCTTGCTCTCCTATGGGGGGTATTTGATTATATATTTGTGATAGAAATAGTCCTTGGGGGCTCATGTTGGGTCCTCCTACTATCACTTCTTTCACTTTCATGTTTTTCTTTCTTTTGGAGAGGGGTTTTTTCCTACGGCTTTTTCTCCTTTACTCCATTTGTGAGATATTGTTTGTACATGGGTACCTAACATGGCTTGGTAGCCAGGACTCACTTTATCCATCATTACATCATTTTCATTTGTCTACTTCTCCCTAAGTTTCAATTAATGGGGGGTGTTGGTGTGAACGAGGTTATTACCTATCTAGTTTACCCCTTTGTAGTGTGTTGTTCTCAAAATCAGCTATGCTCATTTTTGTAGACAACCCCTACGAAACCTGTCTGTTTCGTGACCTACACTCTAAGTTCACAAATCGAGACAAGATTCTCTTGACCTCATGCAAAGTTGTCTGGCATCCTAGATTAGTTTACAACATTCCCTCGAATCGATTCCTCGAAGTTTATGCAAATCAATTAGGTTGTAAACTGACCAAAATATCAATTTTGATCATTTTTGGGTGTTAGTTAAAATTTGAAACTGTATATGCAACGACAGCAAAATTCACCGAATTTACATATCTTTTTGTTTGCTTGTGTTATGTCAGCACTTTTTGCCACTTTTACATAGTTTTTCCTTTACACATGCTCAAGCGGCACTTTTTGCCACTGTTACATGTCCCTCTCTATAAAACACATGCAAAGTCAACAATTTTTACCACCTTTGCATTTCAGAAAGCACATGCGAGGTCGGCGATTTTCACCGCCTGACCGAGGTCAATCTTCAAGATCTCAAACTTCAGTGGCATTAATGGCCACTCGTGTTAAGCATTAAGAACTTGTTCTTGACCTTTTTAATGTGTAAACTCATTATTTTTGTCATTTCTTTTCTTCTAGAGCCTCCCAGTCGATTCGTGAATCTCTCCTCAAACCATTCGACCGCATTGCATTTGGATTCAAACAAATTTTGAATCACCGCCATCACGCTTAGGGTTTCAATCTCCCAATAGGTAAGTCATTAAAACCTCTCTTTCTAGGGTTTCTTTAAAATGATTGTTCAATAGCTTTGTTGTTTTGAATTTATCATTTAAAATGTTGCATTTCTGTTTAGTATTGTCAATTTTGGTTTGATCTTTTATATTGAATCCTTGTTCTTCAATATGCATTTGTCAACGTCCTTGAATAGGTTGTGAGTTTCAAGGTTTTTCTGTTTGTAAAATAGTGAGTCCAAACAGCGAAAATCACTGACCAATGCTTGTGCCCTAGATTTTAAGGTGATATGCATCACCGGTGGTTTGACCTGACCAAACATCAAACCCACCTTATAACGTCTGCATCATCGGCGATAATTATCACTTGATACATGAACCTTCATAACCATGGTGTATTGTCATCGGTGAAACTGACCGATCAAACATGTTCATTATGTTTGTTCCTATGTAGTGACTGTGAAGTTTACCGCCTGAGTTTTTCCATAAACTTGTGATCGGATGCGAAGTCGGCGGAAGTCGCCACTTTTGCATTTGAAGATGTATAAAAAAAAGCAAGTGCATGGGTGGAAAAATTTGCCACCCTTACACAAAGAAGACCTTGAAATACCAACTTGCAGTGTCAGCGTTATTTGCCACTTGAACCATTGTAGTATTCTCCCATCACATGTATTGTCGGCATTTTTTGCCGCTCAAACATCAAACTCACAATTTTCATACCAATCTGCTATGTCGGCATAATTTGTCGTCGATACATAACACTTGCAATTCTCCTGGAACACGTAATAGCGACAAATTTAACTACCGATACACTTGTGACATATCCTTCACATGCAAGGGTGGCAAAGTTTGCTGCCCATGCGAACATTCTCTCAAATTTTCTTAACTCTGGGATATTTTCAATTTTGCTTTTCCAAGCCTGCTTTCCTCCATTTTTTGACCTGCTCGCACTCTAGCCCTTTCAAGCGTATCTCCATAGTCATGATCGTCGACATGCAATTTTCCCAGATTACCAGTATTTCCCCTAATACATGATCATGGATTTTTGTTGCAGTTTCTTCTGCAAATTTTCTCTTTTCATCGACACCCTTCAAGTGATAGCTTTTTCAGATGACTGAGTTGTCTCCGAAGAAGTCGAAGGCGATGAAGTATAAATATCAAGGTGTTTTCCCAATCACCTCGGTTACTTCTAATGTTGATGACATTAGGGATACAGAGATTGGCCATGTGGACATGGCTGAATTTGTGGAAAGAACCAAGTCCAATTATCCCAGCTCTATAATGAAGAAGATTATTGACAATAACATCCATTTGGTGTCATATTTCCCAGTGGCAGCCCATAACACAGAGTTTGTTCTCCAGTGTGCTTAATTTTATAACAGAGATACTAGGGCAGTGGTGGATGCAAGTGGCAATGTGATAATTAGACTAGATCCTGAATTTATTGATAAGGTTTTTATGTGCCCTCCTGCTACAGAAGTGATAAAGCTTGATTTTACTGAAGCACAGAAAGAGTACAACAAAAATCCTGAGAAGGCAAAGAAGGTAATCAATACTAAATGGCTCAAAACTTCAAGGTCCAACTTGTCTAGGTGGCCATGGAGTTTTCCTAGAAGTGACTTTATAGAAGAAGTTGGTGACCTTATAACTCTTCTCAGTAGGATAAGGGGATTGGCCTCTTCGTCACTCTTTCATGAGTGGATGTATCCTTTTATCAAGGTAATACTCCAAGGCAAACAAGTAGTCTTTTGGGGAGAGGAAATTAGCAATGCTCTACACGAGCAGTTGACAAAGGTATCTACTACCTTTAAATTCTACATGACTTCTTATCTGGTGTATATAGCAGCCTCTATGAGAATTTTTCCAGGTTTAACATTAGAAGGAGATAGGAGGGTAATTGTTGTGTATTAGTATTATTCCCAATTGACATTAAAGGGTTATATTCACCATTTCAAGAGAGTAAATGATGCTTTCTTTGCAGTATTCTTGTGTCTTTTTGACCCTCATCTAGAACAAAGAAGAGTATCAAATGAGACTTGGTCAATGGTAAATGATTTTGGATTTATGTTCTTACAGTTTCCTTCTTTCTCATATCTAAGGGTTGGATTTTTCCAAGGTCATCCTTATATGTTGCCAAGACTTCCCTCAGACAAAATTGTCTTAATGGAATTATGTAGACAAATGATTGTCGTGCATAATAAACAAATGGAGTTCAAGAAGCTCGGTTTCAGGTTTCCAGTTGAAATTGGCAGGTTTTCAGTATTAACTGCTGCAAAGGCTAGGGCCATGGAAACTGAAATGTAGCTTGTAACTATGAAGCAATTCAAGAGAAGGCCAAAGTTTGACTACAGGGGCGTGAAAGACAAAATCAAGAGGAAAACCTAGTTCCATGAACCTATGGTCGAAGATGTCTGGGTAGATTTGAGGATAGAAGAAGATGTCTGAAAGTTGGATCATAGCCAGTTATCTCTGGAGCAGATTGAATATCTAGGACTTGCCGATATTCCTAAAGATCTAGTGGATGATGGAGACTTGATCGATGATAGGTATAACACTGAGTAGGTTGCTAACTCTCCTCTCCCTCCAATCCAATGGTCTCAAAAAGAGTTGATCTCTCTGAGGAAATGATTTGAACCCATATTGGCTAACACCAATAACTGGCTAGCAGATAAAGGAATTGCTTTGAAAGAATTCCTTACAGGATCAGAGACTAAGATCCAAGAGAAAATAGGTAAAAAGGTGGAGAACAGGACAAAGAACAAGAGTGATGTTCCCTCTTCTTCCAAGCCACATAAGCCCAGAATCAAATTTGTGACGAAGAAGTCAAAGGCTGTGGAGAAAGAGTTTGAAATAGAAGATATGGAAGTTGAGAAACAGAACACTGAAGAACCAGCCACTGAGGAAATGGAGGTTGAAGACGGACCTACAGATCAACAAGAAGAGGAAGCTTTGTCCCCACAGGAGAATGTACAACAGGAAATGAGAGTTTCTTCTCCTTTGCCTGACACACCTGTTGCGGTTCCTTTGTCTGTTTCCCCTATTGATATCCCCTCTTCTGAATCTCACTCACCTTCCAAAACAATTTTTGACAATCCTCAAAATACTTTTGAAGATGTTCTTCGCTCCTCAGAGTCTATTCCTAGCTTGTCTTCTTCATCTTTTGATATTGGGGATACTTCCATATTTGATCACTTTGTAATGAATACTGAACAAGTTTCTAATGTAAATATAACAGGTGCAATTTTTACTAACACTCCACCTATTGTTTCCACTACCAGAGCAAGTGTAGTTCCAGTGACACTAGCAATGGGAGAAAATCCTAATGTGAGTACCTCTGTGCTTCCACCATGGTTGTCAGCTTATACACCAAAAAGGAAGAAAAAAGCCATCTCCCCATATGACTTTGATTTTAGTAAGGTGGTGCCTGTAAAAGCCAAGACCCCAAAGAAGCTGAAGATTCTTTCGAGAATGCTCGGGGACAAGGGACACAAATTTCTGGAGATTGCAAGACCTCCACATGATGCAACCATGGAAAACTTTAGTATGAGTGATTACTCTATCTCTAGAGTTGAGTTAGGCAAAATAACTCATGAAAGTGCAAAGACCAACATGCAGTCAGCCATGGACATTCTGATTCAGAAATTTGACAAAGAGAAAGAAATGAAAGATCATTACAAGGCAATGGTTGAATAGTTGACTGCAGTGGTGAGGAAAATCACTTTGAATTCAGAAGCAGTAACTCTCGAGGCCGTATTTGTAGAAGATCCTGTTATCTAGAAAGCATAAAAGACTCATCTTAAAGGAAGGGTACTTGAAGAATATCTGGAAAGGATGCGTACCCAAGGAATCTCTCTACTTACAAAGCTATCTAAGAAGACAGACAAGATGGAGAAAATAAGAGCAGAACTTGATGATCTGATCGATGTTATTTCTCAAGATATTGAGCACATAGAAAAGAATCATGATAAGTGGGTGGAAATGAGAAATCTGAAAATAAGCACTTTGATATCAATTGGAGTCATTCCAAATAGAGATTCATATACTAAAACCAAAGAGGAATTGACGTATAGAAGCTGTGTGCTGAAAGATTTGATCAATGACTTGGAAGCTGCAAGGAAACTTAGTGAACAAAGTGATGTTAGTCTTCTGCATAAATTGGAGGAGCTATCGTGCAAGCTTGTGTCGCAGGATAACCAATTTCTCTCTATAGAAGAGATGGTTCAGGAATTTGAAGATATGTTCTAGAAAGAGTTCGAGGACAAAACATTTTCAATGGCCTCTATGGACAATATTCTTGACAATCAGTTAACCTTGGATAATCTGAAGACCAAGCTAACTAGTCATGCAAAATCAGTCACCACTGTCAGAGATGCCATAGTTAGAGCCAGGATGATTTTCAAGAACATGGTTAGTCCAGACAGTATTAGGATGCAATCATCTTTCACCATGTATGATTGTCATATGAAGAAAGATGGCAATACAAGTTGAAGCAATTTTTCCCCTTAGATTATTTTCTACTTTTCTGATGTACTTTTGAAACAATTTTGGACATATTTACATGTACTTTTTCCATATGTAATTACATGTAAAAACATAGGAAGTCCCAAATCAAAAAGGACTCCTTTGTTGAATAAGTCATAGTTAGTTTTTCTTTTCCTATTTTTGCTCTCGATTCCTCTTATAAATAAAGAGGAACCCCATTGTAAATAATCATCTTTTAGTTGTTGAAGCAAAACTTTGCCAAATTGAAGAGCATTTTGAGACTTTGTGTTCAAATTGTAAATCAAATTTTATCAAGTGAATAAGAAAGCAAGGGATCATTCAATCTTTGTGTTGGAATATCTTGTGGTGTATTGGAAATTGTTCTTATGTCCTTTTCCTAATACTATCTTATCCTTTTGATCAAATTGTAGTGTGAGTGAGAATAATCTGGGAGATGTTCTAAAGTTGATTGTGGAGACTTTGTGCTACAACAATTATCTTTAGTTTGTGATTTTGTGTTTTGAAGTAAAAGATATTGGAAAGGCTTTGAACTACTATTATCTTTGTGATCATATATTTTGTTGTAGTTTTCGGTGAAGACTTTGGGCTGCACGTCATTCTACTTGGTTCTAAGTTCTAAATTAGTAAAAGAAGCAACGATAGACTTTGTGCTCTCGTGGGTTTCTTAGTTGTTCGATTTGTATCAAGAAAGTGCTATTTCATTTTGTAAACATCATTTCTGAAAAAAGAGAAATGGATGATATGGTCTCACCCCAAGTTAGTACTTAGTTTAAATAAGTTTGTGATAAGTTGAGAGGGAACCTCCCCTTCTGAGAGGAGAGATTTATCTCATTACACTGTGGTCGATATAACCATTTTGCCTTCAGTTAGTTGAAGACAAAATATTCACCCAACATAATGTGAACTAGGCACATTATCTAACTAGCCATTAGTTATACCTATTCACACATGTTCACATGTTAAGTTGACTTAGGAAGGATTCTAGTTATTTCTATATGTTTATAGTTGTCTATAGTTGGCATCTTATCCTCTAGTTGTCTCATGTCATAGGATTAAGACACTTGTCACATGACTACAACATCCTACATCTCATCCCTATCTTTATAAGAAAGGCATATCATGTACATTGTAACAACAATAATTTTTTGCATTCATTGATATTATAGAATTATTCTCTCAATTGATCTCTCTTGTGCTTTCATGAAGTCCTAGATCTTGGGTGGCTACCATCATAGCCAACTCTTACATGTTTACCTTCATTTATAACACTAAAAGTGTAAGATTCTAGTAACCTTTGGTTCACTAGATCTAATCATTTTGAAGAGGCTTATCCCTCATACTTTTATCAACACAAATAAATTATGACTTAGACATAAATTACTTAAAAAATGGAGGATGTACAAGTCATTGGTGAATACTTCTAGAGGGTGTTTTCTTCTTCTTCTTTACCTCAGTCCAATCCTACTCCTTTGGAGATGAAACAAAATCTTCCATCATGATACTCAGACACATGACATCATATTTAGAAACTTCCAAAACTATGTCTAACTTGGCCTTAATGCTCTCCAAAATAAAATAATTAGCAAATTTCTTGATTGTTTCAAGCCCACATGACATCTTCAAAAAGTTTGTAATTGAACTAGAGTCCTAATAATCCCCAAACTATTAATGACACTTCCACCTATATCATTGTTAGTTGTATTCAACTTAGCCACCATGCTATCTCCAATTTTATTGCCATTTGTATCATACTTCATATCTTCTAAGGAGTAGGTATCAACATCCATAATGCTAGCTACTTCTAGAGCAACATAAAGGTGATGCAATTCTACTCCCTCCCACCAACTAGGTTTGCTATAATCAACCCAAAGATTTGAAATCTTTCTTGTTGCATTTGGAGGATAAATGCTCGTGAGAAATAAATATTATGCACCTAAAATTCAATTTATTAAAATCCACTGTTTGTCTCCAAATTCTCTCACCAACTCTCAAAATAATTTATTTGGGGAACTCAATTGAGAGATCCATCTCCACACAAACATAGGTGTAGGTGGTATAGGTCTTGTTAGTAGTTTCATGAGCCAAACATGTGAAATTACCAAAGGGCTTTATAATGGTTATCAACCTTAAATGTCTCCAATACTATAATGGCATATAGGGCAACCTTATGTAGATTAATCTAGATGGAAAGGCATCACTGCTAGGGTTGATTAAAGGAAACTAGGGTCTAATGCATAGAATATTATCCTTCAAATTCTATGGACTAGACTACAAAATGTGTTCTTTGTCCTTCTTTGAATCAAACTATAGAATAAAATATGCTCAAGCACAAGGATAAATAATAACTTCTCCTTCTAAGAAATGTTTCTAAGTCCTAGAGATCCATTCATGTAGCTCGGTTTATTTTGGCCAAAACTTGTAAAACTTGCAAATAAACATATGGCTCATCAAATAACTCTTATACTCTATTTCCCGACCCTCCATTATCAAGAGATCTCACTTTCCATTCCTTTCCTATTGGAAAAATGGTTAGCGCTCTCCATGGGATTCGTGACATGGACTAAGCACCTCCCGTGGATTCATTAACTTTGGCGCTTGTATCAGAAATTGATAGGTCAACCTTTTGGTTTAATGACAATCGTGGGCCAACAATTGGTATCAGAGCAAAAGGTCACGGGTTTGAATCCCCCTAGGTAACACTGGAGGGAATTTGTTGGCAAAATGGCCAGTGCTCCCTGTGGGATTTGTGACATGGACTAACCACCTCCCATGGATTCATTAACTCTAGCGCTTGTATCAGAAATTGATAGGTCAACCTTTTGGTTTAATGGCAATCGTGGGCCAACATTTCCTTCCTCCAACATCTCCCTCTAAAGAACTCTCTCCCCAAGTCTATCAAGAGATGAACTCGAAAGGTTATTGACTTACTCGAAACATCAGATACATAGATACTAGGCTTGGAGCCTAAGGGGAAGGAAGTTTGTCCTTGATACAACTGATGACATGCTCTTTCAAATATGGTCTAGGTTCCAAGCCAAGCCAAACAACTAAATTGACAAAGAGATTTGATGACCCTGGCGGGGTTAGAGCCAATGATGGCTAGTAGGACACTATCTTCTTAGCCCAATTCTATACTATTTGAATCATCAAAACCACATCTACAACATGTGGGAGACTTAGATGAAGAAATGAAAGCCTTATCCATCATATTACTTTGAGCTTCACTAGGGTTGAGTCGCCAAGGCATCGAGGTAAGAGCCTTACTTGGATATCCTAGTGTTAGTGGCAGAAGCCACAGACCCTTCAAAATTAGATTATTATATAAGTAAAGTGTTGTCACTAGCCTTGCACAACTCCTTAACACCATAATAAGCTAAAGAACATCCATTGTAAGAAGATGCACCCTCCTAACCTACCATGACTACCCTTAGATCATTCAAGTGTAGGCCCAAGGAAGTAATAGGTGAAACAAATTGATTGGTATGAGTAGGGGAACCAATCCTATTCATAGGTGGTAACGCCAAAGCCACCAATATTTCCCTTCCATTATAAGTCATACCACAAGCGCTTTAATTGTTGAATATGCTTTTGTCATTGTATTGTATCTAACAAAAACATATCGTTTAGGACAATTAGTCTCCCAATCTTTAGGTATATAAACATCTATCACTCTACCAATTTTTTTTCAAAGAAAAAAGATCTACTTCAATCATAAGTTATGAAAAGTTTTACAAAATTAAAAAGCCTCTTTTATTATTCATATCTTTTGAAGTCTATTGAAGGGAAGAATGCATTGTGAACAAAGCATTGATATATCAATTTATCAATTATAATATAAGTATACTATGATATATAAACATACATAATTATTAGTATTATCAATATTAGTAATAAATGATATATAAATATTACTACTAATACAATATTGTAGATATTGGTATTAAAATTATTACTAATTAATATAGATAATAGAAATATTAGTAAAATATATTATAAATATACTTTAATTATTACAAATACACTATTAAAAACATATCAATATTAAAATTTTATATGTGTGTGTGTGTGTGTGTGTGTGTGTGTGTACTAATATTTATATAAATATAATGCTAATAAATATAATGATCATATAAATGTACTAATATATTTATATTATTATAAGATATATACTATAAATATTTTATGTGTATTACTAATAATATATTATAATACTAATATTATTGAGATAAAAAAAATTAACAAAATTAATTATATCGGTATATATAAAAATATTATATTAATATAAAGATTCAAATATTTAATTATAAAGTTTTAATATTATTAGTATTATTATGTTTATATTAGCATAGCAATACCACCTGTCAAAAAATATGTTAAAATATTATAGAGATATGATAATTAGACAAGCAAACCAATATAATATTATACACATCATAATACAAAAGTTAAAATTCAAAATTATTATTTATGTGTAATGCTAAAAATACTAAATTAGCAAAGAGATATCAAGATTTGTTTTTGATAAGGTTACCTAGTTAGTAATACCAAGATATAAGTTAGCCTAATATATTATAATTAATGTTAATATTTAATATTAAAAAGCTATAATATAATTAATAATAATAAAATAATTTAAGAGAAATTCAATTTGGAAAAGAGGTTAAAACTATTAAGAATATAAAGGGCCATATTGTGACTATAATTCACAAGAAGTCTAAAATACAATGCAATATTATAAATAATAATAAAATTATAATTGGGATCTAATATCTTAGTATTATTACTCTATAAAGAATAACTACAATTATGATTAAAGGTCAATTCCCATTAAATCTTAAAAATCGTATTGCAATAATATAATTTTTTTAAAAATTAGTATCATAAAATTAGTGAAAGAAGAAGAATTCTTGAAAAGGCATAAAGAAATTCTAGAAAATATACAAAACAAACAAGGGGAATAAAAAAGGAGCACAAGAGAAAAAGGATGAAACATTAGGATGGGAATGACAACTAAAAACAAACCATGCACCAATGGCTATGTAGGGGGGGTCCAAGAAGTTGAAAATTAAAGAGGAGAAAAGGGAGAGAGACTAAGGAAAGAAAAGATGTGGGGAGTTCTTATGCAAAGATGAAAATTATGAAGGGGAGTAGAGAGGGTGGAAGAGAGAGACATCAAGAAGATGAAGAGAGGGTTCTAAAGAAATTTAGCATTGGTTGGGCCACGCAAGACAAAGACTCCATCCCTTGCCTCAATTAAGGTTGGATGGGTGGTTGTTGATTTCAATTGCTTCTTATATTTTTCTCTTGAAATAATTATCTTCTTTATCTATAACCTAGACATCCTCCAAGCGAACGTGGTGTTTGAAACTAGAGGAGTGTTTTGCAACAATAAATTAAAAAACCTGCTAATGATTAATGTTAACATTTTACTCCTTGATTCTCATTGGTCTCACCTATATAAGGCATCCCACATGAACAACCAATCTTATAAACCCCTAAATTAAGATGGAGGTATCTTGGATCTTTGGTTGAAGGGATAAGACTTTTGATGTAAGTATGGTGTTTGAAGGAATACTTGAGGTCCTTTCTAAGAAAGGTTTTGGAGATCTTATTGGAGATACCTTCAATGTATGGGAGGGTGGCAACATGGACACAATTTGAGTCCACATCCTTTGGTTTAGAGCTACATCAAAATTTGGCTTGATTAAATTCTCTAGTGATGTGTTTAATGTGATACTCATTCAATTTGAAAACTTTGGTTAGGTGGGAAAGCTCAAGGTCAATGTGTTAAACATCACAAATGTATAAAGCTCTCGTAGTTATAGTCTTTAAGGCACCAAATTTTTGGGGGCCATGGTGATGTGAGGATGCATGGAGGTAGAGGTCAATGTGAATGGTTTTCTAAAGACTTGGTTGGCTAAGGAAACATCCTTTTTTATGAGAAGAATATAAAAGAAGGGGAGTTGGTTGTTTTCAGTTTCTTTGGTAAATTGGATGCACTCAACCAAGTTGTTTAAGTGAGAGTGGAAATCTTCAATTTTTTCAAGGCCATGTGGCCAACATATGTTAGTATCATGAACATAGTGTTTCCACCATCTTAGTTCTAAAGTGAAGGAATTGAAGGTAAACTCTTTGAAATGTTTTATGAAAAGGTTGACTATGATAGGAGAAAGGGGAGACCTCATGGAAACCCCATCAAATTGCTCATACACCACTCCTTGAAAACAAGAAAATGTGGACCTAAGACACAAATCAACAAGGGAATTCATCTCATGTTGGTTTTGTGCCTTATAATTTAAATGGGGTTATTGATAGAGACTTTGGTAAATAGGTATACCACATCAAAACCAACCAAAAAGTTGTTATCTTCAACCCTTTTGTCTTTGATAAACTCAATGAAGTGGATGGAAATCGTTAATTAAGGAACTAGATTAAGACACAAGGGGTGAGATTATCTTAGTAAGGTAGGCTACTAGGTTGTAAGTAGGGGAATCAATAGTGTCCATAATCAACCTAAGAGGAATGCTCACTTTGTAATTTTTTTATGTTCCATAAATGTGGGGATGATTTCTTTATTTGGCATGAACCAAGTTTCTTGGTGATATCATCAAAGGAAGACTAACAATGGGATTTTGAACTTTTTTCTATGATTTTGGAGATAGGATTGAGGGTTAGGGTTCTGTAACTTCCATTTTAGAGACCTAGACTTATTTGTTTAAGATGATAGTAACATTACCTTTATCAACTTTAACAATGACAATGTTTTTATTTTTATTTTTTGAAGTCTCTTGAAGGTGGCAAGCTTAGATTTAGGAACATTACACTTGGGAGGATGCCTTAAAGCAATTGCACAACCTTTTTTAATCTCATTAATGATAAAATCGAGTAAAGATCTCCTGACATTTTCAATTTTAATTAAAAATCTACCCAAGGTATGGAAGATGGGGTAATAGCAAAGTGTAGAACCCTTTTAATAAAAATGAAGGCTAGGGTCTCAATATGGGTGTAAAAGAGGATAATAACAATTTTCTCTTCCCAATCGCAGATAAATTTAGAAAAATAGATGATTAGATTTTAGGGTTGGAAGGGTCTATAGGATGACATCTGCTCCAATATTTAGTAATACCACATACAAGATAATGGAAAAGGTGGGAGAAGAATTAATGATTGGCCTAAGAGCATCAAACAATGAGGCGCTAAGGGACGATATGGTGCAAGAATGTGATTAGGGATATTTAATCTTAGTTTTCTATGTGATGTGAAGAACTTGGGAGAGTTAGGTTTTCTTGGCATGGAGATTAATGAAGATAGTGAGCATAAAAAATTGTGTCTATTGGAGGAAGTATGCTAACTCAATTTTGAAATGGTTCAATTTGCATGCTTGTAGATTAGTAGGTGTTCTTCAACACTAGATGTTATAGAGGACATAAGCCATACATGTCCTTTATGTTAGTGTTGTCGGTAGACTTCTTATGCTATGGTTGGCACCAAACTAGACATTGCCCATGTAGTGAGAGTCCTAGGGACATATAAGTGTCCATGTTGGAATTTAGTTTTATTGGACTTTGGTATAGAGGATCTTCAAGTATTTTATCACAAGGGAGGACTACTTTGTGCAAGACAATATATATATATATATATATATATATATATATATATATATATATATATATATATATATATATATATATATATATATATATATATATATATAGGGACTTATGATTACAAGTTGGGCAGGATACCTAGATAGCAAGAGGTCTACCAAATACCAAAGGGTGTGAGTTTAATTTTTTTATGGTTTGGTTAGTTGGATGAGTTAGCGACATGTGGTGGTCATTATTCTAGCTATATAGATGAGTATATGGCAATTACTTAGGTATGTTTGTTGTAGTTTGTGTTCATATATTGGTTCATAGTAGGATACAATTGTGATCTATTGTGATAATTAGAGTGTCACCAATGTGTCTAGTTCACTACTCTTCATGTGTGATTAGTTCACATTGATGTGTAGCTCTAGTTGTTGCAATTACTTGGTGAAGTTAGTGAGTACATAGAAGTTCAAGCCATGTGGCTTGGCTATGCACATTCTACCCTTGGTGGTTAGTTCATTTTGTTAGAATTCTTTATGCTTTTGCAATGTGAATATCAAGTGGAAAATGTTAGGATTAGGTGTGTTATTCACCTTACACATATCCTAAGGTCTAATGTAACCTAATTGTTTGTAGGTGCTTAATTATGTATGCATCTCCAAGAATCATGGAGTGGGAAAATTGGGATGCCCATGTGAGCGTGGGTGCAAATGTAATTATTTTATTATTCTCTAGAAACTTAGAAATATTATTGTAATGAGGCATTGATGAAGGGGTTATAAAGAGGACTTGTAAGAGCATCTTCCTTATTTAGTGTGCATTTAGTGTAATTAGTGGTTCATGGGGGAGTGCTTGGGAGTTACATATTCCCATTATAGTCTTTATGGTCAAAGATGCTTCTATGAGGAGTTACATTTTATTTTGGAGGCCACTCTTTTGTAGTGGTTCAAGAGAATTCTTACCATGATATTTTAAGACTATTTTTGGGCCCATGGTATTATCTTTTGGTAGTTTTCTAAGCATCCTTAAGTCTATATATTGAGGGCTTGATATGGAGGTATTGTGCATTATTATTATAGGGTTATGCTAATAGTTTTCCTCCAAGATTAAAGAGTGCTGATCTCATTGAAGGACAATGAATCCATGAATCTATTGTAACATTGTTGCTGAAAATACATTAGGTGTGTTTTTCTTTAGAGGCTAAGTTTTTCTTAAGAGGGTTCTCCCAAGGTATATCTGTCACTCTTGTCTATGGTTGTTCCATTATTATTCTCACATTCTTATTTTTTCTGTTTGTTTACATGCCAAAATGCTACTAAAATTTTCATACATTAGATCCTTGTATTTATATCCTCATAGTATTTAATGTAGAAAGTATTTGCATATTTGTCGTCTAAGCTTTGTCTTGAGTTTAGATGTTAGTTGTTTGTGGGCATATTTTCCTAACAATTTGTCTCCTCTTTGATGAAAGTACATTGACATTTCCATCATCATATTTGACACTTGTTTACATCAATTTGGACACATGGTTCTACGATGTCAACATCTTCATTAGGCTTGGAATTTCCAATCAAATTCTAGAGATCTACATCTTGTGTTCTTTTCTCACATTTCTTTTAGAATGAGAATATATTCTACATTCACCTGTGGGTCTATATTGTTCGATGAGCATTTATCATCTTCAATATTCAGTGTTGAGCATCCACCATCCACGTGGGAGACTACACGTGGGGGTTGCATGGTCTCTCTTCTCATCTTCTCTCTCTTCTAGGGGAGTTTTTCCTCACATGGGGTTTTCTCCTCATATTTTGGATAAATCATTTTGTACATGGACACCTAATATAGACTCACCTAAAATATGCTTATGGGGAGTATTGGTACATATTTATATTCTCGCATTTAATTAGGTAACCCAAATTAAATCAATAATGGTTAAAAATATTTTGGCTTTGGTCTAGTGGTGGACAATGGAGTTTGAATCCAGTAGGTAACGCAATTTCCGAGCTCGGGTGGGACCTTTGTAAGGAGTCTTTTCGGCTGACCATCTTGCTTACTACAAAGACATAAACATTTTTAAAATAGAAAATAAAAACACATAAAAGGGCATTTGGTCTTGTGGTATGATTCTCGCTTTGGGTGCGAGAGGTCCCGAGTTCGATTCTCGCAATGCCTCATTCTTGATGTCGTTGAGGATTTATTCAGATGTTATTTCACGGTACCTGTTCGATTCTCGGAATGCCCCATCTCGATTTCGTATATCTCATTTCCATGTGCCGATGTTTTCGCTACATACCTGTTATTTATGTATTTATTTTAATCCCTAGTAAATCTAATTTTAAAAAAAAAAAGAATGTCTTAATATGTCTCTATTTTACTTAAATATCATTTTCATACTCAAGCTGGAATAGCTCAGTTGGTTAGAGCGTGTGGCTGTTAACCACAAGGTTGGAGGTTCAAGCTCTCCTTCTAGCGCGTACGTGTGTTAAAGTTATAAGGTGGTAGGGTTTTTAAGGATATCAGCGAAGTCCTTTTTTAAGAAAAAAAAATTATTCTTTATATATTTTTTTACTATCCTAGGCAAATATGCTCCTCAATGGTTCCCTAGCAATCAATTTTTTTATATACAAGAATGTACATTATAGAAAGACAAAAAATCTCTTAAGCGATATGAACAAATTGATAATTCAAAATAAATAAAAATTATTGTGTTCTTACAATTAATGGAGGAATTGGCTCTTATTTGTGCAATATCATGATTGATTTGATAACAATTGAATATGAACATTGGACTATGTTAGAGCACGATTAGTTTAATTCTTAAGATCTAATGAATCCCTTTCAAGATCTAATATGATTATATATACTTCATAGGCATACACATGAACTTGTATTCTAGAGAGAGATGAAAGATATCGATGGTTTACAAAGTGTACCAATTAGATCTTTAGGATATTAATAATGAAATGATACATAAAAAATATCCACATCTGTAAATACACATGACCCTTGAGAGGTTATTTCATGTCAAATTCATATTGTACAAAGGCACACCCTCATCGAATAGACCACACACCATATTCGTATCTCCACAATACTATAATACAACAACGTAGTTAGGAAATTATTAAATTGTTTATGCACCTTATGATCATAGAGATAACATTAATCTCTAGCTACATTACTACTTATATAATTAATCCAAATGATTGATCATCTTTAGCTTTGTAACATCGAAAATTGCATACCTTTGCAATTTCACGTTACGTTTGCGACCACTTTAATGTTCGCCTTCTTAGCATTGCTTATAAGTGTGTTTTATATCAATTTTCGTGCCATTTTGTTCAAATGTTTTGATTGTCACATCATCCTAAGGCATTTCGAGTGATCAGAAACTAAAGTTGCATTGACCCTAGTGTTATGCACAGATGTATACACGACGCGCTAGCGTCCCATGTCTGTTTGGCTCTAGGTGACCATTCCTAGGCATTACCAAACACCCTCAGTGATGATGAGACTGTTGTATAATGCCCCTCTATGGCTCATAACATCTCCTTGCATGCTATTTTGAGGGATTCCTCCCTTTGGGTGGAATTTTGGTGGTTTTGAATTGATTCTCTCTCTTTTTTTTTAATCTTTGGAAGGCTCTTACAATCTCTCATATTTTCTCTCTGCAACTTTTCTTGGTGAAGTTTCGTGTGAGCTCTTTCTCTACAACAACTATTCAAGATTCTCAGTGCATTCTTGAGTTGGATGTTGATTCTACTAGCTCTTGGAGATTTGGGCATGCATTGTGTTCACTTAAAGGTTCTTCCTTTGGGGTTTTGAAGCTGCTCTCCAACCCTTGAGGAGTTGTAGCCTCTTTCCACTATTCAAACTGGTAAATATCGTTTCATTCTATCATTTAATGATGTACATTTAAATTTGTTAGCATATAGTGTAGTTATTTGCTTTCAATTTATGGTGTAGACCACCATCTCTTGGTTAAAGGGTGTAGACCACCATTTGTTTGTTTTGCACTAGCTGCATGTTCAAGGGTATTCTTCCTCGTAGCCCAGGGAAGCTACTCTTAGTTTCTTTTCATTTGTAGTTACTCTAATTTCCTAAATGGAAGTAGGATAGGAGCACGCACTTTATTTCATTTGTAGTTGCTCTATATCAATTGTTGCTCATTGGTGCAATCACGGTAGGAGGGTTAACCGAATGAACTGTCCGGACCGTGTAGAAGGAGTAAACACAACAAAAACAACTCAAAGAAATGGAACAAATGTAGATTTAGTCATTCAGTATATCAAAGAATTCAAAATAGAGATCTGTCGGCAGCATGCAGGCTTACAAATTTGGCTCACAGGCCTGATTACATGTATGCACAAGATACAGCTTTGAAGCTCCTTCGCACAAAACTAAACTAAAGATTATGATTCCATCACTAACTACTTTCCTAAGGATCTATTACATCTTTATATATCATTTCCGGACCAATAGATTCCTCCGCGTCGGCCAAGGAAGATCACAAACTCCAATGAAGAGCTGTAACATGTGAATACAAATAGGTCGGACCTAAATGCATAGAACACACCCTCAAATGAATAGAACAACGTGCAGACCTCTGGGGAAGGTCGGCCACGGACCAAGGATCATTGAATGATGTGTCTTTAGGATCCGCAAGTCAAGGAATGATCCGCAAGCCTTCTTCATTAGCTGATTAACATGAACTATTAGAATGCTCTGCTCTGAGAAAACAATTGATCTTCTGGTAGTGATATCTTTCCGGTAACTGATCCAAATGCTCTGAATTATTGATATGATGAAGATGAATGAATGTAGATGCTAAGTCCAGATCCGCAAGATGTGAAATGCCAAAACCGGACCACAAGCTGAAACTGCTTCTGACTGCACTGACTGAACTGAACTGGGAAATGAAGGAACTGAAATGCAAACAAACTGAAATGTAAATGTTTTTGGTTGATGCAAGATTTCTCTTGAACCAAGGATGCTCCTGCATCAGACACCTGGGGTTATTGAAAAAGCAAGTCCCTCACTTTGTTGGGGCTAGGGGAGAACCAAGACGGTCCACCTCAGCCTGAGAAATCCATGATGAATCTTCCTCTGGTCTACCTTGCCACTTCACAACATATTCCTTATATTGTCTTCCTCTAGTGCTGCGTCCTGTTGTGATGTTCACAACACGCCCCATTATTGCTCCTTAGCAAAATGGGGACCCCTGCTGTCGCTTTGCTTTTTGCTTCTGTTTGTGTTTGTCTGCTTTCTGGCGGTTTGGTAAAAATGAGTCAGGTGCATCATCATCATGAAGGTCAAAATGAGGTAGGTCATCATCATGAGGTTAGTTTGTCAAAGTTCATATTTTGCTTCTGTGACCTCATATTTAGAAAGAGCTTGAAATTCCATGCAGGTTTCCCTTTTACATCACTTGAAAATTCGTCCATATGTGGAAGTTATGCACAGTCAAAGTTTTGGTCAAACCTGATAATCGCAAGTGATCATCATATTTTTATATCCTCAGTCATGTTGTCAAGGTCATCATGATCTTGATCTATCACCTGATAAAATCATGCAGTCGAAATATCCGGACGTCAATCTTAGGTGATAGTGCCCTTTACCCGTCAAATGACCTTATGCGCATCGTGAGCATCATGTTTTGAGTGTAACCCGATATTTCATAACAACGAGCATCATGATATTTTTACATCACCTGATATTATAATATCATGCTGATATTATAATATCACCCTGCTTAGAAAATCCACCATCTGCATATTTGCATGCGCATGTCAAAATCCTATCGGAGGGTCATCATCCTGATCTTTCAAGGGAGGATCATATTTGCTGATATTCGATAATATGATGATGACGTCATCATATCCTCCTGATCTCCTTTTGCATGATCATGATGATCACCCTATCTTTTAAGGGGGGATGATACTCTCAGCAGCATGATCATATTTTAAATATCACCCTAGCGCTAACCTGATGATGACCTCAACTCATCCTCATGCTCCTAAGGCGGAACATGATGGTTACCTCATCATGATATTCGATGAGGAGGATCATATTCCTAATGTAACCCGACATTGCATAAAGTCCTCCTGCCGAGAAATATGACCTTTTGCAAATATCCTGATGACATCATCCTAACCTGATAAACGAAGAAGCAAATATTAGGACGACATCATCATCACATTTCCCTTCAGCAGGATATTTTCCAAAACATGATCCGGTTCGCGAATATGATGATGACGTCATATTCTAAGTTCAACAAAAGCCCCGGATATCCTGATGATCATCATCATCCTGATCTTTCGAGAGGGTTACCTTGGCCGCAAAGGGGTCATATTACATTCACCATCCTGATCATGCTCCTTATGTGACCCGATATTACATTTATCCCCTGATCTTAACTAAATATGACGATGACATCATCATTTGCATTTTAATGAAGCCCGGATATGACGATGACATCACCATCATATTCCTTTCCTCAGCAGCAGGATCATATTTCATATCCTCCTATTTTCCTTCGACATGATGATGATGATGATGTCATTCTTTTCCCCAATATACAGAAGCGAAACATCCTGATGACGTCATCTGGACCTTCGGAGGGGGGAGCATCATATTTCCAAAATATCATGCAGACGAAAGTTCTAGGTTTCCATCGGCATGGTTTTATCTATCGGCCAAGTTCGTTTTTCTCCCGCCAATATGAGTTGTCTTCCCGATGGAAAGGTGATCGGCCAAATAACGAATATCGGCCAACATGTTTTTTGACACGTCGATAGCGATAGTCACGCCGATGGGCGGGAATGTACATAGCGGTGGAATTTTAAAACGTTTTTTGGCGCCCGTGGCATTTTTTCGGTCAGCGATGGTTGACCCGATGGGTTTTGAGCAGTCTGTATGCGTTTTGAACGCATTTTAAGAGTATTTTGGACCCGATTTCCACAAGTTTGCACAGTCACCTGATTTAAACGATTATTTTAATTTCCTGCTATTTATGTGATAAATGTAATACTTATTGCTTGTCTTGTCTTGCAGGCTTGCAGTTGAGGAAGCAGCTGGAAATTCAACACAGTGACCTCATGGAGGAAGAAAATCCAATCCCAGGAGCAGGAAGATAAAGATGAAGTGCTAAGAAGTCAAGGCCATTCAAATAAAGGACAAAGTTGCAGCTGAGGGTATTACTACAACAGACAAACAAAAGTTATTGCCAAGCTGCCGGAACTTCTTAGAAGGGGCAATGTTTCGCCCAGATTTGACACTGCTCAGAGATATTTTGAAGAGCTGGTTCACCTGTATTTATTGCTGTAACCAGGGGTTTGAACCAGGGGTTCAGTTGGGTTTCTGCTGTAGTGAGGCCAATCAGAATGTCTTTATATGGTGCCTCTCTACACTGTAATACTCTACAACAGGGGCTACAACAGGGATTTTTTCTTTTAGAAGCACACAGGGATTTTAGTATTTTGCCAGAATTGTAGAGTCTTTCTGGGCATAGTTTAGAAGTAGAAGAAGGAGGTCGCCTGTTTGTCTGCAGTAAGGTGCGCATGGAATGTCTGGCTGCCTTACTGTATCTGTAAAGCTTGTAAGTTCTCTGTAGTATGATCAATGAAACTAAGAGTCATTCCTACATTGTAAATCATGTATGACTATTCGTTTCTAATACAATAGAATCTGGAGTTCTGCATCTATCTTCTGAGTGTTCTCCTGCTCTTCTTTGTGTTTTGAAATATTTTCTTTGAGATCTTGCAATTTTAAATGTATGTTTGTGAAAATGCTCAGAACTTGCATTTAAGGTTTTTACTGTGGATTTGATCAAATTACTGTGGTATTTACATAGTGCATAACAGAAACAATTAGATCCTTCGGTAGATTAAATGAGGTATAGATTAGATCTTTCTAACTTTTCCCAACCCATCTGAAATATTTAGCTAAAACGTAGAAATCTAAAGGAAATTGTCTCAAATTTGAAGAAGCATGCATAACAGAGTTAAGAGTAGACAGTTTTCATAAGTGCATGAAGGAGAAAGCTGCAATAATTCAAGAAAACCATCTAAAACTTACAGCACAGTAACACTTTTATGCAAAGGAATGAAAAGTATTGACGTATCTCATGATCTTTTTGCATATTCTTAGTCCAGTAAGCCACCAAACAAACCTAAACTACGTAAGGCCCCTTGAACATTACAGCTTCACATTGACCAACTGAACTTGACCAACTGAACCATTGTAGACTTGGGATTAGTTGAATCTCAAATGATTCCTTCTTATCTTTCAAGTATAGTTTCAGTTCATTTCATGTGAATTTTAACTTATTGTTATGATTGCATCAAAACAATCATCAACAGTTTTCTGGCGCTAGAAGGAGGGCCTTCCTGAATTAGGTTTCATTTCAAACTGGCTAACGACAGTAATAGAGTGACTAGGTCTAGGTCCAGTTCAGGAGATATATTTGTGCAACTACCTGATACAAGGCGAAGTAAAAACCCTTTAATTTGGAATCCAAAGATATCTCAAGCGGGAAGTTCATCTGGAACACCTCCTGGGTCACCTTTTAACATCCGTAGTATTGTAAGTCCTGACAGATCACTGTTCAGATCTTTAAATCTTGGTTCAGGCACTCCTGGAGGTCTCAATCCTCCTGTAAACCCTAATCCACCAATCAATCCAAGTATTCCTGCAAGTTCAAGTCAAGCTCAAACACCTGCAATGGCTTATTTCAATGTCAATTCTCCCATACTCTTCAATGATTATCATGAGATGCCAAAAAATCTGGAGAAGATATGTCCCAAATACCAGTTGCATCAGGACCCAGAAGATCATATTAGAATATTTAAGGAAGCATGTTTTAGGGCTATGTTAGAGCACGAGGATGTTGTGTGTAGATTGTTTCCTTACACCTTTAATGAGCAGGCCTCTAGCTGGTACGTAAACTTACCCAATGGTTACATTTCTTCCTGGGCACTTATGGAAGAAGCATTTCTGTCAAGATTTAGAGGACCCATTGACCCTTGCGCTTTGTATCATAAATTGGCTGCTATAAAACGAGGTGAGGGAGAGCTAATTGATAATTTCAATGACAGATTTCAAAAGGCCTATTCTAGGTTGGTAGCCCCTTATACCATAGATGATGCTCCCTTGTTGGCTATGTACTATGCTGCCTTGGATCCTTTAACCGCCATGTTTGTCAAAAGAAAACCTGACATAGATTCAATATCCAAAGCCTATAAAGAGGCAGCCTCAGTGAACCAAGAAATGAGGCATACAACTTATAGTCCATTTGTCAATGGAGGAAATTTAGGGGTGCAGAATTAGGCACACCCATGGAATGGAGTCCCTGTGTAGCATGCTCCACTAGTAAATCCGGTTCCTTCTTACACACCTGTGTATAATCCTACTCCAATCTAAGCTATAACTCCTTACACGGCTAGTACTTCCAATAACAGTCAAAATAATGGTCAGCCTTTCTTCCAACTTCCTAGGGATGTAACTGTGGCAAAAGCACAAGAGGATAGGGAAGAAATCAAAGAAATTACTGCACATTTGAAAAGATTAACAACCGAGGTGACACAGCTAAGAAATGAGAACCTCTATGGAAGAAGCAACCAAAACTACAATCCACATCAAAATCATAACCAAGGCCAAAATCAGAATTATAGTCTCAATCAAAATCAGCAGTACAATCTGAACCAAAACTACAATCAGCATCAGGGCCCCAGTCAGGGGCAACCAATGCAAAATAGGGGGCCAGTGATAGATAATAGGACCTGGGGCAATAATAACAGAAATCAGAATCAACCTAGGCCACCCAAGACATGGAACACTGGGCCCAACAACGGTACTCTAGCTTCTCCTTTTGAGAATACAGATAATCATGGTACAAAACAAACGACTAGCATACAAATGGCCAGTACAGCACCCAAAAATTGGTGCAGATTTAACAATACCAATGCCCATGCTGAGCACGACTGTCCACAGTTCCACTTGGCAGCTAGTATTTTCAACATAGATGTACAGCCTCCTACCTCTGAATTTCTCATTCCTAAGGGTAATGAGGTAGTACCCTCAGAATATGACACAGCATTAGTCTTAGAAACATTTACCTTTGCAACTGCAGAAGAGAAAGAGGATGAATTGCTAGAGGATGAACCATGCTATTGTGAAAGTCTTTATCCTGAATCAGCCTTTGTGTTAAATGCTTTTCAGTTTCCTTTTGAATCTGAAAATGAGATATTAAATGAAACAGAGGAGGTGCATGCCTTTCAACAAACAAATAAAAGCCACACCTACAATTTGAGGAACAACCCTAGGCCGGGAGGACCTTTCACCACTTCCACTCCTCCGAATAACATCAATACACCCCCAGATCAGAATGCTAGCAACAATCCTGCCATACTCAAAGCTAGTCAGCACATAAATAATGGAACAACGGTGCAAAAGGATCAAACAAGTAAGACAGAAGCAATAGAGACAGCAAGATTAATGAATTACTTATCAGAGGAAATAAAGAAAATTAAGGTCAGTATACCTCTAAATGAATTATTAAAGACCCCAGGGATCAGAAATGCTTTTTTAAAATCCCTGGATACATCCATAACAAACAAGGTGTCTGCTGATATAACTGTTCCTAATAGTGATTCACCACCTAAGGAGAAGGGTAAGAAAGTTGAGCAGCCTTCCAATACAAATGTGGTAATACATGCGGATAAGAAGGATACTCAACCTTTCTTGTTAACTGTTAGGTTGTGTGGGAAGAATATACACAATTGCATGGTAGATTCTGGTGCTTCAGCCAACGTAATGCCCTTAGGAATATGTAAAACTCTCGGGCTGACTCCCACCAAATCTGCCAAGGTTGTCACGCAATTAGATAAGACTGAGGTTAGCGTGATAGGAGAACTCATGAACATTCAAGTGCAATTAGCTTCAGACCCTAGGGTAAGCCAAATCATTGACATTCAAGTAGTGGATATACTCGTAAATTATGGAATGTTGCTAAGTAGGGATTGGTCCAAGACATTAAACGGATATATGGCTACTGACTTTTCACACATGTGGTTACCTTGGAGAGGCATCCCAAACCAGATCAGAATAGAGGCAGAGCCCAGAATGAAACATATGATAACAGAGTATAATCGAACTAATGAAATATTATATGCTGCTGTTGAACCAGGTGTCTATAGAATTACCAACAATGGGATGCAGATTGAAGAGATTATGATGTTAAACATTAGAAAGAAGTGTGTCAACAATAGAACGGCACTATTCATTGAGTCTGACGGAAATTCTTCAGTTGAAGAAAACAATGCAATAGACAAATTTGGTCATGCCATTAGACGAGAGGTGGAAGAGTGCGTTACACACAATCTCCCAGTCCAATGTAAGTTATATAAAAATAGGTGTAGAGTCCATGATAGGCAACATTCTAAGGAGAATTGTGAAATATGCAAAGACATCATTGAATATGAATACAAAAAGTGCATAGGGAGGGTAGAGTCACAAGAGGAAAATGAGAATCCTGATCCAACACAGAGATATGTTCAGGATAATATAGATGCCTTGATTCCAGATTTAGGAAAAGAAATAGAGGACAAGGGTAGTTATCTTTCTGAGTTGCAAACTAAAAACCCACATATGCAAGATAACCAAACGGAAAAACCCATGAATAAACAAGACAACCCCCCACAGGCAATAAAAGGGACAAAGTATGCCAAGGTAAAAGATCAGAAAAGTAAAGATGGCATGTGGACGTTAAAATGTGATGGGTCCAAATCAAAACAGGGCGCAGGTGCGGGTATTGAACTCATAGATCCTCAAGGTAAATCACATTTGGCAGCATATAGATTACAATTTTCCTGCACTAACAATATTGCTGAATATGAGGCCCTAATTTTAGGACTTGTCATGGCCATCAAGAAAGGGGTAAAAACCATCAGAGTATTTTCAGACTCTGAATTAGTAGTCAGACAAGTGAGGAAACTATATGCCTGCAATTATAAGAAAATAATTAGTTACAGACATAGAGTATGGGGTTTAATGGATTCGTTTGATGCTTTTAACATAGAGCACATTCCTAGAGAGCTAAACCACAGGCCAGATGCGTTAGCAGTTACTGCTAGTACATTAGAACCATTGACTCTGTCAGGATTAAGACGATTTGCTGTTGAGCTAGTTAACGTGCCCAGTATACCAGACAACGTTACACACTTTTAGGTATTTGGAGGGGATCAGCAAATTATTAATTTTCTGACTTGTAATGAGGCATTTGAGGCCCAAATCATTGATGAACAAGAAAGGCCTGAAGTAACATGGGACGAAGAAGATATGATCAACTTAAAGAGCAACTTCTTACCAAAAGGAGTAATTGAATTGGAACACATCTTTGACTTCGACGGGGTAATAAGACAGAAAGACTTACCCAAAACAGAAGGGGGTAGGTGTGATTTACATAACTTAGGGACTGAGCTAAATCCACAAAGTGTACTAATTGGGAAAGCTTGCTCTGAGAAAATTAGAAAAGAGGTTCTGGACGTTCTGAAAGAATATAAACATGTCATAGCATGGACTTATGAAGACTTGAAAACATTTGATGAGTCCATCATAACTCACATAATACCTTTAAGAAAAGAAGTCAAACCATTTAGGCAGAAACAGAGGCCTGTAAATGCCATTCTAGAGCCTTTAATCTTTGAGGAAGTTAAAAAATTACTGTCCGCTGGAATAATTTTCCCAGTCAGACATTCTGTCTGGGTAGCTAACTTGGTACCAGTGAGGAAGAAAAACGGAGACATCAGGTTGTGCGTAGACTTTAGAAATTTAAACAAGGCATCTGAAAAGGATAATTATCCTTTGCCCCCAATAGACGAAGTACTGCAAGCAGTAAATGGCGCAAAGATGATGTCTTTTTTAGATGGTTTTTCAGGTTATAATCAGGTCTTAATTGATAGAGAAGATAGACTAAAAACCACCTTCACTTGCAAATGGGGAAATTATGCGTATAGAAGAATGCCTTTTGGTCTGATCAATGCAGGTGCCACTTTTCAGAGGGCCATGGACGTTGCATTCCATGGATTATCAGGTAAATGCATTGTTGTGTATATGGATGATTTAACTGTGTATTCCAGGGATGCATCCACCCACGCTGAAGACCTCAGGAAAGTACTCAGGTGATGTGAAAGGTATGGGATTTCCCTTAATCCTAAGAAATGTATATTTGGCGTAACTGAAGGTAAATTGTTAGGCCATGTCATTTCTGAAAATGGAATTTCAATTGATCCGGATAGAATAGAATCTATAAAAAATTTGCAAATACCAAACAGTAGGAAAGAGTTGAAATCATTTTTTGGTAAAATTAACTTTGTTCGGAAGTTTATAACAGGTTTTGCAGAGATCGTGCAGCCGTTGAACGCCATGTTGAAGAAAGATGCACAGATGGAATGGACGCCAGTGGCCAAAGCCGCATTTGAAGATATCAAGGAGGCAATTTTTGATTCTCCTGTATTGGCAAGTCCAGACTACACAAGCCCGTTTTACATCTACTCCTTTGCATCTTCTCATTCTGTCGCGGCTGCCTTGACACAGAAAGGTGAAAATAATGAAGAGAGGCCCATAGCATTTATGAGTGCACCTCTGAAGGATGCACAGCTGAGATATCTAGATATCGAAAGACAGGCATTCGCATTAGTAAAGGCTGTGAAAAAGTTTAGACACTACATTCTGCGCAGCCAGATTAAAGCCATAGTACCAGACGCAGCGGTAAAAATGTTGCTGATGCAAAACGAGCCTAGAGAAAAAAGAGCCAAATGGATCACCACACTGCAAGAATTCGACATAGAGATCATTCCCGCAAAGCTGGTCAGAGGGCAGGCGCTGGTGCAGACAATAGCAAACATGGATCCAAATCTGATAAAATAACAATATGCATTGAATTCTCAGGACGCATCAGGCTGGTCGATGATTTAAGCACCTTCCTGATAGCCGGAAAGTACCCAAGCAAGATGAAGGCTTCTCAGAGGAGAGCCTTGAAGATTAAGGCACAAAATTATATGGTGCAAGGAGGTCTTCTATTCAGGAAGAACCATGATGGAATTTACCTGAGATGCATAAACAGAACTGAAGCTGATAGAGTGTTGATAGAACTACATGACAAGTACGGAACCGGCCATGGTTCCCATTTAGCTACAACACACAAAATACTGAGGGCGGGCTATTACTGGCCCACTATGTTCAAAGATACTGTTGACTTTTTCCCAGACTGGATGCTTATTCCCAGATTTCCCTACAAGGTAGCCATCAGTGATCAACAGGATCTCTGGGCCAGGGGCCAGCAGTGTAGGAGATAGACTCTGTATTTTATCTCCTCTTCTTCTTCAGGCTTTGCAAGACCTAGGGGGGTATTCCCTACTCAACATCCATGAGGATATGCATACAAAGGCTGGGATGCTGACAGAAAGCAGATAAGTCCTCCTGTAAGTAGACCAAAACTGAAAGATAAGAGCAAAGGGGCTAGCTTTGGGCCTATTTGTAGTTGTAGACAGAGGACTGAGGATCCTAAAACTAATTCTAATGTCCTAATGGTTGTTTTAGATTTTGATTTGGATTTTAAGTTTGGATGCAAAGCCGGACATGGTTGTAACACAAATACAAAGCAAGATTGGTGCCTATCCAGGGCCTGGAGTTAGTAGACATACACCTGTGAATGATCAACATGAACAGCTAAAACTAGATTTCAGGGGGATATATGTGATACCTGCCTTACAGATATCTCCCAATACAGAGTGTTAAGTTATCTCTACTTATGGCATCCCTACTGCAGTATACCCTTCCCAATGTTCAACCTGAAAACAGTTTAATCTACCCCTTGAGCAGAAGTTAAAAGATTAGACATTCAACATAGGAATTCTATACTCTAGAACCTAAACATTACCCAAATATCCAGATTCAGAAGAAGAATACATGCAATACTGGAGACAGAATTAACAAAACACATGATAAGATAGCATTTCTCATATAAGATTAATCATGAAATTAGTGGGTTCGTGCCAAAACATACAACAAGAGATACATAGACTCACAGGTTTAGCTGTACAGAGCAACCAGATCAGCTTGTTTTGAATTACAGAGCCAAAAATCTTCAACTTTTCAACAACCAAAAATGAGTAACACTTCCTGCTTATAACAGCCAGGTAGTGTACCACAGCAATTAATTACACGGTTGACCAAAAATCCCACCAGATACACAGTATCAGAAAAATGGCACTCAACGCATTACCAGATTGGCGCCCAAACATGAATGCAGCAGGTAGGGGAGGAGACAGGAAGAAATCTCGAGCCCTGCGCCACTGTCCGTTGATGTACACCTTCAATCGGGTACCAGATCCGTCCATACCTCTGTAACCTTCGCCATTAATGGCGCACCAACCCGCGGCCTCAGGAAAACGTCAAACTGTGCATCGCAACCATTTCCCGCCAAGATTCATCGTCATGATATTTGAAAATATGCAGGATATCAATTATCCCACATGCACCCCGCGGCGACCTTTTCAACACTTTATATACTAGGCCATGAGCATATATAATGTCGGTGCTTTTGCTCCTGACGACACTAGTATAAGACTTCATCATCATCCTCCAACAGCATGATATCCTGTCGCTTGAAATATCACCCTGACGTCAGCATCATATCGCAATATAACCTGCATGATAATCGCCTTCATCGGCACAACCTGATCCATCGGAGGAAGATCCTCCTGCTTAGCCGATACCAAAAGTCTGGCCGATGAACATCCTGATGACGTCATCGTCATATCCTGCTGACGTCATCAGCATATCTGCTTACTGCGCACCTCCTCATATCCGGATGATGTCATCATCATGTTTGCAAATATCGGGGGATCTCCACAAGATGATCAGTGTTAGAAATATGACCCCCTGGACCTTGATGACGTCATCATCATATCGACATCAGGATGATATTCGGAAGATAACCGGATATTTGGAAATATCATCCTGATGCACAAATATCATGCTGCACTGTAGCTCCACTATAAGATCGGGGTGATAGATGAATACGCCAGATATTTGAAAAGATCACCCCCCACTAGATAATACACGAAGCCGGCAGGCGGATATCTCCTTGATATCAGCATCATCATGACGCTGGAACAAACATACATCCGGGTGATATTCAAAAATGAAAATATCACCCCCTCCTTCGGAAATATCATGATGCAGATAGGCAGAGAAATAGATATCACCCTGACATAAGAATGACGTTAGCATCATCAGGATGATAAAACAATGAACATGAAGTGATACAAACAACATCAGGATGATATTGACTAAGATCATCCTGACGTTCAAAATATGATGACCCCAGTGAATATCGGGTCATACTTAGAACTCTTCAACAACATCATCAGGATGATCATAACCAAGATCACCCGATGATAAAAATATCACCCCAGCGAAAGATCATGCAGGTAGACAATATGATGACCCTCGCAAGCAACACGGCGATAACTGGAAATATGATCATGATGATGACGACCCTTAAGAAAAAATAGGTCGGGTTGAACAACTTAGAAAATGACCCCCTCGGAAGATCGGGGTGACATCATCATCATAAAAGGGCAAGGTGATAATTGGAAGATCACCGGATACTTGAAAAATCACCCCCGCAAGCAAATCAGGGCACACTGTAGCTCGTCAGCAGGATCAGGATGATAACCAAACATCACCCGATATTGAAACATGATGATCCTGATGAGAAACCGGTCGACAGAAAACATGATGATGCTGACCACCATCGAAGCAGACATGATGATGACCTCCTCCTTAGGAAAATATGATGCTGCAGCTGAAAAATGTTGAGGAGGTCCAACACTTAGAACATTTTTAAGGAAGGTGCCTGCATGAAAATTGCTCAAAAACTGTCAGTCAATTCAGGCACTAACACTGGCTCTGTCTGGGGACGTGCAGGTGCAAGACTGCAGCGAGAACCCCAGATCTCTGGGATGCAGACCAGCCCCTTATCCATTGGGCACAGAGTCAAATACTGCTCCGACCTGCATCAGCAAACACACTTGATGGCCTAAGGCCACCAAGAAAAGAAAAACATGTATCTCCCTTTGTCAAACACTTCATTTTCATCTGCATACACTGGGTCAACCTTGGAGATACTACAAAGATCCACCCACAAACAAATCTTGTCATCTGCATATTCAACCCTCTGATTTGGCTTGTCATTATCACCCCTGTGCAGATAACTTTCAACATCATGTGACATGTGGGTGCAGAATATATCAGGCAATGCATACTCAAATGGTATAGAACACAGGTTATCATCTGTATCATCATCATGCATTGCAACATGATCTCCTAGCTGGACTGCAAATAGGAAACACTCAGAGTCCACCACACAACTAGGAAGATCAGGGCTCATTGTATTATATGCTGGCACATCAAAAGAAAAGCTTTCAAAATCACAATTGTGCACATCAGGTACACAACAATCAGCAGCACCAGGCTGGAAAAGATCAGGCTCTGGCATCTCTTTTAAATCAGGCACATTTTCACAGTCACTTACCTGATGTATGTTGTTTCCTCTTTCATCAGGATGAGCAACAGAATCCAAGCCAAAAATAATGTCTAGATCCTCACCATACTCAGATAGATCCTCATCACCATATGTGTCATAAATGGGTGACCCAGGTGCATCAGTTTCATCATAGTATGCCATTTGTTCATGGGAAGCAGAGCACACATCTTCATCACCAATGGATTCACTCTGTGGAGGAGTATCAGCCTGTGTGTCATAAGCAAAACAGCCATCAAACGAAAAACAATCATGCTCTGAACTAGCACTTATTTCAATTTCTGACTGCTCTTCATGATCTCCATGTGTTTGAAAGGTAGGCAATGGGTCACACATAGGACTGCTTCTCTGTTTGCTTATATCTTCTCTGTCTTGAGTACAATACTCACAATTGTCTCCACAGGTCCATTCCAAAAATTGCTCATTGCTGTCCACAACCTCGTTATTGTTTTCATGGTCAGCTACCTCATCATTGCAATGGGAATCCTCATTAGTCCTTTCACTGGCATCCTCAACTGGTGAACAATCCAGTTGAGCAGTATTGTTAGCATTATGTTCAAACACAGCAGTCTCAACCTCTATGCTTTTATTTTCATTTTTATCTGCACATGATGCCATAATCATTTGGTCATTTGCAGCTTCATAACCATTTCTCACACCAAGGCCTGGGGACAGGGGTTTCAGCAGGTACACATTTCTGATTTTTTCTATCTTTTCTATGAACCTGTATGCCATCTGCATACTTGTCACCTTGAAATCCCTCAGTATTGCACTAAAGCCCTCCTCAAAAGCTTCAAAGAATATGCCAACACAGGCTGAAATATCAGGTCTGAAGACTTCTGGGATCTATGAAAGGGCTATTGCAAACCTATGACTGAAATCAACACATGGCTCTTCATCTTGTTTTCTGATTCTCATCAATTCTGCAACAAGATCAGCCAGTTTTTTTGCAAATTCTTCCTTGAAACAGTCAGCAAGCTCATCCCAACAGGCAAAGGATTTCTTTGGAAAGCTCAAATACCAGTCTTTTGCTTTTGCATCAAAGGACCTAACAAAAAACCTCATCCACATATCCTCATCTCTGAATGAATATTTTCCCATAAAACTGTGAAAAATTTGGATATGTGCATTCCCATCACATACATTGTGACCACTAAATCTAGGCATCTGACAATATATCCTAGCAGGCATAGTTTCTACTTTATAATCCACCCATGACAAATCCAGTTGGTCATACAAAGGATCAAAAGGGCTGAGAAGAGGTTTAGCCTTCTGACTGGCAGACACAACAGGGTTACTGCTTTTTAACTGGGCCTGCTCAGCCTCTAAGAATATCGACCTATTTCTTATCTCTTCTATTCTTTTATCATTCCCTTCCTGACTGAGTATGGGATAATACATACTTGGATTCATAAAAATCTTACTCTTAGACATCCTCTGTCTGCCTAAGACCTAAGGCTACCCCTGCATCTAACTTATGCAGCAAACAACAAACATAAAGGGGAAGGAACAGGGTACCTTTTCTCATCCAGATGCAGAAATCTGAACATCTTTCATCAAATAACATACATCTATCTTTCATGTGCATTTAAATCTTTTGCAGAGTCGCCACCTCTCTAGAGAGCAGAAAATTTTCAATAGCTGAAAGCTACTTTTCCAGGTTCATTCCACCAGCAGAGCATCATTTTTCACATGAAAGACTCCCCAGTAGAGTCACCAATTTCTGTTGACTTTTTCCCAGACTGGATGCTTATTCCCAGATTTCCCTACAAGGTAGCCATCAGTGATCAACAGGATCTCTGGGCCAGGGGCCAACAGTGTAGGAGATAGACTCTGTATTTTATCTCCTCTTCTTCTTCAGGCTCTGCAAGACCTAGGGGGGTATTCCCTACTCAACATCCATGAGGATATGCATACAAAGGCTGGGATGCTGACAGAAAGCAGATAAGTCCTCCTGTAAGTAGACCAAAACTGAAAGATAAGAGCAAAGGGGCTAGCTTTGGGCCTATTTGCAGTTGTAGACAAAGGACTGAGGATCCTAAAACTAATTCTAATGTCCTAATGGTTGTTTTAGATTTTGATTTGGATTTTAAGTTTGGATGCAAAGCCGGACATGGTTGTAACACAAATACAAAGCAAGATTGGTGCCTATCCAGGGCCTGGAGTCAGTACACATACACCTGTGAATGATCAACATGAACAGCTAAAACTGGATTTCAGGGGGATATATGTGATACCTGCCTTACAGATATCTCCCAATACAGAGTGTTAAGTTATCTCTACTTATGGCATCCCTACTGCAGTATACCCTTCCCAATGTTCAACCTGAAAACAGTTTAATCTACCCCTTGAGCAGAAGTTAAAAGATCAGACATTCAACATAGGAATTCTATGCTCTAGAACCTAAATATTACCCAAATATCCAGATTCAGAAGAAGAATACATGCAATACTGGAGACAGAATTAACAAAACACATGCTAAGATAGCATTTCTCATATAAGATTAATCATGAAATTAGTGGGTTCGTGCCAAAACATACAACAAGAGATACATAGACTCACAGGTTTAGCTATACAAAGCAACCAGATCAGCTTGTTTTGGATTACAGAGCCAAAAATTTTCAACTTTTCAACAACCAAAAATGAGTAACACTTCCTGCTTATAACAGCCAGGTAGTGTACCACAGCAATTAATTACACGGTTGACCAAAAATCCCGCCAGATACACAGTATTAGAAAAATGGTGCTCAACGCATTACCAGATTGGTGCCCAAACATGAATGCAGCAGGTAGGGGAGGAGACAGGAAGAAATCTCGAGCCCTGCGCCACTGTCCGTTGATGTACACCTTCAATCGGGTACCAGATCCGTCCATACCTCTGCAACCTTCGCCATTAATGGCGCACCAACTCGCGGCCTCGGGAAAACGTCAAACTGTGCATCGTAACCATTTCCCGCCAAGATTCATCGTCATGATATTTGAAAATATGCAGGATATCAATTATCCCACATGCACCCCGCGGCGACCTTTTCAACACTTTATATACTAGGCCATGAGCATATATAATGTCGGTGCTTTTGCTCCTGATGACACTAGTATAAGACTTCATCATCATCCTCCAACAGCATGATATCCTGTCACTTGAAATATCACCCTGACGTCAGCATCATATCGCAATATAACCTGCATGATAATCGCCTTCATCGGCACAACCTGATACATCGGAGGAAGATCCTCCTGCTTAGCCGATACCAAAAGTCTGGCCGATGAACATCTTGATGACGTCATCGTCATATCCTGCTGACGTCATCAGCATATCTGCTTACTGCGCACCTCCTCATATCCGGATGACGTCATCATCATGTTTGCAAATATCGGGGGATCTCCACAAGATGATCAGTGTTAGAAATATGACCCCCCCGGACCTTGATGACGTCATCATCATATCGACATCAGGATGATATTCGGAAGATAACCGGATATTTGGAAATATCATCCTGATGCACAAATATCATGCTGCACTGTAGCTCCACTATAAGATCGGGGTGATAGATGAATACGCCAGATATTTGAAAAGATCACCCCCCACTAGATAATACACGAAGCCGGCAGGCGGATATCTCCTTGATATCAGCATCATCATGACGCTGGAACAAACATACATCCGGGTGATATTCAAAAATGAAAATATCACCCCCTCCTTCGAAAATATCATGATGCAGATAGGCAGAGAAATAGATATCACCCTGACATAAGAATGACGTCAGCATCATCAGGATGATAAAACAACGAACATGAAGTGATACAAACAACATCAGGATGATATTGACTAAGATCATCCTGACGTTCAAAATATGATGACCCCAGTGAATATCGGGTCATACTTAGAACTCTTCAACAACATCATCAGGATGATCATAACCAAGATCACCCGATGATAAAAATATCACCCTAGCGAAAGATCATGCAGGTAGACAATATGATGACCCTCGCAAGCAACACGGCGATAATTGGAAATATGATCATGATGATGACGACCCTTAAGAAAAAATAGGCTAGGTTGAACAACTTAGAAAATGACCCCCTCGGAAGATCGGGGTGACATCATCATCATAAAAGGGCAAGGTGATAATTGGAAGATCATCGGATACTTGAAAAATCACCCCCGCAAGCAAATCAGGGCACACTGTAGCTCGTCAGCAGGATCAGGATGATAACCAAACATCACCCGATATTGAAACATGATGATCCTGATGAGAAACCAGTCGACAGAAAACATGATGATGCTGACCACCATCGAAGCAGACATGATGATGATGACCTCCTCCTCAGGAAAATATGATGCTGCAGCTGAAAAATGCTGAGGAGGTCCAACACTTAGAACATTTTTAAGGAAGGTGCCTGCATGAAAATTGCTTAAAAACTGTCAGTCAATTCAGGCACTAACAGATACTAAGAGTCACATCAGAAGTTGCCACACCTGTTAGACTGCAGCAGACAAAGGGAGAAATCCGGCCAATCCACTGCAACCTGTGATTGAGTCCAGACCGTTTGCACAGTGGGGCTTGGATTTTATCGGAGTCATCAATCCCCCATCTTCTGCAGGACACAAATTTATATTGATGGTAACAGACTATTGTACAAGGTGGACTGAGGCCACTTGCTGCAAATTTTCCACAACTGAGGTAGTTATCAAGTTCCTTGAAGAAAACATTATCACCAGGTTTGGAACGCCCTATTCATTGGTATGTGATAACGACCCTGCTTTCTCTTCTTTAAAATTTTCTAAATGGGCATTTGAATATGGGATTATTCTAAGGTTTTCTTCAAATTATTACCCTCAAGGTAATGGACTGGCTGAATCAACAAACAAAATTTTATTAGACATAATCAAGAGGTTAATTGCCAAAAGTCCTAGAGAGTGGAATACCCTGTTAAGATATGCATTATGGGTAGACAAGACCAAGTTTAAAATAGCTTTAGGTAGCACACCTTATCACTTAGTTTATGGGACTGATCCCATACTTTCGGTTAATCTGAGAATACCAACCTGGAAGTTTGCCAATGAATATCTAGGCTTTGATAACCATAGGGAAGCCAGAATAGTGCAAATGTTACAACTAGAGGAGAAAAGAGGTCAAGCCCTCGAGAAGTTTGCCAAACACCAAGTGGTTGTTAAGAGGTGGTTTGACAAAAGGGCAAGAGTCAAAACATTTAGAATATCAGACTTAGTGTTGTGCTGGGACAAAGCACATGAAAAGAAAGGAAGCCATGGAAAATTCGATAAATTATGGCTGGGTCCATTACAAGTCTCAGAAATAATAGGAGATAACACCTTTAGACTTAAGACCTTGACTGGAGAAGATATGCCATTACCAGTTAATGGCCAGCATTTGAAACACTACTTCCAGGCTTGAGGTAAAAGGGGGGCAGTCCTTTTTTCTTAATGTAAAATGCTGTGGGTAATGTACAGTTCTTCTTTTGCTATTTTCTTTTGGGTTGGCTGTTTGTATAGTTTGTCTTCTGTTTGTTTTTGCTTTTGTTTCTTTCTGTTTGTACAGTTTTTTCTTTTGTTGTGTTGTTTGTATAGCCTGTTTGTTTGGTTTGTTTGTTGTCTCCTCAGCAGGGATCTTTATTTTACTTTAGGGTATTAAGGAGTAAAACTAGCAACCATTCAAAACAGTATAAAATTTAGGGTATTCAAGTTAATCATTTGCAATTTACACATAACTTGTTACCGTCATGAATGTAGAGAGTTGTTCATCTTCTGAAGTTTTGTATTCAATAAATGTGATTGAGAATTCGAAGCAAGTTTCTCACGATGACACACCTAAAATCCTTGGGTTTGTTGAACTTACCAGTGTAGATATTAGGTGAAAAATCAGAGGTTACCCTTGCTACCATTACAATTCTCAGCTTAATTTCAGCAAGTGTCCACTCCTTACATCATGAAGTTACAAATTGTTATATCTTATGAAATCTTTCAAAATTAGAAAACAAAAAATAAATAAATAAATAAATAAAATGGATTATACTGAAAATCCAGATTAAGCCATCTAAGTAACTCTACCGGGGCTATGGACGCTCGCTGGCAGTGGGGCTCTACTTAGGAGAATTGTAACGATAACCTTGCCGGGGCTATGGACGCTCGCTGGCAGCAAGGCTCTATCCGGTTGGCTATGAGGGAATATCCTCACCTACGTAGGCTAATGTCAGTCACTGGTTTGTTCAACCGATCTTCAAGATGAGGATAACTAATCACATGCACACAACTAAACTGAAAATGGAAATTCATGCATCTTTATTGAATACTTTGAGTCTCAAGCTGAATAGTAATTTGCAGGAGGGATAGTCAGAAGTTATGAGTTCATTTCATCTAGTTTCCTTGAACACTCTGAATTTAGTTGTTTTATTTTGGTTGCTAGTTGTTGTGATGTTCACAACACGCCCCATTATTGCTCCTTAGCAAAATGGGGACCCCTGCTGTCGCTTTGCTTTTTGCTTCTGTTTGTGTTTGTCTGCTTTCTGGTGGTTTGGTAAAAATGAGTCAGGTGCATCATCATCATGAAGGTCAAAATGAGGTAGGTCATCATCATGAGGTCAGTTTGTCAAAGTTCATATTTTGCTTCTGTGACCTCATATTTAGAAAGAGCTTGAAATTCCATGCAGGTTTCCCTTTTACATCACTTGAAAATTCGTCCATATGTGGAAGTTATGCACAGTCAAAGTTTTGGTCAAACCTGATAATCGCAAGTGATCATCATATTTTTATATCCTCAGTCATGTTGTCAAGGTCATCATGATCTTGATCTATCACCTGATAAAATCATGCAGTCGAAATATCCGGACGTCAATCTTAGGTGATAGTGCCCTTTACCCGTCAAATGACCTTATGCGCATCGTGAGCATCATGTTTTGAGTGTAACCCGATATTTCATAACAACGAGCATCATGATATTTTTACATCACCTGATATTATAATATCATGCTGATATTATAATATCACCCTGCTTAGAAAATCCACCATCTGCATATTTGCATGTGCATGTCAAAATCCTATCGGAGGGTCATCATCCTGATCTTTCAAGGGAGGATCATATTTGCTGATATTCGCTAATATGATGATGACGTCATCATATCCTCCTGATCTCCTTTTGCATGATCATGATGATCACCCTATCTTTTAAGGGGGGATGATACTCTCAGCAGCATGATCATATTTTAAATATCACCCTAGCGCTAACCTGATGATGACCTCAACTCATCCTCATGCTCCTAAGGCGGAACATGATGGTTACCTCATCATGATATTCGATGAGGAGGATCATATTCCTAATGTAACCCGACATTGCATAAAGTCCTCCTGCCGAGAAATATGACCTTTTGCAAATATCCTGATGACATCATCCTAACCTGATAAACGAAGAAGCAAATATTAGGACGACATCATCATCACATTTCCCTTCAGCAGGATATTTTCCAAAACATGATCCGGTTCGCGAATATGATGATGACGTCATATTCTAAGTTCAACAAAAGCCCCGGATATCCTGATGATCATCATCATCCTGATCTTTCGAGAGGGTTACCTTGGCCGCAAAGGGGTCATATTACATTCACCATCCTGATCATGCTCCTTATGTGACCCGATATTACATTTATCCCCTGATCTTAACTAAATATGACGATGACATCATCATTTGCATTTTAATGAAGCCCGGATATGACGATGACATCACCATCATATTCCTTTCCTCAGCAGCAGGATCATATTTCATATCCTCCTATTTTCCTTCGACATGATGATGATGATGATGTCATTCTTTTCCCCAATATACAGAAGCGAAACATCCTGATGACGTCATCTGGACCTTCGGAGGGGGGAGCATCATATTTCCAAAATATCATGCAGACGAAAGTTCTAGGTTTCCATCGGCATGGTTTTATCTATCGGCCAAGTTCGTTTTTCTCCCGCCAATATGAGTTGTCTTCCCGATGGAAAGGTGATCGGCCAAATAACGAATATCGGCCAACATGTTTTTTGACACGCCGATAGCGATAGTCACGCCGATGGGCGGGAATGTACATAGCGGTGGAATTTTAAAACGTTTTTTGGCGCCCGTGGCATTTTTTCGGTCAGCGATGGTTGACCCGATGGGTTTTGAGCAGTCTGTATGCGTTTTGAACGCATTTTAAGAGTATTTTGGACCCGATTTCCACAAGTTTGCACAGTCACCTGATTTAAACGATTATTTTAATTTCCTGCTATTTATGTGATAAATGTAATACTTATTGCTTGTCTTGTCTTGCAGGCTTGCAGTTGAGGAAGCAGCTGGAAATTCAACACAGTGACCTCATGGAGGAAGAAAATCCAATCCCAGGAGCAGGAAGATAAAGATGAAGTGCTAAGAAGTCAAGGCCATTCAAATAAAGGACAAAGTTGCAGCTGAGGGTATTACTACAACAGACAAACAAAAGTTATTGCCAAGCTGCCGGAACTTCTTAGAAGGGGCAATGTTTCGCCCAGATTTGACACTGCTCAGAGATATTTTGAAGAGCTGGTTCACCTGTATTTATTGCTGTAACCAGGGGTTTGAACCAGGGGTTCAGTTGGGTTTCTGCTGTAGTGAGGCCAATCAGAATGTCTTTATATGGTGCCTCTCTACACTGTAATACTCTACAACAGGGGCTACAACAGGGATTTTTTCTTTTAGAAGCACACAGGGATTTTAGTATTTTGCCAGAATTGTAGAGTCTTTCTGGGCATAGTTTAGAAGTAGAAGAAGGAGGTCGCCTGTTTGTCTGCAGTAAGGTGCGCATGGAATGTCTGGCTGCCTTACTGTATCTGTAAAGCTTGTAAGTTCTCTGTAGTATGATCAATGAAACTAAGAGTCATTCCTACATTGTAAATCATGTATGACTATTCGTTTCTAATACAATAGAATCTGGAGTTCTGCATCTATCTTCTGAGTGTTCTCCTGCTCTTCTTTGTGTTTTGAAATATTTTCTTTGAGATCTTGCAATTTTAAATGTATGTTTGTGAAAATGCTCAGAACTTGCATTTAAGGTTTTTACTGTGGATTTGATCAAATTACTGTGGTATTTACATAGTGCATAACAGAAACAATTAGATCCTTCGGTAGATTAAATGAGGTATAGATTAGATCTTTCTAACTTTTCCCAACCCATCTGAAATATTTAGCTAAAACGTAGAAATCTAAAGGAAATTGTCTCAAATTTGAAGAAGCATGCATAACAGAGTTAAGAGTAGACAGTTTTCATAAGTGCATGAAGGAGAAAGCTGCAATAATTCAAGAAAACCATCTAAAACTTACAGCACAGTAACACTTTTATGCAAAGGAATGAAAAGTATTGACGTATCTCATGATCTTTTTGCATATTCTTAGTCCAGTAAGCCACCAAACAAACCTAAACTACGTAAGGCCCCTTGAACATTACAGCTTCACATTGACCAACTGAACTTGACCAACTGAACCATTGTAGACTTGGGATTAGTTGAATCTCAAATGATTCCTTCTTATCTTTCAAGTATAGTTTCAGTTCATTTCATGTGAATTTTAACTTATTGTTATGATTGCATCAAAACAATCATCAACAGTTTTCTGGCGCTAGAAGGAGGGCCTTCCTGAATTAGGTTTCATTTCAAACTGGCTAACGACAGTAATAGAGTGACTAGGTCTAGGTCCAGTTCAGGAGATATATTTGTGCAACTACCTGATACAAGGCGAAGTAAAAACCCTTTAATTTGGAATCCAAAGATATCTCAAGCGGGAAGTTCATCTGGAACACCTCCTGGGTCACCTTTTAACATCCGTAGTATTGTAAGTCCTGACAGATCACTGTTCAGATCTTTAAATCTTGGTTCAGGCACTCCTGGAGGTCTCAATCCTCCTGTAAACCCTAATCCACCAATCAATCCAAGTATTCCTGCAAGTTCAAGTCAAGCTCAAACACCTGCAATGGCTTATTTCAATGTCAATTCTCCCATACTCTTCAATGATTATCATGAGATGCCAAAAAATCTGGAGAAGATATGTCCCAAATACCAGTTGCATCAGGACCCAGAAGATCATATTAGAATATTTAAGGAAGCATGTTTTAGGGCTATGTTAGAGCACGAGGATGTTGTGTGTAGATTGTTTCCTTACACCTTTAATGAGCAGGCCTCTAGCTGGTACGTAAACTTACCCAATGGTTACATTTCTTCCTGGGCACTTATGGAAGAAGCATTTCTGTCAAGATTTAGAGGACCCATTGACCCTTGCGCTTTGTATCATAAATTGGCTGCTATAAAACGAGGTGAGGGAGAGCTAATTGATAATTTCAATGACAGATTTCAAAAGGCCTATTCTAGGTTGGTAGCCCCTTATACCATAGATGATGCTCCCTTGTTGGCTATGTACTATGCTGCCTTGGATCCTTTAACCGCCATGTTTGTCAAAAGAAAACCTGACATAGATTCAATATCCAAAGCCTATAAAGAGGCAGCCTCAGTGAACCAAGAAATGAGGCATACAACTTATAGTCCATTTGTCAATGGAGGAAATTTAGGGGTGCAGAATTAGGCACACCCATGGAATGGAGTCCCTGTGTAGCATGCTCCACTAGTAAATCCGGTTCCTTCTTACACACCTGTGTATAATCCTACTCCAATCTAAGCTATAACTCCTTACACGGCTAGTACTTCCAATAACAGTCAAAATAATGGTCAGCCTTTCTTCCAACTTCCTAGGGATGTAACTGTGGCAAAAGCACAAGAGGATAGGGAAGAAATCAAAGAAATTACTGCACATTTGAAAAGATTAACAACCGAGGTGACACAGCTAAGAAATGAGAACCTCTATGGAAGAAGCAACCAAAACTACAATCCACATCAAAATCATAACCAAGGCCAAAATCAGAATTATAGTCTCAATCAAAATCAGCAGTACAATCTGAACCAAAACTACAATCAGCATCAGGGCCCCAGTCAGGGGCAACCAATGCAAAATAGGGGGCCAGTGATAGATAATAGGACCTGGGGCAATAATAACAGAAATCAGAATCAACCTAGGCCACCCAAGACATGGAACACTGGGCCCAACAACGGTACTCTAGCTTCTCCTTTTGAGAATACAGATAATCATGGTACAAAACAAACGACTAGCATACAAATGGCCAGTACAGCACCCAAAAATTGGTGCAGATTTAACAATACCAATGCCCATGCTGAGCACGACTGTCCACAGTTCCACTTGGCAGCTAGTATTTTCAACATAGATGTACAGCCTCCTACCTCTGAATTTCTCATTCCTAAGGGTAATGAGGTAGTACCCTCAGAATATGACACAGCATTAGTCTTAGAAACATTTACCTTTGCAACTGCAGAAGAGAAAGAGGATGAATTGCTAGAGGATGAACCATGCTATTGTGAAAGTCTTTATCCTGAATCAGCCTTTGTGTTAAATGCTTTTCAGTTTCCTTTTGAATCTGAAAATGAGATATTAAATGAAACAGAGGAGGTGCATGCCTTTCAACAAACAAATAAAAGCCACACCTACAATTTGAGGAACAACCCTAGGCCGGGAGGACCTTTCACCACTTCCACTCCTCCGAATAACATCAATACACCCCCAGATCAGAATGCTAGCAACAATCCTGCCATACTCAAAGCTAGTCAGCACATAAATAATGGAACAACGGTGCAAAAGGATCAAACAAGTAAGACAGAAGCAATAGAGACAGCAAGATTAATGAATTACTTATCAGAGGAAATAAAGAAAATTAAGGTCAGTATACCTCTAAATGAATTATTAAAGACCCCAGGGATCAGAAATGCTTTTTTAAAATCCCTGGATACATCCATAACAAACAAGGTGTCTGCTGATATAACTGTTCCTAATAGTGATTCACCACCTAAGGAGAAGGGTAAGAAAGTTGAGCAGCCTTCCAATACAAATGTGGTAATACATGCGGATAAGAAGGATACTCAACCTTTCTTGTTAACTGTTAGGTTGTGTGGGAAGAATATACACAATTGCATGGTAGATTCTGGTGCTTCAGCCAACGTAATGCCCTTAGGAATATGTAAAACTCTCGGGCTGACTCCCACCAAATCTGCCAAGGTTGTCACGCAATTAGATAAGACTGAGGTTAGCGTGATAGGAGAACTCATGAACATTCAAGTGCAATTAGCTTCAGACCCTAGGGTAAGCCAAATCATTGACATTCAAGTAGTGGATATACTCGTAAATTATGGAATGTTGCTAAGTAGGGATTGGTCCAAGACATTAAACGGATATATGGCTACTGACTTTTCACACATGTGGTTACCTTGGAGAGGCATCCCAAACCAGATCAGAATAGAGGCAGAGCCCAGAATGAAACATATGATAACAGAGTATAATCGAACTAATGAAATATTATATGCTGCTGTTGAACCAGGTGTCTATAGAATTACCAACAATGGGATGCAGATTGAAGAGATTATGATGTTAAACATTAGAAAGAAGTGTGTCAACAATAGAACGACACTATTCATTGAGTCTGACGGAAATTCTTCAGTTGAAGAAAACAATGCAATAGACAAATTTGGTCATGCCATTAGACGAGAGGTGGAAGAGTGCGTTACACACAATCTCCCAGTCCAATGTAAGTTATATAAAAATAGGTGTAGAGTCCATGATAGGCAACATTCTAAGGAGAATTGTGAAATATGCAAAGACATCATTGAATATGAATACAAAAAGTGCATAGGGAGGGTAGAGTCACAAGAGGAAAATGAGAATCCTGATCCAACACAGAGATATGTTCAGGATAATATAGATGCCTTGATTCCAGATTTAGGAAAAGAAATAGAGGACAAGGGTAGTTATCTTTCTGAGTTGCAAACTAAAAACCCACATATGCAAGATAACCAAACGGAAAAACCCATGAATAAACAAGACAACCCCCCACAGGCAATAAAAGGGACAAAGTATGCCAAGGTAAAAGATCAGAAAAGTAAAGATGGCATGTGGACGTTAAAATGTGATGGGTCCAAATCAAAACAGGGCGCAGGTGCGGGTATTGAACTCATAGATCCTCAAGGTAAATCACATTTGGCAGCATATAGATTACAATTTTCCTGCACTAACAATATTGCTGAATATGAGGCCCTAATTTTAGGACTTGTCATGGCCATCAAGAAAGGGGTAAAAACCATCAGAGTATTTTCAGACTCTGAATTAGTAGTCAGACAAGTGAGGAAACTATATGCCTGCAATTATAAGAAAATAATTAGTTACAGACATAGAGTATGGGGTTTAATGGATTCGTTTGATGCTTTTAACATAGAGCACATTCCTAGAGAGCTAAACCACAGGCCAGATGCGTTAGCAGTTACTGCTAGTACATTAGAACCATTGACTCTGTCAGGATTAAGACGATTTGCTGTTGAGCTAGTTAACGTGCCCAGTATACCAGACAACGTTACACACTTTTAGGTATTTGGAGGGGATCAGCAAATTATTAATTTTCTGACTTGTAATGAGGCATTTGAGGCCCAAATCATTGATGAACAAGAAAGGCCTGAAGTAACATGGGACGAAGAAGATATGATCAACTTAAAGAGCAACTTCTTACCAAAAGGAGTAATTGAATTGGAACACATCTTTGACTTCGACGGGGTAATAAGACAGAAAGACTTACCCAAAACAGAAGGGGGTAGGTGTGATTTACATAACTTAGGGACTGAGCTAAATCCACAAAGTGTACTAATTGGGAAAGCTTGCTCTGAGAAAATTAGAAAAGAGGTTCTGGACGTTCTGAAAGAATATAAACATGTCATAGCATGGACTTATGAAGACTTGAAAACATTTGATGAGTCCATCATAACTCACATAATACCTTTAAGAAAAGAAGTCAAACCATTTAGGCAGAAACAGAGGCCTGTAAATGCCATTCTAGAGCCTTTAATCTTTGAGGAAGTTAAAAAATTACTGTCCGCTGGAATAATTTTCCCAGTCAGACATTCTGTCTGGGTAGCTAACTTGGTACCAGTGAGGAAGAAAAACGGAGACATCAGGTTGTGCGTAGACTTTAGAAATTTAAACAAGGCATCTGAAAAGGATAATTATCCTTTGCCCCCAATAGACGAAGTACTGCAAGCAGTAAATGGCGCAAAGATGATGTCTTTTTTAGATGGTTTTTCAGGTTATAATCAGGTCTTAATTGATAGAGAAGATAGACTAAAAACCACCTTCACTTGCAAATGGGGAAATTATGCGTATAGAAGAATGCCTTTTGGTCTGATCAATGCAGGTGCCACTTTTCAGAGGGCCATGGACGTTGCATTCCATGGATTATCAGGTAAATGCATTGTTGTGTATATGGATGATTTAACTGTGTATTCCAGGGATGCATCCACCCACGCTGAAGACCTCAGGAAAGTACTCAGGTGATGTGAAAGGTATGGGATTTCCCTTAATCCTAAGAAATGTATATTTGGCGTAACTGAAGGTAAATTGTTAGGCCATGTCATTTCTGAAAATGGAATTTCAATTGATCCGGATAGAATAGAATCTATAAAAAATTTGCAAATACCAAACAGTAGGAAAGAGTTGAAATCATTTTTTGGTAAAATTAACTTTGTTCGGAAGTTTATAACAGGTTTTGCAGAGATCGTGCAGCCGTTGAACGCCATGTTGAAGAAAGATGCACAGATGGAATGGACGCCAGTGGCCAAAGCCGCATTTGAAGATATCAAGGAGGCAATTTTTGATTCTCCTGTATTGGCAAGTCCAGACTACACAAGCCCGTTTTACATCTACTCCTTTGCATCTTCTCATTCTGTCGCGGCTGCCTTGACACAGAAAGGTGAAAATAATGAAGAGAGGCCCATAGCATTTATGAGTGCACCTCTGAAGGATGCACAGCTGAGATATCTAGATATCGAAAGACAGGCATTCGCATTAGTAAAGGCTGTGAAAAAGTTTAGACACTACATTCTGCGCAGCCAGATTAAAGCCATAGTACCAGACGCAGCGGTAAAAATGTTGCTGATGCAAAACGAGCCTAGAGAAAAAAGAGCCAAATGGATCACCACACTGCAAGAATTCGACATAGAGATCATTCCCGCAAAGCTGGTCAGAGGGCAGGCGCTGGTGCAGACAATAGCAAACATGGATCCAAATCTGATAAAATAACAATATGCATTGAATTCTCAGGACGCATCAGGCTGGTCGATGATTTAAGCACCTTCCTGATAGCCGGAAAGTACCCAAGCAAGATGAAGGCTTCTCAGAGGAGAGCCTTGAAGATTAAGGCACAAAATTATATGGTGCAAGGAGGTCTTCTATTCAGGAAGAACCATGATGGAATTTACCTGAGATGCATAAACAGAACTGAAGCTGATAGAGTGTTGACAGAACTACATGACAAGTACGGAACCGGCCATGGTTCCCATTTAGCTACAACACACAAAATACTGAGGGCGGGCTATTACTGGCCCACTATGTTCAAAGATACTGTTGACTTTTTCCCAGACTGGATGCTTATTCCCAGATTTCCCTACAAGGTAGCCATCAGTGATCAACAGGATCTCTGGGCCAGGGGCCAGCAGTGTAGGAGATAGACTCTGTATTTTATCTCCTCTTCTTCTTCAGGCTTTGCAAGACCTAGGGGGATATTCCCTACTCAACATCCATGAGGATATGCATACAAAGGCTGGGATGCTGACAGAAAGCAGATAAGTCCTCCTGTAAGTAGACCAAAACTGAAAGATAAGAGCAAAGGGGCTAGCTTTGGGCCTATTTGTAGTTGTAGACAGAGGACTGAGGATCCTAAAACTAATTCTAATGTCCTAATGGTTGTTTTAGATTTTGATTTGGATTTTAAGTTTGGATGCAAAGCCGGACATGGTTGTAACACAAATACAAAGCAAGATTGGTGCCTATCCAGGGCCTGGAGTTAGTAGACATACACCTGTGAATGATCAACATGAACAGCTAAAACTAGATTTCAGGGGGATATATGTGATACCTGCCTTACAGATATCTCCCAATACAGAGTGTTAAGTTATCTCTACTTATGGCATCCCTACTGCAGTATACCCTTCCCAATGTTCAACCTGAAAACAGTTTAATCTACCCCTTGAGCAGAAGTTAAAAGATTAGACATTCAACATAGGAATTCTATACTCTAGAACCTAAACATTACCCAAATATCCAGATTCAGAAGAAGAATACATGCAATACTAGAGACAGAATTAACAAAACACATGATAAGATAGCATTTCTCATATAAGATTAATCATGAAATTAGTGGGTTCGTGCCAAAACATACAACAAGAGATACATAGACTCACAGGTTTAGCTGTACAGAGCAACCAGATCAGCTTGTTTTGAATTACAGAGCCAAAAATCTTCAACTTTTCAACAACCAAAAATGAGTAACACTTCCTGCTTATAACAGCCAGGTAGTGTACCACAGCAATTAATTACACGGTTGACCAAAAATCCCACCAGATACACAGTATCAGAAAAATGGCACTCAACGCATTACCAGATTGGCGCCCAAACATGAATGCAGCAGGTAGGGGAGGAGACAGGAAGAAATCTCGAGCCCTGCGCCACTGTCCGTTGATGTACACCTTCAATCGGGTACCAGATCCGTCCATACCTCTGTAACCTTCGCCATTAATGGCGCACCAACCCGCGGCCTCAGGAAAACGTCAAACTGTGCATCGCAACCATTTCCCGCCAAGATTCATCGTCATGATATTTGAAAATATGCAGGATATCAATTATCCCACATGCACCCCGCGGCGACCTTTTCAACACTTTATATACTAGGCCATGAGCATATATAATGTCGGTGCTTTTGCTCCTGACGACACTAGTATAAGACTTCATCATCATCCTCCAACAGCATGATATCCTGTCGCTTGAAATATCACCCTGACGTCAGCATCATATCGCAATATAACCTGCATGATAATCGCCTTCATCGGCACAACCTGATCCATCGGAGGAAGATCCTCCTGCTTAGCCGATACCAAAAGTCTGGCCGATGAACATCCTGATGACGTCATCGTCATATCCTGCTGACGTCATCAGCATATCTGCTTACTGCGCACCTCCTCATATCCGGATGATGTCATCATCATGTTTGCAAATATCGGGGGATCTCCACAAGATGATCAGTGTTAGAAATATGACCCCCTGGACCTTGATGACGTCATCATCATATCGACATCAGGATGATATTCGGAAGATAACCGGATATTTGGAAATATCATCCTGATGCACAAATATCATGCTGCACTGTAGCTCCACTATAAGATCGGGGTGATAGATGAATACGCCAGATATTTGAAAAGATCACCCCCCACTAGATAATACACGAAGCCGGCAGGCGGATATCTCCTTGATATCAGCATCATCATGACGCTGGAACAAACATACATCCGGGTGATATTCAAAAATGAAAATATCACCCCCTCCTTCGGAAATATCATGATGCAGATAGGCAGAGAAATAGATATCACCCTGACATAAGAATGACGTCAGCATCATCAGGATGATAAAACAATGAACATGAAGTGATACAAACAACATCAGGATGATATTGACTAAGATCATCCTGACGTTCAAAATATGATGACCCCAGTGAATATCGGGTCATACTTAGAACTCTTCAACAACATCATCAGGATGATCATAACCAAGATCACCCGATGATAAAAATATCACCCCAGCGAAAGATCATGCAGGTAGACAATATGATGACCCTCGCAAGCAACACGGCGATAACTGGAAATATGATCATGATGATGACGACCCTTAAGAAAAAATAGGCCGGGTTGAACAACTTAGAAAATGACCCCCTCGGAAGATCGGGGTGACATCATCATCATAAAAGGGCAAGGTGATAATTGGAAGATCACCGGATACTTGAAAAATCACCCCCGCAAGCAAATCAGGGCACACTGTAGCTCGTCAGCAGGATCAGGATGATAACCAAACATCACCCGATATTGAAACATGATGATCCTGATGAGAAACCGGTCGACAGAAAACATGATGATGCTGACCACCATCGAAGCAGACATGATGATGACCTCCTCCTCAGGAAAATATGATGCTGCAGCTGAAAAATGTTGAGGAGGTCCAACACTTAGAACATTTTTAAGGAAGGTGCCTGCATGAAAATTGCTCAAAAACTGTCAGTCAATTCAGGCACTAACACTGGCTCTGTCTGGGGACGTGCAGGTGCAAGACTGCAGCGAGAACCCCAGATCTCTGGGATGCAGACCAGCCCCTTATCCATTGGGCACAGAGTCAAATACTGCTCCGACCTGCATCAGCAAACACACTTGATGGCCTAAGGCCACCAAGAAAAGAAAAACATGTATCTCCCTTTGTCAAACACTTCATTTTCATCTGCATACACTGGGTCAACCTTGGAGATACTACAAAGATCCACCCACAAACAAATCTTGTCATCTGCATATTCAACCCTCTGATTTGGCTTGTCATTATCACCCCTGTGCAGATAACTTTCAACATCATGTGACATGTGGGTGCAGAATATATCAGGCAATGCATACTCAAATGGTATAGAACACAGGTTATCATCTGTATCATCATCATGCATTGCAACATGATCTCCTAGCTGGACTGCAAATAGGAAACACTCAGAGTCCACCACACAACTAGGAAGATCAGGGCTCATTGTATTATATGCTGGCACATCAAAAGAAAAGCTTTCAAAATCACAATTGTGCACATCAGGTACACAACAATCAGCAGCACCAGGCTGGAAAAGATCAGGCTCTGGCATCTCTTTTAAATCAGGCACATTTTCACAGTCACTTACCTGATGTATGTTGTTTCCTCTTTCATCAGGATGAGCAACAGAATCCAAGCCAAAAATAATGTCTAGATCCTCACCATACTCAGATAGATCCTCATCACCATATGTGTCATAAATGGGTGACCCAGGTGCATCAGTTTCATCATAGTATGCCATTTGTTCATGGGAAGCAGAGCACACATCTTCATCACCAATGGATTCACTCTGTGGAGGAGTATCAGCCTGTGTGTCATAAGCAAAACAGCCATCAAACGAAAAACAATCATGCTCTGAACTAGCACTTATTTCAATTTCTGACTGCTCTTCATGATCTCCATGTGTTTGAAAGGTAGGCAATGGGTCACACATAGGACTGCTTCTCTGTTTGCTTATATCTTCTCTGTCTTGAGTACAATACTCACAATTGTCTCCACAGGTCCATTCCAAAAATTGCTCATTGCTGTCCACAACCTCGTTATTGTTTTCATGGTCAGCTACCTCATCATTGCAATGGGAATCCTCATTAGTCCTTTCACTGGCATCCTCAACTGGTGAACAATCCAGTTGAGCAGTATTGTTAGCATTATGTTCAAACACAGCAGTCTCAACCTCTATGCTTTTATTTTCATTTTTATCTGCACATGATGCCATAATCATTTGGTCATTTGCAGCTTCATAACCATTTCTCACACCAAGGCCTGGGGACAGGGGTTTCAGCAGGTACACATTTCTGATTTTTTCTATCTTTTCTATGAACCTGTATGCCATCTGCATACTTGTCACCTTGAAATCCCTCAGTATTGCACTAAAGCCCTCCTCAAAAGCTTCAAAGAATATGCCAACACAGGCTGAAATATCAGGTCTGAAGACTTCTGGGATCTATGAAAGGGCTATTGCAAACCTATGACTGAAATCAACACATGGCTCTTCATCTTGTTTTCTGATTCTCATCAATTCTGCAACAAGATCAGCCAGTTTTTTTGCAAATTCTTCCTTGAAACAGTCAGCAAGCTCATCCCAACAGGCAAAGGATTTCTTTGGAAAGCTCAAATACCAGTCTTTTGCTTTTGCATCAAAGGACCTAACAAAAAACCTCATCCACATATCCTCATCTCTGAATGAATATTTTCCCATAAAACTGTGAAAAATTTGGATATGTGCATTCCCATCACATACATTGTGACCACTAAATCTAGGCATCTGACAATATATCCTAGCAGGCATAGTTTCTACTTTATAATCCACCCATGACAAATCCAGTTGGTCATACAAAGGATCAAAAGGGCTGAGAAGAGGTTTAGCCTTCTGACTGGCAGACACAACAGGGTTACTGCTTTTTAACTGGGCCTGCTCAGCCTCTAAGAATATCGACCTATTTCTTATCTCTTCTATTCTTTTATCATTCCCTTCCTGACTGAGTATGGGATAATACATACTTGGATTCATAAAAATCTTACTCTTAGACATCCTCTGTCTGCCTAAGACCTAAGGCTACCCCTGCATCTAACTTATGCAGCAAACAACAAACATAAAGGGGAAGGAACAGGGTACCTTTTCTCATCCAGATGCAGAAATCTGAACATCTTTCATCAAATAACATACATCTATCTTTCATGTGCATTTAAATCTTTTGCAGAGTCGCCACCTCTCTAGAGAGCAGAAAATTTTCAATAGCTGAAAGCTACTTTTCCAGGTTCATTCCACCAGCAGAGCATCATTTTTCACATGAAAGACTCCCCAGTAGAGTCACCAATTTCTGTTGACTTTTTCCCAGACTGGATGCTTATTCCCAGATTTCCCTACAAGGTAGCCATCAGTGATCAACAGGATCTCTGGGCCAGGGGCCAACAGTGTAGGAGATAGACTCTGTATTTTATCTCCTCTTCTTCTTCAGGCTCTGCAAGACCTAGGGGGGTATTCCCTACTCAACATCCATGAGGATATGCATACAAAGGCTGGGATGCTGACAGAAAGCAGATAAGTCCTCCTGTAAGTAGACCAAAACTGAAAGATAAGAGCAAAGGGGCTAGCTTTGGGCCTATTTGCAGTTGTAGACAAAGGACTGAGGATCCTAAAACTAATTCTAATGTCCTAATGGTTGTTTTAGATTTTGATTTGGATTTTAAGTTTGGATGCAAAGCCGGACATGGTTGTAACACAAATACAAAGCAAGATTGGTGCCTATCCAGGGCCTGGAGTCAGTACACATACACCTGTGAATGATCAACATGAACAGCTAAAACTGGATTTCAGGGGGATATATGTGATACCTGCCTTACAGATATCTCCCAATACAGAGTGTTAAGTTATCTCTACTTATGGCATCCCTACTGCAGTATACCCTTCCCAATGTTCAACCTGAAAACAGTTTAATCTACCCCTTGAGCAGAAGTTAAAAGATCAGACATTCAACATAGGAATTCTATGCTCTAGAACCTAAATATTACCCAAATATCCAGATTCAGAAGAAGAATACATGCAATACTGGAGACAGAATTAACAAAACACATGCTAAGATAGCATTTCTCATATAAGATTAATCATGAAATTAGTGGGTTCGTGCCAAAACATACAACAAGAGATACATAGACTCACAGGTTTAGCTGTACAGAGCAACCAGATCAGCTTGTTTTGAATTACAGAGCCAAAAATTTTCAACTTTTCAACAACCAAAAATGAGTAACACTTCCTGCTTATAACAGCCAGGTAGTGTACCACAGCAATTAATTACACGGTTGACCAAAAATCCCGCCAGATACACAGTATTAGAAAAATGGTGCTCAACGCATTACCAGATTGGCGCCCAAACATGAATGCAGCAGGTAGGGGAGGACACAGGAAGAAATCTCGAGCCCTGCGCCACTGTCCGTTGATGTACACCTTCAATCGGGTACCAGATCCGTCCATACCTCTGCAACCTTCGCCATTAATGGCGCACCAACTCGCGGCCTCGGGAAAACGTCAAACTGTGCATCGTAACCATTTCCCGCCAAGATTCATCGTCATGATATTTGAAAATATGCAGGATATCAATTATCCCACATGCACCCCGCGGCGACCTTTTCAACACTTTATATACTAGGCCATGAGCATATATAATGTCGGTGCTTTTGCTCCTGATGACACTAGTATAAGACTTCATCATCATCCTCCAACAGCATGATATCCTGTCACTTGAAATATCACCCTGACGTCAACATCATATCGCAATATAACCTGCATGATAATCGCCTTCATCGGCACAACCTGATACATCGGAGGAAGATCCTCCTGCTTAGCCGATACCAAAAGTCTGGCCGATGAACATCTTGATGACGTCATCGTCATATCCTGCTGACGTCATCAGCATATCTGCTTACTGCACACCTCCTCATATCCGGATGACGTCATCATCATGTTTGCAAATATCGGGGGATCTCCACAAGATGATCAGTGTTAGAAATATGACCCCCCCGGACCTTGATGACGTCATCATCATATCGACATCAGGATGATATTCGGAAGATAACCGGATATTTGGAAATATCATCCTGATGCACAAATATCATGCTGCACTGTAGCTCCACTATAAGATCGGGGTGATAGATGAATACGCCAGATATTTGAAAAGATCACCCCCCACTAGATAATACACGAAGCCGGCAGGCGGATATCTCCTTGATATCAGCATCATCATGACGCTGGAACAAACATACATCCGGGTGATATTCAAAAATGAAAATATCACCCCCTCCTTCGAAAATATCATGATGCAGATAGGCAGAGAAATAGATATCACCCTGACATAAGAATGACGTCAGCATCATCAGGATGATAAAACAACGAACATGAAGTGATACAAACAACATCAGGATGATATTGACTAAGATCATCCTGACGTTCAAAATATGATGACCCCAGTGAATATCGGGTCATACTTAGAACTCTTCAACAACATCATCAGGATGATCATAACCAAGATCACCCGATGATAAAAATATCACCCTAGCGAAAGATCATGCAGGTAGACAATATGATGACCCTCGCAAGCAACACGGCGATAATTGGAAATATGATCATGATGATGACGACCCTTAAGAAAAAATAGGCTGGGTTGAACAACTTAGAAAATGACCCCCTCGGAAGATCGGGGTGACATCATCATCATAAAAGGGCAAGGTGATAATTGGAAGATCATCGGATACTTGAAAAATCACCCCCGCAAGCAAATCAGGGCACACTGTAGCTCGTCAGCAGGATCAGGATGATAACCAAACATCACCCGATATTGAAACATGATGATCCTGATGAGAAACCGGTCGACAGAAAACATGATGATGCTGACCACCATCGAAGCAGACATGATGATGATGACCTCCTCCTCAGGAAAATATGATGCTGCAGCTGAAAAATGCTGAGGAGGTCCAACACTTAGAACATTTTTAAGGAAGGTGCCTGCATGAAAATTGCTTAAAAACTGTCAGTCAATTCAGGCACTAACAGATACTAAGAGTCACATCAGAAGTTGCCACACCTGTCAGACTGCAGCAGACAAAGGGAGAAATCCGGCCAATCCACTGCAACCTGTGATTGAGTCCAGACCGTTTGCACAGTGGGGCTTGGATTTTATCGGAGTCATCAATCCCCCATCTTCTGCAGGACACAAATTTATATTGATGGTAACAGACTATTGTACAAGGTGGACTGAGGCCACTTGCTGCAAATTTTCCACAACTGAGGTAGTTATCAAGTTCCTTGAAGAAAACATTATCACCAGGTTTGGAACGCCCTATTCATTGGTATGTGATAACGACCCTGCTTTCTCTTCTTTAAAATTTTCTAAATGGGCATTTGAATATGGGATTATTCTAAGGTTTTCTTCAAATTATTACCCTCAAGGTAATGGACTGGCTGAATCAACAAACAAAATTTTATTAGACATAATCAAGAGGTTAATTGCCAAAAGTCCTAGAGAGTGGAATACCCTGTTAAGATATGCATTATGGGTAGACAAGACCAAGTTTAAAATAGCTTTAGGTAGCACACCTTATCACTTAGTTTATGGGACTGATCCCATACTTTCGGTTAATCTGAGAATACCAACCTGGAAGTTTGCCAATGAATATCTAGGCTTTGATAACCATAGGGAAGCCAGAATAGTGCAAATGTTACAACTAGAGGAGAAAAGAGGTCAAGCCCTCGAGAAGTTTGCCAAACACCAAGTGGTTGTTAAGAGGTGGTTTGACAAAAGGGCAAGAGTCAAAACATTTAGAATATCAGACTTAGTGTTGTGCTGGGACAAAGCACATGAAAAGAAAGGAAGCCATGGAAAATTCGATAAATTATGGCTGGGTCCATTACAAGTCTCAGAAATAATAGGAGATAACACCTTTAGACTTAAGACCTTGACTGGAGAAGATATGCCATTACCAGTTAATGGCCAGCATTTGAAACACTACTTCCAGGCTTGAGGTAAAAGGGGGGCAGTCCTTTTTTCTTAATGTAAAATGCTGTGGGTAATGTACAGTTCTTCTTTTGCTGTTTTCTTTTGGGTTGGCTGTTTGTATAGTTTGTCTTCTGTTTGTTTTTGCTTTTGTTTCTTTCTGTTTGTACAGTTTTTTCTTTTGTTGTGTTGTTTGTATAGCCTGTTTGTTTGGTTTGTTTGTTGTCTCCTCAGCAGGGATCTTTATTTTACTTTAGGGTATTAAGGAGAAAAACTAGCAACCATTCAAAACAGTATAAAATTTAGGGTATTCAAGTTAATCATTTGCAATTTACACATAACTTGTTACCGTCATGAATGTAGAGAGTTGTTCATCTTCTGAAGTTTTGTATTCAATAAATGTGATTGAGAATTCGAAGCAAGTTTCTCACGATGACACACCTAAAATCCTTGGGTTTGTTGAACTTACCAGTGTAGATATTAGGTGAAAAATCAGAGGTTACCCTTGCTACCATTACAATTCTCAGCTTAATTTCAGCAAGTGTCCACTCCTTACATCATGAAGTTACAAATTGTTATATCTTATGAAATCTTTCAAAATTAGAAAACAAAAAATAAATAAATAAATAAATAAAATGGATTATACTGAAAATCCAGATTAAGCCATCTAAGTAACTCTACCGGGGCTATGGACGCTCGCTGGCAGTGGGGCTCTACTTAGGAGAATTGTAACGATAACCTTGCCGGGGCTATGGACGCTCGCTGGCAGCAAGGCTCTATCCGGTTGGCTATGAGGGAATATCCTCACCTACGTAGGCTAATGTCAGTCACTGGTTTGTTCAACCGATCTTCAAGATGAGGATAATTAATCACATGCACACAACTAAACTGAAAATGGAAATTCATGCATCTTTATTGAATACTTTGAGTCTCAAGCTGAATAGTAATTTGCAGGAGGGATAGTCAGAAGTTATGAGTTCATTTCATCTAGTTTCCTTGAACACTCTGAATTTAGTTGTTTTATTTTGGTTGCTAGTTGTTGTGATGTTCACAACACGCCCCATTATTGCTCCTTAGCAAAATGGGGACCCCTGCTGTCGCTTTGCTTTTTGCTTCTGTTTGTGTTTGTCTGCTTTCTGGTGGTTTGGTAAAAATGAGTCAGGTGCATCATCATCATGAAGGTCAAAATGAGGTAGGTCATCATCATGAGGTCAGTTTGTCAAAGTTCATATTTTGCTTCTGTGACCTCATATTTAGAAAGAGCTTGAAATTCCATGCAGGTTTCCCTTTTACATCACTTGAAAATTCGTCCATATGTGGAAGTTATGCACAGTCAAAGTTTTGGTCAAACCTGATAATCGCAAGTGATCATCATATTTTTATATCCTCAGTCATGTTGTCAAGGTCATCATGATCTTGATCTATCACCTGATAAAATCATGCAGTCGAAATATCCGGACGTCAATCTTAGGTGATAGTGCCCTTTACCCGTCAAATGACCTTATGCGCATCGTGAGCATCATGTTTTGAGTGTAACCCGATATTTCATAACAACGAGCATCATGATATTTTTACATCACCTGATATTATAATATCATGCTGATATTATAATATCACCCTGCTTAGAAAATCCACCATCTGCATATTTGCATGCGCATGTCAAAATCCTATCGGAGGGTCATCATCCTGATCTTTCAAGGGAGGATCATATTTGCTGATATTCGCTAATATGATGATGACGTCATCATATCCTCCTGATCTCCTTGTGCATGATCATGATGATCACCCTATCTTTTAAGGGGGGATGATACTCTCAGCAGCATGATCATATTTTAAATATCACCCTAGCGCTAACCTGATGATGACCTCAACTCATCCTCATGCTCCTAAGGCGGAACATGATGGTTACCTCATCATGATATTCGATGAGGAGGATCATATTCCTAATGTAACCTGACATTGCATAAAGTCCTCCTGCCAAGAAATATGACCTTTTGCAAATATCCTGATGACATCATCCTAACCTGATAAACGAAGAAGCAAATATTAGGACGACATCATCATCACATTTCCCTTCAGCAGGATATTTTCCAAAACATGATCCGGTTTGCGAATATGATGATGACGTCATATTCTAAGTTCAACAAAAGCCCCGGATATCCTGATGATCATCATCATCCTGATCTTTCGAGAGGGTTACCTTGGCCGCAAAGGGGTCATATTACATTCACCATCCTGATCATGCTCCTTAGGTGACCCGATATTACATTTATCCCCTAATCTTAACTAAATATGACGATGACGTCATCATTTGCATTTTAATGAAGCCCGGATATGAAGATGACATCACCATCATATTCCTTTCCTCAGCAGCAGGATCATATTTCATAACCTCCTATTTTCCTTCGACATGATGATGATGATGATGTCATTCTTTTCCCCAATATACAGAAGCGAAACATCCTGATGATGTCATCTGGACCTTCGGATGGGGGAGCATCATATTTCCAAAATATCATGCAGACGAAAGTTCTAGGTTTCCATCGGCATGGTTTTATCTATCGGCCAAGTTCGTTTTTCTCCCGCCAATATGAGTTGTCTTCCCGATGGAAAGGTGATCGGCCAAATAACAAATATCGGCCAACATGTTTTTTGACACGCCGATAGCGATAGTCAGGCCGATGGGCGGGAATGTACATAGCGGTGGAATTTTAAAACATTTTTTGGCACCCGTGGCATTTTTTCGGTCAGCGATGGTTGACTCGATGGGTTTTGAGCAGTCTGTATGCGTTTTGAACGCATTTTAAGAGTATTTTGGACCTGATTTCCACAAGTTTGCACAGTCACCTGATTTAAACGATTATTTTAATTTCCTGTTGTTTATGTGATAAATGTAATACTTATTGCTTGTCTTTTCTTGCAGACTTGCAGTTGAGGAAGCAACTGGAAATTCAACATAGTGACCTCATGGAGGAAGAAAATCCAATCCCAGGAGCAGGAAGATAAAGATGAAGTGCTAAGAAGTCAAGGCCATTCAAATAAAGGACAAAGTTGCAGCTGAGGGTATTACTACAACAGACAAACAAAAGTTATTGCCAAGCTGCCGGAACTTCTTAGAAGGGGCAATATTTCGCCCAGATTTGACACTGCTCAGAGATATTTTGAAGAGCTGGTTCACCTGTATTTATTACTGTAACCAGGGGTTTGAACCAGGGGTTCAGTTGGGTTTCTGCTGTAGTGAGGCCAATCAGAATGTCTTTATATGGTGCCTCTCTACACTGTAATACTCTACAACAGGGGCTACAACAGGGGCTACAACAGGGATTTTTTCTTTAAGAAGCACACAGGGATTTTAGTATTTTGCCAGAATTGTAGAGTCTTTCTGGGCATAGTTTAGAAGTAGAAGAAGGAGGTCGCCTGTTTGTCTGCAGTAAGGTGCGCATGGAATGTCTGGCTGCCTTACTGTATCTGTAAAGCTTGTAAGTTCTCTGTAGTATGATCAATGAAACTAAGAGTCATTCCTACATTGTAAATCATGTATGACTATTTGTTTCTAATACAATAGAATCTGGAGTTCTGCATCTATCTTCTGAGTGTTCTCCTGCTCTTCTTTGTGTTTTGAAATATTTTCTTTGAGATCTTGCAATTTTAAATGTATGTTTGTGAAAATGCTCAGAACTTGCATTTAAGGTTTTTACTGTGGATTTGATCAAATTACTGTGGTATTTACATAGTGCATAACAGAAACAATTAGATCCTTCGGTAGATTAAATGAGGTATAGATTAGATCTTTCTAACTTTTCCCAACCCATCTGAAATATTTAGCTAAAACGTAGAAATCTAAAGGAAATTGTCTCAAATTTGAAGAAGCATGCATAACAGAGTTAAGAGTAGACAGTTTTCATAAGTGCATGAAGGAGAAAGCTGCAATAATTCAAGAAAACCATCTAAAAATTACAGCACAGTAACACTTTTATGCAAAGGAATGAAAAGTATTGACATATCTCATGATCTTTTTGCATATTCTTAGTCCAGTAAGCCACCAAACAAACCTAAACTATGTAAGGCCCCTTGAACATTACAGCTTCACATTGACCAACTGAACTTGACCAACCGAACCATTGTAGACTTGGGATTAGTTGAATCTCAAATGATTCCTTCTTATCTTTCAAGTATAGTTTCAGTTCATTTCATGTGAATTTTAACATATTGTTATGATTGCATCAAAACAATCATCAACACGTCCAACTGTGCTATCCAAAATGTCTTCAATTTTCTCCGATGCTTGTCGTGGTAACTACTTCTTTAGGTCTTCTTTCATGCTGTCACTGAACTCTCCTTCATGATACTGATAAAGATCTGCAACATTGAAAATAGGTGATATACCCAATGTCTCCGGGAACTCCACTTCATATGCATTTCCTGAATCAAATTTCCTAAGTATCTTACAAGGTCCAAACTTCTTCATCTTCAACTTGTTATATGTCCCAACTGGAAATCTTTCTTTTCTCAAGTATACCATTACTTCATCTCCAACTTCAAATTCCTTATGTCTTCTCTTCTCATCTACCTTCTCCTTATACTTATTGTTCATATCCTCCAAATGCTTCTTCACCTGATTATGTACTATCTTCATATGATCAGCAAATTCCTCTACTTCTTCACTCCTCTTTTCCTCTGTACTGATATCTCTCAATTCAGCAACTCCTCTGGGATGTACTTTGGTAACAATCTCAAAAGGTGTTCTTCCAGTAATCCTATTTACTGAATTATTGTATGGAAACTCTGCTTGTGAAATAATCAAATCCCAAATTCCTATCTTCTCTCCAACCAAACATCTCAACAAGTTTCCCAAACTCCTATTCACTACCTCTATCTGTCCATCAGTCTGTGGATGAAAAGTTGAACTAAACTTCAAATCTATCTTCATCTTCTTCCAAAGTGTCCTCCAAAAGTATCCAAAAAAATTTGCATCTCTGTCTGAAACTATACTCTTAGGTAATCCATGCAATCTCACAATCTCCTTGAAAAATAGGTCAGCCACATGCATTGTGTTGGTAATTTTTCCCAAATCGGCAGAGGGTTTGCCAGTTCTAATGCACGGGCAGATTCGGCCAACAGATATAGGAGGTTGCGTGAGCTGCCTCCCCTTCACTTCTGGTTCTGCCGCACCATGGGGGTGTCCCTATTTGATAAAGATGTAACATTTACTCTGCAAATGACAGAAAGATTTAACTTTGTAATAACAGACAGAATACTCTCATGCATGGACCAAGATTTGTGTGATAAATCACAAGGTTGGCAACATTCTTGGACATATTTGTCTGGTCAGGTATGAGAGCATGCAGGGGGTTCCTAATCCTACTCCTACAACTAATAGGTTAAAATTATGGAATGGTTTGAATTTGATGGCTTGGATGTAAGACAGGGGTTTTGGATCATAACTACTCAAGAATAGACTGGTGCCTATCACAGGGCAAGGAGTCAACTAGATGTATACATAAGAATGGCTTGCCACTGGCATTCGAGTTTCAAGGGGTTAGGACTAGTGTTTGCCTTACAAACATCACCCAAGAATGGGTATTTAACTGTCTTTGCTTATAGATATCCTAGCTGACATACAATCTCCTCCACACTCAACCTAAGACAATTTAATCCACTCCTTGAATGGAAGTTAGAGATTTAGCATGTAATACATAAATCTGTATTCTAGAATTTGAGAAACCCTTAGCAACCAAATTCAGAAGAAGAAATGCATACAACAAGTGGAGACAGACAGCAAAACACATGCAAGAAGCATTTTTCATATAACATTAACACTGAAACTGAACATATGTGTAAGATACAATTCAGATGCAACACATAAACTCCACAGAGATACAACAGCCAGGAAATGCTCTGTATTTCGTTATTTTTCCCCCAAAATTGCCCAAGTCTTCAACAACCACAATGAGTAACACAATTTGGATTTTATACCAAGATTGTGTACTCATCAAATTAATTACAAGGCAAGTCAAAAATCTGCCAGATACAATGCATGAGAAATGGCGCTTAAAATAATTAATGTAGCTGGGAAACAAAGGAAAGAGAGCAAGTAGGTTCAGGATCTGAGCCACCGCTTGAAGGTTTTCTCTTAAATCTGGTAGTTCATCTGTCATTTCATCCATCGATGCATCTGAAAAATGCCATTAATGCTCAGCTACTCATAGCCATTGCAGTTTCGCTTGTCTATGAAGCTTTTCCTGCTCAAATTGGTGTAGACACACAGAAAGTCCTTCCTTCATCAAGCATTCAAAATAGGGCCGTCGATCTCCCCCCATCACTGAGATCCAATGGCTCAAAAACCTGCAGAAAAGCCAAAAGCCAATGATATCGCGCCACGTAGGCGGCTTTTTCCTCTATCGCTGACTTTTCCATTCACTATTTTCCATTTCACCCTTATATATGCAAGAGCAAATGCATATACAATCGCCACTGTTCACCCTTCAAAAATCCCTTGTATATGCAAAATGCATATACATCTATTTGATATACAAGGCGGACACCAAACCTGTTTAGAACAAATTGAAATTCAATTCGGGTCCAGCTTGTATCCTCTTTTCCTACATATTTCCTTGTATATGTGCATGTACATTTGCCTCATACATACAAGGCGGATTTCAAATTTTAATGAGGCATGCTGAAGTTGCTTTGAAATCCGGCTTGCATCTTAACCCTTGTATCTTTCGAATGTACATTGGCACATACAAGTGCCCAATATACATGCTGCGGACCTGAAACATTATTCACTGCATTTGATTTTCAATCAGGTCTGGAATGTATATTTCTTCATTGTATATTGGCTTGTATGTGCAAACATACAAACAAATGCACATACAACTGGTGGGCTCCATCACTTGTGTCTCCCCTGTGGTACTGTAGCAAATGTATATTTGCACCTTTGTATGTGCCAATATACAAACACAAATATACAAACCCTCATATACAACTGCGGAATATGCGACAGAATATTTCAGGAATGCATCTAAATGCAAGCATACATTCGCTTCTGCATATACAAACAAGGAATCTTTCCTGGAATATGCCTGCAATGTATCTTTTCTTTGTATGCGCGCCCGAATGTATATTTGTTTGTATGTTTGAAATGCATGTTGGCGGCTTTGTATGTAGCTCGATATACAAGACCACTTGTACATCGCACTGTAGTAGAAGCATGTCCACCACCCTTGTACATTTTTCCTTTATATCTCTTCATGCACCCTGATATACAAAGCGAGAATATTCCTGGGATTCTGCGAAAGATTACCCTTTGTATATGCACATTCTAAGCCCGATATGCATTCAGAAATGCATCTAATTGATTTTTTTAAAGGCTAAAAGTGTTAGAGTTTTTTGGATTTTGGGAAGGTACCTGCATATCTAAATGCTTTAAACCTGAATACTTATGCAGGCACCACCAGTAGCTCGAGCCTGAAACCCTAAACAAAAATGATTACCAACACACTGCATTAGTTGTCTTCTTACAAGGTATGAAATGAGCCATCTTTAAAAATCTGTCAACCACTACAAATATTGAATCATGTCCTCTCTGTGTCTTAGGTAATCCCATTACAAAATCCATGCTTATGTCTTCCCAAGGTCTCTCCAGTACTTTCAAAGGTTTATACAATCCAGTGTTCTGACTACTCCCTTTTGCAACTTGACAAATTCTACAACTCTGCACAAATATTCGAACATCCTTATGTATCTGAGGCCAAAAGTTATTTTCACTTACCAAAGACACTGTCTTATCAATGCCAAAATGTCCTATCAATCCACCACTATGCTTCTCCATGATCAAATTGTCTCTTATTGAACTTCTAGGTATGCACAACTGACTTTCTTTGAACAACATATCTTCCTCAATGAAATAATCCAACCACTTACTTCTATCTGTCACAATAGGTTCTTTACATGCTTTCCAAGGTTCTGCAAAATCAGTGTCTCCCTCATACATGTTCTTCAATTCATCAAAACCCAATACTTCAACTCTCATTTATGTCAACAAGTTTCTTCTCCTACTCAATGCATCAACAACTTTATTTGATTTTCCACTCCTATGCTTCAACACAAAAGTATAACTCTTCATGAACTCTACCCATCTCATATGTCTCTGATTCAGCCTACCTTGACTATTCAAATATTGTAAAGCTTGATGATCTGTATACAACACAAACTCCTTAGGCAACAAATAATGTCTTCACTTCTTCAAGGCTTGAATTATGGCATAGAACTCTTGATCATCAACTAGATATTTTCTCCTTGCATCATTCAACTTCTCACTGAAATATGCTACTGGTCTACCTTCTTGACTTAACACTGCTCCAATTGTATTTACACTTGCATCACTATCAAATTGAAATACCTTATTGAAATCCAGTAATGCCAAAATAGGTTGCTCTGTCACTTTTTGCTTCAATAATCCAAAACTTTTATCTACTCCTGATGTCTACTTGAAATCTTTTCTGTCACCTCTCATTGTCTTTGTCATAGGGTTACAAATGGAACTAAATTTTTTTATGAACTTTCGGTAGAAACTAGCCAAACCATGAAATAATCTAACCTCTCCAATGCTCTCCGGTGTAGGCCATTCAACAATTGCTTTCACCTTCTCAGGGTCCATCTTCAATCCTTCCGCAGAAATCACAAATCCCAAATATACCAACTCTTCTTTCATGAAACTGCATTTCTTGATGTTTATTAGTAATTTCTCTTCTCTCAACCTCTGCAAAACTTGTCTAATATGCAACAAATGTTCCTCTTTTGTCTTACTGGAAATTGGAATATCATCCAAGTATACAATCACAAACTTACCCAAGAATTTCTTCAAGACTTAATTCATCAATCTCATGAAAGTACTCGGTGTATTTGTCAATCCAAAGGGCATCACTAACCACTCATACAATTGTTCATTTGTCTTAAAAGCAGTCTTCCATTCATCACCTTCTCTGATCCTGATATGATGGTATCCACTCTTCAAATCTATCTTTATGAAATATCTTGCTCCACTCAAACAATCCATAATATCATCCATCCTAAGCAAGGGAAATCTATACTTAACTATGATCTTGTTTATATCTCTGGAATAAGTACACATTCTCCATTCTCCATCTTTCTTTGGTGCCAAAACTGCAGGTACTGCACAAGGACTTGAACTTTCTCTAATCAAACCTTTCCTCAACAACTCTTGTATATGTCTATTCAATTCTTCATTCTCTGCTAGTGTCATTCTATGTGCTGCTTTGTTAGGCAAACTTGCTCCTGGTATAAGATCCATGTGATGACTGATACTCCTTATAGGCGGTAATCCTTCAGGTACATTATCTGATATGATGTCTTCATACTCTGTCAGCAATTCTCTTATCTCCTTCGATTGTTCTTCTTCACTCTCTTTCTTCAATGCTTCATGCTTCTTAGGAATCAAGGCATAACACATATTCTCATGTCTCAAACCATCCAAAAAATTTCTTCCATATACCAAACAAATTCTAGCATTTCCACACACTTCACTCTTAGGATCATCCTCCAAAGGAATCAAAGTAATTCTATTTTCATTCGCTGTAATAGTATATGTATTCTTTCTCCCATCATGTATAGCTTTTCTATCATACTGCCAAGGTCTACCCAACAATATATGACAAACATCCATAGGCATAATATCACACAAGACTTCATCATGATGTGACCCAATATGAAATTTCACCAAACATTGTTCACTCACCAATACCTTATGATCATCCTGAATCCATGCTATTTGATAAGGCTTAGGGTGTTTCAATCTTTCCAACTTCAGCTTAGTCATCATCTCCTCTGAAACTAGATTATCTGAACTACCACTATCAATCACAACTTTATAACACTTACCTCCGGATTTGCATCTGGTTCTAAACAGACTTTTCCTCTGTGATGGTTCCTCATTTGCCTCTGTTTGAAATAGTGCTCTCCTCATGACTAATGATTCTCCTTTCTCTAGATTGCCAACTGAACTAGGTGATCCAACAGGTTCTTCTTCAACATAAGCTACTCTTCCACTATTTTTTGTCCTCTTACTTGTACTACCCTGATTACATTCAAATGCTCTAAGTCCTTCACCCCCACATTTGAAACAAGTACCTCTAAATGTTCTTTTATCAAATCCTCTTCCTTCTCTTCTATATCCTTCATTCCGGTATGCATTACGGTTTCCTCTCCGGTAAAAATTTATGTCATCTCTCCAGTAAGTATTGTTATCTCTGTCATCCTTCTTCAACGGGTTGTCAAACTTGTTTTGTTCCACAAATGATCTATCATATCTGGAAAATGATCTTCCTTTTTGAAATTTACCTCCTCTACCTCTCTGTCTCTGATCATGTTTCTTGTTCAGCTTCTCTTCAACTTTCAGTGCAAATTGATATGCTTCTTCCAAAGATGTCATCCTTACCAAGCTTAGCTCTTCTTGAATGGTCAATCTCAGTCCATTGATGTATCTAGCCACTTTATCCTTGCTTGCTTGACTATGTCCTATTCTTATGACTATCTTATGAAATTCTTCAATGTACTCCTTCACAAATTTATCCTTTTGTCTCAGGTTTTGCAATCTTTTCAACAGCTCCAACTCATAGTCACTGGTATGAACTAATTTTTCAACTTTGTCACCATCCAATCCCACTTTGTAATCTTTTCTTTTCCTCTCCTATTTCTTTCCAACTAAACTTCTTTCCACCATATAGCAGCATGTCCTTTCAACTTTGTCTTTGCAAATTTCACCTTCTCCAGATCTTCAATTTCCTCATATTCAAAGTATTCTTTCATGTCATTTATCTAATCAATCAACTCTTCCAGATTCAAATTACCAGTGTAGTTTGGTACATCCACTCTAGGTCTTTTTCGAATCTTTGAAATAGCTCGCAACATCTTTTCTTGATTTGATTCTTCTTCTTCATGACCTTCTAGGGTTTTGCCAATTTGTTCAACAAATTGAAATTCTTCTTCATCATCACTTTCAACATTAGGTCTCAGTGTGAATCATCTTCGCCTATCTTCTTCAACAACATCCAAACAAATTCGCATTGTTCTCATCAATTCTATCATCTCATCCATTCTATTAGCCATTGTACCAACATGAGGAACTCTTCGCAGCGGCATCTTCCTAGGATCAAGTGCAAACTGCCTCAGGTTGGCAATCGGGCTACAAGCAACAACTGCCTCTTAATCGGTGATTGGTTACACACAAGTAACCTGCCTCAGATCAGCGATCTGCTTACAACAAGATCTTACGGAATCCCCTTCACCAATTCACTCTAAAGAATCAAACTTTCGCTCTGATACCACTTGGTGCAGTCATGGTAGGAAGGTTCACAAAATGAACTATCCAGACCGTGCAGCAAGAGTAAACACAACGGAAACAACTCAAGGAAATGGAACAAATGTAGATTCAGTAATTCAGTATATCAAAGAATTCAAAATAGAGATCCGTTGGCAACATGCGGGTTTACAAATTCGGCTCACAGGCCTGATTACATACATGTGCAAGATATAACTTTGAAGCTCCTTTGCACAAAACTAAACTAAAGACTATGATTCCATCACTAACTAATTTCCTAAGGATCTATTACATCTTCATATATCATTTTCAGACCAATAGATTCCTCTGTGTCGGCCAAGGAAGATCACAAACTCCAATGAAGAGCTATAACGTGTGAATACAGATAGGTCAGACCTAAATGCATAGAACACGCCCTCAAATGAATATAACAATGTGCAGACCTCCAAGGAAGGTCAGCCACGAACCAAGGATCATTGAATGATGTGTCTTTAGGATCCGTAAGTCAAGGAATGATCTGCAAGCCTTCTCCATTAGCTAATTAACATGAACTATTAGAATTCTCTACTCTGAGAAAACAATTGATCTTCTGGTAGAGATATCTTTCCAGTAACTGATCCAAATGCTCTATATTCTTGATATGATGAAGATGAATGAATGTAGATGCTAAGTCTAGATCCACAAGATGTGAAATGCCAAAACTAGACCACAAGCTGAAACTGCTTTTGACTGCAATGACTAAACTGAACTAGAAAATGAAGGAACTGAAATGCAAACAAATTGAAATACAAATGTTTTTGGTTGATGCAAGATTGCTCTTGAACCAGGGATGCTCTTGCATCACTCATGGAGGTAGAAATACTAAAACTAGGCCTTGACTGAGGAAAGCTCCTTAGCAGCACAACTAGTTTTTCCCTTTGTCTTTTGCAAGTGCTCTTGGGGAAGAAGCAATTCAAATACACATAGATTTTGTTGTTCCCTCTCTCTTTCGTTTGCATTAATTTCTTTGTTTTTTCTCAAAATCTATTTCACCTAGAGATTACTGAAAATTTCTTCTTTTTATTGTTATGTTGTGTACAGATACCCTAAAGCAATACAGAGTTGGACATTTTTATTTTTGTGTCTTTGAGGATGCTAGCACTTAGCACAGATGACCCTGTGGTACACTGTCATTCAGGGCTAGTGAGCTCCTCCTCTCGGTGATAGGTTCATTTTCTAGTCTTCTTTCCACTTCTGCATATGGTTTCTTTAAACTATTTCCATATCTATTTATTTCCAACATTTTTCTCTTTCTTTCCTTCATTCTAAAGCATCTAGTCTAGTTATTTTGCTTTGATAGGAACTCAAGTGGTTTTGTGAGACCTAGTGTAGGTTTAAAACATCAAACAACAGAACCCAAGTGTATAGTTAGCAAAAAACTCTCTTAATTGATATCTTTAGTTGAAGAGAAGTTTTTCCTACCTTACATTTTGGTGAATCTGACATGATCTAAACAGTTTAAAGCCTTCTCTTCACTGTTGGGGGTCATCTTGGATCTTGGTGAACTTGGTGTTCATAAACATTTAAAAAATAAAAACTTTCTTCTTTCTCAACACATAATATTGTGCGTTGTGTAGCTTATGAGCTTCACAACCCAGTCTTCCAATTCTAAATTCATGTTGTGTGGGAGTATTATACGCCATTACATGGCCTATTCTAAGAATCCTACCTCTCCTATTCATTTCACTCTGGACTTTACAACTTCTTCTAAACATCTCACCATAAATATTTCTTCTGCATCCACTTCTAGGACTGCTCCCATGACCTCTTATCATGATGTCAATGAAGCCTTTGATCATGAGGCAACCTTTGGCTATGTTCCTCCAAAAAATTCACGAATTAGATCAACATCTAGCTTATTATAAAATTTTCATGTGCCATGAGGATATAGCCACTAGTGTCATCCCTTTGGTCGATGCTCTCTATGTGATGTTAACTAGTCATCGCAAGGGTCTTGATCTCTTACCCCTCACATCGTGCATAGCGATATGTCGCCATTATAAAGCTACATTATGGATTCTAAATACTCTCAGTCAAACATTACAAGAAGCCAGCTCTCTCTCCCTCTCCCTACATCAGAGATTCATATCTTTACTTCTTCTTAGATGGCTACTAGTGCTCCACAACATAGTAGTGCAAGTATTGGTTTGTATGGAAGCACTGAGAACCCCATAAATTAATATTGGTTTGCTCCACCTTTGGTGTCCTTGTCGTTTAATTATCCACCTAGTAACATTGGAGTCTCCCACCCATTTTCACATCCTATTGCTTCTGTACCTCTTCCTCCACCTACTCATACCACTAATCTTGTAATTAACCAATTTTTACAAAATGTTGGTTCTCTGCAGCAATAACTCACCTTCTTATCCACTTCATCCGTGCAACCCCTTGTCCTCACCTACTATTGATGCAACCTACTCTCACTTTCTATTCTTGTTGTGCCTTTGCCACAAGGATTTGAGGCACCTAGGTTCGAGAAATATACTAGAAAAGGAGAACCATAGACCCACATATCTACTTTCATTGTTGTCTCCAGTGACTTTCTTTTTCAGGATGCTTTATTGGAAAAACTATTTACACAGTCCTTAAAGGACACATCATTGGATTGGTTCTTCTTGCTTCTTAACCATTCCATTTTATCTTTTGATTAGCTTGTGAATCAATTTCTTCAACATTTCCAAGCTAACATGGGCTCACAAGTTGTTGGGTGAATATTTTGTCACCAATTAGCTAGAGACAAAATGCTTATATCAACCACAGTATGATGAGATATAATCTCTCCTCTCAGAAAGGGGAGGCTCCCTTTTAATTACTCACTACAATCAACAAGTACTTAACTAGGTTTATATACACTAGCAACTAATCAATGGATGGTGCCATATCATCTATTTCTCTTTTTTCTGAAATGATGCTTCTCCTTATTTCTCACAAAGTATGATAAACTTAAAAACCACTTATTGGAACAATAATAATCAATATCCAAATTGAATAAACTCAAAATGATACCAATGTAAAATAAATAAGAAACCCACAAAAGCACAAAGTCTTTTGTTGCTTCTTTTGCTGATTTGAAATTGAGAACTGATAGAATAAGGTGCAGCCCAAAGTCTTCACCGAATGCTATGATAAAATCACATGAACATAAAAGATAGTAGCAGCTCAAATTCTTTCCAATATCTTTTACTTAGGAACATAAAACATAAACCCAAAAATAATTGTTGTAGCACAAAGTCTCCAAAATCAGCTTTAGAATATCTTCCAGATTACTCAAACTCACACTACAATCTCATCAAATAGATGAAAGAACATAAGGAAATAGACATAAGAACAATTTCCAATACACCACAAGTTGTTCCAGGACAAAGATTGAATGCTCACTTGCTTTTCTATTTATTTGGCAAAATATGAGTTACAATTTTGAACACAAAGTCTCAAAATGCTCTTCAATTCGACAGAGTTTTGTTTCAATAACTAAAAGATAATATTTACAAAGCGGGCCCTCTATATTTATAGGAGAGGCTGAGAGAAAAAATAGGAAAACTACAACTACTTTGACTTATTCAACAAAGGAGTCCTTATTGATTTGAGACTTCCTTTGTTTTTACATGTAATTACATATTGAAAAAGTACATGTAAAAATGTCCAAAACTTACAACAAAATGCATGTAAACTACAAAAAATATTCTAAGGCATGATTATTTTTCACCACCATCCTTCTTTAGGGAATCTTCATATAACTTTAGCACTGATTGCATCTCAAGATAATCAGGTCCGAAAGTATGCTTTGAAATAGAATGGGCTCTAGTTATCGAATCCTTTACTTTGGTTACCGCCTTCTCATGCCTTTTCAAGTACTCCTTAAGGTTATCTAAGGTTAACTGATAATCTAATAACTTGTCCATAGAAGAAACTAAAAAAGTCTGATCTTCAAAATCTCTTTGATTCATGTTATTAAATCCCTGTATCATTTCCTCTGTAGAGAGAAACTTATGATCATCACTCAGCAACTTGCATGGCAATTCTTCAATTTTATTGACAAGATTAGTATTATTATCTTCACCATCTTCTTTAGAATCTTTCAAGTCACTAATAAATTTTTTGAGTATATCAATCCAGTGGATCAACACCTCTTTAGTCTCCACATATGACTCACGGTGGGAAATGATCCCAATATGTATAAAAGTTTTTAGTTTTGACTTCTTCATGTCAATCCATGCTTCCAGATTTTCCTCTAAATCCTGGAGTTCTTGTGACGAAGTGTCAACCACATCATCCAAATCTACAATGACCTTTTCCATTTTGTCCTTTCTTTCCATAGTAGAAGTTAGAAGAGAGGACCCTTGTGCTAACATCCTGTCCATATATTCTCCAATCACTCTACCCCTGGCATGTACCTTCTCAACCCTTTGAATAATAGGATCCTCCATGGAGATGGCCTCACGCTACACTGACTCTGAAGTTAATGTGATCTTTCTCAACACTGCAGTCAATTGCTCAACCTTTTCTTTGTATTTATCCTTCATTTTCTTTTCATGATCAAACTTCTCATAAAGAGAGTTCAAAGTTACCTGTACATCTACCTTGGCAATTTCATGGGTAATTTTTCCTAGTTTAACCCTTGAGACTGAGTAATCAATCATATCAAAATCATCACTAATAGCATCAAGAGGAGGTAGTGCCACTTTTGCATACCTGTAGCCCTTATCTTCAAACAACCTAGAGAGCGTCTTTGGCTTCTTCTTTGTTTTTGCTCTCATAGGTGCCAACTTCTCAAAGTCAAAGTCATCTCGAGAGATGACTTGTTTTTCTCTCTTTGGGGTATATGAAGAAATCCATGGAGGAAGCACTGATCAATTATATTGGGATTTGAATCCATTATTGGGACAAAAGGAGTTACACTTACACTAGTTGCGGTAACAATCGGAGAGGTGTTTTTAAAGATAGCACCTGAAATATTCACATTGGCAGCTTGCTTAGTATTAGAAACAAATTGATCTAACATTGTCTGATCACCTATGTCATAAGAAGGATAAGAAAAACTCGGTAAAGATCCTGAAGAACCAAAAATTGTGCCAAAGGTAGCCTTAGGAATATCAAAAATCATCCTAGAGGAAGATGGTGAAGAACCAGAAGACTAAACAACAATAGGTGACAATGGGGTATTTGAAACAATGGGTAAAGGATCAAGAATAGATACAATAGGTAAAGGAGATCAAGAACAGATACAGTAGGTAAAGGAGAAGAAATTTGAGGTTCTTGTGACATATCCTTTTGTGGGGACATGGTTGGTTCCTCTAATTGTTCTTGTTCTTCCTCTTTCTCTCCTTGTTCATCCTCTTTTTCCTCTAAAGAATTTTCTTCAATATCCATTTCCTCAGTATTAGGCTCATCAACTGCTTGTTCTTCTACTTCCATTTCTTTTTCACTTGGCTCTTCCTAAGTCATTTTAGCTTTCTCACCTTTTGATACAAATTTTATCTTAGGCTTGGGGACCTTAGAGGAACTTGGTGCATCGCTCTTATTATTTATTCTTATTTCTACCCTTTTACCCGTTTGCTCAAGAGCTTCCTCCTCGAAGCCAATGATAAAGTCTTTCAACTGAATCCCTTTTCTTTGCAACCATATATTTGTATTTGCCAAGACTGGTTCAAATCTTCTCCTTATTGAAGATACCTCTTTCTTCAACCATAAGACAATAGGCAAAGGAGAATTTGCAATATGCTCAATAACATATCTGGGATTCACAATATCTTCATCATCAACCATCCCCTCTAGGATATCAGCCAAACCTAACTCTTCAATTTGACTTAATGTCAATCTGTAGTAGTCTAGTTTCCTGATCTCTTCTTTAGTTCTCAAGTCTACCCAAACATCTTCTACCATTGGCTCATGGAATAAAGATTTTCTCTTCATCTTATCCTTAACTCTTCTATAGTCAAATTTAGGCCTCCTCTTGAATTATTTCATGGTCACCAATTGCATTCTAGTTTCAATGGATTTGACTTTGGCTGAAGTGACAATGCAATACCTGCCAATTTCGATGGGGAATCAGAAACCAGGCTTCTTCAATTCCATCTTCTTATTATGCACCACAATCATTTGTCTACATAACTCCATCAAGACAATCCTATCACTGGGAAAATTAGGTAACATATATGGATAACCTTAACAATAACAAACTCTCAGATAAGTAAAAATTGGGAATTGGAGATATAAGCAACCAAAACTATTTACAACTACCCATGCTTCATCTGAAACCCTTTTTTTCTCTAGCTGAGAATTAAAGAGACACATAAAGACTGAAAAAAGGCATCATTTACTGTTCTGAAATGGTGGATTGATCCCTTTAGAGTTAATTAGGGGTAGTATTGATATATAGGCACATCTCTCCGATCTCCTTCAGATGTTAATCCTAGAAATCTTCTCATCAAAGCAGCTACATATACCAGATAAGATGTCTTGTAAAATTTGGAAGTTGTAGACACCTTGGTTAATTGCTCGTGAAGAGCATTACTTGTCTGTTCACCCTAGAAGATCTATTGTTTCCCTTGAAGGATAAGATTGATATAGGGATACATCCATTCATGAAAAGTGGAGGAAGATGAAAGCCCCTTAACTCTGCTGAGAAGAGTTATTAGATCACTGATCTCTTCAACAAAATCACTTCTTGGAAAACATTTAGGCCATCTAGAAAGATTAGCCCTTGCAGATTTTAGCCATTTAGTATTTCTGATCCTCTTTTCTTTATTGGGATCTTTATCATACTCCTTCTGAGAAATACTAAAGTCAATCTCTACACTTTCATCCAAACCAGGACACATGAAGACTTTGTCCATAAACTCTACATCTAACCTCATTATTACATTTCCTTGGGCATCTGCCACTATTCTATTATCTCTTTTATAGAATTGAGCTACCTGAAGAACAAACTCAGGGTTGTGTGTTGCCACAAGGAAAGAAGCAACCAAATGGATATTACTCTCCACAATCCTTTTCATGAACTGACTTGAATATTGTTGCTTTGTTCTTTCCACAAACTCGGCCATGTTTGTAATGAAATAACTTGCACAATGGAAGAAGATAATATGAAATAGTCTACAAATACTTGATGATAACTGAGAATAACAAGCCACTTCGAGGGGGCAACCTCCAAATATCTCCAATGAGAACACACTTCACAATATGATGATGAAATAAGACTCACATCCTCCTATATATACCTAATTATGCTTAGGATGAATAGACACACCCCTATATAACACCTAGTCTAACCTATCTAACTAAATAATAATAAAATAATGATAACATGACTTAATTAGGAGTTAAGATAGCCACAAGCCAACTATTCATAACACTATGTACACTAATATTAAGGGCGTAGCATGCCCCCCCTCTTCAAAGAAGCATTGTCCTCAATGCTAACCAAGTGTGGATTCTTTTGAATGAACTCCTCATCCTCCCATGTGGCCTCTTCAACTAGTAAATTCTTCCATTGGATGAGATACTTAGTGAGGGTTCTATTCCTTAGCTTCTTCATGCGTGTTTGAAGAATGCACTTAGGCTCCAAAATTATTCTTCCTTCTTCATCAAGCTTTGGTAGTACTGTTTGAGTAGGAATATTCTGCCCAATTACCTTCTTCAAACAAGAAACATGAAAAACTGGATGTATCTTTGTTGTTGGTAGCAACTCTAGCTTGTAGGCAACACTACCAATCTTTTGCATGATTTGGTATGGCCCATAATATCTTGGAGACAACTTATTATTCTTTTTTTGTTTCTTCAGTGAGATTTGTTTATAAGGCTGCAATCTCAAGAAGACCCAATCCCCAACTTCAAAATTTCTTTCACTACGATGTTGGTTTGCCTGTTGTTTCATTCAATTTTGTGCCATAGCTAAATTCTCCTTGAGTCCTGAAAGTACCTGTTGTTGATGAAGCAAGTGGTCCTCTACTTCCTGAACTCTCGGTGACACCTTTAATGATGATGTGATGGAAGGAGGATGATATCCATAAAGTGCCAAAAATGGAGACATTTTTGATGAGCTATGAAAAGAAGTGTTATACCACCATTCTGCAAGTGGTAGCCAATCTACCCATTGAGACTGTTTCTCTGAAGTTAAACAACGTAGATATCCTTCCAAACATTTATTAACAACCTCAGTTTGCCCATCTGATTGAGGATGGTATGAAGAACTATGAGCCAATTGAGTACCCAAACATGAGAATAAATCTTTCCAAAAGTGACTAGTAAAGATAGAATCACGATCACTGACAATAACCTTAGGTGTACCATGTAACTTTTGGATATTCTCCAAAAAAACTTTTGCCACTACACTTGCTGTAAAAGGATGTGATAATGCAATGAAATGTGCATATTTCGTGAGGTGATCAACTACTACCATGATAACATTATGACCTTTAGATTTGGGAAGCCCTGTGATGAAGTCCATGGATACCTCTTCCCAACGTTGGCTAGGAATAAATAAGGGCTGCAAGAGACTTGGTGTCTTAATTGTCTTCCCCTTATTTCTTTGGCAAACCAAACATTCAACCACAAATTTTTGAACATCACCTTTTAGCCCTTCCCAAAAAACATCTTGCTTGACCCGATGATATGTCTTCAAAAATCCTGAATGACCTCCAATTGGGGACTCATGTAGCTCTGTGAGAATCTTGTGTTTAAGAGTGGAATTCTTGCAGAGATACAAGCGCTCTTTATACCAAAGAATATCCCCCTTCAAACAAAACTTATCTGAACTACTAGGATGACTTTTTATTTGTTGGATGAGATTACTTGTTGCAACATCATTTTGCCACTCTGCTTTGGCTTCTTCCACCTAATTTTCTTGTAATATTGAAAGGGCACACAATAAGGCTTCATCTTTCTCATCCTTCCTAGAAAGTGCATCGGCCACAATATTTTCCTTCCCTTTCTTATATACAATCTCAAAGTCATATCCCAACATCTTAGTGACCCATTTTTGTTTCTCTTTAGAGGATAGAATTTGTTCCAAAAAATATTTGAGGCTATCATGATCTGTCTTAACATTAAAGTGTCGACCCATTAAATAAGGCCTCCATTGTTTAACTGCGTGAAGGATTGCTAGCATTTCCTTCTCATAAATAGGTTTGAGCTGATTCTTACCCTTTAATTGATGACTCTCAAAAGAAATTGGTCGACCTTCTTGCATGAGAACTACTCCTATCCCATTTCTAGAAGCATCACATTCCACACTGAATTCCTTGGTGAAGTTTGGAGTGGCAAGCACTGGAGTTGTACACATAGCCTCCTTCAATTGCTCAAATGCTACATTAGCAGACTCATTCCAATGAAAATAATCCTTCTTCAATAGAGTGGTGAGGGGTGCTGCTATACGACCATAATTCTTCACAAATCTTCTATAGTACCCTGTCAATCCCAAGAAACCCCTCAGTTTCTTAATGGTTTTTGGAATAGGCCATTCCATGATAGCCTTAATTTTGTTAGAGTCCACCTTTACTCCTTCATGTGAAACTATGTGTCCCAAATACTCCACCTCCTTAAGACCAAAAGCACACTTGGATGGCTTAGCATAGAGTTGATGATCTTCAAGTAATTGTAATGCTTGATCTACATGCTACAAATGTTCTTCCCAAGTCTTGCTATAAATCAATATATCATCAAAGAACACTAACACAAACTTTCTCAAGAACTTCTTAAAAATGGAATTCATCAAACTTTGGAATGTAGATGGTGCATTGGTAAGGCCAAATGGCATCACCAAAAATTCATAATGACCCTCATGAGTTCGAAATGTTGTCTTACAAATATCTTCCTCCTTAATCCAAATTTGGTGATAACCAGATCTAAGATCTAACTTGGTAAAATACATAGCTCCATTCAATTCATCTAGCAAATCATCAATGACTGGAATAGGAAACTTATCTTTAATGGTGTACATGTTGAGCACTCTATAATCTAGACACATGCGCCAAGTTTCATCCTTCTTATGCACCATCACCACAGGCAAGGAGTAAGCACTTTGGCTATGCCTGATAATTCCTGCCTCTAGCATCTCCTCAACATTTTTTTCTATCTCACTTTTTTGTATGTGTGGGTACCTATAAGGCCTGATGTTTGGTGGTTGGCTCCCTGGAACTAGTTGTATGGCATGGTCATGATCCCTCTTAGGAGGAAGTCCTTTAGGCATATCTCCAAGAACCACTGAGTGACAATCAATTATTACTTGTAAATCTGGATGAGTAGGAGCATGAGATTGAGAGACTTCTAATGAACATAGCTGGGCCACAAATCCATCCACTCCTTTCTTAAGCAACTTTTGCATTTGATGAGAGCTTACCATCTATGGGGATTTTGCCTTCAACCCCCTTAACTCCACTACCTTTCCTTCTGATTGAAATCTCATGAATAGTTCTTGGAAGTTCATCTCAATTGTTCCTAATGTAGTAAGCCACTGTACTCCCAAAACAATAGTTGCTGCACCCATGGATATCACATACATTGGGGTATCAAGTTGATAATCTCCCATGGATAATTTAATGCTATGACACTTCCCCGAACAACTAATTGTACCCCCGTCTACAATCAAAACCTAAAACCTTGGGGCTGGATATATAAAACAATTTAGACGAGTTGCCACCTTTTTGTTGATGAAATTATGAGTACTACCTGAGTCAATCAACACTGTTACTTTCTGCTTCTTTAAGAAACCCACTACCTTGAGAGTTTGTGGTGCACTAAAACCTGAGAGTGCATGACAAGAAATGATTGGTTAAGAATCATGTGATTCCTCACTTGACTCCCTATCCTCCTCTAATATGGGCACCTCCTCTTCTTCCTCACTTGGACCTTCAATATAGAACAATTTCTTTTCACTACATTTATGTCCTCGACTGTATTTGCTATCACAATTGAAACACAACCCTTTTGCTCTTTTCTCCTCAATTTGTTATGGAGTCAACCTAGTAGGTTGAGGAAGAGAAGGTGTTGAATATCCTTTCTCTCTTGTCACATTAGCCCCTTGCTTTCTAAGAATCAAATACTTCTCTACCCTGCATGCCAAGATAAAAGACTCATTTATCGAGCTAGGACTAAACATGCGTACCTCATGTTGAATGTGATCCTTGAGACCACCCAAGAATAAATCATTCAAGTTCTCCTCTGTAATTGTATCCACTCTTAAGGATAGATTTTGGAATTTTTGAATATAATCCTTAACTAATCTTGTTTGTTGAAGTTTAGCAAGCTGGCTGAAGAAGTTGTCTATCACACTATTGCTATATTGTGCTTGGAGTTCTTCTGGAAAAAATGACCATGAGACGGTGAGACCCTTTTTCCTCTGATGAGTACAAAGCCAATGATACCAAATGAATTGATCTTGTTCTAGATATAGGGAAGCCATCGTGACCTTTTATCCATATGGGATTTGATGCACTTCAAAAAAAATCTCCATTTGGTTTATCCATGTTAGAGGATCCTTACCATCAAACTTGCGCATATCCACCTTTGGAAAAAAATTCCTAGATCCCATAGGAGTATTAAAATTTGTGTCATTATTAGCCGACTTGAAGGTTTCACCTTGGTTGCTTGAGAACTCCTTTCTTGGTTCATTCATATAGGCGCTTAACATGCTTCATATATCTGATATATCTCCTCTTAGGTCACACATATCCCTCTTAATTGAGGAAACCTCTTCCTTGACCTTACTTATTTCCTCATTGGGATTACTATCCTCTATTGTTTCCCCATCCTTATCAGAGGATTTCCCTGGTGTGGCAGCATTCTTTTTGCCTCTTGTTGCAGGCCCCGTCATAATAGAAACCAATATTTTTGAAATAAATCACACAAATTAAATGTAAATTCTCTAAAATTTTTACTGTAACTTAATAGGGCCAAGATACCACTTACCCAGAAAAAACTCCAAAAAATTAGCAAATTTGTTGCCTTGAGAGCAAATTTTTTGGAAACCCTAATTTTATAATAACTCGATTATTTTTGCTTCAATTTCTCCATGCTTTGGACTATAGGCTCCTCTATTATGTCTTCAAAAACCCAATGCAAATTATGCTCCAATTCGGCAGGATGTGAGAGATATGTAGATCTCAAAATTGTATAAAAATCATAATTCTGTAATAATTTGCTCAAATCTGCTCCAATTCCTCTGAAATTTAGACTGTAGCTTCTTTAATATGGTCTTCAAAAACCCTTTAAAAATATTTTAAAAATTCACTAAAATCTGAAAGTTATGCTCTTCCCAAAATCGCCTCCAATGTTGAGAAAAAATCTTGCCTCTACGGTGCCAAGATCATGCTCTGATACCACTTGTAATGAAATAACTTGCATAATGGAAGAAGATAATATGAAATAGTCTGCAAATACTTGATACTAATTGAGAATAACAGGCCACTTCGAGGGGGCAACCTCCAAATATCTCCAATGAGAACACACTTCACAATATGATGATGAAATAAGACTCACATCCTCCTATATATACCTAATTATGCTTAGGATGAATAGACACACCCCTATATAACACCTAGTCCAACCTATCTAACTAAATAATAATAAAATAATGATAACATGACTTAATTAGGAGTTAAGATATCCACAAGCTGACTATTCATAACCCTATATACACTAATATTAAGGGCGTAGCAATGTCCACATGACCAATTTTTGTGTCCCAAATCTCATCCACATTGGACATGACTGAAGTCACGGGGAACACTCCTTGATATTTGTATTTTGTTTCTCTAGATTTCTTTAGTGAAGGGTCAATCATCTAAACCACATGCTCCCTTGGTTGAAGGATAGATCTCGACAATCTTGCAGAAGAAACTGCAACATAAAAGGCATGATTTTGAAGTGTTAGGGAAAATTTGGTAATTGGGGAACTGCAATGTTGAAAATCACGATCAATAGTGCAAGCTTGGCAGGGCTGGAGAGTAATAAAAGCGAGTAACTGAGTGATAGTGAGCCAAAGATAACAAATACATAAATTCTCTAGAGTTAGAGAATTTTGGGGTAGTGAGTGCATGGGTGGCAAAAATCATCGCCTCTGTATGCAGGGGGAAATGTCTTTTGTGTCAAGGCAAAAAAAATTTCTGCTCCTGCATGTAGGAGAAAATCTCTTTGCAAGTGTATTGGTGGGGAAAAATATCACCGTATGCATTTGATACTTGGTGTTTTGATAAAACCTTGTTGTGCTCAAGTGGTAGAAATTGCCAACTTTTCTTATCAAGAGGTATAACCTTCATGTATGGGCAGCGAAGATCGCTGCCCCTACACTTTGATGTATTTTTAGGTTCCATGTATGGGCGATGATTTTTGCCACTCATACATATGAGGGAAAAACTCTTTTTAAACATGAGTGGTAAAAATACCTGCTTGTGCATTTGGAAAATTACTAAGGGTTATGTATGGGCAGCAATTTTTGACCCCCTTACATATAGGGAATAGTTATCTCAAGCATGGGAATATGTATTGACACTGAAAAACGCTGCCTATACATATTAGGCTGTTTGATTTTTACAGAGTAAGTTTTATGTAGGAACATGTTATGGGCAGTGATAAATGCTGCCCTTGCATGTCTTAAGGAACTCTTGGGGTATGGTCAACAAATTTTAAAAGGAAGTGAAACATTGACAATAAATATCGATCACACACAAACGAAAAAATGAAAATGATTTCAAGCTAAAAATTTTACAATGAAAACCCTAAATAGAAGGGCGTAAATTGATGACCCCAAAGCGGTAAAAAAGTCACCAAGGCCAAAAGAAAGACACAAAACTATGAAAGAAATAGCTAGGGTTTTTTTAATAGAGACATGAATGTTTTAAATCAAATGATTTTAACAAAGGGAAATGATCAATTCAAATGAAAATATAATATTAAAACCCTAGGTAAAAGACAAAGGAAACGAGGATAAATATTACCCAGTGATGATGATGTAAAAACTGACAAAAACCCTAGGTGTCGTGAGGAAAAATTGGATCTACCGCGCGTACTACGAGGTTCTAGGGTTGTGCTAGAGGTCGCGAGGAATCACAGAGGAATAGAAATGAAAAACAAAATGTTTTAAAATCAATTTAAAAACCTTTTACAAGCCCAACTTGAAGTGCATTAATTACACTTCAGATGAATTAAAAGATGTTTGGTCGGCAAAAATTTCCACCCAAACATACAACGGGAAACATGCATTGGCGGTGAAATCTACCGCTCGAGCATGTGACTTAAGAAATTAACATGTAATAGGGATAGAATTTACTGCTCTTACATATGAGGGAAATACTCTAGCTCCTGAAAAAGATCAAACCCAAATGTTTGATTTATTTGCAATTTAACTTAAAGATGCAAACTTCAAGACACTAAGACGAGGGGGAAATTGAAGAGATTTTTTGGAGCTAGGGAACCACACACGAGGGAAAAAAGATTTACCTTGATTTGTGTGCTTAGAGTTGTAGACTATGAAACAAACAAGTTCCGTAGGGGTCATCCTATAAAATCGAGCGTAGCTAATTTTGAGGATAACAATTGGCTCTAATTGCGGAGCTTCAATCGATCATTCTTTGAAATGATCAAAGGGAGAAGAACTCCAATCTCTAATTGCCTTCATCCATCCATTGGGCTATAGAGTCAGGCAACACAACACCAAAAGACTACAAAGAAAAAGATTCAAAACTATACAAGTATTCAGAACTTATCTGTCACTTTATTGTGAGAAAAGCTTTAGATGTTGCCCATTGTGTGGCTGCAAGAAAGGCGTGCCATCTTGGTACTCCAACAAGAAATTGTTTTCACCACAAAGTTGGTGAATGATAAAGGGCCCTCTCTATAGGGAATCAAACTTCCCATGCATACCCTTCGACTCTCTCCTCTTGTCCCATAACAAAACTTGATCCCCAACTTGAAAACTCTTGGATTTGGCCTTTTTGTCAAACAACTTCTTCACTTGACTTTGGTGTTCTACAATGTGGTCCACAACTTTGACACATTGTTCCTCAAGTTCAAAAAGGAACATCACACGCTTGTCAATTGAGCTCTCAAAAGTCTCATCTTCAATTTATTTTGTCAACTTCAAAGAAGGAAGCTCTAAAGTAATTAGTATCTCGGCATTCAACCCATATAACAATTGAAAGGGTGACATACCTGTGCTAGGGAAAAACTGGTTAAACATGCAGAAATAAACTACAGCTAACCCTAACTGCAATTAAGAGCAATCTAACTTAGAAAATCAGTCAAACAAGCATGTAAATAACTAAAAATCTAAGCTAACATTGTCTAATCTTCATTATCCTCCTAAATCTTCCATTATTGTTCTCAAATTTGCAGATTTTTGCACAAATCATGAGAAGCTCATGGGAATGGCAAGATGTTGGAGAGTTGTGTGAGATTAGAGATCATGAAAATATGTCTTCTAAGAGATGAAAATGAAGTTGAATGGGTTGTTTTATAGAGGAGCTGATTTGAATGAATGGCTAGGATTCATTGTTGACTTGGGAGCCAAATCAAGGGTGGAGGATGATTAGGGTTTCCTCACCACAAGAGGACAAAATTGAACTTTAAATTGAGGGAAATTGTGAGGTGGATAAGTGGGATTTAAATTAAATAAATTTGTCCAATTTATTTAATCATGTGAAAGGGGATTAAGTGATGGGATTGATTGATTTATTTGAATAAATCAAGTGAAGGGGACATTAGGGTATGAATTATTAAATAATTAATTAATTCAAATCAATTATTTAACCATAGAGGCAAATTAGGGAAAATCAGTGGATTGTGGAAGTGTTTAGGGTTTGGCAACCTAAGGACACTTTTAGGTGCCTACATTTTGCCCCTCTTTGAGATGATGTGATTTTTGTCGAGTAACATCATTTCAAAGAAGCTAAGGAAATGGATAGAGGAAAAGGATGGTAATGGAAAGATAGGATGATGATGCCCCCTCGAGAGTATAGGCAGGTTGGACAAACACGGGTAGGATCTCGAAATGAAAGGGATTGGTAAGGAAGAAAGATAGGGGAATGGATAGAAGAAATGAATGATGAGAGAGAGAGAGAGAGAGAGAGAGAGAGAAGAATGGAAATGAGATCTTGCTTTGATAGATTTTGAGCTTCTCACTTGAAATTTTTTCTACTTATCATCATAGAACTTATTATGTCAAAGGATGACAATCACCATGGCATGATAGAGGCCAAAGTGGAAAGGGTAGTCCCTTGTGAAACAGGCACATGACAAACAAGGAATGCCTAACTTAGATTAGTAATTGTGGTACCTTATCAGAACATGCGATGAGATAATTGTGAGCTGTGCAAGTCCTTATGCAATGAAGCAGTTATTCTTTCCAATGCATAGGATGTCTTTGAGTCACACCCAATGGAATCTCGATCACATGCAAGGCACTAAGTTGCCCCTGTCATTTTTTCAAGACAAACCACAAACAACAATCAAAGGAAAAGGTCTCGCTCTATCCTCGCTTTTCTTCATCACTTAGGGACTGCCTCGAGAAGCATAAGAACGAGCCTGGAAAAAATAGTCCACTAAAATAAGATAGACTACACCAACAACCAGTTGGACCTTTTTCCAAGTGATATGTGTTTGATTGAATAATCGTGATTAGATGAAGAAGGCCCGGTTTTGGGATAGAAACATGTATAAGATGCCTAGTTTGGTTTCAACAATGCCCCTACCTGTCTAAGGCACGTGATTGATTGATTGACACTAGTGTTGTTGGCCATGCGAGCAACACCAGGGTTTGATTGATGATGTTTGATAAATGACGCATGTCATATAAGGAACAAAATCCTGGTTTCAATGATGCCCCATTCCGTATAGTGTATGTGATGATTGTTGAGGATAGCTTGATGGTAATTGATTGATTTGGCTAATTTGAATAGCTTGTTTGGTTTGATGTTGGGATTGGTTTGAGTGCATGTTTGTTTGAAAGATTGATTGTCTTGTTTGATCAAAGTGTCCATCTCATGAAGGGATGACTTATTGTGATGGTTGATAGGACGGGCCCTAAGGGACTGACCTAATGCCTTGAGGGCGCATTGAAGATGGCCTTGCCTATGTGAAAGGTCAAATGCAACGTAGTTCGACCACACGGACTATGGATGATTTGAAGAACTAATTTGAATGATATGATGATGTGATTGATTAGGATATTTGAATGGATCGATCGAGAGATTTGATTGAGTGATTTAGTTGAGAAATTGAATGATTTGAAGAATTGATTTGGTTGGAATGATGTGATGAGTTGATTGATTTTATTGCTTGGACTTTTGGTTGGCTATTTGATTTTTTTGTGATTTTTGATGATATTCGATGTTTTTGGATTTTAAGATATTTGGATGTTTTTGGATTTTTGGAAATATTTTGATTTTTTTGGATTTTGATATGTTTCAATTTTTTTGGATTTTTGAAATGTTGTGATTTTTTTTTGTGTTTTTGAAATGTTGCAATTTTTTTAGAATTTTGACATGTTTTGATTTTTTTTGGATTTTGAATGTTTTGGTTTTTGGGAATGTTGTGATTTTTTTGGATTTTGAAAATATTTTTTATTTTTTTGTATTTTGGGATGTTTGGATGTTTTTGGATTTTGGGAATATTTCAATTTTTTTTGTATTTTTGAAATATTTTGGAAAATGGCATTGGATGACAACTTGAAGTAGCCTTTGTGATAGATACTAATGACAAGGGGAAACCATGTCTAGGTGCAAGGAGGTAAGTGGGATGGATAGATAAATAGATAGGCAATAGTGGGCGGAATAGATGTATGCATAAGAGGGCAAGGATGTGATCTCCAAGGACTATGTCGCATGGGAATAAAATGCCCTATTCGAGGTAGTACAATTAGGATTTGACATGACAATTCTTATGACGAGGGATGGTGATAGGATTGGTTTGAAAGGGATGAGGTATGTCAAGAGACATCCAAAACATTTGTCAACATTGTGCCCCCAATCCTTATCAAGATCAAAAGAGGAAGGGAGGATGGATGGATTTGATACGATAGGAATGTGTATAGTAATAGATAAGTATGGTAGGATAGGATGTGATAGGTTGGAGAATGATATGGTGGATGAGACAAGGTGCCCCCAAGTGTAGGTGACATAGAAGATCAACTTACGCATGATGCTTGTTTGCCAGGTTTTCATCATGGTACTTACCAAGGCATCTGTTTACCAGGTTTTCACCATTGGACTAAGGGATTTCTCTTTACTTTTTTGACTTTTTTTTACTCTTTTTTAACTTTTTTGAATGGGAGTATGGATATGAGGGACTCAAGTGTCTAGTTCCATAAATGTGCTAGTGTCTGATTAGAAAGGAATGTCGCATGGACCATGTCAAGTCATTATGGTCATCGATGTTGGTAAGGTGATTGCGTGAAAGTGAGATGGATTAGGTGGATAGTAGATTATGAAAGACACGCTAGTGGATTATCATGTGGATTATATGGGGAACGAAAGTGGATTATCATGTGGATTATGCTAGACTTATGCAAGGAAAATGGATGAAATATTTATGCAAAAGCATGGACCATAGGGATAGGGTGGGTAAAATATGTAGGAAAATAGTTGGATGATGTGGTGATGGAGGTGTGGAAAGGAATCATGACCAATGATTGCATACACCATGTTAAACATGGAAGTTTTTGATAGGATGGTGGTGTAGTAAGCAATGGAGATGATTTTTTAGGAAATGGATGATGTAGGACTTTTGGTACCCACATGGACTTAGGGTTTCTATGATTTTTGCCTTTATTATCTCTTGATGAGCATTCGGGTGCATCAGTGTGTAGCTATTTTCCTTTTGAGTCCATTTAGGATATCCCTTGATTTGTTAGACTCTTTCCGAAGGGACGTGTCTCTGATACTGATTATTGAAATCTGCCAGACAACTGAGAGGGGGGGTGAATTAGTTGTCACAAAAATTGAATCACTTGTTCACTTAAAAATTAATCACTTGTCCACAATTATTTATGATTTAACAATGAATGCATGAAATTAGAAACTTAAACATAGATGCAACATTATACATAAGAGACACCATATTTTTACGTGGAAAAACCTAAGGTGGGGAAAAACCACAGAGAGGATTAGCTCTCAAAATATATTGCAATCTTTAAAAAATGATGTTCAGGCTTGGTCACTCCATAGGTCTAGAACATACTGGCTCACTGCCATGAAGTACAACTAGGTCTAGCAGGCTCATTGCCTCAACCCTAAACCTAGAAAGATTACAATAAGGGTTGTTAAACCCTAAGGGCTGTTAAACCCTACTGGTGGCTCACTGCCAAGATCAACATCTTCTTCATGTTTGAGATTAATACATTGAAGTACAATGGGTCCTCTACTCTGCTTTGCTCTGCCTTTCCACTTCTTTCCTTATCTTCCCATCTTTGCACAAGGACATCTTTTCCATGACTCAATTACAAGTATTTATACACCTCATCAACCTTGGAATGATCATCAAGGTCGGCATAACAATCATCAACCATTGGAACAATCTCCAAGGTCGGCATTACAACCATTTAACAAATAGGTCTTGACTTAATACAAAAATTATGCTAAGGATTTATTGTATAGATGTATGCAGGTCACGCCATGCGTTAGTTCAGACTCAAACACAATCTTCCACGCCACAACATGCTTCCATAATCTTCAAGGGATCTCCGCAATCACTAGAATTAACCAAGTCGGCTAAGACTGGTTACACGCTACGTTATCTGGGAATAATCTTCAAACATGATCTCAATTCCTTAACACGAACCAATGTAAAGGTAGGAACATGATCAAGAGGTATCCACAAGCATGTTGAAATCACCAGGAGCAACCGCACAAACTCAAACCACTTTATCCATGAGATTCTTCACACCGGAGCACATGAACTTCACTGTCTTCAACTGTCATAAAAGAAAGATAGCTTGTGGACCACCAAAACATGAACCATTGCAATTGTAGGCACTTATCATCATCCCAGACTTCCCTTTAGAACCACATAGTAAAACACTTTAATGCGGAGGAATGCAGAGAAAAATACATTCTCCCCGTCACCAGAGAATAATCAAAGAAAGTAGGTTTTACTTTGGTGAATGCAACTCTCTCAATTATTCACACCGAAGGCTCAAACTCAGGATTTAGCATCTTCAGACATCCCTTTAAATAAATTCCAATCCACAGACCAAGATCTTTAAGAAACAAGAAATGTGGAGTAATCTACCGAACTATTCTTCAGCATACAACTCACTGTCTATATTGCACTTCACTGTGACTCACTTGTTTCTTCCGGAGAGGCCAATTTTCTCAATACCCTCAACATACAAAGCTTCTAAACAAGTAATAGAATAGGACATAGTTGACACCAATGACAACAAAGATATGTTGACATCAACGACAACACCGATTAGGCACATACTTGCAACAAGATCAACATGGACTGGTCTGAAGCAAGGATACCACTTAAGGGTATCATGTAAAAGCTGCTTCCTGAAAGGGAAGCAAAATATACTGTAACCAAATCTGAGGATCCAAAGGTGCAAATTCTTTTTGAATCTTTAGGTATGGGGAACTCCTTTTTGACTAGTGAGGATTTTTCTAATACGTCAGATGATAGTTCAAATGAAAACATGATAATGGAGGATTTTTCCTTTTCAAGTGAAGAGTCTCCTAATCATGAGAATGTCAAATTAGAGAGTTCAAATGAAGTTTAGAATTTGGAGTTTGATGGTAGCTATTCTTCAACAAGATCTGGGGCTGGAGTAGTCCTTATATCTCCTTAGGAAGATATTTTTCCTTTCTCCTATAAGCTACAATTTGATAATACTAATAATACAGCTGGGTATGAGTCTTCATTACTAGGAATAGAAGTTGCTCACACTAAAGGAATCAAGAATCTCCATGCACAGGGAGATACAGAACTTGTCATTTGTCAGGTGAGGAATCTATACTAAACTAAAAACAAAAGGTTAAGGCATTATTGTAATCGTGTTTGGGATTGCATTGAGGACTTTGATGCCTTTGATATCTCAGCAATACCAAGAGAGTTCAATGATAGGGCAGATTCATTGGCTATCTCAGCTACCCTTATGGTTCCTCATAAGGATTTTAAAGGTAATAAGTACACTATTGACTTGGTCTTTCAACCAAGCGTCCAAGATAATTTTGATCACTAGCAGTTTTCAGTGGGGATGATCAAATCATCACTTTTCTAGAAAAGTGGATAAATTCAATGAACTCTACTTTGAAGGATGTGATTCTCCTCCTCGAGAGTCTATTTTTGAAGTAGATTCATAGACTGGTGAAGAGTTTCTGCAGTTAAAGGGGAATAAAATTCCCAAAGGTTTGGTTTCTCTTAAGAAATATTTTGATAAACATGATTGTTATATCAAGCAATAGCAGCAAATTAGAACAGGTTCCTCAATAGAAGTTGAATAGGTGAACCTAGGTACAGAAGTTGATCCTAAAATGGTCAACATTGGGAAATGTTGAATGACCAATCAAAGATTCAAGTTTGTGACACTTTTGCATCACTATATTGATGTGTTGGCATATTCTTATGACAACTTGAAATATTTCTAACCTAAATAAGTCCAACACGAGATTCCACTTAAGATGGGATCCTCACCTCACAAGCAAAAACATAGGTAGTACAACCCAAAAATTTTAGGTACTATCTTAGCTGAAATTTAGAAGATGTTGAATGAAAGAATAATTTTCCCAATTCATCATTCCACATGGATTGCTAATATAGTGCCAGTAAGGAAAAAGAATGGTGAAATCTGCATCTATGTGGATTTTTGGAATTTGAATCAGTCTTCTCTAAAAGATAATTACCCACTTTCGGTAATGGATCAACTACTTCAAACGGTGACTGGTTCGGAGATGCTGTCTATGTTAGATAGTTTCTCAGGATATAACAAAGTGGAGGTAAGAGAAGTAGATCACGATAAAACTGCTTTCACAACTCTCTGGGGCACTTTTGGTTATCACAGAATGCTATTTGGTTTGATCAATGCTGGTGCGACCTTTCAAAGAGCAATGGACTTAGTGTTTCAAGATGAAATGGGTAAGTTTATTGTTGTATATCTTGACGACTTAACTATCTTTTCTAAAAAGAGTCAAGGTTATGCGTATCATTTACAACAAGTTCTAGAAAGGTGCCGTGAACATGGAATTTCTCTCAATCCCAAAAAATCTATTTTTGGGATAACTGAAGGCAAACTTCTTGGGCATGTGGTGTCCAAAGAAGGTACAAAGATTGATCTTGAAAGGGTCAAGTCAATTCAAGGTCTTACTTTACCTTCAAGTAAAATAGTCATTCACTCTTTCTTCAGGAAGGTGAATTTTTTGCGAAGGTTTGTTCCTAAATTCATAGAGAAAACTTGTCATATTGTAAATATGATGAAAGGTAAGTCCACTTTCTATTAGAGTAGGGAAGGTAAGGAAGCTTTTGAGGACATCAAAAGAGCCATTGCCCATGCTCCAGTTTTGGTTTCTCCTAATTATACCAAAGACTTCATTATGTATAGTTATGCTTCTGAGCATACACTGTCGACCATATTAGTTCAACAGAACAAAGAGGGTATTGAATCTCCTATTGCATTCATGAGTTTGCCTTTAAAATCTCATGAACTCAAATATTTTGCTATGGAGAAACATGCATATGCCATAGTGAAAGTTGTCAAGCATTCAGGTTCTACATTATGAATTCCCATACTATTGTGTTGGTTCCAGATTCAATAGTCAAGTCTATTCTAACTCAATAAGAGTTGGGAAGAAAAAGGGGTTATTGGATTGCCAAGATCTAGGAATATGACCTTGATATTAAGCCTACCAAGCTTGTGTGTGGGAAAGGATTATGTCAGCTTATTGCTGATAATGTACCTAAGGAAATAGGTGACGAAGAAGCAGAAATTGAAGATGTTCCCACCATTATTTTTGTTAGTACAACAGATGAATGGTATTCAAATATTGCTTACTTTCTCACATATGACAAATGTCTCAAACATTTATCTTATAAAGAGAAAAGGACTACCAAGCTCAAAGCTACAAATTTTGTCCTATGGGACAATGATTTGTACAAGAGAAGCATTGATGGGATTTTCCTCTGTTGTGTTGATAAAGAGAAACAAAGTAAACTATTGGAATCTTTTCATAGTTTAGAATGTGGCAAGCATTTTTCAGCACCAGTGACAACTCATAAAATTTTGAGAGCCATATATTATTGGCCTACCCTATTCCAAGACAGATACAATTGGGTGTGTGTGAGCTTTGTCAACAGTTTGTGGGGAAACCCAAGTTGGCTACTCTACCTCTCAAGTTAGTAATCATTGAGGAACCTTTTCAGCAATGGGGTATTGACTTCATTGGCGCAATGAATCCACCATCAAGTGCAGGACATAGTTTTGTGCTTACAGCAACTAACTACTTCACAAAGTGGGTGGAGGCTATTCTAGTGAAGCATGCTACTTCTGAGGTAGTCTACAGATTCCTCAAAGAAAACATAATATCCAAGTTTGTTGTTCCAAACAAGATAGTAGCAGATAATGCTACTTGTTTTTCCTCTAAAGAGTTGACTACTTTTTGTTTTGAATATGGAATCACTCTTTCTCACTCATCTGACTATTATCCACAAGGAAATGGTCAAGCTGAGTCAAGCAACAAGAATTTGGTTACCATCATCAGAAAGTTGGTTGATGAAAATCAAAGAACCTGGCACAAGGCATTGTTCGATGCATTATGGGCATCGATCCCATTTCAAATCCACCATCATATCCGCTTGGCTTATCCACCTTTATTCATGAATGTTCCTCCTTAGGACAGTAACAACCTTTGTCTTCCACTTCACCTTCTTCATCCAATAATTAACTCGTCTAGTTACAAAACACACATAATCCCATTATTCATCGCATGCTCCAAAACATGAATTACCAAGGTAAAGGTTTAGACCTTCACGAACAAGGTATTTTGGAGCCAATTCATTTCAATGTCCCTCCATGCTCATATGGCCTTGGATACATATCCCAAGGACAACAATCTAACAATGTTGGTAATTCCTCCATCCCCTTTAAGTCCACCACCTTCCATCAAAAATCCTATCATATTCCCAAAACATATGTCGACATTCCACCTCCATCATCTTACAAGTGTCAAAAGCATGTGACCATACACCTTCCACCGTCCACTTTACCCCCGCTTCTTCCAACTCTGCATATCCCTCCATCCACCTTGCCATCATTGCTTCCAACACCCAATATCCCTATCATTCATAAATTCACTTGCATTCCTAATCATGACCAATCAATGCACACATGGTCCAAACATAAAGATTCCACTCATTCCATCCACCCCATGGGATTCAAAAATAAAAATTTGGATGCCTCTACATGTAAAGCCAAAAATCCTAAGGACCCTAATACCTTAGGAAATCAATTTAAAAAATTCAAAGCAAAATCCATTCAAAAAGATATCCACACCCATACCTTCAAAATCAAAGTCCAAAACCAAAATGGTATGGGTCCCTAAACAAAAAAGCAAGTCGAATGAGGCATCCACCTCTCAAAAATCCCAACCATCCTCTTCCATCCATTCCACTCAAAGATATCAAATTCATCCATCCCACATGAAAGGCAAAAATCATAGAAACCCTAAGTCCATGTGGGTACCAAAAGTCCTACATCATCCATTTCCTAAGCAAACATCTCCATTACTTCTTACACCACCATCCTATCAAAAACTTCCATGTTTAACATGGTGTATGCAATCATTGGTCATGATTCCTTTCCACAGCTTCATCACCCCATCATCCAACTATTTTCCTACATATTTTACCCACCCTATCCCTATGGTCCATGCTTTTGCATAAACATTTCATCCATTTTCCTTGCATAAGTCCAGCATAATCCACATCATAATCCACTTTCGTTCCCCATATAATCCACATGATAATCTACTAGCGTGTCTTTCATAATCTACCATCCACCTAATCCATCTCAGAGCAGAGCAGAGCAGAGTAGAGGACACATTGTACTTCAATGTATTAATCTCAAACATGAAGAAGATGTTGATCTTGGCAATGAGCCACCAGTAGGGTTTAATAGCCCTCGGGGTTTAACAACCCTTATTGTAATCTTTCTAGGTTTAGGGTTGAGGTAGTGAGCCTACTAGACCTAGCTGTACTTCATGGCAGTGAGCCAATATGTTCTAGGCCTATGGAGTGACCAAGCCTGAACATCATTTTTCAAAGATTGCAATATATTTTGAGAGCTAATCTTCTCTGTGGTTTTTCCTCACCTTAGGTTTTTCCATGTAAAAATATGGTGTCTCTTATGTATAATGTTGCATCTATGTTTAAGTTTCTAATTTCATGCATTCATTGTTAAATCATAAATAATTGTGGACAAGTGATTAATGTTTAAGTGAAGAAGTGATTCAGTTTTTGTGACAACTGATTCACCCCCCCTCTCAGTTGTCTGGCGGATTTCAACAATTGGTATCAGAGACACGTCCCTTCAGAAAGAGTCTAACAACTCAAGGGAGATCCTAAATGGAGTCAAAAGGAAAACAGCTACACACTGATGCACCTGAATGCTCATCAAGAGATAATAAAGGAGAATTGTCCAAGGAAGCATTTCATGAAGAAAGGAGTGTTAACCATCGAAGAAGAACTTGTCCAGAAGTATGCACTAGTGATAAAGCCATGTTTTAAAATGAGAACTGTTGGATTATTGATAGTAGTTGTTCAAACCACATGATTGTTGATAAGAGTAAGTTTGCAAGTCTAGAAAGATGTGATGGAGGGCTAGTTATGTTTGGAGATGACTGCACTGCTGAAATATGTGGAATAGGATAAATCAATTTTGGTAATAGACAATTTTTTGAAGATGTTATTTATGTTAAAAATCTGAAGCAAAATCTCTTAAGCATTAGATAGTTATGCAAAAGGGGTTTTAGTTTTGTTTTTGAAAATGATACCCTTGAAATCAAAGAAAAATCTGGAGCTGCAATAGCAATTGGAAAAAGGACATAAGATAATCTCTATCATCTCAAAAAAATTGACTTTCTTGGGTTCACATCTCAAACCAATGAAAGTTAGGTCTGGCATAGAAGACTGTGTCATGCAAATCTTGATGTTTTAATGAAAACAAGCTCAGTAAAGGATCTACCAGAAATTGATTACTCAAACAACATCATTTGCAAGAAATGTCAAGATAAAAGACTGTCAAGAAAAATACTGCAAGATAAAGAAAGACCTTCCACTGAACAACTGGAATTGATCCATACAAGTCTTTGTGGTCCTACAAGAATACCAAGCCTCCATGATGACATGTACTTTATGTTTTTTATTGATAATTTTTCTAGACTGACTTGGGTTAGCTTTTTCAAGTATAAATTAGAGATTCTAGATGCACTCAAAGTTTTTGAAGAAATGGTTGAAAATGAGCTAAGCATGGAAATCAAGAGTTTGAAAATTGGCAAAGATGAACTCGCCTCCAACAATTTCAATATATTTTGTGAGACCTATGGGAGAGAAAAATAGTTCTCTGTAAAAAATAAGGTAATGGAAGAAGCAAGTAGGACTATTCAAGAAACTACAAAACTAATGTTGGAAGAAGCAAATATGCCAGATACATTTTGGAAGGAGGCAATTCAAACCACTGTCTATACATTAAACAGAATTTGGGTAAAAACCAAAGATGAAAAGACTCCCTTTGAACTATGGTATGGAACAACACCCACTGTAAAATATTTCAAAATATTTGGAAGCAAATGCCTTATCAAAATGGAAAAGGACAATGCTACGTATGAGGAGGGCATTTTTATTGGATATTCATCTCGAACCAAAGCCTACCACTACTACATCAATAGATTGGGAAGGATTGTTGAAAGTATAAATGTTAAAGTTTATGAGAACATTCAAGTCTACTCAGACCCAACTAATGAGGATCTACAAATTGAAGCACAAGAAGGTTCCCAAACTATCAATAACAAAACAAAATGTGATGTGGAAGATCACAGAGCTGTTGTGAATCAAATGAATCTATGCCTAATTGCCAAGTATTGACAACAACAATTCCAAAACTGTAGAAGAAAACATGGATCTAAAAGAAAGTATAACAGAGGCAAATGATTACATCAAAGAGTTAAGAAAACAAATTAGGCAGCTTCAACAAAGACTAAAAGAGGACAATGAAGAAAAGACAAAAATTGAGGAATGTCTCAAAAACAAGACTAAAGACTACATGAAACTTGAAGAAGTTATAGATCTGAAAGATGTACGGGCTCAAAGAGACCGATTCAGCATGAGTGATACCAGATATGATAAACTAATGGAAAGCTAGAAAAATGATGATGACAAAGAAAGCATGAGACTTGAAAAAGGTAAAGATTTCAGAGCAAGTCAAGAAGAGGACAAAAGCAGACACAATCAAAGAAATAGACCTAGAAGACCATCAGTTAGGTGGCCAAATGATCAAAGGTACCTATAATGTAGTAAAATTTAGATTGTTTAGTTTTGGTTTGAATCCTTCTTTCACCAATTACATTCAAGGACCTTTGGATCGGGTGGCAGAGCACTATCAAGTCCTTGGTCACTCACGAATGTAGGGAAGCTTGGATTAGGGTATTTGATTATCAATTTTCCTTCTCTTATGCTCAATTATCCATCAAAACCCTAATTATGCAAATATGGCAGTAAACAGATGAATTATGGAAAATGCTTCTATAGAAAGATGTAAAATAAGAAATAACTGTGCACCTATTTTCAGGGTTCCGACGCGGAAAAGTTGGGGACAAAAGAGCAGGCGCCCAAGTCCAAGGCCTTGCTTTTTGTTGAGATCTGGAAACTCAGTCTGTAACTTGTTTCTATTGTTTTAAAGATTTTCTCGTCACATAACTTTGAGGACTAATGAGCGGGCACCCTAGTCCAGGGTGCTCTTTTTCCTACTGTTCTTTAATTCTGACACTCCAACATGCCCTCCTACAACTTCACTTTGTCTGCATCATCAACTTGTAACCTGCAACCATGAAAACTTTGGGAGGGGGTTTTGGTGTTTAGGAGCTTGCCTCAGTCAAGCCCTGGAAGGACACTTAAGTCTTCCAAACACCTTTGTCAGATAGAAAGTGCATGCCCTTGTGAGGTAGAGGCAAAATCCAAATGAATATATGATCACAAACATAATAAATGTCACATTGTAGTGAAGATCTCATGAAGGAAGAATCTCTTCATTCCATGAGGAAATGGATGCTCAAATCTGCAAACACAAACACATAGACAACACAAATCTGCTCTTGCAACACAATGAAAGCGTTGAATCACCAATGCACATACAAGTTGATAACTAGTTGTAGTCTAGTTTCTAAATGAATGCCTAAACATGCTTTTATATGCAACTACAAACATTACCACCAAGATTTCATAAATTCAAACTTACCATGTCGGCTTAGGGACCAAATAATAGTCATAAACTGCCACTAGAAATTTGGTCCTGACCCAAAATAGGGCAGGACTAGGGCGCAGGCGCCCAAGTCCTCGCCCCTATTTTGGGTAGGGTTAGGTTCAAGGGGTCCCCCTAGGCCCCATTTGTCATGATCCCTGGGTTCATTCCATCGGGATGCCAAATTATAATGTACGATGTCCTAAATGCACACAAAAGACCTAGGAGCTAAACCTAAAGAGGGAAAAGCCTCCAAGGGGACATTTTTTGACATTACATTTAGCCCCCACTTTAATGTATGTATAAATGCAAGGCCAATACATGCATTAAAGTATGGTCACAAACACAACAAACACGCCAAGCACGAAGAAGTCACGCCAATCACATAGAAAATAGTAACAGGCATGCAAAACACGTAGAAGATAGTTACAGTCATGCTGAACATAGAGGAGATAGAAAATGCATAGAAGACACATTAATGCATAGAAGACAGGCATGATTTCTTTTCTTTTCTTTTTCTCATATATATGAAATGCAGATGCAAGTACTAGAAAGTAAACAAACCTCCCATAATGCAGAATGCACTCATCACGCAGGTCTTTAAACTGCATATATGGGGCAACACACATGCAAGACATGCAAAACCTCCCAAAATTTAGGATGCACTCATCGCGCAGGTCTTTAGACTGCATATGGGGCAATAGACATGCCACACAAAGCAAGCACAACAAACACACACACTTGAAGACATGGAGAAAACACGGCAGACAAGCAATTGTGTGTTCCTATTTCTAGGCTCATCACCATCTCAGGCACATTACAGGCACACATCGATGATTGGGATTCACCACAACAATCACCGAAGACACACTAAATGGTTGAGTTAGTCACAGAATCACTCCCTGCCTCCGCAGAGGACTTTTGAAAATGATAGGATGATGCAATCTGCTTTGAGAAATACACCATCCCCACCTCCGCAGAGGGCTTAAGAAAAAGGATATGTTTGATATCCCTCCTCTACAGAGGGCTTACATGATTGATTGATTGCAAACAAACTCAGGATGTAGGATGCACTCATCGCGTAGGTCTTTAAACTGCATCTGAGGACAAGCACGTTGCTAATATCTACAACAGACAACTTACCTTATATATGCCCCCACCTTAAGGTGGATGATATCAGGTATCGTTATCAAGCACATTAAGGTAGGAAGAAAACACACAAGGGAACACAAGCTCTTGCAAAATCCATGCCCCCCAGAGGTGACATGTACTTTACGATTGCCAAGTGTTCCCACAAACACATCCCTGCAAGAAACATGTTAGTGTCTACAACATCATGATAAACAACAACATCAATGCATATGATTAACCACACAAAGAGCCAAGGTTATACTATGAATTCAGAGTTTGAGGATAACTGTGGGGCTATATCACAAAGCTCTCTGAATCAAGTACCACCAAGGCTAGATTCAAAGACAAACAAAGGTGCACAGAGCATCAGTATTGTTAAGGTTTGTAAATGAGATAAAAACATCATCATAATAACTACGTGAAAAGCATGAGTGCTTCCACTAGCCAAGCATCGGATAATTTATTACAACCCCATCGTCATTTTAGGAACTAAGTTCATTTTTTGATTGCTCTAGAAAGGGACACTAGGTCCGGATCAGTATAAATGTTTTTCGTCATCTGCCCACTAGGTAGAAACACTAGAGGAAGGGAAACAATAAATAAGAGAGGAGAAACAAGTGGCTTAGGGACAGTCACATAGGAGGGTGCCCCCAAGTCATCAACCGCAATGCTATGTCTGTAAGACACAACACACAATGATGAACTTAGAGAGAGACAATATAGAAGAATGATGATACAAATAGAAGGTCACAACAGAGGTGGTCTCCTGGTATCCCGGACCTTACAAGAGAATTAGGGGTCATCCCAGGAGGCCTAAACAACACATACCACATCACGAGGGAAGCACATCATGAGAGAGATAAAGGGTAAGAGCTACTTACTTGTAGGGTCTTCATGCTAAGTCTCATTAACAAGTAAATCATCAAGGAGGTCGTCATCTTCCCAAATTTGAATGCTAGAAAGAGGTATAGGTTGTTCCATTTGTCTGTCTAATATATTTTGATCACCTCCTGATCCTTGAGGGGATAAAAAAGGATGGACCTCAACATAAATACCATCTCTTAGTGGACTAGGTGGGTTATGAAATTGTTCCTTATCCACATCAATAATTCCGAATAGGTCAGGATAATCAAAATAGTCTTGTGTTGTCATGGTGTCGTCCATTAATGCTTCATTTTGGTTAGAAGGATTATTAAAATTACTAGAGATATCCTTGGTCTTCTCATGTGATTTATCTAAATGCTCAGATGTAGGAGAAGTAGGGTGGCTTGTGAATTCATCATCGATCTCATAATCATTGTCAATACCATCTCCATATGTTTCAGCTATCAATTCTAAACTATTAAGAGAATTGTCATGCTCTTCCTTCAAAGTGTGTTTTATCAATTCTTCTACTACCCAAGGGTATGTATTGATGAGAGATATGAAGTTGTTAAGATCAGATACATAGTCAAGGATTTCTAAGGAAGAGGACACAAATATATCCTTGTTGTACATGGCTTGTATATAGGTAATGACATGAGGGTGCATGCTAAGAAATTTGTAGAGATTTTCAAATTTTGTGATATATGCATGTAAAGATTCCAAATAGCACTGAGAAGTCGAAGCCATGAGTTCCAAATCATATTTTAAAATATTTTTCAAAAGTTATGCAAAGTCAAGTGCAAAACTCTATGTAAAAATAGCCTAAAATGCTTGATTTTTTATGTTTTTTTCAATTCAAATGAGTGAAACAAAAGGTGTTGTAAGGATTTTGATTAGGGGAATAAAATTATATGTCTAATATCAGTCCAATACAGCAATAAGACCCTTTACAACACATTCTTGATGCGAATCTAAGATGACGACAAGTCAAAATATAGTGAAAATATGCTAAAATATGTGATTTTTTACCAAATTTCAATACAAAAGAGCATGACAAAGGGTTTTGTGAGGAAAATAATGATGGACAGAAAATTATATCAGTAATAACAGCCACTTAATGTTAAAATATCTATCACAACACAATTTTAGTGCCACCCAAGGTCAAACCCTAGTGAAATTATAGCAAAATATGCAATTTTTCATGATTTTTCAACTCCAATACCTAGCAAAAGGGGTGTTGTGAGCAATTTTAGGAGGTAAAAAAAATAATAGAAATTATATCAATCACTTCAATCCATAAAATTTGTCACAACACACTTGGAGTGCAAACTAGGCCAAACCCTAGGGCAAAAATAGCAAAACTGTGTAGTTTTTCGCCAAATTTTTAATACAAGAGCCCGATAAAAGGGTGTTGTGAAGAATTTTAGGAGGGGAAGAAGATAATTACTTTGATAAAAACCAATTTGTGCAAAAATACTCTTCACAACATGCCTATGGTGCAAATTTAAGAGGTTGATAAGGCCAAATTTAGTGAAAATCGAGGTTTTTGAAGCCCTAGGTTTGAGATCTTGACACAAAATTCTATATGAATGTTTTGAAATTGAATTATGATGAAAATAAAATATACTCAGATCTGAAAATGAATTCCACACCCTAGGATGCAAAATGCAAGTGCAAATCTAATGAAAATGTATGAAAATTGCTAGTTTTTTGTTGAATTTTTCTATGCAAAAATGCAAATATTTGAAGTCTACATGCAAATTTACACCAAAATGAAAGACTACAGCCAAATGAAAATTTGAAAGAGTCTCTAAAATTAGTAGAAAAATCTGAAAGAAGATTTTGCCTACAAACCCCAGATTTTGGAATTACTAGGTTATATGAAAGTTGTCAAACTTTCTACAAAACCCTAGCAATTGTATGATGAAAATGCAATGCACATTATTGAATTTTTGTAATTTTCTATAATTTATCTCAGATCTAATGCAAAAATCAGAAATTAGATGAAATTAGAATGAATTGATGCAAAATTGTAACCTAAAATGCCAATTTTTTTTTAATTTTTCCAATTTTTAATTTTTTTTGAAATTTTCTCAATGCAATAAGATGAATGACTATATGAATAAATAAAATCAACCCAAATATAAATCAAAACAATCAGAAAGGTGCCAAATTCAATAAAAACATGGGTTCACCAAAATGTAATGTAGTAAAATTTGGATTGTTTAGTTTTGGTTTGAATCCTCCTTTCACCAATTACATTCAAGGACCTTCAGATCAAGTGGCAGAGCACTATCAGGTCCTTGGTCACTCACGAATGTAGGTAAGATTGGATTAGGGTATTTGATTATCAATTTTCCTTCTCGTATGCTTAATTATCCATCAAAACCCTAATTATGCAAATACGACAGTAAATAGTTGAATTACAAAAAATGCTTCTACAGAAAGATGTAAAATAACAAATAATTGTGCACCTATTTTTAGGGTTCCGAGGTGGAAAAGTCAAGGACAAAAGAGCGGGCACCCAAGTCCAAGGCCCTGCTTTTTGTCAAGATCTGGAAACTCAGTCTGTAACTTATTTTTGTTATTTCAAAGATTTTCTCGTCATGGAACTTTGAGGACTGATGAGCAGGCGCCCTAGTCCAGGGTACTCTTTTTCCTTCTGTTCTACAATTCTAACACTCCAACATGCCCTCCTGCAACTTGACTTTGTCTGCAACATCAACCTGTAACCTGCAACCATGAAAACTTTGGGAGGGGGTTGTGGTGTTTAGGAGCTTGCCTCAGTCAATCCCCAGAAGGACACTTAAGTCTTCCAAACATATTTGTCAGATAGAGAGTATGTTCCCTTGTGAGGTGTTGGAGTTCTTCTAAATCAGCAGAGGGTTTGCCAGTTCCAATGCACAGGCAAATTCAACTAACTAATACAGGAGGTTGCGTGAGCTGCCTCCCCTTCACTTCTGGTTCTGCCGCACCAAGGGGGGTATCCCTATAGCTAAAGATTTAACCTTGACTCACCCAATGACACAAAGATTTAGCTTTACAATGATATGCATAATACTCTCATGTTTGGACCAAGATTTGAATGATAGATCACAAGTTTGGTAACACTCTTGGACATATCTGACTGGTTATGGATGAGAGTATGCAGGGATCCTAATCCTACTCCTACAACTAACAGGTTAGAAAATGGAATGATTTGAAATTGATGTTTTGGATGCAAGACAGGGGGTTTTGGATCATAACTACTACACAAGAAATAGACTGGTGTCTATCTCAGGGCAAGGAGTCAACTAGACGTATACATAAGAATGGATTGCAACTGACATTCAAGTTTCAAGGGGTTAGATTTATGCTTGCCTTACAAACATCACCCAAGAATGGGTATTTAACTGTCTCTACTTACAAACATCCCAACTGACATACAACCTTCTCCATACTTAACCTAAGACAATTTAATCCACTCCTTGAATGGAAGTCATAGATTAAACATGCAATACAGAAACCTATATCCTAGAATCTATGAAACCCTTAGCAACTAGATTCAGAAGAAGGAAGGCATGCAACAAAGGAGACAGACAGGTAAACACATGCACAATGTATTTTTCATATGAAACAACAATGAAATTGAGAATATCTGCAATGTACATTCAGATGCAACTCATAAACTCCAAAGAGATACAACAGCCAGGAAAATGCTCTATTTTTTGTTATTTACACAAAAATGCCCAAGTCTTCAACAACCTATGAGCGACATAGTTCGCCATATTTATAGCCAGACTATGCACCCAGCAAATTAATTACATGGCAAATCAAAATTTCTACCAGATACATTGCAGAAAATGGCACCTAAAACACTGAAAGCAGCATGCAGAGGAAGAGGAAGGAGTTGGTGAAATTGGGATGCGTGTAGCTGCTTGAGGATTTTCCATTAAATTGGGTGGTTGGCCAGTCAATCATCAGCCCATACCTCTACATCTCGCCATTATTGGTCCAGCTACCTGCAACTCCTCTTAAAAATTGCAGCAACGTATCTCTGAAGTTTTCCTGCTCAAAATAGCTGCAGATGCAAAGGAAATCGCCCCTGTTTGAGCATTTGAATCATAGCCGTCGATTTTCCCTCCATCGCTGAAATCTGCGACCTCAAAACACCTTTGAAAAGTCACTAGCCAATAAAAATATGCCACGTAGGCATCCTATGCCTCTATCGCTGACTTTTTTGCCACTTATTTTGCCTTCTTCACCATGTATATGCAAATTCAAATGCATATACAACTGCCTGCTTTCACCTTAAAAAACCCTTGTATATGCCAATGCATATACATACAACTATTTAACATACAAGGCGGACCTCAAAATGTTATAGAACAAATTGAAATTGCATTCGGGTCCCGCCATGTACATTTCTTTTTGCATGTCTCCTTTGTATATTGCAGATACAAATACAATATACATTCGACGGATTTCAAATTTTATGAAGCGCGATGAAATTGCTTTGAAATCCAGCCAGTATCTAACTCCCTTTGTATATCAACATGCATATGCCATATACATGCAAGCTGCGGACGCTAGCCACCTTATTAACTAGATTGAAACAATTTTTGAATCCGGGCCTTGTATCTCCTTTTGCATCTTCTCTTTGTATGTAGCGAATGTATATTGCATATACATTCTGCTTTGTATGTGAGGCGGACCCCACCAAATGTAACTCTAGCACTGTAGCAAATGCATATGCATCAGCTGTCGGGTGAACTTTGAAGCTAGCTACCGATGCATCCTGTCTTGCCGATGACCCTCTGTCACTGTAGCGAATGCATGTGCGCTCCTTTGTATATTTTCCATTGTATACTTCCATATGCATCAGTTACAGTGAACCTGATATACATTCAGCATTGTATAACTTCCTTGTATGCCTCCAATGCATCTTTTCATTGCATGTTTCTAGTGTATGTAGCCATTGTATGTAGCCGTTGTATGTCTAAACAGACAAACCTGATATACAAGCAAACTCAACATACAACTGCAGAATATTCCCAGGATCTGCGATAGATTCCCCAATGTATATGCAAACCCGATATGCACTTAAAGATGCATATAACCATTTTTTCACCATTTTCAAAGGTCGATTGAAAATTCTGCGAGCCCGCCAATGTATATTTGCATTTGTACATACAAAACCCTTTGTATATACAAAGATACATGCATTTAGAACTATTTTTTGTACTTTTCAACTGCAAAGGCCAAAAGACCTAGAAATTTTTGATTTTTTTATGAAAGGTGCCTGTGAATTAAAATGCTTGAAACCTGAATGTGCATGCAGGCACCAACATGAGGCAAAGGCAAAATCTAAATGAATAAATGATCACAAACATAATAAATGTCACCTTGTAGTGAAGATCTCATGAGAGGAAGAAGCTCTTCATTCCATGAGGAAATGGATGCTCAAATCTGCAAACACAAACACATAGACAACACAAATCTGCTCTTGCAACACAATGAAAGCCTTGAATCACCAATGCACATACAAGTTGATAGATAGTTGTAATCTAGTTTCTAAATGAATGCCTAAACATGCTTTTATATGCAACTACAAACATTCCTGCCAAGATTCCATAAATTCAAACTTACCATGTCGGCCTAGGGACCATATAACGGTCATAAACTAACACTAGAAATTTGGGCCTGACCCAAAATAAGGCAAGACTAGGGCATGGGCACCCAAGTCCTCTCCCCCTATTTTAGGTAGGGTTAGCTTCAAGGGGTCCCCCTAGGTCCCATTTGTCATGATACCTAGGGTTCATTCCATCGGGATGCCAAATTATGATGTAAGATGTCCTAAATGCACACAAAAGACCTGGGAGCTAAACCTAAAGAGGGAAAAACACCCAAGGGGACATTTTCTAACATTACAGTACCCATCCTTCAATGGTTATTGTAATTCATGTGACAAGTTTGGTCACAAAGCTACTTGGTGTAGAAACAGGATGAGTCAATATGTTCCACCATTCTCTAGTTAGTGTTTCACATGTAATAAATTTGGTCATAAAGTTGCCAAATGCAGAAGTAAAGTAAGCTAGAACTCTATTAGATGCTATGCATTCCATAAATTGGGACACAGGGCAAATGAGTGTAGGAGCCAAGGAAGAAAAGGCTATGGCACAAATTGGACAATGGAATCCTTCAATGGCCATTGTTATACTTGCAATAAATTTGGGCACAAGGCCAACCTATGCAGGTCAAGGATAAATGGAAGAAATAATGATCAGAAAAATACTGCATGCCTCAATTGCAACAACCCTGAACATACTGCAAAACACTATATGAAGAAGGATGATCAATCAGAGTCGAGGATATCAGTGGAAAAAGTTGATCCAGTAGAAGTCAAGAAAGAAATGAACAAGATTTAGGTCAGAAAGGGAATAAATGAAGAAAGAGATGAGTCTGCTGCAGACTCTGGAGCAACTACTTGCTCTGGGAAGTAGATTGTGGTCTATGGCTTAGGGGGAGCCATATTGAAAATTCTAAGCCCCCCATCCAAATAGTTTGTGCTGAGATTTAGCACAAAAATATCCCTTGAAAGGATTTTGGTCCGGAAGCTTAAAATGACTAAGCATAAGGAATGTGCAAAGAAGTACCATTGTGAATTGTCCAAATCCAGATAGATGAAGTCAACTCTAGAACAGTGTGCATCACCAAAATACAAGGTTTCACATTTCTTTACTATTGTATATTCTGTTCTGTAGTTCTAAAAACATGTTAAAAGGTCAAGAATGAATGTCGGATATAAATTCTAGAGTCTCATATGATCTGCACTAGGAGATATGTTGTGAATTGGTCCCTCATGCATTAAAGGAACAAGCTGACAGATCATGAATTTTGATAAAGTGAAAAAGACACTGTTTTAGCTACCAGTGAGAAATTGACAAGTGTAATTGATATTGAGACAAGGTTGCAGGAGAAAAGCTTCAGACAGAAGAATGTTGATCCATGGAAATTATTGGCTACATGTGGTGTTGTTGATTGATGTGCACTATTCTCTTAAAATGTCATGATGATTGATAATGAAATGTTATGAAGAAGAAGGAAAATTCTTGCACATCTAAAAGGAAGTATTCAGAACAGCAAAAAGAAAAGGGTGTAGCAGTGCAAGTAGTAACCAAGTTGGTTGCTGAGGGCAAGAGGATCATAAGATATGAGTATCTAGCAAAGAGCAGTAAAAGTGTTGCGGTGTTGCTGACAGAGGAAATAATACAATGACAACAAAATTTGAAGTTAATGCTTGACAAACCAAGAGGAAGAGAAGTTCATCAAGTAGGGGGAGTAGTCAAAGAGTTAAGAAGAGAGATGGAATCAGAGTAGAAGAGTGCAATTATTTGCCCTTTGCCATTGATGTCAAAGGTGGGGAGAAGTCATGTGAAAAACTTAGAAGGAAAGAGTACAGATGTGTAAAGAGATAGGGGAGAACCTTATCTTGATAGTTGTTGCAATTTTTCACATCATATGTTGCCATCAATGACAAAGGGGGAGATTGTTGCAAGTATGTGCCTAATTGGTGTTGTCATTGATGTCAACATATCTTTGTTGTCATTGGTGTCAACTATGTCTTATTCTATTACTTGTTTAGAAGCTTTGTATGTTGAGGATATTGATAAAATTTGCCTCTCCAAAAGAAACAAGTAAGTTACAGTGAAGTGCAATATAGACAGTGAGTTGTATGCTGAAGAATAGTCCGGTAGATTACTCTGCATTTCTTGCTGCTTGAAGATCTTGGTCTATGTATTGGAAGTTATTTAAAGGGATGTTTGAAGATGCTAAAGCCTAAGTTTGAGCCTACGATGTGAAGAATTGAAAGAGTTGCATTCACTAGAGTAAAACCTGCTTTCTCTGATTATTCTTTGGTGACAGGGAGAAAGTATTTTGCTCTGCATTCCTCTGCATTAAAGTGTTTTGCTTTGCAGTTCTAAAGGGAAGTCTAGGATGATGATAAGTGCCTACAATTACAATGGTTCATGTTTTGGTGGTCCGCAAGCTATCTTTCTTTTATGATAGTTGAAGACAGTGAAGTTCATGTGCTTCGGTGTGAAGAATCTCGTGGATAAAGTGTTTTGAGTTTGTGCGGTTGCTCCTGGTGATTTCAACATGCTTGTGGATACCTCCTAATCATGTTCCTACCTTTACATTGGTCCACGTTAAGGAATTGAGATCATTTTTGAAGATTATTCCCAGATAACGTAGTGTGTAACCAGTCTTAGCTGACTTGGTTAATTCCAGTGATTGCGGAGATCCCTTGAAGATTATGGAAGCGTGTTGTGGCATGGAAGATCATGTTTGAGTCCTAGCTAAGGCATGGCATGATCTGCATACATCTATACAATAAATCCTTAGCATAATTTTTGTATTAAGTCAAGACCTATTTTGTAAATGTTTGTAATGCCGACCTTGGAGATTGTTCCAATGGTTGATGCTTGTGATGCCGACCTTGATGATAATTCCAAGGTTGATGAGGTGTATAAATACTTGTAATTGAGTCATGGAAAAGATATCCTTGTGTGAAGATGGGAAGATAAGGAAAGAAGTGGAAAGGTAGAGCAAAGCATAGCAGAGCAGAGGACCCATTGTACTTCAATGTATTAATCTAAAACATGAAGAAGATGTTGATCTTGGCAGTGAGCCTAGAAGTGAGCCACCAGTAGGGTTTAACAACCCTTATTGTAATCTTTCTAGGTTTAGGGTTGAGGTAGTGATCCTGCTAGACCTAGTTGTACTTCATGGCAGTGAGCCAGTATGTTCTAGGCCTGTGGAGTGACCAAGCCTGAACATCATTTTTCAAAGATTGTAATATATTTTGAGAGATAATCCTCTCTGTGGTTTTTCCCCACCTCGGGGTTTTCCATGTAAAAATATGGTGTCTCTTGTGTATAGTGGTGCATCTATGTTTAAGTTTTTGATTTCATGCATTCATTGTTAAAACATAATAATTGTGGACAAGTGATTAATGTTTAAGTGAAGAAGTGATTCAGTTTTGTGACAAATGATTCACCCCCCTCTCAATTTTTCGGTGCATTTCAAAAGATCTCTCCACCAACATCTTTACAAAAATTTCGTCCCAAAAAAATTCCATATGAGGCAGGAACATCGGCCACTAAGATGGCCATTTTGATCCTTCTCTCAGGAAAGGCAACGAATGCAAACTGTGCATCCTTAATTTGCCCTATAAGGGGCACTTGTTTGGTTTCCATAGAAAAACATCTACTAAAATTCTTTGTCAAAGTTAAACCTAGAGCATTTGCTACCTTGGCAGGCATGACGTTATCAGAAGCTCCTGAGTCTATGACACAGTTACTTAGTTTATGACCATTCATTAACAAAGAAACATAGAATGGTTCAATCTTTCATGTAGTAGTGGAAGGGGTAGAAACAAGATTGTTCTAAGGAGGTCTCATGTTAGAGACGATGGGACTATTTTTAGAAGAATATTGGCCTATAGGGGTAGCTTTATTTTTTACAAATTTAGCTAACTGATCAAACTAATCAGGATTAACTTGTAAATACTCAACCTCAGACATCTAAATTTTAGTATTTCTGGCATGATCTATTATATCAAATAATTGATATGAAGTAGACACGGGACAAGGATTATTTTCATTTTGAGGTCTTGGATTGGAAGTACTGGTCTGAGGAACAAAAGAAGAAGGAGCATTAGGTGTACTTACTTGTTTTTCACCGGTTGAATCCCTGGGTTGAAAAGGAAGAGGTGTATCTCTCTTAGCAATGGAGATTGTAGGATGAGGATCCTCCTTAGACTTCCCATTATTAGCTGCTTGTTGATTTAACTGATTATAAGACCGCATGAAAACAACATATGACTCACCATATGCATCTTCTCTTTGTTCGGCTTCATCCTGAAAATTCAAGAAACCAATGTTTGAGTCGCCAGTTAACTCTTCTTCTCCTTTCGTTAAGAGGTTAACACTATCATCCTGAGCCAAATCAGGTTGGAGGGAATTTTCTTGTTCTTCTTCATAGTAGCCAGTTGTTGCATTGACCGGTGAAGCTTCCAAAGAAAGTATTCCTTGTGTAGGAGGAAGCCTATTTTGTCCTTGGTTCCTGGCAGTGTTACCTTGGTATGGAGCATTTGTAAATGTTCTCCTTGGTATGTCCCTATAAGAAGGAGTGGACATATTTTGAGACATTTGTTTTTTTAGGGCTAACAATTCATTAGCCAACTTTCACACCATAGGATTGGTGGTGCTAGTGGAAGATATGTCAGTAGAGGGCTGCCCTCTAAATCTACTTGTATCTTTTCTTATTTTGCCAGCGAGGCTAAGATCATCCTCAATTTTGGTTGCCAGATTCTAAGTTGTTGTCAAATCAGCTAGATTTATCCACTACAAAAGAAAAGTTACCTCAGGCAGTTGAGTATTGATGAAGAAACACTTCAAATTTTCTATCATTGGTTGAGTAGTAGCTGGAATCAGTTTTGTTAGCTTATTGAACTTTGCAATGAACTCACACATGGGTTCTTGTGGTTCTTTCTTCATTTGAGTTATCTGAGCTAACAATGCATGTGCATCCTCGGTGGGCTTGAACCTAGCCTCAAACTTGGTTCGAAGAACATTCCATCCCATGATGCTTTATGCTAGAAGATGGAAAAACCAATCTGTAGCTACACCTTGAAGTGTCTCCACAAATAACCTTACTAATACATCCTCATGTTCCACCCCTAGAACACCACAAGCAATATAAAAAGCTACAATATGGTCATCGGGGTGAACTTTTCCATCACCATAGAATTTTGGAAAATTTTTCCTTGAACTATGAGGTAGTTCATGACGAGGAGTTAGATTCAAAGGTCCAAAAGTATTACCCCACGAAACTGGAGGAGGAGGAAGAGCCATTGTACACCGAATAAATGGAGGAATTACAAACCTTGGAATTTGTACAACTAGTGGAGTCCTATGTACACATGAGGCTTCACTTGGTATAGGTGACCTTGCATTGGTAGGAGGAAAACTCCGTGTACGCTGAAGTCAAGATTTCAGAGGTAGAAGACTAAAATTATTTTGTTGCATTAGCTTGAAAATAGGATCAATAATTCCTTGAGCTCTTTTGCTTCTTGTATACCTTGAGTCTACCAGAATGCAATATAACTAATAAAGATGAAAAACAAAAAACCTTATTACAAGCAATGGGGTCGGTATGCTTCAACCCAAAGTGTGAGGCTCTAAGTTGCATGTTCATTCCCTAGCAGAGTCGCCAAAAACTATTGGGTGAATATTTTGTTACTAACTAGCTAGAGACAAAATGGTTATATCAACCACAGTAAGATGAGATATAATCTCTCCTCTCAGAAAGGGGAGGCTCCCTTTGTATTGCTCACTACAATCAACAAGTACTTAACTAGGTTTATATACACTAACAACTAATCAATGGATGGTGCCATATCATCTATTTCTCGTTTTTGTGAAATGATTCTTCTCCTTATTTCTCACAAAGTATGATAAAATTAAAAACCACTTATTGGAACAATAATAATCAATATCCAAATTGAATAAACTCAAAGTGATACCAATGTAAAATAACTAAGAAACCCACAAAAGCACAAAGTCTTTTGTTTCTTCTTTTGCTGATTTGAATTTGAGAACTAATAGAATAAGGTGCAGCTCAAAGTCTTTACCGAATGCTATGATAAAATCACACGAACATAAAAGATAGCAGCAGCTCAAAGTCTTTCCAATATCTTTTACTTAGGAACATAAAACATAAACCCAAAGATAATTGTTGTAGCACAAAGTCTCCAAAATCAACTTTACAATATCTTCCAGATTACTCAAACTCACACTACAATCTAATCAAATAGATGAAAGAGCATAAGGAAATAGACATAAGAACAATTTCCAATACACCACAAATTGTTCTAGGACAAAAATTGAACGCTCACTTGCTTTTCTATTTATTTGACAAAATATGATTTACAATTTTGAACACAAAGTCTCAAAATGCTCTTCAATTTGGCAGAGTTTTGTTTCAATAACTAAAATATAATATTTACAAAGGGGGCCCTCTATATTTATAGGAGAGGCCAAGAGCAAAAATAGGAAAACTACAACTACTTTGACTTATTCAACAAAGGAGTCCTTATTGATTTGAGACTTCCTTTGTTTTTACATGTAATTACATATTGAAAAAGTACATGTAAAAATGTCCAAAACTTACAACAAAATGCATGTAAACTACAAAAAATATTCTAAGGCATGATCATTTTTCACCACCATCCTTCTTCAGGGAATCTTCATATAACTTTAGCATTGATTGCATCTCAAGATAATTAGGTCTAGAAGTATTCTTTGAAATAGAATGGGCTCTAGTTACCGAATCCTTCACTATGATTACCGCCTTCTCATGCCTTTTCAAGTACTCCTTAAGGTTATCTAAGGTTAATAGATAATCTAATAACTTGTCCATAGAAGAAACTGTAAAAGTCAGATCTTCAAAATCTCTTTGAATCATGTTATTAAATCCTTGTATCATCCTCCATAGAGAGAAAATTATGATCATCACTCAGCAACTTGCATGGCAATTCTTCAATTTTATTGAGAAGATTAGTTTTATTAGCTTCACCAACCTCCTTAGCATCTTGCAAGTCACTAATCAATTTTTTGAGTATATCAATTCGATGGATCAACACCTCTTTAGTCTCAACACATGACTCACGATGGGAAATAATCCCAATCTATATCAAAGTTTTTAGTTTTGACTTCTTCATGTCGATCCATGCTTCCAGATTTTCCTCTAAATCTTGGAGTTCTTGTGACAAAGTGTCAACCACATCATCTAAATCTACAATGACCTTTTCTATTTTGTCCTTTCTTTCCACAGTAGAAGTTAGAAGAGAGGACCCTTGTGCTAACATCCTATCCATATATTCTCCAATCACTCTACCCCTAGCATGTACCTTCTCAACCCTTTGAATAATGGGATCCTCCATGGAGATGGCCTTAGGTTGCACTGACTTTGAAGTTAATGTGATCTTTCTCAACACTGTAGTCAATTCCTCAACCTTTGTTTTGTATTGATCCTTCATTTTCTTTTCATGATCAAACTTCTCATAACTCAATGTTGCCTGTACATCTGCCTTGGCACTTTCATGGGTAATTTTTCCTAGTTCAACCCTTGAGACTGAGTAATCATTTATTTCAAAATCATCACTAATAGCATCAGGAGGAGGTAGTTGTTGCAAGTATGTGCCTAATTGGAGTTGTCATTGATGTCAACATATTCCTGTTGTCATTGGTGTCAACTGTATCCTATTCCATTACTTGTTTAGAAGACTTGTATGTTTAGGATATTGAGAAAATTAGCCTCTCTGGAAGAAACAAGTAAGCCACAGAGAAGTGATGTACACATAGTGAGTTGTATGCTGAAGAACAGTCCAATAAATTGCTCTGCATTTGTTCCTGCTTGAAGATCATGGTCTATGGATTGGAAGTAAGTTAGAGGTATGTCTGAGGATGCTACATTTCGGGTCTGAGCCATCCACATGAAGATCTGAGTGAGTTGTGTTCACCAGAGTGAAGCCTACTTTTTCTGTAAGTTCAGTTGACATAGGAAGACAGTATTTGGCTCTGCATTCCTCCACAAGAAAGTATTTTGCTATGCATTTCTAGAGGGAAGTTTGGGATGATGATAAGTGCCTACATTGCAACGGTTCATGGTTTGGTGGTCCGTAAGCTATCTTTCTTTTATGGCAATTGAAGATAGTCAAGTTCATCTACTCTGATGAGAAGATTCCTATGAATAAAGTGGTTAAGGTTCATGCAGTTGCTCGTGATGATTATAGCATGCTTGTGGATGTCTCCTAATCATGTTCCTATCTAGACTTTGGCCCATGTTAAGAAATTGAGATGGTGTGTGAAGATTGTTCCCAGATAACATAGCGTGTAACCAATCCTGGCCAACCTGGTTGATCCCAATGATTATGAAGATCTCTGGAAGATTGTGGAAGCGTGTTGTGGCATGGAAGATCATGTTTGAGTCCTAGCTAAGGCATGGCATGATCCACGTTGCATTCCCTTTGCATGATGTTGCAATAGGTCAGGACCTACTTTGTAAGTGTTTGTAATACCAACCATGGAGATTGTTTCAATGGTTGAATCCGACCTTGATGATCATTCCAAGGTTGATGTAGTGTCTAAGTACTTGTATTTGAGTCATGGAAAAGTTGTCCTTGAGTGAAAATGAGAATATATTAAGAAAGGTCCAAAGAAAGAGTAGAGAAGAGGTAGAGGAAAGAAGAGGAAGAGCAGAGTAGAGGAAGAGCAGGGCAGATGAAGAGCAGAGCTGAGGAATTATTTATTCACAATAAAGAAAGGTGTTCATCATGGTAGTGAATTTGGCAGTAAGCCACTAGTAGGGTTTAACAACCCTTATTGTAATCTTGCTAGGTTTAGGGTTGAGGCAGTGAGCCTACTAGACCTAGTTGTTCTTCATGGTAGTAAGCCAGTATGTTTAGGCTTGTGGGATGACCAAGCCTAAACATCACTATCTCAAGATTGCAATATATATTGAGAGTTAATCCTCTTTGTGGTTTTTCCCCACCTTGGGGTTTTCCACATAAATCTGGTGTCTCTTGTGTTTGATGTTGTTAAGTTTCTGATTTCATGCACTCATTGTTAAATCATAATAATTGTGGATAAGTGATGAATGCTTAATTGTAGAAAGTTTTTAAGTTTTTGTGACAACTGATTCACCCCCCCTCTCAATTATCTGGTACATATCAACAATTGGTATCAGAGCCAAGTTCCTCTGAAGAAAGTTTAATAGCATGAGGAAGATCCAAAATGTCTTACAAGAAGGAAGCGCCGCATTTTCATGGAACTAATTATGTTCTCTAGAAGGCTCAGATGAAAAGCCATCTTCTTTCTCATGGTATCAAAGTTTGGAAAGTTATAGAAATAGAATACACCATACCTCAAAATGGTCCGACGACTGAAGATAAAATCAAAGAATATGAGATAGATATCAAGGCAAGGGATGCTTTGCTAAGCTCATTAACTGACTCAATACTGACGAAAGTAGTAGATCTTGAAACTACAAATAAGGTATGGGAAAAGTTGAAAAATCTATATGAAGGAGATGACTCTGTGAAGGAAGCCAAGTTACAAAGTCTGAAGGTGAAATATGAAAGCTTGAAGATGAACAATGATGAAAACATATCAGCGTTTATGTAAAGAGTTGATGAACTTGTCACAGGGATAAAATCCATGGGTTGAACTCTTGATGAAAAGGAAATTGTCACGAAAATACTTAGATCTCTGCCCAAGTCCTACTGTCACAAGGTGGCCGCGATTGAAGAATTCATGCAAGTAAAAATAGTTAACAGGGATCAATTGCTTGGTAAGCTTACTACTTTTGAGATGAGGGATTTAGATGATCCTCTACCAAAAGTTGAGACTACCTTCAAAGCCAATACTCCTGGAAGTACTTCCAGATCAGAAAAGTACAAGGTTGAATCCGATGATGAGATAGATGAAGTTGAAGCCAACTTTGTGGACAGGCTGTAAAGAGGATCTAGTAAGTATAAAGGCAAATTACCTTTCAAATGTTTTTCATGTGGTAAAGTAGGTCATTTTGCTTCCATATTTCCTAAAAGAATTGAAAGAAGTAGAAGAAGATATGAGAACAGGCCTAGGACGCAAAATAAGTGTTATTATGTTGAAGATTTTGATGATGATGAAGGAGTATCAGATAATGGTGAACCGGATAATGCTAATTCCTCTATAAATGAATGCTTGTTCATTGCTATTAAGGAAGATCTTGTGTCTACTAATTCTTCTAGCTATATGAAGGAGGAAAAACTAGTGGAAAGTGCCTTGGCTGCTCAGGTCATCAAGGACAAAGATGAATGGGTTATTGACAATGGTTGCTCTCACTATATGATTGGTGACAAAAGTAAGTTTGTAAGTTTGGAAAGATATGATGGTGGACTGGTTAGGTTTGGAGATGACATAGTTGGTAGGATTTCTAGAAAAGGATTTATTTCTTTTGATGGCAAGCATAATACTAAAGATGTCTTGTATGTGAAAGGATTAAAGCACAATCTTCTGAGTGTGGGTCAGATGTGTGACAGGGCTACAAATTAAGCTTCAAGGAAAATGGATGTAAAATCAGGGAAATCTCTGGAATAGTCATTGTAGATGGTAAGAAGACCAGAGGTAATATCTATCACTTGAAAGGAACCGAGAACTATTGCTTGACTCAGATTGATGAAAGTTGTCTATGGAATAAAAGGTTGTGTCACCTAAATTTTGATAATATCATGAAGATAAGTACTGCACAGATTGTTAGAGATTTGCCTAAGCTTGTGAAGCCTGCTAATCCAGTTTGCAAGGAGTGTCAATTTGGGAAACATATAAGAACAAGTTTCAAAAGCAAGGATCAATCAGTTGGAGGACTACTTGAGCTAGTGTATACAGACCTGTGTGGACCTACCAGAGTAAGAAGTTTGCAAGGAGACATGTATTTCATGCTACTTATTAATGATTATTCTAGAATGACTTGGGTCACCTTCTTAAAAGAGAAAGCTGAAGCTCTAGATAAATTCAAGGCATTTAAGGCAATGGTTGAAAATGAGATGGATTTGAAAATCAAATGTTTGAGATATGATAGAGGAGGAGAGTTCACATCAAATGAATTCAATTTCTTTTGTGAAGAGCATGGAATAAAAAGATAGCTATCTGCACCCAGAACTCCACAACAAAATGGAGTTGTTGAAAGGAAAAACAAAAGAGTTCAAGAAGCTGCTAGAACCATGATGAAGGAAGCTCATCTTCTGGAAGCATATTGGAGAGAGGCAATTCACACTGCAGTATATATCCTAAACAGGGTTCAAGTAAAAGGTAATAGTTCAAAATCTCCCTATGAATTGTGGCATGGTAGAGTTCCTACTATGAAATACTTCAAATTCTTTGGTAGCAAATGTTATATCAAAAGAGAAGAAGATTTAGGCAAGTTTGATGCTAGATGTGATGAAGGAATCTTCCTTGGTTACTCCACCAAGAGTAAGGCCTACCATGTTGGAAACAAGGTGGATAACTGAGAGGGGGGGTGAATTAGTTATCTTAATTATTTAACTTCCTTTTCTTATTTAGCAATTAGCACAGTATCAAAACATATAAGCATACATGAACATGGGAGCAGAAAAGAAATCAACACACATAACACAAGGATTTTCACATGGAAAACCCTGTTAAGGGAAAAACCATGGGGTGACTAACCCAAGATTGTATTCTCTGTTAAAAGAATAGAGGTACAAAATGGCACTTGCCAATTAGGGCTCACTACCCGAGCACACTACTCACAAGAGGCTCACTGCCTACAAGAGACTCACTATCTACAAGGTATATAGAAAGTAACCAGGTGTTTGAACTGATCAGAGGCATCCACATATGCTGAGGTTCAGTTTTAGTTAGGCTCAATAAACTAATCTGCTACACTTCATTCTTCCTCTGCTTAGTGCTGTTGTTCTATCACATACTGTACTTGTATAGCTATTTCCACACTACTCTCTGCTTTTCTTCATACACTATCACACCATCCACACCCCTTCACATCGAAATCCATCTGGTATATATATCTGCACCAAGGATTTCAACATCATTCTAGTCAGAATCCGGAATACTCAAGATTTTCCCAAACTCTGGTATGTTGGCTGAATCCATGCGTACTAAGTGATGCGTATCAAAGAGATAGTTATAGAAGTCAGCAATCATGTTGGCCAACCATGAATGATCCCTTAAGTAGCTTGATAACCATCAATTTCTCATCTGGGTTAAGGTCTGATGCTCTGCCAGTTAGTTCTTCCTTAGTCTACACTGCCTATCAGGAACCCAACACTTAGATGCTCATATCTTTTCATTCTTTCAACACCGGAGGCTCAATCTCTGCAATGTAGCAGCAATGGTACTCTTCTTGACTTACCCAAGTTTGCACTTTGATGAGATACATCCTCTGGGAAATCTGGACCTGATTGTCAGACCTTGCTGTATGCTCTGTTCTTGCTCATCGGACCAAAATACTCTTCAATCTGACTTCCAGTATAGACATACCATGTGCTGCGGATGTGTGGGATGGACTTTGTTGCCATCAATGACAACAATCAAGAAGCCACACAGTGTCTCTTGCCAACAATCTCCCCCTTTGGCATTGATGGCAACAGTTAGTGAAAAATGACTAAGTGTCATAGCAAACTCCCCCTTTGCTGATGCTCTATCTTATGTACACTTTTATCGAAGCTCCCCCTTAGCTGGATTCCACATTTTTCACTACTCCTCACTCTCCCTTTGACATCAATGGCAAAGGGTGAAATCTGCACACCAAAATTTGCAAAAATCAACCTATACATAGCCACATAAGTATATATACATGTGATACTTACATATACTTAAGTATATCCACAAAAGTGGTTTTTAACTGGACAAATTTTGTTGCCCAACTCTGCTTCATCCTGTCCAAAATTGAGATGTGATCACTTATCAAAAATGCAAAAGCTTCTGCCCTTTTTAAGTCTATCGGATCACTGGTCCAAGATGTGGTCTGAGCATCAGTTAGGACCTCATGCATTGCCTCTAACTTAGGGATAATTATCCCTCTTAGTTCACTTAGCCTACTTATTCTATTCTTCTTCTCCTTTTCAAGCCTCTTTATTTCATTAATAGTGGCAATAGTCTGACACTCTTGATTTATTATGGATGAGGTGAGAGGATCAAAATTTTGAGATAAACTTGACAGTTTACTCTCTTGTTCTTTCACCTTTTTGGCAATGTCTACTGTCACTATGGACCAAGATAGACAAAATTTGTATAAATCTTTGCCATCTTTAAGAGCATTTTCTAGGCTCTTTATCCCAATATCCAAATTTCTCCTATCATTTGCTATAAGTCACTGTACTTCGGAGAATCTCTTTCCCAAAAACTCTTTCCGGACTTTCTCTTCTGTTGATTTCTCCAAAGAATCAAAATGTGTGCTAATAGAATTAACAAGAGATTTCAAGTTACCAGATGAAGAGGCTGAAGGATCCTTCTGGAAGGATGGCATGATCTTCTCCAACACACTAGATGCAATCTCTATCAGCTCACAGTCTTCCATGTGAGACTTTAGAAGCTTCTCTTTTGCTTTACCTTGAGCAAAAGATGCTACCTTCTTTGTCTGGACTGGAGAGAGGGAGTCAAAATTGAGTGGTCCTTGAAATAATTCCAATTCATCTATCTCTAACATTTCTTTGTTCAAGAAGCTCTTTACTGCCTCAGCAGTGTCTCTTGCCAGAGACAATCTTCTTTTCTTTTCCCACCTCAAAACCATCATCTGAGATCTTATCTTTTTGATCTTCTTCTCTTCCCTTTACCTCTTCTCCTTGACTAATTTCTTCTTCTTTTCTTTCTTTTCCTTTAGTTTTAGAGTCTGCTGGGGGATCCAGAAGAGAGATGTTTACTTCTTCATGGACTTCCTCTTCCGGAACAAAGGAATCCAAGTTCTTAGTCCTCTCCTCACCTATCTCCTTTGACTCTTCTGCAATTTTCTCAGTAGAATCTTCCTTTGATGTACTTAATCCTTCGACATCCATGGCAGAAGGTTCATCACTTATGTCCTATATAACAGGAAGATTGAATCTTTTAAATGCATTCTAGAGGATGTCTTCTGTCTCTTTTGCTATCTGATCTGTCTCTCCAAGCATAGGTTTGTTCATTCTGGCTTTTCTCCGGAACTCATCCTTGCAGTCCTTGAAGATCATATTCATTTTTTTTGGAGTAATGGAAGGATAGAGCTGAATAGCTATCTGTTCCTGAATCTCAAGGTCCTTTACCTTAGCAATTTCTTTTCTCATTTCAAGTACTTGCTCTAGGCTTTTGGGAATTAGTGAGATGATTTCAATGAATGCTTTATTATAGATATTCAAATGCTTGACTGTGTCTTCCTCCAAAATTCTTTTGTTAGTGTCATTATACTCATCATAAAATTCTATCATGGGCTGCAGATTCCCATCTACATTGACTACCTTGAAAACATCATCAACAGAAAAAGTAGGCCTTTCAACAAATTCTTCTGTCTTTTCTTCTGTATGTTTACCAGCAGAGGATTCCATGGATGTTTTCTTTTTCTTCTTCATTTTCTTGACCTCCTCATCAGTCTTTGTCTCTTCATCATCCTTTTGACTTATGTACAACCTTGTGGCCTTTGTCTTTGTTCTCTTCTCTCCCTTACCGGATGACTTGGCTTCCAGTTTTGAGCTTTTAGAAGTAGCAGGTGCAGAGCTCTTGGAGGATCTAGTCCGGGAGGGGGCTTGCACTGGATGACTTTATTTTTCTATTTTTTGTCTTTATTTCTCTACTCTTTCTACTTTCTCCCTATTTGCATCAACTACCTCTTTCAAAATGCCATATATTTTGGCAACTTCCTCTACTTCTCTTCTCACTTTTCTTTTCATCTTCGATTGCCTTAGCTCAACATGAATTTTTACACTCAGTTCTTGAAAGGTTCCAAACCTTTCTGCCTTAGGGTCCTTAGGCTGACTTAGTAGGTGTTGGATATGCAGTTCAAGGATTTTCTCATCTACCTCATAGCCCATTGGCATAATCCAGACTGTTCTGGGTTCTATTGCCTCCATTAGGCATTGATAAGTGTCTACCATGAAGCACACTATATCTTTGTATTTTTCAACTATTGTTTGTGGAATTCTTTCTCTGGCCTGCATCATACTTTGGAAGTTTTTGAAGTATCCCCAGAGTGTTGTGCTTTGAGCCTTGGCATCACCAAGCCCATGCATATAATCTCTGATTTGTATGGCAACCGGTCTGTCATTTTGCCATATTCAACCATTGGATCCGGGTAGCTCATTCATATAGTAGAAGAATAGACATAGTATCAAGCCACCGTACTTAAATGAATTCTTCTTATCCTTCTTTATTTTCTATAAATTCTCTAACAGTTGGTTCAGGAGAAGCTCATAAAAATCATAATCAGCATTTTCCCTTAGCATCTGATAAGCAGTGTATATTGCTTTTTCAGATACAAAATTCTCCCTGCTGGAGTGATATATTTTATAACCAATTATCATAGAAACAAATTTGATATCCAGATCTATGATATCCTCTATTTTCATTGCTCTTTTGTCAAATTTTGATCTGGTAGCCTCACTTACAGTTTGGTTCTTGACTGATTTGAGAGCAGGCAACCCACCGGATGAGTGCAAGCTAGTTACTGCCCTAATTGCATCCTTTGTTATTTTGAAGGGCTTCAACAACCATATGAAGTTATCATGTATTCTACTGAGAACATACCAGACCCATTCATCTTCTGCAAAATAGGGGAAGTGGATGCAATGTCCAAAATGCTTATCCCAGATGGCCTTGTATTAAGGTTTAAGTTCAAATGTTTCATCTATTAATTGCCTGTGATAGATATCCATTAGCTTAGACTCCCCAAATTCCTCAATGTTGGCGTGAATGTATACCCTAACATCTTCTAGGTGTAGAACCCCATGCAGAATGCTTGAGAATGCACCTAAAGGGTCAACTTCTAGGGATTTGTAAGGATGTTTCTTAAACGTAGGGCACAGCCTATCAGTGATCTTAACAACATTTGGAGTAGCCATCAGCCAAGAGATTCAAAGAGAGATATTCAAGAATGGAAATACATTTTTATGCTTCTAGGGTTCACGATATGGGACAGAAAAGATCGTTGGTTGAATCAGATTCTGCGGTTAATCTTTGAGAGGGTTGAAGCAATCTTGTTTGTAGAGCCTTTTCTTTCTTCTTCTCGAGTGCAAATGTGCAAATGATGAATAAAAGAATCCTTATATCTCTGCACAAATCCTAATTTCTTATTGCAATAAATGCACACCTTAAGTCATCCTAGTTCCCTTGTTCTGACCTTGTTATGAGAGAGATCCTTCCTAATCATTGAGATGCATTAGAGTTATTCTTGGTGATAATTGACAATGTATCTCCCTTTCTCCAATCATTCTATTTATCTGCAAATCCAAATATTTTAATTTTGAATCATACCAGATCTAATTGTGAGAATCCTGCTTTTGTCGGATGACTGTCAAACCGGATTAATCTTGGATGATTAACCTCTTCAAACTCTTTGTGGATCTTTCATATTTTTACCAAGGGTTATTTAGATGTTTCTCTGAGAGCCCTTTAATCTGCAACTTTCCATGTGCCAATTTCAGGCACCGATTGAGTGGCTGGGGCAATTTATTTTCCTTTGTGACTCCCCCTGAGCCAGAGCTCATCTAATTTAGTTTCCGAAAGGAATATCAGCACCAGATTCTAGTGCGGATCCATCCCCAATATTTTCTATATTTCTCTTCACCCAAATCTTGTTCATCTCCCTTTGAACTTCATCCGCACTCACTTTTCCTTTTCCTTTGTCTTGATTTTGATTATGATGCACCAGACCCTTTTTATCCTGATTCTTACTTCTGTAGAATTTGGCAATATGACCAGATCTATTGCAATTGTAGCAAGCTATATTTCTTTGCATATTTGACTGATATCCTCTTGATTTGCATTGATTAGACATATGTCCCATTCTATTGCATGCAAAGCATCTACCATTGAATGAATTGTTTATTTGCATATTTCTACATTCATGAGATTTGTGACCATACCTTTTGCAGTTAAAACACTGTCCAGAGAAGGATGAATTAGTCTAATTCATTCTTCTTCTGCACTAATTTGCTTTATGACCAAAGGTATTGCAATTGTAGCAGTATCCATTGAAGGATGCATATCTTTGAGCATTTGGTTGTCTTACCAAAGGTCTTCTAGGCCTGTACCTTGGATTTCCTAATCTAGAGTTCTTCTGACTGGATCCGGAGCTTTCACCTTTCTCATATCCCAAGTCATGCTTGTCATCTACCCTCTTTTGGCTTTCAAGAAGAACTTCAAGTTGAGCAGAGCTTATCTTGAATTTTTCTTTATATTCATTTGTTGTTTGAAGATCCCTTTTAAGAGTGTCTATCTAATTTTCAAGTTATTCTTCATTATCTCTAGCTTCTTCAAGATCAGATTCTAGATGCCTGATTATTCTATCTATTTTGTAGCAGTCTTCTGACTTCTCCTTGAGAGATTGTTTTAGATTATCTTCATTTTTTCTTTTCTATTCAATTTCTTGGGTGAATTTTATAACCCCTGATTCCATTTCATGTCTTACCATAATGACCTCTTTTGATAGCTTCTCACATAACTTGTTTTTCTCATTTAGATCTTCATTAGTATTATTGGCTTCACTTTGACTTGCTAATTGTTGAAGAAGTTCCTTTCTCTTTTTCACAGAGATACTCAGTTTTTCTTTTAGTTCATTTATGAAGTCATCAGCTTGTTTGATTCTTTCCCTCAGGTTATTGACTTCAAAGTGAGATTGCTCAAGATCATCTAGGGCAGACTGAAGTTGTTCCCTCATACCATACATATCCATTGAGATTCCCAGATCTTCCTCAAGCTGTTAGGCTCTGTTTGGAGGAACTTGGCTCTGATACCAATTGTTGGAAACAAGGTGGATAACTGAGAGGGGGGATGAATCAATTATCTTAATTATTTAACTTCCTTTTCTTATTTAGCAATTAGCGCAGTATCAAAACATATAAGCATACATGAACATGGGAGAAGAAAAGAAATCAACACACATAACACAAGGATTTTTACGTGGAAAACCCTGTTAAGGGAAAAACCATGGGGTGACTAACCCAAGATTGTATTCTCTGTTAAAAGAATAGAGGTACAAAATGGCACTTGCCAATTAGGGCTCACTGCCTGAGCACAGTGCTCACAAGAGGTTCACTTCCTACAAGAGACTCACAATCTACAAGGTATATAGAAAGTAACCAGGTGTTTGAACTGATCAGAGGCATCCACATATGTTGAGGTTTAGTTTTGGTTAGGCTCAATAAACTGTTCTGCTGCACTTCATTCTTCCTCTGCTTAGTGCTACTATTCTGTCACATACTGTACTTGTATAGCTGTTTCCACACTACTCTCTACTTTTCTTCACACACTATCACACCATCCACACCCCTTCACATCAAAATCCATCTAGTATATATATCTGCACCAAGGATTTCAACATCATTCTAGTCGGCATCCAGAATACTCAAGATTTTCTGAAACTCTGGTCTGTCGGCTGAATCCATGCGTACTAAGTGATGCGTATCAAAGAGATAGTTATAGAAGTCATCAATCATGTCAGCCAACCATGAATGATCCCTTAAGTAGCTTGATCACCATCAATTTCTCATCCGGGTTAAGGTCTGATGCTCTACTGGTTAGTTCTTCCTTAGTCTACACTACTTGTTCGGAACCCAACACTTAGATGCTCATATCTTTTCATTCTTTCAACACCGGAGGCTCAATCTCTAGAATGTAGTAGTAATGGTACTCTTCTTGACCTCCCCAAGTCCACACTTTGCTGAGATACATCCTCTAGGAAATCTGGACCTGATTGTCAGACCTTGCTGCATGCTCTATTCTTGCTCACCGGACCAAAATACTCTTCAATCTGACTTCCGGTATAGACATACCATGTGCTGCGGATGTGTGGGATGGACTTTGTTGCCATCAATGACAACAATCAAGAAGCCACACAATATCTCTTGCCAACATACCAGTGCTATAATAAGAGGCTGAATAAAATCATTGAAAGTGCAAATGTCAAAGTTGATGAGTGTAAAGAAAGGTCTTCTGAACCAAGTGGATATGAGTCAGATGATCTAGATGCTTTAGAAGTGGTGTAGTATGAAGACAACACAAATGAAGAAGAACAAGCTTTGGTAAGTACTACCAAAACTCCAAGATATGTTAGAATCAATCATTCTAAAAATTAAATCACAGGAGATAAGAACAAAGGGATCTTAACCAGAAGAAAAGCTGCAGAAGAACAAGTAAATTTATGTCTGATGTCTAAGATTGAACCTAAAACTTTGGATGAGGCATGCAAAGACGAGAATTGGATAAAATCCATGGAAGAATAATTGATGTAGATAGAGAAGAATTAGACTTGGGATCTTGTTCCCAGACCAGTAGACAAGAATGTAATTCGTACAAAGTGGGTCTTCAGAAACAAAATGAATGAGAATGGTGAAGTGGTAAGAAACAAAGAAAGATTGGTGTGCAAAGGATACGCTCAGGTTGAAGGAATAGACTTTGAAGAAACTTTTGCTCTAGTAGCAAGGATTGAAGCAATAATGATGTTTCTGGCTTTTGCAACATACAAAGATTTCAAGGTTTATCAAATGGATGTGAAGTATGCCTTCTTAAATGGAGAATTGGAAGAGGAAGTCTATATTGAACAACCAGAAGGATTTTAGTCATCAGAGCAAGGGGACATGGCATGCAGATTGAAGAAAGCATTGTATGGATTAAAGCAAGCTCCCAAGGCATGGTATGCATGGTTGGATAGGTACCTGATACAGATAGGGTTTAGTAAAGGTGCAACAGATAGTAACCTCTACTTTGAGATCAATGATGAATAAACTTTGATTGTTGTAGTTTTTGTTGATGATATTATTTTTGGAGGCAATGAAGGTATGTGCTCAATTTTTGTTGGAGAAATGCAAAATGAATTTAAAATGTCTATGTTTGGGGAGATGAACTTCTTTTTAGGTCTATACATAAGTTAATCAGATAAGGGTATCTTCATTTATCAGTCAAAGTATGTGAAAGAGTTGTTAAAGAAATTTGGGATGGAAGACTCTAAACCAGTATGTACACCTATGATAATTGGTTGTAAGTTAAGAAAAGATGATAACTCACTCATGGAAGACTAGAAAATGTATAGATCTATGATTGGAGGATTACTTTATCTGACTCAAACCAGACCTGACATAATGCATGCAGTGTGTCTTGTGGCAAGATTTCAGGTAGAACCCAAGGAATCACATGTTATTTAAAAGGCACAATAGATTATGGTTTGTGGTACTCCAGGGATAGTGACTTTTTTCTTAGTGTATATACTGATGTAGATTGGGCCAGAGATGTGGATGACAGAAAAAGTATAAGTGGAGGTACATTCTTCTTGGGAAAAGGATTAGTATCTTGGTTGAACAAGAAACAGGATTCAATATCCCTGTCTACTGCAGAGGCAGAATACATTGTAGTAGCATGTGATTGCACTCAAGTGTTATGGATGAAGCAGAACTTGAAGGACATCAGAGTTGTGTATGAAGATCCAATTACAATCTTTTGTGACAATACAAGTGCTATCAATATATCAAAGAATCCAGTGATGCATTCAAGGACAAAGCACATATCTATTAGGTATCATTTTTTGAGAGAAAAGGTGACAGAGATTGAAGTGAAGTTGGACTATGTTTCAACCAAGGATCAGATTGTAGACATTTTTACCAAGCCTTTGCTTAAGGATACTTTTAAGTATCTCAAAGAAAAGTTAGGGGTCATCACCCCTCCTTCTCTAAACTAAGATGCACAACGGTGCATCAGTCTGAAGCTATTTAGAGGTCTAGATTGATGCCTTTTAGGGCTACTTCTAAGGGGGAGTAGTCAGAAAGTTCAGAGGAGATATTAGATCAGAGCAAAAGAGTGCAAGTATGTGCCCTTTTCCATTGATGTCAAAGGGGGAGAGAAGTCGTGTGAAAAACTTAGAATGCAGATGCATAAGAGAAAGGGGGAGAATTTTGGAGAAAGAAAGAGTGCAGGTGTGTAAAGAGAAAGGGGGAGAATCTTGTCTTGATGGTTGTTCCAGTTTTTCACATCATATTTTGCCATCAATGACAAAGGGGGAGATTGTCACAAGTATGTGCCTAATTGGTGTTGTCATTGATGGAAACATATTCTTGTTGTCATTGGTGTCAACTGTATCCTATTCCATTACTTTTTTAGAAGACTTGTATGTTGAGGATATAAAGAAAATTAGCCTCTCCGGAAGAAACAAGTAAGCCACAAAGAAGTGCAGTACAAATAATGAGTTGTATGTTGAAGAACAGTCCAGTAAACTGCTCCGCATTTGTTCTTGCTTGAAGATCATGGTCTACGGATTGGAAGTTAGTTAGAGGTTTGTCTGAGGATGCTACATTTTGGGTCTAAACCATCTGCATGAAGATCTGAGTGAGTTGTGTTCACCAGAGTGAAGCCTACTTTTTCTGTCAATTCAGTTGAGATAGGAAGATAGTATTTGGCTCTGCATTTCTATGAAAGAAAGTATTTTGCTATGTGGTTCTAGAGGGAAGTCTGGGATGATGATAAGTGCCTATAGTTACAATGGTTTATGGTTTGCTGGTCCGTAAGCTATCTTTCTTTTATGACAGTTGAAGATAGTAAAGTTCATGTACTCTGGTGAGAAGATTCCTATGAATAAAGTGGTTAAGGTTCGTGTAGTTGCTCCTGATGACTATAGTGTGCTTGTGGATGTCTCCTAATCATGTTCTTATCTAGAATTTGGTCCGTGGTAAGAAATTGAGATGGTGTGTGAAGATTGTTCCCAGATAACATAGCGTGTAACTAGTCTTGGCCGACCTGGTTGATCCCAGTGATTACAGAGATCTTTGAAAGATTGTGGAAGCGTGTTGTGGCATGGAAGATTGTGTTTGAGTCCTAGCTAAGGCATTGCATGATCTGCATTGTATTGCCTTTGCATGATGTTGCAATAGGTCAGGACCTATTTTGTAAGTGTTTGTAATACCAACCTTGGAGATTGTTCCAATGGTTGATGCCGACCTTGATGATCATTCCAAGGTTGATGTAGTGTATAATTACTTGTAGTTGAGTCATGGAAAAGTTGTCCTTGAGTGAAAATGAGAATATATTAAGAAAGGTCCAAAGGAAGAGTAGAGAAGTGGCAGAGGAAACAAGAGGAAGAGCAGAGAAGAGGAAGAGTAGGGCAGAGGAAGAGTAGAGCTAAGGAATTATTTATTCACAATAAAGAAAGGTGTTCATCATGGCAGTGAATTTGGCATTAAGCCACCAGTAGGGTTTAACAACCCTTATTGTAATCTTGCTAGGTTTAGGGTTGAGGCAGTGAGCCCGCTAGACATAGTTGTTCTTCATGGTAGTAAGCCAGTATGTTTAGACCCGTGGGGTGACCAAGCCTAAACATCACTATTTCAAGATTGCAATATATATTAAGAGTTAATCCTCTCTGTGGTTTTTCCCCACCTTGGGGTTTTCCACGTAAATCTGGTGTCTCTTGTCTTTGATGTTGTTAAGTTTCTGATTTCATGCACTCATTGTTAAATCATAATAATTGTGGATAAGTGATGAATGCTTAATTGCAGAAAGTGTTTAAGTTTTTGTGACAACTGATTCACCCCCCCTCTCAATTATCTAGTGCATATAAATAGTAGTGCCACTTCTGCATACCTGTAGCCCTTATCTTCAAACAGACTAGAGAGCATCTTTGGCTTCTTTTTTTTTGTTTTCACAGGTGCCAACTTCTCAAAGTCAAAGTCATCTAGAGAGATGGCTTGCTTTTTTATCTTTGGGCTATATGAAGAAAGCCATGGAGGAAGCACTGATAAATTAACATTGGGATTTGAATCCATTGCTGGGACAGAAGGAGCTACACTTACACTGGTTGTGGTAACAATCGGAGAGGTGTTTGTAAAGATAGCACCTAAAATATTCATATTGGCAGCTTGCTCAATATTAGAAACAAATTGATCTAACATTGTCTAAACACCTGTGTCATAAGAAGGAGAAGAAAGACTCAGTAAAGATCTTGAAGAACCAAAAATTGTGCCAAAGGTAGCCTTAGGACTATCAAAAATCATCTTAGAGGAAGATGGTGAAGAACCAGAAGACTGAACAACAATAGGTGACAATGGGGTATTTGAAATAATGGGTAAAGAATCAAGAATAGATATAGTAGGTAAAGGAGAAGAAATTTGAGGTTCTTGTGACATATCCTTTTGTGTGGACATGGTTGTTTCCTCTAATTTTTCATGTTCTTCCTCTTTCTCTCCTTCTTGTTCATTCTCTTTTTCCTCTAAAGACTTTTCTTCAGTATCCATTTCCTCAGTATTGGGCTCATCAACTGCTTGTTCTTCTACTTCCATTTCTTTTTCACTTGGCTCTTCTTGAGTCATTTTAACTTTCCTGCCTTTTGATACAAATTTTATCTTAGGCTTGGGGACCTTAGAGGCACTTGGTGCATCGCTCTTATTCTTTGTTCTTATTTTTGCCCTTTTACCTATTTGCTCAAGAGCTTCCTCCTCGAAGCTAGTGATAAAGTCTTTCAATTGAATGTCTTTGCTTTGCAACCATATATTTGTATTTGCCAAGATTGGTTCAAATCTTCTCCTCATTGAAGATACCTCTTTCTTCGACCATAAGAAAATAGGCAAAATAGAATTTGCAATATGCTCATTAACATATCCGGAATTCACAGTATCTTCATCATCAACCATCCCCTCTAGGATATCAGCAAAACCTAACTCTTCAATTTGACTTCATGTCAATCTGTAGTAGTCCAATTTCTTGATCTCTTCTTCAATTCTCAAGTCTGCACAGACATCTTCTACCATTGGCTCATGGAATAAAGATTTTATCTTCATCTTATCCTTAACTCTTCTGTAGTCAAATTTAGGCCTCCTCTTGAATTGTTTCATGGTCACCAATTGCATTTCAATTCAATGGCTTTGGCTTTGGCTGAAGTGGTAATGAAATACCTGCCAATTTTGATGGGGAATCAGAAACCGGGCTTCTTTAATTCCATCTGCTTGTTATGTGCCACAATCATTTGCCTACATAACTCCATTAAGACAATCCTGTCACTGGGAAACTTAGGTAACATATATGGATAACCTTGATAATAACAAACTCTTAGATAAGTAAAAGTTGGGAATTAGAGATATAAGCAACCAAAATTATTTACAGCTGCCCATGCTTCATCTAAAACCCTTTTTTCTCCAGTTCAGAATCAAAGAGACACATAAAGACTGTAAAAAAGGCATTATTCACTCTTTTGAAATGGTGGATTGATCACTTTAGATTTAATTGGAGGTAGTATTGATATACAGGTACCACTCTCTGATCTCCTTCAGATGTTAATCCTTGGAAACTTATCATCGAAGCAGCTACATATACTAGATAAGAAGTCATGTAAAATTTGGAAGTCATAGACACCTTGGTTAATTGCTCATGAAGAGCATTACTTATCTGTTCATCCCAGAAGATCCATTGTTTCCCTTGAAGGATAAGCTTGATATAGGGATACATCCATTCATGAAAAGTGGAGGAAGATGAAAGCCCCTTAACTCTGCTGAGAAGAGTTATTAGATCACTGATCTCTTCAACAAAATCACTTCTTGGGAAACTTTTAGGCCATCTGGAAAGATTAGCCCTTGCATATTTTAGTCATTTAGTATTTATGATCCTCTTTGCTTTCTTGGGATCTTTATCATACTCCTTCTGAACAATATTGAAGTCAATCTCTACACTTTCATCCAAACCAAGACACATGAAGACTTTATCCATAAACTCTACATCTAACCTCATTATTACATTGGCTTGGGCATTTTGCACTATTCTATTATCCCTATTATAGAAGTGAGCTACCTAAAGAACAAACTCAGGGTTGTGTGTTGGCACAGGGAAAGAAGCAACCAAATGGATATTACTATCCACAATCCTTTTCATGAACTGACTTGAAGATTGTTGCTTTGTTCTTTCCACAAACTCGGCCATGTCCACATGACCAATTTATGTTTCTTGAATCTCATCCACATTGGATGTGACTGAAGTAACAGGGAAGGGTTAGTCATCTAAACCATGGGCTCCCTTGGTTGAAGGATAGATCTCAACAATCTTGTAGAAGAAACTGAACATAAAAGGCATGATTTTGCAGTGTTAGGGAAAATTTGGCAATTAGAGAACTACAATGTTGAAAATCATGATCAATAGTGCGAGCTTGGCGAGGCTAGAGATAAATAAAAGCAAGTAACTGGGTGATAGTGGTCCAAAGATAACAAATACAGAAATTCTCCAAAGTTAGAGAATTTTGGGGAAGTGAGTGCACAGGCGGCAAAAATTGCCACCTCTGCATGCAGGGGAAATGTTTTTTATGTCATGGTGACAAATTTTGCCGCTTCTGCATGTAGGGGAAAATCTCTTTGCAAGTGTATTGGCGGGGAAAAATACCACTTATGCATTTGATATATACTTGGTATTTTGATAAACCTTGCTGTGCTCAAGCGCCATAAATTATCAACTTTTCTTATTGAGAGGTATAACCTTCATGTATGGGCAGTGACAAATGCCACCCCCACACTTTGATGTATTTTTAGGTTCTTGTTGCTCATACATATGAGGGAAAAACTCTTTTTAAACATGGGCGGTAAAAATACCCACCTGTGCATTTGCAAAATTACTAAGGGTTATGTATGAGCGGTGATTTTTGTCACCCTTACATATAGGGAATAGTTGTCTCAAGCATGGGAATATGTATTGGTGGTGAAAATCACTGCCTATACATATTAGGCTATTTGATTTTTGTGGAGTAAGTTTTATGTAGGAACATGTTATGGGTGGTGATAAACGCCGCCCTTGGAAGTCTTAAGGAACTCTTGGTGTATGGTCAACAAATTTAAAAAGGAAGTGAAACATCGGCGATAAATACCAATCACACACAAACAAAAAATGAAAATGATTTCAAACTAAACATTTTACAATGAAAACCCTAAATAGAAGGGCATAAACCAATGACCCCAAAGTGGTAAAAAGGTCACCACTACCAAAAGAAAGACACAAAACTATGAAAGAAACAGGTAGGGTTTTTTTATAGAGACACAAAAGTTTTAAATCAAACAATTTTAACAAAGGGAAATGATGGATTGAAACAAAAATATAATATTAAAACCCTAGGTAAAAGACAAAGGAAACGAAGATAACTCTTACCCGGTGATGATGATGTAAAAACTGATGAAAACCCTAGGTGTCGTGAGGAAAAATCTGATCTACCACGGCACCAGGAGGTTTTAGGGTTGTGCTAGAGGTCATGAGGAATAACAAAGGAATAGAAATGAAAAATAAAATGTTTTAATATCAATTTAAAAACCTTTTACAAGCCCAACTCGAAGTGCATTAATTACACTTTAGATGAATTAAAATATGTTTGGTCGGTGAAAATCACTGCCCAAACATACAACGGGAAACATGCATGGGCAAAAAAAATTGTCGCCCTTGCATGAGACAAGGATATAAACCTACATCGGCAGTGAAATCTACCACTCGAGCATGTGACTTAAGAACTTAACATGTAATAGTGGCAGAATTTACCACTCTTACATATGAGGAAAATACTCTGACTCCTGAAAAAGATCAAACACAAATGTTTGATTTATTTGCAATTTAACTTAAAGATGCAAACTTTGAGACACCGAGACGAGGGGGAATCGAAGAGATTTTTCAAAGCTAGGGAACCATGCACGAGGGAAAAAAGATTTACCTCGATTTGTGTCCTTAGAGTTGTAGACTACAAAACAGACAAGTTTCATAGGGGTCATCCTACAAAATCAAGCGTAGCTAATTTTGAGGATAACACAGGTCATGTTCACTAACCTTGTCCACTATTGGAAAGGAAGAAATAAAAAAGTGTTTGACTTCGTTTGCCGATATTAATCTTTTTTATCATAGATTCCTTGCGTCCTACCAAACTCTGATGTGTAGCGAGTTTTCATAGGAAACATGCAGCTATAGATTCGAGGTAGGATTTTATTGATGAGATATTTATCTTTCACACACTTGTGAATTGCACTTCACGATTACCAGTGGTCACTTAGCCTATTCAAGACATCTCCCTCACTGAAACATGTTCAATTTAGTACTGCTTCATCTTTTAACTATAAGAAAATAAAAAATTTATTTAAAAATAATTCTTCAGAAATGATCAATACCGTAGTGGCTAAAGCACCTTCCCATACTGCTTTAGCCCTCTCTACTACAAAAAACATCAAATAATCATAAATTTACTCCTTTAAATGAGTCCCTCTACACAATCATATAATAGGTCCTTAACAAATGTTTGGTGTAGTTGCCTCCTATCTTTCCTGTTGACACCCATAAGCCTCTACCACCTTCGTATGACCCAAAGTCCTTCCAATTCCACATAATACCTGGTCATGATACCGAACAATGCTTGTGTCTTAAGCACACTGTGCAGGACTTCATTGACCAGGGTATCATCCATGTCTCTGGAGTGAATGAAAAAAGTAACAAGTTAGCAGCTCCCCCTAACCAACACTTACAAATCTACACCAACCCTACGCACATCATAGCCCAACTTATTGACCTTGCTTTATCTTCCATGGACCTATCTTTGACATCTGACATTCTCCCTTCTCCTTCCTATGACCGGATGGTAGGCATGGTGGCAGTTCACCCTCACCCTAATTGAGAGCATTCTATTCCTAAGCCTATCATCTCTTTCTCTCCTTTTGATATCCCTATCAAAACATATGATGGTCCTCTTTATATTGTTGTTGAGGTCAACAACAAGCCTGTCAAGGTTGTTTTAGTTGACCCTACATGCATGGTAAATATAGTCACTAAGGAATTTTATATGTTAATAAATTGTATAAAGATGTCTATGAGAAATCAAACATCTTTATCCGATGTCATGAGGAGATGTCACAGCCTACCTTGGGTTCAATCACCCTCCATGTCTAGGTGGGTCCTAAAACTTTGAATGTCTCCTACTAAATTGTTCCCACTTTTGATTGCTTTCATCTAAACTTAGGCCAACCATGACTTTCTTCTATGTGAGTGATCTCCTATATAGTTCATTGTTAGCAAGAAATTTAGAGGGAATATTTGTCTAGAGATCCAGTCCTCAGTCAAGTCTTTGTAGTCAGTTTATACCTTGATCAGGTAGCTAGAGAGTGACAACAAAACATAAAGAATAACAGAACAGATCATCACATACACATCAAAATAAGACAACATACATAATTACCCGGTACTAGTAGACTTCCATATATATATATATATATATATATATATATATATATATATATATATATATATATATATATATATATATATATATATATATATATATATATATATATATATATATATAACTGCAATTAAAGGTATGAATCCATTGTCCACCCTCCGTGACTTCTATGTCATTGCTTACATCAGAATATACACCTATTCTCCTTTCATACTTGCTTACATTCTACTATCTCCTATCTATATATATGTTATACCTATTATCTAAGGATGTGTCTTTTGTCGGCTTCCAACCTCTGCATATTGTATGATCTCCTTCAATCAACTTTGTTCTCTATAGAGTAACCTACTAACATCATCCCCCAACAAAAATATGTTTTGTTCTCAAGACATGCCTTGTTTCAGTTGATAATATTTCTTGAGTCTTGCACCATTGACATATCCAACTGATAGTTTTCCCTCCATGTTCCTTAGTCTGACTGCTCTGAAATTTGCCAATTCTTCAATGTAGTATGGTTCTAGCCACATTGTCTTTAGTTTTCTTTGCTTCTTAAACTTATTGTCATACAAGCGTACTAAGTCACCTTCCTTGAATGTCTTGTTCCTCAAATTTCTATCATGCTAGGCCTTCTATTGGTTTCTTTCCAAGTTCATTTTATATGCTGCCACCAATCTATCCTCATCCAATTTTTTCAATTCTTCAATCATTTGTGTGAGAGATTCTTCTTCACCCAGTCCTTGTTGTCCAGAAGTTTGGCAATATGAAGTGTATCGGTATTGTAGTATGTACTCCATATACCAGTTCATAGGGAGTGAACTTAGTGGTTCTTTTGAAGGTTGTCCTATATGCCCATAGTACCGCAGGTATTTTAAGATCTCAATCTGTTTTATTCCCACTACACATCTTTGTCAATGCTACACCAATGATCTTATTTAGGGCTTCACTTTCTCCATTTGCTTGTGGATGATATGGTGAACTCCTATTGTGTGTTATCATGAAATTGTCTAATAGCTCTGAGATCGTCTTGTTTACAAAATGTTTACCTTGATCACTTGTTATACTTAATGGACAGCCAAATCTGGTAATTATATTTTCATAGATGAATTTGGTGGCAATTTTTGCTGCACAATATTTTGTTGATTGTACTTCAACCCACTTAGTTAGGAATTCTACTCCGATAATGATGAATCTAGCTTTATAATGCTTTGTCGGTGGATCTATAGGTCCAATGAAATCAATGGCTCATTTCTGAAAAGGTAATTGTGCTGAAATTAGTCTCGGTAGCATTTCATCTCTTGTAGTAGGTCTTCTTGTTCTATGACAGACATCACAGTTCTTCACATATCTCTTTGCATCTTTGAAAAGTGTAGGCCACCATAGCCTAGCTAGTTTGATTTTTCTTGTTGTCATGTCTCCAGCGTTATGTCCTTTGTCTATCCCTTCATGAACTTCTCTTAGGATTTCTTCTCTTTCATGTTCATATACTACCCTCCTGATGATGTCATCTTTCCCTCAGATATGTAGCTCTCCTTCAATTAATGTGTATGGAAAAGACTTCCTCATTAGGTTTTGTTTCTCTTGTTATTACATTTCTATTGGAAATTCCCCTATAGCTAGTAGGTATGTTATGTCTTCCAGTTCCTTCGATACTGCAGTCAGTCTGAATAGATTTGCACCAGGTAGTTCCTCTTCATGTTCCTCCAGATATTCTCCTATCTCTATTCTAGACAAATAGTCAAGTCCCTAATTATGCTTCTCAGGTTTCACCATGATTGAGAATTCAAATTCTTGGAACAAAAGTAGCCACTGACAAGTTCTTCCTTGAATGGTTGGTTTGTTAAGTATGTATTTCAATGGTTCATGATCAATATAGAACACAAAATGTGTTGACAAGAGGCAATGTATGAACTTGTGTAATGCATATACCATTACTAGAGCTTATGTTTCAGTTGTGGTATAATTATTCTCTGTTTTTGATAGATTCCTGCTTGCAAATGCTATAGGGTGATCCTTAGAACCTCTTGGTTGGGTCAACACTTCTCCTACTGCAATTCCTGATGCATCCACATGAACATGGAATGTGTTTTCCTAGTCCATAAATATGACTATTGGTCCTTCTGCTATCTTCTTCTTTAGAGTGTAAAATGCCTTTTGATGCTACTCATTCCATGTAATACTTTTACCCTATTTTTTCTTCAATAGTTCTTCTATAGGTGCAGAGATGGTTACATATCCCTTGATAAATTTCCAGTGGTAACCAATATACCCTAGGAATGTTTTGACACCAGATGTGGTTTTCAGTGGTGACAAGTTTTGAATAATAGAAACTTTTAGGGGGATCAACCATTAGTCTTTCTTTACGTATTATATACCCCAATAGTGTTCCAAATGGTACCACAAAAGTGAATTTCTTCAAGTTTAGGGAAATTTGTAAGCTCCTACACTTGTTCAACATCAATATTAATGCTTGTGTGTGATCTTTTATCAGTCCAAATACAGTCTAGTCATCCAAATAAACTTCCAAAAAATCATGTATAAATTCCTTGAATGCATTGACCATAATTCTACTGAATACTATAGGTGTATTTTTTAATCCAAAAGGCATAACAGTGTACGTGAAAGATCCCAGTTCAGATGTAAATGTTGTTTTGGGTTGATCTTCCTCTCTAATTTTTACTTGGTGATATCTAGAAAATCCATTAGTGAAGGAATAGATTTCCCTGCCGACAACTGACTCTAGGATTTCCTCTGTAAATGGTGTAGGGAAAAGATCATGAATACAAACCTTATTCAACTCCATATAGTCTCCACAGATCTTGATTTCTCCTATTTTCTTGTTCTATGCTAGCATTGGACTAATCCATTTTTCTTCCTCTACCAACTTATAATCCCTGCTTCTAGCATCTTATCAAGCTTTGCTTTGAATTTTTTCTTCATGTTTGGATTCATCTTGTATGACCTTTTCTTGACTAGTTTGTATCCTTCTTTCAGTTGAATCTTCATTGTTCTGACTTCCTCCTTGATTCCCTTCATTTCTATTAACTTTATGGGGAACAAATCCTCATACTCAAACAAAATTTCTATTACTTGTGCCACCTCCTTCTCATCCCAATAGTCTCCTATATTGGCTAGCTTTAGATCTCCTTCTTTGGCAATATTTTCTTCCCTTAACTGGATGGACTTGTTGTAGTAATTTTCCTTGATGTCCATTGATTCTGTTAGCTCTCTTTCACCTTGTTCTATTTTGATTTTAGGTTCTTTATTCTCTTCTTCTTCCTATTATGACTTTTTGTAGCATTTGTATTTCTCCAGATATGATTCTTTATTCATCCATTCAATGACTTTCCAAATGCCTTCTATTTTTGCCAGTAGTGAGCTTTATTCCAATTTGGCTGCTTCTTCTGCATCTTGTTGAAAATTAATCTCCCTGATTCTGATGAGTACTATGTGTATGTTTTTGTCTAGATCAAAAAATCAGAAGGTATGAATGAAGTCCTTTCACAATTCTTCCCAACATCTAGCATCTTTTCTTTGTTCCTTATTTATATACCATGTTTGTGCAATTGGTGTGAGTGTCCAATAAAAGAAGTGGGTATATAGTACCTCATTATATTCACTTTTTCCTTTCCGTACCATTATACACATAGACAAATGTTCTTGTAGAGAAATCTTACCTAAATACTTAGGTATTATGTCATATTCTCCTTCCCCCGACAAATATCTTATCTTGATCAATATCTTGAATGTTGATCACCTGTTAATTGTGTCTTTGTGTGTGTTCCACTAATTTGCAGTATTGCATACTAATGTGTGTTGTGCAACCTATAATCTTATCTCCTCATCTGAAAAGACTGTCTTCATTTCTGCTAGGTATTTATGTAGGTCCTGCACACCTGAGAACCTATGAAACTTGATATGTGAAATTCCTTTCAAAATGTGACTTACCTAGTGAGATCGTTGCTCCCTATCTTCCTTATCATCCTTAAATGTGTTGCAGGTAATCTCCAATGAGTTTTGATGAAGTGCGGAGAATTGTGAAATGTCTTCTTCATTTGTCTTAATCATGAATATCCTCCAATAACCAAGCATTTTCCTTGTTTTCAGCTATGGTTCTTCTCTTATACATGCTTCTAAAACCTCCTCACTATATGTACTATAGTGATCATCCTCTATCTCTACTTCTCCTTTAGAATTAGGCTCTTATGTTGTCTACTCTACATCCAACTTGGTAACTATATAGTGATTCTTCACATCCTTATCACTGTATTCATCCTGATTTGTTTCTTCTATATATGCTTCCTCCATTGATGATCTGAAAGGGATATTGACAACTTTGTTCTCATTGGCAAATGCTAACTCTTCTTTCTATGAGTCTATGACACCATTTCCACCTACAAAGCACCTCAAGCCCAAAAGTATGTTGAAATATTCTCCTTGATCCTTCATGGCTACCACAATGAAATCTAAGACATGTTTGATCCCCATCAGGTTAACTTCAGCTTGCTTCCATGTGCCCATTGTTTACATTTGAGATCCATCTGCCAAGATTATGTTGTAAGTGGTAGTTCCTTGTATTAATTAATTGTATGTATTTATTTATTGCCTATTAATGTATTTTGGATGCAAGTCATGTTTTGTCATCTTGTGGGAGTTGGCACGTGATGTGTCATCCTACGTGGAAGGTGACCACATGTAATTTTGTCCTCACATGAGGAGATAGGCATCCCACTTAGTGGTAGAGGTATTTTGCTATGTGTCAGCACTTTGACTAGTGTGTAAGTGAATCTTGACCAAAATGGTTATGACAAATTCCTATGATAGAATCTATGACGCGTAAGAGTCATAAATGGAAGGTTCTATGACAGGTGAAGACATGTGTCGCAAGGCATCTTGGAAGAAGGTATCTTTGGGCACCCCAAGGAGGGTGAGGATGTGTTGTAAGTAGAATATGCTATTTTTAGGTAGTTATGACAAATTCTCTTACAGCTGTAAGAGCTGTCAGTTATGACAGATTCTATGACAGTCATAAGATGCGTAAGAGCATCTGTCATTGCCCAACTTGGGAATAGGTGACCTCATTGGGATGGGGTGATGTGACAAGTGTCATGACCATGTTGTAGTGTTGGACAAATGTCCCTAGGCTTGGGTTTTGGGCCATGAGGCCAAGTTGGACGCCCATCTCGAGGAAAGTACATTTTTGCCTTGTAAACTTCTATTTAAACAGGTGCTTGGAGAGGAGATGTATTATGTGATTGACAGGTACTATTATGCTACCAGTTTATCTTCAGATACGAGTGTCAAAGACTCCTATAAAGACTTGTATTGAAAGTGTGTTGTAAACTTCATTGTTTAGATAATACATTGTGCAAGTTTTAGAGTGTGGGGTTTTTCTCCCGTAAGGGTTTTCCCCATGTTATATCTTTTCTCTCTCTCTCTCTCTCTCTCTCTCTCTCTTATGTCTTACATTCTTATGTTGTGTATTGCTGCAATATCTCCATTGTTATGTTAGCATTGTTGTAACTGTAAAGATTAAAACAAATTTCCACTCATATCTCCTCTTTAGATTAGTGTAGGAAGTGATTTCCGCACACCTAGCTTCCTTTCAGTTGGTATTAGAGCCTGGCCACTTTTGGTTCTAGCTGTTAGGTAAGAGTTTTTTGAGCTAATCTTAGGTTGAGTGGGAGTCTATGCAGAGTATTATGTAATCTTGTTGCAGGAAGGAGATGGCAGGCACATCCAGAAGATTAGAGGTGGAGAAGTTTAACGGAACAAATTTTGAGTTATGGAAACTTAAGATGGAAGATATGCTTGTTGATCGAGACATATGGGAAACCATTTCTGGTGTAAAACCAACTGTAATGGCACAAGCTGATTGGGATCTCAAAGATTGGAAGGCTAAGGGTCTTATAAGACTCAGTCTAGCTGACTCTGTCCTGTTAAATGTCCATGAGGAGAAGACCACAAAAGATCTTTGGAAGAAGTTGGGAGATGTTTATTAGGCCAAATCCCTAGTGAACAAGTTTTTTTTGAGAAAGAAGTTGTATTCTCTGAGGATGGAGGATGGAGGATCTATTGCAGATCACCTGAATGCTTTCAACATGTTAGTTGCACAGTTGACTTCCATTGGTGTGAAGATGGAGGAGGAGGATTGATGTATGACCTTGCTTTGTTCTTTTTCAGACTCATGGGATCATCTTGTTATGGCTATTGGGAGCACCACATCCACTTTCAAAATGGATGAAGTGGTACCTTTGCTTTTATCTGAAGAGATGCAGAGAAAGTCCTCTAAAGCAGCCAAAGAGGCTCTTGTGGTTCATGGAAGACCCAAGGAGAAAGGGAAAAAGAAGGACAAGAAAGCTGAGAAGGGTAGATCCAAATCCCGTGGGAAATCTAAATCTCCTAGAAAGTCCAAGGCTCTCTGTTAGAACTGTGGAAAAACTGGACATTTTCAAAAGGAATGCAAAGAGGAAAAGAAAAAGAAGAAGAAGAATGTCCCAAACTCAGATTCTGACAAGTCACAAGATGATGGTGATGCCTTCATCTCAGCCCTGGTCACCCATGCATCTGATGATGTGTGGTTGATTGATTCTGGTGCATCATTCCACAAGACCTCACATCGAAGTTGGTTTACAAAGTATGAAGAGTTCAATGGTGGAAAAGTGTATCTGGGTGACAATTCTCATCTGAAGATTGTTGGTCGTGGAAGAGTCTAAATCCAATTCCCTAATGGATGAGTGAAGGGGATCTCTGGGGTCATGCAAATCCCAGGATTGGCATGAAACCTACTTTCTGTAAGTAAGTTGAATGATGTAGGTGTGCAGGTTGTCTTTTCAAAGGACAGATGCAAGATGACCAGATGATCTATGGTGCTTACAAAGGGTACTTAGAGAGGTACTATGTTTCAGCTAGAGGCATGCACTTCATAGTGCAATAGTTCTTCTAACTGAAAGAAAAGAGTTGTCGTCACTTCATCCCCACCATTGGAACCGGCAATGAAAAAGTCTATTGTATCAAATTCTGATGGTAGTGCATTTTGGGTACCCAAAGGTACTCATGCTTTGGAAGTTAAGCTTCTTGCTGAAAAGACAATGTTATGGCATAAGAGATTTGGCCACATTGGTGAGAAGGGTCTTAGAACCCTGGAAAACAAAAACATCGTTGAGGGGTTAAATGATTGTAATCTCAAGTTTGACTTTTGTGAACATTGTATATATGGAAAGCAAAATTGTGTTCAGTTTTACTCTAGTTCTCACAAGTCTTCTGGTGTGTTGGACCTTATTCATTCTGATGTGTTTGGTCCTGTTAGTGTTCCTTCGATTTCCAAATCTATATATTTTGTATCTTTCATAGATGATTATAGTAGAAGGACATGGATTTATTTTCTCGGAAGCAAGTCTGAAGTCTTTAGTCGGTTCAAAGAGTTTAAAGCTTTTGTTGAGAATCAGACTAGTAAAAAGATTAAGTGTTTGAAGATTGACAATGGTGGTGAGTTTTGTTCGACAGAGTTCAATAATTTCTGTAAAGAGCAAGGGATTGAAAGACATAAGACATCTCCATACACCCCGCAGCAAAATGGATTTACAGAGAGGATGAATAGGACACTGATGGAGAAGGCTAGGAGTATTCTTAGTGGAGTAAGCCTCGAACAAAAGTTTTGGGCTGAAGTTGTAGCTACTGCTTGCTACCTAGTAAACAGGTCTCCTACATCAGCTCTTGTTGGTAAGACACCTATGGAGGTGTGGTCTGGTAAGAATCCTTCAATTAGACATCTTCATATTTTTGGTTGTGAGGCATATGCACATGTGCCTAGGGAGAAATAGTCTAAATTGGAGAACAAGGCTATTAAGTGTATTTTCATTGGCTATGGTGTCGGTGTGAAAGGATACAAGCTTTGGGATCCTATGACTAAAAAAGTGTTGTATAGCAGAAGTGTTATTTTTAGAAAGCTAACACCTTCTTTCGTTGTTCTACAGCCAAAAGAAACATAAAAGAAAGAGGATGTGGTTCAGTTTCTTTCTACCCCTGAGAAGATTGAACTGACAGACCGTGTGAGACCTAATGATGAGGAGAGCTCTAGCAGCTCTGAAAGCTCAAAAGAAGAAGCAAAACCTCAACCTCAGCCATTGAGGAGGTCTACATGAACAAGGAAGCAACCTGATAGGTTTGGTTATTCATTGCTTGATTCTAGTTGTGTTTTTGCCTTACTTACTAACACTGATGAGCCTAGAAATGTGACAGAGGCTATGGGCATGGAAGATGCAAGTTCCTGGAAGGAGGCCATGGAAGATGAGATGGCTTCTTTGGAGAAGAATAAAACATGGGACTTGGTGCCTTTGCTTGAAGGACATAAACTTGTTGGATGCAAATGGGTGTTCAAGAAGAAATTCGGTGCAGATGGCAGTGTTGAAAAGTACAAGGCCAAATTGGTTGCGAAGGGGTACTCACAAGTGGAGGGAATTGATTATGGTGAAATTTTCTCCCCCGTTGCAAGCTGACATCTATTCAGTTCCTATTATCTCTTGCAGCAACTTATGACTTAGAGGTGGAGCAGATTGATGTGAAGACAACATTCCTTCATGGTGATTTGGAGGAAGAGATTTACATGTCACAATCAGAGCATTACATAGAGAAAGGTAAAAAAAAATTGGTTTGCAAGTTGAAAAGTGTCTGTATGGTTTGAAGCAGTCTCCTAAGATGTGGTATTTGAAGTTTGATGCCTTTGTGTTGTCGATTGGATTTTTGAGATCAAAATTAGATCATTGTGTGTATTTTAAATTTGACAATGATTGCATTCTCATTATTGCATTGTATGTTGATGATATGTTGTTAATTGGGAATGGTAAGAATATGATTTCTGATTTGAAGTCTTAGTTGTCAGAACAGTTTGAGATGAAAAATCTAGGGGCAGCCAGGTACATTCTGGGAATGGAAATCAGAAGAGACAGAGCTAAAAGAAAACTTTGGTTAAGCCAGAGTAAGTATGTGAAAACTATGTTGGATAGGTTCAGCATGGAACATTGTAGACCATTGTGTGTACTTGTTTCATTGGGGACAAAGTTATATGTTAATGATTGTCGAGAATCTCCTTCTGAGGTGGAGGACATGAGCAGAGTGCCTTATGCTAGTGTTGTTGGTAGTTTGATGTATACCATGGTCTGCACAAGACTAGACATTGCCCAAGCAGTGGGAGTCCTTAGTCGATTTATGGCTAATTCTGAACAAGTACATTGGGATGCAGTAAAGAGAGTGTTCAGATATTTGAGGGGTACTTCTGAGTATTCCATATGCTATCATGGTAATCCTATAGGACCTCCACATTTTATTTGTATTCGTGTATTTGTGGATTCTGATTGGGCGGGTGACATTGACAGGAGGAGATCCACCAGTGCTTATGTGTTTACTATGTTCAGGGGTGCAATTAGTTGGATGAGTAAGTGGAAACCTGTGGTTGCTTTGTCCACAATAGAAGCTGAGTATATGGCAACAACTCATGCTTGCAAAGAATCCATTTGGCTTAAGAGATTGTGTTCAAATATTGGTGTTGATGCAGGATAGATTACAATTTGTTGTGATAGTCTGTCATGCCCGTATCAAACCCACCTGTATGTCAACCATACAAGTGGGAAAAAATGGTGGAAACATTTTTTTTTCTAAAGGAACGGAGTTAAACATAAAATGAACTAGTCGGTTTACCTATCCACCACTTATGTATCACGATCAAGGTCAGGTTTTAAAGCAATGTTAATTTCTCTAGTTTGCATTTATCCTAATAGTCCATAGTGACAAGTTAAGACCATGAATATATTTAAGTAGATTATACAACTTAGTCTATAAGGTTTCTGTAATAAAATCCTCGACTAAGCTAACTAACTTAAAGAATTCAATATTGCATTATTACATAAATTACCCATAACTAAATATTTTTATTTTCTAATAAAAGATTATAACATTAGAACACATAAAAATAATAATACTTCAACACATGATAATATTCACTTCCTTTAAATTAATTAAAAATACTTAATTTATTATTTAATAATAAGTTATAACTATCAAAGTTGATAATGCCAAAATATTTAATATAATCTAATTCTTCTAACCTCAATTCTTGACTAAAAAATCATATTTGAAAACTAATTTTCTTTTAATAATAAAATAGCTAATCTTCCTCTATGTGGTAAAAAATTGTACATAAAAAAAAAAAAAAAATCTTTCAAATAAAGCAATAAAATATTAGAGTTTACATTATGTCCTTAAAACAATAAAACATTCTTTTTTACAAATAACAACAGAACAGTTGCCTTTTTTTAAATAATAGAATAAAACTTGTTTTTACTAAATTACATTCATTGTTATCTTTTAATATTGAAAGAATAAAACTAATTTTAATTTCTAAATTAAAACTTACTAAAATATTTCATTTAAACAAAATAATAAATTAAATCCTTGTAAAATGTGAAGTTAAATAGTCTAATTAAATAAATAATTTAAAATTGACTAATTTCTATCTTTAGTATAACATCTAGTAATTAAAAACTTTATCTTATTCATAAAAGCGATAAATATCCTTAAAACTAATTACTAGAACAATTTCTTTCTTTTGTTTAACTAAAACTTAAATGCTTTCTTCCTAAATTCATAGAATAATGCTAATTATTTCTTTATTTAAAGCCATTCTTTTTGAAAAAAAGAAACTTATCTTCTTTATTATAATATATCTAGCTTTCTTTATATAAAGGATAGAATACAACTAATATAATTACTTTTCTTTCTTTAAAATAATAAAATAAATCTAATCCTCTTATGATTAAAATAATAAAACAAAGCTACTAAATTTCATTTTATTTTATTTTAAACCTTAATTCTTTTCTTCCTTTTTATTTCCATAAAAAAACAAATGCTTTCTTTTATATTTATAGAATAAAGCTAACTTAATTTCTTTCTAAATAATTTAATAAAACAACTCTATATTGCCTTTTTGTTTCTTTTTCTAAAATTTATTTTTTCTATTTTAACAATAAAATAGATCTAATTTATTTCCAATATATTAAATCCATTAACTTCAAAATTACACTACTTAATTATAATATTCTTTTATAATCTATATAAAATAATATTAATAAAATTTTCCAAATCTTTCTAAACAAATCATAAACAGTCTTTCCCTTTTAAACTCAATCAAGCAAAACACTTTTTCTTTATATTTTTTTTAAAATAAAGCATATTTGATTTCTTTTCTAAATAAATTAATAAAACATCTATAATATCTTTTCAAAATAAACTACACATTAAACTTATTTTTTTAAAACAAAATAACTAATAATATCTAAATCCTTTCCTATAATTTGAATGCTTTTATTTTTCCAACCAAGGAATAAAACAATTAATAAAATATTCATTCTTTTTCTTGAAATAAGTCCTACTATTTCTTTTTTAAGCATGAAAGCAATAAAATAACTTTAATTTTCTTTTTCATTTTAAAACAATGAAATAAATATAACATTCTTTAAATATAACTGATTTTTCTATGATTGAAATAAATAAAACAAAATTATTAAAAATTATATTTTATCCTAACTATCCTTATTATAATTTCAGTATAGCTACCAAGGACTTATGAATCCTTCCATTTATTTTTATGTATGTGGTTATTGTGCTCAACTACAGTATAAGCATACACAAAAAATATATAAATATACCCATATTTTTCAGTCAACCCAATAAACTTATAAAATATAAAGAGAATGAGATTAGATTTACAGATATAATTTAAAACAGAATAATTATTTTCAGATTTGTTAACACATATACATCAATCAAACTATTTTCTTTTCTTTACAGGTATCAAATTTTCAACATTACAGAATACATCTTCTACTTCATATTCATGATTATTATAGATTGATTTGAAATATCAGAAAACAAATTTATGACATAAACCCAATATCACAATATGAGTAAAATAGAAAATTTGTCTCCTTTTTTTTTTTCAAATTTAAAGGAAATCAAGCTCATAATTCAAATTTCTCAATGTACCCACAAACACAAAATTTATACATCTTCACAAAAGACTCAACATATACATTGAACGGAACAGATTTCTTCCACTAACATAAAAATTTCCGAAAACTTTTGACACACAACAAAGAGAATCCAACGAGGATCATAACCAAGGCACTTTTCCCAATATTTGCAAAAATAACTTCTTCCAAAAAAATAAGATATTATTTCCAACTTTCAATCCTTGACTGAAAACTTTCTTGATAACCTGCACACATACAAGGGCCAAAATAGGTGGCCAAGTCCTGCTCTCCACCCTACCATAGGGATTGCATAAGCACATCCCACCCCCGAGCAGGAGAACTCCATAAACTGGGTAAAACACTCATGCAAACACATAAATCCATAAACCAGAAAAGAACGTTTAATCATAAACATGAAAATCCCATTAGTCGACTCACAAACAAAGGATCCAAACTAGATCCAACATAGGGGGAGAGAGGGGATAATCATCCCTCTTGGGGGTAAAATAATCACATCAATCCTCCTTAATCTTCAATAACAATACCATCCATGCAACACCATAATCCACCACCAACAACACCATTACTCAAATCATGGCCATTATTACATTATCTTTTAAATAAATATATTTATTTTAATTGTTATTTCTTCATTTCATTTCATTTTTATTTTATTACCATTTCCTTTCATCTCCACAAAACTCCATAATCACAAACCTCCTCCAAGAAACCTCCATAACTATCCTCAACAAAATATCAATAAAACATGGGCACTCGTGCCCAAACCCAACTCCACTATCAAATTACTCCACAACACCATCACATATAAAACAAATTCCCCCAAGAGAGGCTCCACGCCTCTCTCTCAAACCCCATTACGTAGGAGGCTCTCATCAGATACGAAGGGCCACTCCTATTACAACCCAACCCACAATAACAAAAAAAATACAAAACCACATAAACAAAGGCTTTCATAAGCATGCATACATTTTACAAAAATATGAAGAGGAGATAATTTCCTACCTCAGCTCCCCAAGTTAGGGTGAGCTCAAAAACCCAAATGAGACAAAAATTTTGCTCTTGAATTCACAATCCAAATTCCAAAGCCAAACTTCTCTACCAAAACTTCTCACCAAAATTCTCTTCCAAATCTTCTCACAAAGAAATTCTTTTCCAAAAATCTTCTCACAATTTCCTAATCCCAAAATCCAAGCATAGCAAAAGTGTAAAGACTCTTCCCAAAGATTCTCATAAATAAAACTCAAAGCTTCCAAAAAGGAAAGAAAACAAAAAAAAGAAAAAAGAAAGAAAAACAAAAAGAAAGCAACTTTCTTTATTTTTCTCAATAAAACTCTTATTTTTCCAAAATTAAAACAAAGAGATAAAATCCTTTCATAAAATAAAATAAAATATTAAATTATTAATTTTAAAACATTTATCCACATCCCACAAAAGAAATAAATTAAAATGAAATAATTAATTAAAAAGACTTTCTCCCAAAATACAATTAAATAAAATTAATAAAATAAAATAAAATAACACAACCACACACCAAGAAAATTAAAATAAAAATCAAATAACAATATTACATCACATATTAGCCTTAACCCCTTCCACAGGTTAGGCTAGGCTTAACTGGTTTGACATAGGGTGTATGGAGTCTCCGAGTCTACTTAGGGAGCTTGACCACCTGCCTGCACACTTAATTTTTGAACATCAGTTTGTCAAGAAAATATAGCTGAAGCAACTTGAAATGCATAGAAAAATTAATTAAATAATCCAACTTCATTCATGATTACATAATTCAAATATTATAATTTATTTTATTTAAAGACTATCACAAAAATCATTTAATTCATTCAATACTTTCTTTTCCCACACAATTAATTATCCAACAGCAACTCATTAGAATAAAAAGTATACAGTCCAAACATAATTCCTAAAGAGTTTAATTATATCATAATGTCCAATAACACACATCAAAATAGACAATTATAAATAGTATCATATCATGGTCTCAAGTGCAGTACTAGCTAGGCCTCACATAGTCAGAGCGCGATTTGCCTAGCAAAGAATCCAATTTTTCATGCCAGAATAAAGCATATTGATGTACAGTTTCATTTCATGTGAGACATGGTAGAGGATGGGAAGGTAAATTTGGAGAAGGTAGACACTTTGAAGAATGTTGTGGATGCATTGACGAAACTAGTGGGCACAGACAAGTTCAGATGGTGTTCAGAGTCTATGGGCCTCTCAGCCTATAGCAGTTAAATCCTGTCATTTCCATTGGCTCTTACAAGATGTTCAACAAGTGAAAGAATGTTGGGAATTAAGGTGTCTCAACCTTGGTAATTCTTTGTATTAATTAATTGTATGTATTTATTTATTGCCTATTAATGTATTTTGGATGCAAGTCCTGTTTTGTCATCTTGTGGGAGTTGGCACGTGATGTGTCATCCTACGCGGAAGGTGACCACATGTAATTTTGTCCTCACATGAGGAGATAGGCATCTCACTTAGTGGTAGAGGTATTTTTCCATGTGTTGGCACTTTGACTAGTGTGTAAGTGAATCTTGACGAAACAGTTATGACAGATTCCTATGACAGAATCTATGACACATAAGAGTCGTAAATGGAAGGTTCTATGACAGATGAAGACATGTGTCGCAAGGCATCTTGGAAGAAGGCATATTTGGGTGCCCCAAGGAGGGTGATGATGTGTTGTAAGTAGAATATGCTATTTTTAGGTAGTTATGACAGATTCTCTTACAGCTGTAAGAGCTGTCACTTATGACAGTCATAAGATGCGTAAGAGCATCTATCATTGCCCAACTTGGGAATAGGCGACCTCATTGGAATGGCGTGATGTGATAAGTGTCATGACCATGTTGCAGTGTTGGACAAGTGTCCCTAGTTGTGGGTTTTGGGCCATGAGGCCAAGTTGGACACCCATCTCAAGGAAAGTACATTTTTGCCTTGTAAACTTCTATTTAAACAGGTGCTTGGAGAGGATATGTATTATGTGAATGAAAGGTACTATTATGTTGCCGGTTTGTCTCTAGATATGAGTTTCAAAGACTCCTCTAAAGACTTGCATTTCAAGTGTGTTGTAAACTTCATTGTTTAGATAATACATTGTGTAGGTTTTGGAGTGTGGGGTTTTTCTCCCGTAAGGGTTTTCCCCATGTTATATCTTGTCTCTCTCTCTCTCTTCTATCTTACATTCTTGTGTTGTGTATTGCTGCAATATCTCCATAGTTATGTTAACATTTCTATAACTATAAAGATTAAAATAAATTTGCACTCATCTCTCCTCTTTAGATTAGTGTAGGAAGCGATTTCTGCACACCTAGCTTCCTTTCATCTATGATAGCATTTGCATCTACAAAGCACCTCAAGCCCAAAAGTGTGTTGAAATCTTCTCCTTGATCCTTCATGGCTACCACAATGAAATCTAAGACATGTTTGATCCCCATCAGGTTAACTTCAGCTTGCTTCCATGTTCCCATTGTTTGCATTTGAGATCCATCTGCCAAGATTATGTTGTAAGTGGTTTTTGACATCTTAGGCCTTCCTAATTGCTTCCACAGCTTCTTTGTGATCATGTTGACATCTGCTCCCAAATCTATCATTACATTCTAGACCATTTTTTGATTGATGTGAACATCCACCATAAGTGGTTTTATCTTCCATTCTCTATCTATTCTTCCCATCCTCCAGAGTTGACTCCTTTGACCTTGTTCCTTATTCCAGTACTTAGAGAATTACTTCAGTTTCTCAATGAGCATGTGTTGTTGTGTCAATTGGGCTAACTGATTGAGAGAATCCACTTATCCTTCAGTGAAAAATTGCTTATATTGCTTCTCTTTTTCTTGCTCCTTATTGTTTGTTTACCCTCCTTCACAACTTCTTCATAGTGTTTCTTGGTTGGAACAAATTCTTCATCCTCCTCACTATCTTCCTCCTCTGTCTCACTAATGTAATGCCTTCCAGTATTGGTTCCTTGTCTTGTCACCACTATAGTTTTCTCCTTCCTTTTCCTTCTCTCCTTTCCTATATGTTTTGGTGTACTTCTTTGGTAGTACTCTTCTTCTTCTTTGGATTCAACTGAAGATATGTTTGTCTCCTCTCTATTGTTCTTCCGGCAAGTTCTTTCTCCTTGGTCTTTTGATGCTCTTCTTATGATCCTTGCTCCTTTTTATTATTCAGGATCTATAGCTAATCACTCTTGGATTATGGTTGTGCATTCCAAAAGTATTGTTGTGTTGTCTCACAAGAAAATAGATCATGCTCTATGCTATTATAAAATGAACACTGTGTTTTCTTTTTAGCCCACCATTCATTAGAAAAATGTCTTAACTTACAACAATTGAAGCATGTGGCATCCTCCCTCTTTTTTTGATTTCTACCACAACCTATTCCTCCTATGTAGCCGCCAAATCGGTCTCTCTCATCACTATTATAGCCATTTCCATATGATGGACTACCAGAATTTGAATTTTGTATTGCATTCACATTCATCTGATTTCTCCAACTTAGCTGCTTGTAGTCCTGATCATATGAATATCTTTCTTTCATGTATGTCATATTACTGCTCTCCATAGAGTTTGTATTGTTTCTGCCATACCATGATTCATCTTCTTCATCAACAAAATCTCTTTTCCTCTAGAAGTTCTGTGAAGGACAATCTGGTGTTTCATGGTCATCCCATTCTCTGCATAATCTAGAGTATATTGAATTGACATTTTCCTTCTTGCTTTGGTATCTACTTTTATTGCAACAACTTGTCTTTCACATTTCAGCCTAGGGCATTCATTCCTCAAATGGCCTTCTCTTGTGTTGTATGAACACCAAATATTAGGTCTTTCTTTCTCCTCCTGCTTAGCTAATATCTCCAACCTCAGCTTCAACTGCTCCAATTCCAACTTCAACTTTTTCAAATCTAGGTTTTCCTTCATCTTATCTTATTTGCACTAGGATTGAGACTCTATCTGACAAGCCAATTTCACTGCTTCTACATATGATTCAAAAATCCTTCCATCTAGGGTTGACCTTATTTCAAGGATTATTCCATAAATAAATCATTCTATCTTCTGCTTCTCAATCAATGGTTCCTCAAATCTCCTAGTTGTCTCCTTGTATCTCTTATCAAACTTCTTTATTGATTATTTCTCCCATTGCACCAAATCTCTTATCTTACTTACTCCTCATGTCGGAACATCTAGAACTCTAAAGTTCTCCAAAAATAGCTTCTTGATCTCATCCCATTCCTTGTCATTGTCTAGGCATGTCTTCCTATACCAATTCAATGCTTCATTCTACAAGATGCCTATGAAGTCAAACAACTTAATTTCATCCCTTGTTATTGCCAATTGCAAATAGAATCTAAAATAGAAATTTTCTCTACTTCTTCAGTAGTATCCTTTTTCAAATACAGGTAACTTAACTAGGGTATCCATGATTGCTTTCCTCCAACTCTTTGGTACTTGGCAGTAGCTTTCCTCTAGTTTGCTTCTCCGGTTCAAATGTCTTCTATCAATTTGCTTTCCTTCTCTTCCCTTGTCTCTTTGTAATTGGATCTCAAAGTACTCCTCTCCCATAACCTCTACAAAATTGCTCTGGATCTCTGCTTCTTTATTTGTTTGAATATCTTCCTTCTCAACTAAAATTCTCTTGACTTCATATGTCACTTAGGGTGGCTCATGGTCCAGGGTTTGTGTCTCTTCATAGTGTCTCTTCAAATTAGGGGATTCTCTTATCTTTGTAAATGACATCATGTCAGCATCCAATGCTGATTCAAATAGCCTTCCAAAACCCTCAAAACTCCTCTCAATGTTTACCGCATTTTCTCCTGCTCTTATCTCCTTTATGCTTTGGTAAATTAACTCCTTTATATATTCCTCATCTATCTTCAAAATCTCTAGTGTTAAATCACGTGTTCTAGTTGTCATGCCCACATTTCCCATGCGGTCACGACACGCAACACAAGTGTCATATCCACATTTGTCATGTGGTCATGACATGAAATATATAAAAAAAAATCACGCATCCCTAGAAACCCCCTCACACGCATCAGTGTGCTTAGTGGCAATACGCATAAGGCGTAAACATGTCAATCAAATTTGGGGTAATGCGATCACATGCGCATTCCCCCACGTGATGAGAGCTGACTAAGGGAGTCAATGCAATGTGAGAAGCATCGCCATTAGGGTTAGGATCGATTGATCAAAACCCTAAGTTTTCCTAGGTGAGTGACGGGATTTCGATACGAGTCGAAATCAAAACCTTAATTCTAATAATATTAAAAGAACTAAATAATTACTTGATCAATCAAATAGTTGTGGAAACAATAATTTTTTATTCTACACAAGGTTTATATTGTTAAGGAAATTTAACCCTAAATTCTAGAAAAATTCGACAGCATAACGCCTCTCGGGAGTGTATAAGAATTATTCTAATTAAATAAATTTGCACAAAGGTTCACTATCCTACTAACGTCGATTAATTAAAAAATATTGCACTAGGAAAATAGGTCACCACACTAAACTAGGATAAATTAATTAATTAAAAACCTATTTCATTTAAATCCAGCATATAATTAATTTAACTAAATCGACCTTACTAGAAATTACAGTTGTATTTAAATTACAAAGGTTGCAATATTAAAATAAAACTCCAAACATAAATAACTAGGACAATAGTTCCCCTCATGCTTAATTAAATTAAATTCTAATTAAACCAACCCAAATAACAATATAATAAATCTCCTAACTATCTAACAAATTGAATTCACATCTATTCAACCATAATCAAATTAATACCCACATAAAAATTAAACTTACCCCTTTTACTTAAATTTCCAAGACAGCCCATGTTAAATAATTTAATAAAAAAAAACCATAAGTCAAGTGAGAGGGAAAATGAATAAATCTAATTTTAAAACCTCACTTGTCTAAAAGTTTCCCAAATAAAATAGACTTTCCTTATGGAAAGAAAAATACCCTAACCCTATTCTTTTGTTCTCATATTTTCTTCTATTTTATTTTTCTTTCCTCCATTTGTTTTCTCATCACTTTCTTTTGTTGCAGGTTTCTCTCAAGAGGCAGCCATGGACAAATCTCCCATGGAGATATATACACTAGGTATATACCCATTTCAAAACCCTTTGCTTTTAAATATATATATATATATATACCAGAGAAACATTTTATATTTTTGTTTGCAGTGAGAATGAGTATACACACTAGATATATATATATATATACTAAAAAGTATCAATGGCAGGAGAACCAGGACCGACGGCCATGAAGGGACGGTGGACTATATTGATGGGTGTCGCCGCAAGGTTTAGCGTTTTAAGCTGCATTTTTTGTTTTGTTTGACGTTTCACATAATTTAGGGGGTCTGCGATTATATTTTTGTCTTAGTTGAAAGCTACGAAATGGGGGATGGGGTAGATGTCCCACCCCCCACTTCACACACAGTGGAGAGGCCCCGCCCCCCCCCCCCCCACCCCACCCACTCCACCAAAAAAACTAAAAGCTTGGGGGCAGCTGTGAGACCGTCGCCCCCCCTCCGAAGCCCTAACTCCTTCGCTGACTAACGATGGTAAACAAATCTTTTTTTTAGCAGCAATTATTATCTAAAATAAAATACAATTTCACACACACACACATATAATGCTACATATACACAGTCTGCCAATTTTTTTTAAACACAGTCTGTTAAAAATGCTTTCTAGAAAATAAATAAAATATTAATAATAATAAAAATAAAGGATATATATATATATCTTTCAAATATAGTTAGATTAATAAAAATACATACTTCTGTATAATTTCGGCAACATTTATTTGAGTATAAAACACATTATATATATATATATATATATATATATATATATATATATATATATATATATATATATATATATATATGCAAGGAAGTATTTGTGCAATATTTACTTAAATCAATTTGGAGAAAAAAAAAATAGAATTGTTTTCATTTAAAGGTATGTAATAAAACTTTTTCGTTATTTTGCATTGTGTAAATATCCATGTGTTTTTTTTTTTGAAAGAAGGCAACACACTATGCTTAATATTTTCTTTTTTGGAAACAAAAATTAGCAACTAACAATTTCCTTTTCTTGAAAAACATATAAAATGAAGAACCAATTTTAGGCATATTTTGACAACAATTTAAAACATCCATTGCACACAATATTTTTTTTTTCATAGTAACATTTCAAAGAAAGTCCCATAAAATAAAATAGCCACTATAATGTATATTCAACTTCAAAATAAAATCCATACAACACGAAATGCAAACATTTAACTTTACATAGCAAGAGAGGAAAAATCTTCTCTCTTTTCTTGAAACAACTACGCAAAGGCCAAACTTGGCCATAGCTCACAAGGAGCCAAAATGACAAAACTCAAAGATTCAAAGCCTTTTTCTTCCAAGCTCCAATGCTACAATAACCTACAAATAACAAATATGGGAAGGGAGAAAATCCATGAACTACCGCTCTCCTCCCTACCATAGACTCACTCATGAGTCATCCCCGAGCTTGGAGGTCATCCACACACAAGGAATACTTCACTCCACTTCACAACAAAACACTAAGACAAAGAAACATGAAGAACACCCATGGCTTGCACAAAACAAAACTCATAGAAATGAGTTTAAAGGGGTAAGGGAGTGGACATCACTCAACTCAAGAGTGCAACTCCAAATCTTTCAAACTTAACTCAAATAAAGCCTCCAGCCAAAACATATACACTCAAATCACACATGTCTCTCCATGGCTCTCAAGCCATTCAAAAATGCTCATATTCACAACTTGCTCTCAAGGCCAAAATACCAAAACTAGAAGGTGACCTCAAGGAGGTTCACTCCTCCCCCACCCCACATATGTTGAGCATTTTCTCTAAATGGAGAGGCTCTTACATACACCCATAAAATCTTCACAACAACAAAATGCAAAATACACACACAAAACCATCACACAAGAAATGTAAAATATATAAGGAAAGGCATCTAGCCTTGAATCCTACCTTAAATAGCCCACAAGGAAGATAGTTGAAGAAGAGCCCTTCCAACTCCACCTCCAAGTCCTCCAAATGAGCCTACAAAAATTTCTCTAACTCTCCCCAAATTCAAATAAAATAAAAAATTGAAAACAAATCAACAACCCTCTCTCTCTCTTCAAGAGGGATTAAAATAGGTTCTCCTCATGAGCCTTGAGGAATGAGAAGGTGACACACGTCACCTTCCCCTTCCTCCTCACATCCACTTGCAAGCTTCATGGAATGTGGTGGTGACACATGTCACCCTCCCATTCCACCAAGTCTTGCCCCATCCACTTGTGCTCTCTCACACATGTGAGAGAGAAAAGTGGAGCCAAAGAAGGATGTGGGTACTACAAGTTCCCTAATCCTATCCTCCCATGAAAGCCCACAAAACCCCAAGGTACCCTCACCAATGTGAGAGAGCTTTGGAGTTGAGTCCTCCAAAATTTGGGGGTCTTGAAGACTCCTCAAGCCTTGGAAAGAGGTGTGGATAAAGTTGAGTGTTTGACCCAACCTTCCACTTCTTCCCAAACTTCTATTTTCGTCACTTTACTTCAGGGTGAAGTTTAAATGACCAAATATGAGTTTACCTAAGGCTAGACAAGCTCAAAAGGTCCCTAGACCCTAGGGGTACAACCCAGGGTCACTTTTAACCCATTTTGAGCACCATAGGGTGAGTAAAATCACATGAAAAGGGGTCACAAAAAAAAAAAAATCAAAAATGAAATCAATTAAACATTACACCTTTACAACACCAAAATACAATCAATTGAAAAAGGGTAGACCTATCCCAAATGACACCACACAAAAATATTACGAAATTTCATCATGCATAACACAATTGATCTTGGTTCCTCTTGGAACTAGATCGGCTTAACACAGGAATTCACAAAATATGTGGGATGATCTCCAATTATCCGTGGCTTGGTTAGAACACCTGCGCACTTAAACAAAAGATTAATCCAACATGTATTCATAGCCGAAGCAAGGGAAACATACACTCACACCATCACATAATCATTTAAAACAATCATAAAATCACATCATAATTAGATTCACAATTTTGCATTTCTATAATCCATAACATATTCTCTCAACTAATATCTCAAAATAATATCATAATGCAAATCACATGTCAAATCCTCATCAGTGAATCGAAATCAGGATCTAGTCTAATCACAACATACTAACAATACTAACCAAAAAAAAACATATAGTCTAATAAATCTACATATCGAGATCGACAGTCCCCAAAAGTCTAAAATGTCTCTCTAGCAGTAATATAACATGATCAAAATAAGGGAGTGAAATAGTAGGCTCACACTAGCAGTCTGCGACATACACCCTAATTTGCCTATTTGTTCTCTTTTCCTTTTGCATTCTTCTCCGACAGCACCCACAATGGTGTGCTCCTCTACATTCTCCATCACATCCTCTATGCCTTCATCTTCTAATCTCCTTTCTCTAGCAGCACCCTCCCTAGCACGCTCAACAACATCCTTCATAATGCACTTGTCTTCTTCCTTCCTTTAACAACACCCTTAGTGGTGCACTCCTCAAATTTTTATGTCTTTTCTTCCACATCTTCTATCATCCTTCATTTCTCCATCTCTTGCCCTTTCCATCCTTCTATGGTAACGCTCATGTCACTCTTGCATTTGTTTCAGTCTCTCTTCTTTGCTTATCTCCATTCTAGTCTTGATTTCTTCCTTGATCCTATTTTTCTTCCACTGCTCCCCTTTTTCCATGGGTTTTTCAAATTTGATGTTCCATTAGTCCTTTTATATCCCATGGAAATCTTATTTGAAGAGTCACATCATTTGAAAGGTCCTTGGGACCCTACCCCCTTTCCACGTGCCATCCCCTTAAGTGCCTACCCCCTCTCACAAAGGTAGAAACTATTGCAAGTATGTGCTTACTGGTGTTGTCATTGATGTCAACATATCTGTGTTGTCATTGGTGTCAACTGTGCACTTGTTTTGATGCTTACTTATGTTGAGTTAGTTGCTTTGTATTGGCTTATATAAGTGTTGAAGATAATGAGAAAGTGTTCCTGATATTGAGTTTCCAAGTGCTTTTGAGAAAATTTGCTCTCCTAGTGGAAACAAAGTGTTACAGAGTATTTTGGCTTGCAGAAGAACAGTGCAGTGTTTTGCTTTGCATATCCTTTATATTAAATATCTTTGTCTGCGATTTGGAAGTTATGTTAAGGGATGTTTGTAGTTTCTATGTTTCAAGTTTGAGCCTCCAATATGAAGATTTGAGTGAATTCTATTCACCAGAGTAGAAATTACTTTTTTGAGTATTCTATGGTGACAGGGAGAATGTATTTTTCTCTGCATTTCTCCGCATTTAAGTTTTATGGTTTGCAATTCTGGAGTTAAGTCTAACATGATGTTATTTTCCTTCAATTCAAATGGTTTGTGATTTGGTTCTTCGCAAGCGATCTTTTCTTTATGACAGTGGCTAACAATAATGTTTAAGTGCTCCGGTTTGAAGAATCTTCTGGATAGAGTGATTAGAGGTTGTGCAAAAGTTCTTGATGATTGTAATGTGCTTGTGGATGTCTCAGGATCGTGTTCCTACCTTTTGATTGGTCTGCAAAGTATATTTTGGATCGTGACTGTAGCGTGTTCCTAAAAGTCTTAGTGTTAACTCCAGTCTTGGCTGACCTGGTTGTTCTCACTACTTGTGGTTATGCTTTGGAGATTGTGGAAGCATGTTGCTGCATGGTAGATTGGAGTTGAGTCCCAGCTAAGGTGTGATATAATCCGCATTCATTCTTTTCCTTCGCAAACTTGTTTAGGTCCAAACCAATTCTAATGGGTGTTTGTAATGCCGACCTTGGAGATTGTTCCAATGGTTGATGATTGTAATGCCAACCTTGATGTACATTCCAAGGTTGATGAATTGTATAAATACATGAAATGAAGTCATGAAAAATGCATCAATGTGCAAAAATGCGAATATAACAGTGTGTGAGTGAAGAAGGCAGAAAAGAAGAAGAATCAGTGTGCTTCAATGGAACTAAACCTTGGCATGGAGTAGATGCTACTATATTAGTTCACCAACTTTTAGCAGTGAGCCCCTCCTGGCAATGAGCCTCATCTTTTGGGAGTGAGCCCTATCTTTTGCAGTGAGCATTCTGGGCAGTGAGCCTCTGATTTTTTGTATTATTATTACATATTATATTGTGAGTTAACACTCACCGTGGTTTTTCTCTTATAGGGTTTTCCACGTAAAAAAATTGGTGTCGAATGTGTGATTATGCTTAAGTTTCTAATTTCATGCTTTCATGGTTAAATCATAAATTAAGTGATTGATGTGTTGATATTCATAAGAGGTTAAATTATTGGTGACAACTGATTCACCCCCCTCTCAATTGTCTTGTGCATTTCAACAGAAACCTAAGGAGATATGAATTCCTCCACAATTTGAAAAATTATCCCGCCAACTACACCTTTTCTCCTCTTTGGAACTCTGCACTACTTCTTCAGATGTTTTCCTCTTTCTATCTTTAACTACCTTCTTCCAAGGTCCCGACAATGAAACCAAGTGTTAGCAAGAAATGTAGAGGGAATATCGGTCCGAAGATCTGGTCCTCAGTCAAGTCTTTGTAGTCAGTTTATACTCCAGTTAGGTAGCTAGAGTGACAACAAAACATATAGAATAATAGAATAGATCATCACATACACATCAAAATAAGATAACATACATAATTACCCGATACCAACAGACTTCCATATATATATTAACAACAATCAAAGGTATACATCCATTGTCTATCCTCCAATATAATTACATACATGACTTATATGTCATTGCTTACATCAGAATATACGTCTATTCTCCTTTCATACTTGCTTACTTACATTCTACTATCTCCTATCTATATATATGGTATATCTATTATCTAGGGATGTGTCTTCTATCGGCTTCTGACCTCTACATATTGTATGATCTCTTCCGGTTGGCTCTGTTCTCTGTCAAGTAACCTGCTAATGTTCATCGTTGTTTGAAGTTTCCTCATGATGGTGTTGTGCACATGATCTCCCATAACAGATTTTTGCCTTTATCCATGCAAGGAAATTTCTCCTTGGACTACTTTTGGCCAACACCAACTGAGCCATTGAAACAACATAATTAATCTTCATACCAGAAGTTCAAGGCAAGTCACATAGCCTAGTTGTTTGCCAACCTTTGGAGGTTCTTTCAATCTCCCCATGTAACCCTATGATAGTAGATGACATATAACCCATGTTGGAAGACCCTCAACTCCAACAAAGTCCTTGACCTACACTTGATGTAACCAACTTGTGAGAGATCGCAAGAGTCACCATCATGCCACAGTCTCTGAGCGTGGTACTGATATGTAGCCTCCTATTGAGCATCCTTCTCTTGCATAACTACCCTTTTCTCCTGTTTCTTCTTTGGCCTCTCAGTCCTCTGCTTCTCATCTTGTGTCCCTTTCATCCTTGATCTCTTCTTTTCCTCCATAGTCGAATCTAGATGAATGTCACCCTCCAAGGCTGCTAATGCAGTGATTCCTGAACCTAGCTCAGGATTGAGAAGCCTATTCTGTCAGGCCCTAGAAATTTCATCAAATGCACTATGCAATGAGGAGTAGTAGAGAAGTGTGGTGGGGGACACATCTGCTTATGGGTATGATGGGTGCTTGTCTAACCCATTTGAGGGTTGTGACTTGACCAAGTATAGTCCTTTCCTAGCAACTATTTTAAAGCAATCTGAGTTTCCCATGATGGAGTTGCCTTCCTTTTGAGTTCAGGTTTCTATTATTGATCGACCAATCTTTAGGATGGAGAATGATCTGTTGGGTAAGTTTCTTAGAGCTAGACCTAATATAGATGTTTTCAGATCATGGGAAAGAAGGAAATGGACTTCCTACAAGCAATTTGAAATAGTTGCAATGGCCAAGGGTTTCTTTCTAATCTCCTTCTCAAGCCTTGAGAATTGTGACAAAATCATTTTAGGTGGCTCATGGTTTTTGGGAAAAAGACAGCTTTCACTTTTAAAATGGAGGCCAAGGTTTGATCCGAAGAAGTTTACCTGCAATATTCTAGTTTGGGTGAAGCTCCCCAACTTGCCCTTAGAATATTGGGAGAAGGAGGTTCTGAGAGGTGTTACTGTTGGAATCGGTCAACTTATCAGTATTGATTAGGCTGCCATGTCTAGGTGGTGCTTGCTTTATGCTAGATTTTATGTCCTTGTTGACTTGGGGAAGAATTTTCCATCATCTGTCTCCTTGTCCTCAAAAATTGGTATTTGGACTCAACCCATCGAGTATGAGACCTCTCTAATCATATGTCGTGTTTGCTTGATGGCTGGTCATTCTTCACATGGTTGTTTGGCCAAAACAACTAACATGTTTGTTGATGAATGGGAAGAGGTAAGGCCTGCAAAGCCTAAGGAAAATAGTGATTCTTCAACCCTTCATGGGGAAGGGTTGGTCCACAAAAAGGTTGCTTTGATGAAGAAGGAGATGACTTCTGAAGCTGGTGTTAGTGATTTGAATATGACAATCCTCCATGGGGAAGGGTTGGTCCACAAAAAAGTTAGTTTGACGAAGGAGATGATTTCTAAAGCTGGTGTTAGTGATTTGAGTATGAATATAGTGAAAAGGTTCATTACCCCTGAAATGTTCTGGGTTCAAACCAACCCGAGCTTTCGTTTTTGTTGGTGTTCTCCTGGTTGTAGCATTGCTTTTGTTTCTCTGTCAGCATTAGGTTTGTTGATGTCTTGCTATTTGTATTAGGTTTCAAGGTCCTTTCGAAATCTTTGCTGCTGAGACTTTGAAGCAGTTGTAGTTGTGGTTCTTTGTTTTGGCTGTTGTTTTCTATTTTGTTTTGTGTTGTTTCGTTGTAGATTCATTGTAGGTGTTCATTCTGTTGTTGTTGGGTTGTGCTTATTTTGTTAGACAACATTTTGCATAAGGTTTCAAGGTCCCTTCAAAACTTGATTTACCTATAATCAAAACAATAATTTCTTTTGTAACAAGAAATCATAGATTCACATATGAATTTTCATACAAGTTCAATATATAATTTCACATAGAAATCATAATTTTATTGATTAAACCAAATCAAAGTCTTTACTATTTATTTTCATCGAATATGTTCCACTCTTTCCAATAAGCAACTTGAAATTTTCAAAGAAGAATCCAACCCTCCTAACAAAAAATCCTTATATTCCCAATAGTAATTGCAAGCTCCAAACCACTCCAAAAACTTGTATGTGTATGATTGTTAATGGCAAAAAGTCCCCTCTAAAAAGAAAAATCTATCCTTTTAATAAAACATCATTTTTCATCCTCAAACCTTCATTAAAAAATCTTAAAATAAGATAATAATATTTTACATTACAATAAAGATCCAATTAAAGTAATATATCTTATGCACATTCTCTATAAAAAAATTTCTATTAAAATATTATTTTTTATTTATTTTAAATATTAAATCATAAAACTAATTTAAAAAGAAATCTTTTATTTAAATAAAAAATTGGAATTACTTTTACTTAAATATTCTATCTTCCTAATTTTTAAAAATAAAATTCAATACTACTTTTTCTTTAGGTAACTTAACTCCAAATAAAGATTATTCTGATTTCTAAATTCTATAATTGCAAGTTTTCACAATGCATAACTAAAATGAAATAAGATACAATAAAGATCTAATTAAATATCTTCCTTTCAATGCACATTCCTCTATTAAAAAACTTTTCCATTAAAATATTGTTTTTTAATTTATTTTAAATATAAAATCGTCATAAAACTAATCTTAAAAAATCTTTTATTTAAATAAAAAAAATAGAATTAGTTTTACTTAAAAATTCTATCTTCCTAATTTTTATAAATGAAATTCAATAACTTAACTCCACATAAAGATTATCCTAATTTCTAAATTCTATAATTGCAAGTTTTCCACAATGCATAACTAAAATAGACAACTCCCACAAATCTTTATTCACTTAATCTATTAATTACTAATTAATTGCAAATAAAAGCTATTTAAATTTTGAATATTGACTTATTTTATTTTTCAACTCAAAATGGATTAGTTCCAAAAATTTAAATAGACAAATATTAATTATTTTCTAGTTAATTACCACATCCAATTGATTTAATTGATTTAATTATTTTAATTAATTAATTCAAACAAACATATACTTCACCCCCATAACTTATAAGTTTCTCACACTTCATAGGCCAAACCTAATCCATCTTCCCTAATACCTGTGTATGTTAGCACACATTTCAACCCACCTACTTTAATAATAATCCATTTAACAACAAATTCTCAGATACCACATTCAATTAATTTATTAAAGTCTAAATCAAATTACTTAAAGACGACGACCTGAGAGAATAATTAGAGATAACCAGTTGTTGCATTGTGCTCATGTTCACACTAGAGGGCTTCAAGGTGAACTTAAACAGCTTGTGTTGGAACTTGTGTGATTATTTGACAAGAAAGTACAAAACCCAACAACAAATATTTGAAAAGTCGTTGGGAGATTGATGGTGGTGGATTCAGATGAATCTAAAAGAAATTGGGTTTTTTTCCTCATGCCTTCCTTCACAGAAAAGGAGGTGGATTAATCTCTCCATGCCCAATTGGGGGTCAGTTTAAATTGCTGGAAGACAAAATTCAGGGAATAGTAGGGACCATAAACTAATGATCTTATAAATTAAGATGGATGATACAGTCTTGAATTGACTTGCCCACTAAGTTTTAATTTAATGGTTATATATTAATGGAATTGACCTGGGGAAGAGAACAACTGATTTAATGGCTTATTGACTCAAAAGTCGTTAAGATATGGTAGGTGATGATAATCCTGAAAAAATTGTTTATAATCAGAAAAGTCCTTAAAATCCACCTGGTAATAGAATACAACAACTGGAAACGATCCCATTAATCATCCAAAGAAAGGCGTGGAAGGGACGCAACATGTCGAAATTTCCCTTGCTTAACCCCTCTCCCCTCAGAACGAAAAAAGAGTTTAGGGAATCTTGTAATTGTTTTTTCTTTCAAAGAGATCTTGAAAATAAAATGATTTCATGACAGTGAAAAGAAATTAGCTTAGTGTTATTTGCTAATTAAAATAGATTAACAGGTTTACCAAATCGTGATAGGGTTGAATTCTTAGGTGACTTTTATAAGTTGGGTTCCTTCACGACCCCAAAAGTTGAACGAATAAACAAACTGTCTTGTTCCCCCAAAAAAATTAGAAAATATTGAATTGTGATAGATAAATGTTCAGGATTAAATTTGCTGTAGCCAGAAGATAAGTGTCGTTACAGAGTAAAGAAAAACCTACTAAATGAAAAAGCATAAAGCTTGTTTGAATTAATCAGTTACACAGTCCAAAATCCTATTTCAATAACAATCTGTAACTTTGATTTGGGAGTGTGATCCCTTACCACAGGCTTTTCCGACCTAGTACACTGTAAAATTTATGTTTAAATAATATAATGAGCAGATTTTTGAAATTAAAAAATTGACTGCTTAATCCAATCTTCAGGCTTTCTCCTGTGAATTTCCCTTTTGCCAACTTGAATTGTAAGACATACATTTAAAAAAGCTACTTGTAGTTGTTATGACTACATCAGTATTCACTCTCTTCATAGAATTAATTGGGAATATATACACACACCTTGATCTTTGTTTTACTAGAAGCATCAAAAGATTGATGATTCTGAAAATGGATTTTAGTTTAACTAAGCCATTTTCTTCCTTCCTACTACTGAAGGAAACACAAAATCAAAATCTAGTAGAACAAAGTTTTGCTTTCAACAACAGAATGCAATGATGCCACCTTCCATGGCCTCTGTGAAAAGGCTAAAAAGGCTCTAAATCCATTGATTCCTGTGAAGCTTGGAGTTATCTGCAGTTAAAACGGGAGGTCGTAGAATACATTGAAGGATGACTGGTAATGGATTCGGAAGTTGCAACCCAAAATGGCTTGCCTTAAAAATGACAGATAGGTATTCCCAAAATCTATATTACCAAACTTCAACTGAAGTCAATGACTTTCTGTGTCCCCCTCTCTAAAAGAAAATTTCGTTCTCCTTGCAGATTTACCTTTTTTGTTGGACAAACTGGGCCAACAACCCTTCATCCGGGGCTCGAAGTCCCTGCATTTGAAGACAAGAAATCTTCAATCTTTTATGAGTATATAAAAGGAGACCTCTACTTTAAAAATTGAACATTGTTTGACTACTAGAGGTGTAAATATCTTTGTACCAAATATTAAAGGCAAATTTGAGAACTCTTGTTTTGAAATTTTCATCATATGGTATTTAGTTACCTTTCATCATATGTTTTATCCATGCAAGTTGCTCGGCATCTTCGTCCTTCTGGGGTATCTGCAATGGCCTCCTTAACACAATTGCTACAATAGATCTTGTCACATGCCTGGATGCAGAATCAGACAAAATGTTAGTGTTTTGCTTAAAAGTTAAAACCAATTGCTTTATAGGTACCAATTCAACTAATGTTGAAATATCTTAATAAAGGCAAGGGTCACTGAGACACTACAAATGTGAAACACATCCATTATGAAAGCCATGATGTAATGTTGTCAATACTTGTTAGGAGAGAATGTGGCCACATGATTTTACAAACTTCGACGATCATGAGCCAGAGATGACAAACATGAGATGTTGATGAAACTACAGAGATGCAGCAATAAATGTGCATTTTGAATTTACATGTGTTATAGATTGATGTCTAAAAACTGATAAAAGCAGAAAATATATAGAAATGTTACTTTGCTTTGGCTTTACAGTTGGACATATAAAATATGAAATACTAAACGATAGAATAAATATGCTGGGAACCACAAATAATTTGTTCTAGGCTAGAGGATCTTCTTGGCAAACAACAGGATGGCTATTATGGTACCTACAGAAAAATTAATGGCTTCACACTCAAAGGCTAAACAAGTTTGATTCACAGTTACAGTCGTTCTTTAGTGCAGAATTTCCCTTTCAACCTAGTGTCTCTTACCCAGAGAAGACATGAATGTAAATATCCAATCTGTGTGTTTGATATAGGTAATGAATCTAGCCTTGCGTCCATTATTACAGGCAATTTTCACATAAATCATGTCCTCTATCTTTCTTCAAGTATACCTGGCAGAATTTACATCTGTTCGAAGATTACAGTGTGAATTTTTTATTTTAGCAATGTATCTTTAGGCAAAAGAAGACTTTGCAAGATAAATCCACTGTGCCAAAGTCATTTAAATATTGACACCAGCCTCTATTCCCTAGTTACAATTTGAAAAAGAACCTGTCTGTTCCTGTGACAGGCTAGTAAACCACTATGATTCAGATATGTCATTCCTGAAGATAGGGCCTAACAATTAACTGCGAAGCCACGATCCTTTCAGTTATAAAATACTGGTACACATAAACAAGCCATTTTTTACCAGGTGAGGTGTTCCCAGCATGAAAACAAGGTCTTAATTGCCCGCATAACATGTACTCCTGGTTCACAGATTGCCCAAGGGGAAAGAATGGATATTACAGACAAGGTTCTGTGGCATCCTGTACATGGCTGATTCAAAGTCATGTGATTGTAGGTACATAAATTGGTTCTGTCTGTTAAGATGGCATGTAATAAATAGCCAATTACACAAAATAGAGCCATGCATCAACCAAGAAAACTTTGACCTTGCTAAACTAGATAAAAAAGTGCCTTTTCTCCAAACAGTTACAAAACTGGTAGCTATTGAGGCATACTGCTAAAGCCCCATTCCATACAGGAACAGTAAGCTGCTTAAAGTTCACCAGGTTTAACTATTCCTTCAAAAACAAACATGCCTTTCCCTTTATCAGAATTCTGTAATCATTTGAACTTTTGTGGTTTAATTTGTTATTCTATGCAAACAAGCTATACAGGGTATTTCACAAGACCAGAGCTATTGACTAGACCATTCATCTCACTAAAGAAATATGTTCTCTCAGGTGTTTCAGAGTTATGATCATATACTTTTGACAGAGTTGCATGCATTCTATCTCATATGGAAAAAAGTAAACCTCCATGGGTTTAATCCTATGAGATGAAAGTGCTAGATTAACTAGAAATTTTTACTTAGGGCAGAACTAAAACAAGCTTTGCACAGAGAGTTCTAAGACCTATCCATCTCTAGAAGCAATAAAAAGTAATGGGTGCTATCCAAAAGAGCTCTAAGTTAATCTTCAAGGATGGTTGGTCTTAAATACAGTCCAGACAAAGCGTTTTTGAAAGATGTGAATGCATTCAAACTTGTATGCAAAAAACATTAACCTTCAATGGACTCAATACCATGAGATAGAAATGCCAGAATAATGATTTTTTTTAACTTGGAGCTGACATAAAACTAGCATTGCAGAATTAGTTCTCTAAACTATCCATATAGCAGCAATAAAAATTAATGGGTAAAAGGTAAAACAGCTCTAGATCATCTTCAAGGATAGTTGATCCTATTTGAAACTAAATTTTGATTACCCTTAGCCTTCAGAAAAAGATACAGTTTAAAGTAGCCTAAGACACTTTAGTTAAACAGAAAGTGTATGATGAAATCAGTGTGAAAGTCATCCAGTAATTGACACCAGCCTTCCTTCCCCAACTACAGTTTGAATGAGATCCTCTCTGTTTCTTTGAGTACAGCTACTAACATTTGAATCTGTCCTTCCTGAAGATAGCCCCTCACAATTAACTACAACATCAAATACTTTCACTAATAACATTTTGGGATAGATAAACAAGACAAATTTCATTAAGTGCTTAACTGGCCAATAGAGACTTATGTCATTGTAAGGAGAAAGATCTGCTAACCAAGTGAGGTGTACCCAGTCTGAAAACTGGGGCCTTAATCTCCTGGAAAACATATAACATCAGTTGATAGATTACCTGGCATGTAACAGTTAGTCACATAAAACCAGAGGTCTGTATCAACCATGAAAACTTTAACCTTACTAAACTAGATTACAAAGTGCCTCTTCTCCAAAGGGCTGTCCAAGGGTGTCATTGAGAACTACTGCTCAACCGTAACCACCTAGAGGAATGGTTGCCTTTCGATACGTCCACTAGGTTAAATTATTCCTTTAGAACAAACATGGTTTGCCCTGTATTACGATTTTGAAACCATTTCAAAGTTTGTATTTTCATTTACCATTCCGTGCGATCAATCTATGGAGGACCCATTTTCACAAGACCATAACTGACTTACTCAATTGCTTGTCTCAAGGAATACATATGTTTTCTCAGACACTTTTGACAGAATTGTATGCACTCTATCTCAAACGCGAAAAAGTAAACCTTGTGCAGGTTCAATCCTATGAGAAGTAAAATTGACCCTCCACTGGTAGTTCCATGCCCTATCCACCTCTATAAGCAAAAAAAAGTATAGGGTAGAGAATAAAAGATGTCTAGATCATCTCCAAGGACAGTTGATCTTATTTGCAAATATATGAGTTCCATTTAACCTTTAGTAAGAAGAAGCCAGATATATTACTCTAAAACAGAAAGTATCTAATACCCTAGCTCATTCTTACAGTACTATTCACCAAATTGCACAATAATAATAGTTGAAGAGAAGCATCACCTGGCAGTTTGTCTTGAAGAAAACAGTGTACCCTGAACAGGCGGAGCACCGGCTTGAATTGTTTGGTTTAGCCTCAATGGGGCTGCCTACGAAAGGCGAATCAGACTGACCAGGATAAGGCCCAGGAGAAACCTTAGAGAAACTATTGCAATGTGAAAGCTCAGCGTCCTTAGGTGGCCTAATCCTAAACAGAGACAGCAAGAAGTTTCTATAGTGCAATGACTTGGCAATCTGCTTTGGGTGATTCTTACCAGACTGCTCGCTACTCCGCCTAGAAGAATTGGGAGACAATGGCCTGGAAGGAGGAGGAGTTGGGCGGACTGTTAGACTGGTTGGAACAAATATATTCAACAAAACATTCTTTTGATAGTTGCTCTTCTTCCTAACATCCCTTGCTGCTTTGGTCACCTTGGATCCACCATTCATGGGTTTGGGCCCATCAGAATTACCCCTCTGTTTGTCCATGGCAGTCCTCTGGTCAACTAGATCCTTAAGAGACAACTCATAGGCAGACTCAGGCATGCCTTCATACAATTTCATGAGCTCTTGCCTCCCCCTGGCAATTTCCTGAGCCCTAAGTGTCATGGGGTGGGAGATACTAGACATGGATGAGCCAGGCCTCCACAGGGGAGGAGAGAAATCCATTTCTTCTGCCTCCTCCTCATGCTCTGCAACCATTCTTGCCCAGGAGAAAGTCAAGCCTGGAGGGCTTCCAGCCCCATCACTGCTCCTTGCAGGAGACTTGGGAAACTTGATCTCTGTAGAATTCATGAAGGTGGGGATGTTCCTCCCTTCAGATGACAATTCTTCTTTGTTCTTATTCTCATCAACGCCCTGCATCCCTTATCTATATGGTATACTTAGATCCTGTTGAGTCTATGTCTTATATCCAATGAATATACAGATATGGGACAAACTAATAACAGATCTGTGGGGTTCTCAAAATGCTTGAAAACTTGGTAAGTCTGAAAAGAGGGGGGAAGAAGCAGCAGGTCTTGGCGTGCTGGGAAGATGTTAGATCAATGTAATGGTGTGGATTTGAGATGTACCTGTGCTGTCATATCTCCGTGGCCAAATGTCTACAAGAGATTGGTTATGTTGCCATCATTGATGATGACATCAGGGATGGAAGGAGTAGATGTGTCAGAGCTTCTGGAAGCACACGAGCGCTTATACGGACACATAAGTCTTTCTTTTATACTAATAGTCTTTGTCCCAACAACTTAAAATCCCACCGTCCCGGGCTTAAATCTGATCATAGTATGATTGTATTTAAGTCCCAATCGTAAAATATAATCAATTTTGTCGGAAGACTTCTTATTTTCATGGATACAACGATATTACCTTACATAGGGTAAAGGTAAAATTTTAGATTTATATATATATATATATGAACTATTCTAGTATGTATATATATCTTCTTGATTGCTTCAGTTTAGGTCAACATCATTTGTAAGGTTTGGCAAGTGATCTCACATCTGTTGACTTCGTATGACCATTCCCTCATGCATGGATTAAGCTTCCCAATTTCCTCCATCTAACTCTTGCTCATTGCAAATATTGAAAGGAAATTCACTCTTTAGAAAAGGAATCGAAACCTTTAAAGACCTATGGCATCTTCCCAATCTCAAATGGGAACGACCAAGACAACTCCAAGTTGAATTTTAGTCTGTTCCGGCTAATAAAAGAGTCATCGCTCAAATTGCCTCTATAGTTCCACCAATACTCCTTCTCAAGGCGTTTATCTTCTACATTATAACTTCCTCAAAGACTAGAGATGGTTGAATGGTTGTAAAAGCTATGCTTTCCTCTGAAGATTGTGTACAAAACCTTACTTCTTCACCTCCAAAATGACTAGAGATTAAATGCTAAATGGAAGTGCTCCTTAGCCAACCCCAAATAGATCAACTCAACTCCTCCTTCTAGAAGTCCAAAGCCAACTCTTATGCCCAACTCATAGAATGGAAACTTCTCTAGACTCCCCATTGGCAACCATCTTCGTTTCTTCCATTCTTAGCTTATCCTTTGTCTCTTTTTGTTAACAGTAAGACTCGTAAGCATGCTTTTGGAATTACCCCTTCACCAAGCACACCTAGCAATTAGTCATCTCCTTGATACCTGCTTCCTTTGGTTGTAAGTTACCCTAGAAAGTGACCCTCCTTGGAGTCAAAGCTTCTAAGAACATTATATCTAAAACCTATATGTAAACCATAATTAAACATATATGGAAATCAAGATGTTCGGATGGTTTTTCTAATCTTGTATATTCACATGAAGTTAGCATTCTAGTGCTTTACTCTACCCTCAATTTTCAAATGGCAAACTTCACCTACATTTTGCAAGACATTCTTCAATCAAACTTAGATCTAACCAAATGAGTGTCTACTATCCAAAGACAACTAAATATGTGTTAGAAAAGAATCAAGAAGCATTGACCAAGAAGGTGGAAGAGATCACTATTGGGGTCAATCATATTATTAATCCACTTTGTAGTACCCCTCATTTTGGCTTTTACAGTTGATAGTTTTTTTTTAGTTACATTTAGAGATTTTGAGACATGTGGATGATGGGTTTCTTATTATGTTTGGTTACACTCATCTTGGATTATGGATTACTGATGCAGTTGTTATCTTGTTATGATATTTATGATGACATTGTTGATATTATGGTATATGATGTGTTTTGACATGATCAGTTAATGGTTATCATGCTTTATGTGATTGGTTGATACCTAAATGTTAGTTAAAGATGTTCATGTTTATGTCATGCTTTTGGTGAAGGGACGGTGTAGTACTACTCATTATGAGCACCCTACTATGTTGCGACTCCCTATCACAGTGTGCTTGTTATATATGTATTCGCTTGTATGCAACACCTTGTTTTGATGCAGGCTGCAGGTACCAGGCATTGACTCCACCTGAAGTAGCAGGTCTGAGCATGCCTTTACACCAATGGTAATGTGGATGGGAGATAACATGGGGTCCCCTCTGTCGGTCAAAGCTCGCTATGTGATGAGTTCCGTCTCGGGTACCTTCTGTTGTTTAGTCGAAGCTTGTCTTGAGTCTCTGTGTGCCTTGGCATGTTGTCATTAGGTTAAGTTTGGTATGTAGCCTTTGAACTAGTTTGTGGGTTTATAGTCCATTGATTCAGTTATTTAGTAATAATGGATTATGAGAATAAATTATGATTGAGTTTTTTGGAAACCAAATTAATAATTTTAACAAATAATAATAATGATATCTATGCTAGTAATAAATAAATTTTGGATAATCAATATCTCATTAAGTAAATTATCTTATTTTAGTCGAAAATATTGTCATCATCTTAAATCATGTATAATTCATTTAATGTGTGGGATTGTCATGATTTATCTGCAAGGTTTTTTAGTTTTGCAGAATCTTCTATAGGTGGGAATTTATGAAATAGTAATTGTTTTGTGAGTGGGGAGAGTGGGTTTGGCTGGTTGGATGAATGGAAGTTATTGCAATTTACTATTTTTCTTTTAGGGGGATTTTATTTGAAGGGATGGACGAATTTGGGAAAGGGGGATAATTTTTTTTGGATTGAGAGGAGAACCAAAGGAAAGTAAAACTTGGGAATCAGAGAAAAGATCGAAAGTTGGAGGGCAAGCAATTTTTGGGTATGTCTTTGGTTGTAGGATATTGTGTAGTTGTTATGATTATTGGAATTTATGTTGATTGTTGTCTGGTGCACACCCTACTTTTCCCGTGGCATCCTGTACCCATATTATCCATGAAACCCTTCATTTTGTCCCCCATAACGATTAACTTCCTTGTTGAGAATGCACTCTTTTGCAATAAGACTTCATTTGCCTAGGCCATTATGGCATCTGCTACTCTAAAACAACAACCTACCAGACGTAATCTACAATCAATTTAACCCTATTTGGGTAAGTTGCATGATAAAATAGCAAACATCCTTAGTTAAATTAATCTTTCTAGAACATCAATTTGCCTCTCTTTGATCGGACTCAGATTAATCTTGTCGATAGGTGCTGCACGACCCTGTTTGGTGCTCTACCTGTCATAACCAAAATTAATTTGATACCTTTAATATCTTCAATTTACTTTAGTATTCAAAATTATGTTTTATTTCCAGTCATCCACGACTTTGGACTTGAGGTTGAACCTATCATTCTTTAGTATTGAACTCATCATTAGTCTCCGTGTGGAGCGTGTGCTTGATGAAGGCACCCAGAGCGTTATGCAATTATCTCATCACTTGAGTTTAATCTTTTGACATTATTCTCTTATACCGACTGCTTCCGTGGAAGCTTTATTCCATAATGACTTTACTGGAAACTTTTCCTTCTGAATCACATGCACCTCTTTCCCAATTTCTGCTATTAGATGTAATTTTGGTGAGATCAGAGTCGGTGCCCTATTGTCATCATTTAAGCTCCATAGAACTTGAGTTATATTGATTTATTTTGACTCTGGCCTGAGGGACTCCATGAGTTTGTTTCGAAGTATGGCAATTGCCTTCCCTTTATAGAACTTATACCATACAATGCTAACACAACCCCTAATTTTCCTGTCACCTTTTCCCTCAATCTTAAAATGCATATAAATTTGTTGAAATCATTTTCTTCTATGCTCAAACTTGATTTCATCAGTCAACCGGGTAGATCCGTTCATATGATCTTTTGTAACCATTTTCTCTTCTGTTGGCTAGCATTCTTTTTGGGCTAACTGTGTGCCTCCTTAAAGATGGCAGAAGCTACGTATCTGCAAACAAAGTTTGTTTTTGTAGATTCCTCTAATGAATTTCTGAACCTTAGTAATTAATAGAGCAATTGAACTATAGTATTTACCTTTGTGCTATTCTAATCATTCGAAATTGTCATCGGTACCATCGTAATTCTCTGGCTTCTCTTTCCTCTGTCAGGCCGCGCATTATGAGCTCCATTGTCTATCAATTTAGAGTATTTAAATTATACCATAAGGGTCGAATGGTCTCACTTATGGCATCGCCATATCTTATAACTTTGTCTATCCACCGTAATCAATAAAATTTATTGCTGCTCAGAATATAATGGATAGGTAGAGTGATTCGTTTAGTAAGTTTGTAATATTCCTTATCCAAAATTTTACAAATTTTTTTGTCTAGCTTTATCTAAGCACTAGAATAGGAATGAATGTTTTGGGTTAAATATAAAGTATAGCTTTAGTAACAATTCGTTTAGTAAGTTTTTCTTAACACTATTGAATTAGGTAGTCGATTTTCTTAGAAGTAGTTTCTCTTTTTGTTTTTGTCAATGATTACATTTAATGGTTATAGTTGTTTAATGATATGGTTCTCATTATATTGGAAGGTAATGGGAATTAAGTATATCTTAGATTGTATGTAAAATTAGAAATTGTTTGTTAGGAACCCGTGTTTATCCCTTCTCTTTACTTTGTTAGTATATTGTTGTTGGACGCATATGCTTTGTAAGTCGTCCCGTGAGTATATTGTATTATCCCACATTCATGGGGAGTAATAGTTGTTTAGATTAGACTTAGTATATAAGTACGTGTTGAGGCCAATGAAGGCATCCACGAGTTTATTGTATTGAGCTTGCTCCCTCGAAGTGGCCTGCGATCAATAAATTCCTTCTATGTTTTGCTATTTCTATTATTTCTGTTATTTTGTGCATTTTTCATTATATTGTTGCAGGAGGTTCCTCTCATCTAGTATCAGAGCACTTTCTTGGGCTCGCTGGGTGGAATTTCTGTCGATTTTTTTTTCGCAGTGGCCTCTAGGCACTGTGATTATTGCAGTAGTTCTTTTTTCTTTGCATCTGTATTATTCATTTCAATTGCAGGTTCGGATCAGAGAATAATCCATATCTGCTTAACTGTGGGAAGTGCCTAGGCATAGCCCTAAAACTTATTGTGAGGAGTACCACAGGAACCCCAAAGTAGCTGGCCCATTGAGAGGACCTGCCAGCGAAAAGGGCAACGGCCACTACCTGATTGACTAGTTCCCATCAGTGAGGTAAACCAATAGCTGTCGTTTGTGGCAAAGAGGTTATCAGTTTTACCTGAGCCATGGAGTGAGGGGTACTGCCCCAATACGCAAGCTGTTAGACAACATTGGTAGCCGAGTGAATCCCTTGAACCTTAAGGAAGCCGAACATACCTGGGGTCCATATCTATTTCCAGTTGACAAATCGCAGATTGCATCTATCCAGAGTCATTGCAGATCATTTCCAGAAAAAAAAAAAAAAAAAAAAAAAAACTATTTTTTCACCATATCTTCCTTGCTTTAGCTCCATTTCCTCTAAAAATTCACTGAAACCGCTGAAATTCCATTCTGCATTTTTCCTTCCTTGAGGACCCTATCCCAAATTCCACTTATTGAAGCCAGAAATCCCACATTTGTCTATTTTTAGGGTTTGCCATAACTTCTTCGATTCTCACCCAATCGCCTTCAAATTTTGCCACAGTGTTCATTTCCTATTTCTTCTCCTTTGTCCCTCTTGGACAAATTTTCCCATTCTTTCACCCCGCTTCTGAAATCCCCATTTTTTGCTTCCCTGCCTCTCAAAAAGTGTCCAAAACCTAGTCAAACCCCAATTACCCATTAGAGTTTTTCCCAAATCCAAATTTTCCTTTACTAAAAAAGTTTTTGTTTTTGTTTTTCTACCCATTCCCAAAAAAAAAAAACTCCCGGTTATGGTTGTCACCCGTGTAGGAGCAAAAAACATGGAGGATGAACTTGCAGCCCTTAAGACCAAACTCCAAGATCTAGATGAAAAAATTCTCGGCCTCAATCTTCAACATTTAGCCATGAACAATAGACGGCAGCCAGAGTCTTCTGCAGACACTGGGTTCTCTTCTTCCAGCAATTTTCATGGGCTGAAGCTTGATTTTCCTCACTTCAATGGTGATGATCCGACTGGATGGATATACCGAGCAGAACAATATTTCAATCTGCATAATACTTTTGATGTCAAAAAAGTCCCACTTGCATCCTTTCATTTGGAACATGAAGCCCTTCAATGGTTCCGTTGGTACATCAAGGCTCGTGAAAAGCCAAAATGGATAGATTTTTGCAAACTCATTTTGCAACGATTTGGCCCTAGTGCTTTTGATGACTTCACAAGAGCACTCACTAAACTTCGCCAAACTGGTATTGTGAGAGAATATCAGACAGAATTTGAAAAACTAGCCAATCACACAGAGGGATTGTTTGATGAATTATTCACGAGTTGTTTTGTCAGTGGTCTAAAGGATGTAATCCGATCTAAGGTTAAAATGTTCCGTCCCAGCATAATGATGGAAGCCCTAGGGTTGGCTAAGTTGGCGGAGGACAAGATCACAGCTCAACAATGCTCCAAATCCACTTTTGTTCCATTCAAAAATATGGTTTCCCAAAGAACTCCAATCACACCAGCTCCTAGAACAACTCCTATCAAGCATTTGTCTGATGCAAAGATGTGGACATGTAGAGAAAAAGGGCTTTGTTATAATTGTGATGAGAAATTCACTCGGGGACATAGATGTGTTGAGCAAAAGCTCTATCTCTTGGATGTGGATTCTCCACCTGCAACTAAAGTTTATGAAGATGCTCAAGATATAGTAGATGATCAGGTTGACATTCAGCAGCCGCTTGTTGACCCTCCTTCTCAAGACGACCACCCAGAGATCTCTCTCCACACTTTAGCAGGAGTCACCACCCCACAAACCCTGCGGGTCAAGGGTTACTTCAAGAAGCTCCCTCTTACAATACTCATTGATTCTAGTAGCACTCATAACTTCATTGACCCTCGGATCACCAAATAGGCTGATTGTTTTGTCCATTCTTGCTCCAGCTTTGAAGTCATGATTGCCAATGGGGGCACATTACCTTGCAAAGGGAAGTGTCACAATGTGTGTATCTCTATTGGAGACTATAACCTGTGCTCCGACATGTTTGCCTTGCCCTTAGGCGGATATGATGTGGTTTTGGGCACTCAATGGTTACGCACACTTGGACCCATCTTATGGGATTTTGCCGAACTTTGGATGTAGTTTTAAGACAATGGGCAAAAACACACATTGAAGGGCTTACAACTAGGGTCTCTCAGCATCATTAGTTCACATCGCATGGAAAAGCTCCTTAAGAAGAATTCACATGGTGTCATGACTCAGCTCCATTCCATTCAGATGCAACCATCAGCGGTCTCCACTACTCCTTCGGATCTACAACAAATTTTGGATAGATATGCATGTGTCTTTGCTAAACCAGTGGGATTGCCACCTTCATGACCAAAGGACCATCGTATTCAGCTCCTTCCTAGAAGCATTCCTCCCAACATCAGGCCCTACCGCTACCCATTTCACCAAAAGATAGAGATTGAGATGCTCGTTCGGGACTTACTGAAGCAAGGTATTATTCACCCTAATACTAGTTCCTTTTCTTCACCAGTTCTTCTTGTCAGGAAAAAGATGGGTCATGGAGCCTCTACATTAACTTCCAAGCACTTAATCACATCACAATCAAGGATAAGTTTCTGATTCTATTGTTGATGAGCTTCATGGCACTCATTTTTTCTCCAAGTTGGATCTTCATTCTGGGTATCACCAAATTCGGGTTCATGAGGATGATATCCCTAAAACAACTTTTTGCACGCATGATGGCCACTATGAGTTTTTGGTCATGCTCTTTGGCCTCACTAATGCTCCTTCCACATTCCAGGCATTGATGAATAAAATATTCTGGCCCTACTTGCAGAAATTCATTCTGGTCTTCTTTGATGATATCCTCATCTATAGTAAAACATGGGCTGAGCATCTTCAACATATGGATCTTGTACTGCAACTTCTCTCTGATCATCATCTCTGTGCAAAATAGTCTAAATGTGTTTTTGGGTAGGACAAAGTGGAGTATCTCAGGCATATTGTTTCAGCCCAAGGGGTTTGAGTGGATCTTGCCAAAATAGATGCCATGAAAAATTGGCCGCATCCTTAGACACTCAAGAGCCTCCATGGTTTTTTGGGACTGACTGGCTACTACCACAAGTTTGTCAAGGATTACGGGAAGATTGCAGCTCCATTAACATCTCTGTTGAAAAAGGATGATTTTACATGGACACATGCTGTTGAGTGTGCATTTGACAAACTAAAACAAGCTATGTGTACTACACCTGTTCTAGCTATGCCAGATTTTTCCAAGACCTTCACTATTGAGAGTGATGCTTGCAGAAATAGACTTGGTGTTGTTCTCCTTCAAGATGAACATCCCATTGCGTTCACCAGCAAAGCCCTTTCAGGTAAGAATTTAGTACTCTTTACATATGAGAAGGAAATGATGGCTATTTTGCATGCAGTACAGAAGTGGCGGCCATACCTATTAGGGAATCATTTCTACATCAAGACTGATCACTAGAGTCTAAAATATTTCCTAGAACAACGGGTCTCCTCCCTAGCACAACATAAATGGGTTAGCAAACTCATGGGTTATGACTATGCGATCACTTACAAGAAGGGTAAGGACAATATTGTGATGGATGCTCTTTCTCGCACATTTGATGACCAAGCTTCTCTTTCAGCTATTTCTATGCCTATTCCAAATTGGTTGGAATTTGTCCAGCAGGGCTATGTCAATGACTCTTCATTATCTCAAATCATCCAACAGTTGGCCAATAACCCTTCTATTGTACCGCATTACTCTTGGGATGGTGCTTCTCTGAGATACAAGGGTCGTCTGGTGCTTCCCCAGAGCACAGATTTTCAACAGTCTGTCTTCTATGAACTCCATACTTCTCCATCGACAGGGCACTCTAGGTTCCTCAAAACTTATGAGTGGGCATGGTGTAACTTCTTTTGGAAGGGAATGAAAAGGGCAATTCAACAAATGGTGGTTGAATGTGATACCTGCTAGCACAACAAGGGTGAAACGACACTCCTTCCTGGATTGCTCGAACCCTTGCCCATCCCTACACGGATTTGGACAGATATTTCTATGGATTTCATTGAAGGGCTCCCTAAATCTGGAGGGAAGACAGTGATCTTGGTTGTGGTTGATCACCTCTCCAAATATAGTCATTTTTGTGCCCTTGTCCATCCTTATACCACCTCCTCAGTCGCATAGATTTTCATGGAATAGATCTTCCGTCTTCATGGAATCCCTTCTTCCATTGTCTAAGATCGTGATACAACTTTCACCAGTCATTTTTGGACAGAACTATTTCGCCACACTGGCACCAAACTAAACATGAGTTTAGGGTATCACCCACAAACAGATGGTCAGACTAAAGTTATCAACAAATGTTTGGAAACTTATCTTCATTGCTTCACCTCATAACAACAACATCAGTGGGCAAAGTGGCTCCCTCTCGCTGAATGGTGGTACAATAGCTCCTACCACACTGCATCTAAAATGACTTCATATGAAGCAGTCTATGGTCAGGCACCGCCAGTGATCCTTCCATACACCCCCAGCAGTTCACCAGTTCAGGCAGTTGACACGGTTCTCCGAACCCGATATCAGATTCTTTGCATTTTGGAGGACAATCTTCACATGGCAAGAAATCAAATGAAACAACAAGCCGATCAGCACCATTCTGAGCACACTTTTCAAGTACGTGATATGGTTTTTCTTCATCTATAGCCATACAAGCAATCCTCCCTGCAACTCAAAGGGTGTCATAAGTTAGCTCCAAAGTTCTATGGGCCATATAAGGTTCTTCAGAAGATTGGGTCAGTTGCTTATAAATTGGAGCTTCCTCCTTCCCATGTTCATCCAGTATTTCATGTCTCTTGTCTAAAGAAAGTTTTTGGCACCAACATCAGAGCACAAACTGTTTTACCAGAACTAGATAACAAAGGATCCATCATTTTGGAGCCGGAGGCAACCCTCGACAGGCGCACTCGTTAGCTTCGCTCTCGATCCATCACAGAGGTATTAATTTAGTGGCATGGAATGCAACCAGAGGATGCTACATGGGAACCACTCCTTCAGATTCAGCAACAATTTCCACATCTTAAGCTTTGAGGACAAAGCTTTTCTAAGAGGGAGGGGATGTTAGGAACCCGTGTTTATCCCTTCTCTTTACTTTGTTAGTATATTATTGTTGGACGCATATGCTTTGTAAGTTGTCCCGTGAGTATATTGTATTATCCCACATTCATGGGGAGTAATAGTTGTTTAGATTAGACTTAGTATATAAGTACGTGTTGAGGCCAATGAAGGCATCCACGAGTTTATTGTATTGAGATTACTCAAAGGAGGTTGCCCCCTTAAAGTGGCCTGTGATCAATAAATTCCTTCTATGTTCTGCTATTTCTACTATTTCTATTATTTCGTGCATTTTTCATTATATTGTTGCAGGAGGTTCCTCTCATTGTTATAAAATAACTAATCTTGTGTTTATTATAACTCTTTATAGATATATGTATTTATAACTCTTTATAATGAATAAGAAATGTTGTAGTCCTAGTCTCTTAAATTTAGTGGTTGATCTAGGTTTTTTTTATTATTATATAAATATGATATTAACTTATCATGTAGCATGTTTGTGTTGATAATCGTGGCATTATTATGTTGTGTTATTGTTAGCCTATTACTTGCCTAGAGTTAATCCCTATGAGTTGCTTTTTTGGTGAATGGTTGATTTACTTGCATTATTTAACTTTTGGTATCTTAATCCAGAGGCATAGGAGCATTTTGACTTTCTGAGTTATGTGGGAATAAAGATGGGCTTATTAAGTCTCCTATGAGGTCCTGGAGTTTGGTATGATGGAAAAAATGTTTAAAGCATTGTTTTGAGTCAATGATTCATAGTGTTGCAAGAAGTGAATTCTTTGCACTGTTTCTATGTATTTGTCAAGTTGTTGATTTTTGGACTGGTTGATGGGGGTCATCTAGGTGCAGGAAGGGGAGGGGCTTCCAATGTGGGGCTGGCGCCCAAAGTGGCTGTCAGGGTAACCCATTGGAAGTGATTAACAAGTGATAATCTATAATAATTAACCTAGGGGAAAGGGTAGATTTTCACACTAAGCAAGATAAATAGATTCCTCTCCCACACCTGTAGTGCTAGTATAGGCTAAGGGTGGGAAGAGGGCGAGTTTTGTTCTGCATGTGTTGACCTATGGGGCCGATGTCTAGAGAGAGACTGTCAGGGTAACCATAGATGGGGGCCAACATCTAGAAAGAGACAGTCAGGGTAACCCATGTAGAACCATGCAATGACACTCCTATCTACCGCACTCTAGCTTTCCCTGTTCTCTTGCCTCTGGATGTTGATTGTTAAATTTAGTGATGTCCGCATGCGAAACTTTAGTTAATCTGTTAGTCCTTTTGTTCTTGCTTCTGTCCGGGGACCCTATTGTTATCTCCTAGCTCGGGGGGTGGACCTCAGGGTTACACATGGTCGAGTGGAATAGCTCAATCCATTTGTTTTCTTGGTCTTCTTGGTCTGTGATCACTGCAGATGTGTTTCCAGTTCCAAATCTGTACTTGCATCCTCATAGTTACATTATACTTTCAGTATTGTAAAATCTTGTTGTATATTGTAAACTGATGTAATCGGTCAAGAATCTTGTAATCATGTGATCTTGTATTTGATCTTTTGTAACTATTCATATCTTGTAAATGAATAATGTAATCTTCTTTTGTTGTATCAAAATGTATGTCTTACTAATGTAGTTATGTCCCTAGAGATGTGAGTTGATATTGTTATTAGTATTGTTGATCTAGTGATTATTGCAGGTAATTGTTTAAAAAAAATATTTCTACATTTTCTAGTTTAGTTAATTTAACTCTCTAAGGTTGCATGACGGGGCATCACATTTGGTATCAGAGCTAGGTTTAAACACTGGGTACTCTAGTTATAACTGAGCCCATTATGTGACCTAGTGCTTAAACTCTGTAGATTAACTTTCAACCTTGTTGTTTCCCTCTTTATGTGTAATGAATTATCCTTTGGTGTTGTAGGTAGATGCCTAGAGGTAGTGGTCAAGGTTGTGGCAGAGGTAGGGGTCGAGGGAGAGGTGGTGGTGGTACACCTCCTCCCAGTTCCCCTCATGAGAGTGCTTAGGAAGGTGGGGGCCAAAATATGGAAGATCGGGGTTAGCCTGAGGGAGCTCAGTTACGTCAATTGCTTGAGGAGGCCCTTGCCTATTTAGGCCCTAGACAGGAGGTAGAGCAGCCTAGAGGGGGTCAAGAAGTAGATCAACCAGAATCTAGGGAAAGAGAGAGATCACCTAGGCGGAGAGATTTGACAGCTGAACAGGAGGCCACATTAGCCAGCCATATGAGAGATCTTCTAAGGGCATGCCCTCCCACCTTTGATGGAGCTGGTAGTGGGTTAGAGGCAGAGACCTGGTTACTTGATTTAGGCAGGTGTTTCACCATGCATCTGCATGGTAGCAACACCAAGGCTAGATGTGCTATTTTGCATCTCAAGGGTTTTGCTTCGACTTGGTGGCGTTTAGAGGAGCAAAAGTTACACTTGGACATTAGTACTGTTTCTTGGGAGTTGTTCTTAGAGAGATTCAGAGCTCATTTCCTATTGGATCATTAGAGGCAATGTCGCGCAGATAAGTTCCATGAGCTGAGGCAGATGGCCATGTCAGTAGAGAAGTATGAATGTAGATTCTATGATCTAAAGTAGTATGCAGGCATCGGAGATGATGAGATCATGTTGGTACAACATTTCATCAGGGCTTGAACACCTAAATCAGTGGAGGAGTTCGTGTCTTCAAACCTAAGACTATGGAGGTAGCAGTGGAGAAAGCCTAGTTAGTTGAAGAGAATCTGGAGATGGCACTTGGAGGGCATACAGGTGTGCATATTGGTAGTGCACCTTCTATAGGTGTTGGACCTCATGGTGGTCAGACTCAGGCAGTCGGCTCTTCAAGAGACCATCATGCACCCGACAAGGGCGAACAATAGTAGCAATAGTGTTCTCAGTCACAACCAAAGAATACTCAGCCTCAGCAAGGTAATAGATCTCAGAATAGAAAGGACCGGTCTTGGCAATGTAATAAGCACAATCGCTTTGATTAGCCAGCTCAGAGTACACTGTCTGTAGTAAGTAGAGATAATTTTTAGTAGTCCAATGCTTTCTCAGGTGGCAGAGGTTTTGGTAGAGGTGTAGGATGTTTCTCTTGTGGACAATAGGGCCATATAGCCAGTTAGTGTCCACAAAGGAATGCTACAGGATTTGGTCAGAGGCCGGCAGCTTCAGAGCTGACTGTAGGCAACGCAGGGAGGTCTCATAGAGTGTTCACAATGATTGAGCATTGCCCGACAGAGCATCAGGGGACAGTCTCGAAGGCCACAGTAGAGGACGAGCAGCATTCTTTGGAGATCATGTGCATGCTGCAGCATCGAGAGTAGACACTCTGGGGCAGAGACGTGGAGCAGGTCAGGGTCTAGTGGGATCCTACTGAGGATACTTCTACTACCTGGGAAGATGCTTCCAGGATGCGGGAGTTATATCCCTACTTATTTGCAGGCTTCCAGGAGTAAGCCTGATTCTGGGGGGGAGGATGTAGTACCCCTCATTTTGGCTTTTATAGTTGATAGTTTTTTTTTTTCAGTTACATTTAGATATTTTGAGACATGTGGATGATGGGTTTCTTATTATGTTTGGTTACACTCATCTTGGATTATGGATTCCTGATGCAGTTGCTAGCTTGTTATGATCTTTATGATGACATTGTTGATATTATGGTATATGATGTGTTTTGACATGATCAGTTAATGGTTATCATGCTTTATGTGATTGGTTGACACCTAAATATTAGTTAAAGATGTTCATGTTTATGTCATGCTTTTAGTGAAGGGATGGTGTAGTACTACTCATTATGAGCACCCTACTATGTTGCGACTCCCTATCACAGTGTGCTTTTTATATATGTATTTGCTTGTATGCAACACCTTGTTTTGATGCAGGCTGCAGGTACCAAGCATCGAATCCACCTGAAGTAGCAGGTCTGAGCGTGCCTTTACACCAATGGTAATGTGGATGGGAGATCACATGGGGTCCTCTCTGTCGGTCAAATCTCCCTATGTGATGAGTTCCATCTCAGGTACCTTCTGTTGTTCAGTCAAAGCTTGTCTTGAGTCTTTGTGTGCCTTGACATGTTGTCATTAGGTTATGTTTGGTATGTAGCCTTTGAACTAGTTTGTGGGTTTATAGTCCATTGATTCAATTATTTAGTAATAATGGATTATGAGAAAAATTTATGATTGAGTTTTTTGGAAACCAAATTAATAATTTTAACAAATAATAATAATGATATCTATGCTAGTAATAAATAAATTTTGGATAATCAATATCTAATTAAGTAAATTATCTTATTTTAGTCAAAAATATTGTCATCATCTTAAATCATGTATAATTCATTTAATGTGCAGGATTGTCGTGATTTATCTATAAGGTTTTTTTAGTTTTGCAGAATCTTCTGTAGGTGGGAATTTATGAAATAGTAATTGTTTTGTGAGTGGGGAGAGTGGGTTTCGCTGGTTGGATGAATGGATGTTATTGCAATTTACTATTTTTCTTTCAGGGGAGTTTTGTTTGAAGGGATGGATGGATTTGGGAAAGGGGGATAATTTTTTTTGGATTCAGAGGATAACCAGAGGAAAGTAAAATTTGGGAATCAGAGAAAAGATCAAAAGTTGGAGGGCAAGCAATTTCCAGGTATGTCTTTGGTTGTAGGATATTGTGTAGTTGTTATGATTATTGGAATTTATGTTGATTGTTGTTTGGTGCACACCCTACTTTTCTTGTCGCATCCTGTACCCATATTATCCATGAAACCTTCATTTTGTCCCCCGTAACGATTAACTTCCTTGTTGAGAATGCACTCTTTTGCAATAAGACTTCATTTGCCTGGGCTATTATGGCATCTGCTACTGTAAAACGGCAACCTACCAGACCCAATCTACAATCAATTTAACCCTATTTGTGTGAGTTGCATGATAAAATAGCAAACATCCTTAGTTAAATTAATCTTTCTGGAACATCAATTTGCCTCTCTTTGATTGGACTCAGATTAATCTTGTTGATAGGTGTTGCATGACCTTATTTAGTGCTCTACCTGTCATAACCAAAATTAGTTTGATACCTTTAATATCTTCAATTTGCTTTAGAATTCAAAATTATGTTTTATTTCCAGTCATCCATGACTTTGGACTTGAGGTCGAACCTATCATTCTTTAGTATTGAACTCATCATTAGTCTCCGTGTGGAGTGTGTGCTTGATGAAGGTGCCTAGAGTGTTCTGCAATTATCTCATCACTTGAGTTTAATCTTTTGACATTATTCTCTTATACCGACTACTTCCATGGAAGATTTATTCCGTAATGAGTTTGCTGGAATTGTTTCCTTCTGAATCACATGCACCTCTTTCCCAATTTCTGCTATTAGATGTAATTTTGGTGAGATCAGATTCGGCACCTTGTTGTCATCATTTAAGCTCATTAGAACTCAAGTTATATTGATTTATTTTGACTCTAGCCTGAGGGACTCCACGAGTTTGTTTCAAAGTATGGCAATTGCCTTCCCTTTATAGAACTTATACCATACAATGCTAACGCAGCCCCTAATTTTCTTGTCGCCTTTTCTCTCAATTTTAAAATGCCTATAAATTGGTTGAAATCAATTTCTTCTATGCTCAAACTTGATTTCATCAGTCAACAAGGTAGATACGTTCATATGATCTTCTTTAACCATTTTCTCTTCTGTTGGCTAGTGTTCTTTTTGGGCTGACTGCGTGCCTCCTTAAAGATGGCAGAAGCTACGTATCTGCAAACAAAGTTTGTTTCTGTAGATTCGTCTAATGAATTTATGAACCTTAGCAATGAATAGAGCAATTGAACTACAGTATTTACCTTTGTGCTATTCTAATCATTCGAAATTGTCATCGGTACCATCGTAATTCTCTGGCTTCTGTTTCCTCTGTCAGGCCACACATTATGAGCTCCACTGTCTATCAATTTAGAGTATTTAAATTATACCGTAAGGGCCGAATGGTCTCACTTATGGCATCTCCATATCTTCTAACTTTGTCTATCCACCGTAATCATTAAAATTTCTTGTTGCTCAGAATATAATGGATAGGTAGAGTGATTCGTTTAGTAAGTTTGTAATATTCCTTATCCAAAATTTTAGAAAGATTTTTGTCTAGCTTTATCTAAGCACTAGAATAGGAATGAATGTTTTGGGTTAAATAGAAAGTATAGCTTTAGTAATAATTCGTTTAGTTAGTTTTTCTTAACACTATTGAATTAGGTAGTCAATTTTTCTTAGAAGTAGTTTCTCTTTTTTTTTTTGTCAATGATTACATTTAATGGTTATAGTTGTTTAATGATATGGTTCTCATTATATTGGATAGGTAATGGGAATTAAGTATATCTTAGATTATATGTAAAATTGGAAATTGTTATAAAATAAATAATCTTATGTTTATTATAACTCTTTATAGATATATGAATTTATAATTCTTTATAATGAATAAGAAATTGTGTAGTCCTAGTCTCTTAAATTTAGTGGTTGATCTTGGTTTCTTTTATTATTATATAAATATGATATTAATTTATCATGTAGAATTTTTGTGTTGACAATCATAGCATTATTATGTTGTGTTATTGTTAGCCTATTACTTGCCTAGAGTTAATCCCTATGAGTTGTTTTTTGGTGAATGGTTGATTTACTTGCGTTATTTAACTTTTGATATATTAATCAAGAGGCATAGGAGTGTTTTGACCATATGAGTTATGTGGGAATAAAGATGGGCTTATTAAGTCTCCTATGAGGTCCTGGAGTTTGGTATGGTGGAAAAAATGATTAAAGCATTGTTTTGAGTCAATGATTCATAGTGTTGCAAGAAGTGAATTCTTTGCACTGTTGCTATGTATTTGTCAGGTTGTTGATTTTTGGACTAGTTGATGGGGGTCATCTAGGTGTAGGAAGAGGAGTGGCTTCCAATGTGGGGCCGGCACCCAAAGTGGTTGTCAGTGTAACCCATTGGAAGTGATTAACAAGTGATAATCTATAATAATTAACCTAGGGGGAAAGGGTAGATTGTCACACTAAGCAAGATAAATAGATTCCTCTCCCACACCTGTAGTGCTAGTATAGGCTAAGGGTGGGATGAGGGTGATTTTTGTTCCACATGTGTTTACCTTTGGGGCCGGCGTCTAGAGAGAGACTATCAGGGTAACCATAGATGGGGGTCAGCATCTAGAAAGAGACAGTCAGGGTAACCCATGTAGAACCATGCAATGACACTCCTATCTACTACACTCTAGCTTGCCTTGTTATCTTGCCTCTAGATGTTGATTGTTGAGTTTAGTGATGTCCGCATGTGAAACCTGAGTTAATCTGTTAGTCCTTTTGTTCTTGCTTATGTCCGGAGACCCTATTGTTATCTCCTAGCTCGGGCGGTGGACCTCAGGGTTCCACATGGTCGGGTGGAAGAGCTTAATCCATTGGTTTTCTTGGTCTTCTTGGTCCATGATCACTGCAGATGTGTTTCCAGTTCCAGATCTGTACTTGCATCCTCAGAGTTGTATTATACTTTCAGTATTGTATAATCTTGTTGTATATTCAGTCAAGAATCTTGTAATCATGTGATCTTGTATTTGATCTTTTGTAACTGTTCATATCTTGTAAATGAATAACGTAATCTTCTTTTGTTGTATCAAAATGTATGTTTTACTGATGTAGTTATGTCCCTAGAGATGTGAGTTGATGTTGTTATTAGTATTATTGATCTAGTGATTATTGCAGATAATTGTTTTAAAAAATATATTTCTGCATTTTCTAGTTCAGTTAACTTAACTCTCTAGGGTTGCATGACGGGGCATCACATTTGGTATCAGAGCCAGGTTTAAACACTGGGTCCTCTGGTTATAACTAAGCCCATTATGTGACCTAGTGCCTAAACTCTGTAGATTAACTTTCAAACCTATTGTTTCCCTCTCTGTGTAATGAATTATCCTTTGGTGTTGTAGGTAGATGCCTAGACGTAGAGGTCAAGGTCGTGGCAGAGGTAGGGGTCATGGCAGAGGTAGGGGTCGAGGGAGAGGTGGTGGTGGTACACCGCCTCCTAGTTCCACTCATGAGAGTGCTTAGGAAGGTGGGGGCCAGAATATGGAAGATTACGGTCAGCCTGAGGGAGCTCAGTTATGTCAATTGCTTGAGGAGGCCCTTGCCTATTTAAGCCCTAGACAGGAGGTAGAGTAGCCTAGAGGGGGTCAAGAAGTAGATCAGCCAGAATCTAGGGAAAGAGAGAGATCACCTAGGTGGAGAGATTTGACAGTTGAACATGAGGCCACCTTAGCTAGCCATATGAGAGATCTTCTGAGGGCACGCCCTCCCACCTTTGATGGAGTTGGTAGTGGGTTAGAGGTAGTGACCTGGTTACTTGATTTAGGCAGGTGTTTCACCATGCATTCATATGGTAGCAACACCAAGGCTAGATGTGCTATTTTGCATCTCAGAGGTTTTGCTTCGACTTGGTGGTGTTTAGAGGAGAAGAAGTTACACTTGGAAATTAGTACTATTTCTTGGGAGTTGTTCTTAAAGAGATTCAAAGCTCATTTCCTATTGGATCATTGGAGGAAACATCATGCAGATGAGTTTCATGAGCTGAGGTAGATGGCCATGTGAGTAGAGCAGTATAAGCATAGATTCTATGAGCTAAAGCAGTATGCGGGCATCGAAGATGATGAGATCATGTCGGTACAACATTTCATCAAGGGCTTGAACACCCAAATCAGTGGAGGAGTTCATGTCTTCGAACCTAAGACTATGGAGGTAGTAGTGGAGAAAGCTCAGTTAGTAGAGGAGAATTTGGAGATGGCACTTGGAGGGCATACATGTGTGCATATTGGTAGTGAACCTTCTATAGGTGTTGGAACTCATAGTGGTCAGACTCAGGAAACCAGCTCTTCGAGAGACCATCATGCACCTGATAAGGGTGAACAACAGGAGCAGTAGTGTTCTCAGTCACAACCAAAGAATACTCAGCCTCAGCAAGGTAATAGATCTTAGAATAGAAAGGACTGGTCTTGGCAGCGTAATAAGTGCGATCGCTTTGATCAGCCAGCTTAGAGTACATAGCCTGCAGTAAGTAGAGATAATTTTCAGCAGTCCAATGCTTTCTCGGGTGGCAGAGGTTTCGATAGAGGTGTAGGATGTTTCTCTTGTGGACAACAGGGCCATATAGCCAGGTAGTGTCCACAAAGGAACGCTACAGGATTTTGTTAGAGGCCGTCAGCTTCAGAGATGACCATAGGCATCGCAGGGAGGTCTCATAGAGTGTTCACAATGATTGAGCATTGCCCAACAGAGCATGAGGGGATAGTCTCGGAGGCCACAGGTAGAGGATGGGCAGCGTTCTTTGGAGATCGTGTGTGTGCTGCAGCATGAGGAGTAGACACTTTGGGGCAGAGACGTGGAGTAGGTCAAGGTCTAGTGGGATCCTATTGAGGATACTTCTACTACCTGGGAAGATGCTTCTAGGATGCGGGAGTTATATCCCTACTTATTTGTAGGCTTCTAGGAGTAAGCCTGATTCTGGGGGGAGGATGTAGTACCCGTCATTTTGGCATTTATAGTTGATAATTTTTTTTCAGTTACATTTAGACATTTTGAGACATGTGGATGATGGGTTTCTTATTATGTTTGGTTACACTCATCTTGGATTATGGATTATTGATGCAGTTGTTATCTTGTTATGATCTTTATTATGACATTGTTGATATTATGGTATATGATGTGTTTTGACATGATCAGTTAATGGTTATCATGCTTTATGTGATAGGTTGATACCTGAATGTTAGTTAAAGATGTTCATGTTTATGTCATGCTTTTGGTGAAGGGATGGTGTAGTACTACTCTTTATGAGCACCCTACTATGCTGCGACTCCCTATCATAGTGTGCTTGTTATATATGTATTCGCTTGTATGCAACACCTTGTTTTTATGCAGGCTACAGGTACCAGGCATCGACTCCACCTGAAGTAGCAAGTCTGAGCGTGCCTTTACACCAATGGTAATGTGGATGGGAGATAACATGGGGTCCCCTCTGTCGGTCAAAGCTCCCTATGTGATGAGTTCCCTCTCGGGTACCTTCTGTTGTTTAGTCAAAGCTTGTCTTGAGTCTCTGTGTGCCTTGGCATGTTGTCATTAGGTTATGTTTGGTATGCAGCCTTTGAACTAGTTTGTGGGTTTATATTCAATTGATTCAGTTATTTAGTAATAATGGATTATGAGAAATATTTATGATTGAGTTTTTTGGAAACCAAATTAATAATTTTAACAAATAATAATAATGATATCTATGCTAGTAATAAATAAATTTTGGATAATCAATATCTCATTAAGTAAATTATCTTATTTTAGCCAAAAATAACGTCATCATCTTAAATCATGTATAATTCATTTAATGTGTGGGATTGTCGTGATTTATCTGCAAGGTTTTACAGTTTTGCAGAATCTTCTATAGGTGGGAATTTATGAAATAGTAATTGTTGTGTGAGTGGGGAGAGTGGGTTTGGCTGGTTGGATGAATGGAAGTTATTGCAATTTACTATTTTTCTTTCAGGGGGATTTTATTTGAAGGGATGGACAGATTTGGGAAAGGGGGATAATTTTTTTTAGATTCAGAGGAGAACCAGAGGAAAGTAAAATTTGGGAATAAGAGAAACGATCGAAAGTTGGAGGGCAAGCAATTTCCAGGTATGTCTTTAGTTGTGGGATATTGTGTAGTTGTTATGATTATTGGAATTTATGTTGATTGTTGTCGGGTGCACACCCTACTTTTCCTGTGGCATCCTGTACCCATATTATCCATGAAACCCTTCATTTTGTCCCCCATAATGATTAACTTCCTTGCTGAGAATGCCCTATTTTGTAATAAGACTTCATTTACCTAGGCCATTATGGCATCTGCTACTGTAAAACAGCAACCTACCAGACGCAATCTACAATTAATTTAACCCTAATTGGGTGAGTTACATGATAAAATAGCGAACATCCTTAGTTAAATTATCTTTCTGGAACATCAATTTGCCTCTCTTTGATCAGACTCAGATTAATCTTGTCGATAGGTGTTGCACGACCCTGTTTGGTGTTGTACCTGTCATAACCAAAATTAGTTTGATACCTTTAATATCTTCGATTTAATTTAGTATTCAAAATTATGTTTTATTTTTAGTCATCCATGAGTTTGGACTTGAGGTCGAACCTATCATTCTTTAGTATTGAACTCATCATTAGTCTCCATGTGGAGCGTGTTCTTGATGAAGGTGCCTAGAGCGTTCTGCAATTATCTCATCACTGGAGTTTAATCTTTTGACATTATTCTCTTATATCGACTGCTTCCATGGAAGGTTTATTCCATAATGAGTTTGCTGGAAGCTTTTCCTTCTGAATCGCATGCGCCTCTTTCCCAATTTCTGCTATTAGATGTAATTTTGGTGAGATCAGAGTCGGTACCCTGTTGTCATCATTTAAGCTCCATAGAACTCAAGTTATATTGATTTATTTTGACTCTGGCCTAAGGGACTCCACGAGTTTGTTTTGAAGTATGGAAATTGCCTTCCCTTTATAAAACTTATACCATACAATGCTAACGTAGCCCCTAATTTCCCTGTCGCCTTTTCTCTCAATCTTAAAATGCATATAAATTTGTTGAAATCATTTTCTTCTATGCTCAAACTTGATTTCATCAGTCAACTGGGTAGATCCGTTCATATGATCTTCTGTAACCATTTTCTCTTCTGTTGGCTGGCGTTCTTTTTGGGCTGACTGCGTGCCTCCTTAAAGATGGTAGAAGCTACGTATCTGCAAACAAATTTTGTTTTTGTAGATTCCTCTAATGAATTTCTGAATGTTAGTAATGAATAGAGCAATTGAACTACAATATTTACCTTTGTCCTATTCTAATCATTCAAAATTGTCATTGGTATCATCGTAATTCTCTGGCTTCTCTTTCCTCTGTCAGGCCGTGCATTATGAGCTCCATTGTCTATCAATTTAGAGTATTTAAATTATAACATAAGGGCCGAATGGTCTCACTTATGGCATCTCCATATCTTATAACTTTGTCTATCCACCGTAATCAATAAAATTTTTTGCTGCTCAGAATATAATGGATAGGTAGAGTGATTCGTTTAGTAAGTTTGTAATATTCCTTATCCAAAATTTTAGAAAGATTTTTGTCCAGCTTTATCTAAGCACTAGAATAGGAATGAATGTTTTTGGGTTAAATAGAAAGTATAGCTTTAGTAATAATCTGTTTAGTAAGTTTTTCTTAACACTATTGAATTAGGTAGTCGATTTTCTTAGAAGTGGTTTCTTCTTTTTTGTCAATGATTACATTTAATGGTTATTGTTGTTTAATGATATGGTTCTCATTATATTGGATAGGTAATGGGAATTAAGTATATCTTAGATTGTATGTAAAATTAGAAATTGTTATAAAATAAATAATCTTATGTTTATTAAAACTCTTTATAGATATATGTATTTATAACTCTTTATAATGAATAAGAAATGTTGTAGTCCTATTCTCTTAAATTTAGTGGTTGATCTAGGTTTCTTTTATTATTATATAAATATGATATTAATTTATCATGTAGCATGTTTGTGTTGATAATCGTAGCATTATTATGTTGTGTTATTGTTACCCTATTACTTGTCTAGAGTTAATCCCCATGAGTTGTTTTTTTGGTGAATGGTTGATTTACTTGCGTTATTTAACTTTTGGTATCTTAATCCAGAGGCATAGGAGCATTTTGACCTTATGCGTTATGTGGGAATAAAGATGGGCTTATTAAGTCTCCTATGAGGTTCTGGAGTTTGGTATGGTGGAAAAAATGTTTAAAGCATTGCTTTGAGTCAATGATTCATAGTGTTACAAGAAGTGAATTCTTTGCACTGTTGCTATGTATTTGTCAGGTTGTTGATTTTTGGACTGGTTGATGGGGGTCATCTAGGTGCAGGAAGGGAGTGTCTTCCAATGTGGGGCCGGTGCCCAAAGTGGCTGTCAGTGTAACCCATTGGAAGTGATTAACAAGTGATAATCTATAATAATTAACCTAGGGGGAAAGGGTAGATTTTCACACTAAGCAAGATAAATAGATTCCTCTCCCACACCTGTAGTGTTAGTATAGGCTAAGGGTAAGATGAGGGCGAGTTTTATTGGACGCATGTGTTGACCTATGGGGCTGGTGTCTAGAGAGAGACTATCAGGGTAACCATAGATGGGGGCCGACGTCTAGAAAGAGACAGTCAGGGTAACCCATGTAGAACCATGCGATGACACTCCTATCTACTGCACTCTAGATTGCCCTATTCTCTTACCTTTGGATGTTGATTGTTGAGTTTATTGATGTCCGCATGTGAAACCTGAGTTAATCTATTAGTCCTTTTGTTCTTGCTTCTGTCCGGGGACCCTATTGTTATCTCCTAGCTCGGGGGGTGGACCTCAGGGTTCCACATGGTCAGGTGGAAGAGCTTAATCCATTGGTTTTCTTGCTCTTCTTGGTCCGTGATCACTGTAGATGTGTTTCCAGTTCCAGATCTGTACTTGCATCCTTAGAGTTGCATTATACTTTCAGTATTATATAATCTTGTTGTAATTGTAAACTGATGTAATCAGTCAAGAATCTTGTAATCATGTGATCTTGTATTTGATCTTATGTAACTGTTCATATCTTGTAAATGAATAATGTAATCTTCTTTTGTTGTATCAAAATGTATGTCTTATTGATGCAGTATGTCCCTAGAGATGTGAGTTGATGTTGTTATTACTATTGTTGATCTAGTGATTATTGCAGATAATTGTTTAAAAAAAATATATTTCTGCATTTTCTAGTTTAGTTAACTTAACTCTCTAGGGTTGCATGACGGGGAATTACACACTTTGCATAATGAAGGTTGAATCTGGTGGTGCCTACCTAGGGTTAGGGTTTTGAGTCGAGTCTGCAAGCTTATATTTTTATTCCCTCAAACTCTTAATGCCTTAGGTTTTATTTCCCCTCGGCCTCCTGCATTGTATCTTTTAATTCGTCGTTGACCTCTTGTAGTAGGTCATTAATCACTTAACTTGCATTTTCATGCCTTAGCACTCATAGGTTGACCGGCCCCTTTGCATTGCATTACCACTTTCTCCCGCCGTGCTAGAAAAGAAAAGAAAGAAAAAATGCTAAGTCCAAAAACCCTTTATGTGGTGGTGAAATCTGTTGTATGTATCGTTGTATGTATGTGTCTTTGTATGTGTAGATGCATATGTACAACGCTGAACCTGAAAAGAAATTTCAATCAACCTTTGAAAAAGGTGAAAAATGGTTGTATGCATATAAGTTTTGTATGTGGCATTCAGATACATTTTCGGATGTGAAAATATGGTTGTGTATTGTAGATTCCTGAAATATTCCACAGTTGTATCAAAAATATTGTATGTATATGTTGTATATTTGATATACAACGAGTAAGACACAACGCCAGATTTCAAAGTGGATTCAAGTTTGGTTAAATAATGGTTGGGCCCACAGGTGTACATGGTAGGGGGATTGTATGCAGAACTTTTGCATATGACATACAAAGCAAGAACATGCAATCCCAGATTTCAAAAGTTATTAAATCGGGCCTGGCGGATGCATACAAGGGCAAAGTTGAAAAGTCAAAGGCATTTCCTTGTATCATGTGTTGTATGTATCTCTAATATACAACTGCATATACAAGGCGATGTACAAGCGAATGCGGCCAAGGAGTTAACTGCATTTATGAGCTGGGTGAGGTCCGCGATTGTATATTGGGGTTGTATGTACCCAATAGACAATTGGACATACAACGAGCAGATACAATGAAACATACAAGGCAGGAGCAGTAAAAGTCAACATTCTTCAAGAACCTAGTGGGGCCCGCACAGTTGTATGTCCCGCGATTGTATGTATGTGCATATACAATACAAGATACAAAGGCACATGTACAATCTTGGATGTGAATGAAAAGTTTGTTGTGGTGGATAGGTGGTTGGGGTCCGCAATGGGTCCGCAAAGGTGTAGATACAACACTGGATTTCAATATTTTTTCAATTCGACTGATAAATGCAATGGATCCCATGATTGTATGTATATTGCATTTGTACAATGTGATATACAAAGGAGTTAGATATAAGGCTTGGACACGATGGTGCTTTGCAATTTGTTTTATGAAGATTTGGGGTCCGCCCTTGTATGTTGGTGATTGTATGTGCATACAATCTCTTATACAACCGCAGATGCAAATGGAGATACATTTTCTCGCCAATGGAGATGCTAAGGCACAGCTATAGAGATCCAACTAGATGCTGCCACGTGTCTAAATGCAGTTGCTTGTATGTGCTTTTGCATATACAAGAGTTTTGAATGTGCATCAGGCATAAAAGGTAAAAAGGGCAAAAATGGTAAAATGTGTTCATGCTGCGAAAAGTCAAAAAAGAAAAGGCTGCTTGCATGGCACATTTTAATTGGTTAGCAACTTGTTGGTGTGGTTTGAAGCCATTGATCTTGGCGATGAGAAGGAATCGATGGCCTTGTTTCAAATTTTCAAAGGAAGGATTTTTGTGTGTCTGCAGCTGCATTCCAAGTGGAAGAATTTCAAAACATGCAAACTGCTACACTTCAAAATAGGTGGGTCAGCCATAATGATAGATTGCAGAGATATGGGTTGATGGATTGATATGCCAACTACCATCTTAAAGGAGAAAATCTTCAGGCGGCTGCACGTTTCCCAAGTTCAATTGCTCCTTCCCTCTTCTTCTCCCTGGTGCATTCAATGTTCTTGGCACCATTTTGATGGTGCAGTGTATCTAAGGACGATTTGAGATGACAGTGTAATTAATCCTGAGTGCACGTTCTTGATATATAAGAGGACTGTGTCACTCATTTTTTTGGTTGTTGAAGACTCAGTAAAATTTTGGTGGAGTAATAAGATATAGCTTTGCTGGTGGCTCTATTTTGGTGTCTTGTGAGTTTATGAATCATATGTTGAATGTTTTATGCATAGTTTTGCTGGTTTCATGTTGTTTTTATATGAGAAATGCATTGTTGCGTGTGTTCGGTTGTTTGTCTCCAAGTTGTGGGCATCTTTTCTTTTGAATCTAAATAGCTAAGGGTTATTTGGGATTCAGGAACATGGATCTTCTGTGTTGAATGTCTAATCTCTTATCTTTGTTCAAGGAACAAATTAAATATTTTAGGTTAAGCATTGGGAAAGGTATGTTGCAGCAGGGATATCATTAAGTATGAATGACTTAATACTCAGTCTTGGGAAGTATCTGTAAGGTAGGCACTAAAAAATTTCCCCTTGAAACTTAGTTATTGATTCAAGTTTATGGTAATCATTCACATGTGTATGTCTATTGACTTTGAGCCCCGAGATAGGCACCAGTCTGGTCTTGTATTGAGGTTACAACCCAAGGTCCCAGTCTTGCATCCAAATACAAAATACAAATTCAAACTTCAAATATAAACCTTTAGGACATTAGATGTAGTTTTAGGACCAAAATCCTTTGTCTCACAATTGAGCATAGGCCCAAAGATAGCCCCTTTGCACTTATTTCACAGTTTTGGTCTGCATAAGAGAGGATTTATTTGCTTTGTATCAACATCCCAGTAAGTTCACATGCATATTTTACGGATGTTGAATAGGGAATACCCCCCTTGGTTCTGCAGAGCCTAAAGATGGAGAGGAGATATTTATAGGGTCTATCTCCTGTACTATTGGCCCCTGGCCCAGAAATCCTGTTGATCAATGATGGCTACCTTGTAGGGATAACTGGGAAGCATCCAGTCTAGGAGAAAACCCAACAGATTCAATAGAGACAACTACTAGTATATCAAAGACATCCATCATACTATTAGGAAAATAGAAGCTTGAGTGAAAACAAATATTGTCACTTTGATTATTGAAGAATTTGAATGGTAGTTCTAGTTGTTTGTTGTTTCCTTAGTTCTCTATCTTGCTTGTTGTTTGTTTTATCCCATGGTTGATTTCTTGTGATTAGCCTTTAGCTCTTGTATCTCATCTCTTATGTTTGAATGTTATAACTAGTATTATGATGTTTGAAACTCTTGTATAACTCTGTTTAGGGTAAAAATGGATTTGTTGATCTTTTGTGGTTTAGATGTTAAAATCCTCCTTTCACCCTAACATTGAAGGATCTAGGGTCGAGTGGCGAGCACTATCATACCCTAGGTCACTTGCAAATGAGGGGAAGCTTGAATTAGGGAATTAATTATCAATTTTTCCTTCTCCTATGCTCAATTGATCATTAAAACCCTAATTATGCAAATACGACAACAATTTATCGAATTACGAAAAAAGCTCTCACAGACAGGAGTAAAATACCAAATTACAGAATACCCATTTTTGGGGTTCTGAAGCAAAATAGTCGGGGGCACTAGAGCGGGCGCCCAAGTCTAAGGTACCTACTTTTTCAGGGAATCTGGACCTCCTTCAGACACTAATCAACACTGTAACTTCTATTTTTTGGAATCAGTTTGCGGAGGACACTGGAGTGAGTGCCCTAGTCTCAGAATTGCCACTTTGTCTGTCTTTTCCTCAGATCTCGAATCCCTGATGTCTTTCCAACCTTCCTACAACTCCATTTTTCACCAATGCGACCTATAACCTGTAATCACAAGACTTGGTTTGGGGGTTGTGGTGTCTAGAGGTTTGCCTCAGTCAAACCCTGGAGGATACTTAAGTCTCTAAACACCGTTGTCAGATAAAGAGGGCATGCCCTTGTGAGGCAGAGGCCAAAAACCAAAGGAATCAATGATAAAAACACAATGATGTCACCTTGTAGTGAAGCTTTCATGGAGGAAGATGCTCTTCATGCCATGAAGGAATTGATGCTCAAATATGCAAATATCAACACACAAAACATACAAGTCTGCTCTTGCAACACAATAGAAAGCCTTGAATCACCTTGAGAACACCATAGCTTGCTTGTAATCATCTAGTTTACAAATGAATGCCTACACATGCTTATATATGCATCTACAAGTACTCCCACCAAGATATTTGAAATTTAAACTTATCGTGTCGGCAAAGGGGCCCAATAACGGTCACTAACCGACACCTAGAAATTGAGGCTGCCCTAAAATAGGGCAAGACTAGGGTACGAGTGCCCAAGTCCTCCCCCCTATTTTAGGAAGGGTACATCTCAAGGGGTCCTCCTAGCTCCTATATGCTAAAATATGAACTAAAATGTCCTAAATGCACTCTAAAGACCCAGGAGCTAAACCTTATAAGGGAAAAGCCCCCAAGGGGACATTTTTCGACGTTACATTTAGCCCCCACTTTAATGTATGTATGAACATGAGGCCCATACATGTATTAAAGTAAGGTCACAAACACAAAAAACACACCAAACATGAAGAAGACACGCCAACTGCATAAAAGGCAGTAACAAGCATGCCAAACACATAGAAGACAATTACAGTCACACAGAACACATAGTAGACAGTTAATGCATGGAAGACACATTAATGCATGGAAGACAAAAATGATATATTTTCTTTTCTTTTTTCTCATATATATAATGCAAATGCAAGTATTGGAAAGCAAACAAACCTCCCATAATACATAATGCACCACTTAAGGGCGTAGATCTTTGTATATGGGGCAACACACACGCAAGACACGTAAAACCTCCCAAAATGCATGAAGCACTCCCTAAGAGCGCTGGTCACTGCATATGGAGCAACAAACACGCCATACAAAAATAAGCACGCCAAAACACACACTTGAAGACATGGAGAAAACATGGCAGACAAGCGATGGTGTGTTCCCTATTTCTAGGCTCATCACCATCTCAAGCACATTACAGGCACACAACGATGATTGGGCTTCACCACAACAATAGCTGAAGACACACTTAAGGGTTGAGTTAGTCACAGAAATGTTCCCTGCCTTCACAGAGGACTTTTGAAAATGATAGGATGATGTAATCTGCTATGAGAAATACACCATCCCCACCTCCGTAGAGGGCTTAAGAAAAAGGATATGGTTGATATCCTGCCTCTGCAGATGGCTTACATGATTGATTGATTGATTGCAAACAAACTCAGGATGCATGATGCACTACTCTGGGCAGAAGTCTCTACATCTGAGGTCAAACACATTGCTAACATCTATAGAAGACAACTTACCTTATATGCCCCCACCTTAAGGTGGTTGATATCAATTATCGATATCAAGCATGTTAAGGTAGGAAGAAAACACACAAGGGAACACTGAATTTTGCAAAGCCCATGCCCCCCAGAGGTGACATGTGCTTTACGATCACCAAATGTTCCCACAAACACATCCCTGCAAGAAACATGTTAATGCCCATAACATCATGATAAAAAATAACATCAATGCATATGATTAACCACACAAAGAGCCGAGGTTATACAATGAATTTAGAGTTCGAGGATAACCATGGGGATATATCACAAAGCTCTCCAAATCAAGTACCACCAAGGCCAGATTCAAAGGCAAACAAAGGTGCACGGTGCAGCAGTATTGTTAAGGTTTGTAAATGTGACAGGAACATCATGAAATTCACTACGCGGAAAGAATGAGTGCTTCCACTAGCCAAGCGTCAGATAATATATACAACCCCATCATCATATTAGGAACAAAGTCCAATTTTTGATTGTTCTCAAAAGGGACACTAGGTCCGCATCAGTATAAATGTTTGTCATCATTTGCTCGCTAGATGGAAATACTAGAGGAAGGGAAACACTAAATAAGAGAGGAGAAACAAGTGTCTTAGGGACAGTCATGTAGGAGGGTGCCCCCAAGTCACCAACCATGACGCTATGTCTGTCAGACACAAGACACAACAATGAAATCAGAGAGAGAGCAATTAGAAGAATGATGATACGAATAGAAGAAGGTCACAACAGAAGCGGTCTCCTGGTATCCCAAACCTTACAAGAGAATCTGAGGTCATCCCAGGAGGTCTAAACTACATATAACACATTACGGGGGAATCACATTATGATAGAAATAAAAGATTATAGATACTTACCTGTAGGGTCTTTATTTTATATCATGGAGCTCTCGAACCTCTTGGAGAGGTACTTGATCATGTTTAAAGCAAAATTTGAGTGGTTCTTATGAAAGTCTCGTTTGTTATCATATGATGCTTGTTCATTAAATCTTTGTTTAAATGAGACTTTTTGTTGCTTGTGAGGGGGAGAACCACTATTATTTCCATTTGTTGATTGTCGTCTTGCTCTTTTTTGATTTTTAGCAAGTTTTTGTTGGTGAATCTTTCTAGAACAGTAGCAAGATTCATCCTGTACCATCTTGCTTGTCTGTATCGGTTGTTGTTCTTGCTTTTTAAAGATATTTTGGTTATCTCTCGATCCATATAAGGATAACGGAGGAGGAACCTCGGCATAAATTTTGTTTCTTTGAGAACGACGTGGTTTATACACTTGTTTCTTATCCACTTCAATCATACCCACAATGCTATCAGAGTCCAAGTAATTATCCTCATCTACTTCCACTAGATCTTGTTCTACCATATTATTTTTTAGTATGCTTAAGAAAAGGATTAGTAAAGATTTGTAAATTTTGATTTGGCAGAGCAACGGACTTGTTTCCATTGTCATTCGCACCTGATACCTAGATGACATTTGAATCAATAAGGTCTTGTGTCTCATGTTTAAGACGCATACATCGTTCACTGTCATGTCCTTGTGTCTGATGATAATGACAAAAGGCATTAGCATCGAAGTAAGGTCTTTGTTTACTACAATCAACAGGTTTGATCGGGGGAAGTTTCAAGATATTATTACGTAGAGCTTGATTCATGATAGAATGATAGGACTCAGATATCAGAGTAAACTTTCTTGGTTGATACGATGCTTTCTTTGTATTATTTATAGCAAACACATTCATATTCGGTCCATTGATCTTGATGAAACCCCTGTTATTGTTCCTTTTAAAGTTTTTTTGTGATGATCCACCCGTGGATTGTCCAACTTGAGCTGATGAGTTTTGGTTTTCATACTGACTAGAGGAAAGTTGATAATCATGAAGGGCATTGCATAAATGTTGAAAGGAGTTGTACTTCATCAAGAGAATCTTATCACAAATATTAGGTTGTAGATTTGTAATGAATATCTTCTGAACATCGTCATCTTTCATTTGATACTGAATTTGTGCGTAAAGTCCTTGATACCGACCAATGAATTTAGTCAACTTTTCTTTCAAACCTTGCTTACATTGAACCAAGTCAATAAGAGTGACTTGGGGTCTGATATTTGCTTGAAAATGTTGTAAAAATTGATCAATCAACTACGAAAAGGAGTGTATTGAATTCAGAGGCAATGAGCAAAACCATTCTAAAGTAGTATCTTTGAGAGATCGCAGGAAAACTTTTGCTAATAGATCCTCTTCGAAATAAAAATCACTACACATAGCTGTAAATGCTACCACATGAATATTAGGATCACCTTTTCCACCACATTTTTTAAAGCAAGGAGTCTCAAACCTCTCAGGCATAGGAGTTCTCAAGATTGCATAGGATAATGGATTACGGGCATGATATGTTGGTAGACTAGGCTGCGAAGAGTTTGTCAAATTTGTTACCTTTTGTTGAAAAGAAGTCATGCCCTGTAAAAGTTGGTTTAGGATGGAATCATTGGGAGATGTGGTTTGTTGTGAGGAATTAGAACCAAGGTGAGGAGGTGATTGAGCTTGAGATACGATAGGTGAAGGCTGAGAATAAGCGAACGGTAGTTGGCCATAATGATAGGTGGAAGATGGTTGTGAGTATGTAATAGGTGGCTGGAAATGAGTGGAATAGATAGGTGGTTGAGAACAATTATGCATAGAGGAGGTCCCTTTAGGAACCAAATTTTGATAGTCAGATCCCACAGCTTTGTAATTAGTGTCATTAGATACTCCAATACCAGTGGTAGTATTACTACAAGCGTTCGCATTAGTTGTTAAGATCATTGATGTAAAAGTGGATACTCCTGTATTTGGTATAGGTATGGAAACTTGAGTATGAGATGGTGATAAAGTGTTATTTATTGCTTGTGCACATTCAGTCATCGGCATGATATTGGTTTGTACAATATGTGCTAGACCACGAAATGCATTAACACCATCTTGTCCTTATTTTATCAATTCTCTTATATTATGAATTGTAGGAATGGCTTCTTCAGCTATTCTCTCATTTTCCATGAATGATTGAAATTCAGTTAGGTCTTTATCCAACTTGTCTATTTTCTCATCAGATACATATCCTATTGCCTCAATAGTATTATCAACATCATGAAAAGTTTGTTCTTCCATTGAGGTTGGAGGATGTATAATATCTTACCCAATTTGATTGTCTCCCTTTGTAAAGAAGGTGTCCAAAGTACCAACTTCTTCAAGAGCACTAGATCCCATTAATCTTTTGCTTCTTATCAAAGGGATGTTGTTTTTAAGACAACGTGTCATAAAGTTTGTACAAAAGCATACAACACACACTGCACAAGCTAAGAGAACAAATCCTAGGAGAAGGATATGATTGACGACCAAAATGCTTGATTTTTTGATACTTTTTCAAAGCCAATGAATGAAGCAATGGATGTTGTAAGGATTATGATTGAGGAAAGAAAGTTATATGTCTGATATCAGTCCAAAACAAAAATATAGTCACTCTCAACACTCTTGATGCAAATCCAAGATAATGCCAAGTTAAAATATAGTGAAATTATGTCAAAATAGGCACTTTTTTCACCAAAATTCAATGCAAAAGAGCATAACAAAGGGTGTTGTGAGGAAAATGATGATGGAAAAAAAATAATATTATAAATAATAGCCAATTGATGCAAAAATACCCAACACAACACGATTGTAGCGCCACTTAAGGTAAAACCCTAGTGAAAATATAGCAAAATATGCAAATTTTCACGGTTTTTCAACTCCAAGACCTAGCAAAAGGGGTTTTGTAAGGAATTTTAGGAGGTAAATAAAATAATATCAATAATATCAGTCACCTCATTCCATAAAATTGATCACAACACTCTTGGAGTGCAAACTAGGCCAAACCCTAGGGCAAAAATAACTAAAATGTGTAGTTTTTTTGCAAAATTTTCACTACAAGAGCCCATTAAAAGGGTGTTGTGAAGATTTTTATGAGGGGAAGAAAATTATTACCCTGATAAAAGAAAATTAATACAAAAATATCTTTCACAACACACATATGGTGCAAATTTATGAAGTCGATAAGGCCAAAATTAGTGAAAATTATCGTTTTCGAAGCCCTAGGTTTTAGATTTTGGAACAAAATGCTATGAAAATGATTTACTATCTGATTTATGATGGAAATTACATACTATCAGATCTAAAAATAGTTTTCAATCTTAATCATGCAAAATTCCCATGCAAATTTAATGAAAATGCACCAAAATTGCTAGTTTTTGTTAAAATTTTTGATGCAAAAATGCAAATAATTTAAATTTAATTGCATATTCACACTAAAATGCAAGATTACAGACAAATGCAAATTTTAATAAGCCTCTAAAATCAATATAAAAATCTGATAAAAGATTTTGTCTACAATCCCTAGATTTTGGAATTACTAGGTTATCTAAAATTGACAAAATTTCCACAAAACCCTAGCAATTAAATGATGAAAATGCAATGCAAGATCTTGAATTTTTGTATTTTTATGTAGTTTATATTAGAGCTGATGCAAAAATCATGAATTAGGAAAAATTAGAAAGAATTGACATAATTTAGTAAGCCCAACAATGCAATTTTTTTGTATTTTTCCAAATTTTCAATTTTTTTGAAGTTTTCTCAATGCAATAAATTAAATGACCAAATGAATGAATGAAATCACACCAAATTTGTAGACAAACACTCAGCAATTTGTAATTTTATTTTCAAAGACACGGGTTCACCAAAATGTTTAGGGTAAAAATAGATTTGTTGATCTTTTGTGGTTTAGATGTTAAAATCCTCCTTTCACCCTAACATTGAAGGATCTAGGGTCGAGTGGTGAGCACTATCATACCCTAGGTCACTTGCAAATGAGGGGAATCTTGGATTAGGGAATTAATTATCAATTTTTCCTTCTCCTATGCTAAATTGACCATTAAAACCCTAATTATGCAAATACGACAACAAATTATCAAATTACAGAAAAAGCTCTTACAGACGGGAGTAAAATACCAAATTACAGAATACCTATTTTTGGGGTTCTGAAGCGGAATAGTCAGGGACACTGGAGAGAGCGCCCAAGTCTAAGGTACCTACTTTTTTAGGGAATTTGGACCTCCTTCGGACATTGATAAGCCCTGTAACTTCTATTTTCTGGAATCAGTCTGCGGAGGACACTGGAGGGAGCGCCCTAATCCTAGAATTGCTCCTTTGTCCATATTTTGCTTAGATCTTGAATCCCTGATGTCTTTCCAGCCTTCCTGCAACTCCACTTTTCCCAGATGTGACACCTGTAACTTGCAATCACAAGACTTGGTTTGGGGGTTGTGGTGTTTAGAGGTTTGCCTCAGTCAAACCCTGGAGGACACTTAAGTCTCTGAACACCATTGTCAGATAAAGAGGGCATGCCCTTGTGAGGCAGAGGCCAAAAACTAAAGGAATCAATGATAAAAACACAATGATATGTCACCTTGTAGTGAAGCTTTCATGGAGGAAGATGCTCTTCATGCCATGAAGGAATTGATGCTCAAATCTGCAAATATCAACACACAAAACATACAAGTCTGCTCTTGCAACACAATAGAAAGCCTTGAATCACCTTGAGAACACCATAGCTTTCTAGTAATCATATAGTTTACAAATGAATGCCTACTGTTGTGTGGTTACACAACACGCCCCATTTTGCCTTGACAAAATAGGGACCCAACTTTTCTTTCTGCTTTGGCTTGTTTGTTTTCTACTTTGGGTGGTTTGGTAAAATCAGTCATGCATGTAGCCTTGTAATGGGGTGGACTTGTTACTGTGATGAGGTCAGTTGCCAAAGTTAGTAGCTCCCATTATTAATGTCATGGTTGGAAAGTACACAAAATTCCAAGTAGGTTTGCCTTTAAGATCACCCCAAAATTGTCTAAGGGAAGAGAGTTATGTTGGGTCAAAGTTTGGTCAAACCTGATATCCCACGTAGGGAGAGGGGGTCATATTTCAAACATCAGTCATATTAGATAAGATCACATTGAGATAGGATTATCACCTGATAATCACTCAGTGCGTGATGTGCGGACATCAACTTTAAGTAAGAGCCAATATTTACCTGTCAAAAGACTTCAGTTATCTCGCGGGGTGTCATATTTTTAACATCAGTCATCTTACGAATATCACCCTCTTCACAAATATCACCCTATGTCAATATGATGGTGACATCATCCAAGTCCAATGAATGAAGGAAATCACACTGATGATGATGTCATCAAAACATAATAATTAAACAATGTCGCCGACATAATGATGCCCCCCCTCGATCTTTTCTAAAGGGGGGTCATTTTATCGCGGGGGGTCATATTTTGAATAGCCCTTGATCTTAATTTCATGACCCGATATACACGTGGTCAAACATTGACCATATCACCCGATTCTTTGTATTCAGTCATTCCGCTCAAACACGGGGAGTCATTTTATTGCGAGGGGTCATATTTTGAATATCCCCTTATCTTTCGAAGATCACCCCCCCTTTTTTAACATTAAATGCAATTAAATGCGGTAGATGAATTCCCGCCGATTACAAATGCAAATTAAACACTTGGCAGCATCTATGGATTCCCTGCAGATGATCAACGGATTTGATCAGGATAACACATTTTTACCCTAATCTATCCTATTGATCTGCTTTAAAGGTAAAATTTGAAGGTTATTTTCGTTTACCTTGCGATAAATCAAGAAATTATAGAGCTCCGAAGTCAAACACTCAAACAGCTACCTATTAATGGATTGGATCCTTCAATGTAACGGAACAGGTGATCTTAAGCGTTTATAGCCCTTCTCCGTAATCAATCATCTAATCCAAAAGAAATCATCCTCAGGTAAGTAACTGTAAACCCTCATGTTGTCATTTTTTGTATTTTCAGGTAGAGTATTTATTTCTATTGTGGTTTGTCTTTGTGATAATACGTATAATGATAAAGTGAGGAATATTATACAGAGTATACATTATAGAAGTACATGATGTTGTAGAAATGTATGTGGACACTGTAGGGTAAAACATATCATGTTTTTTGCAGGAATCCATGGCAGATCTTAAAAGAAATAGGTCTGAGGTGGAGTTCCTTAGGCCCATGTTTGTCCAGCCTGAAGGGGTGCAGTTCAAGTACGGAGTTGATAGGGAGGACTCTAGGCTGCCTGCTTCTGCATCCTGTAGGTGTACAAGACTGGTTGACAACACTAGCCTCCCTACCAATTCAAAGTGCTAACATACATCTTTCTACACAAAAATGTTAGCTAAAACCCTCAACTCTTTGTAGAGATGGAAAAACTCTATCTCCCTACTTGGTGTGGGACACATACCTTGTCCTCACTGCTTCCAAGATACTGCCTCAATGGCACATAACTTTTTGAGCCCGTTGCCCACCCTTCTCACTTTGTTCAAGGGTCTGGACTACTTGGTGCTCACTTTCTTTCTCTCTATTTTCCACCCCTGCAAGTCTATTTTCCTACTTGACTATCTAGCCGAACTCCTTACTGAGCTCGCTTAGAACAAACATGCATTGCCTCTAGTAGACAATCCGACCACCCCACAAAAAAAAAAACCAACAAAATGCATGACTCTGCTTGATGGCCTCCATACTGTACAGGGGAACTTGAGGAATCATCAATACAAAGTCATGGTTTGCAAAGAAAACAAAATTCCAGAAAAAGAAATGACTAATCTACTTCAGGATAGCAAACTAAAAACAGAATAGAAATACACAAATGGTCGAACTGCTGTATTTTATTTTTATTCAAAAACTCTGCTTACATCAAAATGCTTCACACATCAAAATTCCCTTCTTCGATTCCTCTCCTGCCCTCTCTACAGAAAGAATGCAATATCATATATACTTGCTCATGTCCATTACAGGATGGTTCAATTACCAGACCCGTTCGTTTTCTAACTATCGGTTCAGTTCAGCAGTTTATTAGCTGTTATTTTTCTCACGATGCCTTTTTAATTTCCATCGCCAAACCATGCCTATCGGTCAGATTTTCATCATTTCTGCTGATCATACTTCATACGCTGATATAACAATTATCGGCTAGACCTTAATCCATCGGTGTAGCTTTCTATTCGCTCATCGATAATGCTTCTCATGCCAACACCCACTTCACCATTCCAAAATGATGAACTGTTGAACCATTGAACTTCAACAGCGAGGTTCAATCGCAAGGTTCAATGGTGAGGTTCAACCTCCAACAAAGTGACCGACGATTTCAACTCCACCATTCAATATGAATGAACCTGCTGAACCATTGAACTTCAATAGTGAGGTTCAATAGCGGGGTTCCACGTTGAGGTTCAACGGCAAGGTTCTACTGTTGAACAAAATGATCAACGACTCCATCTTTACAAATCAGAATTATAAACCTGTTAAACCTTTGAACCTTGGCGCGAGGTTCAACTACAGGGTTCAACGATGAGGTTCAACTGCGGGGTTCAACCGATCAACAAAGTGACCAACGATTCCAATGAACCATTGAACCTTGGCATGAGGTTCAACTGCGGGGTTCAACGGTAAGGTTCAATTGTGAGGTTCAACTGTTGAACAAATGCCAAACACCTTCAAACATACATTCATTAACTTGAATTTCACTTGGCTAAAAGGCCGATCAAAAGTAAATGCTTCTCCCGCCAATGCATTTTTAGAAAACTAGAAAAACTCCTAAGACAAAACCACATGCTACAAACTCAAAATTGACAAACCAAAAAGGCTATGTACAGGCTGCATTGAGCCTTGGTGCTCCTGCACCAGGAGTTATTGGTGATACACACTGAGGGGATATGAACTTGGCAGTATGGTCGACCAGATTGGATAATGATAAGGACAATGCCATTCTAGATGGGGTGTACGTCTCAGGTATGTGGCATGCAGCTGGTTTTCTGTATGCTATGGATGCTCTAGAGCTGGTAGTAGAATGTGCTAGAAATTACAACCATGAAACCAGATAGGTAGAGAAACATGGGAGGATATATGCAGAATTCTCAGTCAAAGGCATTACCGCCACTTTCAATTTGCCAGTTGGGAAGAAGGTAGTGAGTGTCGACCTGTGCAAATTGGAAACAAAGTATAACAATAACAAGAAAAATGCAAGGAAGAGGATATACCAATGGAGATCAAAGAGTAGTACATATGCTGCCTTAGCCAAACTACATGTGCATCTGTACAAGTTTGATTTTGATGATGACTACCAATATATGATTACTCTACTGAACAGGATGACTGGCAGGCCTCATGCTAGAAATTTTGAGAACTCGATGTTTGGGATCATCCAGATGGTCTTATATGCAGACACCCAGCCCCTATGGGCTAAGATCATCAGTGACACATTGGATGAGGGAATGAGGAACCTAGGAGGACAAACATGTTTGTTTTACATGACTTCATATGTGGTGTACTCATGTGCATATAAAGGAACTTTTGATGCTTTGAAGACAGTGGGTAAGGCTGGCGGTGATGTTGATGATGCACACGTATGGGATCATTATCCCCAATTGCAAAGGAAAGCCTACCTCCTAGACTACAAACTAGTAAATGATGCATTCTCCATGCATTTGGTCAGAACTATGGAGGAGGACAGGACTAAAAGGCCAAGCATGGAAGCTCAAGAAATTGTTTATCAGCATGGGGCGTGGTTTATCCAATTTGCCACTTTCTCATACATCAGGATAGAAGGATTTGAGGGACATCTCTCATGTTGCCAAGATACCCCACTGATGGGGTCATCTTGATGGAATTTGTTAGGCATGTATCCACAATAGTTGAAGCCTACAAGGCACAGAAGAAGATACCTCCAGTTTTATTTCTAGTATCCATGGGTTGGTACATGTGCCCAGATTTAGAGAGTATAAAGCATGTCATCAGGGGGTTAAAATTGATGTATTTACAGCCATTTCCCCTAGCCAGATCATATGATTCTTATGGTAGGATGTAGAAGATACTAGGAAAACCAATACATCTGATGAGGAGCCAAAAACTATTAAACCCTAACATACATTCTCTGATGTATATACAAGTACCTCTCACTTATTGGCAAAACATTCTTATCTGCCACCTTACAAATGATCACCCCGATGTATGTCTTCAACGCTTGTATCTACCACAAGATACATTACCCAATGTACATTTAGAATATACATTTGTGATATGCAATCGCAATATACTTCAGCTGACCTGTGATCACCGGTTTCCTCCACCGCTGTTGCCGGTCACCTCTTGCACCCGACTCAATGTATCTACGAAATGCATATGCGTAGCATACATTCGAAACATGCAACCCAAATATGCATTCGAAAGATACAATCAAAACATGCAGTCACAATATGCTTTGCAGAATATGCCTTTGATGGGGTTGACCGTTGACCTTCTTTGCATATAAACCTAATGTACATTTGTGATGTACATTCACAACATGCATTTCAAATATGTATTTGATGAGACCGAATGTTGACTTCTTTGTATGCTGATATACTTGTACATTTACAATGTATGTTTACTACATACAATCTCGATAATCATTTGCGAGATACTCACGACTTACAACTGCAGGATACACAGAAAATGAACCTGACATACATTAGCGATATACGCATAGAATGTATATTCGAAATGTATGTTTACAATCTTGACATACAATGCCTCAATGCTTCCTGATATGCTTTGTGACATACACATAGAATAGACCCTTGCAATATACACATATAATGTATATCTGATATGCAAATGTGATATACACACAAATTGTATGTCTGATGAAACAAAGCGAAATTTCACCGATTTGGTCCACTGCAAAACTTGCGATTACTTAGATCCGTTTCCTTAACAATCTAACACAGATTTTAGAATTTCCCAACCTAGCACATAAGGATGCTAGGATCTTTCAATGTATCCCATACCTGATCCTACAAGAATGAAATCTAACAAAATAGAAAACAAAATGAAAACACTGTACAACCATTCCACCGATTTCAAAGAAATCTAACCAGTGGAATGGATTAATGATCCATCTCGATCCCAAAACAACAAATCAATTATTACAGAGGAAAACCTAATGAGATCGAATAACAGAAAGTTGCATGACACAAAACAAGACCTTGTTATTTATGCTTTCAGGAATGTATACAGATGCTCTGTTCTCACAATTGCACAACTCAACTTCACAATTACTACTATCATGATCACAATCGATTTGATCCTAGGGTATTTATCCACTCACCATGCATAGTACTGAATTGACTCCAAGCGGTTGGGAGACAAATCTAATCGGCTGGGAGATCACAACTGACTAACAACCTTCAAGATTACAGCTTGACAAAAGTCCTTGGGACTTACAACATAAACCTAAATACAAACTAACTCAACATGCATTGGTCAAACAGACCTTATTACATTGAATGGTCTTTTAGGACCTTATTGGAAACATCAAAATGCACATTAAACAGTTAAATGCCTCATTGAGGCTAATGTGGATTGGGTGCTCCTGCACCATACACCCCACCATGAAAAGAACTCATGCCCCATGAGTTAATACATGGGTGTATTCCACCTTTACTCTTTGTTGTCTCATGTCTTCCCCATGATCTCTGAACTACAACTTGCTTCCATGGAATCAAAGACTCCAAACCTATCCTTTGCTTGCCATTCTTTCTTACTGTCATCTCTGTCTGAACATCTACATTATAAACTTTGGTTAATGCTCCTTGTACTACGGCTATGACAAAATCTGTTTGTCTTTCAACTCTTGTTGGCTCTAGAGGACAAACAATTGACCCCATTAGGATTGCATCCTTGTCTTGCCAATCAACTTGTGGCTGCTTGTAAACCTGCTCTTTGACCTTTTGCGGATCCATCTAATCTCCATCAGTCAAAGCTGAAAGTACCTGCAAACTTTTATCCTTAGCAACCCCATTCCTTGAGGTATCCTCAACTGTCTTTGTGTCTTCTGCATCATGCATCTTCACAAACTCTTTCTTTCCTACCAAAATGATTTTGGCTACCTTCTTTGCTTCAGCATCCTCCTGCAATGGTGTCATCACAAAAGTTCTCCCTTCCTTCTTGAAGGTGTAGCTGTTAGCATATCCATCATACAATGCTCTCCTATCAAATTGCCATGGCCTACCTAAAAGTAGGTGACAACATTCCATGGGAAAAATATCACACAAAACCCTATCCTGATATTCCCCAATCTAAAAATCAACATATGCCTGTTCATATACCAAAAGTCATTGACTATCACTTACCCAAGATGCTTTGTAAGGATTTTGATGAGGAATCCTTTCCAGTTTTAGTTTATCCACCATTTCCTGAGATACCATGTTGTCTGTTGAACCAGAATCTATTACTATTTTGCATACCTTACCTCTACATTTGCATGTAGTCTTGAACAAGTTCCTTCTTTGGCACAAATGTATCTGCTTAGATGTTTGCAACACTATCCTTCTGATCATCAAATTTTCTCCTGTTTCTGATTCCAAATTTACTTCAGGAGTTGTCATACTCCCCACATTCTCTTGCACAATTTGAACTCTCTTTTCACTTCTTCTTTCATTACCACTTGAAGTAGTACCAAACTTTTCAGGACACTTGAAGGATGGATGACCAAACTCACCATAGGTATAGCACTTTCCTGAAAATGTATTAGAATCTCTTCCACCTCCAAATCTACCTCTTGTACCTTTCCATCCACCTCTGAAATCAAACTGCTCCTATCCTTTATCAGTCTCTTCCTGGTCCTCATTGACTTGTCTTGTTGGAGGGGGTGATCCTCTCCCCCTTATATTGCTGCCTCTTCCTCTCATGGACTTATCTTGTCATCTTTTCATCTTCTCCTAAATCCTGATTGCCATTTGATAACAATCTTCTACACTCCTAGGGTTAGCCAAAACTAACTCATCTTGTATGTTCAATCTCAAACCAGCCAAATATCTAGCAACCTTTTCAACCTCATTCTCATGATGACTAGACCTCATACTCAATTTATAAAATTCCTCAGAATATGCCTTCACATCCATTTCCTTTTACCTTAAAAATTGAAGCTTCTTTAACATTTGAACTTCATAATCCTTGGGTAAAAATTTACCTTTGATCCTTGCTACCATCTTGTCCCATGAAGAAATATTTGACTTACCTTGCTTTCTCCTCTCTGATTGTACATAATCCCACCATACCAAAGCATGACCTCCCAATTTGGTCTTTGTAATCTTTGGTTTCTGCTCCTCAGGAACTTCCTCACATTCGAAATGCTTATCTAATGTAGCAATCCAATCAAGCAACTCTTCCTCATTTAAACTTTCAGTGTACCTTGGAACATCAATCTTTACCTTAGGTTTGTCATTCTGAACTGCCCTTAACAGTTTTGCAAATCTTTGATCTTCAGGATTCAAATCTTCATCTACCTCTTTAAATTCTTCACCATCATCTTCTTTTTCTGATTCACTGTCTTCCACTTCTCTCTTTTTGTTCATCTCCAAGGCTGCAAGTCTGGCTTGAAGGGCTTATGCAAGCTCTTTCATCTTCCTCATCTCTTTAGCATGTTTTTCCTTCATCTTCTGGAACTCTCTAGCAGTGCTATTACATTTTGGAGTCATCTTGTCAACCTCTCAATCCTTCTACTTCTGCCTTCTCAGTGACAGAATCAACACACAACAGTCCAGACCTTTTGCTAAGCTCTGATACCAATATGATGAGGAGCCAAAAAATCTTAAACCCTAACATACATTCTTCGATGTATATACATGCACCTCTCACTTATCGGCAAAACATTCTTATCGGCCACCTTATAAACGATCACCCTGATGTATGTCTTCAATGCTTGTATCTGCCGCAAGATACATTACCCAATGTACATTCAGAATATACATTTGCAATATGCAATCACAATATACTTCAGCTGACCTATGATTGCGGGTTTCCTCCACCGCTGTTGCCGGTCACCTCTTGCACCTGACTCAATGTATCTATGCAATGCATATGCGCAGCATACATTCAAAACATGCAACCCAAATATGCATTCAAAAGATACAATCAAAACATGCAGTCACAATATGCTTTGCAGAATATGCCTTTGATGGGGTTGACCATTGACCTTCTTTGTATATAAACCCGCTGTACATTTGTGATGTACATTCACAATATGCATTTCAAATATTCATTTGATGAGACTGAATGTTGACTTCTTTGTATGTTGATATACTTGTACATTTACAATGTATGTTTACTGCATACAATCTCGATAACCATTTGCAAGATACTCACGACTTACAACTGCAGGATACATAGAAAATGAACCCGACATACATTAGGGATATACGCATAGAATGTATATTCGCAATGTATGTTTACAATCTTGACATACAATGCCTCAATGCTTCTCGATATGCTTTGCAACATACACACAGAATAGACCCTTGCGATATACACATGGAATGTATATTCGACATGCAAATGCGATATACACACAAATTGTATGTCTGATGAAACAAAGTAGAATTTCACTGATTTGGTCCACTGCAAAACTTGCGATTACTCAAATTTGTTTCCTTAACAATCTAACACAGATTTTAGACTTTCCCAACCTCGCACATGAGGATGCTAGGATCTTTCAATGCATCCCGCACCCGATCCTGCAAGCATGAAATCGAACAAAACAGAAGACAAAATGAAAACACTGTACAACCATTCCACTGATTTTGAAGAAATCTAACCAGTGGAATGGATTAACGATCCGTCTTGATCCCAAAATAGGAAATGGATTATTACAAAGGAAAACCTAATGAGATCGAATAATAGAAAGTTGCCCGATAGAAAACAGGACCTTGTTATTTATGCTTTCAAGAATGTATACAGATGCTCTGTTCTCACAATTGCACAACTCAACTTCACAATTACTGCTATCATGATCACAATCGATCTAATCCTGGGGTATTTACCCACTCACCATGCATAGTACTGAATTGACTCCAAGTGGCTGGGAGACAAATCTAAGCCGCTGGGAGATCACAACCGACTAACAACCTCTAACTGTCTAACAACCTTCGAGATTGTAGCTAGACAAAAGTCCTTGGGACTTATAACATAAACCTAAATACAAACTAACTCAACATGCATTGGTCAAACAGACCTTATTACATTGAATGGTCTTTTAGGACCTTATTGGAAACGTCAAAATGAACATTAAATAGTTAAATTTCTCATGGAGGCCAACGTGGATTGGGTGCTCCTGCACCATACACCCCACCACGAAAAGAACTCATGCCCCATGAGTTAATGCTTGGGTGTACTCCACCTTTACTCTTTGTTGTCTCATGTCTTCCCCATGATCTCTGAACTGCAACCTGCTTCCATGGAATCAAAAACTCCAGACCTATTCATTGCTTGCCATTCTTTCTTACTGTCATCTCTGTCTGAACACCTGCATTATAAACTTTGGGTAATGCTCCTTGTACTGCGTCTATGACAGAATATGTTTGTCTTTCAACTCTTGTTGGCTCTAGAGGACAAATAATTGACCCTATTAGAATTGCATCCTTGTCTTGCCAATTAACTTGTGGCTACTTGTAAACCTGCTCTTTGACCTTCTGTGGATCCATCTGATCTCCATCAGTCAAAGCTGAAAGTACCTGCAAACTTTTATCCTTAGCAACCCCATTCCCTAAGGTATCCTCAACTATCTTTGTGTCTTCTACATCATGCATCTTCACAAACTCTTTCTTTCCTACCAAAATGATTTTGGTTGCCTTCTTTCCTTCAGCATCCTCTTGCAATGGTGTCATCACAAAAGTTCTCCCTTCCTTCTTGAAGGTGTAGGTGTTAGCATATCCATCATACAATGCTCTCCTATCAAATTGCCATGGCCTACCTAAAAGTAGGTGACAACATTCCACGGGCAAAATATCACACAAAACCCTACCCTGATATTCCCCAATCTAAAAATCAACATATGCCTGTTCATATACCAAAAGTCATTGACTATCACTTAGCCAAGATGCTTTGTAAGGATTTTGATGAGGAATCCTTTCCAGTTTCAGTTTATCCACCATTTCCTGAGATACCATGTTATCTGTTGAACCAGAATCTATTACTATTTTGCATACCTTACCTCTACATTTGAATGTAGTCTTGAACAAGTTCCTCCTTTGGCTCAGATGTTTGCAACACTATCCTTCTGATCATCAAATTTTCTCCCATTTTTGATTCCAAATTTACTTCAGGAGTTGTCATACTCCCCACATTCTCTTGCACAATTTGAACTCTCTTTTCACTTCTTCTTTCATTACCACTTGAAGTAGTACCAAACATTTTAGGACACTTGAAGGATGGATGACCAAACTCACCACAGATATAGCACTTTCCTGAAAATGTATTAGAACCTCTTCCACCTCCAAATTTGCCTCTCGTACCTTTCCATCCACCTCTGAAATCAGACTGCTCCTGTCCTTTACCAGTCTCTTCCTTGTCCTCATTGACTTGTCTTGTTGCAGAGGTTGATCCTTCCCCTTATATTGCTGCCTCTTCCTCTCATGGACTTATTTTGTCATCTTTTCATCTTCTCCTCAATCCCGATTGCCATTTGATAACAATCTTCTACACTTCTAGGGTTAGCCAAAACTAACTCATCTTGTATGTTCAATCTCAAACCAGCCAAATATCTAGCAACCTTTTCAACCTCATTCTCATGATGACCAGACCTCATACTCAATTTATAAAATTCCTCAGTATGCCTTCACATCCATTTCCTTTTGCCTTAAAAATTGAAGCTTCTTAAACATTTGAACTTCAGAATCCTTGGGTAAAAATTTACCTTTGATCCTTGCTACCATCTTGTCCCATGAAGAAATCTTTGACTTACCTTGCTTTCTCCTCCCTTATTGTACATAATCCCACCATACCAAAGCATGACCTCCCAATTTAGTCTTTGCAATCTTTACTTTCTTCTCCTCAGGAACTTCCTCACATTCAAAATGATTATCTAATGTAGTAATCCAATCAAGCAACTCTTCCTCATTTAAACTTTCAGTGTACCTTGGAACATCAATCTTTACCTTAGGTTGGTCATTCTAAACTTCCCTTAACAGTTTTGCAAATCTCTGGTCTTCAGGATTCAGATCTTCATCTACCTCTTCAAATTCTTCACCATCATCTTTTTCTGATTCACTGTCTTCCACTTCTCTCTTTTTGTTCATCTCCAAGGCTGCAAGCCTAGCTTGAAGGGCTTCTGTAAACTCTTTCATCTTTGTCATCTTTTTAGCATGTTTTTCCTTCATCTCCTGCAACTCTCTAGCAGTGCCATTACATTTTGGAGGCATCTTGTTAACCTCTCAATCCTTCTACTTCTACCTTCTCAGTGACAGAATCAACACACAACAATCCAGACCTTTTGTTGAGCTCTGATACCAATATGATGAGGAGCGAAAAACTCTTAAACCCTAACATACATTCTCCAATGTATATACATGCACCTTTCGCTTATCAGCAAAACATTCTTATCGGCCACCTTATAAAGGAGCACCCCGATGTATGTCTTCAACGCTTGTATCTGCTGCAAGATACATTACCCAATGTACATTCAAAATATACATTTGCAATATGCAATCGCAATATACTTCAGCTGACCTGTGATCGCCGATTTCCTCCACCGCTGCTGCTGGTCACCTCTTGCACCTAACTCTATGTATCTACGCAATGCATATATGCAGCATACATTTGAAACATGCAACCCAAATATGCATTCGAAAGATACAATCAAAACATGCACTCAGAATATGCTTTACAGAATATGCCTTTGATGGGGTTGACCGTTGACCTTCTTTGCATATAAACCTGATGTACATTTGTGATGTACATTCACAACATGCATTTTAAATATGCATTTGATGAGATCGAATGTTGACTTCTTTGTATGTCGATATACTTGTACATTTACAATGTATGTTTACTGCATACAATCTCGATAACCATTTGTGAGATACTCACGACTTACAATTGCGGGATACATAGAAAATGAACCTGACATACATTAGCGATATACGCATAGAATGTATATTCGTAATGTATGTTTACAATCTTGACATACAATGCCTCAATGCTTCCCGATATGCTTTGCGACATACACACAGAACAGACCCTTGTGATATGCACACGGAATGTATATCTGACATGCAAATGTGATATACACACAAATTGTATGTTTGATGAAACAAAGCAAAATTTTACCGATTTGGTCTGCTGCAAAACTTGCGATTACTCAGATCCATTTCCTTAACAATCTAACATAGATTTTAGACTTTCCCAACCTAGCACATGAGGATGCTAGGATCTTTTAGTGCATCCCATACCTGATCTTGCATGCATTAAATTGAACAAAATAGAAAACAAAACGAAAACATTGTACAACCATTCCACCGATTTCAAAGAAATATAACTGGTGGAATGGATTAACGATCCATCTCGATCCCAAAATAGCAAATCAATTATTATAGAGGAAAACCTAATGAGATCGAATAATAGAAAGTTGCAAGACACAAAACAGGACCTTGTTATTTATGCTTTCAGGAATTTATACAGATGCTCTGTTCTCACAATTGCACAACTCGACTTCACAATTATTGCTATCATGATCGCAATCGATCTGATCCTGGGGTATTTACCCACTCACCATGCGTAGTACTAAATTGACTCCAAGTGGCTGGGAGACAAATCCAAGTGGCTGGGAGATCACAATCGACTAATAACTTCTGTCTAATAACCTTCGAGATTATAGCTCGACAAAAGTCCTTGGGACTTACAACATAAACCTAAATACAAACTAACTCAACATGCATTGGTCAAACAGACCTTATTACATTGAATGGTCTTTTAGGACCTTATTGGAAACATAAAAATGAACATTAAATAGTTAAATGCCTCATGGAGGCCAACGTGGATTGGGTGCTCCTGCACCATACACCCCACTACAAAAAGAACTCATGCCCCATGAGTTAATGCTTGGGTGTATTCCACCTTTACTCTTTCCTATCTCATGTCTTCCCCATGATCTCTGAAATGCAACCTGCTTCCATGGAATCAAAGACTCCAGACCTATCTGTTGCTTGCCATTCTTTCTTACTGTCATCTCTGTTTGAACATTTGCATTATAAACTTTGGGTAATGCTCCTTGTACTGCCACTATGATAGAATCTGTTTGCCTTTCAACTCTTGTTGGCTCTAGAGGACAAACAATTGACCCTATTAGGATTGCATCCTTGTCTTGCCAATCAACTTGTGGCTGCTTGTAAACCTGCTCTTTGACCTTCTATGGATCCATCTGATCTCCATCAGTCAAAGCTGAAAGTACCTACAAACTTTTATCCTTAGCAACCCCATTCGCTGAGGTATCCTCAACTGTCTTTGTGTCTTCTGCATCATGCATCTTCACAAACTCTTTCTTTCCTACCAAAATGATTTTGGCTGCCTTCTTTGCTTCAGCATCCTCCTGCAATGGTGCCATCAAAAAAGTTCTCCCTTCCTTCTTGAAGGTGTAGGTGTTAGCATATCCATCATACAATGCTCTCCTATCAAATTGCCATGGCCTACCTAAAAGTAGGTGACAGCATTCCATGGGCAAAATATCACACAAAACCCTATCCTGATATTCCCCAATCTAAAAATCAACATATGCCTATTCATATACCAAAAGTCATTGACTATCACTTACCCAAGATACTTTGTAAGGATTTTGATGAGGAATCCTTTCTAGTTTTAGTTTATCCACCATTTCCTAAGATACCATGTTGTCTGTTGAACCAGAATCTATTACTATTTTGCATACCTTACCTCTACATTTGCATGTAGTCTTGAACAAGTTCCTTCTTTTGCTCAAATCTATCTACTTAGATGTTTGCAACACTATCCTTTTGATCATCAAATTTTCTCCCATTTTTGATTCCAAATTTACTTTAGGAGTTGTCATACTCCCCACATTCTCTTGCACAATTTGAACTCTCTTTTCACTTCTTCTTTCATTACCACTTGAAGTAGTACGAAACTTTTTAGGACACTTGAAGGATGGATGACCAAACTCACCACAGGTATAGCACTTTCTTGAAAATGTATTAGAACCTCATCCACCTCCAAATCTACCTCTTGTACCTTTCCATCCACCTCTGAAATCAGACTGCTCCTGTCCTTTACCAGTCTCTTCCTGGTCCTCATTGACTTGTCTTGTTGGAGGGGGTGATCCTCTCCCCCTTATATTGCTGCCTCTTCCTCTCATGGACTTATCCTGTCATCTTTTCATCTTCTCCTAAATCCTGATTGCCATTTGATAACAATCTTCTACACTCCTAGGGTTAGCCAAAACTAACTCATCTTGTATGTTCAATCTCAAACCAGCCAAATATCTAGCAACCTTTTCAACCTCATTCTCATTATGACCAGACCTCATACTCAATTTATAAAATTCCTCAGTATATGCCTTGACATCCATTTCCTTTTGCCTTAAAAATTGAAGCTTCTTAAACATTTGAACTTCATAATCCTTGGGTAAAAATTTACCTTTGATCCTTGCTACCATCTTGTCCCATGAAGAAATCTTTGACTTACCTTGCTTTCTCCTCTCTGATTGTACATAATCCCACCATACCAAAGCATGACCTCCCAATTTGTTCTTTGTAATCTTTGGTTTCTGCTCCTTAGGAACTTCCTCACATTCAAAATGATTATCTAATGTAGCAATCCAATCAAGCAACTCTTTCTCATTTAAACTTTCAGTGTACCTTGGAACATCAATCTTTAGCTTAGGTTTGTCATTCTGAACTGCCCTTAACAGTTTTGCAAATCTCTGATCTTCAGGATTCAGATCTTCATCTACCTCTTCAAATTCTTCACCATCATCTTCTTTTTCTGATTCACTGTCTTCCACTTCTCTCTTTTTGTTCGTCTCCAAGGCTGCAAGCCTGGCTTGAAGGGCTTCTGCAAGCTCTTTCATCTTCCTCATCTCTTTAGCATGTTTTTCCTTCATCTCCTACAACTCTCTAGTAGTGCCATTACCTTTCGGAGGCATCTTGTCAACCTCTCAATCCTTCTACTTCTACCTTCTCAGTGACAGAATCAACACACACCAGTCTAGAACTTTTGCTGAGCTCTGATACCAATATGATGAGGAGCCAAAAACTCTTAAACCCTAACATACATTCTCTGATGTATATACATGCACCTCTCACTTATTGACAAAACATTCTTATCGGCTACCTTACAAATGATCACCCTGATGTATGTCTTCAACGCTTGTATCTACCGCAAGATACATTACCCAATGTACATTCAAAATATACATTTGTGATATGCAATTGCAATAGACTTCAGCTGACCTGTGATTGCCAGTTTCCTCCACTGCTGCTGCCGGTCACCTCTTGCACCTGACTCAATGTATCTACGGAATGCATATGCACAACATACATTCAAAACATGTAGTCAGAATATGCTTTGCAGAAGATGCCTTTGATGGGGTTGACCATTGACCTTCTTTGTATATAAACCCGATGTACATTCACAACATGCATTTCAAATATGCATTTGATGAGACCGAATGTTGACTCCTTTGTATGCCGATATACTTGTACATTTACAATGTATGTTTACTACATACAATCTTGATAACCATTTGTGAGATACTCATGACTTACAACTGCGGGATACATAGAAAATGAACCTGACATACATTAGGGATATACGCACAGAATGTATATTTGCAATGTATGTTTACAATCTTGACATACAACGCCTCACTACTTCCCGATATGCTTTGCGACATACACATAGAACAGACCCTTGCAGTATAAACATGGAATGTATATCCAACATGCAAATGTGATATACACACAAATTGTATGTCTGATGAAACAAAGTGGAATTTCGTTGATTTGGTCCACTGCAAAACTTGTGATTACTCAGATTCATTTCCTTAACAATCTAACATAGATTTTAGTTTTTCCCAACCTAGCACATGAGGATGCTAGGATCTTTCAATGCATCTTGTACCTGATCCTGCAAGCATGAAATAAAAAAAATAGAAAACAAAATGAAAACACTGTACAACCATTCCACCGATTTCAAAGAAATCTAACTGGTGGAATGGATTAACAATCCATCTTGATCCCAAAATAGCAAATGGATTATTACAGAGGAAAACCTAATGAGATCGAATAACATAAAGTTGTACGACACAAAACAGGACCTTGTTATTTATGCTTTTAGGAATGTATATAGATGCTCTATTCTCACAATTGCACAACTCAACTTCACGATTACTACTATCATGATCACAATCAATTTGATCCTGGGGTATTTATGCACTCACCATGCGTAGTACTGAATTGACTCCAAGAGGATGGGAGACAAATCCAAGCATCTGGGAGATCACAACCGACTAACAACCTCTAACTGTCTAACAACCTTCGAGATTACAGCTCGACAAAAGTCCTTGGGACTTACAACATAAACCTAAATACAATCTAACTCAACATGCATTGGTCAAACAGACCTTATTACATTGAATGGTCTTTTAGGACCTTATTGGAAACATCAAAATGAACATTAAATAGTTAAATGCCTCATGGAGGCCAATGTGGATTGGGTGCTCCTGCACCAACATCAAAAGCATCTAGAAGACTTCTGGACCGATTGTCATGATGAAGTTGAGGTGAGAAGAAGGAAATATCAACGACTCACCTTGAATCAAATCAAAACCTTTGGCTACATCCTGATGTCAGTATAACTATGTAAGGATGATGGGAAAATCATGTCCAATGAATATGAGGACAAAAAGGTGTATAATGACACCATATCAGCCCTAGATCTTACACAACAGGAAGATATATCTTTAGATCAGCTAACAAGTGGGGTGATCCAGCTAACCCAGGCCTGGGTAGGTGAAGAGATATCCAGATTGAAGAAAAGGGGTGTTTCCCTTACAGTTGATACCAAGAGGAAGAGGCAGGAGGTGTCTAATGAGGAATATGATGATTTCCTCACTGAAAAGAGAAAATCTAATGGGGAAAGATTGCCTACAGAAAAACAAAGGAGAATTCCCCCTAAGGGTAAGAAAGGTGAAGATGAACCAAAGGGGGTGATAATTGAGAGGATTGCCACTATAGCTGCAGGTACATCTACATCGGCTTAGGTATCTACATCGTCTGCACAACCTCTAATTGAAAAACCAAAGACTAAACAAATTTTGAAGCCTACTGTTGAAGCTATAGAGATGTAGGTAGAAGGCTAGACCCTGCAGTAGGAAGTGGAAGAGGTAGTCCCTTTGGAAGAAGAATAGTTAAATAAGGAACCTGGAGGTGATGACTTGCTAGTGGCCAGCAAGAAGAGGAGGGGGATGCTGCTAATGTCACCACCCAAGAAACATAGAACGGCCATGAGGGGGGATATCCATGCTGACCCCATCATTTTGAGAGGAGCCGATAGTGAAGTTTTCAGGAAGGAATTGCAACATGATGTTCCTCTTCCCACCATAATTAAATTCAAAAATGAGAAAGCAGAAGAGCAAACAAGAGAAATGTTTAAAGCAAGTCAGGGTGTTCTTTTCTCTTCGGAGGATACAGTAGATTTGTTTGATGATGAGGTGGTTTAGAGTGTGGCCTCTCAACAAATGGAAACTCTGGTTTCCAACACCTGGATGACTCCTCATGGAACGCCATTAGCTCAGATGGTGGTGGTGGAAGAAGTAAAGCACACATAAATGAAACGAGGTAGCCCAGAAAGGGCAACCCAATAGATAGGGCTTGACAATTTGGTTGAACAGGTGACTAGCCATGCAGCCGTAGATTTAACATATAGGGGTGACATAAGCCCAAGTAAAGAAATAGGTACACCTGGAGAACTTAAGAAGACTGAAGTGGCAGAGCATACAGGGAAGGATGGCACTGCTCCTGATCAGGGTTAGCAACAACATGAGACACCTACAGAAGCAAAAATATTAGAAGTTCAATAGAAGAGTGGGGGTGATCAGGACATATCAGACATTGGTGTTGCTCAAACTCAAGGAGATTCAAGAGAAGTCCCAAGAATAGAAGGCAAATCAGGTCAAGAGGACCCTAAGCCACAAGCTATTAGTGCATCAGGTGGAGTACAAGAAATGACCCATGATCAGGGTGATCCTCAAGGGAGAAATACACAGGCATCCAAAGATGTCAATATGCCATAGGATGAGAAGAATAATAAAGAAGATGAAAATCCGAAGGAGGGAGTACAAGATCGAGCACAAGATCAAAATATGGAAATTCCATAGGATCCTCCTTTGCAGAAGGCAACCCCTAAACAAGAGGGACTCCAACAAGATCCCCCTCATGAAGAAATACATGAGGAAGAAATCAAGAAGGTGCCTTCTCCACCAAGGATAGAAACGGACATTGGAGAATAGGGCATACATGATATTAACAAAGGCCACCAAGGATCTGGAGGTGATGTACCTCATTGGCTAGAAAAGGAAATATGTATGGAACAAGTGTCAGAAATTCAAAAGTTTGATGTTTCTACCTTGTTCGCTGAGAAAATGATGAAACCAAGGAGGAAGGCTAGATTAACATCTGCCATAAAAAGAGATCCTACCATAGGCAGAAGAATTGCACAGATAGCACTTCCTATATGGTGCAGGAGCACCTAATCCATAGTGGCCTCCATGAGGCATTTAACTTCATGATGTGTCTGATGTTCATTTTTGTTGTTTCCAATAAGGTCCTAGAAGACCATTCATGTAATAAGGTTTATTTGACCAATGCATGTTATTTTAGTTGTATCTAGGTTCATTTTGTAAGTCCCAAGGACACTTGTCAATCTGTAATCACAAAGGTTGTTAGGCAGTTGGAGGTTGTTAGACGGTTGTCTCCCAGCCACTTGGATTGGTCTCCCAGTTGCTTGGAGTCAGGTTGGTACTACTCAGGGCGAGTAGATAAATGCCCAGAGGAGATCGAATGTAATGAGATCTGATCAGAAAGAAGTGTGATATGAAATTGTGAAACAAAGTATCTGTGTATGAACATATCTGGAAAGGCGTAATAAACAAAGTCCTGTTCTGTGTATCTTTCTGTCATTCTGAATTTGTTAGGTTCTCTCTGTGCAATCAAATTTCTATTTTGTGGCCGAGATGGATTCTTAGTCTATTCCACCGGTTAGATTTCTTTGAAATCGGTGGAATGGCTGTACAATTCTTTCATTTTTTTTGTTTTGTCCGTTTGGGTTTTGTGTCTGCAGGATCATGTACAATGGTGCTAAGAGATCCTAGCATCATCATGTGCTAGGTTGGTGGAGGAAAAGGCCTGTGTAGAGTTGTAGGGGAGAATCAGTAGTTAGGCCGAAGGTGCTTTGTATGACCAACATAGGAAGTCGGGAAAAGATCTGTTGAAGAGATTTTGATAAGGAAACCGTGTTTAGATACATTGATTTACCTTTGATCACTGGTGATATGCCTAATCATGATTTAGATGACCAATTGTGAATGGTTAAGTTATGCATTGGGAGGACTGGAGGTGTCAGAGAGAGAAGTTTGAAAGCTTCCGATCTTGGAAGTTTGGCTGATAGTGTATCGATATACCAAGAAAGTCAATGGGTGGTCCCACCAAATGTATATCCTAAATGCATGTTGAGAATGCATCTTTGGAATGTACATTGCGCATATACATTGTGATGGATACAAGAGGTGACTGGTAGCAGCAGTGAAGGAAACCGGTGATCGCAAGTCAACGAAAGCATATAAGTTGTTCCATCGGCGTATTAGAAGCACAAGCAGGGAGCTCACCGATGAGGATAGTCTTTTCGATAGGTGAGTAATGTAAAGACATACATTGGGGAGTGTTGAGCGTTTGGGGAGATACAAAGTAAGGTGGCCGATGGCATATGTTTGGCCAATAAGGAGTAGATCGCCAAGACATGGACCATCCTCTCACTAATCAGTTTGTGAGATAAAGTTTTGGCTCTGCATCACTATAGTTGAAAAGGAAAAAGGCAAAATTAGCTTGGAGGAATTCCAAATCACAAGTGTTGATCTGGGTTTTGCTAATGAGGACCAGGAAGGTCAAGAAAGTAAGGATATTATTGATTCTTTAACCCAAAGGGTGAAGAAGGAAAAAGAGAAGAATACAATACATAAGGAGCATATTGCTCAATTGCATTCTTTCATAAAAGGGTTAATTAACCCTGATAATGCACTAGTTGATCCTACAGTCCCATTGACTATCATATCACAAGAAGAGGTCACCAAATTGGACTTGATGAAACATGAGGCAATGGTGATGGAAAAATGGATGTTTTCAGCTCTCACTGGGGGTGAAGATGTATTGAGAACCTCTCTACAGAGGTGGAATTCTTTGAGTAGTCTAAAGAGGAAGGTAGATAAAATATAGAATGATACAGGAAAATGGTCATTCCAGTTGGAAAAGGACTTGACTGCTCTGAGTGAAATGAAAAGAATTGATTCACAAATTTTAATAAGCAATAAAGTATTGGATAATAATACTGCCTTGCTGATAAGTATATGGTATGAAGATATCAAGTTTGAGTGTGATGTCTTGAAGAAGTGCAGCGGCAAACTCAGGGATATTAGTGTTAAATTACATAGCATGATGGCAAATGAAGCATAAATCCTTGAGGCCTTGGAAGGGAAAATAGAGGGCAAAATTGAGAATCAGGATGCAGACTTTGCTATTAAGGCTCTACATGATAATTTTAAGTCAGTAGCAAATGACTCTCTCACCCACTTGACAGAAGAGGTAATGAATAAAATTATGAGGATGAAAATTAAAGTAGAAAGATACAATGAGACATTAAACATCATGAAAGGTAAGCTGGAAGCTCTCAAGGCTAAATTCCAATCTCATAAACATGTAATAGCAAAAGATAGAATCTAGGACAGGGGAGAGGTTGATAGAATAGTACAAGCATATGAACATATCAGGACAACAATAAAGGTCCACATGAAAGAGGATGTATATCAGAGTGATAGTGATGGTGAAAGTGATGAAGATGAAGAGAATGATGAGCAAGAAGAAAATAAAGAAGAAGAACCTGAGGAGTGAATGAAGATGCATCACTAAGTGAACATATGCATGAGGTCCTCATAAATAGTGAGTCATACAAATGGTTGCTAGCTGGCAACCTGTGCCATGAGAGAAAGTTGACTAAGTCACAGGAGAGTTGTCAATCGTTGATCTGAATTGATAAATCTTGACTGTTATTCAATTGTAGCTGCCTCCTCACCTTATTCTATAAAAGGTGTAGGAGTGTAATCTTTTAATCATTCGAAACTTAATTGAAATCTAATTGCTGAAAAGTTCCGGACTTATTTCAAAGTTATTGTGAAGATACATGTTTTACATACTTAATGAAAGAGAAGCTATTTTGATTACAAATAATTGTAAATCTTGAGTAATTTGTGATTGAAATCTAGATATATGCATTAATTAACTGTGTCCCTTGGAGTGCTTTTCATCTTGCATGTATTGTTTTCAATTCCTAGTTCCTTTGAAGTTAGCATCAACCATATCTAGCTGTGGAACGACTTGGTGACTTATGGTTTGATTTCTTCTCTCCATGAATGTATCTTGTGTGTATGTGATTCAATAACTAAAGGTTCACTAAAAGTAGAAGTATTCTTTTAAATTTCTTTGAAGTTCATTAGAGATCATCTCCATAATTGCCAATATCCATAAAATACAATCAAAAGCAAATAAAACATGAAATATACAAATATCCCGTAGGCAATTGAGAATACAGAGCATATTTGGAGTGAAAGCATGTCAAATTGATAAATATCATGCAAATTCAGATAAATACCCATGAAATACATATAAATATCCACTTATAGACACATCATTTAAATAGATATGCAGTGTAGAAGGAGTAAGTTCATAATGATCAATGATTAGAAGAATTGATCAAACTACAAATATCTCAGCAATCTTTGAAAATAGAGTAGAATTGACCTCTCTGTGGAGTGAATTTACAAAATACAGTGCAATACTAATCACCTAAATGAATGTAAGACCCTTGAAAATGGAAAACATGTCACATCAACCTTCTGAGTAACGTCAGACGATCGTGACCTAATCAATGGAGACTTGGAGTCATCTACTTATCCTAAGCTAATCGTTCTTTACAAGATAATAAAGGTTTGTTGTGCAAATTTGTATGCATGTTGTTATGACTAACAATCACCATCAACATCTGCACATGCTTATATATGCATCTACAAGCACTCCCGCCAAGATATTTGAAATTCAAATTTACCGTGTTGTCAAAGGGGCCCAATAACGGTCACTAATCGACACCCAGAAATTGAGGCTGCCCTAAAATAGGGCAGGACTAGGGCACATGTGCCCAAGTCCTCCCCCCCTATTTTAGGTAGGGTACAGCTCAAGGGGTCCTCCTAGGTCCTATTTGTCATGGCACTTAGGTCTCATTCCTTCGGGATGCTAAAATATGAACTAAAATGTCCTAAATGCACTCTAAAGACCCGGGAGCTAAACCTTATCAGGGAAAAGCCCCCAAGGGGACATTTTTTGATATTACAAACTCATTTATTTTCAACTTTATTTAATAAAAAAATATACTTATTGCTTTTTAATTAATTGGAAGCTCTCACAAACATTTCTTAATTATTTTTCTATTAAGATTTCATTTATGTGTTTTAAGTTATTTTAAGATTGTGTTTATAAGTAATTATATTATTAATATTTGTATTGTGAATATTTAAAATAATTATAAAATAAACAACTTATTAACACAAACATTTTTAAAATAAATATTAAATATAATTAATTATTTTAAGTTTTTAATCCTTTTTACTTCTTTTTGTTACTAAAAGCTTTCCTTATACTTTTTCTCAAATTATAACCATCTAATAATAAATTTTCTTAATTAAAATTCAAATTGTTTTTCCATACTAAAACTTTCTATTTTTGTTGTTTTATATAGTTGTATTCAATTGATATTACAAGCCATATACTTACACCATATACTATTACAAATTCATACACCTAAGATTTATCTTCAATGCACATTTACAAGCCATTTACCAACAAGGTTTGTGGTGCAATTGTAGTCCCTACCAAAGGCTACATGGATGGTTTTCAATGCTAGTTTGCTCCATGTATATTTGTAACAATTGGAGCTACCTCAAAATGTTTTGTCTCCTTGTGCAATGCTACAAATCTAGTTCAAGAGCATTAGAACCAAAACAAACCTACAAAACAATTTGTTTTTAATGTACATAATAAAAACATAATGCCCAAAGAATATAATAAGAAGGTGTTAATGAACTACGTCAAAAAGCACCAAAACAAACCAATATGTTGAAAGCATAGCACTGAGATGGAAAGCCCATCATGCTTGAGTCTCAACAAGATAATTATTTACAATAACGTAATAAATGTTAGAAATTTTCATGTTTATACATGGATGATAAAGAAGGAATGGCATGAGGCCCACACTCACCTTAGATAATGTTGATGGTGATAAAAGGGACTAATGCTACTATTTATTTAATCTTTCAAGTAGTAAAATTATACTACACATGTCTAACTAAGATCTATATAAACATTTAAACTTTCTTCTCGATACAAATGTGAAGAACAATATTACACAAAATTTTGGGCACTAAGAAATTCTTATTGTCCTTGTAGAGTGGTAAGTGTGTTGAGTAAAGAAATAGCCATGTAGTCACTTATTTATGTAGAGCAAAAATAAAACACATTTAAAAGTAACAACCCAAGTGCAAAAACAAAATACATTTGAAAGAAACATACTATCTAAGAAATGATGCACATGCACTACTACAGACAAGAATAATTGGCATGCAAAGGCACCCAAATAATGTTTTTATGGAAAATGCCTTCTAAAACAAATGTTTAGATGGCCTCCATGCTACTCCACACATTACAACCATATTACAAGCAAGTTTGCACCTGACAAGCTAAGGCATGATAGTTTTACCATACAATTGGGGGGTTGCCACAAATAATGTCCATTTTAAAAGTCTACACGGTAGTTGCGAAGAATGTCAATAGCTATGCAGATTAGTCTAGTGTTTTATAGGTTTGTTTGGATATAGACCAAGCTCTCATTAGTTGGATTTCAAATTTTAACAATCATGTATGTTTAAAATTGTAGTGATGATCACAATTGTATTGGGAAGGTGACACTATGGATCATCATTGCATTGAATTTGAAAGTGACCTCCATAGGTGAGAGAATTCTTAAAGAGAGCAATGCTTAGAAGATTGCATCCTTAGGCTTTAAATTATATTGATGTTTTTTGTTGCAATTTATCACCCAACGAAATTTACTACATTATAAACAAGTCTAATCTTTGTCATGATGATATGTGATTGGATAACATTTTTTATCTTATTTAACATTAGTCTTGGCATCTCCTGGAATGTTATCATTATATCTCACTAAATACATGAGATTGTTTCACCTAACTCAATAAATAAGTGGCCAACTTGATTATTTAACCTTTTGTAGCATACTACCATCCTTTACCAAACAAGAGCTTTCTAATAGGGTATGGAAATTAAAGAAAAGGGGATTTATCATAGTACAAATATCCATCAAAGGATAATGGAAAGATTGTTTTTACAGTTTTTATAGGAATGGGGACATGGACATGGTTTTAGAATGGCAATATTATTTCCAAATTTTGGAGACAAGTTTTAAAATTTATATAAAAATAAATATTTGAAATAAAAATTGAAAAAAAATGTTTTTATTTTTTCAAGGAATTTTTAGATGGGTGACACCTAGGTAAAACTTGCCATTAGGGATTGAATTTAATGGTTATTCATACCTATCAATTAAAACTTCTGAAGAAATTATCCATTCAAACTTATACTTCAAATTCTAAGGCATACCTTATTCAAAAATAGAAAATGTTATAGACTAGATATATATAAAAGTAAAACTACAACCCTTTAGAATTTTGATGGTCTCCAAAAAATCTCCCCTTCACGAGATACAATTCCTTTGTATTTTATGGAAAAAATACGTAAATACAACCAAACAACCATCAAATTTAGCCCTAAATTTGATTCCTTAGCATTGCAAAGAAGATCATCAGACTTCAACAATGACATAAATGATAAAACTATTGAGTTCTTTAACATTCAAAGTTTAATAAGAGGATTGCATGTGTTACTTCTTAGTAGAAACTACATATTGTTGATTATTAGACTACGAAACACACATTTTGGATGACATTGAGGATAGAAGAGATGAAACATGTGGTGTAGACGCTAGTAGTAGTGAAGATATTTACAATTAAGTAACAACAATGACACTAAATACTCGAGGAGCTATAGTAGTGCATGGTTATTATGAATGCTTTAACAACTTCCCATAAGAGATTCAATAGGAAAATATAATTGTGTATTTTACAAGTTGATTTGGTTGCATACAAAATTATCATTGAAAAAGTAGAGTAAAAATTGGCCCAAATGGTCTTAAGAAAACAAAAGAGAAAATGTTTGAGTGATCTTTTAGACACGGTAGCATGAATTTTATATTGCAAGTATGGGTCTAACCGGTGTTGTCATTTATGTCAACATACTCCTATTGCATTAATGATAAGGATTGGATGAGCTGTGAGCTAAGGATATTGAGAAAATTAGTCTTAATCAAGAACAGTGATGACAGTAAGGTAAAAGTCAATGATAGGATAAGGATCAAAGGATGCAGATTAAAAGGTTTGTAGATATGTGTCTTAAGATAGTCTAGTAGAGATTTCAGAGGTCCACATGAAGATCTGAAGAAGTTATGGCCGCTCAAGTAGAACCGATTTCGACAGGTATTCAGAGATGACAGAATAACACAGATAGGTCCGGTGAGATCCGGAAATGCCTTTTCCTATTCTGTGGATTTGAGGAAGTGTTGAGGAAGTCTCAGAGGAGTGTTATCTAGATTGGTTCATGGTTTGAAGGTCCGGAAGAATGTATTCCTCTATGACAGTGATGATAGACTGTGTTCTTGAGGTTCCGGATGAAGGAGAGATGGTTTTTAGTAAACAGATAAAGTGTGGATGTTCTTGGTGAGTCAGGATTTCTTGTGAAGGTCTTTGGATCATGTCTAGCCCGTATTGGTGGTCCGCATTGGAGTTGGAGCTTGCAATTGAAGAATAACTTCTGGATGATGATGCTCTTCCTGAGACTGGCCGACTGGATGAATTACATGTCTTGCGGATGTTCTTATGGATGTTTTTCGAGTTAGATGATCATTCCTAAGTTGATGTCTGGTATAAGTAAGGGATTACGAAGTCATTTCCTAGTAGTCATTATGGTGATGAGAGTGTGGTAGCAAGGAAGAGAGCGAAAGGCAGAGTAGAAGTATTGAGCTTAAATGGAACTGATTCAAGCATGGTGAAGATGCTACTTTCTAGTTCAAGTAGGTGATACTTATTTCTTTGTAGATAGTGTGTCTCCTGTAGGCAGTGGGCCTCTTGTGAGCAGTGTGCTCGGGCAATGAGCCCTAATTGGCATGTGCCATTTGTTCTTTCTATTCTTCTAACAGAGAATACAATCTTGGGTTAATCACCCCATGGTTTTCCCTTAATCGGGTTTTCCACATCAAAATCTTGGTGTCTTATGTATTGATGTGTTTCTGCTTCTGATTTATTTACATTACATTTCATGATTGATATACTGCTAATTACTTAAAGGATTTAAGTGTGAAATTAAGAGAAGTTTTGGACAACTGATTCACCCCCCCTCTCAATTGTGTGCCCTAAATCTAACAATTGGTATCAGAGCTAGGTTCCTCTAAAAGAGCTTAACCACTTGAGGAGATCCAGGATGACGTCTTACAAGAAGGACAGTCTGAAGTTTGATGGAACCAATTTTAATATCTGGAAAGGTCGCATGAAATGTCATTTGAGATGTATGGGAACAACATACTGGACCATGGCTACAACACAATATGTTCCTCCACAGGGTGGTCCGAAAACCCAAAATGAAATCACAGATGCTGAAAACAATCTGCGGACTATAGAAGCTCTTCTAAGTGCATTATCCGATTCGGAGCTCTCAAATGTTATTGACCTACCAACTGCTTTTGAGATTTGGCAAAAATTGAAACTTCTGCATGGAGACAAATATGTCAAATGTGCAAGGTTACAAAGTCTAAAAGGAAAATTCAAAAATCTGAAAATGAGAGAAGATGAAAACATCACTACTTTTATGTCAAGAGTAAATGAGCTTGTTTGTGGAATTAGAAATGCTGGTGGAGTCTTGGATGAAGATGAAATTGTTGGAAAAATTCTTAGATCCCTTCCTACCTCTTATAAAATCAAGGTTGCTACCATTGATGAATTTAGAGCTCATACAACTGTCACTAGAGATTAATTGGCTGGCAAATTGGCTGCATTTGAAATGACTGAGTTTGGAGATGAACCCCCCAAGACTGAATCTGCGTTTAAAGCTAGTGCCTCTGTGAAAGGTAAACAAAGGTTTGATCCGGGAGAGAACTCATCAAGGAAACTGCCATGGTATGAAAAAGCAAGAAAAGACCTAGAAGAAGAAGAAGAAACTACTCAACTTGAAGCCCTTATTGCAAAGAGACTGCCAAGAGGATCCGGTAAGTATGAAGGAAAATTGCCTTTTAAGTGTTTTAACTGCAACAATATTGGTCATTTTGCCTCAAAGTGTCCGAAAAGATTTTCAAGACCAAATCCTAACAGATCAAGGTTCCAAAAGAATTGCTACTATGTTCATGAAGAAGATGATAATGAAGGAGTAATAGATGATGAATCAGAGACAGGAAACAAATCTAGAAATGATTGGGTGTTTATGGCCATCAAGGAAGAAGAACCAATATCCTTTGAATCTGTAAATCATAAAGTTGTAGAAAGAGCTTTGGCTGCTCAAATTGAAGAAAAGGATGACTGGGTCATTGACAGCGGTTACTCTCACCATATGACAGGTGACAAAAATAAGTTCATAGATTTGGAAAGGTATGAAGGAGGAGTGGTAAAGTTTGGTGATAATTCTACTGGTAGAATTAGAGGAAGAGGAACTATTTCTTTTGATGGGAGGAACAAAACCGGTAATGTACTATATGTTGAAGGTTTAAAGCACAATCTTCTCAGTGTTGGACAGTTGGTGGACAAAGGCTATGATCTCTGGTTCAAGAATGGAAAATGCAAAATCTTTGAAAGTTCCGGAATAGAGATTGCATCCGATACCCAAACTAAAGGTAATATCTTTCACTTGGTTGGTATTGGTAAAAGATGCTTATTTGCTCAAGTTGATCAGAGTTGGTTGTGGCATAGGAGAATGTGTCATGTGAATTTTGATAATATCATCAAGATAAGAAATACTCAAGCTGTAAGAGATCTTCCAAAATTGGTGAAACCTACAAATAGCTTGTGTAAAGAATGTCAGTTGGGCAAGCTAAGCAGAGTCACATTTAAGAGCAAGGAATTGTCTTCTACTAGATTATTGGACTTAGTTCATACTGATCTTTGTGGTCCGGCAAGAACCAGGAGTGTGCAAGGTGATAGGTACTTCATGTTGCTAATTGATGACTATTCCCGGATGATGTGGGTAACCTTTCTGAAAGAGAAATCAGAAGCTCTTGAGAAATTCAAAATATTCAAAGCTATGATAGAGAATGAAACCTGATTAAAATTGAAATGTTTGAGGTATGATAGAGGAGGAGAATTTACATTTGGAGATTTCATAGAATTCTATGAGAAGCATGGAATTAAGAGATAGTTGTCTGCTCCTAGGACTCCATAGCAAAATGGAGTAGTGCAAAGAAAGAACCGGACCATCCAGGAAGCATCTAGGACCATGATGATGGAAGCAAATGTTCCTCAGATCTATTGGAGAGAAGCTGTCAGCACTGTAGTCTATACCCTCAATCGAGTTCAAATCATAAGCAGTACTGGTAAGACTCCTTATGAAATCTGGTTTGGCATTACTCCTGAAGATCTAGGGAAGTTTGATGCTAGAAGTGATGAAGGAATTTTCTTGGGTTACTCTACTCAAAGTAAAGCATACTGGTGTTATAACAAGAGACTAAGAAAGATAATAGAAAGTACAAATGTGAAGGTTGATGAGGGAATTGAGAAACCCTCAAGATTTTATGGATATGATGAAGATGATCAGAATGATGTTCTGATTCAAGGAGCCCAAACCTCTTCTGAAAGTTAGATTCAAACTAATTTGGTAAATCAAGAAGAAGAGTTAAGTTTGAATGAGCCTAATCAGGAAGCAGAAGTGCAAGAAACTCCCAAAGTTCCAAGGTATATAAGACTGAACAACTCTGAAGATCAGATCATAGGTGACAAAAGCAAAGGTGTGCAAACTAGAAGGATAATTGCTCAAAACTCAGATGAGTATTGTCTGATCTCAAAGATTGAACCTAAGACAATAAGTGAAGCTTGCAATGATGAAAACTAGACCAAAGCAATGGAGGAAGAGTTGATGCAAATTGAGAAAAATCACACTTGGGATCTTGTTCCCGAACCTAGAAACAAGAATGTGATTGGAACCAAATGGGTCTTCCGGAACAAACTAAATGAAGTTGGTGAAGTAATCAGAAATAAAGCCAGATTGGTCTGCAAGGGATATTCTCAAATAGAAGGAGTTGATTTTGAAGAAACTTTTGCTCCGGTAGCAAGAATTGAAGTAGTTAGATTATTTCTTGCATTTTCTGCCTTCAAAGATTTCAAAGTATATCAGATGGATGTCAAGTCTGCCTTCCTAAATGGTGACTTGGAAGAAGAAGTGTACATTGAGCAACCAGATGGAATTTAATTGTCTAATCATGGTAATATGGTCTGCAAGTTGAAGAAGGCACTGTATGGACTGAAGCAAGCCCCAAGAGCCTGGTATGAAAGATTAGATCAACATCTTTTGAAGATTGGTTTCAATAAAGGTACTGCTGACAGTAATTTGTATTTCAAAATTGATCATGAAAATATTTTAATTGTTGAAGTGTTTGTTGATGATATCATTTTTGGAGGAAGAGATAGTATGTGTAAAACTTTTGCAAATCAGATGAAAAGTGAATTTGAGATGTCCATGCTTGGTGAAATGAACTTCTTCTTGGGTCTACAAATCACTCAAACAAAGAAAGGAATTTTCATTTCTCAAACAAAATATGTGAAAGAATTGTTGAAGAAATTTGGGATGGAAGACTCAAAACCAATGAATACTCCCATGGCAACCTGATGTAAATTGAGCAAAGATGATGATTCTTCTAAGGTTGATCAGACAAAGTATAGGTCAATGATTGGAGGACTATTGTATCTCACTCAAACCAGACTAGACATAATGCAGGTTGTTGGTCTTGTTGCTAGATTTCAAGCTGATCCTAGAGAATCTCATGTCATGGCAATCAAGAGGATTTTTAGATATCTAAAAGGGATAGTTGAGTATGGTCTATGGTATCCTAGAGATCATGATTTCTCTCTTCATGCATATACAGATGCTGATTGGGTAGGAGATGTGGATGAACGGAAGAGTACCAGTGGTGGAGCATTCTTTTTGGGGAAGAGACTGGTTTCTTGACTAAGAAAGAAACAAGAGGCAATATCTCTATCTATAACAAAAGCAGAATATATTGCAGCAGCAGGTAGTTGCACTCAGGTTTTGTGGATGAAGCAAATGCTAAGAGACATAAGAGTGGAGTATGAGGAGCCTATCACAATCTTCTGTGATAATTCAAGTGCAATAAGCATATCTAAGAATCCAGTATTGCATTCAAAGACTAAGCATATATCTATCAAGTTTCATTTTCTGATAGAGCAAGTGAACAAGAATGAAGTCAGATTTGAGTTTGTGCCTTCCAAGGATTAGATTGCAGATATCTTTACTAAACCTCTACCTAAGGACTCTTTTGATTATCTCAAGGAGAAGTTAGGGGTTATTGCCCCTCCAGCGTTGAACTAAGGTGCACTGTTGTGCATTAGTCCAGTGGGTATCTCAGTCACATCTTGTGATCTGGATTGATGTTGGGGAGCTGCTACTCAGGGGGAGCAGTAGGTATAGTTCTGAGATGGTGGAATTGCAAGTATGTATCCTTTGCCATTGATGTCAAAGGGGGAGAGAAGACATGTTGTGAAAAACAAGTAGTTGCTAATCAAAGGGGGAGCAGTAAAGGGAGAGAAGACATGTGAATGGTTGTTGCTGATAAGGGGAGTTGTGACAGTAAGGAGAAGTTCTTGTCTTGATGGTTTTTCACATCATATGTTTCCATCAATGACAAAGGGGGAGATTGTTGCAAGTATGGGTCTAACCAGTGTTGTCATTGATGTCAACATACTCCTGTTGCATTAATGATAAGGATTGGATGAGCTGTGAGCTGAGGATATTGAGAAAATTAGTCTCAATCAGGAACAATGATGACAGTAAGGTAAAATTCAACGATAGGATAAGGTTCAGAGGATGTGGATTAAAGGGTTTGTAGATATGTGTCTTAAGATAGTCCAGTAGAGATTTCAGAGGTCTGCATGAAGATCTAAAGAAGTTATGGCTGCTTAAGTAGAACCGGTTTCTGCAGGTATTCAGAGGTGACAGAATAACACAGATAGGTCCGGTGAGATCCAAAAATGCCTTTTCCTATTCTGTGGATTTGAGGAAGTGTTGAGGAAGTCTCAGAGGAGTGTTATCTAGATTGGTTCATGGTTTGAAGGTCCAGAAGCATGTATTCCTCTGTGACAGTGATGACAGACTGTGTTCTTGAGGTTCTGGATGAAGGAGAGATGGTTTTCAGTAAACAGATAAAGTGCGGATGTTCTTGGTGATTTAGGATTTCTTGTGAAGGTCTTTGGATCGTGTCCAGCCCGTAGTGGTGGTCCGCATTGGAGTTGGAGCGCACAATTGAAGAATAACCTTCGAATGATGATGCTCTTCCTGAGACTGACCGACCGGATGAATTACACGTCTTGTGGATGTTCTTATGGATGTTTGCCAACTTAGATGATCATTCCTAAGTTGATGTCTTGTATAAGTAAAGGATTGTGAAGTCATTTCCTAGTAGTCATTATGGTGATGAGAGTGTGGTAGAAAGGAAGAGAGCGAAAGGCAGAGAAAAAGTATTGATCTTAAATGGAACTGATTCAAACATGGTGAAGATGCTACTTTCCAGTTCAAGTAGGTGATACTTATTTCTTTGTAGACAGTGTGTCTCCTGTAGGCAGTGGGCCTCTTGTGAGCAGTATGCTTGAGCAGTGAGCCCTAATTGGCATGTGCCATTTGTTCTTTCTATTCTTCTAATAGAGAATACAATCTTTGGTTAATCACCCCGTGTTTTTTCCCTTAACCGGGTTTTCCACGTCAAAATCTTGGTGTCTTATGTATTGATGTGTTTCTGCTTTTGATTTATTTACATTACATTTCATGATTGATATACTGCTAATTACTTAAAGGATTTAAGTGTGAAATTAAGAGAAGTTTTGGACAACTGATTCACCCCCCTCTCAGTTGTGTGCCCTAAATCTAACATTTTATTAGACACTAAAAAACTTCATAGCCTAAGCAAGGGCTTGAGTATTTCCTTACCTACCACTCAAATGTTTTGTGTCACCCACCTCCCATCGAATTAAAAAACAAAAAAGCTTGAAATTAAGAAAATCAAAACCTATTTTTTCTCATAAAAGGAAAAAAATAACTAAACATTGAAATAAAAATTAAACTATGGGTGTTTGAATTAATACCAAGGGTAGCTAGTGAAGGCACACATTTGTAGTCATCTAGTTGTGATACTTGAGTGGTGAAAAGATTTATGATGCAAAAACTTCTAGAGGTCATAACTTTTGACTCGGGGATCCGTTGGAGCTGAAATTTGGTGGGAAAATGCATCTTGAAGAGTTTAGTGAAAATCCCATAGAATTGGTAGATTCAGTAGGTCAACATTTTGACACTTTTTTGAGACATTTTTTGGTCATCTAGGGCCTCAAAATGAGGTTTTAATGATTTTTTTGAGATTTTTCCAAGTTTTTATAATTAGTTTTCAAACTTTACATGCAATTAGATTAGAAAGTTACCAATTAGTCATTTTTTAGTTAGTTTCAAATAATTGGAAATTTTCATGGCCATACGGATATGGATGTGAAGTTACCAAAAATGGCAATTTTAGAAAGTTGCTAAAATATGCCAAAAAGGGTAATTTTTGTTTTTATATAAATTTGGTATTTATTTTCAGTTGTAGGAGGATGAAATGGAATGAGAAGGATAATTTCAAAATATTTTTGAGTTTCTAGATATTTTTACAATAATAATAGTGTTGAATCTTATGCTGTGAAGTTTGGTTACATCATTTTGTATTAGAGCGGGAAGATGGCTGGGAGAGGAAGAGGAAGAGCAGGTCTTGCACAAATGCATAGGGATATGTAAAATCTACAAAGACAAGTACAAGAACTTGCAGATATGATGGCTAATCAAAGATTGAGACCAGGAAGAGACTATTCTGATGAAGAAATAGGCCAAGGAGATGAAGATTGACATGTAGAAGCTAAAGAGGAAGCACAATTAGAGCGTTTGACTTTTGAAGAAAGGATGATTAGACCAGTAGAGGGAAAAAATGATGGGATTAAAATTAAACTTTCTGAGTATGAAGGCATTCTCAAACCAGAGGAGTTAATAGATTGGTTGATCGACATGGGGAAATACTTTGAAAGGAAGACAATGATAGAGGAAAAGAAGGTGAAGTTTGCATGCACCAAGTTAAAGGGTCATGCAATAATTTGGTAGGATCATCTGCAAAAGGAAAGAACTAGAAAGGGAAAGACTAAAATCAAGACTTGGAGCAAAATGGAGAAGAATTTGAGAGAGAAATTTTTGCCTATAGAATATGTGCAAGCTTTTTTCGTAGATTTCAAAATTTGAATTAAAACTTATCTACTGTGCAAGACTCTACAAATGAATTTTACAAGTTGTCCATTCATGTGAAGCATCAAGAAACTGATGAATAGATGGCTGCAAGGTATGTAAATGGTCTGAAATTCTCTATTCAAGATGAATTGAGCATGCATATGGTTAACAATATGGAAGAGGCATAGCAATTAGCTTTAAAGGTAGAAGAAAGCAAAGTAGACAATATTTTCAAAGGAATAGAGGAGAAAGGAGAGGGATATCATCTCTATTGTGAGGTAGTTTGATTTATAGTCAGGGAGAATCATCCCAAGGAATAGAGAAATTAGAAGATATTTGACAAGATCCTCAAAGTCAACAAAGAGGAAGAGGATTTCAGAGGGGCAGAGGTTACGATGATGGTAGAGGATGGGAAAGCCCACAAAAACCTTTCATTCGTTATAGGTGTGGTGAAGACGATCATAGAGCATTTGAATGTTCAAACTATCACATGCAAGGAGAACAACCCAGGTTGAACTTGGTTCAAGCTGAGGATAAAGGAGAAGGGGTAGAACTAGAGGTTCCACCAAATGTGGCTGAGAATCTCATGATGAGAATAGCAATGGTGATTCCAGAAAAGGAGAAAACATAGATTAATGGTTGTGATCATTCTTGGCTTTGAACCAATATTTTTTGAACTAGGTGCACCTCAGGAGGAAAGGTACATGCCAAGTTACTATTGATAGTGGTTGTTGTGAAAATATGGTTTCTAGAGAAATGGTAGATAAACTGAATCTACACTATGAAAAACATCCCCATCCTTATCGTATTGAATGGTTTAAAAAGGGAAATGAAGTCACTATTGATAAGAGGTGTTTAATTAAGTTTTCCATCGGAAAGACTTATAAGGATGAAATATGGTGTGATGTCATTCCAATGGATGCATGCCATGTGTTGCTGGGAAGGCCGTGGTAATACGACAGGAAGGTAATGCATGATGGAGAAAATAATACATACACTTTTTGGAAAGAAGGTTTCAAAGGGATTTTATTGCCTCTTAAGGATGAAAGGAAGGTTGAGAATATGTTGTCCACAAGAGAACTTATCAAGGAAATGAAAGTGACAAGGTTTTGTTATGCACTAGCGGCGCAAAAAGAAGATGGTGAGGAAATACCAATACCAGCAGAAACAACAAAGGTACAAGAAGAATATGTTGATGTTGTACTGGATGAGTTACTTGATGGTCTACCACCAAAGAGAGATATTCAACACCACATTGATTTGATCTCGAGAGTATCACTACCTAATTAGACAGCTTCCAGAATGAGCCCTACCCACCATGCATAACTCAATAAATAAATGACAGACCTCATAAGGAAAGGAACGGTGAGGGAGAGTATGAGCCCATGTTTTGTACCCACATTATTAAATCCAAAGAAGGATGACAAGTGGAGGATGTGCATAGATAGCAGGGCAATCAATAAAATCACCATCAAGTATCAACACCCTATCCCTAGTTTGGATGACATGATGGATGTGCTTGCAGGGGCTAAATACTTCAGCAAAATTGATCTACGCAGTGGTTATCACCAGATCTGGATTTGAGAGGGGGATGAGTGGAAAATGACCTTCAAGACTAGGGATGGATTATATGAGTTGATGGTTATGCCATTCAAGTTATCTAATGCACCCAGTACCTTCATGAGGCTAATTTATATGGTACTGGGTCCTTACATTGGTAATTTTGTGGTGGTTTATTTTGATGATATTTTGGTTTTTAGTAAGAGAAAAGAGGAGCACCTACAACACTTGAGGATCATATCAGATGTGTTGAGAAAAGAGAAACTCTATGCAAACTTAAAGAAGTGTAGATTCATGCAAGAAAGTTTGGTATTTCTGGGCTTTGTCATCTCCATAGATGGTGTCAAAATGGATACAGAAAAGGTAAGGGAAATTCTAGAATGGCCTAGTCCAAGGAGCATAACAAAGATAAGATGTTTTCATGGGTTAGCCACATTCTAATGAAAATTCATTCAAAATTTTGGTAGTATTGTAGCACCCATAACAGATTGCACCAAAGGAAGGGAATTTGTGTGGACCAAGGAAGCTGAGGAAGATTTTAAGTTTCTGAAGAAGAAGGTGACAAAAACTCCTATTTTAGCATTGCCAGATTTTGATAAGGTATTTGAAGTGGATTGTGATGCCTCGCATGTGGGCATTGGAGCTGTACTTAGCCAAGTAGGTAAACCCATAGCCTTCTTTAGTGAAAAGTTGAATGAGGTAAGGAAGAACTATTCCACTTATGATGTAGAATTTTATGCAATTATACAAGCATTGAGACATTGGAGGTACTACCTAGTGCTAAAGGAGTTTGTGTTGTTTACAGACCATATTGCCTTGAAATACTTGAACACACAAGAAAAATTGAATAGTAGGCATGCAAAATAGGTCTCTTTCCTACAAGGCTACAACTTTGTTCTCAAGCACAAGTTAGAAAAATAGAACTAGGTTGCAGATGTTTTAAGTAGGCGTGTTATACTATTGACAACAATGGAAAATGAGTTGATTGGTTTTGATGCCATCAAAGATCAATATGAATCTGACAATGATTTTTGGGAGATTTTGGAACAGTTGAAAACCCCAATAGTGGGCAACATGGACCACATCCAAGGTGAATATCTTATGCAAGATGGTTACCTCTTTAAAGGAAAGCAATTATGTATTCCAATTGGGTCCATGTGAGAGAATATTTTAAGAGAGCTTCATAGCAGTGGGTTGGTTGGATATTTTGGCAAGGATAAGACCATATCTCTAGTAGAAGACAAATACTACTAGCCAAAGATGAAAAGAGACATAACAAGATATGTGACAAGGTGTAGGATTTGTCAGATGGCTAAAGAACATTCACAAAATATAGGGTTGTATATGCCATTACCAGTACCTACTAGACCATGGACCGATTTAAGTATGGACTTTGTGTTAGAGCTGCCAAACACACAATGAGGTAATGATTCCATTTTTTTTATTATTGATAGGTTCTCTAAGATGGCTCATTTTATTGCTTGCAAGAAAACTAGTGATGCAACTACGGTGGCAGAATTATTTTTTAAAGAAGTTGTTAGATTGCATGGTGTTCCATGAACTATCACATTTGATAGAGATACCAAGTTTCTTAGTCATTTTTTGAGAACCCTATGGAAGAAGATGGGAACTAAGCTCTAGTTTAGTAGTGCTTATCACCCCCAAATAGATGGGTAGACAAAGGTCATAAATCGAAGCTTGGGAAACCTGTTAAGATGCATCGTTGGAGAGAAACCCAGACAATGGGACTTGGCCTTATCATAAGCTGAATTTGCCTATAACAGCTTAGTAAATCGATCAACATGTATATAACCATTTCACATTGTTTATGGTAGGAATCCTAAGGGTGCTTTAGATTTGCTGCAGCTACCAATTGGAGATAGGATTAGTGATGATGGAGAAGCATATGTAGAACATATTCAACAATCACAGAAAGAGGTGAAGAAAAACCTCCAAGAAAGTAATGACAAGTATAAAACTACAGTAGATGCTAGTAGAAGACATTTAGTATTCACTGAAGGTGACTTAGTGATCATTTATCTGAGAAGAGAGAGGTTTCCCACTGGAACTTACAACAAGTTGAAATACAAAAAAATTGGCCCTTGCAGGATTACAAAAAAAATCAATGACAATTCTTATGAGGTAGATTTACCAGAGCAGTTAGAAATTTCTCCTGTGTTTTAATGTTTCTAATTTATATGCTTTTCATGGTGATGATCATGATGAATAAGGTGAGGCTAAAATAGATTGGGAACAAGTTCCAAGAAAGAAAAGGGAAAAGATTGCATAGATTTTGGACAAGCAGACTATATACACATGACAGGGTCAATACAACAAGTTTTTGGTACAGTGGGAAGGTCTAACACAAGAAGATAATACATGGATTCTAGAATGGGAAGTGAAGAAGCTAGATCTAGATAAGTGGCACAAGTTCCAAAAAAACTTGTAGGAGCTATGTTCTTTTCAACCATAGAAGAATGATGTAGAAACTTTCGAAGGTCATAACTTTTGACCTGAGGGTCCATTGGAGCTGAAATTTGGTGGGCAGATGCATTTTGAAGAGTTTATTGAAAATCACACCGAATTGGTAAATTCGGTAGGTAGCCATTTTGAAACTTTTTTCATTTTTTGAGATTTTTCCAAGTTGTTTTTCTAATTAGTTTTCAAACTTTACAAGCAATTAGATTAGAAAGTTGCCAATTAGTCATCTTTTAGTTAGTTTCAAATAATTAGAAATTTCCATGGCCATACGCATATGGATGCGAAGTTGCCAAAAATGACAATTTTAGAAAGTTGTTAAAATCTGCCAAAAGGGTATGTTGAAGGCACAAGACAACTGAGAGGGGGGTGAATTAGTTGTATCAAAAACCTTAACTTCTTTAAACAAAATCACATTCACATTCACTTACTTTAACTCCTTAATTTGTTATGAATATTAAACATGAATAGCACAATCAAAACTTAAACACATCAACACCATACACATATGAACACTAGATTTTTTACATGGAAAACCCTAAAATAGAAAACCCAAGGTGAGTGTTAGCTCATAGTATAATGTAATAACAATAATGAATAACAAAGAGGCTCACTGCCCAAATGAATGCTCACTGCAAAAAGGCTCACTACCAAGGGGTGGCTCACTGCCAAGGGGTGGCTCACTGCCAAAGGGTGGCTCACTACCAGGATGGGTGGCCCACTGCCATGAACTGATATAGTAGTATCTACAACATGCCTGAGTTTAGTTTCATTGAAGCGCAATATATCTCATTCACTACCTTTACAACACACACACACACACACACTTTATCTTCTCATCTTCATGCACTCTCACACCACTCATGGATTCATTACATATATTTATACCAATCATCAACCTTGGAACATTCATCAAGGTTGGCAATACAATTTACAACCATGGGAACTATCTCCAAGGTCAGCATACATACATAATTCAAATTAGGTCTTGACCTAAACAAACCTACAGAGCAAATGAATGAAGGAAGAGCATTTCACAACTTAGCTCAGACCCAAACACATCCTTACATGCTCCAACATGCTTCCACAATCCATGAATCACCTCTGCAATAAGTGTAAATAACCAAGTCAGCAAGAACTAGTACAAACATCAAGAATACTTAAATACACGCTTCCAAGAACTTCATTATAGCTTGCGGATCAAGAAAATGCCTTTAATACATTCTGGAGATATCCAAAAACAACATAGAATCACCTGGGAGCTGACAAATCCAACCGCAACAAATCTCACTTGAGGACAAAAAATATCACTTGAAGATAGATTACAGACTGCTCACAACAAACACTATCAAACTCTGCTAATCAATAACTTGCTTTCTAGAGAACCAAATAAAAAATCCTTTGGAATGAAGATAGGTAAGGATTATAAACTTAAGTCTAGAACCGCAAGACCAAAATCTAAACTGTGGAGAAATGCGGAGCAAACACTGCAAATGTTGTCAGGCATAGTCTTCAAACTGGTGAATAGAACTTTTGCTACATAGCAATTCAGACCACCAAATTTTGGATTTAGCATCTTCAAACACTTCTCTAAATCATATCCAAATCTCATACTTTGGTCTTCAATATAGAGGAAACGTGGAGCAAAAACTCAGACAATGTCCTTGGCATGACAACTCAATCACTCAACAAACAACAATATCAGAAGACACGGTTGTCACCAATGACAGCACAAACATGTTGATATCAATGGCAACACCAGTTAGCACATACTTGCAACAATCTCCCCCTTTGTCATTGATGGCAACATATGATGTGAAAAATTGAACATGCTTCTCCATCAAGACACAATTTTGCATCAGAACTCCCCCTTTCTTTTTACACATCTGAACTATTTCTCCCCCTAAGTTTTTCACATGATCTCTCTTCCCCTTTGACATCAATGGCAAAGGGAATCACATCTCTTCCACTACACATACTTGCACACTATTGCTTTGATAAGTTTGAAATCATTCTTTACTCCCCCTGACTGCAATAATCATCTCAAACCACTACTTGCTCCCCCTGAGAGGTAACTTCCAACATTAGTCCAAAAGGAGAAATGTAATTTGAGGCACACTAGACTGATGCATTTTCTTATGCATCTAGTTCAAGGAAGGAGCGGCAACAACACCTAACTTCTCCTAGAGATACTTAAATGTATTCTTTGGAAGAGCCTTAGTGAATCTATCAACAACTTGATCTTTTGTAGGCACATACTCAAGCTTCACTTCATTCTCTGCAACTTTCTCCCTCAAAAACTGATACTTAATTGAAATGTACTTTGTTTTTGAATGCATCACTAGATTCTTTGAAATATTTAGGGCACTTGTGTTATCACAAAGAATAGGGATTGGCTCATCATATGCAACTTTGATATCCTTCAAGGTCTGTTTCATCCACAACACCTAAGTATAGCATGATGCTGCAACAATATATTCTACCTCTATAGTATACAAGGAAACTGATTCTTGTTTCTTGCTATGCCAGGACACTGCCCTATCTCTAAGGAAGAATGCACCTCCACTTTTTCTTTTTCTATCATCAACACATTCGGCCCAATCTGCATCTATATAAGCACTTAAGGAAAAATCATTGTTCTTAGGATACCACAAGCCATGATTAGGAGTGCCCTTCAAATACTTGAATATCCTCTTCACTACCATAACATGTGATTCTCTAGGATTTGATTGAAATCTGGCCACAAGACAAACTACATGCATGATATCCGGTCTAGTAGAGGTTAGATAAAGTACTCCTCCAATCATTGATCTATACTTGCTTTGATCAACCTTAGGAGATTCATCATTCTTCCTCAACTTGCAACCAGTAACCATAGGGGTACATACTGGTTTAGAGTCCTCCATTCCAAACTTCTTCAACAACTCTTTAACATACTTGGATTGAGAAATAAAAATACCTTTACTAGTTTGAATGATTTGTAGTCCAAGAAAGAAGTTCATTTCACCACACATAGACATTTCAAACTCTTTTTGCATCTCATCTACAAACTTCTTACACATACCTTCATTTCCACTGAATATGATGTCATCAACATAGATCTCAACAATCAGAATTTGGTCTCTACTTATCTTGGTGTACATGTTACTATCTATGGACCCTTTATTGAATCCCTGCTGCAATAGGTACTTATCCAATCTTGCATACCAAGATCTAGGATCTTGCTTCAATCCATACAAAGCCTTCTTCAATTTGCATACCATATTTGGTTTGTCTGATAGCTGGAATCCATATGGTTGCTCTATGTAGACTTCTTCTAACTCACCATTCAGGAAAGAAGACTTCACATCCATCTAGTATACCTTGAAATTTTTATGTGCTGCAAATGCCAAAAATAGTTTGATAGATTCCATTCTTGCCACTGGAGAAAAGGTCTCTTCATAATTCTTTCCTTCCACTTGTGAGTAGCCTTTACACACAGGTCTTGCCTTGTTTCTCACAACTTCTCCAACTTCATTCAGTTTGTTATAGAATACCCACTTTCTTCCTATCACATTATTGTCTGCAGGTGTAGGGACAAGTTCCCAAGTCCTGTTCTTCTCAATCTACATTAGTTCTTCTTCCATTGCTTTGACCCAATATTCATCATTGCATTCTTATTTTACTATTTTAGGTTCCACCTTTGAGAGTAAACATAGATTTACTTGATCTTCTGCAACTCTGCTTCTTGTCAACACACCTTTCCTTTTGTCACAAATAATTTAATCTTCAATGATCTCTTTGCACATACCTAGGGGATTTAGGAATTCTTTTTAGAGCTTTAGCTTGAACTTCGTCTTCTTCAAGAACAACTTGCACTTTAGTCTAAACTTCCTTTTCTTTGTCTTTTTCAACCTTTTTTGTATCAATAGATCCATCTTACTCACATCCATTTAGTTGAATATCTTCATCTACCTTCACATTTGCACTTTCAATGATTTTTCTCAGTCTTTTGTTATAGCACCAGTAAGCCTTTCTGTTAGTAGAGTACCCAAAGAATATGCCTTCATCACATCTAGCGTCAAACTTTTTTAATTCTTCATCTCTTCTGATGTAACATTTGCTTCCAAAAACTTTGAAGTATTTTATACTAGGAGTTCTACCATACCACAATTCATAAGGTGTCTTTATTTCTTTTGTTTTGACTTGCACTCTATTCTGAATGTAGATAGTAGTATGTATTGCTTCTTTCCAATATACTTCCAGTAGTTCTTCTTCCTTGATCATTGTTCTAGCAGCTTCTTGAATAGTTCTATTCTTCCTTTCAACTACTCCATTTTGTTGAGTAGTCCAAGGGGCAGACAAATGTCTCTTTATTCCATGTTCTTCACAAAAAGCATTAAACTCATTTGAAGTAAACTCATCACCTCTATTAGATCTCAAACACTTGATTCTCAAATCCAACTCATTTTCAACCATAGCTTTGAATGCCTTAAACTTGTCTAGGGATTCTAATTTTTCTTTAAGAAAGGTAACCCAAGTCATTCTTGAATAATCATCAATAAGAAGCATGAAATGCATGTCACCTTGTAGACTTCTTATTCTTGTAGGGCCACATAAGTATGTGTGCACCAACTCCAACAAACTGGTAGAGAATTGTTCTTTTCTCTTGAAGGTAGTCTTTGTCATCTTCCCAAACTGACATTCTTTGCATATAACATTGGTAGGCTTCACAATCTTAGGCATGTCTCTTACTTCTTATACTATGCTTATTCTCACCAAACTATCAAAGTTAATGTGACACATTCTCCTATGCCATAACCAACTTTCATTTGTTTGAGCCAACAAACAACAATTATTAGTACCCTTCAAATGATAAACATTACCATGAGTCTTCTTACCAACAACAATTAAGGTTCTAGAGATTTTCCATATCTCACACCCATTGTCCTTAAACACCAGATTATTCCCTTTGTCACACATTTATCTAATGCTTAGAAGATTTTGCTTTAATCCTTTGACATAAAGAACATCATCTGTATTATGCTTTCCATCAAAAGTAATTGATCCTTTTCCACAAATCTTACCAGCTGCATCATCACTAAACCTAACTAGTTCTCCATCATATTTTTCAAACTTAACAAACTTACTCTTATCTCCTGTCATGTGATTTAAACATTCACTGTCAATGATCCATTCATCTTCCTTTTCAGCATGAAATGTAGATAACTCTCTTGGACTTCCTTCCTTCACACAACTTGCAAGATTAGCAGAAACAAGTTCTTATCTAAGTGCAATAAATAAGCATTCACTACTATTACCATCATCAGAATTAGGTTCATCATCAGTTACACCATCATCATCTCTAACATAGTAACTCTTTCTTACCATCTTTCCTTTACTTTCATTGTTTTTGACCATCAAAGTTCTGTTAGGACATCTTGAAGCATAGTGACAAATTTTACCACAATTGAAACATTTGAAAGGTAACTTACCTTTGAACTTTCTTCTGCTGCCTCTTTTCATTCTGCTTGCAAATTTTGCCTCAAGATCTTCAAAATCTTCTTCATCTTATTCCACAGCATATTTATCTGATCTAGCAATCTTTTCTTCCTTGGCCTTAAAAGCAGTCTCAGTTTTCATAGGGCCATCAGTAGTACCAAACTCTGTCATCTCAAAAGTAGTCAGTTTACCAAGCAATTGATCTTTTGAAAGCTTGCCCATATCAAACGATTCTTCAATGGCAGATACCTTGTGACTATAAGATTTGGGAAGAGTTCTGAGTATCTTATCTACAACATCTACATCATCTAACTTTCCACCAAGACCCTTGATGTTGCTGACAACTTCATCAATCTTCTATATGTAACTTGTTATGTTCTCATCCTTAGCCATTCGGGTGGTTTCATATGTGGTCTTCAAGTTCTGTAACTTAGCCTTCTTGATAGATTCATCACCTTCATAGATGTTTTTTAGTTTGTCTTGAATCTCATGAGCATCTTCCAGATCAACAACTTTCACCATTTTAGTGTTAGACAAAGCATTTAATAGAGCATTTTTTATTGTAAATATGGGTAGAGATTTGAAGAGAATTTATAGAAGCTATACATAAAATTTTCAACAAAGAATAATATGCTTCTATTTTCTTCATCTCTTCGACTCAATATAATTTACACATATATAGGAGAGTCTACTTCTATATTCAAGGAGAGATTATCTCCACAAATCCCTATTTAGTTGTGATTGTTACTCACGTAACAATACACAACTCAAATCATATGAGTTGTTAAAACAAATCCAAACCGTAATATATATTATTGTTAATATAACAATAATATTACTAACTACTAACATTTACATGATAATAATTACTCACGTAATTATTATTTACCCACATACATGGAACACTAACTCATTTACTAATATTCCCCCCCTTAGTGCAAACATGGTAGAAAAACATTCACACACTCCTCTGCAGTATGCTCACCCCTATGGCATGCCCATTCTCATGACTCATGACCTTGATACAAAAGAAAGGCTCTCTCCTTCCATGGTTTTAAACAGGCTTACCACAAACCTTGACGTGAACAAGAACCCATCAACTGTCTACCTCGTGTGGTTTTCTAGATCCTCCCACAAACCCTTTCAAGATCCACGAATTGACTTACTCTAGTGCTTTTGTTCACTACTATGATTATACATTAGGGAAGTTATATAGGAATCAACATACATATCACAAATCTAAAAAACCCATACTAGAAAAGATGTCACATTACATTCCACAATGTTCTTAATTGTAGTTACTATTGTTGTTCACCACCACTCAATCTCGAACATCATAGACAACTACCATTGCCACTAGAAGCTACCTTTGACTTTAGGCATTTTGGCATGAAATGGGAATGGAACATTGGTTATTATTCCCCCCACAATGTGAAATTTCCACTTATTTACACAACTAGGAACACTGAAAAATGAATCATATCATGTTGCATACTACTATCCGGATCTTGCTGTCTCGATCTTACTACACATGATCTTCCAATGAAGTACTATTGGGAATTAAGGTGTCTCAACCTTGGTAATTCCTTACATTATTAATGTTTGTATTTATTAGTTAATTCCCTATATTGTAAATATTTGTAAATTCCATATTGTCATATTGTGGGATGTCGCACGGTGATGTGTCAATCCTACATGGAATATGACAACTTGTAATTTTATCCTCACATGAGGAGATAGGCATCACACTTTGTGGTAGGAGCATTTTGCCATGTGTCGGCATTTTCCATGTTGTGTAAGGGAATATTGACCGAAACAGTCATGACGGATTCCTATGACAGAATCTATGACATGTAAGAGTCAGAAATAGAAGTTTGTAAGATAGGTGAGGACATGTGTCACCAAGCATCTTTGAAAAAGGCATATTTGGGTGCCCCAAGGTGGACTATGACATGTTGTAAGAGAATATGCTATTTATAGCATGTGTATGACAGATTCTCTTACAGCTGTAAGTTGTAACCACTATGACAGATTCTATGACGGTCGTAAGTGTCGTAAGAGCATTTGTCATAGCCCATTTTGGAAATAGGTGACCTATTTGGGATGGGAGCTATGGACAAGTGTCAGGAACATTCTACAATGTTGAACAAGTGTCCCTAGGTGTGGGTTTTGGGCCATGAGGCCAAGTTGGACGCCCATCTCAAGATAGGTCCAATATTGCCTTGTATTTTCTATATAAACGAGTGCTTGGAGATGGAGTTTGTATTACAGGTTTACAAGTACTATTATACTATTAGATTGACTCCAGATACAAGTTTTGAAGACCATTGAAGCTTGCATTGCAAGTGTATTGTAAACATTCTTTCAAATTTGTTAATACATTGTGTAGGTTTTTGAGTGTGGGTTTTTTCACCTGATAAGGGTTTTCCCCACCGTATATCTTTGTCTCTCTTCTTCTGTCTTCTTTCTGGTTCATGTGTGTTGTTGCAATATCTCATTTAGATGTTCTATGTTGCTATAGTTGTAAGAAATAGTTTGAATTTTCATAGCCCTCTCCTCATTAGATTAGTGTAGGAAGCATTTTCCACACACCTAGCTTCCTTTCAGTTAGTATCAGAGCTTGATCACCTTTGGTCCTAGTTGTTGGGTAGGGGTTTTTTTGAGCTGATCTTAAGTTGAGTGGGAGTTTGTGTAGAGTATTCTATTTTCTATTATAGTAAGGAGATGGCAAGCACATCTGGAGGAATGGAAGTGGAGAAATTTAATGGCACTAATTTCGAGCTGTGGAAGCTCAAGATGTAATACATGCTTGTTGACCGAGACCTTTGGGAAATCATTACCAGAACTAAACTAGCTACAATGCAACAAGATGATTGGGATCTCAAGGATCAAAAGGCTAAGGGTCTCATAAGACTTAGTCTTGTTGATTCTATGTTGTTAAATGTCCATGAGGAGAAGACTGCAACCTTGCTTTGGAAGAAGTTGGGAGATGTGTATCAAGCCAAATCCCTAGTTAATAAACTTTTTCTGAGAAAGAAGCTGTATTCTCTTCGAATAGAGGATGAAGGATCCGTTGCTAAACATATGAATGCTTTTAACATGCTGGTTGCACAGTTGACATCTACTGGTGTAAAGATGGAGGAGGAGGATCGGTGTATTGCCTTGCTTTATTCTTTGCCAGACTCATGGGGTCACCTTGTCATGGCTATTGGAAGCACCACATCTACATTCAAGATGGAAGATGTGATATTTGTGTTGTTATCTAAAGAGATGCGGAGAAAGTCTTTTGATGCAGCCAAAAGGCTCTTGCAGTTTGTGGAAGACCTAAGGAGAAAGGGAAAAAGAAGGACAAGAAAGCTGAGAAGGGTAGATCTAAATCCAGTGGGAGATCCAAATCTCCTGGAAAGTCCAAGGCTATCTATTGGAACTGTGGTAAATCTAGGCATTTCTAAAAGGGATGCAAAGAGGAGAAGAAGAAGAAGAAGAAGAAATCTCCTAATTCAGATTCTGACAAATCACAAGAGGATGGTGATGCTTTCATCATAGCCCTGGCAACCCATGCATCTGATGATGTGTGGCTGATTGACTCTGGTGCATCATTCCACATGACCTTGCATCGAGACTGGTTCACTAAGTATGAGGAGTTTGATGGTGGAAAGGTGTACTTGGGTGACGACTCTCATCTAAAGATTATTGGTCGTGGAAGAGTCTCTATCCAATTCCCTGATGGTCAAGTGAAGGGGATCTCTAGGGTTATGCATATCCCAGGCTTAGCATGAAACCTACTTTTTGTAAGTAGTTTGAATGATGCAAGAGTGCAGGTTGTCTTTTCGAAAGAAGGATGCAAGATGACTAGAGGAGCTATGGTGCTTGCTAAGGGTACTAGGAGAGGTACTCTGTTTCAGCTGGAGGCATGCATTTCACAATGCAATAGTTCTTCTGATTCAAAGAAGAGGGCAACAGTCACTTCATCCCCACCATCTGAATGAGCAATTAAGAGATCTATTATTTCTAGTTCTGATGTTTGTAATCATGCCTTGGAAGTTAAACTTTCTGCTGAAAAGACAATGTTATGGCATAAGAGATTTGGCCACATTGGTGAGAAGGGTCTGCGTACCCTAAAAAATAAAAACATCGTTGAGGGTTTAGATGATTGTAATCTTGAGTTTGACTTTTGTGAACATTGCATTTATGGGAAACAAAACCATGTTCAGTTTTATTCGAGTTCTCACAAGTCTTCTAGTGTGTTGGACCTTGTTCATTCTGATGTATTCGGTCGTGTTAATGTTCCTTTGTTATCAAAATCTATATATTTTGTATCTTTAATAGATGACTACAGTAGAAGGACATGGATTTATTTTCTCAGAAGCAAATATGAAGTCTATAGTAAGTTTAAGGAGTTTAAGGCCTTTGCTGAAAATTAGACTGGTAAGAAGATTAAGTGTTTGAGAACTGACAACGGTGGTGAGTTCTGTTCTATAGAATTTGATAAATATTGCAAGGAACTTGGGATTGAAAGACATAAGACAACTCCATACACTCCACAGTAAAATGGAGTTGCAGAAAGGATGAACAAAACACTGATGGAGAAGGCTAGGAGTATGCTTAGTGGAGCTGGACTAGAACAAAAGTTTTGGGCTAAAGCTGTTGCCACTGCTTGCTATCTTGTTAATAAATCTCCTACATCATCTCTTGTTGGAAAGACACCCATGGAGGTGTGGTCTGCTAGAAAGCCTTCAATAAGGCATCTTTGTGTTTTTGGTTGTGAGGCATATGCACATGTGCCTAGGGAGAAGCAGTCAAAATTGGAGAACAAGGCTGTTAAGTGTATCTTCATTGGCTATGGTGTCAGTGTGAAAGGATACAAGCTTAGGGACCCATTGGCTGAAAAAAGTGTTGTATAATAGAAGTGTCATCTTTAGAGAGCTTACACCTTCTTCCATTGTTTTATAGCCAGAAGAAAAAGAAAAGAAAGAGGATGTTGTTCAGTTTCCTCTCACCCCTGAGAAGACTGAACAGAAAGACAATGTTGAACCTGATGATGAGGAGAGCTCTAGCAGCTCTGAAAGATCAGATGAAGAAGCTGAACCTCAACCTCAACTCTTGAGGAGGTCTATACGGATAAGAAAGCAACCTGAAAGGTTTGATTTTACATTGCTTGATTCTAATTGTGCTTTTGGTTTGCTTACTAACAGTGATGAACCTAGAACTATATCAGAGGCTATGGACATGAAAGATGCAGGTTCCTAGAAGGAGGCCATGGAGGATGAAATAGCTTCTTTGGAAAAGAATCAAACTTGGGACTTGGTGCCTTTGCCTCCTAGATGGAAACCAGTTGGATGCAAATGGGTGTTCAAGAAGAAATTTGGTGCAGATGGCAGTGTTGAGAAGTATAAGGCCAGATTGGTTGCGAAGGGGTATTCACAAGTGGAGGGTATAGATTATGGTGAGATCTTCTCTCCCATTGCAAAGATGACATCCATTCGATTCCTATTGTCTCTCATAGCAGTTTATGACTTGGAGGTAGAATAAATGGATGTGAAGACAGCTTTCCTTCATGGTGATTTGGAGGAAGAAATCTACATGTCACAGCTAGAGCATTACATGGTGAAAGGTAAAGAAAATTTGATTTGCAAACTTAAGAAGTCTTTGTATGGTTTGAAGCAATCCCCTAGGAGATGGTACTTGAAGTTTGATGCTTTTGTGTTGTCAATTAGATTTGTGAGATCAAAATTAGATCACTGTGTGTATTATAAGTTTGATGGTGATCGTATTCTCATTGTTGCCCTGTATGTTGATGATATGTTGCTCATTGGGAAGGGTAAGAATATGATTTCTGATTTTAAATCTCAGTTGTCAACATAGTTTGAAATGAAAGATTTAGGGGCAGCTAGGTACATTCTAGGAATGGAAATAAGAAGAGACAGAACCAACAGAAAACTTTGGCTAAGCCAGAGTAAGTATGTGAAGACCGTGTTGGATAGGTTCAGCATGGCAGATTGTAGACCATTCTGTGTTCCCATTTCTTTGGGGACAAAGTTGTCTATTGAGGATTGTCCAAAATCTCCTAGTGAGGTGGAGGATATGAGTAGAGTACCTTATGCTAGTGCTGTTGGCAATTTGATGTATGCTATGGTCTGCACAAGACCAGACATTGCCCAAGCAATGGGAGCCCTTAGTCGATTTATGGCTAATCCTGGACAAGTTCATTGGGATGCAGTTAAGCGAGTGTTCAGATATTTGAGGGGTACTTCTAAGTATTCCATTTGCTATCATGGTAATGTTTCTGGACCTCCACACTCTATTGATATTCATGGATTTGTGGATTCAGATTGGGTAGGTGACATTAACAGCAGGAGATCCACCAGTGCTTATGTGTTTACACTGTTCGGTGGTGCTATTAGCTAGATGAGTAAGAGACAACCTGTTGTTTCTTTGTCCATGAAAGAAGCTGAGTATATGGCAGCAACTCATACTTGTAAGGAAGCCATTTGGCTTAAGAGATTGTGTTCCGATATTGGTGTTGATGCATGTCAGATCACAATCAGTTGTGACAGTTAGAGTTTAATTTGCCTTGCGAAGAATCCAACTTTCCATGCTAGAACAAAGCACATTGATGTTCAGTTTCACTTCATGCGAGACATGGTTGAGGATGGAAAGGTAAATTTGGAGAAGGTAGATACTTTGAAGAATGTTGCAGATGCATTGACAAAGCCAGTGGGCATATAGAAGTTTAGATGGTGTTCGAAGTCTATGGGCCTCTCGGCCTATAGTAGTTAAATCCTATTTTTCTATTGGCTCTTACAAGGTGTTCAACAAGTGGGAGAATGTTGGGAATTAAGGTGTCTCAACCTTGGTAATTCCTTACATTATTAATGTTTGTATTTATTATTTAATTGCCTATGTTGTAACTATTTGTAAATTCTATATTGTCATATTGTGGGATGTGGCACGGTGATGTGTCAATCCTACATGGAATATGACAACTTGTAATTTTGTCCTCACATGAGGAGATAGGTGTCCCACTTTGTGGTTGGAGCATTTTGCCATGTGTCAGCATCTTCCATATTGTGTAAGGGAATATTGACTGAAACAGTCATGACGGATTCCTATGACAGAATCTATGACATGTAAGAGTCAGAAATAGAAGTTTGTAAGACAGGTGAGGACATGTGTCATGAAGCATCTTTGAAAAAGGAATATTTGGGAGCCCCAAGGTGGACTATGACATGTTGTAAGAGAATATGCTATTTATAGCATGTGTATGATAGATTCTCTTACAGCTGTAAGTTGTAACCGCTATGACAGATTCTATGACGGTCATAAGTGTCGTAAGAGCATCTGTCATAGCCCATTTTGGAAATAGGTGACCTCTTTGGGATGGGAGCTATGGGCAAGTGTCAGGTACATTCTACAATGTTGACCAAGTGTCCCTAGGCGTGGGTTTTGGGCCATGAGGCCAAGTTGGACGCCCATCTCAAGATAGGTCCAATATTGCCTTGTATTTTCTATATAAACAGGTGCTTGGAGATGGAGTTTGTATTACAGGTTTACAGGTACTGTTATACTATCGGATTGACTCTAGATATGAGTGTCGAAGACCATTGAAGCTTGCATTGCAAGTGTATTATAAACATTCTTTTAGATTTGTTAATACATTGTGTAGGTTTCTGAGTGTGGGGTTTTTCACCCAATAAGGGTTTTCCCCACTGTATATCTTTGTCTCTCTTCTTTTGTCTTCTTTCTAGTTCATGTGTGTTGCTGCAATATTTCGTTTAGATGTTCTATGTTGCTGTAGTTGTAAGGAATAGTTTGAATTTGCATAGCCCTCTCCTTATTAGATTAGTGTAGGAAGCGTTTTCCGCACACCTAGCTTCCTTTCAAGTACGATAGTCAGAGGATCTCTACAGTTATTTTCCATCCTATATAATTGCTCTTCCAGCATCCACCACACAAAGCAATAGGAACACTACAAACAGGTACACACCACAATGCACACAACAAAAAACACTAAAAAATTCCACCATAGCTCTAAGCAACCCTATCATTGGTGACTGACGAGAGGATGCCGAGTGTCCTCCAACCTCCTATGCCTCCAGCCTCCAAGTGATTTTCTACTTAGAAAATTTGGTTTTGAAACTCAATTTTAGAATCCCCCCACAAGATGGACATTGCGTACAAGCGATAGTGCATCCAATTACAATTGAGGTCATTTTATTTTATAATATTTTTACACTTTTTAATTTTGACAGACAACAATTAATGACTCATAAAAATGGACCCTATTCTAAACAAAATAATATTAGCACCCTTCCACTATTTTAATAAATCTTCAAACTAAGTATTAAAACAACACTAATTCAGCATTTACATAATAATAAGATTTTTGACTTCCTTAAAATTTTGATGGATTTAAGGACAATATACCAAGATCTCTAAACTATGAACTCTCCTTCAATTCTACATCCAGTTTATTGAAAGATGCAAACTTAAACTATCATGGCTTTCCATTTCCCTTGCCTTGACTACCTTTCACTGGCATCTCTTCTTGTTGTAGCAGCTTTAATTGGGTGATGGATAATGCAAGCGATTATTTTTTGAATGTAACAGTCTCCAATATTGGTTGAGTTGCTAAAAGGAAATCAGCGATCTTCTACAAATTTGTTCTTAAAACTTGTGATCCTGATATTACTAAATTTAATCTCAATGCCATATATTAAGCCACAAACATCCATCAAATTCAAACAAACATCTATCACTGATACTTTAAATGGTGGATCTGAATCAACAAATGCCTAATGCCTTTTTCTAACAATAAAAAATGTGAGGATTTAACTTGAATTGGGATAGAATAATGTCATACACCACAAATCAACCTCTACTATAGATATTCACAGCAAATAAAAAACTTTAAAAAGAATTATAGCATTTGTAATAGTGATCAAAGATGCATTATCACGTCCCCATATTCCATTTCAAGATGCTTTTTCAATATAAAATATACCTTCAAATCATTTTTGGGTTTTGTGATCCTTTTCACCGCCTTTCCAAAACATTTTGAAGTTTTAAATTTTGTCTAGAAATGCCAAAGATATTGTAGTTTTTTTGGGACTGCTTTAGACTGATTAAAAAAAACTCATCAGCACAACATACCAAGCAGATAGAACTGGTGCTCAAGTAGAAATAGAAACAATATGACGGTGTCCCTTTTCAACCAAAAATAATGCACAACCCATTTTCAATGGTGCTTTGATACCATATTGGAAATATGAGCAGAGATTTGAAGAGAATTTATAGAAGCTATACATAAAATTTTCAACACAGAATAATATGCTTCTATTTTCTTCATCTCTTCGACTCAATATAATTTACACATATATAGGAGAGTCTACTCCTATATTCAAGGATATATTATCTCCACAAATCCCTATTTAGTTGTGATTGTTACTCACATAACAATACACAACTCAAATCATATGAGTTGTTAAAACAACTCCAAACCGTAATATATTATTGTTAATATAACAATAATATTACTAACTACTAACATTTACATGATAAAAATTACTCATGTAATTATTATTTACCCACATACATGGAGTACTAATGCATATTTCCTAACATTTTTAGCTTTGTGAGTAGTCTCATAATCCTTAATCTCTTCATTAGTCTTTGGACCACCTTTAGGTACTGTGTATTTATCTTTAACCATCTTCTAGACATTATAACTAATAGAATAAAGATAACTTTGCATTTGTACCTTCTAGTAGGCATAGTCAGATCCACCAAATTTAGGAATGGCTTTCTTGTGTGCCATCCCAGATCTACCTTAAGCTGTTAGACTTTCTTCCAAGGAACCTCTCTCTGATACCAATTGTTGAAGGCACAAGACAACTAAGAGGGGGGAGGTGAATCAGCTTCTTTAAATAAAATCACATTCACATTCACTTAATTTAACTCCTTAATCTATTATGAATATTAAACATGAATAACATAGTCAAAACATAAACACATCAACACCATACACATATGAACACCAGATTTTTTCCGTGGAAAACCCTAAAAGGGAAAAAGCATGGTGAGTGTTAGCTCAAAATATAATGTAATAACAATACCAAATAACAAAGAGGCTCACTGCCCAAATGAATGGTCACTGCCAAAGGGTGGCTCACTACCAGGATGGGTGGCTCACTTCTATGAACTGATATAGTAGCATCTACAACATGCCTGAGTTTAGTTCCATTGAAGTGTAATATATCTCTCCTTTGATGCCTTTACAATACACACTTTATCTTTGCATCTTCGCGCACTCTCACACCACTCACAGATTCATTACATATATTTATACCAATCATCAACCTTGTAACATTCATCAAGGTCGGCAATACAATTTACAACCATTGGAACTATCTCCAAGGTCGGCATACATACATAATTCAAATTAGGTCTAGACCTAAACAAACTTGTAGAACAAATGAATGAAGGAAGAGCACTTCATGGCTTAGCTCAGACCCAAACACATCCTTACATGCTTCAACATGCTTCCACAATCCACGAATCACCTCCACAACAAGTGTAAATAACCAAGTCAGCCAGAACTAGTGCAAACATCAAGAATACTTAAATACATGCTTCCAAGAACTAAGTCATTATAGCTTGCAGATCAAGCACACACCTTCAATACATTCTGGAGACATCCAAAAACAACATAGAATCACCTGGGAGCCAACAAATCCAACCACAACAGATCTCACTTGAGGACAAAAAATATCACTTGAAGATAGATTCCAGACTGCTCACAACAAACATTGTCAAACTCCTCTAATAAATAACTTCCTTTTTAGAGCACCAAATCACAAATCCTTTGGAATGAAAACAGCTAAGGACTTTATACACTTAAGTCCAGAATTGTAAGACCAAAATCCAAACTACGGAGAAATGCAGAGCAAAATACTTTCTCCCTACCACACTGCAAATGTTGTCAGGCATAGTCTTAAACTGGTGAATATAACTTTTGATGCACAATGATCGGGATCACCAAATTCTAGAATTAGCATCTTCAAAAACTTCTCTAAATCATATCCAAATCTCATACTCCGGTCTTCAATATAGAGGAAATGTAGAGCAAAAACTTAGACAGTATCCTTAGCATGACAACTCAATCACTCAACAAACAACAATATCAGAAGACATGGTTGGCACCAATGATAACACAAACATGTTGACATCAATGACAACACTAGTTAGCACATACTTGCAATAGGGTAATTTTGTTTTTGTATAAATTTGGTATTTATTTTCAGTTGTAAGAGGATGGAATGGAATGAGAAGGATAATTTGACAATAGTTCTGAGTTTTTGGATATTTTCCCAATAATAATAGTGTTGAATCTTATGCTATGAAGTTTGGTTACATCAATTTAGGTGTACGGAAGAAATGGAGGGCTAGTAGCCATACTATATACTATGCTAGATAATTGCACAAGAAATTATATGCCAACAATTTATCATTGCATTTATAAGGAGTCCCTAAAAATATTGGGAATTTCGGTAGTTGATTTGCTCACATATTAATGTATAGTACACTTAAAATACAAAAATAATATAATGATTTTAAGAGCCATATCAAAAAAATGGTTGAATTAAGCATAGTTATAAAATTTATTAGAACATTATAAATTGATCAAAAGTAAAATTCAACAATATTGACTAAAAGTTGTTAGATTCATGTATTTCCTTACCCTCCTTACAAATCATAAAAATATAAAGCTATGGAAACTACACTTATAGTAGCAAGAAGCATCCATTTGGTATCCCAATGGTAATTGATAAAATCCATTGGCAATCGATAAAAAGATTCACCTTGGTTCCATTTATAGATGGATGAAACATAGAATTGACCAATAAATCATTAAAATGTGTAGCCACAAATCTATGATTTACACCATCATCATTTTCAACCCTATAGCCATTTCATGCAGCATATATTTGAAAAACTCTTCAAAAGGATGCATACAAATGAAGGAAAAATCAACTATAAAAAAAAGAACAAAATGGGTATTTGAAAATGACAAACTAATTATGTCATGAAAGAAGTACAACCAAAAGGGAATTTTAAAAATAAATAATAAATTTAACCAAACAAAATGCAAAACCATTAAAAACCAAACACACATGTAAAATAAAAAGACCAATGCGAACATTATAGGGGTTGATTAAGGAAATTATCCTCCTTGGTCTATGATTGAATTTTATGAATTGAGAATTTCATCCAAGAATAACATGAAGCTTCCATATTTTTGTAAAATTAAGATTGTTGAACAAACATATAACGACTATAAAAACACAAAAAAAGGTTAGATTTTTTTGTTGGAAAACTAAAATACATAAAATATACAACTAGAAGAGAGTAGAAATGTAAATATTGTGAAAGTCAAGTGGCATATTCTAAGAGACAAGTTATCACCTAGATCTATAGTATAACACCTTGTAGGCAAGTGGCCGACAACTATTTGAAAAAATAACTTTACAAAATTGTTTAATTTTTGCTCTCATATTCCAAAAAAAATAAAACATTATCCAAGTTTTTAATTTTTTCCCTCTACATGATTTACAAAGCAAAAAAATGCTAAAATATTATAGGCCTCTTTAACTTTTGCTTCACTTGATTTGTAATTGGACAAAGTATTTTGTTTGAACTATGCAAATTAAAAATTCATAAAATTAACCAAGAAAATCCTAATGAACCAATTAAAAAATAATATTGCATTTTTGGAGGGAAAATAAAATCAAAGAAAAATGTGAACATTAGAAAATTATATTAATTTTTTGCTCTACATGGTTTTCAACGTAAAACTAATATACATCAACAAAACATGAAAACATAAGTACCCTTGCTATAGGAAAGGACTAATAAAGGTTCTAAACTAACTTTAAGATGTATTATCACCAAAAAAAGGATTCCCCTATGAGTTCAATTTCCCCATCAAAACATGAGTTAAAGAGAGAACCAAAGCTCCTTGAATTTTCCTTTTATCCTACATCCTCTCCTTTTCATATAATATGATTTTGTTCTTGTTTAGTAGAAAAGAGTGATCTAGCCTTAGGAGTTAAACTAGATTAAAACTATTAGAGTAATAGGTTCACTACTTAATTAATTTAATTATATTGATTAATTAATTAAGTCATTTTTACTTTATTTCACTTAAGCTAAACTTAGGAATCTTCTTTTTGCATTATTAAATTAGTTTTGGCACTTGCCACATGCTAATTTAATCTCTTCCTAGGGTTTTACGTCTAGGGTTTCTATCTCCTTTTATAAGGATTGATTCATCATTGTAAACATTCATTCAGGTTATTATGCATCTAACATTTCTAGTTGTAGAGCACCTTTGTGCCTTTGATCTCCTAGTATGTGACAGGTTATTTGCTTGTAGGTGTTCACTAGGTTCTGTGAGGTTGGTTTCTCAACTTCCACAAAAACCCTCTTCTACAAACATTGAGACACAAAATGAGCTTGGCTTCTACCTTTGAAGGAGAGCCAAACTATAAGGGTTCTGCCTCTTTGTTGTATAGATGAGTGTTAAACCAAATCTAACCAATCTAGCTAGGGCATGAGATCAAACCCTAAATGAGAAGAATTAAGCTATAGATGACTATCAGAAGCTAAATCTGAGAATATAACAAAATAGCAGAGGTAAAGAAATAGTCCAAAACCTTGATCTAGTGACCAAAATGCACAAGACCAGGGTGCTTGGGTGCCCTAGGCCTTTTTTAAGGTTTACAAAAACAATCACTTTTATTGGGTCTACAGCTATAACATCTTCTGTCTCTCAGACTGGCATCTCCTGAAACCTATTCATCTGCTAGTCTACACACAAGAAAGAAGAGGAAAATGTTTGTGGCTATATATGAGCTTGCCTTAGTCAATCTCCTGTTTCGGTATTCCTACCTCACAGAGAGCCAAGATTAAATCCAGATGTTGTGTGTGCTTAGAAATCCTAAGTGTGCGTAGTAACATGTAAGATCTAAACAAATAACAACAAACCCTAATGCTATATGACTCAAGCAAATAGGAAAGGATGTCTCATCCAAGGAAGCTTACAACTTCACCTCAAAGATGGAGATTCATGGAAGGTTTGCAGAGTAAGAAGGTGATGCAACCATACCCTTGATGAGTACTCAAGCTAAATGCAAGTTGGTGGTTCCAACCCTTCTTCCAAACATGCAAAGTGCTTCAACCTAGGATCTAATGAGATAGACTCAAGATCTCATCTTCTAGCCTTCATACAAATCACTCCATGAGCAAAGTAGAACTCCACTTAAACAAAAGCCTACAATAATATAATAGCATAGAGAGCAAATAGCAATAGAGAGCTTTTCCACACTTGATATCAATCTTCTTGTCTAGTTTAAAATGAGATAAGCCACTTACTTTTATACATGTTATGAGACTTTTCCCTGAGAAAATAATTAATAAAACATTATTGAAGAATAAAAAGGAAAGAAAAAGAAAAAGAAATTATTTAATAGTAAAGAAGATGTGTAAAAAAAAATGATGAAAAGAAAGTTACTTTCAAGTTAAAAAGAAGTTAAAAGGTTAAAAGAACCTTATAAAAATAAAAATACTCCTATTTAAGTGATTCTTACGAGAAAAGTGCAAATAGAACAATAATTATATATCCATAAAAAATAATGTAAAAGGACACAGGAAAATGTAGAGGAAAGTATACAGGAATTAGAGGGCACAAAGGAGTGAGGATTAGGATCATTGGCTGGGAACTAAGCATTTGGAGAAGAGGCACACAAAGTGTGTCAAACTCAGGGTACAACGTACACCTAGGAGTGTCCTGGCTAGGGCTGTGTTTGTTTTATGCCATGAGGTATGGTTGATTCTATGTAAGAATTGGTTCCTTCGGGGGTGCTCTTTGTTGGGAACTGCTGGGACCTGTTGATGCAAGGACTTTCGGAGGTCATAACTTTTGATCCAGAGGTCCATTGGAGCTGAAATTTGGTGGGCAGATGCATCTTGAAGAGTTTAATAAAAACCCCACAGAATTGGTAAATTCGGTAGGTCGCCATTTTGACACTTTCTTGGGACCTTATCCGATCATCTAGGGCCTCAAAATGAGGTTTTAATGTTTTTTTTTTTAAAATTTCCAAGTCTTTCTAATTTACTTTCAAACTTTATTTGCAATTAGATTAGAAAGTTGATGATTAGTCATGTATTACTAAGTTTCAAATATTTGGAAACATTCATGGTCATACGGATAAGGATGTGAAGTTACCAAAAATGGCAAATTTAGAAAGTTGCTAAAATATGCCAAAAATGGTAATTTTCGTTTTGTATAAACTTGGTATTTTTTTCAGTTGTAGCAAGATGGAATGGAATGAGAAGGAAGTTGAAAATAGTTCTAAGTTTTTTTTGATATTCTTTTGCATTAATAATATTGCTGAATTTTATGTTGTGAAGTTTGGTTGCACCATCTAGTATTAGAGCGGGAAGATGGCTAAGAGAGGAAGAGGAAGAGAAGGTATTGCCCAGATGTAGAGGGATATGCAAAATCTACAAAGAAAAGTACAAGAACTTGCAAGTATGATGTCCAATTAGAGATTGAGACCACGAAGAGATGATTCTGATGAAGAAACATGCCAAGAAGATGAAGATCAACATGTAGGAGTGAAAGAGGAAGCACAATTAGAATGCCTGACTTTTGAAGAAAGGATGCTCAAAGAATTAGAGGGAAAAATTGATGAGATTAAAATTGAATTTTCTGAGTATGTAGGTAGTCTCAAACCAGAGAAATTGATATATTGGTTGAACGACATGGGGAAATTCTTTGAATGGAAGACTATGATAGATGAAAAGAAGGTGAAGTTTGCATGCACCAATTTAAAGGGTCATGTAATGATCTGGTGGGATCATCTAAAAAAGGAAAGAACTAGAAAGGGAAAGGATAAAATCAAGACTTGGAGCAGGATGGAGAAGAAGCTGAGAGAGAATTTTTTTCCTGTAGACTATGTGCAAACTCTTTTGCATAGATTTCAAAATTTGAAACAAAACTTATCTACTGTGCAAGACTATACAAATTAATTTTACAAGTTGTCCATTCATGTGGAACATCAAGAAACTAATGAAAATATGGATGCAAGGTATGTAAATGGTCTAAAATTATCTATTCAAGATGAATTGAGCATGCATAGGGTTAACAATATGGAAGAGGCATACCAATTAGCTTTAAAGGTAGAAGAAAAGCAAAGTAAACAATATTTTCAAAGGAATATAGGAGCAAGGAGAGGAACATAATCTCCCTTGCGAGGTGGTTTGAATTATAGTCAGGGACAATCATCCCAAGGAACAGAGAAATCAGAAGATATCTGACAAGATCCTCAAAGTCAACAAAGAGGAAGAGGATTTCAGAGGAGTAGAGGTTACGATGGTGGAAGAGGATGGGCAGGCCCACAAAAACCTTTCATTTGTTATAGGTGTGGTGAAGAGGGTCATAGGGCATTTGACTATCCAAACTATCACATGCAAGAAAGGAAACAAGGAGAACAAGCCAGGTTGAACTTGGTTCAAGCTGAGGATGAAGGAGAAGGGGTACAACTAGAGGTTCCACTAGATGTGGGTGAGAATCTCATGATGAGAAGAGCAATGGTGATTCTAGAAAAGGAGAAAATACAAATTAAAGGTTGTGATGATTCTTGGCTTCAAACCAAGATTTTTCAAACCAGGTGCACCTCAAGAGGAAAGATATGCCAAGTTATTATTGATAGTGACAATTGTGAAAATATGGTTTCTAGAGAAATGGTAGATAAACTAAATCTACAATGTGAAAAACATCCCCATCCTTATCATATTGCATGGTTTAAAAAGGGAAATGAAGTCACTGTTGATAAGAGATGTTTAATTAAGCTTTCCATAGGAAAGACTTATAAGGATGAAATATGGTGTGATGTCATTCCAATGGATACATGCCATGTGTTGTTGGGGAGGCCATGGCAATATGACAAGAAGGTAATGCACAATGGAGAAAAGAATACATACAATTTTTGGAAAGAAGGTTCCAAAGTTATTTTATTGCCTCTTAAGGATGAAAGGGAGGTTGAGAGTATGTTGTCCACAAGAGAACTTATGAAAGAAATGAATGTGATGGGGTTTTGTTATGCACTACTGGTGCAAAATGAAGATGATGAGGAAATACCATTACCAGCAGAAGCAACAAAGATACTAGAAGAATGTGCTGATGTTGTGCCAGATGCATTACCTGATGGTCTACCACCAAAGAGAGATATTCATCACCACATTGATTTGATCCTAGGGGCATCTCTACCTAATCAGGTAGCTTACTGAATGAGCCCTACCCACAATGCAAAACTCAATAGACAAGTGACATTCTTCATAAGGAAAGGTGCGGTGAGGGAGAGTATGAGCCTATGTGTTGTACCGGTGCTATTAACTCCAAAGAAGGGTGGCAAGTGGAGGATGTGCACAGATAACAGGGAAATCAATAAAATCACCATTAAGTATCGATTCCCAATCCCTCATTTGGATGACATGATGGATGTGCTTGTAGGGGCTAAATACTTCAACAAAATTGATCTACGTAGTGGTTATCACCAGATCCAGATTCGAGAGGGGGATGAATGGAAAAAACCTTCAAGACTAGGGATGGATTATATGAGTGGATGGTTATGCCATTCGGGTTATCTAATGCACCCAGCACCTTCATGAGGCTAATGAATATTGTACTACATCCTTATATTGGTAAGTTTGTGGTGGTTTATTTTGATGATATTTTGGTTTATAGCTAACAAAAAATTCATTCAAAATTTTAGCAGTATTGTAGCACCCATAACAGATTGCACCAAAAGAAGGGAGTTTATGTGGACCAAGGAAGCCAAGGAAGCTTTTAAGTTTCTGAAGAAGAAGGTGATAGAAGCTCCTATTTTAGCATTACCAGATTTTGATAAGGTATTTGAAGTGGATTGTGATGCCTCACATGTGGGTATTGGAGCTGTACTTAGCCAAGAAGGTAAACCCATAGCCTTCTTTAGTGAAAAGTTGAATGAGGTAATCAAGAACTATTAAACTTATGATGTAGAATTTTATGCAATTGTACAAGCATTGAGACATTGGAGGCACTACCTAGTGTCGAAGGAGTTTGTGTTGTTTACAAACCATATTGCCTTGAAATACTTGAACACGCAAAGAGTTGAATAGTAGGCATTTAAAATGGGTTTCTTTCTTACAAGGCTACAACTTTTTTCTCAACCACAAGTCAGGAAAACAAAACTAGGTTGCAGATGCTTTAAGTAGGCATGTTCCACTATTGACAACAATGGAAAATGAGGTGATTGGTTTTTATTCCATCAAAGATCTATATGAATCTGACAATGATTTTTGGGAGATTGTGGAATAGTTGAAAACCCTGGTAGTGGGCAGCATGGGCCAGATTCAAGGTGAGTATCTTATGCAAGATAGTTATCTCTTTAAAGGAAAGCAATTATGTATTCTAGTTGGGTCCATGAGAGAGAATATTATAAGAGAGCCTCATAGTAGTGGGTTGGCTGGACATTTTGGCAAGGATAAGACCATAGCTCTGGTAGAAGATAAGTACTACTAGCCAAAGATGAAAAGAGACAGCAAGATATGTGACAAGGTGTAGAATTTGTCAGATGGCTAAAGATGTAATGCCCCTCATTTTTGGCTTGTGGTAGTTGTTATTTTTTCTATTGCACTTAGACAGTTTTGAGACATTTAGTTGTTAGACTTATGGTTCATGCTTATTATGTACATGATGGACTATGTTTGACTGATGAGGTTTTGACATGTGTTATGAGTTTTATGATGACGTTATTGATATTACAGTTTATGTTATGTTTTGACATGATTAAGTTGATAGTTAATTGATTATGCAAAAATAATGTTACTATGCTTTATGTGATTGAATGTTATCTGATTGTTAAACAGAAAGGTTTATGTTATTTCCATGCTTTGGAGCAGGGACAGTGTAGTATTACTCATTTCGAGCACCCTACTACGTTGTGATTCCCTGACTATGTGTGTTTGATATATATGCATATGTTCGTATACAACTTATCATTTTGATGCAGGTTGCAGGTACCGGGCATCGACTCCACCTAACTTAGCAGGTCTGAGCGTGCCCTTACTCCAATGGATAATGTTGATGGGAGATAACATGGGGTTTCCCTAGGTCAGTTTCTATCTTCAGTTTGTGGTCGTGAGTCTAGATGCCACTCTTTGGTTCTTGCCTCAGATTTGGTCGTCATGTGGTATGTAGAGTTATTGTCGAGTTTTGCTTATAAAGCCAACGTGTATTTTTGGTAATGCATTAATGAATTTATTAGTATAATAATAATGTTATTAATAAGTTAAATATAAAAGTATTGTCTTAGTCGTAAATTATTAATGAGAATTGAGAATCTTATTTAAGTAGTTTTTAATAGAGATTAAATTAATTATTTTAATGTTTTTAATAAGATTTGAGTCATGAGTATTTAATATTATTTTATTATTAATAGTATATGGTAATTTGAAAAATAATATTTGTTAATAAATTATTTCATGTGAGTTGTCGTACGAGATTCCTGACTTGGAGAATCTCTTTGGAAAGTAAAATTAATTGTTTTTAGTTTTAGAAGGTAGTGGGATTCTATAATGGATTTTGGAGTAATGGCAATTAATAGATTTTGCCTATTTTCAGTTGATGGGGGAGTTATTTGTGGGGAGAGTCATTCTGAGAAAGAGAGATAGAATTGTTTTTTGGAGAAAATTAGAGAAAAGCAAAAAAAAGAATTGAGGAGGATTTGGATCAGATAGTGGATTGAAAGAATTGGAAAGCTAGAAGATAGTGATCCAGGTATGTTTATTTTGTTTCTTTGTGCGAAACAGTGCACTTGTAACCTTGTCTGTTTAGGAATTTAAAACATCATTGTTTTTGTGCTCTTTGTGTGTTTGAATGTATTTAAAATCTAGATTATTTCTACACTCTCTGTGTATTTGAATGCATGTTGTTCCCTAATCATTTTCTCATCCTTGAAATCTCTCCCTGACTGCCATCAACAAACTACCTTCTGAGGTTTATTCTTAAGCCTGTTTCTTTCTCTTCTTCTCATTTCTTCTATTCCAAATCTTGCCTGAAAATGAAGTTTTAAAACCATATATTGGAATGAATTTGCATTGGAATCTTATTTAACTTTTAATTCTGCCTGCTATGAAATCTCATACTCTTACCTCTGTCAGATTTTTTGATTGATGTTTTGGTTGATTTTTTTTGTCAAACTTCATTCTTCTATCAGCTCTCTCTCAGCCGCCGCCGTATGACCTCCTCCCCTGACTTCTGGAATTTTTTTTTATCTTTAAATTTTATTCTACCTTGCTAGCATTTGCTCGACCGTACAGAGTGGGAAGTGAACAGCCTAAGCATTTTTTAGAAATTTAAATTTGTGTCTCCTCTAAGGCCGTCGTATGGCATGCTACTGGGTTGTTTCAGTTAGCACAAAATTAAAATTAAAAAAAGAGAGAATAAAATAATAATAGATAATAAATCTTGTTTCTTGCGTGTGATCAGTACTTCTTGGGGCCATTTTTCTTCCTAAATCTTCTTCAATTTTCTCCTCCTCTGCCAAACAATTTCAAAATCTCTGGTATCTTTGTTAAATTCTTGAATCTATAAAAATTTGTAATTGTTTCATTCTTTGTCTTTGCAATCTGTATTTCCATCTTGTTCTCATGGCTTTTCCTGGTAGACCATTCTCCTTTTTTGCTAAAAACTTCAGAAGTCTTCTTCCAATTTCTTTTCTCTGGATTTAAAGACTCTTAAATATAATTACATTATTATTGTTTCTTTCCTTATGACAAAATTTTAGCAATAGTCTATTTAAATAGAGTAGGAGACTTGGCAAATGAGTTTATTTAGAAAGTTGCTAATAGATACTCCATGAATGTTTAGTAAACATTGTTTAAGTGAATATCACTTTGAGTTAGTAAATTGTTAACTAGATTTTTTATCAACTCTTTAGGAATAAAATTTGGTGAACTCATATATGGGTTAGAATAGATTTGAAATATTTTATTAATAATAAAATTTAATTAGTAGGTGTATGTTTGTTAAATGAATTAAATTAGAGTATTAATAGGTTAAAATGGTAATGCTAGTGAATAAACAAATGATGAATGGTATTACAATTCTAGAATTAAATATTAGTTATAGTCATTTTATCTTGTTAAATATAAATTTGTTTAGTTATGATTTAGTAATATACTATCCTGTGGTGCATTGATTTTAATAAATAAATAATAAATTAGAGATTTATTGTGAATTGAATTATTATGGTAATGGTTAAACAAATATTATATGCAATTATAATTCTAGAATGGAATAGTATTTGGATTTTATTTAAAAGAGAGTGAAAACCTTATAGTGCTTTCAGGTTTAAATTGTTCAATGGTGATATGTTAAATTAATTTCAAATATGGTCTTGCTTGAAATTCCATTGTTAGTTATTAGTGTCAAGTAGTAATGATGTAATTGGTTTATTATATTATTCTTTGGTTTTGAGTCATATTGTTCTAATGGAATGTAATAGTCGTTTAAATCCTCATTTTTTTCATATCGGGAAATGAATGTAGTAATAGTGGTATTGTGTTTCAATTTAATCGACTCTAGAGGTTGGCTACTTGGGTTCCAGTATAATATTGTGTCATGTTTTTTTAATGTTTATTTGATTTGAGATTTTGAAGTGGATAGGGGAAATTTTTATTGTTTGAGGATGAAATTTGAAATAGTCTATGTAATGTATTGGTTTGCCAAAAGATAGATGCCTTCCAATCCCCTGTCCAAGCATGTTATTGGTTTCTGAATGATGGTTAAGGGTTGTTAGTTGTATGTAGAAGAGTGGCTTTCATGGTGGGGACGGTGCCCAAAGTGGTTGCCTGGATAACCCCATGGAAGTTGTAATCAAGTGATAACTTAATAATTTATCTAGGTGGGTTAGGTAGTAATTCACATAACAAGATAAGTATGATGCCTCACCCATGCCTTGAGTGCTCTCATAGGCTAAGGATGGGATGAGAAGGTCTGGTTGGCAAGATCGACCTCCTTGTCTCCATGAGAGGATGTGTCAGTTCCGCATGTGTCACCCTATGGGGCCGGTGCTTAGAGAGAGGTCACCAGGATAACCATAAATGGGGGCCAGTTTCTAGTGAGAGATAGCCTGGATAACCCATGCTAGGACCATGTGATGACACTCTCCCTACTGCAGTCTAGTTACTTTCTCTTTATCTTTTGTTGTTGCCTCTGGAGTACTGTCTTGTCTTGATGATTTGCGTAGTCTTGATGATCTGAGTTGTTTGCGTCAAGTCAGTATCTGCTTGCTTATATCCTTTGACTTAGTGGAACCTCATTGTTATCTCCTAGCTCAGGGGGTGGACCTCAGGGTTCCACATGGTTGGGTGGAAGAGCTTAATCCATTGGTTTTCCTTGATCGTCCTAATTCGTGATCACTACAGATGTGCTTCCAGTTCTAGATTTGCACTTGCATCCTCAGAGTTGTATATTACTTTTAGAATTGTATAATCTTATTGTAAACTGTTGTAACCAATTGAGAATCTAGAAATCATGTAATCTTGTATTTGAACTTTTGTAACTATTCATATCTGCAAATGAATGATGTAATCCTCTTCAGTTGTATCATAATGTATTTTACTTGTATTGTAATGAATCATACTTATCTAATGTAGTTATGTTCCCTAGAGGTGTTAGTTGTTCAACTTATTTAAATGTAGTGAATAGTGTCAACTTTATTTAATGTTAATGCATTTACTTGGTTAAAAAAATATATATATTTATGTAATTTTAGCTTCTGTTAGCCTTTCTCTCTAGGGTTGCATGACGGGGCATCACAAAAGGACATTCACAAAATACAGGGTTGTATATGCCATTAACAATACCTACTGAACCATGGATCGATTTAAGCATGGACTTTGTGTTAGGGCTACCAAACACACAACGAGGTAATGATTCCATTTTTGTTGTTGTTGATAGGTTCTCTAAGATGGCTCATTTTATTGCCTGCAAGAAGACTAGTGATGCAACTAGGGTGGCAAAATTATTTTTTAAAGAAATTGATAGATTGCATGGTGTTCCACAAACTATCGCATCTGATAGGAATACCAAGTTTCTTAGTCATTTTTGGAGGACCGTATGGAAGAAACTAGGAATCAAGCTCTAGTTTAGTAGTGCTTATCACCCCCAAATAGATGGGTAGACAGAGGTTGTAAATCAGAGTTTGGGAAACCTTCTAAGATGCATCATTGGTGAGAAACCCAGACAGTCGGACTTGGCCTTACCACAAGTTGAATTTGCCTATAACAGTTCAATCAATCGATCAACATGTAAATCACCATTTCACATTGTATATGGTAGCAATCCTAAGGGTGTTTTAGATTTGGTGCAACTAACAATGGAGACAAGATTAGTGATGATGGAGAAGCATATGTAGAACATATTCAACAATTACAGAAAGAGGTGAGACAGAAGCTCCAAGAAGGTAATGAAAAGTATAAAACTATAGTAGATGCTAGTAGAGACATCTATTATTCACTGAAGGTGACTTAATGATGGTTTATCTAAGAAGAGAGAGGTTTCTCGTTAGAACTTACAAGTTAGAATCTCATGATGAGAAGAGAAATGGTGATTCCAGAAAAGGAGCAAATACAAATTAAAGGTTGTGATGATTCTTGGCTTCGAAACAATATTTTTCAAACCAGGTGCACCTCAGGAGGAAAGGTATGCCAAGTTATTATTGATAGTGGTAATTGTGAAAATATGGTTTCTAGAGAAATGGTAGATAAACCGAATCTACACTGTGAAAAACATCCCCATCCTTATCGTATTGTATGGTTCAAAAAGGGAAATGAAGTCACTATTGATAAGAGATGTTTAATTAAGTTTTCCATAGGAAAGACTTATAGGGATGAAGTATGGTGTGATGTCATTCCAAGGGAGGCCATGGCAATACAACAAGAAGGTAATGCATGATGGAGAAAATAATACATATACTTTTTGGAAAGAAGGTTCCAAAGTGATTTTATTGCCTCTTAAGGATGAAAGGAAGGTTGAGAGTATGTTGTCCACAAGATAACTTATGAAGGAAATAAAGGTGATGGGGTTCTGTTATGCACTAGTGGTGTAAAAAGAAGATGGTGAGGAAATACCAGTACGAGTAGAAGCAACAAAGATACTAGAAGAATATGTTGATGTTGTGCTAGATGAGTTACCTGATGGTCTACCACCAAAGCTTGAGAGATTCAGCACCACATTGATTTGATCCCAAGGGCATCTCTACCTAATCAGGCAGCTTACTAAATGAGCCCTAACCACCATGAAGAACTCAATAGACAAGTGACAAACCTCATAAGGAAAGGTGCGGTGAGAGAGAGTATGAGCCCATGTACTATACCCATGCTATTAACTCCAAAGAAGGATGACACATGGAGGATGTGCACAGATAGAAGAGCAATCAATAAAATCACCAGCAAGTATCAATTCCCCATTCCTCATTTGGATGATATGATGGATGTACTTGTGGGGGCTAAATACTTCAACAAAATTGATCTACATAGTGGTTATCACCAAATCCAGATTTGAGAGTGGGATTAATGGAAAACAACCTTCAAGACTAGGGATGGATTATATGAGTGGATGGTTATGCCATTCGAGTTATCTAATGCACCCAACACTTTCATGAGGCCAATGAATAATGTAATGCATCCTTATATTGGTAAGTTTGTGGTGGTTTATTTTGATTATATTTTGGTTTTTAGCAAGAGCAAAGAGGAGCACCTGCAACACTTAAGGATTGTATTAGATGTGTTGAGAAAAGAGTAACTCTATGCAAACTTAAAGAAGTGTAGATTCATGCAAGAAAGTCTAGTGTTCTTGGACTTTATCATCTCCATAGATGGTGTCAAAATGGATACAGAAAAGGTCAGGGCAATTCTAGAGTGGCCTGGTCCAAGGAGCATAACAGAGGTAAGAATTTTTCATGGGTTAGCCACATTCTACTAAAAATTCATTTGAAATTTTAGAAGTATTGTAGCATCCATAGCAGATTACACCAAAGGAAGGGAATTTGTGTGGACAAAGGAAGCTGAGGAAGCTTTTAAGTTTCTGAAGAAGAAGGTGACAGAAGTGTTGCAAGTATGAGGTAAACCAGTGTTGTCATTGATGTCAACATACTCATATTGCTTTGACAAGAAGGATTCAATGAGAAGTGTGCTGAGGATATTGAGAAAATTAGCCTCAGTCAGGAACAGTAAAGAACAGTGATGAGAAGAAGGCAAATGTACTGTATAGGATGCGAATCAGAGGATGTAGATTAAAGGGTTTGTAGATATGAGTCTTGAGATGCTTCAGTTAAGATTTCAGAGGTCCGCATGAAGATCTGAAGGAGTTGTGGCTGTCGGTGTAGAACCGGTTCCGACAAGTATTCAGAGGTGACAGAGGATCACAAAAAGGTCCAGTGAGGTCCAGAACTGTATAATCCTAATCTGCAGATTGGAAGGAGTCTTTGGGATGTCCTTGTGATGTGCCATCTCGAGTTGTGTATAATTTGGAGGTCCGGAAGTACCTCCTGCATTATGACAGTGGCGATAGACAATGTTCTCGAAGTTCCGGATAAGGAGGATAAGAGATTTCAGTAAGTAAAGGAAATGCGGATGTACCTGGTCATTCAGGCAGGCTTGTGAAGGTTCTTGGATCATGTTGAGGTTGTGTTGTTGGTCCGCATTGATAGTAGAGCCCGGAATTGAAGATATTCTTCCGGATGAAGTTCTTGCTCTGTTTAGCCAACCGGATGAGTTGTTCATCCTGCGAATGTTCTTGTGGTGGCCAACCGGATGTGTTATTCATCTTGCGGATACTCTTATGGTTGTTTGCCGACTTAGATGTTTGTTCCTAAGTTGATGTCTTGTATAAATAACGGTTTGTGAGTTCATTTCGAAGTGTGGATTGTGTGGATGAGTGTGGCATAGCAAAGAGAAGTGTGAAAGGCAGAGCAGAGGTTTTTGGGCTTAAATGGAACTGATCCGGACATGGTAGAGATGTCATTCTCCAGTTCAAGATTGTGATTCTTATCACTTTGTAGACAGTGTGTCTCCTTGTAGGCAGTGGGCCTCTTTGTGAGCAGTGTGCTCAGGCAGTGAGCCCTAATTGGCAAGTGCCATTCTTTTTCTTATTCTTCTAACAGAGAATAATCCTTGGGTTAATCACCCCGTGGTTTTTCCCTTAACCGGGTTTTCCATGTCAAAATCTTGGTGTTCAATGTGTTGATGTTTATCTGCTCTTGTGTTTATGTATTATGCTTTCATGGATGATTAATTTATATGCTGTTAACTAACAACGAAGAATCAAGTGTTTGAAAGAACAAGAAGTTTTATACAACTGATTCACCCCCCCCTCTCAGTTGTATGCCTTAAATCCAACAATTGGTATTAGAGCCAAGTTCCTCTGAAAGGAGCTTAACCACTTGAGGAGATCCAGGATGTCGTCATACAAGAAGGATAGTCCAAAGTTCGATGGAACCAACTTCACTCTCTGGAAAGGTCGCATGAAGTGTCACTTGGAATGTATGGGAAAAGTATACTTGGCTATGGTCTCAAAACCATATGTACCTCCACAAGGTGGTCCGACAACTCTGAATGAAATCACAGATGCTGAAATTAATCTGCGGACCAAGGAAGCCCTACTAAGCGCATTGAATGATTCAGATCTCTCAAATGTTATTGACCTACCAACTGCATATGAGATCCTGACTAAACTGGAACTTCTGTATGAAGGAGATGAGTTTGTCAAAAGTGCAAGGTTGCAAAGTCTGAAAGGGAAATTTGAAAGATTGAAGATGAGAGATGATGAAAACATCACTACCTTTATGCCAAGAGTGAATGAGCTGGTATGTGGAATTAGAAATGCTGGTGGAACTCTAGATGAAAATGAGATTGTCTGCAAAATCCTAAGATCCCTTCCTGCTGCCTACAAAATCAAGGTTGCTGCCATTGATGAATTCAGAGCCCACACAACTGTCACAAGAGAACAACTGGCTGGCAAACTAGCTGCATTTGAAATGACCGAGTTTGGAGATGATCCTCCCAAGATTGAATCTGCTTTCAAAGCCAGTACCTATGTGAAAGGCAAACAGAGATTTGATCCGGGAGAAAACTCATCAAGGAAGATGTCATGGTATGATCAAGCAAGGAGAGACATGGAAGAAGAAGAAGCAGAAACAGCTCAACTTGAAGCCCTCATTGCAAAGAGACTGCCCAGAGGATCCGGTAAGTATGAAGGAAAACTACCCTTTAAGTGTTTCAACTGCAATAAGATTGGTCATTTTGCTTCAAGATGTCCGGAAAGATCTACAAGGTCTAATACTAACAGACAAAGGTTTCAAAAGAACTGCTATTATGTTCATGAAGAAGATGACAATGAAGGAGTAATAGATGATGAATCCGAACTAGGAAGCAAATCCGGAAATGAATGGGTGTTTATTGCCATCAAGGAAGAAGATTCAATATCCTCTGAATCTGTCAATCACAAGGTTGTGGAAAGAGCTTTGGCTGCTCAAGTGGAAGAAAAGGATGATTGGGTTATTGATAGTGGGTGTTCTCACCATATGACTGGTGACAAGAATAAGTTCTTAGATTTGGAAAGGTATGAAGGAGGAATGGTAAAGTTTGGTGACAATTCTACTAGCAGAATCAGAGGTAGGGGAACTATTTCCTTTGATGGAAAGAGCAAAACAGGTAATGTACTATATGTTGAAGGATTGAAGCACAATCTTCTCAGTGTTGGTCAGTTAGTGGACAAAGGCTATGATCTCCGGTTCAAGAATAGAAAATGCAGAATCTTTACAAGCTCCGAAACTGAAATTGCATCCGGTGCTCAAACAAAAGGTAATATCTTTCATCTGGTTGGTTCAAACAAAAGTTGTCTGTTTGCTCAAGTTGATTAGAGTTGGTTATGGCATAGAAGAATGTGTCATGTGAATTTTGATAACATCATCAAGATAAGCAATATTCAGGCTGTAAGAGACCTTCCAAAATTGGTGAAACCTACAAATAGTTTGTGCAAAGAATGTCAGCTAGGTAAACAGAGCAGAGTCTCTTTCAAAAGCAAAGATCAGTCCTCTACCGGATTATTGGAACTAGTACATACTGATCTCTGTGGTCCGACAAGAATCAAGAGTCTGCAAGGTGATAGATATTTCATGTTGTTAATTGATGACCATTCCCGGATGATGTGGGTTACCTTCCTAAAAGAGAAATCAGAAGCCCTTGAAAAGTTCAAAATCTTCAAAGCTATGGTAGAGAATCAAACCAGATTGAAACTTAAATGTCTAAGGTCTGATAGAGGTGGTGAATTTACATCTGGTGAGTTCATTGACTTTTGTGAGAAGCAGGGTATAAGGAGACAATTGTCTGCTCCTAGGACTCCACAGCAGAATGGAGTAGTTGAAAGAAAGAACCGGACCATCCAGGAAGCTGCTAGGACAATGATGTTGGAAGCAAATGTTCCTCAGATGTTCTGGAAAGAAGCTATCAGCACTGCAGTCTACACTCTAAATCGAGTTCAAATCAGAAACAATACCGGTAAGACCCCCTACGAACTCTGGTTTGGCATCACTCCTACTGTGAAATATTTCAGAGTATTTGGTAGCAAGTGTTATATCAAAAGAGATGAAGATCTAGGAAAGTTTGATGCTAGAAGTGATGAAGGAATTTTCTTGGGTTACTCCACTCAAAGCAAAGCATACCGGTGTTACAATAAGAGACTGAGGAAGATGATAGAAAGCACTAATGTGAAAGTTGATGAAGGAATTGAGAAGCCCTCAAGATTTTATGAATTTGATGAAGATGATCAAGACGGTGTTCAGATTCAAGGAACTCAATCCTCTCCGGTAAGACAGAGTCAGCCTGATCCGGTAAATCGGGAAGAAGAGATAGGTTTGAATGAGCCTGATCAAGAAGCAGCAGTGCATGATACTCCCAAAATTCCTAGGTATGTAACACTAAACCACTCTCAAGATCAGATCATAGGTGACAGAAGCAAAGGTGTGCAAACTAGAAGGAATGTTGCTCAAAATCAGGATGAATGTTGTCTGATTTCAAAGATTGAACCTAAAACAGTAAATGAAGCCCTCAATGATGAAAACTGGACTAAAGCAATGAAAGATGAATTAATGCAAATTGAGAAAAATCATACTTGGGATCTTGTTCCCAGACCTAGAGACAGGAATGTGATTGGAACCAAATGGGTCTTCCGGAACAAACTGAATGAAGCTGGTGAAGTTATCAGAAACAAAGCTAGATTGGTCTGCAAAGGCTACTCTCAAATAGAAGGAATTGATTTTGAAGAGACCTTTGCTCCAGTGGCAAGAATTGAAGCAGTCAGATTATTTCTTGCATTTGCTGCCTTCAAAGACTTCAAGGTATATCAGATGGATGTCAAGTCTGCTTTCCTAAATGGTGATCTGGAAGAAGAAGTTTACATTGAACAACCGGATGGATTTCAATTGTCTGATAATGATGATATGGTCTGCAAGTTGAAGAAAGCATTGTATGGACTAAAGCAAGCCCCAAGAGCATGGTATGAAAGGTTGGATAAGCATCTTGTGCAGATTGGATTCAACAAAGGTACTGCTGACAGTAACTTATATTTCAAAATTGTTCATGAAAACATTTTGATTGTTGAAGTGTTTGTGGATGATATCATTTTTGGAGGAAGAGATAGTATGTGCAAAACTTTTGCAAATCAGATGAAAAGTGAGTTTGAAATGTCCATGCTTGGTGAAATAAATTTCTTCTTGGGTCTGTAAATTACTCAAACAAAGAAAGGAATCTTCATCTCTCAGACCAAATATGTGAAAGAATTATTGAGGAAATTTGGTATGGAAGATACAAAGCCAATGAACACTCCCATGGCAACCGGATGTAAGTTGAGCAAAGATGATGACTCCCCAAAGGCAGATCAGACAAAGTATAGATCAATGATTGGTGGATTGTTGTATCTCACTCAGACTAGACCAGATATAATGCAGGCTATTGGTCTTGTGGCAAGATTCCAGGCTGATCCTAGAGAATCTCATGTTATGGCAATCAAAAGAATTTTTAGGTACCTGAAAGGAACAGTTGAGTATGGTCTATGGTACCCTAGAGATCTAGATTTCTCTCTTCATGCTTACACAGATGCAGATTGGGCAGGAGATGTGGATGACCGGAAGAGCACTAGTGGTGGAGCATTCTTTTTGGGGAAGAGATTGGTTTCTTGGCTAAGCAAGAAACAAGATGCAATATCTCTGTCTACAACTGAAGCAGAATACATTGCAGCAGCAGGTAGTTGCACTCAAATCTTATGGATGAAGCAGATGCTAAGAGACATTAAAGTTGAATATGAGGAGCCTATCACAATTTTCTGTGATAATTCAAGTGCAATTAATATTTCTAAGAATCCGGTATTGCATTCTAAGACTAAGCACATATCTATCAAGTTTCACTTTTTGAGAGAACAAGTGAACAAGGAAGAAGTCAGATTGGAGTATGTTCCCTCAAAGGATCAGATTGCAGATATCTTTACTAAACCTCTTCCCAAGGACTCTTTTGAATATCTCCGGGAGAAGTTAGGGGTCATGGCCCCTCCGGTGATGAACTAGGATGCACTGATGTGCATCAGTCCGGTGGATATCACAGTCATATCTTGTGATCTGGATTGATGATGGGGAGCTGCAACTAAGGGGGAGTAGCTGGTATGATTCTGATGTATTAGAATTGCAAGTATGAGCCCTTTGCCATTGATGTCAAAGGGGGAGAGAAGACATGTGAAAAACAAGTAGCTGATGATCAAAAGGGGAGCAGTAAATGAGGAGAAGACATGTTGCTGATAGGGGGAGAAGTGACAGAAAGGAGAAGTTTCTTGTCTTGATGGTTTTTCACATCATATGTTGCCATCAATGACAAAGGGGGAGATTGTTGCAAGTATGAGGTAAACCAGTGTTGTCATTGATGTCAACATACTCATATTGCTTTGACAAGAAGGATTCAATGAGCAGTGTGCTGAGGATATTGAGAAAATTAGCCTCAGTCAGGAACAGTAAAGAACAGTGATGAGAAGAAGGCAAATGTACTGTATAGGATGCGAACCGGAGGATGCGGATTAAAGGGTTTGTAGATATGAGTCTTGAGATGCTTCAGTTAAGATTTCAGAGGTCCGCATGAAGATCTGAAGGAGTTGTGGCTGTCGGTGTAGAACCGGTTCCGGCAAGTATTCAGAGGTGACAGAGGATCACAAAAAGGTCCGGTGAGGTCCGGAACTGTATAATCCTAATCTGCGGATTGGAAGGAGTCTTTGGGATGTCCTTGTGATGTGCCATCTCGAGTTGTGTATAATTTGGAGGTCCGGAAGTACCTCCTGCATTATGACAGTGGCGACAGACAGTGTTCTTGAAGTTTCAGATAAGGAGGATAAGAGATTTCAGTAAGTAAAGGAAATGCGGACGTACCTGGTCATTCAGGCAGGCTTGTGAAGGTTCTTGGATCATGTTGAGGTTGTGTTGTTGGTCTGCATTGATAGTAGAGCCCGGAATTGAAGATATTCTTCCGGATGAAGTTCTTGCTCTGTTTAGCCGATCGGATGAGTTGTTCATCCTGCGAATGTTCTTGTGGTGGCCGACTGGATGTGTTATTCATCTTGCAGATACTCTTATGGTTGTTTGCCGACTTAGATGTTTGTTCCTAAGTTGATGTCTTGTATAAATAATAGTTTGTGAGTTCATTTCGAAGTGTGGATTGTGTGGATGAGTGTGGCATAGCGAAGAGAAGTGCGAAAGGTAGAGCAGAGGTTTTTGGGCTTAAATGGAACTGATCCGGACATGGTAGAGATGTCATTCTCCAGTTCAAGATTGTGATTCTTATCACTTTGTAGACAGTGTGTCTCCTTGTAGGCAGTGGGCCTCTTTGTGAGCAGTGTGCTCGGGCAGTGAGCCCTAATTGGCAAGTGCCATTCTTTTTCTTATTCTTCTAATAGAGAATAATCCTTGGGTTAATCACCCCGTGGTTTTTCCCTTAACCGGGTTTTCCACGTCAAAATCTTGGTGTTCAATGTGTTGATGTTTATATCTGCTCTTGTGTTTATGTATTATGCTTTCATGGATGATTAATTGATATGCTGTTAACTAACAACGAAGAATCAAGTGTTTGAAAGAACAAGAAGTTTTATACAACTGATTCACCCCCCCCCTCTCAGTTGTATGCCTTAAATCCAACAAGAAGCTCCTATTTTAGCATTACCAGATTTTGATAAGGTATTTGAAGTGGATTGTGATGCCTCACATGTGTGCATTGGAGTTGTACTTAGCCAAGAAGGTAAACCCATAGCCTTCTTTAGTGAAAAATTGAATGAGGTAAGGAAGAACTATTCAAGTTATGATGTAGAATTTTATGCAATTGTACAAGCATTGAGACATTGGAGGCACTACATCGTGCTGAAGGAGTTTGTGCTGTTTATAGACCATATTGCTTTGAAATACTTGAACACAAAAAAATAATTGAATAGTAGGCATGCAAAATGGGTCTCTTTCTTACAAGGCTACAACTTTGTTCTCAAGCACAAGTCATGATAACAAAACTAGGTTGCAGATGCTTTAAGTAGGCATGTTGCACTATTGACAACAATGGAAAATGAGGTGATTGGTTTTGATGCCATCAAAGATCTATATGAATCTGACAATGATTTTTGGGAGATTGTGGAACAGTTGAAAACCCCGGTAGTGGGCAGCATCAGCCACATTCCAGGTGAATATCTTATGCAAGATGGTTATCTCTTTAAAGGAAAGAAATTATGTATTCCAGTTGGGTCCATGAGAGAGAATATTATAAGAGAGCTTCATAGAAGTGGGTTGGCTAGACATTTTGGCAAGGATAAGACCATAGCTTTGGTAGAAGATAAGTATTACTGGCTAAAGATGAAAAGAGACATAGCAAGATATGTGACAAGGTGTAGAATTTGTCAGATGGCTAAGGACATTCACAAAATGCAGGGTTGTATATGCCATTACCAGTACCTGCTGAACCATGGACTTTGTGTTAGGGCTGCCAAACACACAACGAGGTAATGATTCCATTTTTGTTGTTGTTGATAGGTTTTCTAAGATGGCTCATTTTATTGCTTACAAGAAGACTAGTGATGTAACTAGGGTGGCAGGAATTATTTTTTAAAGAAATTGTTTGATTGCAAGGTGTTCCACAAACTATCACATCTGATAGGGATACCAAATTTCTTAGTCATTTTTGGAAGACCCTATGGAAGAAGCTGGGAACCAAGCTCCAGTTCAACAATGCTTATCACCCCCAAACAGATGGGCGGACAGAGGTTGTAAATCAGAGTTTGGGAAACCTACCTAGATGCATCATTGGAGAGAAACCCAGATAGTGGGACTTGGCCTTACCACAAGCTAAATTTGCATATAACAGTTCAGTCAATCGATCAACAGGTAAATCACAATTTCACATTGTATATGGTAGGAATCCTAAGGGTGTTTTGGATTTGGTGCAACTAACAATTGGAGACAGGATTAGTAATGATGGGGAAGCATATACAAAACATATTCAACAATTATAGAAAGAGGTGAGATAGGATCTCCAAGAAAGTAATGAAAAGTATAAAAATACAATAGATGCTAGTAGAAGACATCTAGTATTCACTAAAGGTGACTTAGTGATGGTTTATCTAAGAAGAGAGAGGTTTCTCGCTGGAACTTACAACAAGTTGAAAAACAAGAAAATTGGCCCTTACAGGATTACAAAAAAATCAATGACAATGCTTATGAGGTAGATTTACCAGAACAGTTAGACATTTCTCCTGTGTTTAATGTTTTTGATTTATATGATTTTCATTGTGACTATCATGATGATGAAGGTGAGGCTGAAGTAGATTGGAAACAACAAGTTCTAAGGAAAAAAGGGGAAAAGATTCAACATATTCTGGACAAGCAGGCCATAGACACTCGACAGGGTCAATACAACAAGTTTTTGGTACAGTGGGAAGGTCTAACATAAGTAGATAATACATGGATTCCAGAATGGGAAGTGAAGAAGCTAGATCTAGACAAGTGGCACAAGTTCCAGGAAAGAAACTTGCATGAGCTGCATTTTTTTCAACCAGAGGAGAATGATGTAGGAACTTCCAGAGGTCATAACTTTTGACCCAGAGGTCCATTGGAGCTAAAATTTGGTGCGAAGATGCATCTTGAAGAGTTTAATAAAAATTCCACAGAATTGGTAAATTTGGTAGGTCGCCATTTTGACACTTTTTTGGGACCTTATCCAATCATCTAGGGCCTCAAAATGAGGTTTTAATGTTTCATCATTTGGAAAATTTCATGGTCATATGGATAAGGATGCGAAGTTACCAAAAATGGCAATTTTAGAAAGTTACTAAAATTTGCCAAAAATGGTAATTTTTATTTTGTATAAACTTGGTATTGTTTTTCAGTTGTAGCAGGATGGAATGGAATAAGAAGGAAGTTGTATTTTGTTGTTGTTGTTGATAGGTTCTCTAAGATGGCTCATCTTATTGAATGATGCAGGAACTTCTAGAGGTCAAAACTTTTGACCCGGAGGTCTGTTGGAGCTGAAATTTGGTGGGCAGATGCGTCTTGAAGAGTTTAATAAAAGTCCCATAGAATTGATAAATTCGGTAGGTCACCATTTTGACACTTTTTCGGGACCTTATCCAATCATTTAGGGCCTTAAAATGAGGTTTTAATATTTTTTTTCGGGATTCACCAAGTTTTTTCTAATTTATTTTCGAACTTTACTTGCAATTAGATCAGAAAGTTGATGATTAGTCGTCTTTTAGTAAGTTTTAAATATTTGGAAACTTTCATGGTCATACGGATAAGGATGCGAAGTTACCAAAAATGACAATTTTAGAAAGTTGCTAAAATCTGCCAAAAATGGTAAATTTTGTTTTGTATAAACTTGGTATTTTTTTAGTTGTAGCAGGATGTAATGGAATGAGAAGGAAGTTGAAAATAGTTCTGAGTTTTTTTATATTCTTTTGCATTAATAATATTGTTGAATTTTATGTTGTGAAGTTTGGTTACATCACCTGTGATTATTCCTCCAAGTGTCATATAACATGATCTCATTACTTCACAGATAAATGATATATATATATATATATTTAAGAACAACTTTTTCCGCTATGCCTTCTCATGCGTGTGCACTCTTCAGCAAGGTCTCTGATTTGCCCTTGTCTTCTTCGACGTTGGATAAAAAATGATGCCATTTTCAGCCTTCTTCGTTTAGTGGTAGGGCTTTTGGTAATTTTTTGAGAGATGCTATTCTTCCCCCATCTAGGGTTCATGGCTATGGCGTAAAGAATGACGGGCTACTTTCTGGCCGCATCCAAGGTCCAAATATGGATCAACCTCTCATGCAGGGTGTTGGTGAAAGGAACCTTCATATTTTTAAAGATGCAATGGGGTTTGATGCTTGGGCATTAGGTTCAGGGGAAGGCAACTGCTTCCCCCAGATTCCTCCAAGAATGCAAATGGCGATCAAGGGAGATCACTCCCCTTTATACAATCAGACTAGGTTCCCAAAATCTTCATGGATGGACTCACCGGAGATAGGGTGGCGTATCTTTAGGTTCACGCCCTTATATGTAGATTCCCAAAAATCTGGCCAAAGCTATGTGATTTACACAATTGGCTCTCAAAATGTTGGTTGGCAAGATTGCTTGGAGGGAGAAATTTTTTTATTCCCTTGTGTGAGGGGGTTTTTCATTTTAGAATTTGACTCGCTCAAGGACAAGGAGAAGGTTTTGAAATACAGCCCATGGTACTATTGTTTAGGGGGAAATTGGATAGTTTGTTTAAACTAGGTTATTTACTACCATTTCTCCACTAAGCACTGGGAGGACAAGGATTGAGCTTATGAACAAGCTTCTAATCACTTTGTCTGTCCCTTATGCTCGTGTGGTTATGAAACCTAAGACCCTAACTAAGGTTTTATCAAGTGTTTTCCTTTCAACCAAGTAAAACCCTAATTATGCCTTAAATTAGAAATATTTAGAAACTGATGAAACAAATGGCAAAACTGATCACAAAAGTACAGAGAGAAGGTTTCAGAGATAGTGCACCTAGATTTTGAGGACCACTTGGACTAGGGTGCCCGCTCATGTGTCCCAAAAGTTTCTGAACTGGACAATCTTCTACATAGGGTGTTTGAGACTGCTAAATGGCTTCCAGATCCTAGAAATAACCCCTAGTTGGACTAGGGCACCCGCTCCTTAGTCCCGCAAGTGTTGAAATCTAAAAATCTAAAAGTCTATCGTGACTGTATCAGCAATATCTTTCTTTCTATAGCTCCTTTCCGCTAGAACCTGTAAAACACGATTTGCACCTACAAAAGAAGGAAAATGTTGTGGCTATATAGGAGCTTGCTCAGTCAAGCCCCGTCTTTGGTATTTCTACCTCAACAATAGCCAGAGATAAAGATTTGTAGAAGTGTGTGCAAACCTAACAATGTGTATACAGAAATATCAAACCCTAGATGTCTCAATCAAGGGAAGATCAACAACTTGCTTTGCATCAATAAACACATACAACTTCACCTCAAGGAGATGAAACAAAATGAAGACTTGCATGAACAAGAAGGTGACTCAATAATGTTCGCAGAGGATCTCCAAGCTTGCTATTGGAGGCTTCAACCCTTCTCCCGATCATGCAAAGGGTGTACAAACCCTAGGAAGAGCAAGATAGACTCAAGATCTTGATTCTTAATCTCCATCCATTGTCTCCATGATAGCAAATACAAAATACTTTCAAGAGCTTCAACAAGTCATTAATCTTCCATAGCAATTGTAGCAGAGTTTTGACATCAAGCTTACATAAGAATTGTGTGTGATAAAATGATTTGCAAATGTCTTTTTATATCTAGCTTTAGGGAATTCAAATTTTGAAATAACGTCTTGATATCGCGCTAAAACCAAGAATTTAAAAACATAATCCCAAGGCACTCGGTGGGAGCTGACACCCCGTCAAAATTCAAAATTCCAAGAAATAGGGGAGGACTAGGGCACAGGCACCCAAGTCCAAGCCCCCAGTTTCTGCTTAGATCTGCATTTTTGGGGGTCCTAGGGACCCAAATCACAAATCCCCTTTCTGGGTTCTATCAACAAGTTACCTAAAAAAGGTGAATAATTTGCTTCTAGACTTAGTCAATCAAGGTTTCGAGAAGGCCAGAAAAGAAAAGGTTGAGAGGTCACCAAAAGCGAGGAGCTAAACTGAGGGAAATTGTACCATTCCATATAGGAGGACAATTTCTGACGTTACATTTAGCCCCCACTTTAGTGGCCATATGACACTACATGCATATGCAACTAAAGGAAAGTAAATACATCAACCATGAAAAGGATACCCAAAAGGATACTGTAGAGGAAGCCGAAGTGTTGTCACCAAGAAGGTAGAAGCCCCCAAGTCTGCAATCCTACAAGACCACAAAGTTAGGAACCGCAACCTGCAAAGGAACACTTGTCAGAAAATAAAAACCAAATCAACCTGCAACCACCACCAATAAGTCAATACAGAAAACACTAAGGGGGTTGAGTGATGAGACATGATGAGGGAGGAAATCGAGGGAGATATATGCCCCCCTTGTTTCTGCTTGCTTAATCTAAGAGTAGAAATAAGGAGATATCCACATGCATCGATTTCAAGGGAAACTTGATGAAAAAATGTGTTATGAGGGTCATTTGAAGAAACAATGCTCAAACATAACACATTGGGGAAGGAAGAGAGTGGAACCAGGATTCCAACGCAACAAATGACACTGAAATTAGGGTTCGACAAAAGAGGGCTCAAGAGTGAAAGAGCACACTTTTGCACCTAATTAGGGATAGGAATTCTCACTCACTTACTTTATGTAAAAAGGAGTTGTCACTTATGACTAACTCATTCTTGTTTCTTGTCATTGTAGAGAGAAGGAGAATAGGGGAACGACTGTGTCGAGCCAACGTACTTATCATCCACTACGACTAGAGATGCTTCGAGTTCGAGTGGCAGAGAGACATTTGAAGGCCGAGGTAGGGTCTTGATCCAAATCTTCTGTCATCTTTCATTGTACATTTGCTTTTATGTTTACTAATGTCTATGTCAAGGGGGGAAGGTAGACAGGTGTCCCTGATAGGGGTGCCCAAGTCCACCTAGGGTGCCAGAGTCTCTTTGGGGCACTCTAGTCCCATAGGGGCGCCAGTGTCCCTCTGGGGCACGCTAGTCTTTTTGGGACGCCCTGGTCCACAGAGGACACAGGCCCTAGGCACAGGCATTCTGTTTAGTTTTTGATAGCTTACTTTGGTTTCTACAGGGGATTTTGATACTCTTGCTTGCTTTTCGATCTGCAAGATGTCCCTGAGATGCGTGAGCACACAAGTGGTTGTCTGATGGAACTTCTACGAGAGCATGCTAGTGTCTTGACTATTGTAGAGAGAGCATTTACATTCAGTGGGCCTATGGTGGGTGTTTGATATGCCCACAATTAGATTCCACTGCACTATTCTCATGGCACTGATGGAGAGGTGGGATGCAGATACATCCACATTCCACTTATAGATAAGCTAGATTACCATCACACTGGAGGATGTATTTAGGATCCTTTGACTGCTAATCCAAGGAGAGATAGTGAGGGTTGTTGGACATTGCTTGGCGGGGTATACTCGTGAGAGTCAGCTATATTGCTTGGGTCACACTGTTTCGCAGGCAGAGCAAGGACATATTTAGATTTGTTTGTTGGAGCAGGGATGTAGAGACATTCCCTTACTATGGAGGATCATGATTGTCACAGTTGCACTAGCCATCGCACCAGATGGATGAGATACTCACCTTCACGGGGGTCTCATTCACACCATTATAGAGATGGAGGAGCATTAGACTATCTATGCATGGGGGTGCAGTATGCTTGTGCACCTTTATCGTTACCTAGGGTGATATATCCATTATGAGATGCATAGTCTAATGGTCTGCACATTACTACAAGTCTGGGCCTTTGAGTACATCAAGTGCACATGATTGATGGGTTATCCTATAGAGGCAGTAGTCACCCTTTCGTGTGTCTATGCCTATCCATTGGTCAGGTGTTGGAGGCATGACAATCTTCTATACTGGATAGTAGTATTTGACAAATTACAACCTGACGACATCATTTGGAGACCATATCATGGCTACATCAGATGGCCTAGCTAGCAGAGGTAGATAGCGAGGATGCAGAGGGATCGACTAATGGCCGGTCACCTTGATCATATCGTATCTTGGTTTTACTTTGATAGGGTGGCACAACAATTCGAATAGATACAGGATGTTCCTAGAGTTTGTCCAAGCTACGCATGGGCTACTCGTAGCACAATCAAGGCAAATACCATCTGACGACTGATGGTAGCAGATGTGCCACTTAGTGACGACAAGGGTCCTGAGGATGCAGAGCTAGTGTCAGACATAGATGATGTCAGGTGTACTCGAGCATATCAGACTTGGTGGCACACAATGCGGTCTGCACCTATCTTTCCACTTGGGCACCCTACAGGGGATGCTTCACCTTGGGCGGATCACGCGAGTGACATAGGGGTGGAGGACGATGTCAGTGATTTTATGGGATACTATGATTTCAAGGAGGATGAGGAGGAGGATGAGGATGAGTCTGAGGAGGTCCCATCATAGTACGTCTTTAGAGAAAGATCACGAGAGAGCCAGCAGGAGGTAGACACTAACAAGGAGACTAAGTCGAGACCGCGGTCAAAGGCCTGTGGTCCTACTCCTGTAGATGATGCAAGGCCTAGTCAGAGAGAGTAGGGGGAGAGTAGTAGGTCTATGCCCCCAGCTGAAGATCAGATAGCAGAGCTCATCACACTATCAGTGATCCGAGATCCATCCAGATAAGATGGAGATCCAGGTTAGGTTTGATTTATTATTTGATGTTTTGTATAGTTTTGTTGGCAAGAGACACATTGGAGCTTCATGATTATTATCATTGATGGAAACAAAATTCATCCCACACATCTGCAGGACATAGTGTGCCTATACCGGAAGTCAGATTGAAGAGTGTTGTGGTCCGGTAAGCAAGAACAGAGTGTTGTGGCAAGGTCTGATAGTCAGGTCTAGATCTCTCAGAGGAAGTATCTTTGGAAAGTGCAGACTTGGGGAAGTCAAGAAGAGTACCTTGACTGATAGATTCTAGGAATTGAGCCTTCGGTGATGAAAGAGTGAAGAGATATAAGCATTCAAGTATTGGGGTCTTGTTTGGCAGAGCAGACAGAGGAAGAACTTACCAGCAGAGCTTCACACATTATTCTGGATGAGATGTTGATGGTGATCAAGATTCTTAAGGTATCATTCATGATTGGCCTACTTATTAGATAACTCTTATAAGTATCTATTTGATCCACATCGCTTGGTAAGCAAGGATTCAACCGGCAGACTAAAGTTTGGGAAATACTGACTATTCCTAATGCCAACTAGAAAGAGGATGAAATCCTGTGTGCAGATATATATACCAAATGTATTTCGATTAGAAGTCATGTGGTGTAATTGTGAAGTGTGAAGAAAAGTAGAAGGGCAGTGTGGAAGTAGTAAGGCAGGTCCGGTATGTGAAAGGACAGTAGCTGTAAAAGAAGAGAAAGGATGAACTGTAGTAGATCAATATACTGAGCCTAATCGGAACTGAACTCCAGCATATGTGGATGCTTCTCATCAGTTCAAGTATCTTGTTACTCTCTTTATAACTTGTAGATAGTGAGTCTCTTGTAGGCAGTAAGCCTCTTGTGAGTAGTGTGCTTGGGCAGTGAGCCCTAATTGGCAAGTGCCATTTTGTATTTCTATTCTTCTAACAGAGAATACAATCTTGGGTTAATCACCCCGTGGTTTTCTCCCTTAACAGGGTTTCCACGTCAAAAATATTGTGTCATGTGTATTTTCATTTCATGGTTATTTTTGTTCATTTGAATTGATGCTGCATTAAATATTAAGAAAGTTTAGAAAGTCAAAATAATTAAGATAACTGATTCACCCCCCTTCTCAGTTATCAACAATTGGTATCAGAGCCAAGTTCCTCCAAACAGAGCCTAACAGCTTGAGGAAGATCTGGGAATTAAAATGGATGTGTATGGTATGAGGGAGCAACTTTAGTCTGCCCTAGATGATCTTGAACAATCTAATTTTGAAGTCAATGAATTGAAGGAAAGACTCAAACAGGCTGATGATTTCATAAATGAACTAAAAGGGAAGCTAAGTCTCTTTGTGAAAAAGAGAAAGGAACTACTTCAGCAATTGGCAAGTCAAAGTGAAACAAATGATACAAATGTAGATCTGAAGGAGAAAACTAAGTTATGTGAAAAGTTATCAAAAGAGATCATTATGGTAAGACATGAAATGGAATTAGGAGTTATGAAATTTACCCAAGAAATTGAAGAGAAAAGAAAAACTGAAGATGATCTAAGACAATCTCTCAAGGAGAAATCAGAAGACTGCCACAAGATGGATAGAATAATTAGACATCTTGAATCTAATCTTGAAGATGCTAAAGATAATGAAGAAAAACTTGAGGATCAAATTGTCTCTCTTAAAAGGGATCTTCAAACAACAAATGAATACAAAGAAAAATTCAAGATAAGCTCTGCTCAACTTGAAGTTCTTCTTGAAAGCCAAAAGAGGGTAGATGACAAGTGTGGCTTGGGATATGAGAAAGGTGAAAACTCTGGATCCGGTCATAAGAAGTTTGGATTAGAAAATCCAAGGAATAGGCTTAGAAGACCTCTAGTAAGGCAACCCAATGCTCAAAGATATCCATCCTTCAATGGATACTGCCACAACTGCAATAACTTTGGTCACAAAGCTAATCAGTGCAGAAAGAGAATGAATCAGACTAATACTTCTTTCTCTGGATAGTGTCTTAACTGCAAAAGGTATGGTCACAAATCTCATGAATGCAGAAATATGCAAATGAACAATTCATTCAATGGTAGATGCTTTGCATGCAATAGAATGGGTCATATGGCTAATCACTGTAGATCAAAAAGACATCAATCAAATATGCAAAGAAATGTTGTTTGCCACAATTGCAATAGATCCGATCATATTGCCAAATTCTATAGAAGCAAGAATCAGGACAAAAGAGGTCTGGTACATCATAATCAGAATCAAGACAAGGGAAAAAGAAAAATGAATGCGGATGAAGTTCAAAGTGAGATGAACAAAATTTGGGTGAAGAGAAGTACATAAAATATAGGAGATGGATCTGCACCAGAATCTAGTGCTGATATTCCTTCCGAAAATTAAAAAGTGAGCTCTGGCTTAGGGGGAGACACAAGGAAAAACATTTTCCCCCAGCTAATTAATTGTTGCCGGAATTGGCACAAGGAGAGTTGCAGATTAAAGGGTTCATAGAGAAACATCTAAATAAACTATGTTTAAGATATGGAAGATCCGCAAGATGTTTAGAACAAGATTGATCCTATTCATCAAAGTCATCCAAATAAGAAAAACAAGGCAAATCGGAATGACTTAAGTTGAGCATTTATTGCAACTTGGAATTAGGGTTTGTAGAATAATATAAGGGTTTTCTTATCAAACACTTGTTCATTCTACATTCAAGAAGAAGTGATAAAGAGCTCTGCAACAAATCTCCTCAAGCTCATCAAAGATCATCTACAGAAGTCGATTCATCCAACAATCGATCCGGCTCACTCCGTGAAACCTAGAAACGTAAAAGGTATTCTATGTTCTTGAATATCTCTCTGTAAATCTTTGAAAGATGGCTACTCTGAATGTGGTGAAGATTTTTGATAGCCCACGCCCTAAATTTAAGAAGCACCCATACAAATCTCTAGAAATGGATCCCTTAGGTGCATTTTCCAGCATTCTGCATGGTATTTTGCATGTAGAAAATGTTAGGGTTTACATTCACGCAAACATTGAAGATTTTGGGGAATCCAAGATGGCAGATATCTATCACAATCAACTAATAGATGATGCTTTTGAACTCAAACCACAGTACCAGGCCATCCGAAATAAACATTTTGGTCAGTGCATTCATTTCCCCTATTTTGAAGAGGATGAATGGGTCTGGTATGTGTTGAGCAGAGTACATGATAACTTCTTATGGTTAAATAGACCATTTAAGATCACTAAGGATGCGATCGGGGTAGTAACCAGTTTGCACTCTTCCAGAGGGAGACCAGTTCTCAAATCTGTCAAAAACTAAATGGTGAGTGAGGCTACCTGATCAAAATTTGATAAGAGAACAATGACCATAGAAGATATTTCTGATCTGGATATAAAGTTTGCAGCTATGATAATTGGTTATAAGATATATCACTCTAGTAGGGAGAATTCAGTACCCGGAACTACTGTGTATACTGCTTATGAAATGTTGAGAAAGAATAGATCTCTGTGAACTCCTTCTAAGCCAACTAATGGAAAACTTACAGAAGATCAAGAAGGACAAGAAGAGTCTTTTAAGTATGGTGGACTGATATTATGTTTATTTTTCTACTTTAAGAATGAGCTGCCCAGATCTAGTGGTTGGGTATGGCAGAATGACAGACCTGTTGCCATTCAAATCAAAGACTACCTACATGGGCTTGGGAATACTAAGGCAAGAAATGCAGCTCTATGGGGTTATTTCAAGAACTTTCAGAGTATGATGCAAGCAAGGGAAAGAATTCCCAAATCTCTAGTTGAAAAGTATAAAGATACAATTTGCTTTATGGTGGAAACTGATTAGTGCCTGATGGAGGTAGTGGAACCAAGAACAATGTGGATCATGCCTATGGGGTATGAAGTGGATGAGAAAATTGTGGAGCTACATGTTCAGCACATGCTAAGTCAACCCAAGGATCCCAAGGCAGAAAGGTTTGGAACCTTTGAAGAATTAAGTGTGAAGATCCATGTAGAGTTAAGACAACTGGAAATAAAAAGAAAAGTGAGGAAGGAAGTAGAAGAGTTTGCCAAGAGGCATGGAATTTTGAAAGAAGCACTTGATGCAAATAGAGAGAAGACAGGAGGGGCAGAGAAAGAGAAGGAAGAAACAGAAAAAGAAAGTGGTCCGATAGAAGCCCCCTCCCGGACTAGATCTTCTAAGAGGTCTACACCTACAACTGCTAAGACCTCAAAGGAATCAAAACCGAAAGCAAAACCATCCGGTAAAGCAGAGAAAAGAACTAAGACAGGCCACAAGGTCTTACATCAGTCAGAAGGATGATGAAGAGACTGAGTCAGATGAGGAGGTTAGGAAAATGAGGAAAAAGAAGAAAGTATCTGATGAACCCTCTACCGGTAAAGACAAGGAAGAGATGGCAGAAGAGTTTGTTGAAAGGCCCACTCTGTCCTTAGATGATGTAGTTAAGGCAGTTACTATGGATGGGAACCTGCAACCAATAATAGAATTCTATGATGCATACAATGATGTAGATAAAAATATTCTGGAGGAAGCCACAGTTAAGTATTTGAACATATACAATAAGGCTTTTATTGAAATCATATCTCTCATTCCCAAAAGCCTAGAGAAGGAATTAGAGATAAGAAAGAATAATGCTAGGGCAAAGGATCTTGAGATCCAGGAACAGATAGCCATTCAGCTCTTTCCTTCAATCACTCCGAAGCAAATGAATATGATCTTCAAAGATTGCAAGGATGAGTTCTGGAGAAAAGCCAGAATGAATCAACTTATGCTCGGCAAAACTGACAAAATAGGAAAAGAGACAGAAGAGATTCTCCAGAATGCTTACAAAAGATTCAGCATTCCCATTATAGAGGATCTAGGTGATGATCCCTCAGCTACAGATGAATCTACGGAGACAATGGTAGAAGAGGTAAAGGAGACAGATGAAGAAAAAGGTAAGGACTTAGATTCCTCTGCTCCAGAAGAGGAAGTCCGAGGAGAAGTAAATCCGGACTCTCCAATAGTCTCCGGATCTAAAGGAGAAGAAAGTATAAAAGAAAAATCTAGTCAAGAAGAAAAAGGAAAGGGAAGAGAAGAAGAGTCAAAGACAGAAAAAGCTACAGATGATAGTGGTAAGGCTGCAAAAGGGGAGAAAATTCTATCTTTGGCAAGAGACACAGCAGAAACTGTCAAGGATTTCTTGACCAAAGAAATGATGGAATTTGATGAACCAGAGTTGCTTCAGGGTCCATTCAATTTTGATTTCCTCTCTCCAGTGCAAACCATGAAGCTAGCATCCTTCACTCAAGCAAAGGCAAAAGAAAAAATGCTAAAGTCTCACATGGAAGACTGTGAACTCATAGAAACTACATCCGGTGTACTGGAAAAGATCATGCCATCCTTCCAAAAGGATCCTACAGCATCCACATCCAGTAATCTAAAGTCTCTTGTAAATTCTGTTAGTACACATTTTGATTCTTTAGAGAAAGCAGCAGAAGAGAAAGTCCGGAAAGAGTTTTTGGATAAGAGATTCTCAGAGTCACAAGGGCTTATAACCAATGATAGGAGAAATATGGACATTGGGATAAAGAGCTTAGAAAACGCTCTTAAGGATGGAGGAGAAGTACATAAATTTTGTATATCCTGGACTAAAGAAACATAGGATATTGAGAAGAAAGTAAAAGAACAAGAGGATAAACTGTCAAACCTCTCTCAGAATTTTGATCCTCTCACTGTATCCATAATAAGCCAGGAATGTCAAACTATTGTAATCATGAATGAAATTAAGAAGCTTGAAAAGGAGAGGAAGAACATATTAAGCAGAATGGGTGAACTTAGAGGGATGATTATCCTTAAGTTAGAGGCCTTGCATGAAGCCCTAACTGATGCTCAGACCACAACCCAGACTAGTGATCTGACAGATCTCAAGAGGGCAGAAACTTTTGCATTCCTGTTGAGTGGTCACATCTCAAATTTGGACAGGATGAAGCTGAGTTAGGCAACAAAATTTCCCCACTTGAAGACATCTTTTGCAGATATACTTTAGTATATGTAAGTATAAGCATGTATATATACTTATGCAGCTAAGTATAGATTGTTTTTGGAAATTTTGGTATGTGGACCCTACCCTTTGCCATTGATGTCAAAGGGGGAGTGAGGAACAGTGAAAAATGTGGAATCCAGCTAAGGGGGAGCTTTGGAAAAGTGTACATTAGAAGAGAGCATCAACCAAGGGGGAGTATAGTATAACACTTAGTCATTTTTCACTAAGTGTTGCCATCAATGCCAAAGGGGGAGATTGTTGGCAAGAGACACATTGGAGCTTCATGATTGTTGTCATTGATGGCAACAAAATTCATCCCACACATCCGCAAGACATAGTGTGCCTATACCGGGAGTCAGATTGAAGAATGTTATGGTCCGGTAAGCAAGAACAGAGTGTTGTGGCAAGGTCCGACAGTTAGGTCTGGATCTCTGAGAGGAAGTATCTTTGGAAAGTGCAGACTTGGGGAAGTCAAGAAGAGTACCTTGACTGATAGATTCTAGGAATTGAGCCTCCAGTGATGAAAGAGTGAAGAGATATAAGCATTCAAGTATTGGAGTCCTGTTTGGCAGAGCAAACAGAGGAAGAACTTACCGATAGAGCTTTAGACATTATTCCGGATGAGATGTTGATGGTGATCAAGATTCTTAAGGTATCATTCTTGATTGGCCGACTTATTAGATAACTCTTATAAGTATCTATTTGATCCGCATCACTTGGTAAGCAAGGATTCAGCCGACAGACTAAAGTTTGGGAAATACTGACTATTCTGGATGCCGACTAGAAAGAGGATGAAATCCTATGTTCGGATATATATACCAAATGTATTTTGATTAGAAGTGCATGTGGTGTAATTGTGAAGTGTGAAGAAAAGCAGAAGAGCAGTGTGGAAGTAGTAAGGTAGGTCTGGTATGTGAAAGGACAGCAGCTCTAAAAGAAGAGAAAGGAACTGAACTCCAGCATATGTGGATGCTTCTCATCAGTTCAAGTATCTTGTTACTCTCTTTATAACTTGTAGATAGTGAGTCTCTTGTAGGCAGTAAGCCTCTTGTGAGCAGTGTGCTCGGGCAGTGAGCCCTAATTGGCAAGTGCCATTTTGTATTTCTATTCTTCTAACAGAGAATACAACCTTGGGTTAATCACCTCGTGGTTTTCTCCCTTAACAGGGTTTCCACGTCAAAAATATTGTGTCATGTGTATTTTCATTTCATGGTTATGTTTGCTCATTTGAATTGATGCTGCATTAAATATTAAGAAAGTTTAGAAAGTCAAAATAATTAAGATAACTGATTCACCCCCCCCTCTCAGTTATCAACAAGTTTATTATTGTATACGCCTAAAAATGACATGATTTATATTCTTCTAAGTTAATTGAATATCAAAATATTTAATTATCTCCTCTAAAGTCAACAATTAAATAAAATCCTTTATTTAATTCAATTCCTCCAAACAATTAAATAATTCTTAATTATTTAATTAAATCAAATCATTCTTTCAAATTTGAATAAATTAAATCATATTTATTTAAATTCTCTCACTCTCCAAAAATAAAATATATCAAATATTTTATTCTTCCAAAATCATGCACAACAATTAAATAAACTTATTTATTTAATTTGCTTTCTTCTAATTCTTCAAATATTCTTCCAAAGCTTCTAAAAATAAGTCTTCTTATCCATGCACACACAATTAAATAATTTATTGTTTAATTTCTCTCAAATCATGCAAAAGCAAATCTTAAGTTGAGTTATCTATTCAGTCAGCCTTGTTTTTATCAATCTCTCTTAAATTAGAAAAAAGATTTCTAATTTATGAAAAGCACATCTTATCTTTAGAAAAGAAAGTCATTAACTCAAATAAAATAGCTTTTGTGTGACACTTGTCTTCTTCTTATTCGTTGCACATTCCTCAACTGTTCTATACTGTTGATCTTCTTATTCTTTCTATACATTTTTGGCACCCACCATGGGGCCTAGCCCCAAATCTACGTAAAAACTAAGTTTTTGTGTTTTAGAAGGTCGTACATAGGATGAAACAACGCATATATTCTCTGTTCCGGTGCATCCATCACGTGTCACGGTGCATTCATTCCTACAGTGCATACAATCACTATTCCAACGCTTCTGTTACCTGTTCCAGCGCATTCATTTCTGTGGTGTATACACACCCTGTTATGATGCTTCTGTCCCTTGAAGCGGTGCATCTGCCAAACTGGCGCATATACTCTATCTTCCAGTGCTTACAAGATCTGTTCCTACGCATCTGTATTGCTACACTTCTGTTGATTATTTCTGTGCATACAGTCTCTGAAGCTGCGCATCTGTTGTAGGTAGAGGTTTTAGGGTTTTCTAGGAGATTTTTGCTAACACTGACATCTTTGTAGGAATTCTCTTATCAGTTTTGTAGGCTAGGCACTGGTTTAGATTCATATAGTTGCATTTGCTAGATCACACTTTGATTTCTAAAATGGGAAAGTAAAACAAATGTTCATGCAGAGTCTCACATAGTCTAACTAGGAAAGTGGTAACTGAACCTTTGCTATCTTGCATTGCAACATTGCTATCTTTTCAAAGTTATTGCTATCTGGGTTAAAATAAACCACTGCTATCTTGATTGACCAAAACTTCGAAGTTAACAACTAGTGCTATCGTGGATTAAAACTGAACTCATCATTACTATCTGGGTTAAAACGAACCATTGCTATCTCTATTGACCAACACTTCAAAGTTAACAACTCATGCTATCGTGGACTAAAATTGAACTCACAATTGCTATCTGGGATATAATTGGACCACTGCTATCTTGCTACTCACTTCAAAGTTCTGTGCTTGCCCAAGTAGATAGCTCATCTAGTTTTTTTACTTTTAACTAGGGGAAAAGAATCACTATATACTGTGTTTTTGGGAATGATACCAGGACTATGCTCTCCCCTATCTTGGGTGACCAAAATATCAAAAGTATCATTTTCGCATGTGTTTTTCCTTTAGAGGGGCCTGCTCTTGGATACCGCTTATCCAAGTAGGAATGACCCTAAGTGGTAATAGGCTAGACGCCAAGCCCTTCCAAGCCACTATAAATAAATTGTGTTTGGAGCGAAAGCTTCAAACAACGAGTGAAGTTGTGTTACACCAACAGCCAACCTCCCCCAAAACCCTCCAAGGTGCAACCCTTGTAGGCTGGGAGACTCCATAATGAAGAGTAGTGCTACCGCATGTGTAACCACTCGAACGGTTGCCCGCATTAAACATCTCTTGTTCCAATGGCCAAAAACCCTTGTAATCCATTTCGAGCCTAGGATTTGTACTTGCTTTTTTTTCTTTTAGTCCAAAAAGAGTTGAGAAAATCACAAAAAAATTAAAAAACCATAAAAACATCTTTGTGTTTGTTGTGTCTTCTTGCCATAAATTTAGAAAATCAGATAAAAAAGGCCTTTTTTGCAACCAAAGTACCAAAAAACATAAAAAAAACAAATCCCAAAACTTGCAAAAAAATTGAGAAAAAGCCAGAGCGACGCATCTGCCCTCTATTCCTGCACATATGTGCCGACCTGCAGTGCATTTGTAGTGAATTTCAGCGCTTTTATACCTTGTTCCTGCGCATTTGCATTTTGCTAGTACAACGCATATATCCTGACTTACGGCGCATCTGTCCCTTTCTGCTGTGCATCTATTTCGGCGCATACACAACAGTGAGCACTTGCACAGTTTCCAAGAGAAAGATTTTACCAGTTCTAGGTACCCATTTCAGTTTAGTCCCAAAATCAGAGATTAGGTCTTACCTTGCAGTCAGTTTCCCATCCATTTCACACCAAAACCTCTCTTTCATTAATCACCTCACTCACCTTCCGTCAAGTCCTCTTAGTCCAAAGTCAAAAGAGCGTCCCATATCAGGTCAGCATAGGTCCCCTTTTTTTGTATCACTTTGGATTCAAGTAAACCTAGTAAGTCATAGAACTTCACTACTGGTCTTGGTGCACGACTAGTCCCTACACAGTAAGATAGGTATCGAGTACCCTTACTAGTGACTATCATCTTTGTATCGACCGTCTTACTCAAAATCATTGATCGAGAAAGTCCCTTGCCCAAGTCTTGTCACAAGTATCCCATTCTTAGCAGTCTCTATCGACATCTTGCCAAAATCTCTTGTCCCATTCCACCTCATCCCACATGACCTTGCATGGTTCTTACTAGATCTCAATACAAAAAACAACTTGAAATGGCCGGTTCATCCAACAACATCTACACACCCCACGACAGTGATGAGGAAATCTCTAATGAAGAATATCAAGGAACCATCCAAGATCAAAAATTCCAATGCTTAGTAGAGAAAGTGCTCCATGACGACCCTCATAAGTATTTCCATCACCTTGCTAGTCTTGGAATTAAACTCCTCGCGGATTTCGATATAAGCACAATCTTGGAAAACATAGAGGATGATCATGAAAGGGGAAAGAAAGCCATAGACCCAAATGAGGAGGATAAAGGAAAGAAAGCCACACATCCAAATACTCCTATGGAAGAAATGAGGAAAGAACTTGAGGGTCTAAAACAACAAATGTCAGATCTCAAGATGGGTACAAGCACCAAAAACTACTCCTTGGAAGATATTGCACCGTACCCCTTTGATAAAAGTTTGATCATGAAACCGTTTCCCTATCGATTTGAAGTACCTAAGTTTGACAAGTACAAAGGGAAAGGGGACCCTAGAGATCACATTAGGGAATTCAACGCAACATGCTTAGAAGTAGCTCACAACGAGACCTACTTAATGAGACTATTCCCTAGATCACTAGGCAGTCAAGCTATGGAGTGGTTCTCACGTCTTCCACCGGGCATCAAAATTTTTTATGAACTAGTCAACAAGTTTATCACTCACTTCTCTTACAATATTGAACATGAAGTCTCTATGCTCGACCTATGCAACACCAAGCAAAAGAGTGGTGAATCATTTGCCACCTTCCTACAAAGATGGAGACAACTAGCAAGCAAATGCTCGTACGATCTACGTGAGAAGCAACTAATGGAGATGTTTGTCCATAACCTCAACACTGATCTAGGCTACCAAATACAAATACAATGCCCTACATCATTCTTAAAAGTCATCGAAATGGGATTGTTTATCAAAAAAGCTATGATCACCAAGGGGCAAATCAAGATATACAAGGACACACCTACCTCCAACTACACGACGGACAAATCAAAGTTTTGGACCAAGAATAAGAATGTTGTCAACGATGGAGTGGTTGACACCAAAGCAGCAGCTCCCAAGCAACAACCCATTCTCACTCTCAAAGGAGAAGCAAACAATGTTATGCCTAATAAAAGGTTCTCTCAGGAGCCAAGACCGTGGTTCAGTAACAATCCAAGATGAAAATTCATGCCGCTGGGTGAGTCCCAAGAATCTACATTATAGAAGTTATTAGCTAACAATGAAATATCTCTACCGCCAACAAGTGATTATGAGCCTATAGTCAAAACTCCCTATTGGAAAGACACTGACTATTGTGAATACCATAGAGGGAGGGGACATACAACCAACAATTGTATTCGTCTCAAACATGTTAGCCAAGATGTGCTTGATCAAAATCAAGGAGGAACCTAACAGCATACCTCCAATGAGACACATGTGGCTTACAGAGATCCACTTCTCAATCATGACAGGCCATACAACAACAACAACAACCATGGTAATAACAATGGCAACAACAACCATGGCAACAACAACCATGGCAACAACAACAATGGTAATAACAACAACAATTGCAACAGGCCAGATTAGAATAGTGGGAATAGTAATGCCAACTATGCAAGTGTGCCATTCGACTATACCATCAATTGCCTATCTGAGCATGTCCCTCAAATCAACGTGGTCATGCACAATCAACAATCAAAACCTAACAGCACTGGTTGTCGTTGACTTTACTGTCCCTCCAAGGTCGTCACCTTCTCAATCCAACTTCTGTCAGTATAGTGTCATAGACCAACTACAGAAAATGCCGGCCCACATTTCTATCTTGGAGTTGTTGCATCTATCTCCTTCTCATAAGGAGATTCTCAATAAAGCCTTAGTGGAAACCACAGTCCCCACTAACTTGGCCCAAGAGAAGTTCCAAGCCATGGTAGGTAATCTGACCTCCTCAAGTAACATATCATTTACCGAGCAAGATTATCTCTCAATCTCTCAACCTCATAACACCCCTCTTCATATTGTCGCCTTCATCCACAAGCACCGCATCAAGAGGGTTCTCATTGATGGGGGAGCTGGTTTAAATATTTGCACGTTGAAGCTAGTCCTTACATTGGGGTTCTTCAAAAATGCAATTGATCAAAGAAAGAGGATAACTATCAAAGCCTATGATGAAGAGGAAAGAACTACAAAAGGAACAGTGGTGTTACCCATACAAGTGGGACCGATAATCAAAGATGTTGTGTGCCAAGTCCTAGATAGGGATCTCGCCTATAATATTCTGCTAGGAAGGCCATGGATTCATGCCATGAAGGTTGTGCCCTCCACTTATCATCAATGCATAAAATTCTCTCATAATGGCAAGCAAATCACCATCCAATGTGACCTTGACCCCTTCCAGCATTGCAACTCTATCCTTTCAAAACTTGAGTGCATCATACCAAACAATAGAGCATCCACATCCCCTATCCCATAGCTTGATTCTACCATTGAAGCTTCCTCATCAAGGCCCAAAGAGCAAAAAATTACCATCAAAGAAAAAGGAGTTGGGGAATACTCCATAGAGCACAGCCTCAATCTAGCCAAGCTACCTTTATCTCCTAGATCCTTTGGTCGACCCAAGCATTTTCCAAAACCATTTGCTCCTCCTACGCCTCCCACAACTCCCTTTGTAAAATGGGGGATCCTATCAGATGAGACAGAGGAAAGAGATGTCCTACAATGGCTTTATATCGAAGAAGAGAACACACAACATGAACCACCTAGACTCCCAACAGAGAATCTATGGGTGAGGTGAATCTATCCTACATAGAATGGGTTACAAAGGACAAGGCCCCATTGGCCTAAGAAAAGAAGGAATCATAGAACCCATTCAACCTTCTTCATCCTCATTGGCTAGAAATACAAAAGGCCTAGGATACACAGCTAAGGGCAAAGCTAAGGAAAATGCTTGTCTAGTGGAAACGATCCATACACTCCAAGTGGACAGTGACATAGATTCTAATGAATATGAGTGGGATGAGCTGATAGAGCATTCCTACGATGACAAAGAATGTGATACCATTCAAACTTATAGCCCCTACCATGAGAGACAAATGCTACCGAATAGACCACTAGAGTCTGATTTGCCTATCTATGAGAATACGACTTTTGAGGAAGGTTTGAGTTCTATCACAATAAACAATTTGGAGGAAAGTACCATCCTGAACACTCCCCCTCCCAATACTCCTAGCATATCCATCCAAACTATCAATGAATCAGACCTATCCTCTGACTCCCTTCCCCTTGTACATCCTGAGCTTATCAACTGGGATCTACGAGGAACTCCTCAACTAGATATGTTCCAAAATGATGATGCCTATATTGACTACATGGAACTTAGGGACCACCTACCCAAAGGGGATCATAAAGCTAGTTTCTCTATTGAACTTAATACTGTGGCTTACTTCAGAGAGGGTGCCAAGCCTTCCAGTCACAAAAATATCAAAATAAAAACTAGATCTGACGGTGAAAACCACTCTGCGGCAGTGTCAGATCCCAACACAGTAAAAAGAAAGGATGCATCCGAAGGTGAAAACCCAACTGTGGCACCTGACAATGGAAGGCTTGACACTCTCCCCAATGACATGCATTAGGAGAAGTCTTAGATTGTTGTGGAACCCACAGAGCTAGTTAATATTGGAACAGAGGAACAACCTAAGATCATTCACTTTGCTAAATCTCTCACCCCACCAGAGAAGACCAAGTTTGTACCATTCTTCAAGAGAAAACAAGTCAATTTTGCTTGGTCATATGCAGTATGCTAGGGTTAGATCCAGATTTGATTCTACATCATCTTCCATTAGATCCAGGAGTGAAACCAGTGAAACAAAAGCTTAGAAAGATGCATCCACACATAGCACTGCTTGTAAAAGAAGAACTCAAGAAATTACTGGATGTAGGATTCATCAGAGCTATAGAGTATCCAGAATGGGTCTCCAACATAGTACCAGTGTCCAAACCAAATGGCCGAGTCAGACTATGCAATGACTTCAGAGATCTAAACAAAGCTTGCCGCAAGGATGATTTTTCGTTGCCAAATATAGATATCATAGTCAACTTGACAGCAGGGCATACCGTGTTATCTCTCATGGATGGCTTCTCAGGATACAATTAGATTAGGATAGCACTAGAAGACTAGCACAAAATAGCTTTTACTTGTCCATGGGACACTTTCTATTGGAACATCATGCCATTTGGGCTAAAGAACGCAGGAGCCACATATCAACGTGCTATGACCACTATATTTCATGATATGATGCATGTCACCATGGAAGACTATGTAGATGATATCCTAGCAAAGTCACTTACAAGAGAATCACATTTGGATGTGTTAGAGAAAGTCTTTCAGAGATTAGAGCAATTCAAGGTTAGGTTAAACAAAAAGAAGTGTGTGTTTAGAGTCACCTCAGGCAAACTCCTAGGTTTTATTGTATCAGCAAATGGAATAGAGGTGGACCCTGCAAAAGTCAAGGCTATCATGGACATGCCACCACCCAAGACTCCTACACAACTCAGATTGCTACAAGGAAAGCTACAAGCAATCCGTAGATTCATATCACAACTGGCAGACAAGTGTCAACCATTCAGTCATCTCCTGCATAAGAACATTCCATTCAGATGGGATTACAAATGTGACGAGGCATTCAACAAACTGAAAGAATATCTTATGAATCCACCTATTCTCATGCCTCCCATCCAAGGGAAACCATTGATGCTCTACATATCTGCTACACCTACAGCTCTTGGGGCTCTTCTAGCACAATAAGATTATGAGAACAAGGAAAGAGCTGTCTACTATATCAGTCGCACATTGGTGGGCTATGAGTTGCAATACTCTCAGATAGAAAGGTCATGTTTGGCATTAGTTTTTTCTTCCCAAAAACTTTGACATTATATGCTTGCACATCCAGTCAAACTCATTGCAAAAATAGATCCACTAAAATACCTACTAAGCAAAGCAGCTCTCACAGGTCGCCTAGCCAAATGGGTAATGCTCCTAAGCGAATACGACATTGAGTATGTAGACAGAAAAGCTATCAAGGGACAAGTCATTGCTGATCAGCTAGCAGATGCACTAGTAGAGGATACCACACCAATGCAATTTGAGTTTCTGGATGAATCATTATTCAATGTCTCAACACATTCCTAGACACTTTACTTTGATGGATCCTACACAAACCATGGATCGGGGGCAGGAATCTTGTTTGTAACTCCTCATGGTGACACTATACTGAAGTCTTACCAATTGTTATTTCCATGCACCAATAACATAGCAGAATATGAAGCCTTAGTCATCAGCCTCAAGATGGCAGTAGATTGGAAAATCAAAGAGTTACATGTCTATGGTGATTCTCAACTAGTGATAAATCAGGTCAATGATGATTACCAAACCAAAGATGAGAAGCTTGTCCCATACAAGAGAATGGTGGATGACTTTAAGGAATACTTTGTGCTTATATCTTTTGGGCAGATACCTCGTATTGAGAACAAAGCAGCAAATGCCATGGCAACCATTGCTTCTCTTCTAGAGATACCAAAAAATGAGTCACGGTATGAGTTTTTAGTGGAAACTATTCGGCAACTAGCTTATGATCTTCCTAAGACCCATTCCATATGCCTTCTCATTGGATCTGATTCACCTTGGTATGGTAAGGTTTATACTTACCTCAAGGACAATATCCTCCCACCGGACTTATCTTCAAACCAACGACAAACCTTTATACACCAAACTTCTCGTTATACCATTATTGCCGATACCCTATACCGACGTGGTCCAGATGGTACTTTACTCCATTGTTTAGAACAAGAAGAATCTATAAACGCCTTACAAGACGTACACGAAGGGATTTGTGGGACACACTCTAGCAGTCCTTCCTTAGCCAAGAAACTCATGCGTTTGGGTTATTACTGGCTGAACATGGAGATAGATTCATACCAGTTTGTAAAGAAGTGCAAGCAGTGCCAAATACATGGAAACCTGATACATGCACTAGCTCAAGAGTTGAGACCTTTAACGACACCTTGGCCTTTTTGCCAATGGGGACTTGACCTCATGGGAAAGATCCATCCACCGTCATCCAACGACCATAAATTCATCATAACCGCTACTAAGTACTTTACCAAGTGGATTGAAGCCATTCCCCTCACCACTGTCATAGGTAAGCAAATCTCCTCATTCATCCTGAATTACCTCATCTGCAGATACATAATTCCTTCATCCATTATCACAGATAACAGAAGACCATTCAAAAACTAGGATGTCCAAGAACTCTGTGACTGATTCAAAATCCAACACCGTTTCTCCACACCTTACTACCCTCAAGGCAATGGTCAAGCGGAAGCATCCAACAAGACCATCTTGAAACTCCTCAAGAAGACTGTCAATGATGCTTGCCGTGATTGGCACATCCAACTCAATCCTGCTCTGTGGGCCTACAGAACTAGTATACACACTCCCATAGGTGCTACCCCTTACGCCCTTGTCTATGGCTCAAAAGCTATCGTTCCCATTGAAGTTGAGTTACCATCCCTCAGGGTGTCGTTAAAAGGTCTCATATCAGATGAAGAATACAGAGTTTCCAGATTACAAGAACTAGAGTTGCTAGAAGAAAGGAGACAGAAAGCCTTTGACCATCTCAAAGCATATCAGTAGATGATGTCATGAAGCTATAACCACAGAGTTCTCCTAAGAGTCTTCAAAGATGGAGATCTAGTACTTAAAAGAGAATCCCCCCAATCAACAGGATAGGGAAAAGAAAGGCAAGTTTGAACCCAACTGGCTTGGGCCTTATGTGATTGTAGCTGCCTATGGATCGGGGGCATATCAGTTAGCAACATCAGAGGGTGAGCTATTAGATGACCCAATCAATATCATGCATCTTCGCCGGTTCTATATCTAGGAGAACCCCAATGTAAGGGGGGCATACAATACAAAAAAATCAAAAAAATAAGAAAAATACAAAAAAATAAAAAAACTAGAAAAATAAAAAAAATCAAAAAATCAAAAAAGTACAAAAAAGTCATCCTTTGGTGAAAACCTAGCAATCAAGCACCTGGGATAGGTGTCATGATGAAAACCTGGCAAACAGGTGTCATGTATACTTTCTAGCTTTCGTGCAAATAAAAGCAAGTGGTGAAAACTTGGTAAAAGGCGTTACTTGTGATAAACCGCTTCCTCCATCTTTGGGAAACCAATCACCTTGTGTCCATTCTTCCTTGTGTCCCATTCGATCCATATCCGTCCCATAATAAAAACCCATCAGTAACCTATCATGGCTTGATACTCTATCTCTTTGTTGCCTTGTCATCCAAGGTTTTATCCCATATCCTATCCATAGTGTCAGCCTAGTATAGTGTCTCTCGTTGGTCTCCATGGTCCAAGTCCATGAACTACGTTGCCTTTGCATCGTCACATAGGCAAGGCCATATTTCTATGTGCCCCCAAGGCTCCCTCAGTCCCATCCATCCCATTTCTTGGCATCTTTCTTCTAGTCCATCCATGGTCCATTAGGGTTTACCCCGAACTACGTTGCCTCTGCATCATCACGTAGGCAAGGCCATTTAGCAATGAGCCCCTGAGGCACTAGGTCAGTCCCTTAGGGTCCGTCTCACCAATAAGGATCGTGAAATCTTCTCACCAGGCAAGCAAGCACAAGCAAAGCCCGCTTTCAAGCAAAAATTCTGACACAAGACATTAACCTATCTAAAGCAAAACAAATTCCTAAGGCCTTCTAAATGATTTTTCCCAAATTATGGGAAGAAACAAACACATCTAAATGCAAAAATGTTTTGTGGATTGGAAAAATGGTTAAAATATAGAGTCTTGATTTTTGCTATCATGCCTTCCTATGCTACTCGAGGATGCCAAAAGCTAGAGATGCTATGATGGGGGCATGATTCTTTTCTTTGTTTTTTTTTTGTGGATTAAACTTTAGTAATGTGAAGCCTTGTCTAAAGACATGATCGGCAAAAGATCATCGAGGACATCCAAGGTCTAACATGAATAGGGGCAATTGTTGTTTGTTGATACACAAGAAGTACTCAGGTCATCTTGGTTCAATTATACCTCAATGCTTGTATTTACTTGCGAGATCAAAATCCATGTAAGCAATGCTCAGGGCATCTCGGTTCAATTATACCTAGATGCTTGTATTAACTTACAACATTTCAGAAAAAGTACCAAAAAAAAAAAATTGCCCAATAATGAAATAAAGCACTTCAAAATATTTGCACCATCAAGATGTCAAAATCAAAGCATCCATCCATCCATCCATCCATATCCCATGCAATAAAAGATCAAAGCCACACAGAGTAACAATGCAAAGTCAACCTTGTGAATCTTTCTATCGAGTCATTCTTCTATTTATTCTACCTTCTATCTATCATTCTGTCATTTCTGTGTCGATAGAGTACATTTGGACACCACAAAAACATAGCATATAGCTGCATATCATATCATATGAGATAGTCATTTACATGATTAAATCAGTTGCATACATAGTCATTGCATTAAGTCATCCATATACAATCATCATATAGTGTCATAAGAAAACAACCAAAAACATAGATAAGTGCATCACACATAGATACCATTTGCACTCACACACATTAGAAGCAAGTAAAGTAAAAAGCATCTAAGTTTGCATTAGGTCATATAGCATCATATAACATCATATCAAAAGATGTTTTTAGATAACATCTCATAGCATCCAGTAAAAAGATCTAAGTCTGCACATACATCGCATCATACAGTAGGAATGCATCATAAACTCATACATATAGAGAGAATCACATAGCTACATCATCATATAAATATCATGAAAATGTGTCCAAATGTACAATATCAAAATCTTTGTCTCTGAATCAGTGTCATATACAAAAGTGTATCCCAACAGATGGTGATACATGTCTCAAAATAAACAAAAGTGGTACAAGTCTATCCGACTATCTGAGCCATCAAGAAGGTACGTAGGTCAAGTCTCTGCTACCCCTGCTATTGTGGACCACCACTGCCAATAGTGTCTCCTCCTCTGCCAACCCTTGACTACTGTGGGCCCACCACAGAAGCTCTTGACCTCAATGGACCTGCTCTCTGGGAGGCCATAGACTGACTCCTATAGCTGGAAGCCCTCTGACTCACTGGCACGGCACCGTGATACAACCCCCGATAGTACTGAGCCTGAGCCTGTGCTCTAGAAAGCTCACCCTGCACCTGTGCTAGCTATGTCTGTGTCTGTTCTAACTGTGCCTGTGCCTGCTGCACCTGCCCAACCAAGAAACTGGTCGCTACATCTATCCCCAGGGATACCACTATGATATCATGTTCTACATGGATAACTCGTATCCGTGCATCTACCATATCTCTCTCTCAGGCCAATCCCACAATCACCTCTGCGTCTGTCTCTTACCGACTGTCAACTCTCCTGAGCTGTGCCCTCAGCTGTCTAATCTCTCCCCTCAGGGTGGCTATCATCCTCTCCTGCACATCTAGTTGTACAGGACCCTGGGCTACCTTTGCCTGTCTCTACCCATGTGGCTGATGTCCCTACTGCTGTGCCACCTGCTAGGGTGGCAGCATTTGCACCTGCTGTGGTACTTGTTGTGCAACCTGTGATGGCACTACCTGCTCAGCATGGGTCCGTCCATCCTCACCTCTCCCTCATTGTCTAGGTCGACCCCCGTCATCTCCATCATCTCTGTCGTCTCCCCCATCTCTGCCACCTCCTCGTCCTCCTTTGCCCCTCCCCCTCCTCCTCCTCTGACCAACCTGGCCATCCTCATCTGAGTCTACCTCATCTATCCGCGGCATCAGCACCCCAGGCCCTGAGTATCTTAGAAATGGGTGTGTAGTAAACCAGTCCTTGTAATCCTGTGTAACCCCTGCATCTGCGATCATCCTCCTCATATCCTAGACAACATATGGTGTCTGCCGAAACTTAGCCAGTGCCTCCTCATAAGATGTCATCGGCCCCCATCTGTACCTCTCTGCATGTGTCCTGGCAAACTGCACCTGCCCCTGTGGCATGCCCTATCTCCACCCAAACTGCCTCTATACCTGACTGACTATCTGCCTCTCCAAGATGAAGCATGTCCGTCCTATCAAGCATCACGTCTGGTAGCAGTAGGGAAGCTCGTCTGCCTCGTCGTCCCATGGCTCATAGTCTAGATATGGTCGCCACTCAACCACATCTACTCCATCCAATGCATGTCACTAGTACTCCAGCTTCCCCAGCCTGTGCTGGGAAATCACTCCTGCATAGCCATAGCTGTATGGTTCTCCTCTTTGTCTCTCGAATAAACGGATCGGTCTAGTGATCACTATGTGCTCCCATAACCAAAACTGTAGAAGTGACACGCCTGCAGATAGGCTCGTACTTCTGTGATATACTACCTGGTGCATATCATGGTATAAATGAGAAAGTACACAAACTCCCCATGCATATCGAGTCCCATCTGTGATCATCCTCTCCATGATCCTACCCCATCCAATGGGGAACCCGTGTGATCTCCTATCGGGGCATACCACACCTTCGATCAGTCTTGCTACAATACCAAGGAAGTAGTCATAACACTCGTAGATGTCCTACCATGGGATAACCTGCCCTGCCAACTCAGGGTCGTCAAACACTCGCCTGCACTCAGTGAGTCCGCGCCTCTTTGTGGATCATACTCCACCAAGTCACCCTGAATAGACAAGTGTAGAATCCTGTAAACATCCTCCAAGGTGATGGTCATCTCGCCAGTAGGGAGGTGGAAGGTCCCATCCTCACTGTGGAATCTCTCCACTGCAGCAGTCAACAATCCACGATTCGCTCGAACCTCGGGCATGAAGCAAACGTAGTCGAGTCCCGTAGCGCCGAGTGCCTCTTTATCTATCTCCGTCAGCATATATCTCTGTAGCATAGGCATAGGGAACTCCTCCCTAGACTGAAGTGTATCGCGTATATCCTCCTACAAGCACGCAAAGCAAGGTGTCAATCCAAAACTGCAAGTCCCATACTCAACATATCTATAGAAACATATCAACTAACTTAGCATTTCAAATTGATCAAAATAGCACACTACATCTCTTGACTAGATTCCTGTAATCTCAGAGATAGCTTATCGATTGACGTGTCAAGCAGGATACCAATCGAGTCAATTTGCTAAGTCTTTCTCTTATCTATGTCATATGCGCACAACAGGTGGTAAATGCATCGTTTCATAGTAAATGCACCATTTCTTGACCTATGCGCCACTTCTGGTATATGCGCTACAAAAACACATGTATGTGCCACCCTATGCTACACATGCACCGCTCCAGTGTATGCGCCATTACATTTCACGCATGAGCAACAATATTATGTATGCACGGACTTATTCTACATATGCACCGATTTTACATATGCGCCACTTTATTGCATGTATGAGCCGCAACGCAACAAATGCACCGTTTCGCGCAACATATGCACCACACTGGCTTTCAGCGCATCTATTTTCCCTAACTTTCTCCTAGCATTTATGACTCTCAAACGCAACCCTAGAGAAAGTTTTTCGAGCTACATACCGGGGGTCCTACCTCTGGTGGCCGGTTGAATCGACGAATGTGCTTGAATCGATGTTCCTCGCGTGGAATGTCCATCCTCGTGCTGACTGCTCTAAGCCCTCCAATGCGAATCAAACCAAGAAAAGTGTGCAAATGAATTGTCTTGTGGACCCAGCTCCTATTTATAGCATGCAAACCCTAATCTGGCTAGGTGGTGACTACGACTACTTCCCATGCCCATTTCCTCCAATTTTTCTTCCCATTTCTTAGAAACAAGTCCTATTCTCTCCAAACCTAACCTAGTTTTCCCTTTGTCTTCGTGGGATTATCCGTCTCACGCCTTTTGCCTTCTTCCCATCCAATCTCCCAAGGGGGCATCCTATCGTCATAACAACCTATACCAGGGGCAAACTGGGGCATGTATCATTATTTAGAAACTTATTCTTTGAAGCAACGTGATAAAACATATTGCATCAAAGAAGGACAAGATGTATATGCCTAAAAATGACACGATTCATATTCTTCTAAGTTAATTAAATATCAAAATATTTAATTATCTCCTCTAAAGTCAACAATTAAATAAAATCCTTTATTTAATTCAATTCCTCCAAACAATTAAATAATTCTTAATTATTTAATTAAATCAAATCATTCTTCCAAATTTGAATGAATTAAATCAAATTTATTTATATTCTCTCACTCTCCAAAAATAAAATAAATCAAATATTTTATTCTTCTAAAATCATGCACAACAATTAAATAAATTTATTTATTTATTTAATTTGCTTTCTTCTAATTCTTCAAATATTCTTCCAAATCTTATAAAAATAAGTCTTATTATCCATGCACACACAATTAAATAATTTATTATTTAATTTCTCTCAAATCATGCATAAGCAAATCTTAAGTTGAGTTATCTATTCAATCAGCCTTGTTTTTATCAATCTCTCTTAAATTAGAAAAAAAATCTTTCTAATTTATGAAAAGCATGTCTTATCTTTAGAAAAGAAAGCAGCTAACTCAAATAAAATAGCTTTTGTGTGACACTTGTCTTCTTCTTATTCATTGCACGTTCCTCATCTGTTCTCAACTATTGATCTTCTCATTCTTTCTATACCGTTGATCTTCATTCTTCCAAGTCTATAAATTCAACCTCATTCTTCAATTTCAATCATCCAAGCTTTAGCATTGTTACTCTGTAGGAATTATAGCACACCTTTGGCACCCAACATTATTCCTTCGTTGCTTGTGATCATGGTTTTTACCATGCACTACACACTACTGCCATCATTTTGGAGCTCCTCTTCATTGCGACATTACCATAGCCATTCATAATCGACATTCTTGAACAAAGCAAGGAAGTGCTCTCTAAGGGCCTCATTCAGACATTCAAAGAACAATTGTGATAGGCAAACAATGGAAGTTTCGATCTAAGGAAGATTTGCTTTGGTTATTTCATTGTTTTATCTTGTTTGATCTCCTTAGTTTCACTATTCCATTGAGTTTGGGTATCTATTACTGTTTATTTATTGATATTCATTGTTGACCCATTTTACCCTTACAATTATTTGTGATATTTATATGGGAATCTAACATCTATCTCATTCTCTATTTTGCAGTTGGGACTAAAACATGGTGAGACTTTGTGAGTCACGTCATAGGAGACATAGTACTGACAGATGCCTCAAAGCAGCGAGTGCGGGCAGGTTATTCACCACGATCATCCGCTAGGTGGCACACTGAGATATTTATGCCAATAGTCAGATACACGACTGCTACAGAGGCCATGCTAGAGCATTCTACATGAGAGAGAGAGGAGTTTTGACAGAGAACTGAGCGCGTTGAGGCTAACCTCAGGGCACAGCAAGAGTAGACGGTAGCGGTTCCTACATCAGAGGGAGAGCCAGCTGTCAGTGAGTTCTTACTGCAGAAGGTCTAGTAGGCAAGAGTTGACAGAGATAGGGTTTAGACTGAGAGAGACTGGTACCAAAGGATGTACCAGGAGGCACATGAGCAGATGATAGAGATGAGAGGTGAGATTATGGGGTTATAATCGTGAAGTGTCTCTAGGAATCATTCGCGATCCGTAGCCACACATGGTCAGGCTTCTGTCACTCCCACAACACGAGGGCATGAGGGTACTGGTGATCGAGGCTTAGCTATGTGATGTATAGATTTTAGGCACTATGACACCCCATTTTGTTTTGAGGGATAGTCGACTTGGATGTATACATGAAATTGAGATATATATGATGGTTATTTATTTTTATCTATGTGTAAGGGCTTTTGATCTATCACATGTGATTTTTGTAAAAATACAACTAGTGATGATGTCTAAATGCTATAATTAATGCTATTGTGATATACTAACAATTCTAAAAAGAACATGTAGTAACAAACACAATGATTAATTATTTTACACATAACTTTAACTTCCATGCTACATTAAGTTAATACAAAAGTGATCTAAGCAATTACTACTTAAACACGATACAACAATGATCAATTGAACAAAGATATAATGCTAAATGAATTAAGACAAAATAGTGATATCTGGTCAAAATTGAAGCTAATCTATGTGCTAAATTAGCTTAGGAACATTTCACATTAGATCTCTAAGCATAAAATCTTTTGAGGTGCACTACATTAATAGGTTCTTTAAGCAGCATAGCTTGCTCATCGGCTAATTTATATGCTTCAGATCTAAAGGTTTCAGTGATTATATATGGTCCAAGTGAATTAGGGCTGAACTTACCTTTTTCACCAGGCAATGTGTTTACGTTGTGTTGATTTTCATAAAGAACCAAGTCCCCAACATTAAATGAACGTTGTATGACTTGTACATTATAGGCTCGTTGTACTCCTTTTTGATAAGCCTTGAGATGTTCAAGAGTGTTAATACATCTTTCATTAAGCATCTCAAGTTCCTTTATTCTTTTCTCTCATTCTATGTCATCATCCATGATATCTCTTAGGGAAATTCGCAAGGAAGGAATTTCTAACTCCAAGGGCATTATCGCGTTTGTGCCGTAGACGAGATTATATAGTGTGTTACCGGTAGCCATTCAAATACTTGTTCTGTAAGCCCATAATGCATAGGATAGTTGCGTATGCCAATCTTTTTGATGTTTATTAACAGTTTTCTATAGAATCTGTCTAATAACCTTGTTTGAAGCTTCTTCTTGGCCATTTAATTGAGGGTAATAAGGCGTAGAGAAGTGATGTTGTATATGATATTTTTTGAGGAACTTTTTCATATCCTTGTTCTTAAATGGTGTACCATTGTCTGAAACCAAGGAGGAAGGTATTCCAAATCAAGAAATTATGTTATCTTGTATGAATCAATAGATTACATCAGCGGTCGTGGACCGCAAAGGGACCGCTTCGACCCATTTTGTAAAATAATCAGTACCAGTAATGATAAACATATGTCCTTAAGAGGAGGGTGGGGAAATTTTACCAATTAAATCCAAACCCCAGATGGACAATGGCCATGGTGACATGTGGGCAAAAAGCTTGTGAGAAGGAGCATGGATTAGGTGTTTATGTTGTTGGCATTACGGGCATCTCTTGATGTAAGCAAAGGAATCTTGTTCCATATGTTGCCAATAGTACCCTATACATAACAATTTTTGCACCAGTGATTTTCCACCAAAATTCCCCCCATAGGCACTAGAGTGAGCTTCTTCTAAAGCTATCAGAATATCTGAATTGCTTAAACATCGGAGTAAAACACCATTATGACTTCGTTGAAACAAGACATTTGATAATATAATGTATTGCGCTGCTAGTTTGCATAAATAGAGTTAGGCATTCTTAGATGTTGAATTAGGAATGGTTCCATTGCATAGATAGTTGAATATGTAGGAGAACCATTCATCCATGTATGTATTACCATAGAGTTCTGAATTTACAACTATAGGGTCATCAATTATCGGTGTCTTAAGATTACGAACAACAAAAGTAAATTCCTCAGGAGAACCATCAGGGGATATAAGGGAAGCTATGCTTGCCATTGCATCCGCATGCCGGTTATCTTTCCTAGGAATGGTGTTGATCGAATATGATGTGAATTGTTCTAAGAGAGTTAATGCAAACTCACAATACTGAGATAACTTATCATGCTTAGTTTGATACGATCCCATTATTTGTTTGACAATTAACTGAGAATCACCATATATTGTAATGTTTTTTATATTAAGAGCCAAGGCTGCATGAAGTCTAGTGATAAGAGCTTCATATTCAGCTATATTGTTTGTGCATAAGAAATCTAAGTGGTAAGATAAGGGGATCGACTTACCAACGGGGGGTATCAATATAACACTAGTCTCGAAGCTAGTTCGACACTTTGATCCGTCAAAGTATAACTCCCATTTTTCATTTGTAGAGATTGTTAAGATCTATTCATCAGGAAATGTATCGACATTTTGTTTCGAAAAGGGCGAGGGAGCATCAACTAACTGATCAGCTATCGCTTGCCCTTTAATCACTTTTTGTGAAATAAATTTAAGATCGAATTCTGTTAACAACATAACCCATTTAGCAAGACGACCTGATAAATCTGTTCTTGCGAAGAGATGTTTCAAAGGGTCAAATTTTACCATTACATGCACTTCAGAATTTAAGAGATAATGTCTAAGCTTTTGAGTGGCAAACACTAAAGCTAAGAAATGCTTCTCTATAACTATGTATCACACTTCATAATCGAGCAAAGTATGACTGATGTAATAGACAACACATTCTTCAGTATTATGCTGTGCTAACAAAGTTGCTAGGGCATTGTTAGATGTTGAGATGTATAATAGAAATGGTTTATCAAAAACAACAGGTTGCAAAATGGGTAGATTAGCTAAGTTATCCTTTAAGTCATCAATAGATTTTTGACATTCAGAATTCCATTGAAAGTGAGAATCTTTCTTCAGTAGTTGAAAAAAGGGGCGAGTCCTATCTGCGAGTTGTGAAACAAATCAGCGGTTGGCCTATATCTTTCCCTACAAACTATGAAGTTGAGATACGTTCTTAGGTATTGGCATATTAACAATCGCATCTATCTTTTTCATATCGACTTCTATACCTCAATTTGAAACAATAAACCCAAGTAGCTATCCACTGTCCATGCCAAAAACACACTTACAGGGATTCAATCGCATATTATACTTTCGTATGCACTTAAATATTTGTTGAAGATTTGTAACATGATCCTTACAATGGATAGACTTCGCTAGGATGTCGTCAACACAATCTTCAGAATATTGTGCATATAATCATGAAATATAAGTCATTGCATGATGGTAAGTAGCTCCTGCATTCTTAAGTCTGAATGGCATGACTACCCAACAAAATGTACCCCAAGGTGTTATAAATGTTGTTTTATACTGATCGAGAGGATTTATGGATTTGGTTATATCCTAAAAATCCATACATAAATGATAGCAACTCATGTCCAGCTATGGAATCAACAATCATATTGATATTAGGGAGTGGAAAATAATCTTTTAAAGATGCCAAATTTAAATCTTAGAAATCTGTGTACATTCTTATACTACCATCAGGTTTAGCGATGTGGACAGTATTCAAGATCCACAGAGAGTAAGCAATAGGTCGGATAAAACTAGCTTGTAAAAGTTCTTCTATTTCATTTTTAACAACAAAGAAATCTTAGGATTCTTCTTACGAATCTTTTGTTTGAATGGTTTAACTTTTGGTTTTAGCACAATTTATTATATGTTACAATATGAGGATCTATACCAGGCACGTTTGAGTAATTCCAAGCAAATAATTCTGAGAACTCATTCAACAGTTTAGTTATTTCTTCTTTTTCTTCCGTATTTAAACAATCACCAATAGGGATAACTTTTTCAGGGTTATCCTTATCCATAATGACATCAACAGTCTTACTGTTAAGGAGAGTACTGTGGTCTGGGGGATTGTAGGATTGTAATTGTTCTCCATTATACTCTACTCTAGCAGTTATTGTGCTAGTAGTCTTTCCAAAATATGCATCATTGTTTAAACAATATGGTAGGCCACGTTTATGGTGATAACAAGGAATACCATCATAAGCACCTAAGAATTCCATTATCATTGCATCCGCCATAAACATATCCAATGGAAGTGATCTTGGAGGACAACTGATGTCAATCATCTAAGGGAATATCAAACTAAGTGTTGATATTGTATTCACATTTAGAGTAGGGCGTTTGTGGCCTTTGGACTCCCTTAAAGGATTATATCTAATGCCATTTGAGCAATGTTGTGAAGCAGATTCTATAGGGACTTTTATTCCTTGTTGATTTATGCCACAACCGTTACCTACATAGTCACAATTTTTGTAAAGGATTCAGAATTCTCTACCATAGAGAGAGACCATTTATTTAGAGGAAGGCAAAGCTTCATAAGTTTCATAATCAGTAGTATAACTAAGAGTATTATCCTTATTTGTCATCAAAGAAGTCTTATGTTTATCATTCGAAGAGTGAGATGTGATCGATGTAATATTTGATGTTTTAAGGATGGGGTTTTTAAGTTTATACTCTCCCATGGATGAAGGTGCAAAATCTAGCGAACCCTAGTCATCACCAACAAATGCATTTGAGCTGATAAATCAGATTTTAGATTGTTCAAACTCTTAGGACAATTAACATGCTTATGCACTTCCATTTGTAAATAATTATCAGGTTCAGGATCTGAATGAATAGTATGCAGTTTACCTTTAAATATAAACTTAATTTAACGGTGTAACGTAGAAGGAACTGCTCCTAATGCATGTATCAAAGGTCTACCAAGAATCATGTTATAAGATAGAGAACAAGGCATTACATGAATCAAGGTAGGCACCATCACAAGTCCCACTTGTATAGGTACAATTATAGTGCCCATAGATTGTCGTTCAACATTATCAAAGCCATGAATGCTTAATGATTCCAGTTTTATGGTAGATATATCAATTTTAACCTTATGCAATAAATCAACGCCATAAACATTAAGGGCTGATCCATTATCAATCATAACTCTCTTAACCAATGTTTTGTTTATTGTAATAAAAATAACTAAAGGATCATACTGATTCTAAACCTCGAGAGATGGTAATTCATATTGTTGAAATAGAATATCTATTTTTGTTGCATGCATACAATCTAGTAAAGTGGCAACATCATTTGGTTTAACAGCAGGAGGAACACTCACCTTTTGTAAAGCTTCTTGAAGCATTCTGTGGTAAGTAGGTGAAGTTTGTATAAGTTCCTAAGGAGATATCAAGTTGCAGGAGTAGCGCGAAGTTGCTCTACAAGATCATAGTCTTTACCACCTTTATATGTTAAATGAGGTGCTTGAGGAAGCATAGTTTGAGAAGCTGGTAAAGATATTGGAACACTCGTTTCTTGTGTACTTTGTTTGTTATTTTGAGTGTTATATGCATGAGCAACCACATTATGATTGGTTCGTTGTGAGTTTTTATTTGCTATTTGTTTTGCATAATCATAAATGTGATCAAGAGATTGAGGAGGAGATGAAAGACCTTTAACAACAAGCACATGTTTAGAGGGTGGTTGGACCACATTTACACATAGAGTGACCACAATTTTTAGTTTTTCAATCTCTTCCTTAGATTTAGGAACATAAATCACATTTACAAATCTTTGAAACAATGACAGCTTAGAGGCCGTAGTGGAATGTTCAATTAAGATAAAGTCCTCAAGGGCTTCATCTAACATATTGAAGTCATCACGACTAAACGACTCATCATAAGCATGAAAATCTTGCAAAAAATAATCTGACATTTTAATATGCTCTATTTAAACCAAGATTTAAATGCACAATGATGGCCTTTGCAAATGAAATACAATATCCAACAATAAAAGATAATTTCCAACTCTTTTAGTGAAACGGTAAAGAATGTAATCCACAATCTAACATATGCAATTTCACTAAAGAAGTTTTTCAATCCAATTATGCTCTAGAACAAAAAATTATTTTAGATCTAAAGTTTTAAAGGATGCAAATTCTTTAAAGCTCGGGTTCACCAAAATGTTTAGGGGGAAATTGGATAGTTAGTTTAAACTAGGTTAAATACTACCATTTCTCCACTACGCATTGGGAGGACAATGACTGAGCTTATGAACAAGCTTCTAATCACTTTGTCTGTCCCTTACGCTCGCGTGGTTATGAAACCTAAGACCCTAACTAAGGTTTTATCAAGTGTTTTCCTTTCAACCAAGTAAAACCCTAATTATACCTTAAATCAGAAATATTCAGAAACTAATAAAACAACTAGCAAAATTGATCACAGAAGTGCAAAGAGAAGGTTTCAGAGACAGTGCACCCAGATTTTGAAGACCACTTGGACTGGGGCATCTGCTCTTGTGTCCTGAAAGTTTCTGAATTGGAAAATCTTCTGTACAGGGTGTTTAAGACTGCTTAATGACTTCTAGATCCTAGAAATAACCCCTGGTTGGACTATGGTACCTTCTCCTTAGTCCTGCGAGTGTCAAAATTGAAAAATATGAAAGTTTGTTGTGACTGTATCTACAATATCTTCTTTTTTGTAGCTCCTTTCTGCCGGAACCTGCAAAACATGATCTGCACCTACAAAAGAAGGAAAATGTTGTGGCTATATAGGAGCTTGCCTTAGTCAAGCCTCATCTTTGGTATTTCTACCTCAACAATAGCCAGAGATAAAGATTTGCAGAAGTGTGCACAAACCTAACAATGTGTATGCAGAAATATCAAACCCTAGATGTCTCAATCAAGGGAAGATCAACAACTTGCTTTTCATCAATAAACACATACAACTTCACCTCAAGGAGATGAAACAAAATGAAGACTTGCATGAACAAGAATGCGAATCAACAATGTCCATGGAGGATCCCCAAGCTTGCTGTTGGAGGCTTCAACCCTTCTCCCAATCATGCAAAGGGTGTACAAACCTTAGGAAGAGAAAGATAGACTCAAGATCATGATTCCTAATCTCCATCCATTGTCTACATGAGAGCAAATACAAAATATTTTCAAGAGCTTGAACAAGTCACTTATGTTCAATAGCAATTGTAGCAGAGTTTTGGCATCAAGCTTGCATAAGAATTGTGTGTGATAAAATTGTTGGCAAGAGAAACTGTGTGGCTTCATGAGTGTTGTCATTGATGGCAACAAAGTTCATCCCACACATGCGCAGGACATGATGTGTCTATACCAGAAGTCAGATTGAAGAGTATTTTGGTCCGGTGACCAAGAACAGAGCATGCAACAAGGTTCGACAATCAGGTCCTGATCTCTTAGAGGAAGTATCTCAGATAGTGTAGAGTTGAGGAAGTCAAGAGGAGTACTGTGACTGGTAGATTTCAGGGATTGAGCCTCTGGTGATGAAAGAGTGAAGAGATATGAGCACCTAAGTATTGGGTTCCTATTTGACAGAGTAGACAAAGGAAGAACTGACTGGTAGAGCATCAGATCTTAATTCAGATGAGATATTGATGGTGATCAAGGTTCTTAAGGTATCATTCATGATTGGTTGACATGATTGATGACTTCTATAACTATCTCTTTGATATGTATCACTTGGTAAGCAAGGATTCAGCCGATAGACCAGAGTTTGGGAAAATATTGACTATTCTAGATGACAACTAGAAAGATGATGAAATCCTTGGTGCAGATATATATAATAGATGGATTTCATTGAGAAGGGGTGTGAAGTGAGTTGAATAGTGCAAAGGAAAGCAGAGAACAGTGTGGAAACAGAGATAGAGGTCCGGTATGTGACAAAACAACAGAACTAAGGTAGAGGAAGAATGAAGTGCAGTAGATTAGTATATTAAGCTTAACCAGAACTGAACCTAAGTACATGTGGATGCTTCCAGTCAGTTCAAGTATCTAGTTTCCTTCCATAAACTAATGTAGGCAGTGAGCCTCTTGTGAGCAGTGTGCTCAGGTAGTGAGCCCTAATTGGTAAGTGACATCTGTACTACCTTATTATTTTAATAGAGAATACAATCTTGGGTTAATCACCTCGTGGTTTTTTCCCTTAACAGGGTTTTCCACATCAAAATATTGTGTCATGTGTATTGATCTTGTTTTTACTTTCATGGTTATGGATGCTTATTTATTTTAGTTGTTAAAGAAGAACAGAAAGTTAATTTAATTAAGATAACTGATTCACCCCCCCTCTCAATTATCAACAATTGGTATTAGAGCTAAGTTCCTCTAGACAGAGCCTAACAACTTGAGGAAGATCTGGGAATCTCAAATGGATATGTATGGTATGAGGGAACAACTTCAGTCTGCTCTAGATGATCTTGATCAATCTCACTCTGAAGTCAATGAGCTGAGGGAAAGACTCAAACAAGCTGATGATTTCATAAATGAACTCAAAGATAAACTAAGTATCTCAATGAAGAAAAGAAAGGAACTTCTTCAACAATTAGCAAGTCAAAATGAAGGCAATGATACTAATGAAGATCTGAATGAGAAAACCAAGTTATGTGAGAAGTTATCAAAAGAGGTCATTATGGTAAGACATGAAATGGAATCAGGAGTTATGAAATTCACCTAAGAAATTGAAGATAAAAGAAAAAGTGAAGATAATCTTAAAAAATCTCTCAAGGAGAAGTTAGAACACTGCCACAAAATGGATAGAATAATCAGGCACTTGGAATCTAATCTTGAAGAAGCCAGAGACAATGAAGAACAACTTGAGAATCAGATAGGCACTCTTAAAAGGGATCTTCAAACAGAAAATGAATACAAAGAGAAATTCAAGATAAGCTCTTCTCAACTTAAAGTTCTTCTTAAAAGCCAAAAGAGGGTAGATGACAAACAAGGCTTGGGGTATGAGAAAGGGGAAAGCTCCGGATCCGGTCAAAAAAATTCTGGATCAGGAAATCCAAGGAATAGGGCTAGAAGACCTCTAGTAAGGCAACCAAATGCTCAAAGATATCCATCCTTCAATGGATACTGCCACAATTGCAATAACTTTGGTCATAAAGCAAATCAGTGTAGAAGAAGAATGAATCAGACTAATTCATCCTTCTCTGGACAGTGTTTTAATTGCAAAAGGTATGGTCACAAATCTCATGAGTGTAGAAATATGCAAATGAACAATTAATTTAATGGTAGATGCTTTGCATGCAATAGAATGGGGCATATGGCTAATCAGTGTAGATCAAAAGGATATCAGTCAAATATGCAAAGAAATGTTGTTTGCTACAATTGCAATAGATCCGGTCATATTGATAAATTCTGTAGAAGCAAGAATCAAGACAAAAAGGGTCCGGTGCATCATAATCAAAACCAAGACAAAGGAATGAAATTCAAAGGGAGATGAACAAGATTTGGGTGAAGAGGAGTACAGAAAATGTTGAGGATGGATCCGCACCAGAATCTGGTGCTGATATTCCTTCTGGAAACTAGATAGATGAGCTCTAGCTTAGGGGGAGTCACAAAAGAAAACAAGTTCCCCCAACCAGTCAATTTGTGCTTGAAATTGGTACATCGAAAGTTGCAGATTAAAGGGTTCTCAGAGAAAAATCTAAATGAGCCTTGGTAAAGATATGGAAGATCCGCAAGAAGTTTAGACGAGGTTAATCTTCCTAGATTGATTCGGTTTAACAGTCATTCAGTAAAAATAGGATTCTCACAGTTAGATCTGGTATGATTCAGATTTGAGGTATCTTGATCTATAGATAAATAGATAATAGTGCATACCAGTGATCCGGAAAGATCTCTCTCAGAACAAGGAAAACAAGGCAACCAGAATAACTTAGGTTGTGCATTTATTGCAAAATGGAATTAGGGTTTGCACAGAAATAAAAGGATTCTTTGGTTCATCATTTGCACATTTGCATGCAAAAAGAAGAGAGAAGGAGCTCTGCAACAAGTTATCTCAAACCTCTCAAGATCAACCATAGAAGTCGATTCATCCAAGCAACTCGATCTGGCTCATATCGTAGAAGCGTAAGAGGTATTTTCTGCTCTTGAAATCTCTCTCTAAATATTTTGAAGATGGTACTCAGAATGTTGTGAAGATCACTGATAGGCCGCGTCCTAAATTCAAGAAACATCCCTACAAATCCCTAGAAGTTGATCCCCTAGGTGCCTTTTCAAGAATTTCGCATGGGGTTTTGCATGTAGAAGATATTAGGGCATATATTCATGAAAACATTGAGGAATTTGGGGAATCTAAGCTAATGGATATCTATCACAATCAGTTAATAGATGATGCTTTTGAACTCAAAACACAGTACAAGGCTATCCGGGACAAGCATTTTGGGCATTGCATCCATTTCCCCTATTTTGTAGAAGATGAATGGGTCCGGTATGTTCTAAGTAGAATGCATGACAACTTTATGTGGTTAATAAGGCCATTCAAGATAACCAAGGATGCTATTAGGGCAGTTACCGGATTGCACTCATCCAGTGGGTTACTTGCTCTCAAATCTGTCAAGAATCAGACAGTGAGTAAGGCAACCGGATCAAAATTTGACAAGAGAGCAATGACTATAGAAGATATCACTGATCCGGATATCAAGTTTGCATCTACAATAATTGGCTATAAGATATATCACTCTAGCAGGGAGAATTCAGTATCCGGAACTGCTGTGTATACTGGTTATGAAATGCTAAGGAAAAATGCTAACTATGATCTCTGCGAACTTCTTCTAAGCCAACTGTTAGAAAACTTACAAAGGATCAAGAAGGATAAGAAAAACTCATTCAAATATGGTGGTCTAATATTGTGTCTATTCTTTTACTTTATGAATGAGCTACCCAGATCCAGTGGTTGGATATGGTAGAATGACAGACCTATAGCCATACAAATCAGATATTATATGCATGGGCTTGGTGATGCCAAGGCACAGAATACAACACTCTGGGGCTACTTCAAGAATTTTCAAAATATGATGCAAACCAGAGAAATAATTCCCCAATCATTGGTTGAGAAGTACAAAGATACAGTGTGTTTCATGGTAGACACTGATCAATGCCTAATGGAGGTAGTGGAGCCAAGGATAGTCTGGATCATGCCAATGGGGTATGAAGTAGATGAGAAAATTGTAGAAGTACATGTTCAACACATGTTGAGTCAATCCAAGGATCCTAAGGCAGAAAGGTTTGGAACCTACGAAGAGCTAAGAGTAAAAGTTCATATTGAACTAAGACATCCTGAGATCAAGAGAAAAGTAAGGAGGGAAGTAGAAGAATTTTCCAAGAGGAATGGAATTTGAAAGGAGGCACTTGATGCAAATAGAGAGAAGATGGAAAGGGAAGAGAAAAAAAGGCAAGAAACTAAAAAATAAAGTGCTCTGGTGCAAGCCCCCTCCCAGACCAGGTCCTCCAAGAGCTCTGCACCTGCCACCTCTAAGAGCCAAAAGGCATCAAAACTGGAAGTAAGAACATCCAGAAAAGGAGAGAAAAGAACTAAGACAAAGGCCACAAGGTCTTATGCTAGTCAAAAGGATGATGAAGAGACTGAATCAGATGAGGAGGTCAAGAAAATGAAGAAGAAGAAGAAAACATCCGATGAACCCTTTACTGGACAAGGTAAAGAAGAGAAGGCAGAGGAATTTGTTGAAAAGCCTACTCTCCACATTGATGATATCATCAAATCAGTCACTGTGGATGGGAACCTAAAACCAATGACTGAGTTCTATGATGAATACAATGAAGTTGACCAGAAGATCCTGCAAGATGCTACAGTCAGGTATCTTAATATTTATAACAAGGCATTCATTGAAATCATATCCCTGATTCCCAAAAGCTTAGAGAAGGAACTTGAGATAAGAAAGAACAATGCCATGGCAAAAGACCTAGAAATCTGGGAGCAGATTGCTATCCAACTTTATCCCTCCATCACTCCAAAGCAAATAAACATGATCTTCAAAGATTGCAAGGACGAGTTCCAGAGAAAAGCCAGAATGAATAAGCTTATGCTTAGAGAGACTGATCACGTGGCTAAAGAGACTGAAGAGATCCTCAGGAATTCCTATAAAAGATTCAATATTCCTGTCATAGAGGACTTAGGTGATGAACCCTCTGCCATGGATGACAAAGAAGAATCTACTAAGAAAGTGGTAGAAGAGGCAAAGGAGACAAATGAAGAGAAAGCTAAGGACTTAGATTCCTCTGTTCCAGAAGAGGAAGTTCATAAAGAAGCAGACACCTCTCTTCCGGATCCCCCTGCAGACTCTGGAATTGAAAGAAAAGAAGAGAACATCAATCAAGGAGAAGAAGTGAAGGGAAGAGAAGAAGGTCAAAGTGAGAAGACCTCAAGTGATAGTGCTGAGGCTGCAGAAGGAAAGAAAACTTTGTCTCTGGCAAGAGACACTACAGAAGCAGTCAAAGACTTCTTGACAAAAGAAATGATGGAATTGGATGAACTGGAGCTACTTCAAGTGCCATTCAATTTTGCCTCTCTCTCTCTAGTCAAGACAATGAAGGTAGCATCTTTTGCTCAAGCCAAAGCAAAAGAAAATCTTCTGAAGTCTCACATGGAAGATTGTGAGCTAATAGAGATTGCATCTAGTGTGGTAGAGAAAATCATGCCAACCTTCCAAAATGATTCTTCGGCCTCCACATCCGGTAATCTAAAGTCTCTTGTTAACTTTGTTAATACACATTTTGACTCTTTAGAGAAAGCAGCAGAAGAGAAAGTCTGGAAAGAATTTTTGGGTAAAAGATTCTCTGAAGTATAGGGGTACATAGCAAATGATAGGAGAAATCTGAATATTGGAATAAAGAGCTTAGAAAATGCTCTTAAAGATGGCGGAGATATATATAAATTTTGTCTATCCTGGTCTAAAGTGACAATGGATATTGAGAAGAAAGTGAAAGAACAATAGGGAAAACTTTCAAGTATATCTCAAAGTTTTAATCCTCTCTCCTCTTCCATAATGAATCAAGAGTGCCAGACTCTTGTAGCTATAAATGAAATAAAGAAGCTTAAGAAGGAGAAGAAAAATAGGATAAGCAGGCTAAGTGAACTAAGAGGGATTATTATCCCTAAGTTAGAGGCCATGCATGAGGCCCTAACTGATGCTCAGACCATAGCCTGGACCAGTTATCTGACAGATCTAAAGAGGGCAGAAGCTTTTGCATTCCTGTTGAGTGGTCACATCTCAATTTTGGATAGGATGAAGTAGAGTTGGGCAACAAAACTTGTCCAGTTGAAGACAACTTTTGTAGATATACTACAGTATATGTAAGTATAACATGTATATATACTTATGCGGTTAAGTATAGTTGGATTTTTGGAAATTTTGGTGTGCGGATTCTACCCTTTGCCATTGATGTTAAAGGGAGAGTGAGTAGCAGTAAAAAATGTGGAATCTAGCTAAGGGGGAGCTCAAGTAAAATGTACATTAGAACAGAGCATCAGCCAAGGGGGAGTGTAGTGTGACACTTATTCATTTTTCACTAAGTGTTGCCATCAATGCCAAAGGGGGAGATTGTTGGCAAGAGACACTGTGTGGCTTCATGAGTGTTGTCATTGATGGCAACACAGTTCATCCCACACATCCATAGGACATGGTGTGTCTATACTGGAAATCGGATTGAAGAGTATTTTGGTCCGATGACCAAGAACAGAGCATGCAACAAGGTCTGACAATTAGGTCCGGATCTCTCAGAGGAAGTATCTCAGTATAGTGCGGACTTGAGGAAGTCAAGAGGAGTACTGTGACTGGTAGATTCTAGGGATTGAGCCTCCGGTGATGAAAGAGTGAAGAGATATGAGCACCTAAGTATTGGGTTCCTGTTTGACAGAGTAGACAGAGGAAGAACTGACTGGCAGAGCATCAGACCTTAATCTGGATGAGATATTGATGGTGATCAAGTTTCTTAAGGTATCATTCATGATTGGCCGACATGATTGATGACTTCTATAACTATCTCTTTGATACGCACCACTTGGTAAGAAAGGATTCAGCTGATAGACCAGAGTTTGGGAAAATATTGACTATTCCGGATGCCGACTAGAAAGATGATGAAATCCTTGGTGCCGATATATATACCAGATGGATTTCATTGAGAAGGGGTGTGAAGTGAGTTGAATAGTGTGAAGGAAAGCATAGAACAGTGTGGAAATAGAGATAGAGGTCTGGTATGTGATAGAACAGCAGCACTAAGGCAGAGGAAGAATGAAGTGCAATAGATCGGTATATTGAGCTTAACTGGAACTAAACCTAAGCACATGTGGATGCTTCTCATCAATTCAAGTATCTAGTTTCCTTCCATAAACTACTGTAGGTAGTGAGCCTCTTGTGAGCAGTGTGCTCAGGAAGTGAGCCGTAATTGGCAAGTGCTATCTGTACTACCTTATTCTTTTAACAGAGAATACAATCTTAGGTTAATCACCCCGTGGTTTTTCCCTTAACAGGGTTTTCCACATCAAAATATTGTGTCATGTGTATTGAGCTTATTTCTGCTTTCATGGTTATGGATGCTTATTTATTTTAGTTGTTAGAGAAGAACAGAAAGTTAATTTAATTAAGATAACTGATTCACCCCCCCTCTTAGTTATCAACAAAAATGATTTGCAAATGTATTTTTATATCTAACTTTAGGGAATTCAAATTTTAAAATAAAGTCTTGATATTGCGCAAAAACTGAGAATTTAAAAATGGAATTCTGAGGCACTCGACGGGAGTCGACACCCCGGCAAAATTCAAAATCCTGAGAAATAGGGGAGGACTAGGGCGCAGGCACGGGCGCCCAAGTCCAAGGCCCCAGTTTCCACTCAGATCTAAATTTTTGGGGGTCCTAGGGACCCAAATCTAAAATCCCCTTTCCAGTTTCTATCAACAAGTTACCTCAAAAAGGTGAATAATTTGCTTCTAGACTTAGTCAATCAGAGTTTCAGGAAGGCCAGAAAAGAAAAGGTTGAGAGGTCACCAAAAGTGAGGAGCTAAACTGAGGGAAATTGTACCATTCCATACAAGAGGACAATTTCTGACGTTACAACTATCAAGAGGAGTTTTATGCATCAAACCCTGGTATCTGTCATTTGATCCAAGAACTGAGGCTTTTGACTCTGCTATCCTCTGTGTGCGTTTGTGCTACCTTCCTCTACAATTTTGGGAAATTGAGAGTTTGTGGGCAATTGCTAATGGTTTGGGAAAGTACCATTTTATTTCACTAGAAACAATCAATTGTACCAACACTACCTACGCGCGGTTGTGCATTCAAATGGACTTGTCCAAGGATCTTCCAGTTGAGATCTCTCTAAAGTTAGGGGATTGGAGTTGGAAGCAACCAGTAGACTATGAAGGAATAGATTTCAGATGTAGGAAATGTTTTGCTACTGGCCATTCCTCCCTTAGATTCCCTAAACAATCTCTAGATCGTAAGGATGAAAGGCCCACTTTGTGGGTGGGTGCAGAGTCTCACCACTACAATATCTCTTCTAGTGTTCAAGTTAAGAAGGATCCTCTTCTTGATGTTTCAGATTCTATGGTGCAACAACCCTCTACTCGTGCACAAATCTCTACTCCTACACAAATCTCTTCTCTTGTGAATAAGTCTGGGGCCTCCTTGGAAGAAGATAAACCATAGATTGCATGTGAGGCAAGCTTAGTTTCTGTGATTGAGGAGAGTGTTGAGGAATTCACTGGGTGCAGCCCCTTGCAAAATATTTCAAACATTATGCTCTCTCTGAATGATGGCCAGGTGTGGACAAAGATTAAAAGGAAAAAGCCACTTCAAAGTTCAAGCACCAAATGAATTTGAGGTCTTCTAAGAAAGGGAATCCAGAATTGATCTAAGAATTGCTGTAAGAATTTTGTAGTCAGGTTTGGTTTGTGCTAGTTGGAGCTTAGAAGACTCTGTTAGGAAGGATAGAGGTTTAAAAGGATATGGTTATAGCAAGACTGGTTGTGTGTGGCTTGGTGCTAGATCAAATTTTGTACGGTTCCTGGACCTAAACCAGGTTTTATTAACACACACACATATATAATGTTGCATTGATGTTATTAAAGTTTATTGATTAAATATTTGGTTGTACACTATGTTTTAATGTTTATTCAATATATGGAAAATGAGTGTTACTTGGGTGAAAAGGAGATCACATTTGGTACTTGGAAAAATAGAAAAGAAAAGGATTGTAAATGTTAAATTAAATCATAAGATATAGAGATCTAAACTTAAAATAAATTTAATATTGAACTAAAAGTGGTAATATAAATATGACATGAATATGAGATTAAAATTCATATGTATTATTATTATATATGGTAAAAAAAAGATATAATTGAAAAAGTAGAAAACCATTACGTTAAAAAGTGAAAAGTGTGAAGTGAAATGGTTTATAGCTTCACTTGAGTTAAAATTAATAAAGTTTGGTAAAACATATATATTCTTCGCTTCCTGTTTATTATAAATATTGACATAGGTGTATATGATTGTATATATATACTTAATATAAAATTGAATTTAATATGATTATTATTGGATGTTTCTATAATTTAAGTCTTAGGTTAGATTTTAAACAAGTATATGTCATGTTTTTATTATTAGAATGGTTACACGTGTTAAAATGATAATAATAAAATTAATATTATAATTGATACAATATTTAAATAAAAATTTATAGCTATGTTTAATAGGAATGTGGGTCTATATCATCACAAATATTTAATGTCAGTAAGGGGTGGAGTGTAATGGTGTGAGTGTGTTAAAAAAACTATTACCTTTTACCTTAAATTTGACATCCATTTACATGTCAAAATATTAATATTTAAATATTTTAAATAAATCTATCTCTTACCTTTTACCTTAAATTTGACATCCATTTACATTTCAAAATATTAATATTTAAATATTTTAAATAAATCTATTTCTTACCTTTTACCTTAAATTTGACATCCATTTACATTTCAAAATATTAATATTTAAATATTTTAAACAAATTTATTTAGAGATATTAATTTTGAGTTATTTTATTATATTTAGAGCAATTTAAAAATTATTTTATTTTGTTTACATTGTTTATATTTTATTTACTTAAGAGTTATTTTATTTTACTTTATTTATTTTATATACACATAAATTTTAATTTATTTGAGAGTTATTTTCTTTTACTTTAGAATTTTAATTTACTTCCAAGTTATTTTATTTTACTTTTTTAAAAATATATGTTTTTGATTAAGATAAGCAACAAACCAGCATGTTAATCCCTTTACACAAAGGCCCACATGGCAAAGCAAAACAAGGCACAAATAGGCCAGAAACTTCACATAAACAATAGAAAAACAACATCCTAACTGCAAACCAAAATAAGGGATCTAAACAACAGGGCATAAATCTAACTCCCTTAACAACTGTCAAGGAAAAATCTAAGTCTAAATCCTCAGAGTGAGGCAAGAGGAGGGAATCCTCATTAGACACCGCAACCAAAGAGAATTTTTTCTTAGAGTCAAAAGCTATAGCACAGAAGATGAAACAGGGACCAACAAAGTAGTACTCCAACTGTGGCAGACGGGTCCAATAAGGGAGCCGAAGGCCCAATAGAAGCGTCTAGAGACACGATGGATGGTCAACAATAGTCTTATCTGCCATAGGCTCCACAAGGGGTGCTGGCAACAAAAATTGCTGGGAAAGTCCAAGCTCTTGGAAAGAATCACCCTTTTATGAAGGCTCGCCCTTCTAGGAGGAACCATTTGTGGGGGAGTTCTTTTTTAAAATATTTGTTGACTATGTTTTGATTTTACTTATTATTTTATTTCTACTTAAATATAAAATTTTACATAAATAAATAATATATACTTTATTTTTCTAAATTTTAAAACACTATGCATAAATCATATAATTAGTGTGTCCATGCATAGAGTAAATAAAAGAGTCCTAATGTAAATTAAAATAACTCAAAGTAAGTAAAATGACTTTAAATTTATATCTATATATAAAATTTATATTATATATTTATGCCTTATATAATATTAAGGCCTTGTTTAAATTAAAGATTTAAATGATTGCTTCTTGAAATTGGGTCAATCCAAATGATAATTATGTATATACAAATATTTTGTATTTATAAATAATACAATATAATATAAATATTATTATAGTCATAATAATAATAATATTACATAAATATAAAATATTAAATACTATCATAATATTTATTATTATATAATAATAAATATATTGCTTATTATAAATAAATTATTATTAAATATTATATATGATAGGCCCATAAGAGAGCAATTGTCTTTATAGGACAAAAGTCTAAAATTGATGCCAATAAAGTAGCAATTCATATTCAATACTATGGAAGCAATTAATAATAAGATTACAATGATTTGGGCAAACTTAATATAAAAGACTTAACAAGTGCAAGTACAACTATCTATAAGGTGAACTACACATACGGAAGGATTAATAACAAATATAAATCTAAATATATTACATATTATAAATATAATGAAAGTAACCAACTTGTCATAGTGGTCGACCTCTAACAAAGAGAAGGTGATTACAAAATAAAAGAGCAACGACATATTCAAGAGTAAGTGACTCTTTGAATAGCCGTGTCCTTTTAAGGATAGTGGCCAAGGAAAATAGACTATAAGGAATGTCAATAACACATATATAAGCAAACATCAATCATCAATGAGAAATAATCTATGGATCAAACCAGCATTGGAATGTAAATATCTCACCACCATATAAATCCACATTACCATTCAATTGAACATGGCAGATCATCTTACCTCAACAATTTACAATATCATTCAATCCAGAAGGGCATATCATTTGATCTGATCATCATCGATTAATCTAAGGAATAAGCAATACAAAGAATCTCATTCGATCATCTCATCCAGGAAACGATCACAACATTCAAGCAATCATCTACCACCATCATGGATCGGTCATACAATAGGAAGGAAGGATATTATGAGTTTATACACATTATGAAGTTCTAATCATCGAATCATATCTGGATTTGATCAGCATGGGATCATATATCTCATCTTACTCATTCCAATCAACACTGATCAAGGATCATCATGGAAGGATTGGATTAAGCACGAGTCGTCAAGCAAGAGCAGCAATTGATGGTAGAAGAAAGATAAGGAAATAAACAAGTTGTTGACATCAAGCAAAGGGGCTGATCAAAGGTAATCTACAGATTGAATCAGGTATGTTTAGATTAGTATGCATAGATTTGTATGCACATTGATTACATAGATTATGGATAGTGTAGAATTGTATATGATAATTATTACTAAGCATGCATTTAGTAGTATGAATCCATATGAGTGTTTATAAAATATCTTCTCTATTCATAATTGAATTAATATCCATATTCAGACCTAAGAACTAACAATGATGAATAATGGTACAAAACAAGGATACCTATAATGGTGATTCTGAATTAAGATATGAGTGACTTTATTCATACATTAGCAAGATGATAAATGGTATAATAGAAATCCATATATAGTACAAGGGGATATTGCAATAAGATCATATTTTCAATAGCCTCTATTACTTCATCCAAGAAGGAATGGTGGGTATTGTTGGGAGAGGTGAAGTAATTCCATCCCATGGGGAGACCCAATGGCTGGGACATAACTTCCCCAATGGCCAGGTTGGGATGGTCTCAACGTGCCCTAGTCATGTAAAGCCTAATTCCTTGATGTAAGGATAGAGGGGAAGATATGGATCTTGAATTATGTTTAATATCTGTCCTAATGTACCTATGGAATATATTATAGAATAATCATCAATAGGGAATGACAAGAAGGAAATGAATGGTCCTTTGACAAGAATGAAATATTTATATTATCTTTGATCTCATTAGATATTATCACTGAAATTTATTGATCTCTAGTGTTACTAATGTCTCTTTGAGAATCACTTTTTTGAATGCAGATTCAGGTTCAGTGCTTCCACTAGAAAGGGGACATTACAAGTGGTATCAGAGCATCTTTCCTGTCATCTTGTGAATGATAGTACTTGCATGTATTTGAGTGTATACTCTATGATCTATATTTGTATTCGACTGTATACTCTATGATTCGAGTGTATACTCTATGATTTGCATTTGTATTTGAGTGTATACTCTATGACTTGTATTTGTATTCAAGTGTATACTCTATGGTTTGTAATTGTATTCGAGTGTATACTCTATGATTTATATTTGTATTCGAGTGTATACTCTATGATTTGTAATTGTATTTGAGTGTATACTCTATGATTTGTATTTGTATTCAAGTGTATACTCTATGATTTGTAATTGTATTTGAGTGTATACTCTATGACTTGTATTTATATTCGAGTGTATACTCTATGACTTGTATTTGTATTTGTATTTGAGTGTATACTCTATGACTTGTATTTGAGCGTATACTCTATGACTTGTACTTGTATTCGAGTGTATACTCTATGACTTGTATTTGTATTTGAGTGTATACTGTATGACTTGTATTTGTATTTGAGTGTATACTCTACGACTTGTATTTGTATTCGAGTGTATACTCTATGACTTGTATTTATATTTGAGTGTATACTAGGGCTATGACTTTGTATTTGTATTCGAGCGTATACTCTATGACTTGTACTTGTATTCGAGTGTATACTCTATGATTTGTATTTGTATTTGAGTGTATACTCTACGACTTGTATTTGTATTCAAGTGTATACTCTATGACTTGTATTTATATTTGAGTGTGTACCCTATGACTTTGTATTTGTATTCAAGTGTATACTCTATGACTTTGTATTCAACTATATACTTCATTTTTGTTTTTGAGTGTATACTCCATGACTATGTATGTTCAAGTGTATAACATACTTCATGTATTTACATGTGTGCTTCATGTCTTACGAATACTTCGTATACTTCATGCTTCGTGTACTACACATGTACTTTGTGTATTACGTGTATACCTTGCACATCTTCATGTATCACGTGTATGTACGTGTATGATTCATGCTTACTATATTACATGTATATAAGTGTATGCTTCACATGTATTTATGTGTATACTCTGTGTATTATGTCTTACTTCATGTATCATGTACACTTCATGTATTATGTATATCTATGTGTGTGCTTCAAGCCTAATGTTTCTTAACAAGTTACTCTATGTTTGTTTAAGATTACTTATGTAAAGGCCAAATCTCTAGAGCCTTATTTGTCAAAAGCTTCTTGGGTTAAGAAATACTAATAAATAAATAGCTGTAACTAGTGAAGAGAAAAGGTATGACTATCAAACTTGAGAACATTTCATTTGAGAAAGACATCCAAAACATCATTGAAGGATTCAATTGAGAATAGAACCCTAAGAGATTTTACAAGTAAATAAGAAAACAAAATGGAAAGTAAAGAAGTGGAGATGAATATGATATACAAGCAATATGAAACATAAGTAACACAAGAAATTAGAATACAAGGAAAATTAGAAATGGAGCATGTAGATCTATGATAGACAATATGGATTCGATTACTAAAATCAAATTCAGATTCTTCATCAACTACATTTCATTCAATTCTAAATACACTTGCTGATTTGTTTCATCCCCCATGTCTCATGTATACTCTCTTCAACATCATGGCTTCTCTCTCTTCTAATAATCTTATCTGTCATTGATTGTCTCCATGCTATTTTATCATCATTCATTGGAATCTTGGAATCTCAATACTCTCAAAATCTATTTTAGCATTGAAAATATTCGCATTGCTTAAAACCACATCTTCATCTATGATAATTGCATCACATCGTTAAACAAATACTTACCTATACATTTGTCTTTCCTTAGACCTTTCAAATATTCTTTGGTTAGAAATTCTCTTTCATGGAACCACAACCATTTTCTCTTCACTAAAGCATGTTCATTTGGAATCAAGACCATGACTTCATCTCCATACATTGACGGTAAACATTAAAGTGCAAGGTAATGAAAGAACTCGTTGTGATTACTTGAGGACAAGTAATTTTGAGTGGGGAGGATTGTCATGTCCCGATATTAAGGCCTTGTTTAAATTAAAGATTTAAACGATTGCTTTCTTGAAATTGGGTCAGTCCAAATGATAATTATGTACATATACAAATATTTTGTATTTATAAATAATAAATATAATATAAATATTATTATAGTCATAATAATAATAGTATTACATAAATATAAAATATTAAATACTATCATAATATATATTATTATATAATAATAAAAATATTGCTTATTATAAATAAATTATTATTAAATATTATATATGACAAGCCCATAAGAGAGTGATTGTCTTTATAGGACAAAAGTCTAAAATGGATGCCAATAAAGTAGTGATTCATATTCAATACTATGACAACCATTAATAATAAGATTACAATGATTTGGGCAAACTTAATATAAAAGACTTAACAAGTGCAAGAACAACTATCTATAAGGTGAACTACACATACGAAAGGATTTTACAAATTTAAATCTAAATATATTACATATTATAAATATAATGAAAGAGCAACCAACTTCTCATAGTGGCCAACCTCTAACAAAGAGAAGGTGATTACAAAATAAAAGAGCAACGACATATTCAAGAGTAAGCGACTCTTTGAATAGTCGCATCCCTTTAAGGATAGCGGCCAAGGAAAATAGAGTATAAGGAATGTTAATAACACATATATAAGCAAACATCAATCATCAATGAGAAATAATCTATGGATTAGACTAGCATTGGAATATAAATATCTCGCCACAGTATAAATCCACATTACCATTCAATTAAACATGGTAGATCATCTTACCTCAACAATTTATAATATCATTCAATCTAGAAAGGCATATCATCTAATCTGATCATCATCGATCAATCTAAGGAATAAGCAATACAAATAATCTCATTTGATCATCTCATCCAGGAAATGATCACAACATTGAAGAAATCATCTACCACCATCATGGATCGCTCATACAATAGGAAGGAAGGATATTATGAGTCTATAGACATTATGAAGTTCCAATCATCGAATCATATTTGGATTTGATCAGCATGGCATCTTATATCTCATCTTACTCATTCCAATCAGCACTGATCAAGGATCACCATGGAAGGATTGGATTAAGTATGAGTCATCAAGCAAGAGCAGCAATCGATAGTAGAAGAAAGATAAGGAAATATACAAGTTGTGGACATGAAGCAAAGGGGCTGATCAAAGGTAATCTACAGATTTAATCAGGTATGTTTAGATTTGTATGCACATCAATTACATAAATTATGTATAGTGTAGAATTTCATATGATAATTATTACTAAGCATGCATTTAGTAGTATGAATCCATATGAGGGTAAATATAAAATATCTTCTCTATTCATAATTGAATTAATATCCATATTCAGACCTAAGAACTAACAATGATGAACAATGGTACAAAATAAGGATACCTATAATGGTGATTCTAAATTAAGATATGAGTGACTTTATTCATACATTAGCAAGATTATAAATGGTCTAATAGAATTCCATATATAGTTGTTATCACTGGGAATTATACCTGAATGCAAGGCTGGAAAAGCTCTGCAATTCTGTGTAACATGGGACTAATTTTAGGTTGTGGGTGCCCTATAATGAAATTAGACCTCCAGATTATGGGCTGGTTCCCTTAAAATATTCTATTTGAATGTATATTTTTTAGTTTTGGAAAAGGGTAAGAATGAAACTATAAGGAAATGAAAACTGTGAAATTCAGTGATGCACCTAATATAGGTAAAAATATGCAATTTGGTTCACAATATAACTCAGAAATCTGACTCACATAATCCAATCTTGGCACAAATATCACAAAAATATTTCTAAGGCTTGAAAATAGGCTTTCTATGAAGGAAAAAGATTTCTCACAACACAAAAGGATTATTTTCATTAACACAACCTAAGATCTGTAATAACACTATGCATAATGCTCCAAGTAATAGTGAGACAATAATTTTAAAGGTTTTAATGATTAAACACAGTAAAACTTCATCAGATCACTTCATACAATTTGCATTAAATGGAAAGGCAACTACTTGATTCCAAAGAATAAAGGAAATTTTACAAAATAGACAAAAATGGAACCTATAACTTGTTGATCTCTATAAAAACTGTAAAAATGGTGAGCTACAAAACCTTCTTCTCTCAAAGTGAATAGGAGCAAAAAGGCAAGAACTAGCAAAAACAAGTTTTTTCTTTACAATATACAACTTTGCTCTCACTAAGAGGCATGCAAAAAATGAACTATAGCTAGATGCCTCTAAAAATAATCTCTCCAAGGTGATCCATGAGCAAACTCAAAAATCCCCAAAAATAAGGGCTCAAACTGTCACAAATTGAGCAAAAATAGCTCCAATTTGGACCTCTCCATATGCTTGACCAAAACGTTGACCAAGAACCCCAAAAATACTCCTCAAATCATGCAAAAAAAACTCCTAGGTGGCCTAGTTAACTCAAATCATCAATTTGCATGATGATAGGGAACCTCCTCGACCATGCAATGTTTTCTCCAAGGTAATGAATGCTGTTTGAATTTTTGCAAGGCATAATGCCCACCCTTATGACAACCAACCACCATTTGATTTTAAACAAAAAGCAAGGTCTATATTCTGCCGGCCACCTCTTATCATGATGCTAGGAAATATATCTCTGAAGTTGTTGACCTTGTTTGAAGATTAGATAAGGTAATGATTTATGTTTTATAAAGTCAAAACACAATGAAGAAAAGGGATTTCAAACAAAAAGGGTAAGAAAACCCTAATCACTTTGTCATTTCATTTCTTCTTCTCACCCGAATGTCACTCTTCAACTTTCCATGGCATTCGGGTTTGAGCTATTTCTTCCACTACTTCTTAGCAATCTTTGGCTTCCTGATGCACTCTTTCCTATATCTTCGACAGGAATTTGGACATAAGCATGTTTTGCATAGGTTCTGAGCTATTTTTAAGCTTCTCTTCACTAGTTTTGTTGATGTTTGGCTACGGCCACATGATTACTTCTGAGCATTTTCATGACCTTTTCTTTACTACTACTGTTTCTTTATATGGCCGCCATGGGAACATGGTTTTGAGCCAATTGAGATCTTTACTGTGTATCTCATATGATGAGGGTTTTCAAATAAAAACTTGTGGGTTATACTGTTTGAAGGAAATGTTTCTTTCTAGCCGTGGCCATCCTTTTCTACACATGCAGACATTTGTCTTTGTTTCTAGTACTTTTCACTCAGATATGTAGAGGAAAACTCGTCCCATCATAGATAATGAAATACTTGTGAAAATAAGCATTTCCTCATTCTGGCTTTGCATTTTCTAAGATTTGAAGCAAAACCCTCATATACTATGATAGGGTTTTGAAGATATCTTTTACCTTGCTATAGCACTTCAGCCTCCAAGGCATAACAATACATGATTTGTAGTTTTTAATCCTTCTATGGCAATATGAAACTGGGCTTACATTTTGATATCTTGAAGCTCTCTATTCTTTTATCTTTAATACAGTCACAATAACTGCTCCACTACAACATTTGTCTTTACTTATTCTTAAAATGCAAAATTTGAAAAGAATTTATAGCTCTACACTCTCTATTTCTTCTTATGTATCTGATGTGGGTTTTATAAAATAAGTGAAAATGCTTTGTTCTTTTGCTTATAAGACAGTCTCAAGGCTGCTCCATTACCTATACAGAGGCTTTTTTACATCTATATATACACTCTCTACTAGTTGTTCCTCCTGTATATGATTGTCCCTTAGATGTTTGAATGGCACCTCTATTCTTGTTGCTTTGGATCTCTGTCTAGCATGATGCTTACATTTGAAAGTTTCTAGTTTGTCATATCTATAGACAAAGACTTGACCAAAAACCCCCCAAAAAATGAAGTCTTCCTTATCCCTATAGTGACTATCTTTTGTGTTGGCTGATGATTGTGAGTATGTCACTACCTACTTGTACCATAGATTGTTATTTATCTCTTTTGACAATCATATTGACTCCTTTCAACATTGTTTGTTACCTCTTTTGCATGGTTAGTGACTTCTAATGCCATGGTTTTCACAAAACAACTGCCTTCTCTATTGTTTGCTGTTGTCCTTTGCTGATAGTCATGTTTTCCTCACATGTCTTTCACAGACTGTTAGCACTATCTTAAAATCTTTTGAGCAAACTTTAAACAACTCAATCTACTATTAAAACCTTGGTATAATAGTCAAAACTCAATGGATCCTTCTTTTCTATGCAGATAGGGATAACGTTATACAAACCATATGATTGTCATCCTCTTTACAAGGCTTTTATATAACCATATGACTGTTACAGTGGTGTTCTAGGTCAGCATATCTCTTGATTTCCACTACGAGGATTGTACTCACTATCTTCTTTATATGTTGTCTTCTTCTTGTTTAAAAATGTATGTCTTTGTAACACCTTTTGTGAAAGGCATAAGACTTTTGATGATGAATATCTCTCCGAGGATAAGAACCTTTTATGATTATCTTTGAAGACTATTTTTTGGATTTGCATACATGAAATGAAGACCCACTATGAATACTTCTCAAAAACCTTCCATCTTTGTGACTGTCCTGTGGATGTATATACTCTGTTGCACTTTTTCTTGAACTATCCTTGTAGTTTGCTTGGATGATGAAGATCTTGACACTTGATTGATCTTTTCACACTTTATAATTGGCATTGCTTTCTGTTCTCTGTCTCAGTAGACTGTCCTTATGCCTAAGACTATCTTATTATCACTTAGATAGCCCACTGATGTTACTTTGTGCCTCATGGTTTCTTCCATAGTTGTGACTGATTCTAAGTTGATATTTCCTCTTGTTTTATAATCATTGTTCTCCACGACAGCCATAAGGACTATCCTCTTCTTGTATGGAAGTTATAAGGGCTGTTATGAATGCATGATAGTCCTCTCTTGTGCCTTGTATGATGTTCCTTTAGCAGAAACTGTGGATGCCCTTGTCAAGATCATAATCACCTTATAGACCATGAGTAACACAGGCTTTAAAACATATGATAAACTCCTCCTAGATTTTGACAAGGTTGTTTACACTTTCTCATGGTTCTCATATGCATAGACATTTATATGACTTTGACAATGTTTAGATCTAATGAATTCATGTATTTAGAAAACCCTCCTTCATATACTATGAGCAAAGCTTTGAAAGCTTTATTACCTTTGTATACCTTATCATCAATTATATTCTTGTATTTTTGTCACTGTTGACTGTCGAAAGACAGTCATGCCTTGGATAAATCAAGGCTATCCTGACTATTTTTATGAGGTTTCTTTAACTGCTAGAATAGTCAGGAATGTTTTTGCTTCTCATCATCATGATCACTACTCTTTTCAAGTACAGAGGTATGGTCCTTCATCTTATTTTCATATTTCTGTCATTTCTTAAGTCTGATTTTGTAAAATGTGACATGAAATATGACAGCAACAAAGTATTTTGATAATGATATGAAAAAGAGAAATACCTTTCATGATTTCATTTCTATTTTCTACACTTTGTCAACTTGACTCAGGCATTCTGAACTTATCTGATTTGTTTCAATCAATTGCAATTAATGTCATGATGACATAGTTTTTATGTAAGTTGATTTAAATGATGCATGATGTACTTTGAATGATGCATCCTGTCTTTTCCTGATACTCCTTTTCAAATGAGTAAAAGGAAACATGCTAGGCTCAAACCCTTGTGGGAGCCACATTTAATACACATGTTTGTTTGTCTTCAAATCAATAACATTACTTTTCCTATACCTGCACAGTGAACAAACAAGTTAGCATAAAAATATACCTGATGGTATTGATTGATCTTCTTCATGGTTTTATGACTTGTAGCACATGTCTGATCTGATCCTTCATATGAATTGCATGATGTGACAAGTTGATGTATCTGCTTGATAAAAACATATGATAACCTTAAACATCCAGAGCACTAATAGGACTGTCCCCAAATGTTTTACAGGTTCAACTAATGATAAGAGCTAAAGATGAAGACTGAAGACTAGTATCAACAAAACAACCTTCTTGCTCAGGCAGTGATGGATGTTTACCTTTATCATGTGTTCATTTCATTTCTTTTATCATTCAGATGTATATCTTGCATATCTACAATTGCTTAGTCTAGTTACTCCCCCGGCTTGTGTGGGACAATTTGAACACTTCTTTTAAGCATAATCAATTAATTTATCTTATGCACTTGATGTATGTGTATTCCTTTTTCAATCAATGCATAGGATAAAGTAACAGATATTGAATGTATGTTCAAAACATGACATGAAATAATAGTTCAATACAATTATCTTTCTTTCTTTCTTTCAAATCTGACCAACTGAATAATCAATATAACTTATAACTCCTACGATATCACCATGTTAAAACAATTGTATTTCTTGAATAATTGATACCTTAGTAACCTTATTCTCTTGTCATGATGACTCATCAGTCTCGATTAGACTGATGGGTTAGCCTGTCAACTAAAGTCTATTTCTATTCTGTGAAGATATCAACTGTTCATATAAATGCATTACTTCAAAGTTTTCTTTTATTCCTTCTGAACAACTGTACTTAGGTCTAACTAAATTTAGTGTGAACAAAATTTAGTAACATTTCTGGTGACCTCTTAGGGGTGTTTGCTTGCTAAACAACTTAGAACCAGTAGCCTTTGTAACTCCATTGGGCATAGAGTCTTCTTTTGATCTAAACTTTGAAAAATTTCTACAACTCAAAACTTACTAAAACTCCACAGCAGCAACAAAACTGAAAACTGAAACTAAAATTCTACCTATCCTACTCTAACCAGCCAAAGCTGTTGGTCAGACAAATTGATTAACTATTTAGTTAAAATAAATTCCCTTTCTAATTAAGGAAGGATGTTCTGCAATGTGATCTGCTACTAACATGATATGATTGATAAGGACATACCTTATAGAATGTTGTAAAACTTTCTAAATAATGGAAATAAACTCACTGATTATCCAAACCTGATCATGCATATCCCTGTCATGGGGTAAAAAGATGATCTAATTTTGATTTTCTGAGGCTGAAATCTGCACTTTTGGTACAACAGCAATCTGTATCTCCCTTTTAAGCTCTCTATCAGCCAGATCCTTGATTGGACAACCTCTTGTAATGAAAAAATTTTGGCTAATGATTCTGAAGTCCTAATTTATATCTGTTGTCCTGTTTTCACTTGTAATGTCAAGCTGATTTGAAAGAGTTAGCTCATATGAATGAGAAGAATAGAAACTTGCCTCTTTGATTTGATCTTGTTGCATCATTTCATGACCAATGTTAGAACAAAAATCCTCTATAATAGTAGAAAACACACTCTCATCCAACTGATATTGCTGCATTGAAATTATTTGTGCTTCTTCAGTTTGCTGTTTAGAAGTTTCATCCTGCATGATGTGCTGCCATATCAACTCCTCCTCCAGGGTTAATAAATCACCCTCTTTTGTTAGAACAACTAATAACTCATCAAAATTATCAGATTCTTGAAAGATACTAGGAACAGGTGGTAGAATATCTAATTCCAACTCCAAACTCCTAGTGCTCTCATGATTGTCTTCATTCTGCTCTTGGTAAATCTGTAGACTGTCACAATTACTTGCATCTTCTGGATGTTTAGTTACTTCTACTTGTGTAATGAGCTCTTCATCTAGCTTAATAAAAGAAGGCAGCTGATCAAATAAAAAGACTGAGCCCTCTGTTTTATCTATTTTATTCTCACTTGGAACTTGGGCAATTTGTTTCTGTAATTGGGAATTTTTCCCTTCAAAGATGTGTGACCTAAGTTTATTTATCTTGTAAACATCATTAGAAAAGTTCTCAAATGAATCAAAATGCAAAGGATTTGGTGTCAAGCTTAAACTATCATCCTTTTCATATGCATTAAGCTTATTTTCAGCTGGAGATACAGTGAAAACAATAGAAATATCTTGCAGCATTGCTGGTTTTTCTTGATTGAAACCCATAATTTTGATTGGTTCAAGATTTATCACTACTTCTTCCCTTTCCTGATTTTGGATTGGTATGGAAGAGGTAGTTTTGATAAAACTTGGTATTTTATAATCAGGGTACTTGGTACAAGAAGGCTGCCATACTTGTTCAAAAGCATGGTGGTTTGATTCGAGTACTTGATATGACAGATATTGAGAACTAATAGACTATTTTTGAATGTAAATGGGTTCCTGATTACAATAAGAATTCTTGAAACTTGATAACTACTAACCTCACTTTGAGAATGCTGATCTGGAATGAATGCAGTTGTCTAGATGTTCTTCTTTTGTATTTGTGCAAGAAAATACTTCATCTGTGCCTCTTTTGCTAAAATCTATCTTGCAAGATCTTATTGGAATTGTATCCTTTGAGCCTCTAATTCCTATTCATGAAGATAGGCTTGATAATCTAGTTCCTCCTGCTGCTGCTCGTATTCTTGCTACCTTTTGAACTCTTCTAGGTTCCTTGTGACTTCTAACAATGTATCATTGATATCACTCATGCTGTACTTCATATCCCTAACCTCTTGGGATTGATTTTGGACATGTAGATGCTGATATGAAGGATGAGCAGGGGTGGGTGGAAGGAAAACATGTTTAGCATGCTGATTTCTTTGTAAATCAAAGGAATTAGGAATCAAACTAGAAATATGGCTGATCTGATATGGCTAATAAGATGGAGGATTGGCAGTGTTTTCATGATACGTTGGATGATATGACATGTTTCCATCAAGGATAGACATGTTTATTCATTCAAAAAGTCTAATCTATCAAACCAGAAAGATAGAGTCACCAGGTATTTGTAAATAAACCTCTAAAAAGGTTGAATTAACTACTGATCATACCAAAACAATAGTAATAAATAAGTTCTTTTGAACTAAAAATCAGTTCAAAGTCCTATCGGGTGTGCCAAAAACTGTTATCACTGGGAATTGCACCCGTATGCAAGGCTGGAAAAGCTTTGCAATTCTATGTAACATGGGACTAATTTTAGGTTGTGGGTGCCCTATAATGAAATTAGACCTCCAAATTATGGGCTGGTTCTCTTAAAATATTCTATTTGAATGTATACTTTTTAGTTTTGGAAAAGGGTAAGAATGAAAATATAAGGAAATGAAAACTATGAAATTCGGTGATGCACCTAATATGGGTAAAAATATGCAATCTGGTTCACAATATAACTCAGAAATCTAACTCACACGATTCAATCTTGGCACAAATATCACAAAAATATTTCTAAGGAAGGCTTGAAAATAGGCTTTCTATGAAGGAAAAAAATTTCTCACAACACAAAAGGATTATTTTCATTAACACAACCTAAGACCTGTAATAACACTATGCTTAATGCTCCAAGTAATAGTGAGACAATAATTTTAAAGTTTTTAATGATTAAACATAGTAAAACTTCATCAAATCAATTCATACAATTTGCATTAAATGGAAATACAACTACTTGATTCCAAAGAATAAAGGAAATTTTACAAAAGAGACAAAAATGGAACCTGTAACCTGCTGATCTCTATAAAAACTGTAAAAATGGTGAGCTACAAAACCTTCTCTCAAAGTGTATAAGAGCAAAAAGGCAAGAACTAGCAAAAACAAGTTTTTGCTTTACAATATATAGCTTTTCTCTCACTAAGAGGCATGCAAAAATTGAACTACAGCTAGCTGCCTCTAAAAATAATCTCTCCAAGGTGATCCACGAGCAAACTCAAAAATCCCCAAAAATAAGGGCTCAAACTGTCACAAATTGAGCAAAAATAGCTCCAATTTGGACCTCTCCATATGCTTGACCAAAAAGTTGACCAAGAACCCTAAAAATACTCCTCAAATCATGCAAAAAAAAAAACTCCTAGGTGGCCTAGTTAACTCAACTCATCAATTTGCATGATTTTGCTTTTGCAAAATTGATTGTGAGTAAATAATAAAGTAATTAAATAATTACTCTATTATTGGTTACAACTTGTACTTATTTGATTTTACAATTTGTGAAAAATAATAAAGTAATTTGTAAAATATTACTTTATTATTTATTTACAATTAATTTATATGTAAAATCATGCATGAAGAATATAAACTCCTTTTAACTCCAAATACATATGCCTAATTTGCATGATTTGAAAGAAAATAGGAGTTAGAGAAAAATACAATCTCCTTATAGCTGCTTGTGAGAAAAAACATCCACTTGCATGCCAACTTGCCTTAAGGGAAAAAATATACCCTTATCTCTCCAAATACTTATCAAGAATGCATAAAAACCAAGGCATTACATATAAATCCTTATAACTCCATATTTGTATCAAAAGAAAACAAATAATCTTCTCTGCCTTATAACTCCAATCACCATGCAAAATAGTCTCTCTGCCACATACACTTATCATGCAAAAAATATTATATCTCTGTCATTTTATCTTCCCCTTGCAATCTCCTTGTTTGCCACCTTTGTCTTCATTTGATGATTCTTCAAAGCATAAGCAATATTCTCTTTGACCTCATTTGATTACCTCACATGATATATGTATTGTTTAAGGGAATCTTTGTCTTATCAAAAGGCACATGATGATAGGGAGCCTCCTCGACCATGCAATGTCGACTCCAAGGTAATGAATGTTGTTTGAATTTTTGCAAGGCATAATGCCCACCCTTATGACCACCGACCACCATTTGATTTCAAACAAAAAGCAAGGTCTATATTCCATTGGCCACCTCTTATCATGATGCTAGGAAATATATCTCTGAAGTTGTTGACCTTGTTTGAAGATTAGATAAGGTAATGATTTAAGTTTTATAAAGTCAAAACACAATGAAGAAAAGGGATTTCGAACAAAAAGGTAAGAAAACCCTAATCACTTTGTCATTTCATTTCTTCTTCTCACTAAGACGCTGCTCTGTAATTTTCCATGGCATTAGGTTTTAATCTATTTCTTTCACTGCTTCTTGATGCACTCTTTCTTGTAGCTTCGACAGGCAATTTGGAGCTAAGCACATTTTGCATAGGTTCTGAGCTATTTTTAAGCTTCTCTTCACTGGTTTTGTTGATGTTTGGCTGCGGCCAAATGATTACTTCTATGCATTTTCATGACCTTTTCTTTACTACTACTATTTCTTTATATGGCTGCCATGGGAACATGGTTTTGACCCATTTGAGCTCTTTACTATGTATCTCATATGATGAGGGTTTTCAAATAAAAACTTATGGGTTTATACTATTTGAAGGAAATGTTTCTTACTGGCCATGGCCACCCTTTTTTGCACATGCAGACATTTGTCTTTGTTTCTAGCACTTTTCACTCAGATATGTAGAGGAAAACTTGTCCCATCATAGATAATGAAATACCTGTGAAAATAAGCATTTCCTCATTCTGGCTTTGCATTTTCTGAGATTTGAAGCAAAACCCTCATATACTATGATAGGGTTTTGAAGATGCCTTTTACCTTGCTGTAGCACTTCGGCCTCCATGCCATAACAATACATGATTTGTAGTTTTTAATCCTTCTGTGGCAATATGAAACTGGGCTTACATTTTGATATCTTGAAGCTCTCTATTCTTTTATCTCTAATACAGTCACAATAATTGCTCCATTGCAGCATTTGTCTTTACTTATTCTAAAAATGCAAAATGTGAAAAGAATGTATAGCTTTGTACTCTCTATTTCTTCTTATGTATCTGATGTGGGTTTGATAAAAGAAGTGAAAATGCTTTGTTCTTTTGCTTATAAGATAGTCTTAAGGTTGCTCCATTACCTGTACATGTTGCATTGTATAATGAAGTCTATGGAAAAAATAAGACATTGATGAGTCTCTCCTTCTACATTTCTATATGATTTGATATTTCATGGGAACAATACTACTTCTAGCTCAGCCTGCATACATGGTATCATTCCCATTTGATGTTCTATTCCTTCTTCCAAAAGGCATATGTAACTTTTGCATAGTTCTTCTTTATAACAACATTTTTGTATCCCCTTCATGGGTAAGATAATGGGTTTGAGCCTATACTGCAACCTATATAATTTCTTTATATCATACAGAGGTTTTTTTACATCTGTATATACACTAGATCTACTAGTTGTTCCTCCTGTATATGAGTATCCCTTAGATGTTTGAATTTGGCATCAATGTTCTTGTTGCTTTGGATCTCTATCTAGAATGATGCTTACATCTAAAAGTTTCTAGTTTGTCATATCTATAGACAAAGACTTGACCAAAACCGCCCCGAAAAAATATAGTCTTCCTTATCCCTATAGTGACTATCTTTCATGTTGGCTGATGATTGTGAGTATGTCACTGTCTATTTGTACCATATATTGTTATTTCTCTCTTTTGACAATCATATTGACTCCCTTCAACATTGTTTGTTACCTCTTTTGCATGGTTAGTGACTTCTAATGCCATGGTTTTCACAAAACAACTATCTTCTCTGTTATTTGCTGCTGTCCTTTGCTGATACTCATGTTTTCGTCATGTCTTTCACAGACTATTAGCACTGTCTTGAAAGCTTTTGATCAAACTTTAAACAACTCAATCTACTGTTAAAACCTTGGTATAACAGTCAAAACTCAATGGATCCTTCTTTGTTGTGTAGATAGGGATAAAGTCATACAAACCATATGATTGTCATCCTCTTTGCAAGGCTTTTATATAACCATATGACTGTTACAGTGGTGTTCTAGGTCAGTATATCTCTTAATTTCCACCATGAGGATTGCACTTACTATCTTCTTTATATGTTGTCTTCTTCTTGTTTGAGAATGTCTGTCTTTGTAACACCTTTTGTGAAAGGCATAAGACTTTTGATGATGAATATATCTCCAAGGCTAAGAACCTTTTGACTATCTTTGAAGACTATTTATTGGATTTGCATACATGAAATGAAGACCCACTATGAATACTTCTCAAAAACCTTCCATCTTTGTGACTGTCCTGTGGATGTATATACTCTGTTGCACTTTTTCCTGAACTATTTGTTGGGTCTTTCTCTTCAAATCAGCAAAAGGTTTGCCAGTTCTAATGCATAGGCAAATTCAGCCAACAAATACAGGAGGTTGCGTGAGCTGCCTCCCCTTCACTTCTAGTTCTGTCACACCAAGGGGGTATCCCTATAGCTAAAGATTTAACCTTGACTTGCCCAATGACAGAAAGATTTAGCTTTACAACAACATGCAGAATACTGTCATTTTTGGACCAACATTTGTGTGATAAATCACAAGGTTGGTACTATTCTTGGACATATCTAACTGGTTAGGAATGAGAGTATGCAGGGGTCCTATTTCTACTCCTACAAACTAACAGGTTTGAAGTTTTGAAATGATTTGTTTTATATTTTGGATGCAAGATAGGGGATTTTGGGTCATAACTACTACACAAGGGTAGATCAGTGCCTATCTCAAGACAAGGAGTCAACTAGATGTATACAAGTGAATGATTTGCACAAACTCATCAGAGATTCAAGTTTCAAGGGGTTAGATTGATGCTTGCCTTACAAACATCACCCAAGACTGAGTATTTAGCTACCTCTACTTACACATATCCTAGCTGACATACATTCTTCTTCATACTTAACCTAAAATAGTTTAATCCACTCCTTGAATGGAAGTTAGAGATCAAGCATGCAATACAATAAATCTGTATCCTAGAATCTAAGTAACCCTTAGCAACCAGATTCAAAAGAATGGATGCATACAACAAATGGAGACAAACAGCTAAACACATGCAAAGAAGCATTCTTCATATAAAAACAACATGAAACTAAACATATGCACAACGTGCACTCAAATGCAACTCTTAAACTCACAAAAGAGATAGAACAACTCAGAAAAGCTCTATTTTTTGTTATTTCCTCCAAAAAATTGCCCAAGTCTTCAACCCCCAGAAAAATTAGTGACATAGTCCTCTTATATATCAAGAACATGTACTCAGCAATTAATTACATGGTCAACTCAAAATTTTGCCAAATACATCGCACCATCAGAATGGCACCCAAAACATTCAATGCAATAGAGAGAAGAAAAGGGAAGGAGAAGGTGAACTCGGGAGATGTGCAGATGCCTGAAGATTTTCTCCTTTAAGATGGTAGTTGGCCTGTCAATCAAGACCATGCCTCTGCAAATTTTGCCATTAATGGCCAACCTACCCGCAACTTCTGGAAATACAACGGCTGCGTGCTTTACAATTCTTCCCACCTGAAATGCAGCTGCGAATGCAAGAAATCCTTCGCTTTCTAAAAATTTGAAACTAGCTGTCGATTTCCTCCTCATCACCAAGATCTACAGCCTTGGTTCACATTGACTGGATCAGACAATCCCAGTCACCCATGCTAAAAAGTCCTCGACCAGTGAAATTACGCCACGTAGGCAGTTTTCTCTCCTTTGACTTTTCACAATGTAAAAAATACCTCATGCACATACAATCCTTTTTACCTTTTCTCCCTTCAAACCTTTGTATATGCAGTTCTATATACATACAACTACCTTGGGACACATGGTAGCATTTGGTTGGATCTCTATCGCTAAAAAAATGCATCTCCATTAGTGAGCCATTGTATCTTTTCTTTTCCATCTGTGGTTGTATATGAGATTGTATGCACATACAATTGCAACACATACAAGCGCAGACCCCAAATCATCATGAATCAATTTGAAATTGCATTCGGGTTCAGCGCTGCATCTCCTTCCTTTTGTATATTACCTTGCACATTACATATATACAATATGCAATATACATACAACCATGGACATCAAAATGATTATTAATCATATTGTAACTTTGCAACAGGTCTGGCTTGTATCTCTTCTTCTTTGTATTTCAGCATATACAATGCACTTAATATACAAATTGCAGACCCCACCTTTGAATTTACCAATTTACATTTTCCGATCGGGTCTGCTTTGTATATCCTCCCTTGTATCTTTTCCTTGTATATCGCATATACAACTATGAATATACAAGCAAAACATACATATAATTGAACTTCTGCCTTTATCAACTAGAATGTATATTCATTTCAGGTCTGGGCTTTGCATCTCAGGATTGCATATTCCCTTGTATGTTCGATTGCATGTGCAAACATACAATCACCTATACATGCAATTGGTGGGCCCCAGGCTTTGGATTTTGCTTTGCATGTATCTTTTGTATCTTCATCAGCCCGTCGGAGAAACCTTGGACTTGGCCGCCAATGTGCATTGTCTCGGCGATGACACTTTGTATGTCTGCCCCTTGTATCTTTTCCATTGTATATTGAGCTTGCATATCTGCCTTGTATATTCGAACATACAAACTCATCGGCCTATCGGTGGGACCACGGAATGAGATGCCGATGTGCATTGTCTCAGCGATATGACTTTTGTTTCCTCCCTTTGTATCATTACTTTGTATATTGCATCGGCCACATACAAACTTACATGCATATGACTCATTTTTCATTTTCAGAAGCCGATTGAACTTTCTCTTAGGTTCGGCCTTATACATTTGCATTTACACATTAGATACAAACATACAACGACACATGCATACAACTGTGGACCCCACCATCGCTTAAGGTTTTTTTGAACTTAACATTTTTTCATGACGGGAAAAGGAGGTAACACAAGGCAAAGGTGGCCAGTCATTCGACGAGTGCTATGACATGAAATGCATCTTAAGTGACAGATGACCTGCTACAGATGATCAACGCAGAAATGGAAGATACAATGCAGGAGGCTGAGGGAAAATAATACCTAAGGCATTAAGAGTTTGAGGGAACAAAAATACAGGCTTACAGAATTGACTCAAAACCCTAACCCTAGGTGGGCACCACCACTATCCTTGTAGTTTTCTTGGATGATGAAGATCTTGACACTTGACTGCTCTTTTCACACTTTATAATTGACATTGCTTTCTGTTCTCTTTCTCAGCAGACTGTCCCTATGCCTAAGATTGTCTTATTATCACTTAGATAGCCACTGATGTTACTTTGTGCCTCATGGTTTCTTCCATAGCTGTGACTAATTCTAAGTTGATATTTCCTTTTGTTTTATAATCATTGTTCTCCATGACATCCCTAAGGACTATCCTCTTCTTGTATGGAAGTTATAAGGGCTGTTATGAATGCATGATAGTCCTCTCTTGTGCCTTGTATGATGTTCATTTAGCAGAAACTGTGGATGCCCTTGTCAAGATCATAATCACCTTATAGACCATGAGTAACATAGGCTTTAAAACATATGATAAACTCCTAGATTTTGACAAGGTTGTTTACACTTTCTCATGGTTCTCATATGCATAGACATTTATATGACTTTGACAATGTTTAGATCTAATGACTTCATGTATTTAGCAAATCCTCCTTCATATACTATGAGCAAAGCTTTGAAAGCTTTATTGCCTTTGTATACCTTATCACCAACTATATTCTTGTATTTTTGTCACTGTTGACTGTCAAAAGATAGTCATGCCTTAGATGAATCAAGGCTATCCTGACTATTTTTATGAGGTTTCTTTAATTGCTAGAACAGGTAGGACTGTTTTAGCTTCTCATAGTCATGATCACTACTCTTTTCTAGTACAGAGGTATGGTCCATCTTATTTTCATATTTCTGTCATTTCTTAAGTCTAATTTTGTGAAATGTGACATGAAATATGATAGCAACAAAGTATTCTGATAATGATATGAAAAAGAGAAATACCTTTCATGACTGCATTTCTATTTTCTACACTTTGTCAACTTGACTCAGGCATTCTGAACTTATCTGATTTGTTTCAATCAACTGCAATTAATGTCATGATGACATAGTTTTTCTGTAAGTTGATTTAAATGATGCATGATGTATATTGAATGATGCATCCTATCTTTTCCTGATACTCCTTTTCAAATGAATAAAAGGAAACATGTTGGGCTCAAACCCTTGTGGGAGCCACATTTAATCCACATGTTTATTTGTCTTCAAATAAGCAACATTACTTTTCCTATACCTACACAATGAACAAAAAAGTTAGCATAAAAATATACCTTATGGTATTGATTGATCTTCTTCATGATTTTATGACTTGTAGCACATGTCTGATTTGATCCTTCATATGAATTGCATGATGTAAAAAGTTGATGTATTTGCTTGATAAAAGCATCTGATAACCTTAAACATCTGGAACGCTAACAGGACTATCCCCAAATTTTTTGTAGGTTCAACTGATGATAGGAGCTGAAGATGAAGACTGAAGACCAGCATCAACAAAATAACCTTCTTGCTCAGGCAATGATGGATGTTTACCTTTATCATGTGTTCATTTAATTTATTTTATTATTCAGATGTATAGCTTGCATATCTGCAATTGCTCAGTCTAGTTACTCCCACGACTTGTGTGGGACACATTTGAACACTTCTTTTAAGCATAATCAGTTAATTTATCTTATGCACTTGATGTATGTTTATTCCTTTTTCAATCAATGCATATGATAAAGTAACAGATATTGAATGTATGTTCAAAACATGACATGAAATAACAGTTCAATACAAATATCTTTCTTTCTTTCTTTCAAATCTAACCAACTGAATAATCAATCTAACTTATAACTCCTATGATAACACCATGTTAAAACAACTGTATTTCTTGAATAATTGATACCTTGGTAACCTTATTCTCTTGTCATGATGACTCATCAGTCTTGATTAGACTGATGGGTTATCGTGTCAACTGAAGTCTATTTTTGTTCTATCAAGATATCAATTGTTCATATAAATGCATAACTTCAAAGTTTTCTTTTATCCCTTCTGAACAACCACACTTAGGTCTAACTAAATTTAGTGTGAACAAAATTTAGTAACAATAGTACAAGGGCATATTGAAATAAGATCATATTTTTGATAGCCTCTATTACTTCATCCAAGAAGGAATGGTGGGTATTGTAGGGAGAGGCAGAGTAATTCCATCCCATGGGGAGACCTAATGGCTAGGACATAGCTTCCCCAATGGCCGGGTCTTGATGGTCTCAGTGCGCCCTAGTCATGTAAAGCCTAATTCCTTGGCGGAAGGATAGAGGGGAAGATATGGATCTTGAATTACGTTTAATATCTGCCCTAATGTACCTATGGAATATATTATAGAATAATCATCAATAGTGAATGACAAGAAGGAAATGAATGATCCTTTGACAAGAATGAAATATTTATATCATCTTTGATCTCATTAGATATTATCACTAAAATTTATTGATCTCTAATGTTACTAATATCTCTTTGAGAATCACCTTTTTGAATGCAGATTCAGGTTTAGTGCTTCCACTAGAAAGTGGACATTACAAAATATTATATCATATAGTTATAAATTGAAGTATATATAGATAAGGGTTAATTAAGATATCACTATAATTAGTTTATATTCATATTAATAAGATTTCCTTTTCAATTGAAGAATTGTTTACTAGTATAACAAAACTACAATATACTATATAAATTTAGAAAATCTAATAAATAGGATATTGTGTATTTTAAAAATTTAAACTATCCATAAGAAATATTGGTTGGGAAAAGTATATATTATATGTAGAGGAAAAAATTGACTATTAAATTGGTTGTAACTATTTTTGCTTAGTCATAGGCATGCTTCCTTAAAATTATCTATATTATAATTTTAATGTGTGATAATTGACCAAGAGAATTACCTATTGGTTTTGCTTGGAAGCATATAAGAAACGTAGATTATTACATGACTAAGTTGTTTGAGTGGTAGCCCATTTAGTTATTAATTTTATATACATATGATATGCTATTAATATGAATATAAAGTTCTGAATGGATTGATTAGAGTAATATATTTTGGTATATTATATCGGCTATTAATATTATTTATACTTATGTATTTATGTATAATATATTTTGGTATATTATATCGACTATTAATATTATTTATATTTATATGTATTTGAGTATACAATAATTGGTGAAATCTAAGTGTGTGTATATTTGGTGAATATAAAAGATAGAAATACATATTAATTAAATGATACTTTGAGAAATAAAATTATTTGTCCTCATCAACTAACCTACACTTTAAAATTTTACTTAAAGATCATTAGGACTAGGAATTGGCTATGGTTATCTCTAATTAAGCACAAATAAAAAAAACCAACCAACAAAATAATTTGTAATAGATAAGACATTGCAACTTGAAGAAAATCTATAAACAATGAATCTTGCTAAATGAAGAGACAATTTTGGGATGGTTGAATAGTGACGGTTTTAGAAATTGGAAAAAATGACTTTATATAAGATATTTTTCATAGTTGCGGTAGACCAAAAATTACTATGGCCAAGAAATATTGTTCAAATGGGACTGCTTGAATGAAATTGTTGTGAATAGTGGCCTTCATATACGTTTATTTCAAACTCCTTTACAAGTGCCTATTCGGAACCCTTCACTCTTACCCACATGATCTATACCTCCATTAGATTACATGCTAGTTTGTATCATAACAGGGTCAAGATTGTGTCTAGTTGTAACTCCTTTAATTTTGTTCTCAAAACTTAGCAAGTTTTATCTTTATAACAACTAAGTTGGTGTAGGGATGAGAAAGATGATATAAGGATAACTTTCCTCTACCATTGTCAAAATTTAAATCAATGATGTCAATATGTCCCACATATCCTAGGGCAAAACCCTTTCTTATCACATTTTTTGGAAACTATACACCTTACCTAAGTATGCAAAAAGGTCTCTAAAGAGTCTTATGATAGTATTTGAGGGACCAAAGAACCAATCACTTGTTCAACTAAATCTAAGGATTATTATATAAGAGTTGGAGAGTCTTGTAACCTTTTATTTTAGGATTAAATTCATAATATGAACAAAAAATTAATCCACATACTCAATAATAAAAATAATCTTTGAAACTAAAAATTGAATCTAACTTTGAGGAGCTTGCATAATTAATCACGGAGGTTGTAAATATATTGTCAAAATTTAAATATTATTGTAAGGAGATATGAATATTGATCTCCTTTTTCCTTTTAGGATTGATAAATGACATAATATTATAGCTACCATAAATTAAAGATTCCAAGGGCATAGAAATATTGGTAACCCATTTTTTTTATAAATATTGAGTTTTAATACATTTTTTGGGATTTAGCTTTGGATAGACAATTAAAGACCTTGAATTGAGAAGGTGTCCTTAATTATTTTATGAATTCATATCTAGATGGTTGAGTGATGAATCATGATGAATTTTATAAGAGTAATACGGATCATCCTTTATTTATTAGTCTTGTTGTAATATATTGGTCAAACTAAGTTAGTGTTGACCTACACATTATCAAATCAAGTACACACATGTTGGCTCCAAGTATTGGTGTTGCATGTGTCTTATGGGGGGCCTATCTAATCCCAATTATTCCTATCAACCTACATGTAGCTTAATAAGTAACATTGTGTTGATAACTGAGAGGGGGGGGTGAATCAGTTATCCTTTCTTTTTAATTGAAGCAGCATAAAATCAAACACAAAACATTAACCATGAAATAAGAAACACATGACACAGTATTTTTGACGTGGAAACCCTGTTAAGGGAGAAAACCACGGGGTGATTAACCCAAGAATTATTCTCTGTTAGAAGAATAGGAAATTACAAAAATGGCACTTGCCAATTAGGGCTCACTGCCCGAGCACACTGCTCACAAGAGGCCCACTGCCTACAAGAAGACACACTGTCTACAAAGTGATGATAATCACAGTCTTGAACTGATTGGAAGCATTTGCATATGCTGGAGTTCAGTTCCGGTTAGGCTCAGTACACTGATCTGCTGCACTTCATCTTTCCTCTGTTCTTTGTTCTGCTATCTTTCACATACCGGATCCTTTTTGCTACCTCTGCTCTTTCTCTGGACTTATTCGCATATCTCTCCACATCAACACACACTTCACAACTAAATCCATCCTCTATATATATCCGCACAAGTAGTTTCATCACCTTTCTAGTCGGCATCCGGAACAGTCTAGTTTCTTACAAACTCTCATTCTGTCGGCTGAATCCTTCCTCACCAAGCAATGCGGATCAAGCATATACTTGTAGATATCATTAATCATGTCGGCCAAACATGATTCATGCCTTCACAACCTCTGTCATCAACAGTAACCCATCCGGAAAGTAGTCTGATACTCTGCCAGTCAGTTCTTCCTCTGTTTTCACTGTCTCTCAGGATTCCGGTACTCAACCATTCATATCTTTTTCCTTGTCCATCACCGGAGGCTAAATCCTTGGAATATACCACTCAAGGTAGTCCTCTTGACTTCCCCAAATCCGCACTGCACCAAGACACTTCCTCTGAGAGGTCCGGACCAATCTGTCGGACCTTGCCACATGCTCTGTTCTTCTTCACCGGACCACAACTTTCTTTATTCTGACTTCCGGTAGAGACACATCATGTCTTGCGGATATGTGGGATGACCTTTGTTGCCATCAATGACAACAACCATGAATCCATATAGTGTCTCTTGCCAACAATCTCCCCCTTTGGCATTGATGGCAACACTTAGTGAAAAATGACTAAGTGTTTTCACTATGCTCCCCCTTTGCTGATGCTCTATCTTTATATACAATTTCCGGAACTCCCCCTTAGTTGGATCCCTCATTTTTCACTGCTCCTCACTCCCCCTTTGACATCAATGGCAAAGGGTAGGGTCCGCATATCAAAATTTTCAAAAGTTTCTTATACTTAGCCGCATATTTACATACTCACATATATTGAAGAATGTCTGCAAAGGATGTCTGTAATTGAATCATTTCGGTAGCCCAACTTTGCTTCATTCTGTCCAAAATTGAAATGTGACCACTTAACAAAAATGCAAACGCTTCTGCCCGCTTGAGATCTGTCGGATCTTTTGTTTGGGCGGTGGTCCTAGCATCACTGATGGCCTCATGCATGGTTTCCAACTTAGGGATTATAATCCTTCTAAGTTCTCCCATCCGGTTGGTGATGTTCTTCCTTTCCTTCTCAAGATTCTTTATTTCGTTCAAGACTGCAATAGTCTGACATTCTTGATTTATTATAGAGGAAGAGAGAGGATCAAAACTTTGAGATAAGCTTTGTAGCTTATCCTGTTCCTCTTTTATTTTCTTGTCAAATGCTGCTGTTGCCTTTGACCAGGATATACAAAATTTATAGATATCACCGCCATCCTTAAGAGCATTCTCTAAGCTCCTTATTCCAATGCTTACAATCTTCCTATCCTTAGAGATTAATTCTAATATTTCTGAAAATCTCTTATCCAAAAATTCCTTCCGGACCTTTTCTTCAGCGGATTTTTCTAAAGAATCAAAATGTGTATCAACACTGCTGACTAAGGTTTTTAGATTACCGGAAGTGGAGGCTGTCGGATCTATCTGGATTGATGGCATGATCTTTACAAGTATTCCGGAAGCAGCCTCTATCAACTCACAGTCTTCCATATGAGACTTCAGGAGCTTTTCATTTGCCTTGGCATTTGCAAATGAAGCTATCTTCATTGTTTGTACCGGAGAGAGAGAGTCAAAATCAAATGGACCTTTGAGAAGCTCCGGTTCATCAATCTCTAGAGTTTCTTTACTCAAAAATTGTTGAACAGTTTGTGCAGTGTCTCTTGCCGGAGACAGATGTTTCTTTTCTTCTGCAGTCTTAGAACTGTCAACCTCTTTGTCTTTCACCACTGCTTCCTTCTCCTGTAGTTGCTCTTCTTCTTTGGATCCGGAGACTGTAGGGGAAACCGGAGGAGAGATGCTAACTTGTTCATGGGCCACTTCTTCTTGAACAGAGGGTCCCAAGTCCTCACTTGTCTGTTCAGGGCTCACTTCTTCCGGAACAGAAGATTCCAAATCAGCAGCTGTTTCTGCACCTAAGTCCTCTACAACAGGAAGATTGAACCTTTTGAAGGCCTTCCGGAGGATCTCTTCTGTTTCTTGGGCCACTTTGTCAGTCTCACCAAGCATGAGTTGATTCATCCTGGCTTTGCTTCTGAACTCATCTTTACAGTCTTTGAAGATAATGTTCATTGTCTTGGGATCAATTTGAGGATATAGCTGAATAGCTATCTGCTCCCGGATCTCAAGATCTTTAGCATGAGCATTATTTTTTCTCACTTCCATTTCCTTTTCTAGGCTTTTAGGAATAAGAGATATTATTTCAATGAAAGCCTTATTATATATGTTAAGATATTTCACTGTGGCCTCCTGCAGAGTCTTTTGGTCAGCCTCACTGAAGTCATCATATGATTCAGTCATTGGTTGAAGGTTTCCATCCACCGTGACCGACTTGATTATGCTCTCTAGTGACAGAGTGGGCTTTTCAACAGTTACCTCTGCCATTTCCTCCTTGTCTTGGCCTGTGGAGGGCTTACCGGATCCTTTCTTTTTCTGTTTCTTTACTTCTCTTACTCCTTCATCTGATTCTGTCTCCTCTTCATCCTTTTGGCTTCCATAAGCCCTTGTGGCTTTTGCCTTTGATCTCTTACCGGATGCCTGGACTTCCAGTTTTGAACTTTTGGTTGAGGGAGGTGCAGATCTCTTTGTTGATCTGGTCCGGGTGGGAGCTCCAACCGGAGCACTTTCTTTGCTTTTCTCTTCTTCCTCGGCCTTCCTCCTCTTTTCCCAGCTGGCATCAAGTGCCTCCTTTGAGATGCCAAGACCTTGAGCAATGTGCTCTACTTCTTTTCTCACTTTTCTTTTGATCTCAGGTTCCCTGAGTTCTACATGTAATTTTATACTCAGCTCCTCAAAGGTTCCAAACCTTTCTGCCTTAGGATCTTTGGGCTGACTTAGCATGTGTTGAACATGCAGCTCCACTATCTGTTCATCAACTTCATACCCCATGGGCATGATCCAGACAGTCCTTGGCTCCACTGCCTCCATCAGGCACTGATCAGTGTCAACCATAAAGCACACTGAGTCCTTGTATTTCTCAATGAGAGACTGGGGAATTCTCTCTCTTGCTTGCATCATGCTCTGAAAGTTTTTGAAGTATCCCCATAGAGCTGAATTTCTCGCTTTTGCATCCCCAAGTCCATGCAAGTAGTCTCTTATCTGGACTGCAACAGGTTTGTCATTCTGCCATACCCATCCATTTGTTCCGGGTAGCTCATTCATGAAGTAGAAGAATAGACATACAATAAGAGTACCATACTTGAAGGAATTCTTCTTATCCTTCTTGATTTTCTGTATATTTTCCATTAATTGGCTTAGCAGTAGTTCGCAGAGGTCATATTCTGCATTTTTCCTTAGCATTTCATAAGCAGTGTATACTGCAGTTCCGGATACAGAATTCTCCCTGCTGGAGTGATAGATCTTGTATCCTATTATCATTGATGCATATTTGATATCCGGATCCGAAATATCTTCAATGGTCATTGCCCTCTTGTCAAATTTTGATCCGGTGGCCTCAGTTACAATGTTGTTCTTGACAGATTTGAGGATAGGTACTCCTCCGGAAGAGTATAGGCCAGTTACTGCTCTAATTGCCTCTTTTGTGATCTTGCAGGGTCTATCTAGCCATAGAAAGTTGTCATGCATCCTGCTCAGTACATACCGGACCCATTCATCTTCTTCAAAACAGGGGAAATGAATAAATTGCTCAAATTGTTTCTTCTGAATATCCTTATACTCTGGTTTAAGCTCAAAGGCATTGTCAATCAACTGCTTGTGATAGAGGTCTCTTAATTTGAATTCCCCAAATTCCTCAATGTTTGCATGTATGTAAACCCTAATGTCTTCGGTGTGTAAAACTCCGTGAGGAACACTAGAGAAGGCTCCTAGTGGGTCTACCTCCAATGATTTGTAGGGATGTTTCTTGAATGAGGGGCGAGGTCTATCAGAGATCTTAACTATGTTTGGAGTAGCCATTCTTCAAAGATTTGCAGTGAGGTAATGAAAAACGGAGAATACCTTATGCGCCTTCGGTTAGCACGGAGTGGTTGGATTGATTTCTTTATCCAATAGCTTCGGCAGGAGATCCTTGGTGTGCTTGAAGAACCTTGTTGCAGAGCTCCACTTTTCGCTTCTTCTCGAGTGCAGAATGAGCAAATGACCTTTGAGAAATCCCTTAAATTGCTCCGCGAACCCTAATACCTGTCTGCAATAAATGCTTCACCTACATCATTCCGGTTTGCCTTGTCTGGATAGCTTGGAGTATCCCGGATTAGTCCTGATCTGTGGATATTATCCGGATCTTTCAATCATGAATAAATCGAGGTGGCATATTACAAGATCATCTTAAACACTCTGTCCAATCCGCAGAACAAGATAGTGCATTTCTGGATCTTTCCGGACCTTTTTGTAATCTTTTATCATACCGGAGCATCTCCCTGAACAGGTCTTATTTGATCGATCATAGCTTCTTCATAACTCCATGCGGACCTCTGAAAACTTGACTGAAGTATCTCAAGACTCATATCTACAAACCCTTTGATCCGCATCTTGTGCCACATCCGGCACCACTTGTTTGGCTGGGGGAACAAGATTTTCTTTGAGTCTCCCCCTGAGCCTGAGCTCATTTTTAATTTCCGGAAGAAATATCAGCACCAGAGTCTGGTGCGGATCCAACCTCTACATTCTCTGAACTTTTCTTCACCCAAATCTTGCTCATCTGATTCCTAACCTCATCCGCATTCATCTTTTGTTTACCCTTGTCTTGATTCTGATTATACACCGGACCTCTTTTGTCCTGATTCTTGTTTCTGCAGACTTTAGCATTATGACCGGACCTATTGCAGATTTGGCAAATAACATCTCTTTGCATATTTGACTGATATCCTCTTGATCTGCATTGATTGGCCATATGACCTATTCTATTGCATGTGAAGCATCTACCTTTGAATGATTTGTTTACTTGCATAATTCTGCATTCATGGGATTTGTGTCCATACCTTTTGCAGTTGAAGCACTGTCCGGAGAAGGATGAATTATTCTGATTCTTTCTTATCCTGCACTGATTAGCTTTGTGACCAAAGTGGTTGCAGTTGTGGCAGTATCCATTGAAGGATGGATATCTTTGAGCATTTGGCTATCTTACCGGAGGTCTTCTAGGCCTGCTCCTTGGATTTTCTGATCCAAGATTCTTCTGACCGGATCCGGAGCTTTCTCCTTTCTCATATCCCAAGCCATACTTGTCATCTGTCCTCTTTTGACTTCCAAGAAGAACTTCAAGTTGAGCAGAACTTATCTTGAATTTCTCTTTATATTCATTTGTTGTTTGAAGGTCTCTTTTGAGAGAGGCAATTTGATCCTCAAGTTTTCCTTCATTATCTTTGGCATCTTCAAGATCAGATTCAAGATGCCTGATAATCCTGTCCATCTGGTGGCATTCTTCTGATTTTTCTTTGAGAGATTGTCTTAGATTGTCTTCAGCCTTTCTTTTTTCTTCAATTTCTTGAGTAAACTTTATAGTTCCTGATTCCATTTCATGTCTTAACATAATGACTTCTTTTGATAACTTTTCACATAACTTGGTTTGCTCAGTCAATTCCTCATTTGTATTGTTTTCTTCACTTTGTCTTGCCAACTGTTGAAGCAGCTCCTTTCTCTTTTTCATAGAGAGACTTAATTTGTCTTTTAATTCTCTCATGAATTCATCAGCTTGTTTGAGTCTTTCCTTTAATTCACTGACTTCAGAATTTGACTGTTCAAGATCCTCAAGGGCAGTCTTGAGTTGCTCCCTTAAACCATATGCATCCATTTGAAATCCCAGATCTTCCTCAAGCTGTTAGGCTCTATTAGGAGGAACTTGGCTCTGATACCAATTGTTGATAACTGAGAGGGGGGGGTGAATCAGTTATCCTTTCTTTTTAATTGAAGCAGCATAAAATCAAACACAAAACATTAACCATGAAATAAGAAACACATGACACAGTATTTTTGACGTGGAAACCCTATTAAGGGAGAAAACCACGGGGTGATTAACCCAAGAATTATTCTCTGTTAGAAGAATAGGAAATTACAAAAATGGCACTTGCCAATTAGGGCTCACTGCCCGAGCACACTGCTCACAAGAGGCCCACTGCCTACAAGAAGACACACTGTCTACAAAGTGATGATAATCACAGTCTTGAACTGATTGGAAGCATCTGCATATGCTGGAGTTCAGTTCCGGTTAGGCTCAGTACACTGATCTGCTGCACTTCATCTTTCCTCTGTTCTTTGTTCTGCTATGTTTCACATACCGGATCCTTTTTGCTACCTCTGCTCTTTCTCTGGACTTATTCGCATATCTCTCCACATCAACACACACTTCACAACTAAATCCATCCTCTATATATATCCGCACAAGTAGTTTCATCACCTTTCTAGTCGGCATCCGGAACAGTCTAGTTTCTTACAAACTCTCATTCTGTCGGCTGAATCCTTCCTCACCAAGCAATGCGGATCAAGCATATACTTGTAGATATCATTAATCATGTCAGCCAAACATGATTCATGCCTTCACAACCTCTGTCATCAACAGTAACCCATCCGGAAAGTAGTCTGATACTCTGCCAGTCAGTTCTTCCTCTGTTTTCACTGTCTCTCAGGAATCCGGTACTCAACCATTCATATCTTTTTCCTTGTCCATCACCGGAGGCTAAATCCTTGGAATATACCACTCAAGGTAGTCCTCTTGACTTCCCCAAATCCACACTGCACCAAGACACTTCCTCTGAGAGGTCCGGACCAATCTGTCGGACCTTGCCACATGCTCTGTTCTTCTTCACCGGACCACAACTTTCTTTATTCTGACTTCCGGTAGAGACACATCATGTCTTGCGGATATGTGGGATGACCTTTGTTGCCATCAATGACAACAACCATGAATCCATATAGTGTCTCTTGCCAACACATTGTTGATTCATTTATGACAAAGTTTAGTGGTTAAGGTTAAGGGCTAGTCTTCCTAAAGAGTTCATGATGTTAGGTGTATCATTCCTTTGCCCATGATCTAGTTGTAATGTATTTAAATGTGTACATTTGAGTTATGCTACACAGATTTTCAACATATACCACAATCTTGTCTCATTATAACTATTGTTTCTCTATAATCATGTTATAGTTAAGATTGTGCCACAACAACTAACTCAAGATAAAATTTTATAAGGTCATTAAGTTGGTACTTCTTTAGATGAGGGAATTATCCTATGTGACCTATTTTCATCCACCCATATACTAGTATATGGTGGGGTTGTTGAATAGGGGTCAAAATAATAATGTAAGTGTGAAGTGTCATTCATTTATAGTAACTATTAATTATAGTGTATTAAATACATAATCTAAAGGAAATGATTACCTTAGTTATAGTCAAGTATACTTCTAAGGTGTAAAAGTATTTTTGGGGAGGTATTTTATCCATATGGAGTATTATATAATAATTTTTATATGGTAAAGAAATACATTCAGAAGGTATTGTGGTGAACCATGATTAAAGGATGGACAAATATTTATTTTATATTTTGATGTCTTGATCACTTGTGAAGGGTGTTTAGAATCATAACTTTGATAATTCATTTATGCAAGTATAGTAGTTGGATTACTCGTTAAGTTTCAGAATGATTTCTTATACGTCATGAGATCTCAATTAAGAGATGACAACTTTAGTGGTATTTAGTGTAAGTCTTGTTAAATATATTTCTATTTGGTTAGTACTCTCTTATACAAGGAAGTTGTCTTATAAAATATAGAGTTAATAAGCTAGTCTTTCTAATAGTCAAAATTTTAAATCTATTCCAAATTTTCATTTAGTTTTATTTTAGAAGTGGTGTTACTATACTTGTTGATAGCAAAAAAAATAACAACAAAAACAAAAACTTGATACTTAGAATGGTTTAACATAAGTTACATTGTGGGCTTGTAACTCACAGGTCACAAGCTCATTTTCGCATCTTAAACTTTGAAAAACAAATGATGTTGTTAAGTGGAATGAAACAATCTTTTATAAGATATGAAACCAAACATATTATCTTAGCATCTACAATGGGGACATGTCAAATTTTATAGGGGGGAGACACAACATTTAATTTTCCTTTTGATATGGAAATTCAATGAGAATTATATTAGTATAAACCTATTATATACAATTTTTTGTTTGGTATAGTAGTTAGTAATAGTTTGTTTGTTGTTCTTTTTTGCCTAAGATGCTTTATCTAAATTATTTGTATCCTCTTTATTTTATTTTACTTTGTTATTGGAATTGATCAACCCAATAACCTTATACATGTAGAACTGAGATCCAGGTTAGGTATTGTAAACACCATGTTGACAATAACAAACCAATTTACATTTGAATCCTTGTTAAATTTAGATTGTCCCAAACTTTATTTGAGTGACTAGAAAATTATATAAACATTGATGTATTTGATGCTATTTAATTATATTTTCTATTTGAAAAGAGGATGTTCATGCAGTCCAGAATGCATGACTATCATCTTTGAATTTATTTTGAGTATATGGTACTCAATGATGAGTGACTATACATAGAATGGGATATACATGTCATTCACTAGGTAAGCGCTATGTGAGCACATGATAATACTTTTTATATTTCATGTTGAGGTGACACCTGAAAAGATTGAAATACTTGTATTAAAGATAGGGTTACACTTGAATGACCAAATTTAAAAGGAGATTTAGTGTATGCACTTGTATTAACTTCTTAAGTATAAATTCATGATCTACTTTATGTGAAAATGTACTTATAGTTCTAATCATGATATTGATTAACAAAGTAGTTCTATGGGACCTGATTTTGGTTTCAATTAAAGTACAAGAGTTATTAAAAAGATCTAAAGTCTGAGAAATATAATTATAGATGAAGATGAAATGGAATATATTCATTGGGATATTGACTAATCATTTTTATGGTGAATTATGATGTAGATTCAACTTTATCTACTCAAGACAACAACTAATTTACAAGGGGAGAATTGTTATGGGACCTTTTCCTTGAGAAAATAATTAATAAAACATTATTGAAGAATAAAAAAGAAAGGAAAAGAAAAGAAAATTATTTAATAGTAAAGAAGATGTGTAAAACAAAAGGTTGAAAAGAAAGTTAATTTCAATTTAAAAAGAAGTTAAAAGGTTAAAAGAACCTTATAAAATAAAAATAATCCTATTTAAGTGATTCTTACTAGAAGAGTGCAAATAAAATAATAATTATATTCCTTATTTTGTAATGGTTGGGTGTGATAGTTGGAAACCACCCTTTGGGTTATTATTTAAACCTGTAAAAATAATGTAAAAGGACACAGGAAAATGTACAGGAAAGTATACAGGAATCAGAGGACACAAAGGAGTGAGGATTAGGGTCATTGGCTGGGCACTAAGCATTTGGAGAAGGGGCACACAGAGTGTGTCCAACTCAGGGTACAACATACGCCTGAGAGTGTCTTGGCTAGGGTTGTGTTTGTTATATGTTGTGAGGTATGGCTGGCTCTGTGTAAGAACTGATTCCTCTAGGGGTGCTCTTGGTTGGGAACAACCAGGACCTATGATTATTCCTCTGAGTGTTGTATAACATCTTAGTACTTCACAAATAAGTGATATATATATATATATATATGCAGTAAATGTTACAAATGTTGCATTGATTAAATTATTTGATGTTATTAAAGTTTATTGATGAAACATTTGGCTATACAATGTCATTTTCTATGTTTTAACATTTATTCAATATATGGAAAATAGATTCATTTATTTCTATTTCAAATAATTTACCTTAATGTGCATTCAATATTATATAAGGACTTTATAGATGTTAAGAAAATAACAACTTTCTGGTAAATGAGTGTTACTTGGGTGAAAAATATTAATTAAGATTACAATGCTGGCATAATGCGCTAAAAAGTAAATTTGAATTTAGGGTCTCGGCCTAAGCAACATCAAAGCTAACTTGTAACTTAAAATTGCTTCTTGAAACACGGGAGGGACTAGGACACTCGAGTGCCTTGGGCCTAGAGCAATTTCAAGGCTTAAGTCCACTCTTAATGTAAGGCTAACTCTAAATCTTAACTTATTTCTCAGGGTCATGATGAAACTTTAATCAGAATCATAATATTCTCTATAAATAAGGTGAAAAGAAGTCTTTAGGGTGGACCTAAAAATGGACTAGGCTTGGGATCACTAAAGGGAGGAACTAAACATAGTGAAATTATGCCTACACATAAGTGTACACAATTTACGACTCAACATTTATCCTCCATTTTAGCGGTCATATGACACTACGTGCCTATGCAAGCTAAAGGACAAAAAAGTTAAAACATATTACAAAAAAAGGATATAAAAATGGATACTATAGAGGACGTAGATCATCACCACACAAGAGGGTGAAGCCCCCAACCTATGATCTTGAAAATCATAGCGTTAGTGCAATAAGATAAACCTGCAACCAATGGATGTATGTGTTAGTCCAAAAATTCTAAAGAGGAAAGGTGATGAGAGCAAAATTTGTGGATAGATATATGCTCCCTTATTTCTCCTTGCTACTTCATGATGTAGAAACAAGGTGGTTATCTTTCCACTTCGACTTTCTAGAGAGAGAAGGTTTATGAATATGCTTTAGTAGGGTCATTCTAATGAATAACGCTGAGGTACAAAACATATGGTTGTGAAGATGATGAAACTAGGATTCAAACGCAATGAATGGCACTCAAATTCGAGTTTGGTAGCCCAATTTATCAATGTTTAGATGTGTTATATATGGACAAGATGAATGACGTAAGCTAGTTTGTGTACACTAGATTAGACCCTCTTCCTCAATAACATTCAAGGATAAAACTAAGCTAAGCCACTACCAAAGGGAGGAGGACTCAGCTACTAATTTTTGTGCTCTTGTTTTCTATGGAAACATGTGATTTAATCAAGCCTTTTATCAAAACCTAGGTTAAGAATGAGTAAAACCCTAGTTATAAGATAATCATCTTGTTGGAATTAGTCCAAACAACTGAGAGGGGGGGTGAATCAGTTGTTCGACAAATATTAATCTTCTTTTAATCTTCTTTAACAACTTTCAATTAGATAAACATTAAAGCATGAATCAAAAACACAAGAGCAGAAATAAATTTAGCACACATAACACCATAATTTTTTTTACGTGGAAACCTGATTAAGGGAAAACCATGGTGGGGGTTAACCCACAAGATTCGTACCCTATTAAAAGTACTTAGAAAAAAAGAGAAGGCACATGCCTTTGGATTCACTTCTCAAGAGAGGCTCACTGCCTACAAAATTTTAATACAGGAAGAATTAATTGATAAATAGCATCTACTTCATGCCTGGTTCAATTTCATTGAATGCTCACAAAACTTTTGCTCTGCCCCGAATACTTATTCTCTAATTCTTCATCCTAAACATCTCTTGTTCTTCTACTTCTCCTCTACTCTGCTCTGCCTTTGATCCTTTCTTTGGATTTTGTTATTTTCACACAAGGATTATTTTCCACAACTCATCAACAAGTATTTATATGCTTCATCAACCTTAGAATGAACATCAAGGTCGGCACTATAAACATATGACTTAATACAAATCACTAAGCTATCAGCTAAACATAACTAGGACTCAAATCTTCCTTGATCAACACACCACGCTTCATAGAATTGCTCTTAGATCATTCGCAACATGGTTGAATCATCCGGTCAGCCAAGATTGGGAAGAACAACAACACCAAGAAGGAAATCTTCATTGATAAGCTCAAACTTCAATGCAGACCTCCAACATAGTAGTCACATGATCTAGAGACCTCGACAAGCACATTAAATTTAAAAAAGACATCCGCACTCCTCCAAATCATCAGAATCACTTGCATCTTCCTCCAGAACCTCAAGAACACTATCTGCCATAACTGCACATTAGAAAGATTTCTTGTGGATCTCCAAACCATGAACCACTTGAATGAATGATACACACTGACTTCCCAAACATGCCTCTAGATCCGCAGATCATCATTTGACATATTCGGAACAATCCGAACCTCTTTCCTGTAACTCTGTCTCTTCTGAACACTGCAAAACTGGTTCAACTCAGATGGCCATAGCTTCTTCAAATCTTCATGTGAACCCTTCAAAACTTAACTGGAGCTTCTTCAGACAATCCTCTACTTAGCCATATGGTCTGCATACATTAATTTTCTCAACATCCTCAACAATCTAGTCTTCTATACAGGTAGCAAAATAGGATACAATTGACACTAATGGCAATAAGGATATGTTGACATCAATGACAACACCGCTTAGGCACATATTTGCAACAATCTCCCCCTTTGTCATTGATGGCAACATATGAAGTGAAAAAATGATTTGACCATCAAGACAAGACCTTCTCCCCCTTTCTCTTATCACTTCTGCAATCACTTTCTTCATTGCTCCCCCTTTCATTAGCAACTAGTTTTTCACATGAACTTCTCTCCCCCTTTGACATCAATGGCAAATGGCACATATTTGCAATCTTTTCTCCCTTTTTGTTTCAAACTGATCCCAAAATTTTCATACTGACTACTCCCCCTGAGTAGTATCTCCTTAACATCAATCTGGATCACAAGATATGACTGTGAATTCCACTGGACTAATGTACTTTAGTGCATTAGTTCTGATCAGGAGGGGTAATAACCCCTAACTTCTCTCTGAGATACTCAAAAGTATCCTTGGGAAGAGGCTTATTGAAAATATCCACAATCTGATCATTTGAAGACACAAACTCCAACTTGACTTCATTCTCATTTACCTTCTCTCTCAAGAAATGAAAATTGATGGATATATGTTTTGTCTTTGAATGCAACACCAGATTCTTTGAGATACTTATTGCACTTGAATTATCAAAGAAGATTGTGATAGGCTTCTCAAACACAATTCTGATGTCCTTCAACATTTGCTTCATCCACAGAACTAAGTACAATTGTTTGTTGCTACTATATACTTTGTCTCTACTGTATATAGGGAAATTGCCTTATTTTTGCTCAGCCAAGAAACCAACTACTTCCCAAGAAGAATGCACCACCACTAGTGCTTTTTCTGTCATCCACATCTCCTTCCCAATCAACATCTATACATGCATGTAGAGTGAAGTCATTATCCTTTGGATACCATATTCCATAATCAATTGTCCCTTTGAGATATCTAAAAATTCTCTTGACTGCTACAACATGGGATTCTTTAGGATCAACTTGGAATCTAGCGACAAGCCCAACTGCATTCATGATATTAGGTTTGGTTTGAGTCAGATAGAGCAGTCCTCCAATCATTAATCTATACCTTTTCTGATTTGCCTTAGGGGAGTCATCATCTTTACTCAACTTACATCCAGTTACCATAGGAGTACCTACTACCTTTAAATCTTCCATTCCAAACATCTTCAACAATTCTTTCACATACTTGGACTGAGATATAAAGTTACCTTTATTTGACTGAGTGATTTGCAGACCTAAGAAGAAGTTTATTTCACCAAACATGGACATCTCAAATTCACTTTGCATTTGATCAGCAAATGTTTTGCACATACTCTCATTACCACCAAAAATGATATCATCAACAAATACCTCAACAATCAAAATATTCTCATGATCAATCTTGAAGAAGAGATTACTGTCAGCAATGCCTTTGCTATAACCTAGCTTTAGCAAATACTTATCTAATCTTGCATACCAGGCTCTTGGGGCTTGTTTGAGTCCATAAAATGCTTTCCTTAATCTGTAGACCATGTCTCTCTGATCAAACAACTGAAATCCTTCCAGTTGCTCAATGTAGACTTCTTCTAACTCTTCATTTAGAAATGCTGACTTGACATCCATCTGATAGACTTTGAGATCTTTATATGCAGCAAAAGAAAGAAACAATATGACTACCTCTATTCTTGCCACCGGAGCAAAAGTTTCTTCAAAATCAATTCCTTCCACTTGAGAATATCCTTTGCACACCAACCTTGCTTTATTTCTTACAACTTCACCATCTTAATTTAGTTTATTCTGGAAGACCCATTTAGTTCCAATCACATTTTTGTCCTCAGGTCTAGAAACAAGATCCCTATTGGGAATTAAGGTGTCTCAACCTTGGTAATTCCTTCCATTATTTATGTTTTGTATTTATTATTTAATTGCCTATGTTTTAAATAATTGTAAATTCCATATTGTCATATTGTGGGATGTGGCACGGTGATGTGTCATCCTACATGGAAGTTGACAACTTGTAATTTTGTCCTCACATGAGGAGATAGGCATCCCACTTTGTGGTAGGAGCATTTTTCCATGTGTCGACATCTTGGATGTTTTGTAAGGGAATATTGACCGAAACGGTTATGATAGATTCCTATGACAGAATGTATGACATGTAAGAGTTAGAAATAGAAGCTTGTAAGATAGGTGAAGACATGTGTCATGAAGCATCTTTGAAAAAGGCATATTTGGGTGCCCCAAGGTGGACTATGACATGTTGTAAGAGAATATACTATTTATAGCCTATGTATGATAGATTCTCTTACAGCTGTAAGTTGTAACTGCTATGATAGATTATATGACGGTCGTAAGTGTCGTAAGAGCATCTATCATAGCCCATTTTGGAAATAGGTGAACTCTTTGGGATGGGAGTTGTGGACAAGTGTCAGACACATTCTACAATGTTGACCAAGTGTCCTTAGGCATGGGTTTTGGGCCATGAGGCCAAGTTGGACACCCATCCCAAGATAGGTCCAATATTGCCTTGTATATTCTATATAAATAGGTGCTTGGAGAGGGAGTTGTATCACAGGTTTATAGGTAATGTTATGCTACCAAATTAACTCTAGATACAAGTGTTGAAGACCATTGAAGCTTGCATTGCAAGTGTATTGTAAACAACTTTCAGATTTTTTAATACATTGTGCAGGTTTTTGAGTGTGGGGGTTTTCACCTAATAAGGGTTTTCCCCACCATAAATCTTTGTCTCTCTTCTTCTATCTTCTTTCTGGTTCATGTGTATTGCTGCAATATCTCATTTATATGTTCTATGTTGTTGTAGTTGTAAGGATTATTTTGAATTTGCATAGCCCTCTCCTCATTAGATTAGTGTAGGAAGCGTTTTCCACACACCTAGCTTCCTTTCAATCCCAAGTGTGATTATTTTCAATTTGCATTAATTCTTCTTCCATTGCCTTTACCCAGTTTTCATCTTTGCAGGCTTCACTTACTATTTTTGGTTCAATCTTTGAAATCAGACAAATCTCTTCTTGATCTTCATCAATTCTTCTCCTAGTTTGAACACCTTTATTTTCATCTCCTATGATTTGATCTTCAGGATGATTTATCTTTACATACCTGGGAGTTTTGGGATTTGCTTGAACTTCTATTTCTTGAGCTTCTTCCTCAACTTCTACACTATCCTCTTGAATTACTAGATTTTCTGGATCAATCTAGATCTCAATCTAAGTTTGCACTTGCCTTTCTTGACTTGGATTTTCAACTTGATCATCTGAATCATATCCACAAGACCTAGAATGTCCTTTTCTCTCATCAACTCTAACATTAGCACTTTCAACAATCTTTTTCAACCTCTTGTCAAAGCACCAGTATGCTTTACTTTGAGTGGAGTAACCTAGAAAAATTCCTTCATCACTTCTTGCTTGAAACTTGCCTAGATCCTCATCTCTTTTGATATAGCATTTACTACCAAAAACTCTGAAATATCTCACAGTAGGAAGATGACCAAACCAGAGTTCATAAGGAGTCTTACTAGAATTGCCTTTGATCTACACCAGGTTAAGAGTGTAGACAACAGTACTCACATCTTCTCTCCAATAAACTTGTGGAACATTTGTTTCCATCATCATGGTCCTGGCAACTTCTTGCATGGTTCGGTTCTTTCTTTCCACAACTCCATTTTGCTAAGGAGTCCTAGGAGCAGATAACTGTCTTTTTATTCCATTCTTTTCACAGAATGTATCAAACTCACCATAGGTAAACTCTCCACCTCTGTCAGATATTAGACACTTTATCTTTATACCAATCTCATTTTCCACCATAACTTTGAACACTTTGAATTTGTCAAGAGCTTCTAATTTTTCTTTTAAGAAAGTTACCCACATCATCCGAGAGTAATCATCAATCAACAACATAAAATATATGTCTCCTTGCACACTCCTAATTCTAGCAGGACCACATAGATCAGTATGCACAAGTTCCAATCACCCACTTGAAAATTGTTCTTTACTTTTGAATGATGTTTTGTTCTATTTACCCAATTGACATTCTCTACACATGCTATCAAGTTTCACAAGTCTTGGAAGATCTCTCACAGCCTGCGTAGAACTTATCTTGACAATGTTATCAAAATTCACGTCTCCTATGCCACAACCAACTCTGATCTATCTGTGCAATCAAACAACTTTTACTAGAACTACTTAATTGAAAGATGTTACCTCTAGTTTGTGTACCAGATGCAATTTCAATTCTGGAGCTTTCCAAGATTCTACATTTGCCATCCTTGAATTGGAGATCATAACCCTTGTCAACCAACTATCCAACACTGAGAAGATTATGCTTCAGCCCTTCGACATACAGAACATCATTTGTGTTATTCTTACCATCAAAAGAGATGGATCCTCTGCCATAGATTCTACCAGCTGAGTTGTATCCAAATTTCACAATTCCACCTTCATATTTTTCAAAGTTTATAAACTTAGTTTTATCACCAGTCATATGATGAGAACATCCACTATCAATCACCCATTCATCCTTTTAAACAACCTGAGTAGCCAAGGCACTTTCCACATTTGTACAACTAGCAGATTCAGTAGACACTGGATCTTCTTCTTTGATAGAAATGAATACCCAATCATCTTTAGTGGCACCTCCATGATCAAATTCATCATCTGTGACTCCTTCTTCTCCAGCGTTTTGGACATAGTAACAATTATTTTGACCTTTATATCTATTAGGGTTTGGCTTTGAAAAATTCTCTGAACATCTTGAGGCAAAATGACCAATCTTATTACAAGCAAAACATTTGAATGGCAACTTTCCTTCATACTTACCGGATCCTCTTGGCATTCTTTTGGTAATAAGAGCTTCCAGTTCTATAGACTCAATTTCATCATCTTCAAGATCCTTCCTTGCCTTAGCAAATCTATTTGATCTTGTAGAGGAGCTTTCACCCGGATCATATCTTTGTTTTCCATTTACACTAGCCTTAAAAGCATATTCAGACTTAAGTAGAGAATGATCAAACTCACTTAATTCAAAAGATGAAATTTTGCCAACCAGTTGATCTCTTGTAACTTTCGAGATAGTCTTGATCTCTTCTATAGAAGAAACCTTATGTTTGTATGAATAAGGTAAAGATTTGAGCACTTTTGCCACAATTTTTGATTCTTCCAAAGTTCCACCAGCACACCTAATACCACACACAAGTTCATTTATGTTTTGCATGTAGATTGTGATGTTTTCATCTTCACTCATCCTGAGATTTTCAAATTTTCCTCTCAGACTTTGTAGCTTGGCACATTTGACATATTCATTGCCTTCATAAAGATTCTCCAACTTCTTCTAGATTTCATGAGCCATTTTTAGTCCAAAGACATTTGACATTTATGAATCAGTCAAGGCACTCAACAAGGCTTCTTTAGCTCGAAGGTATTTTCAGCATCTTTAATTTGATCTGGAGTTGAAGGACCTTTCTCTAGAGGTTTATACTCATCATTGGTTATCACCCAATAAGCATCACCCATGCATTACAAATGGCACTCCATGTGACTCTTCCAAACAGAGTAATTTGTTCCATCAAATCTCATACTATCCTTCTTGTAGGTCGACATCCAGGATCTCCTCAAGCGGTCAAGCTTCTTTTAGAGGATCTGGCTTTGATACCAATTGTTGGAATTAGTCCAAACAACTAAGGGGGGGGTGAATCAGTTGTATCACAAATATTAATCTTTTCCACTTTTAATCTTCTTTAACAACTTTCAATCAGATAAACATTAAAGCATGAATCAAAAACACAAGAGTAGAAATAAATTGAGCACACATAACACTAGAATTTTTTTTACGTGGAAACCTGGTTAAGGGAAACCCACAGTGGGGGTTAGCCCACAAGATTCGTACCCTGTTAAAAGTACTTAGAAAAAAAGAGAAGGCACATGCCTTTGGGCTCACTGCTCAAGAGAGGTTCACTGCCTATAGAATTTTAATACAGGAAGAATTAACTGATAAATAGCATCTACTTCATGCCTAGTCTAGTTTGATTGAATGCTCACAAAACTTTTGCTCTACCCCAAATACTTCTTCTCTAATTCTTCATCCTAAACATCTCTTGTTCTTCTACTTTTGCTCTGCTCTGCCTTTGATCCTTTCTTTGGATTTTATTATTTTCGCACAAGGATAGTTTTCCACAACTCATCAACAAGTATTTATATGCTTCATCAACCTTGGAATGAACATCAAGGTCAGAATTACAAACATTTGACTTAATACGAATCACTAAGTTGTTGGCCAAACATAACTGGGACTCAAATCTTCCTTGATCAACATGCCACGCTTCATAGAATTGCTCTTATATCATCCGCAACACGCTTGAATCATTCGGTCGGCCAAGTCTAGGAAGAACATCAACTCCAAGAAGGAAATCTTCATTGACAAGCTCAAACTTCAATGCGGACCTCCAACATAGCAGTCACACGATCCAGAGACCTCCACAAGCACATTAAATTCAACAAAAACATCAGCACTCCTCCAAATCATCATAATCACTTGTATCTTCCTCTGGAACCTCAAGAACACTATTTGCCATGACTGTCACATTAGAAAGATTACTTGTGGACCTCCAAACCATGAACCACTTGAATGGATGATATGCACTGACTTCCCAAACATGTCTCTAGATCCACAGATCATCATTTGACATATCCGGAACAATCCGGACCTCTTTCCTGTCACTCTGTCTCTTCTAAACACTGTAAAACTAGTTCAACTCAGATGGCCTTAGCTTCTTCAAATCTTCATGCGAACCCTTTAAAACTTAACTAGAGCTTCTTCAGACAATCCTCTACTCAGCCATATGGTCTACATACATTAATTTTTTCAATATCCTCAACAATCTAGTCTTCTATACAGGCAGCAAAATAGGATACAGTTGACACTAATGGCAATAAGGATATGTTGACATCAATGACAACACTGCTTAGGCACATATTTGCAACACATCTTGTAACAAACAGAGGATGATTGAAACCTAGAAATAAAATGCACAAAGATGATTAGTGAGATACCAGGACCTATTGTTTGGAAGTTGGAAAGTCTGAGGACATCAGGGTGGGCACCCAAGTTTTGAAAGTTTGAATATCCTAAAAATTGAAACTAGAGAAATGTTGCAGAGGGTGTCTAGATGCTAGATTTAGTGATTGTTTCAACAGAAGGACACCGAAACAGGTGCCCAAGTCTTCTATAGAGGAATTTCCACAAACTAATTTCGGATCCCAAAACCCTTTCCCTTACACAACCTTCCCGTAACTTCATCTTCAGTCTTCACACCTGTAACTTGCACACACAAAGGGGTTTGGGGGTTGTGGTGTTTAGGGATTTGCCTCAATCAAATCTTGGGATAGCATTCAAGCTTCCCAACACTGTTGTTAGAGAGAAAGCATGCCCTAGTAGGATAGAGGCTAAAGATAAACCAAATGGTGAAATGATTCAAACAATAATGATGTCACCTCAAAGGTGAAGTCCTTAGGAGAATGAAGATCTTTCAACTCATAAAGAGTTGATGACGATTCCAAATTTGCAACAACACACACAATACAGACACAAATCTGCAACAACAACACAATGAATGCTTTGAATTCTCTTTGCTCCAAGATCATAATTTTTCTATCATCAACCTCTATCTCAAAATGAATTCAAACACTCACTTATACATGCTTTCCCACTAATATTTGTGAATTAAATTGAAAGATCTAACAATGAGAGACCCATTTAAAGGTCCTATGCTGACATGCCTTGAAATCTACCTTGACCAATTAGGGAGGACTTGGGTGCAGGCACCCTAGTCCCAAGGTGCCTTTTTGGTCTAGGGTTAGTCATTAAATGGGCCCCTAGTTCCCATTTGACATAGGTTTTGGGGGATTTTCAATTGGGATGAATATTTTGCATGTAAAGTGTTAACATGGGGACCTAGGAGCTAAAATAGGAGGTAAAAAGGCATGTGTCCACTTTTTACTCCATAACATTTAGCCCCCACTTTAATGTGTGTGCGATCTTATGATTTAGCACATGCATTAAAGTACATTCAAAACATATCAAACACCTAAATGAAGACACACTCTAAGTTTAGAAGGACTATTTCTAGCCCCCTGACTTAGGCAAACATAAGAAAACACTTAACAGTCATATAAGACACAATGAATATGGTAAGGAAGAATGCAATACATAGAGAAGCCAGTGAAAGCATGCAATACACTGAGAAGACATGAATACAATCACATAATACATGAGGCATACATGAAGAGAAGACATGATTAAGCAAGTATATATATTCTAATTATAAAACACACAACGTGGGGGAGCTCATCGCTACACATCTTTAGACCATGCTAAAACATGCAAAACACACACAATGTGGGGGGAGCTCATCATTACACGTCTTTAGAACATGTGAAAAGCATACAAGAAATGCAAGGAAGACACATAAAACACATGGAAGACACACAGAATACATGAGCACCGTATAGTATGTCATCAACACACTATACATCTTATACATGGCAAACACGGGTGATAGGAAGGAGCTCATCATTGCACTCCACTAGCTAAGACATGCCAAACACACTTGATGGTTGAGCTACACTACCACAACCACTAAAGACATGCTTAATGGTGAATGACTCAAGGTCAAACCCTGCCTCGTGATGAGGACTTTGTTAAAAGGATGTGCAACTAGCTTAAGAGTTACACCATCCTACCTTTCGCGAAAGGGCTTTTAAAATGCAACCCCACCTACATCCGTAGATGCCTTACAATGAAAAGGAAGCATGTGCTCAAAGTATACAACCCCACCTGCATCATGGATATGCCTTATAGTGAAAAGGAGGTATATGCAATAGATCAAAGTACACAACCCCACCCGCATCACAGAGATGCCTTATGGTGAAGAGGAAGCATATGCAAACACACTTTATCAATATCTAAAATATCGAAGATATTACCATGATATATGCCCCCACCTTAAAGTGGTTGATCCCACTTACTAGTATCAAGCACATTTAAGATAAAGTGAAAACACGCAAGGGAACAAGATCTTTTGCAAAGCCCATGCACCAAAGGTGACATGTACTACAATCACCAAATGTTCCCACAAACACACCATTATCATTTGCTAACATAATCGACAACATAAAAACTTTGGTTAGAAAATCTTACTCTAAGATAACAACCAATCAATTCATAAAAGTTTAACAAAAATCACATTATAGACCAAGGCTACACTTGCAAGTTCAGAACTAGTATATCTGTGAGGTTATACTTTAGGTATCTTAGAACCAAGTGTAGCTATAAGGTGAGATACAAAACAATCAAAAGTGCATAGAAGTATATTTAGAGTATTGCTAAGGTTTGTGTAATGCCCCGCGAAGAAACCCTAGAGGACAACACTAAACTAGGTCAAATTAATGGAATTTTTTTTAAAAAGAAAATAACAATAGGATGCATAACATAACATAATAATCTAAACCTAGGTCCTCTAAGGTTCATCAACTGCGTTACTCACAAATCAAGATTACAAGAAGCAAAGGTTACATAAAGAGATACAAACAGAGATACATCCCAATTTACAAATACATGATAAGAGATCTTTTCAAACAGGAACAAGACATCTCTCATGCATTTACAAATGATTATAGTAAGAACCATAAGATCATCCTTAGCATAGTGGAAAAATATATTCTTTGCTCCAGTAATCTACTTAGTTAACAGACATGTATCTGTGCATCTAAAAGTGAACATTAGTTCCACAAAGACTATCAATAAACATAAAAGAGAACTATATACTATCCTAAGGCCCTAAGGGTCTGGTCTAATGTCTGGGGGGCTCATCCATGATTGCCTTGCCTACATACGCGTAGCATAGAGACTTCATAGTTTGAGACATCGGTGCTGCCACAATAATGGGTTACACTTTTTGGGACATCCTGATTTTTGCTGAAATCACATATTTTTAGCAAATATAATGATTTAAGCCTTGAAAGTTTCTATTTAAAAGATTTTAATTGAAAAGGGTTTGATCAAAGCCCCTTAGATAGAACCCCGCTAGTTTTTAACCATACCTATAATGGAGTCTCCTCTACACCTATCAAAATTCTAAATAAAAATCACTTTTGATTTACTTTTTGGGGGATCAAATGAATTCATTTAAAATTTATGTTTTGTAAGTATGTAGTCCTTATTATAAGCTTTCCAAAAAGTATAATTTTAAATATATTTAATTTGATTATTATATTTTTTATTTATTTCTTGTGAATGTAGGTTTTTCACCGAACATCAAGTTCTCTATTCTACACACATGGAAAATTAGTAAATTAGTGAAAAAAAATTCTAAAAAATATCTATGCCCTAGGTATTGATGTCCTTGTTTCAACAAAAGAAAAAAAAAATTGAATTTCGATACATATAGAAAAAGTTATGTTTTACAGAATACGCCTATGTCTAAATTATAATTGGTTTGACTTCAAAACTTAATTAAAAAAAATTCAACAAAACATTATAAAACTAAATGCATGCCCTATATATTAGTGCTACTAATCTAAATTCAAAAGAATCAAAATTTTATCTGTTGTAGAAAAAAGTTATGTGCTACAGAATACACATTACTTTAAAAAATGTTGTTTACTAATAAAAATTGGTTATCAAATGAGATGCAAAATTTTTTACAATTTAACTCCAATTTTTTTAAAAAAATATATATTTAGAATCTACAAACAAAATCTCACAAATCACTAGTTCGCATCATCTTCAAATTCCTAATGGTTTAGTGGCTATAGGTGTCAAAGTGAAGATTTAGTCCAAAATGTTGATTTCAATGTCAAGTTTGGCCAAAATGTGTAACCCATTATTATGGGATGACCCACATCAACTTGCAACTTTATCATTAACTAAGATGTAATATACTCATAAAAGATTACATCTCACTCTAGAGTCTTTAACAAATCAATATACTTATATTAGAATGAGATAGAAAACAAGAACTATCTACCTTATATCATTTTCAATAGTTCTCTTAAGGTTTCACATAATGAAATTAGTAGGTCTAACTCAAACTAGCAACTCACCAAATATCACCATCAACTATGCTTATCCATGAAGCAAACACAATGTCTATATTCAAAGCTGAAAGGAAGCAAGCTGTGCGGAAATTGCTTCCTACACTAATCTAATGAGGAGAGAAGAGTGCAAATTCATTTTAACCTTTACAATTAAAGAATGTTTAATACAACAACAGAGATATTGCAGCAAAGCACCACATAAGAATGTAAGACAAAAGAAGAGAGACACAAGATATACATGGGGAAAACCCTTATCAGGTAAAAAACCACACACTCCAAAACCTGTACAATGTATTATCAAAATTGTAATGGTTTACTATACACTTGCAATGCAAGCTCTGAGAAGTCTTTGACACTCGTATCTGGAGACAAACCAACAGCATAACAACACCTGTTAATCACCTCCTTTTTTCTCCTCTCCAAGCACCTGCTTATATTGAAGTTTTCAAGGCAAAATTGAACGTATCTTGGAATGGGCATCCAACTTGGCCTCATGGCCCAAAACTCATGCCTAGGGACACTTGTCCAACACTGCAGCATGGTCATGAGACTTGTCATATCACCCCATCCCAAAATGGTCGCCTATTTTCAATTTGGGCAATGACAGATGCTCTTACGTACCAACCGATCGTCATAGAATCTATCATAGCTGTCATAATTTACAGTTGTAAGAGAATATGTCATACACATGCTATAAATAGCATATTCTCTAACAACATGACAAAACCCTCCTTAGGGCATCCAAAGATGCCTTCTTCCAAGATGCCTTGTGATACATGTCTTCACCTGTCATAGAACCTTCTATTTCTGACTCTTACATGTCATAGATTCTGTCATAGGAATCTGTCATAACTATTTCGGTCAAGATTCACTTACACACTAGTCAAGATGCTGACAAATGGCAGAAAACCTCTACCACACAAAAGGGATGCCTATCTCCACATGGAGTGAGTTGACCATCCTAGTCACCTTACAAGTGGAGTGACAACTCATCGTGCCACTTCACACTAGATGACAAAACATGATGCACAACAAAATTACAACATAGGCTAAGTAAATAAATTACATTACAATAATAAATGCAAGGAATTTAGAAGGTTGAGACACCTTAATTCCCAACAAAAGCTACTTACCATTAATTGCATAATGTCATTTTTCATACATGAATGAGTTAGAAAACTAATTCCCTATTTAGACATAAACTCAACCATACCATTTCCTTGCACATGCTTAAAGCGAACAATGATCATGCATTAAATGATTTTTTATCATCTTAAAGTATTATTTCCACATGCATCTAATACAATTTACTATGTTATAGAAGAAATACAGATCAAATAAACTTAGTCCCAAATGGATGTCACAATACAACTATTAGTTAATACATCTCACATATCATGGATAGTATTGTTTCCTCTCTGCAAGGACATATATCTCATATGGATAAATATTAGAATAAATTGCAAGACATATATTATACATTTCTACATAGTTCTACCCTATCCAAAGTCATAATTAGTGAGATAGATCCATTACAAAATTCATAACAAAAGCTCCATTTTGATCATAACACACCTATTGAATAATGAACCCACTATCTTCCCATTATATTGTATTTTGCAAAGCATCTACATGATTAAACTACTTACATATATTTAAATCCATTGTGCTATGGACATACACACAAGTAGATCAATTGGGGCAGGAGCACCCTTAGGACTTGATGCCTACAGGAGGCAAAGTTTGAGTTTTTGTCTTATTTTGTGTTGTTCAATGTTAATAAAACCATTTTAGGCCAATATAAGTCATTTGGAGTCATTGATGAAGGTTTCATGTCATTTAGTTAAAAAAATGAAAACATTGTCAAAAGTTGTCAAGTGTTGTCATAGCAACATTTCTTGTCAAATGACAACTTTTTAAAAGTTTGTTAAAAGTTGTTAAATGGTAGTTGTAGGTTGGTTGGGGGGGCATAATATGATTGTACAATAATAAATATGAGCCTCCAAGTCGAATGGAGGGTTGGTGGTTGGATTTTGGAAGTTGAAGCAATAAAAATACCTTATTTTTTGCAGTTTTCAAACGTTTTCTGTTGTTATCTTGCATGGTATGAATCTGTACAACCTAGTACTAGTCTAAGACTAATTGGGGATACAATTAAAGTGAATCTACTTTCCATTTCATTTTGTTTCATCTAATTTCATGGAGATTTGAATAAGTTATGGCATTTTTATTGAGGGTAGGTTTGTAAAGTTTTATTTTTTGAAAATGCAATCTGAAAACATGCATGGTACGACCTCATATCAGGGAATGTAATAAATGGATGGAAATATATTTGTGTCTAGTTTAAAATTATTTTAGTCTCATGTGATTTCATTAGGTTTTGAGTGAGTTATGACATTTTTACTAACAACAGGTCTGAACTCTGCCTAGGGTTCCTAGTTTGGAACAACCTTGTTTTGCCCTATTCCATACAAAAAAACCCTAGCCCATTTTGACATATGTTTAATAAGGGCCCAAAGGGTATTCCAAACAGGTCTTATATTTTGAATATCAGGTCTCTACTGAAATTTATGACCAAAAGATCCAAATTGCTGCACCTATGTTTTAGGCTTCAAGAGCGAGTTGTCTACGAATGAACAAGTATACATATTTGCATCATTTGTATTGAAACCCTTTTTGAAATTTGTTAAGTTAGTTTTTTTTGAGTCCTTTCTCTACATCATCAAAATATTATAGTTGAACTACAGCAATTTAATTTGCAAATGACATATTATCCCAAAGCATATAGAAAAGAACCTAATATAGAAAATGTAATATTAATGTCATTAGTAATCTCCTGAAAGAAGAGGACAAAAAAACAACAATATGGCCACAATATCTACTCCCAACCATAGGATTGATGCTCAATCCACCCACGAGCTTTAAGGGTCACATAGCTCTTCCAAACTTACATGGATTACATTTCCAAACATGACACAAATATTCACATAACTCAAGACTAACTTTAACACACAAAAATGGCTATTCATGTTCAACGCAACAAGATGGAACTCCTACTGTCATGCCCACATTTCCCATGTGGTCACGACACACAACACACATGTCATGTCCACATTTGTCATGTGGTCATGACACGAAATATCAAAACTTTTCGACATGTCCCTAGAAACCCCCCTTGCACATGTCAGCGTGCTCGCTGGCAATACACATAAGGCATAAACATGTCAATCAAACTCGGGGAAGGGAGTTTACCTACACCATCCCCTGCCTGATGATAGCTGACTAGGGGGTTATGCGATGCGAGGGGCGTCGCTACTAGGGTTAGGATCGAATGGATCCGAACCCTAAGTTTTCTAAGGGAGTGACATGATTCTGAAAGGAGTCAAAATCCAATCCTAAATCTAGAGCACCAAAAATAGATTAAAATAAATACATCTTTGTTAAAACTAATAACTACAATGTGAACTAAATGTTTACTAAAGCCAAATAAATTCATTAAAATTATCTGCCTTAAGTCTCGGGAAAATTCGGCAGAATAACGCATTTTCAATGGTTGAATTATTTATTTTAAAAAGGTCTCCTAAAATAATTATGAAAAAAATTTAAATAAAAAGATTAAAATAACCTTCACCTAAGTAATGTTATAAAAATTACCCCTTGATTAAACGAAATCAAATAAATAAAATTATTAGATAATAAAACCCCAAAATAAGGCCCAATAATAAAATAATTCCAACAATTAAAATTAATAGATGATAAGGTAAAATTCTCCAAGAATTTATTAAATCCACTATACCCAACCTAACAAAATCAATCAACCTTAATAATATATAAAACGGGATCTCCCAACCTAATTTAATTAAATCTCTCTAGAAAAATCTAAAGGCTAGGATTAAAATTAATTAAATTCCACCCACTTAAATATTTCAAGGGGATAAAATTAAACCCATTAACATTCCTAATACACTACCAAATAAAAAAAAGTTACACAAAAGTCATTAATAAAATTAAATTCCCATTCCCATGAAAATGACCCACTTAAAAATCACTCAAGGGAAAATAATAAAAGTTTTAAAAAGAAATGGAGAGGAAAAGTCACATTCAAAAAGGAAGGGAAATAAAATTAAATAAATACATATCCTAAATTTCCTTCACATCCCACAACCCTAACACTACAATATTTTATTATTATCATTTTGAAAAGCCCTAACCCTATCTATTCTTTTCCTCTCATTCTTCTATATCATTTTCTTGCCTCCATTTTGTTTTCTCTTATTTTCTCTCTTTGTTTTCCCATTTTTTTTTATTGCAGGTAGGGTTTGAAGATGGAGTGGCAGCCATGATAATGTTGATAACTGAGAGGGGGTGGGTGAATCAGTTATCCTAATTATTTCTTCTTTTGAACTTTCTTATTAATCAAAGCAGCATTGAATCAAACAAACAAACATTACCATGAAATGAGAAACACATGACACAGTATTTTTGACGTGGAAACCCAGTTAAGGGAGAAAACCACGGGGTGATTAACCCAAAGATTATTCTCTGTTAGAAGAATAAGGAATTACAAAATGGCACTTGCCAATTAGGGCTCACTGCTCGAGCACACTGCTCACAAAGAGGCACACCGCCTACAAGGAGACACACTGTCTACAAAAGAATGTTTATACAATACTTGAACTGATTGGAAGCATCTACATATGCTGGAGTTCAGTTCCGGTTTAGGCTCTGTATACTGATCTGCTGCACTTCATCTTTCCTTTACTCTTTTTCTGCTTTTCTTTCACATACCAGATTTTTCTTATTACTTCTATTCTGCTCTGCACTTATTCACATACCCCATAACTCAACTACACTTCTCACAACAAAATCCATCCTCTATTTATATCCGCACTAGTGATTTAATTATCTTTCTAGTCGGCACCCGGAATAGTCTATCTTCTCACAAACTTTGTTCTATCGGCTGAATCCTTGCATATCAAGTAATGCAGATCAAGCATATACTTGTAGATATCATTAATCATGTCGGCCAAACATGATTCATGCCTTCACAACCTTTACCATCAACAGTACCACATCCGAAAAATAGTCTGATACTTTGTCAGTCAGTTCTTCCTCTGTTCTCACTGTCTTTCAGGAATCCGGTACTCAACTATTCATATCTTCTTTCTTGTCCATCACCGGAGGCTAAATCCTTGGAATATACTACTCAAGGTAGTCCTTTTGACTTCCCCAAATCCGCACTACACCAAGACACTTCCTCTGAGAGATCCGGACCAATCTGTTGGACCTTGCCACATGCTCTGTTCTTGTTCACCGGACCACAACAGTCTTCATTCTGACTTCCGGTAGCGACACACCATGACTTGCGGATATGGGGGATGACCTTTGTTGCCATCAATGACAACAACCATGAATCCATATAGTGTATCTTGCCAACAACCTCCCCCTTTGGCATTGATGGCAACACTTAGTGAAAAATGACTAAGTGTTTACACTATGCTCCCCCTTGGCTGATGCTCTATCTTTATATATGATTTCTGGAACTCCCCCTTAGTTGGATTCCTCATTTTTCACTGCTCCTCACTCCCCCTTTGACATCAATGGCAAAGGGTAGGGTCCCCACACCAAAATTTTCAAAGATTTACTATACATAGCCGCATATTTACATACTCACATAAACTGAAGAATGTCTGCAAAGGATGTCTTCAATTGGACCAGTTCTGTAGCCCAACTTTGCTTCATTCTGTCCAAAATTGAAATGTGACCACTTAACAAAAATGCAAAAGCTTCTACCCTTTTGAGATCTGTTGGATCATTTGTTTGGGCGGTAGTCTGAGCATCACTGATGGCTTCATGCATAGTTTCTAAATTAGGGATTATAATCCTTCTAAGTTCTCCCATCCGGTTAGTTATATTCTTCCTTTCCTTCTCAAAGTTCTTTATTGCATTTGTGATTGCAATAGTTTGACATTCTTGATTCACTATGGAGGAAGAGAGAGGATCAAAACTTTGAGATAAACTTTGTAGTTTGTCCTGTTCCTTTTTTATTTTCTTATCAATTTCTACTGTTGCCTTTGACCAGGAGATACAAAATTTGTAGATGTCACTGCCATCCTTAAGAGCATTTTCTAAGCTGTTTATTCCAATACTCATATTTCTCCTATCATTAGAGATTAATCCTAGTACTTCTGAAAATCTCTTATCCGAAAATTCCTTCCGGACCTTTTCTTCAGCTAATTTTTCTAGAGAATCAAAATGTGTATCAACACTGCTGACTAAGGTTTTGAGATTACTGGAAGAGGAGGCTGTCGGATCTATCTGGACTGATGGCATAATCTTTTCAAGCACTCCAAAAGTAGCCTCTATCAACTCACAGTCTTCCATATGAGACTTTAGGAGTTTTTCATTTGCCTTAGCATTTGCAAATGAGGCTATCTTCATCGTCTGTACCGGAGAGAGAGAGTCAAAGTCGAATGGGCTTTTTAGAAGCTCTGGTTCATCAATCTCTATTGTTTCTTGGCTCAAAAATTTTTGAACAGTTTGTGCAGTGTCTCTTGCTGGAGACAGATGTTTCTTTTCTTCTACAGTTTTGTCCTTTGGAGTCTTTTCTCCTTCCACATTCTTACCAATTTCAGTTGTGGTTTTCTCTATTGGAATCTTCTCTTTCTCTACATCCTTGGTGCTGTCAACCTCTTTTTCTTTTACTATTGCTTCTTTCTCCTGTAATTTCTCTTGGGATCTGGAGACTGTAGGGGAAACCGGAGGAGAGATGTTACTCTGTTCAAGGGCCACTTCTTCCGGAGCAGATGATTCCAAGTCCACAGTTGTTTCTGCACCTAAGTCCTCCACAATAGGAATGTTGAACCTTTTGAATGTATTCCAGAGGATCTCTTCAGTGTCCTTGGCTACTTTGTCAGTCTCACCAAGCATAAGTTGATTCATCCTTGCTTTGCTTCTGAATTCATCCTTGCAGTCTTTGAATACCATGTTCATTGTTTTGTGATCAATTGAAGGATATAGCTGAATAGCTATCTGTTCCCTGATCTCAAAGTCTTTGCCATGGCATTGTTCTTTCTTATTTCTAATTCCTTCTCTAGACTCTTAGGAATTTCAGAGATAATCTCAATAAAAGCTTTATTGTAAATGTTTAGGTACCTGATTGTAGCTTCCTGCAGGATCTTTTGATCTGCCTCATTGTAGTCATCATAGAATTCAGCCACTGGTTGAAGGTTCCCATCCACAGTGACTGATTTGACTACACTGTCTAGAGACAGGGTGGGCTTTTCAACAAATTCCTCTATCATTTCTTCCTTGTCTTGGCCTGTGGAGGGTTTACCAGATCCTTTCTTCTTCTGCTTCTTTATTTCTTTTACTCCCTCATCTGACTCAGTTTCCTCTTCATCCTTTTGGCTTTCATAGCCCTTGTGGCTTTTGTCTTAAATCTTTTACCAGATGCCTGGACTTTTGGTTTTGAGCTTTTGGTTGTGGGAGGTGCAGATCTTTTTGATGATCTGGTCCAGGTGAAAGCTTCAACCAGAACACTTTCTTCACTTTTCTTTTCTGCCCTCTTCTTCTCTTTCTCATCCCCTTCCTTCTTCTTCCGGTGAGCATCAAGTGCTTCCATGGAGATTCCAAGGCCTTGTACTATATGTTCTACTTCTTTTCTAACTTTCCTCTTGATCTCCGGTTCTCTGAGTTGAACATGAATTTTTATACTTAGTTCCTCAAATGTTCTAAAACTTTCTACCTTTGGATCTTTAGGCTGACTTAGCATGTGTTGAACATGCAGCTCCACTATCTGTTCATCCACTTCATACCCCATGGGCATGATCCACACAGTTCTTGGTTCTACTGCCTCCATTAGACACTGATCTGTTTCTACCATAAAGCATACTGTGTCTTTGTACTTTTCAACAAGGGATTGGGGTATTCTTTCTCTTGCATGCATCATGCTCTGGAAGTTCTTGAAATATCCCCATAGAGCTATTTTTCTTGCTTTAGCATCCCCAAGTCCATGCAAATAATCTCTGATTTGGATGGCAACCGGTCTGTCATTCTGCCATATCCATCCACTGGATTCGGGAAGCTCATTCATGTAATAAAAGAAGAGACAAAGGATTAAATTGCCATACTTGAAGGAGTTTTTCTTGTCCTTCTTGATCTTCTGCAGATTTTCAAAAAGTTGTTTTACAAGAAGCTCACACAAGTCATAGTTTGCATTCTCCTTTAACATTTGATAAGTTGTGTAGATTGCAGTTCCCGGTACTGAATTTTCCCTACAGGAGTGATAGATTTTGTAACCAATTATCATAGATGCAAATTTGACATCCGGTTCAGTGATGTCTTCAACTGTCATAGCTCTCTTGTCAAACTTAGATCCGATTGCATCACTAACTGTCTGATTTTTGACAGACTTGAGAACAGGTAATCCACCGGATGAGTGCAGACTGGTTACAACCCTAATTGCATCTTTGGTGATCTTGAAGGGCTTGTTCAACCATAGGAAGTTGTCATGCACTCTACTTAGTACATACCGGACCCATTCATCTTCTTCAAAACAGGGGAAATGGATGCACTGTGCAAAGTGTTTGTCCCGGATGGCTTTGTATTGAGGTTTAATCTCAAAGGAGTCATCTATCAACTGTTTGTGATAGATATCCATCAGTTTTGATTCTCCAAAGTCTTCAAAATTCACATGAATGTAAACCCTAATGTCCTCCGTATGCAATACACCATGCGGAACACTGTTGATAACTGAGAGGGGGGGTGAATCAGTTATCCTAATTATTTCCCTTATTAAACTTTCCTTTTAATTGAAGCAGCATAAAATCAAACACAAAACATTAACCATGAAATAAGAAACACATGACACAGTATTTTTGACGTGGAAACCCTGTTAAGGGAGAAAACCACGGGGTGATTAACCCAAGAATTATTCTCTGTTAGAAGAATAGGAAATTACAAAAATGGCACTTGCCAATTAGGGCTCACTGCCCGAGCACACTGCTCACAAGAGGCTCACTGCCTACAAGAAGACACACTGTCTTACAAAGTGATAAGAATCACAGTCTTGAACTGATTGGAAGCATCTGCATATGCTGGAGTTCAGTTCCGGTTAGGTTCAGTATACTGATCTGCTGCACTTCATCTTTCCTCTGTTCTTTAGTCTGCTATCCTTTCACATACCGGATCTTTCTTGCTACTTCTGCTCTACTCTGGACTTGTTCGCATATCCTTTTCCACATTTTTCACACACTTTACAACTAAATCCATCCTCTATATATATCCGCACAAGTAATTTCATCACCTTTCTAGTCGGCATCCGGAACAGTCTAGTTTCTTACAAACTTAGTTCTGTCGGCTGAATCCTTGCTCACCAAGCAATGCGGATCAAGCATATACTTGTAGATATCATCAATTATGTGGGCCAAACATGATTCATGCCTCCGCAACCTTTATCATCATCTGTAACACATCCGGAAAGTAGTCTGATACTCTGTCAGTCAGTTCTTCCTCTGTTTTCACTGTCTCTCAGGAATCCGGTACTCAACTATTCATATCTTTTTCCTTGTCCATCTCCGGAGGCTAAATCCTTGGAATATACTACTCAAGATAGTCCTCTTGACTTCCCCAGATCCACACTGTGCCAAGACACTTCCTCTGAGAGATCCGGACCAATCTGTCGGACCTTGCCACATGCTCTGTTCTTGTTCACCGGACCACAACAATCTTCAATCTGACTTCCGGTAGAGATATATCATGACTTGCGGATATGTGGAATGACCTTTGTTGCCATCAATGACAACAACCATGAATCCATATAGTGTCTCTTGCCAACAATCTCCCCCTTTGGCATTGATGGCAACACTTAGTGAAAAATGACTAAGTGTTTACACTATGCTCCCCCTTTGCTGATGCTCTGTCTTTATATACAATTTCCGGAACTCCCCCTGAGTTGGATTCCTCATTTTTCACTGCTCCTCACTCCCCCTTTGACATCAATGGCAAAGGGTAGGGTCCGCACACCAAAATTTTCAAAAATTTTCTATATATATAGCCGCATATTTACATACTCACATATACTGTAGAATGTCTGCAAAGGATGTCTGCAGTTGAACCATTTCAGTAGCCCAACTTAGCTTCATTCTGTCCAAGATTGAAATGTGACCACTCAACAAAAATGCAAAAGCTTCTGCCCGCCTGAGATCTGTCGGATCTTTTGTATGGGCGGTGGTCTGGGCATCACTGATGGCCTCATGCATAGTTTCCAACTTAGGGACTATAATCCTTCTAAGTTCTCCCATCCGGTTGGTAATGTTCTTCCTCTCCTTCTCAAGATTCTTTATTTCATTCAAGACTGCAATAGTCTGACATTCTTGATTTATTATAGAGGAAGAGAGAGGATCAAAACTTTGAGATAAGCTTTGAAGCTTGTCCTGTTCCTCTTTTATTTTCTTGTCAATTGCTGCTGTTGCCTTTGACCAAGATATACAAAATTTGTAGATGTCACCGCCATCCTTAAGAGCATTTTCTAAGCTCTTTATTCCAATGCTTACAATCTTCCTATCCTTAGAGATTAATTCTAATATTTCAGAAAATCTTTTATCCAAAAATTCCTTCCGGACCTTTTCTTCAGCTGATTTTTCTAGAGAATTAAAATGTGTATCAATACTGCTGACTAAGGTTTTTAGATTACCGGAAGTGGAGGCTGTCGGATCTATCTGGATTGATGGCATGATCTTTACAAGTACTCCGGAAGCAGCCTCTATCAACTCACAGTCTTCCATATGAGACTTCAGGAGCTTTTCATTTGCCTTGGCATTTGCAAATGAAGCTATCTTCATTGTTTGTACCGGAGAGAGAGAGTCAAAATCAAATGGACCTTTTAGAAGCTCCGGTTCATCAATCTCTAGAGTTTCTTTGCTCAAAAATTGTTGAACAGTTTGTGCAGTGTCTCTTGCCGGAGACAGATGTTTCTTTTCTTCTGCAGTCTTAGAACTGTCAACCTCTTTGTCTGTCACCACTGCTTCCTTCTCCTGCAATTGCTCTTCTTCTTTGGATCCGGAGACTGTAGGGGAAACCGGAGGAGAGATGCTTGCTTGTTCATGGGCCACTTCTTCTGGAGCAGAGGGTCCCAAGTCCTCACTTGTCTATTCAGGGCTCACTTCTTCCGGAACAGAAGATTCCAAATCAGCAGCTGTTTCTGCACCTAAGTCCTCTACAACAGGAAGATTGAACCTTTTGAAGGCCTTCCGGAGGATCTCTTCTGTCTCTTGTGCCACTTTGTCAGTCTCACCAAGCATGAGCTGATTCATCCTGGCTTTACTTCTGAACTCATCTTTGCAGTCCTTGAAGATCATGTTCATTGTCTTGGGATCAATTTGAGGATATAGCTGAATAGCTATCTGCTCCCGGATCTCAAGATCTTTGGCATGAGCATTATTCTTTCTTACTTCCATTTCCTTCTCTAGGCTTTTAGGAATGAGAGATATGATCTCAATGAAAGCCTTATTGTATGTGTTCAGATATTTAACTGTGGCTTCCTGCAGAGTCTTTTGGTCTGCCTCACTGAAGTCATCATAGGATTCAGTCATTGGTTGAAGGTTTCCATCCACCGTGACCGACTTGATTATGCTCTCTAGTGACAGAGTGGGCTTTTCAACAGTTACCTCTGCCATTTCATCCTTGTCTTGGCCTGTGGAGGGCTTACCGGATCCTTTCTTCTTCTGTTTCTTTACTTCTCTTACTTCCTCATCTGATTCTGTTTCCTCTTCATCCTTTTGGCTTTCATAAGCCCTTGATGCTTTTGTCTTGGATCTTTTACCGGATGCCTGGACTTCTGGTTTTGAGCTTTTGGTTGTGGAAGGTGCAGATCTCTTTGATGATCTGGTCCGGGTGGGGGTTTCAACCGGAGCACTTTCTTTGCTTTTCTCTTCTTCCTCAGCCTTTCTCCTCTTTTCCCGGCTGGCATCAAGTGCCTCTTTTGAGATGCCTAGGCCTTGAGCAATGTGCTCTACTTCTTTTCTCACTTTTCTCTTAATCTCAGGTTCCCTGAGTTCTACATGTAATTTCACACTCAGCTCCTCAAAGGTTCCAAACCTTTCTGCCTTAGGATCTTTGGGCTGACTTAGCATGTGTTGAACATGCAGCTCTACTATCTGTTCATCAACTTCATACCCCATGGGCATGATCCAGACAGTCCTTGGCTCCACTGCCTCCATTAGGCACTGATCAGTGTCAACCATAAAGCATACTGAGTCCTTGTATTTCTCAATGAGAGACTGGGGAATTCTCTCTCTTGCTTGCATCATGCTCTGAAAGTTTTTGAAGTATCCCCATAGAGCTGTATTTCTCGCTTTTGCATCCCCAAGTCCATGCAAATAGTCTCTTATCTGGACTGCAACAGGTTTGTCATTCTGCCATACCCATCCACTTGTTCCGGGTAGCTCATTCATGAAGTAAAAGAATAGACATACAATGAGAGTACCATACTTAAAGGAGTTCTTCTTGTCTTTCTTGATTTTCTGTACATTTTCCATTAATTGGCTTAGTAGTAGTTCACAAAGATCATAATCTGCATTCTTTCTTAGCATTTCATATGCTGTGTATATTGCAGTTCCGGATACAGAATTCTCCCTGCTGGAGTGATAGATCTTGTATCCTATTATCATTGATGCATATTTGATATCCGGATCTGAAATATCTTCAATGGTCATTGCCCTCTTATCATATTTTGATCCGGTGGCCTCAGTTACAATGTTGTTCTTGACAGATTTGAGGATAGGTACCCCCCCGGAAGAGTATAGACCAGTTACTGCTCTAATTGCTTCTTTTGTGATCTTACAGGGTCTATCTAGCCAAAGGAAGTTGTCATGCATCCTGCTCAGTACATACCGGACCCATTCATCTTCTTCAAAGCTAGGGAAATGAATGAATTGCTCAAATTGTTTCTTCTGGATACCCTTATACTCTGGTTTGAGCTCAAAAGCATTGTCTATCAGTTGCTTGTGATAGACGTCTCTTAATTTGAATTCCCCAAATTCCTCAATGTTTGCGTGTATGTAAACCCTAATATCTTCAGTATGTAAGACTCCGTGGGGAACACTAGAGAAGGCTCCTAGTGGATCTACCTCCAATGATTTGTAGGGATGTTTCTTGAATGAGGGGCGAGGTCTATCAGAGATCTTAACTATGTTTGGAGTAGCCATTCTTCAAAGATTTGCAGTGAGGCAATGAAAAACGAAGAATACCTTATGCGCCTTCGGTTTGCACGGAGTGGTTGGATTGATTTCTTTATGCAATAGCTTCGGCAGGAGATCCTTGGTGTGCTTGATGAACCTTGTTGCAGAGCTCCACTATTCGCTTCTTCTCAAGTGTAGAATGAGCAGATAACTTTTGAGAAATCCCTTATATTGCTCCGCAAACCCTAATATCTGTCTGCAATAAATGCTTCACCTGCATTATTCCGGTTTACCATGTCTGGACAGCTTGGAGTATCCCGGATTAGTCCTGATCACTGAATATCATCCGGATCTTTAAATCATGAATAAATCTAGGTAACATATTACAAGAACATCCCAAACACTCTGTCCAATCCGCAAGACAAGATCGTGCACTTCCGGATCTCTCCGGACCTTTTTGTAATCCTTTATCATACCGGAGCACCTCCCTGAACAGGTCTAACTTAATCGAACACAGCTTCTTCATAACTCCATGCGGACCTCTGAAAACTTGACTGAAGCATCTCAGGACTTATATCTACAAACCCTTTAATCCGCATCTTGTGCCACATCCGGCACAACTTGTTTGGCTGGGGGAACAGAATCTTCTTTGAGTCTCCCCCTGAGCCTGAGCTCACTTTTTAATTTCTGGAAGAGATATCAGCACCAGAATCTGGTGTGGATCCAACCTCTACATTCTCTGAGCTTTTCTTCACCCAAATCTTGCTCATCTGATTCCTAACTTCATCCGCATTCATCTTTTGTTTACCCTTGTCTTGATTCTGATTATGCACCGGACCTCTTTTGTCCTGATTCTTGTTTCTGCAGACTTTAGCATTATGACCGGACCTATTGCAGATTTGGCAAATAACATTTCTTTGCATATTTAACTGATATCCCCTTGATCTGCATTGATTAGCCATATGACCTACTCTATTGCATGTAAAGCATCTACCTTTGAATGATTTGTTTACTTGCATAATTCTGCATTCATGGGATTTGTGTCCATACCTTTTGCAGTTGAAGCACTGTCCGGAGAAGGATGAATTAATCTGATTCATTCTCATTCTGCACTGATTAGCTTTGTGACCAAAATGGTTGCAGCTGTGGCAGTATCCATTGAAGGATGGATATTTTTGAGCATTTGGCTGTCTTACCGGAGGTCTTCTAGGCCTGCTCCTTGGATTTTCTGATCCAAGATTCCTCTGACCGGATCCGGAGCTTTCTCCTTTCTCATATCCCAAACCATACTTGTCATCAGTCCTCTTTTGACTTCCAAGAAGAACTTCAAGTTGAGCAGAACTTATCTTGAATTTCTCTTTATATTCATTTGCTGTTTGAAGATCTCTTTTGAGAGAGGTAATTTGATCCTCAAGTTTTTCTTCATTATCTTTGGCATCTTCAAGATCAGATTCAAGATGTCTGATAATCCTGTCCATCTGGTGGCATTCTTCTGATTTTTCCTTAAGAGATTGTCTTAGATTGTCTTCAGCCTTTCTTTTTTCTTCAATCTCTTGAGTGAACTTTATAGTTCCTGATTCCATTTCATGTCTTAACATAATGACTTCTTTTGATAACTTTTCACATAACTTGGTTTGCTCAGTCAATTCTTCATTTGTATTGCTTTCTTCACTTTGTCTTGCCAACTGTTGGAGCAGCTCCTTTCTCTTTTTCATAGAGAGACTTAATTTGTCTTTTAATTCCCTCATGAATTCATCAGCCTGTTTGAGTCTTTCTCTTAATTCACTAACTTCAGAATTTGACTGTTCAAGATCCTCAAGGGCAGTCTTGAGTTGCTCCTTTAAACCATATGCATCCATTTGAAATCCCAGATCTTCCTCAAGCTGTTAGGCTCTATTAGGAGGAACTTGGCTCTGATACCAATTGTTGATAACTGAGAGGGGGGGGGTGAATCAGTTATCCTAATTATTTCCCTTATTGAACTTTCCTTTTAATTGAAGCAGCATAAAATCAAACACAAAACATTAACCATGAAATAAGAAACACATGACACAGTATTTTTGACGTGGAAACCCTGTTAAGGGAGAAAACCACGGGGTGATTAACCCAAGAATTATTCTCTGTTAGAAGAATAGGAAATTACAAAAATGGCACTTGCCAATTAGGGCTCACTGCCCGAGCACACTGCTCACAAGAGGCTCACTGCCTACAAGAAGACACATTGTCTTACAAAGTGATAAGAATCACAGTCTTGAACTGATTGGAAGCATCTGCATATGCTGGAGTTCAGTTCCGGTTAGGTTCAGTATACTGATCTGCTGCACTTCATCTTTCCTCTGTTCTTTAGTCTGCTATCCTTTCACATACCGGATCTTTCTTGCTACTTCTGCTCTACTATGGACTTGTTCGCATATCCTTTTCCACATTTTTCACACACTTTACAACTAAATCCATCCTCTATATATATCCGCACAAGTAATTTCATCACCTTTCTAGTCGGCATCCGGAACAGTCTAGTTTCTTACAAACTTAGTTCTGTCGGCTGAATCCTTGCTCACCAAGCAATGCGGATCAAGCATATACTTGTAGATATCATCAATTATGTCGGCCAAACATGATTCATGCCTCCGCAACCTTTATCATCATCTGTAACACATCCGGAAAGTAGTCTGATACTCTGTCAGTCAGTTCTTCCTCTGTTTTCACTGTCTCTCAGGAATCCGGTACTCAACTATTCATATCTTTTTCCTTGTCCATCTCCGGAGGCTAAATCCTTGGAATATACTACTCAAGATAGTCCTCTTGACTTCCCCAGATCCGCACTGTGCCAAGACACTTCCTCTGAGAGATCCGGACCAATCTGTCGGACCTTGCCACATGCTCTGTTCTTGTTCACCGGACCACAACAATCTTCAATCTGACTTCCGGTAGAGATATATCATGACTTGCGGATATGTGGAATGACCTTTGTTGCCATCAATGACAACAACCATGAATCCATATAGTGTCTCTTGCCAACAAACACTAGAGAAGGCTCCTAGTGGATCTAATTCCAAAGATTTGTATGGATGTTTCTTGAATGTGGGGCGAGGTCTATCAGAGATCTTAACTATATTCAGAGTAGCCATTTTTCAAAGATTTGCAGTGAGATATTGAAAATGTAAAATACCTTATGCGCCTTTGGATATACAGAGTGGTTGGATTGATTTCTGTATGTAGTAACTTCTGCAAGTGATCTTCGGTGAACTTGATGAATTTTGTTGCAGAGCTCCACTTTTCACTTCTTCTTGGGTGTGGAATGATCAAGTGATTATTGAGAAATCCCTTATATTGTTTCGCAAACCCTAATATCTTTTGCAATAAATGCTCGACCTACATTATTCTGGTTTGCCTTATTCGGATAACTTGGAATACCGGATCAGTCCTGATCTATGAACATCATGCGGATCTTCCAACCATGAATAAATCAAGATGACACATCACAAGGACATCCCAAACACTCTGTCCAATCCACAGAATAAGACAATGCATTTCCGGATCTCTCCGGATCCTTTTTGTAATCCTCTGTCATTCCGGAGCATCTCCCGGAACAGGTCTTATTTGATCGATCACAACTTCTTTACATCTCCATGCGGACCTCTGAAACCTTATCTGGATCATCTCAAGACTTATATCTTCAAACCCTTTACTCCGCATCTTGTGCCACATCTGGCACCACTTGATTGGCTAGGGGAACAGGATTTTCTATGAGTCTCCCCCTGAGCCAGAGCTCACTTTTTAGTTTCTGGAAGGAGTATCAACACCAGAGTCTGGTGCGGATCCAACCTCTACATTCTCTGAAATTTTCTTTACCCAAATCTTGTTCATCTGATTCCTAACTTCATCCACATTCATCTTTTGTTTACCCTTGTCTTGATTCTGATTATACACTGGACCTTTTTTGTCTTGATTCTTGCTTCTGCAGACTTTTGCATTATGACCGGACCTATTACAGATTTGACAAATAATATTTTTTTGCATATTTGACTGATAGCCTCTTGATCTGCATTGATTAGCCATATGACCTATTCTATTACATGCAAAGCATCTACCATTGAATGATTTGTTTATTTGCATATTTCTACATTCATGAAACTTGTGTCTGTTAGGGTAAAATAGTGCATCAATCAAATGAATAACAGATGACCCAAACATCAACAGAATAGAGAAACAAAGAAGATTCAAATAAGCAAAGCAATGAACAAACATAGCAAACCTCTTCCGTTTCGAAACTTCTGTTGTTCGCCTATCACGAATCGTCCTTTCGCAGATGAGATGAGCCCTCAGAGAGTGCAATCTTTTAAAAGCTGTTGGAGGAAGTCGATGGTGAACGGCTGTAGTGTGATATGCAATGAAGGTGAGCTCCAATGCAACAATGGTGATCTCAAGCTTGTAGATGACAAATGGGTGCCAAAGGCGCGCTGGTGATATTTCTGCAGAGTAACGATGTCAAAAGCCTGGATGATTAGAATGAAGGGATGAAGCTTCATTTATAGACCCGGAGGAATAGGAATCAACGGTTGAGAGAAGATATGAAGATCAACGGTTGAGGATGGTTGAGGAATGTGCAACCAGTGGAAACGTGCCAAGTGTCCCAGCTCCATCATGAAAGGTGGGATGTGACAAAACTGATTGGAGAGTTAACTCCATTGACTGGTCTGTTAACAGAATTGATTGATCAGTTAGAAGAGTGGATTGTGGAACTGACTGGATTGATTGAGGATTTGACTCAACTGACAGGTTAGTTAACAGATTTGATTGATTGGTTAACTGACCTCTGATTGGAGAAGAAATAGGCCATGTGGGTGAGGGAAAATAAGATAATTAAATATTAAATATATTTAATTACATGTGCAACCTGATGAGGTGGACAAGGTGAGGTGGAAAAGGTGAGGTGTAAAGGTGATGTGGAATTTTGGAATTTAGAACTTTAGGATAGAGGAATTAGGCTTAATTAAATAATTTATAATTATTTAATTGTGAAGGACGAATGGAAGGATTTTAATTAAATAAATAGAATTTGTTTAATTATGGAACAGTGAATCGATTAAATAAATTTGGAATATTTATTTAATTAATAGAAGAAGGGAATAAATATTTAGAATATTTATTTAGGATGATTTGTGTCATTTTTAGGCATATACATTTTGCCCCTCTTTGATGCAATGCAGTTTACAGCGTTGCTTCAAAGAAATTGATAGTCTGAATGATGATACATGCCCCAGTTTGCCCCTGGTGTAGGTTAAATGACGATAGGATGCCCCCTCGGGAGATTGGACGGGAAAAACGGCGAAAGTTTTGGAGACGGACGATCTCACGACGAGGAAGGGGTTAGGATAGGTTGGAAGAAAAGGGACGCGGTCAGAGACGCAGGAAGAAAATGGGAGGAAAAACGGACACGGGAAGTAGTCACAGTCATCACCTAGCCAGAATTAGGGTTTTGGAGGCTATAAATAGGAGCTGGGTCCACAAGAATAGTCATTTGCACACTTGGTTGATCTGGATTGGAGAAGGAGAGCTCAGAGCAAACCTAGAGCAGCATGGCGGCCAGAGCAGCAGACATTCCACGCGAGGAGCATCGATTCAAGCGAGTCCGACGATTCGGGCGGCCAGCAGAGGCAGGACCCCCGGTATGTGCTTCGAAAAAATTCTCCTAGGGTCGAGTTTAGGTGTCATAAATGCTCATAGAAAATAGGTGAAATGAATGCGCCGAAACGCAGAATGGCGCATATGCCCCGCGAAGCTGCGCTTTTGTGATTTCGCGGCGCATATGCCTGTTTCGGCGGCGCATGCGTGAAAGATGCGCATGTGTGCACTCTGGCGGCGCTTTCGTAATTAAGCGGCGCATTTGTATTTGCGCCGCGCATTCGTGAAGTGTAGCAGCGCATTTGCTGAAATTGCGCATATGTGACTTCCTGCGGCGCATCCGTAATTTAGCGGCGCATACGTTGATTTATGCGGTGCATGCGTTATAACGGCGCATATGTGGCATGTAGCGGCGCATATGTATTTTTGCGGTGCATACGTCGATTGTTGCGGCGCATATACCAGAAATGGCGCATTTACCACCTGTAGTGGCGCTTTTGCTTGGGATGGTAAATTACTTAGCCAAACTGACTCGATTAGCGTCCTGTTTGACGCAGGAATCGATGAGCTATCTCCGAGATTGCAGGAATCTAGTCAAGAGATGTAGTGTGCTGTTTTGATCAATTTGAAATGCTAAGTGTAGTTGATATAGTCCAATAGATATGTTGAGTATGGTATATGCGGTTTGAGACTGACGTCTTGCTTTGCGTGCTTGCAGGAGGAGATACGAGAGACATTGCAGTCGAGGGAGACGTTCCCTATGCCTCTATTGCAGAGACATATGTTGACGGAGGCTGACAGGGTGGCGCTTGGTGCCATGGGCCTAGATTATGTTTGCTTTATGCCCAAGGTGCGGGCGAACCGAGGACTGCTGACAGCTGCCGTGGAGAGATTCCACAGCGAGGACGGGACCTTCCACTTCCCTACTGGAGAGATGACTGTGACGTTGGAGGACGTCTATAGGATACTGCACTTGCCCGTGGTAGGCGAGTTGGTGGAGTACGACGCACAGCGGGACGCGGGACTCGCCGAGTGTCAGCGAGTATTCGACGATCCTGAGCTGGTGGGACAGGTCATCCCTTGGCAGGATATCTATGACTGCTACGACTACTTCCCTGGGATCGTGGCTGGACTGATTGCGGGCGTTGTATGCCCTGACAGGAGATCGCACGGGTTCCCTATTGGATGGGGCAGGATTATGGAGCGGATGGTGACTGAGGGCACCCGATACGCGTGGGGACCTTGCGTGCTAGCTCACTTATACCACGACATGCATCAGGTGGTGTACCACCGCAGCACGAGTCTATCGGCTGGGGTGCTGCTGCTGCAGTTTTGGCTGTGGGAGCACATAGCGGTGACCAGGCCGATATGTGTCTTTGCTAGGCAGAGGGGAGAGCCGTACAGCTATGGCTACGCAGGAGTGATTTCCCAGCACAGGCTGGGGAAGCTAGAGTATTGGAGGCATACATTGGATGGGATAGATGTGGTCGTCTGGCGACCATATCTGGACTGCGAGCCTTGGGACGATGAGGGAGATGAGCTGCCTTTCTGCTTTCAGACTAGGTGGCTGATAGGCTGGACGCGGCACATCTTGGAGAGGCAGACGGTGGGCCGAGTACTGAGACAGTTCGGCAGGAGACAGGGCATGCCGCAGGGACAGGCCATGTTTGCACGGACACATGCAGAGAGGGTCCGATGGGGGCCGATGGCTTCTTACGAGGAGGCTCTGGCAGAGTTCCGGCAGTTGCCTTATGTGGCCTGGGATATGAGGCGAGAGATTGCCGATGCTGGGGTGACACAGGAGTATGAGGACTGGATTACTGCACATCCATTTCCGAGATATTCAGGACCTGGTATGCTGGTGCCTCGCATTGACGAGGCGGACTCAGAGGAGGAGGGAGAGGCTGGCCCAGGGCGGAGGGCCGCTAGAGGAGGACGAGGGCGCGGTGGCCGAGCTGCAGAGAGGCCGAGGCAGCGGAGGAGGATAGACCGGGCTGGGCAGGCAGTGCCAGGACAGGGGGAGGGACAGCAGCAGGCACAGATGCCACCACCCCAGCAGGTACCACAGCAGCAGGTGCCACAGCAGCAGGTGCCCCAGCAGCAGGGGCTAGGACAGGCAGGGGCAGCACAGGGGCCAGTGCAGGGTGAGGCACACGACAGGACTATAGCCAGCCTAAGAGGACAGGTGTGGGAGCTGCAGGCACAGCTGAGGAGAGTGGAGAGGATGCGAGATACAGATGCAGCAGTGATCGCTGGTTTGACTCGCGAGCGAGACATGGCAGATGCCCGGGTACGTCTGATCCGAGTAGAGAGGGACACAGCAGTAGCTGCCATGGGCACAGATGCAGCGAGTACCTTTTTGGTTGGGCAGGTGCAGCAAGCACAGGCACAGGTAGGCCAGTTGCAGACGCAGTTGGCACAGGCACAGACAGACTTAGCCAGAGCACAGCAGTAGGTACAGTACTACCGAGGCTTGTACCATGGTGCCGTGTCGGCGAGCCAGAGGGCAGGGAGTTTCAGGACTCAGTCTGGGGTGGCTCACAGAGCAGGTCCATCTCAGTCAGGGGCATCTGTCATGGGACCTCAGCAGTCAGGAGCCGGCAGTGGTGGCTCACAGCCGCAGGGGTAGTCAGAGACTAGATTTTGTACATTTTGGGACATGTATCACCGTCTATTTAGACGTATATTGTATATGACACTTTGATTTTGAGAGAGATGGTGATATTGTACATTTGGACATCCTTGTATATGATAGTATGGATGATGATGCAGCTTTGTGTATCTATTGCATGCGTTTATGAGATGATTACTTCTATTGCATGATGTGGTTCTATTGCATAGTTAGATGGTTTATATGATGTTATATGAGAAATACTTTGATATATGCTATATGATGTCTATACATGATTTAATGTGACAAATGAATGCAAAGTTAATATGATGTTCTTGTGATGATGCAAATGTATGCATATGAAGCATGATTTCTATGTTATGATGCTGTATAGGTGGTGCATAAATGAGCTAATGCAAATATGTGTGTATGGAACATGATTTCTATGTTATGATGTTGTACAGATATGTGAGATGCTATTGGATATTTATATGATGTGATGCTTTGAATGTATGCATTTGTAACATGAGTACTATGGGGTGATGTAACTATATGTGTGATGCACTTAGCTATGTTGTTTGATTTTCTGGGCTTTTAAGATTAAGATGTGATGCAAATGTATTGGTGACCTAATGCATTGGATGATGTATTCTACTAACCTAATCATGTGCATGACTAGTTTCTACGAATGATATGATATGCTCTGATATGCCTTGTTTTGGTGATGTCCAAATGTACGCTATCGACAGAAGAATGACATGATGGACAGAGGGATGGTTGCGAAAGAATGACGTAGGAAATTTTCTTGATATCGTTACTCTGCATAGTTTGAATAATGAGGATTGTATGGATGGGTGTATGGATATAGGACGGATGCGTTGCTTTTAGATTGCTTTATTTCATCATTGGGCATTTTGTTTTTTGGTATTTTCCGAAATGTTGTAAGTGAATACAAGCATCGAGGTATAATTGAACCGAGATGACCTGAGTATCGCTTACATGGATTGTGATTTAGCAAGTTAAGACAAGCATCTAGTCAAAATTGAATCTAGATGACCTGAGTACCTCTTGCGTTTCAACAAGCAAGGATTGCCCCCGTTCATGTTAGACCTTTGATGTCCTCGGTGATCTTTTGCCGATCACGTCCTAAGACAAGGCTTCACATTACTAAAGTTTAATCCCCAAATAGCAAACAAAGAAAGTAATCATGCCCCCATCATAGCATCTCTAGCTTTTGGCATCCTTGAGTTGCATAGGAAGGTATGATAGCAAAAATCAAGACTCTGTATCTTAACCCTAGTTTCCAATCTATAAAAGCATATGTGCGTTGATACGTGTTTATTTCTTGCCTTAATTTTCATAAAATCATTTAGAAGACCTTGGGTATTTGCTTTGCATTGGATGGGTTAAGATGGTCATAGTCAAGGTTTCTGCTTGAAGCGCGGGTGTTTGCTCGCATTGGCTTGCTTGGTGAGAAGATTTGCACTACCCTTATTGAGAAGACGGACCCTAAGGGACTGACCTAGTGCCTCGGGGGCTCATTGCTAAATGGCCTTGCCTACGTGACGACGCAGAGGCAACGTAGTTCGGGGTAAACCCTAATGGACCATGGATGGACTAGAAGAAAGACGACAAGAATGAAGACAAGAGGGGAGACAAATGGGACTTCGGGAGAGATGGAAGCCTCGGGGGCGCATTAGAATAATGGCCTTGCCTACGTGACGGCGCAGAGGCAACGTAGTTCACGGGTTCGGACCATAGACATTGACAAGAGACACTACGCTAGGCTCACTTCGAGGGGACGATATGGGACAAAACCTTGGTTGACAAGGCCACAAGCTGAGTATCAAGCCATGATAGGTAACTGTCAAGTGTTTATTGTGGGATGGATATGGGTCGAATGGGGAAAATAGAGAGAGAAAGGGCTCAAGGTGATTGGGTTCCCAAAGATGGAGAATGCGGTTTGTCACAAGTAACGCCTGTTTACCAGGTTTTCATCACTTGCTTTTATTTGCACGAGAAGCTAGAAAGTAACATGACGCCTGATTGCCAGGTTTTCCCCATGATACCTATCCAAGGCGCCTGTTTGCCAGGTTTTCACCAAAGGATGATTTTTTTTACAAATCTTCATCTAGTCTTAATTAGGGAGGAAGTAAAATTGTTTATTTCATGCTTGCATTGCAAACAAACTTCCAAGTTATTGCTATCTAAGACTTAAAATTGAACTCACAACTGCATTCTGGAGTTAAAATGAACCATTGCTATATCGTGAGACCTAAATTTCAAAGTTAACAATCTCGTGCAACGTGGACTTAAAATTGAACTCACAACTGCATTCTGGAGTTAAAATGAACCATTGCTATATCGTGAGACCTGAATTTCAAAGTTAACAATCTCGCGCAACGTGGATTTAAAATTGGACTCACAACTGCTTTCTGGGACTTAAAATTGAACCACTGCAATATTGTCAAAATCACTTCAAAGTTTTGTTTGACTAGCTTAGCCCATTTAGTTTTTATCTTTTTAACTAGGGTGGATTAAATCAGTGTATTCTGTGTTTGCGAATGACAATAGGCTTATGCTCTCCCCTCTTCTGGGTGATCAGAATGCCAGACTTGTCATTCTACTTGTCTAACCTTTAGGAGGGGCCTGCCCTTGGATGCACGCTTGTCCAAGCGGGAACGACCCTGAGTGGTAACAGGCTAACGCCAAGCCCTACCGAGCCACTTAAAATAAATTGTGCTTGAGGTGAAAACCTCCTGCAATGAGTGTTGTTATGTTACACCGACGGCCAACCTCCCCCAAAACCCTCTCAGGCGCAACCCTGTGAGGCTGGGAGACTCCATAACGGAGAGTAGCGCCGCCGCATGTGTAACCACTTGAACGGTTGCCCGAATTACAAACCTCTTGTTTTAGTGGCCCAAATCCCTTATAATCCATTTCTCGCCTAGGATTTTGTACTTGCTTTTGTCCAAAATAGAGTCGAAAAAACTACAAAAACAATGACAAACTACAAAACATTCTTTGTGCTTGCTGTGTTTTCTTGCTAAATTAATTCATAAAATCATATCAGGAAGACTCATTCCAGCCAAAAGTTACCCAAAAAATAGAGAAAAATCCCAAAAATTTGCCCAAAAATACCAGAGCTGCGCATATATCCATTTCTGCGGCGCATATACAGCGACTTGCTGCGCTTTTGTACCGACTTGCAGCGCTTTTGTACCCTTCTGCTGCGCATATACTCTGTTCTGCTGCGCTTTTACAGCGACTTGCTGCGCATTTGCGCACTGTTACTGCGCATACATACCTCACCAGAGCGGCGCATTTACAACGACTTACTGCGCATTTGTCCATTCTTGCTGCGCATCTGTTCCTGCGCATGCGTGACAGTGAGCATAAGCCCTATTTTTGAGAAATTTTCGTCAGCTGTTCAGAGTACCCATTTCAGCCTAGTTTCATTTTTCAAGGTCAGAATCAACCTTGCAGTCAGTTTTCATCCATTTCACCCATTTCTCTCTCTTTCGACAGTCGTCCCAGTCACCTCCTGTCCTAGTCACTCTTACCCCAACGTCATTCTGTCCCATACCGATTCGACATAGGTCCTTCTTTAGTGAATTCACGTAAGCCTAGTAGGTCACAGTACCTTTTGCTAGTAGTCTTGTTGAACGACTAAGCCCTACACAGTGAGACTGGTATCGACTACCCTTGCTAGTGGCTAGAGTCTTGTGTCAACCGTCTTACCTGAAGTCATTGAGCGAGAGAACCCTTTGTCCAAATCTTGTCCTAGGTATCCCATTCACTACAGTCTTAGTCGGCACCTTGCCAAAATTCTCCATCCTAGTCCATTTCATCCCATCCCACCTTGCATGGTTCTTACTCGATCCCAGTACAACAAGCTAACTGAAATGGCCGACTCTTTCGATCACATCGCCCCACCACACGATGATGATGAAGAAATTTCTCGTGAAGAATTAGTGGCACACATGCAAGATAGCAAATTCCAACGCCTAGTGGAGAGAGTACTCCTTGAGGATCCCACCAAATATTTCCATCATCTTGCTAATCTCGGACTCAAACTCCCTGCAGACTTTGACATTAGCTCCATCATGGAAAATGCAGACAATGAACGTGAGAGGGACACAAATGCCATAGTCCCAAATGCACATGAGAAAGGCACAAATGACACGGTCCCCCAAGCTAATGAAAGAGGAAAACAACACATAGATCAAAATGCTCCTATAGCGGATGTGAGACAACAAATTGAGAGTCTAAAGCTAGAAATCTCCAACCTTAAGATCGGCACCAGCTCCAAGAACTACTCCTTGGAGGATATAGCACCGTACCCCTTTGACAGAAATTTGGTCATGAAACCATTCCCCTTTCAGTTCGGAATCCCGAAATTCGACAAATACAAAGGGAAGGGGGACCCTAGAGATCATATCAGGGAATTCACTGCAGCATGTTTAGAAGTAGCTCACAACGAGACCTACTTAATGAGACTATTCCCAAGATCTTTAGGAGGTCAAGCTATGGAGTGGTTCTCGCGTCTTCCACCAGGAATCAAAACTTTTGATGAGCTTGTCAATAAATTCATAACGCACTTCTCTTACAACATAGAACACGAAGTATCTATGCTAGACCTATGCAATACCAAACAAAAGGGTGGTGAGTCTTTCGCAACCTTCTTACAACGATGGAGACAGCTAGCTAGCAAGTGTTCTTACGACATGCCTGAGAAACAACTATTGGAAATGTTTGTCCACAATTTGAATCCCGACCTTAGCTATCAGATTCAGATACAATGCCCTACCTCATTCACCAAAGTCATCGAAATGGGGCTATTCATTGAGAAAGCTATGATCGCTAAAGGGACTCTCAAGCTCTACAAGGACACACCTCCTTCCAATTACACAACTGACAAGTCAAAGTTTTGGACCAAGAACAAGAATGTGGTCAACGATGGAGTAGTGGATGCCAAGGCGGCAGCCCCTAAACAACAACCCATATTCACTCTTAAGGAAGAAGCAAATAATGGTGTACTCAACAAGCCACCCCCTCGGGAATCTAGACCTTGGTTCAATTCGAACCCAAGGAGAAAATTCACGCCGTTAGGAGAATCTCAAGAGTCTGCTCTCAGGAAGTTGTTGGCTAACAATGAAATTTCTCTACCGCCAACAAGTGACTATGAGCCTGTAGTCAAACCTCCCTATTGGAAGGACACAGACTATTGTGAGTATCATCGAGGAAGGGGGCACACAACCAATAATTGCATCCGTCTTAAGAACGTCATACAAGATATACTGGACCAAAATCAGGGAGGAACACAACAGCATACCTCCAATGAATCTCATGTGGCCTACCGAGATCCTCTCCTAAACCACAACCGGCCATATAACAACAATCACAACGGCGGCCACCACAACAATGGTTACAACCACAACAATGGTCACAATGGCAACAACTCCAATGGTCATAACAATAATGACAACAATCGTAACAGGCCAAACCAGAACAGTGGGTCGAGTAATGCTAACTATGCGAGCGTTCCCTTTGAGTACACCATTAACTGCATTTCTGAGCATGTTCCGCAAGTCAACGTCATATCCCCCAACCAACAACCAGGACCCAAAAATGTTAGGGTAAAATAGTGCATCAATCAAATGAATAACAGATGACCCAAACATCAACAGAATAGAGAAACAAAGAAGATTCAAATAAGCAAAGCAATGAACAAACACAGCAAACCTCTTCCGTTTCGAAACTTCTGTTGTTCGCCTATCACGAATCGTCCTTTCGCAGATGAGATGAGCCCTCAGAGAGTGCAATCTTTTAAAAGCTGTTGGAGGAAGTCGATGGTGAACGGCTGTAGTGTGATATGCAATGAAGGTGAGCTCCAATGCAACAATGGTGATCTCAAGCTTGTAGATGACAAATGGGTGCCAAAGGCGCGCTGGTGATATTTCTGCAGAGTAACGATGTCAAAAGCCTGGATGATTAGAATGAAGGGATGAAGCTTCATTTATAGACCCGGAGGAATAGGAATCAACGGTTGAGAGAAGATATGAAGATCAACGGTTGAGGATGGTTGAGGAATGTGCAACCAGTGGAAACGTGCCAAGTGTCCCAGCTCCATCATGAAAGGTGGGATGTGACAAAACTGATTGGAGAGTTAACTCCATTGACTGGTCTGTTAACAGAATTGATTGATCAGTTAGAAGAGTGGATTGTGGAACTGACTGGATTGATTGAGGATTTGACTCAACTGACAGGTTAGTTAACAGATTTGATTGATTGGTTAACTGACCTCTGATTGGAGAAGAAATAGGCCATGTGGGTGAGGGAAAATAAGATAATTAAATATTAAATATATTTAATTACATGTGCAACCTGATGAGGTGGACAAGGTGAGGTGGAAAAGGTGAGGTGTAAAGGTGATGTGGAATTTTGGAATTTAGAACTTTAGGATAGAGGAATTAGGCTTAATTAAATAATTTATAATTATTTAATTGTGAAGGACGAATGGAAGGATTTTAATTAAATAAATAGAATTTGTTTAATTATGGAACAGTGAATCGATTAAATAAATTTGGAATATTTATTTAATTAATAGAAGAAGGGAATAAATATTTAGAATATTTATTTAGGATGATTTGTGTCATTTTTAGGCATATACAGTGTCCATACCTTTTGCAGTTAAAGCACTGTTCGGAGAAGGATGAATTAGTCTAATTCATTCTATTTCTGCACTGATTAGCTTTGTGACCAAAGTGATTGCAGCTGTGGCAGTATCCATTGAAGGATTGATATCTTTGAGCATTGGGCTGTCTTACCGGAGCTCTTCTAGGCCTATTCCTTAGATTTTCTGATCCAAAATTCTTTTGACCGGATCCGGAGCTTTCTCATTTCTCATATCCCAAACCATACTTGTCATCTGTCCTCTTTTGACTTCCAAGAAGTACTTCAAGTTGGGCAAAACTTATCTTGAATTTTTCTTTATATTCATTTGCTGTTTGAAGATCTCTTTTGAGAGAGACAATTTGATCCTCAAGTTTTTCTTCATTATCTTTGGCATCTTCAAGATCAGATTCAAGATGTCTGATAATCCTGTCCATCTGGTGGCATTCTTCTGATTTCTCTTTAAGAGATTATCTTAGATTGTCTTCATCTTTTCTTTTTTCTTCAATCTCTTGAGTAAACTTTATAGTTCCTGATTCCATTTCATGTCTTAACATAATGACTTCTTTTGATAACTTTTCACATAACTTGGTTTTCTCAGTCAATTCTTCATTTGTATTGCTTTCTTCACTTTGTCTTGCCAATTGTTGGAGTAGCTCCTTTCTCTTTTTCATAGAGAGACTTAATTTGTCTTTTAGTTCTCTCATGAATTCATCAGCTTGTTTGAGTCTTTCCTTTAATTCATTGACTTCAGAGTTTGACTGTTCAAGATCCTCAAGGGCAGTCTTGAGTTGCTCCCTTAAACCATATGCATCCATTCCCAGATCTTCCTCAAGCTGTTAGGCTCTATTCAGAGGAACTTAGCTTTGATACCAATTGTTGATAACTGAGAGGGGGGGTGAATCAGTTATCCTAATTATTTCTTCTTTTGAACTTTCTTATTAATCAAAGCAGCATTGAATCAAACAAACAAACATTACCATGAAATGAGAAACACATGACACAATATTTTTGACGTGGAAACCCGGTTAAGGGAGAAAACCACGGGGTGATTAACCCAAAGATTATTCTCTGTTAGAAGAATAAGGAATTACAAAATGGCACTTGCCAATTAGGGCTCACTGCCCGAGCACACTGCTCACAAAGAGGCACACTGCCTACAAGGAGACACACTGTCTACAAAAGAATGTTTATACAATACTTGAACTGATTGGAAGCATCTACATATGCTGGAGTTTAGTTCCGGTTTAGGCTCTGTATATTGATCTGCTGCACTTCATCTTTCCTTTGCTCTTTTTCTGCTTTTCTTTCACATACCGGATTTTTCTTATTACTTCTATTCTGCTCTGCACTTATTCGCATACCCCATAACTCAACTACACTTCTCACAACAAAATCCATCCTCTATTTATATCTGCACTAGTGATTTAATTATCTTTCTAGTCAGCACCCAGAATAGTCTATCTTCTCACAAACTTTGTTCTGTCGGCTGAATCCTTGCATATCAAGTAATGCGGATCAAGCATATACTTGTAGATATCATTAATCATGTCGGCCAAACATGATTCATGCCTTCACAACCTTTACCATCAACAGTAACACATCCGGAAAATAGTCTGATACTCTGTCAGTCAGTTCTTCCTCTGTTCTCACTGTCTTTCAGGAATCCGGTACTCAACTATTCATATCTTCTTTCTTGTCCATCACCGGAGGCTAAATCCTTGGAATATACCACTCAAGGTAGTCCTTTTGACTTCCCCAAATCTGCACTGCACCAAGACACTTCCTCTGAGAGATCCGGACCAATCTGTCAGACCTTGCCACATGCTCTGTTCTTGTTCACTGGACCACAACAGTCTTCATTCTGACTTCCGGTAGAGACACACCATGACTTGCGGATATGGGGGATGACCTTTGTTGCCATCAATGACAACAACCATGAATCCATATAGTGTCTCTTGCCAACAATCTCCCCCTTTGGCATTGATGGCAACACTTAGTGAAAAATGACTAAGTGTTTACACTATGCTCCCCCTTGGCTGATGCTCTATCTTTATATACAATTTTTGGAACTCCCTCTTAGTTGGATTCCTCATTTTTCACTGCTCCTCACTCCCCCTTTGACATCAATTGCAAATGGTAGGGTCCGCACACCAAAATTTTCAAAGATTTACTATACATAGCCGCATATTTACATACTCACATAAACTGAAGAATGTCTGCAAAGGATGTCTTCAATTGGACTAGTTCTGTAGCCCAACTTTGCTTCATTCTATCCAAAATTGAAATGTGACCACTTAATAAAAATGCAAAAGCTTCTGCCCTTTTGAGATCTGTCGGATCATTTGTTTGGGCGGTAGTCTGAGCATCACTGATGGCTTCATGCATAGTTTCTAACTTAGGGATTATAATCCTTCTAAGTTCTCCCATCCGGTTAGTTATATTCTTCCTTTCCTTCTCAAAGTTCTTTATTGCATTTGTGATTGCAATAGTTTGACATTCTTGATTCACTATGGAGGAAGAGAGAGGATCAAAACTTTGAGATAAACTTTGTAGTTTGTCCTATTCCTCTTTTATTTTCTTATCAATTTCTACTGTTGCCTTTGACCAGGAGATACAAAATTTGTAGATGTCACCGCCATCCTTAAGAGCATTTTCTAAGCTCTGCATTTTCTAAGCATTTTCTAAGTATAACCAAAACAATGAGGCCTCCAAGGCCATGGCTCTCAAACAGCCAACAAGATAAAGCAAATAAAGAAAAATATACTTTTCTCCAAATATCCAAGAATCTAAATGACCTGCAAAAACATAAACACAAGAGGGGAAACCAAGCCACGCAAATCGCCCAAAGCCCACACAAAAGAAAATAACACCCAACACAAAAATTTAAGCACACAATCAAAATAAAAACAAGCATAAGGAATGGCTATTACCATAGGGCTTACCTTAAGAGCCCAACAATGGATGCACTTTGAAGAAGAGCCCACAAGCTTTCTCCAAGTATCCAAGCCTCCAAGATTTCTCCAATCCTTCCCAAAACCTCAAAAGATAGAAAATTTTTAAAAAGTAAAAACCCCCAACTCCTCTCCAAGAGGAGATAAAATAGGCCTTCAAATTTGGCCCTGAAGAATGAGAAGGTGACACTTGTCACCTTATCCTTCCTCATCCCATGCCACTTGCAAGGGAGAAGGGATGTGAGGGTGAAAAGTGTCACCCTCTTATCTATTCAAACCCTCACCTTATCTACTTGTGCTCTCACACATGTGTGAGAGCCAAAGTGGAGAGGTGGCAACTCTCCTCATGGCTCCATTAGGATAAGGGATGACACATGTCATCCTCTTATCCTCCAAGGGAGCCCTCTCCCTCCAATATGCTCTCGCACATGTGTGAGAGTCTTGGAGGGAGATCCCACACACTTGGGGGTCTTAAAGAACCCCCAAGTCTTCTTGGTGGAGGAATCCCCAAGCCTTGGAAAGGGAGATGGGCCTTTTCCAAGGCATGACTCATCTCCCACCCTTAGCCATTTTGAAATTTCGTCACATTTACTAAACCCAAGTTTAGAGTGACTAGATGTAAATACCCTAGGGTTTAGTGAGTCCAAATGGACCCTAGACCCTAAGGGTACCACCTAGGGTAAGTTTGGAACTCTAATCAACACTTAGGGAGGTGTAAAATCACATTAAATGGCCCAAAAATAAAAATAACACCAAATGGTGTAAGTTAAAACATAAATCTTACAACACATAATTTAAATCAAATAAAAGGGGTGAACTAGGCCAATTAATTAAAAATTAAGCGTTTACGAAATCATCACTCGATCAAACATGATCCTCATCCCTCTTGGGAATGGATCGACTTAACTAGGAATTACATAAGTGTGAGATCTGCCTCCAATTTTTTGTGGCCTAGAAAATCCCCTGCGCACTCAATCAAAGGGTTAATCCAACATAGATATATCATAGCCGAAGCAACATAAATTAAAATCATGTCATCACATAATTCATACACAACATTAACAACTCACATCATAATTAGGATTCACAATTACATTTTCTATCTAATATATCAGAATCAGAATCGGTAACAAATCCATAAAATGAGCTCATAATCATCATCAATAATAATAATCAAATGTATCTCACATGTGTAGCATCATAAGAGCATCAAAGTAGAATCTAACCAAATCACCACATAACTAATCAAAACTAATCCAAATTAGGAGATATAGTCTAAATCTGCATAGTAGAAATCAATAGTCTCTAAATGTACGATAATGTCACCAACTATAATGTAAAATGATCAAAATAGGGAAGTGAAATAAATCGGCCTCACTTTGGAACAACCTTGTTTTGCCCTATTCCATACAAAACAACCCTAGCCTATTTTAGCATATGTTTAATAAGGGCCAAAAGGGTTTTCCAAACACATCTTAGATTTTGAATATCAGGTCTCTATTGAAAGTTATGACCAAAAGATCCAAATTGCTGCAACCATGTTTTAGACTTTAAGAGTGAGTTGTCTAAGAATGAACAAGAATGCATATTTGCATCATTTGTATTGAAACCCTATTTGGAATGTGTCAACTTAGTCTTTTTTGAGTCCTTTGTCTGCATCATCAAAGTATTATAGTTGAACTACATCAATTTAATTTGCAAATGACATATTATCCCAAAGTATATAGAAAAGAACCTAATATAGAAAATGTAATATTAATGTCATTAGTAATCTCTGAAAAGAAGAGGACAACAAAAACAACAATATGGCCACAAGCTCTCCTCCCAACCATAGGATTGATGCTCAATCCACCCACAAGCTTTAAGGGTCACATAGCTCTTGCAAACTTACATGGCTTACATTTCCAAACATGACAGAAATATTCACATAACTCAAGATTAACTTCAACACAAAAAATGGCTATTCATGTTCAACTCAACAAGATGGAACTCCTACCCACACAAACCCTAACACACACAACATCCTCAGTAGGAAACCAACATTAACTCTTCACATAGATTTCGATCAGAAATACCCATTTATACAAGGATCAACAAAGATATACATAGACCAACAAAAACTCCAATCATTCATTTTCATATCAACAAAACTCAAATCCAAAAGGGTAGATCTTACCAAGAGAATTGGCAACCCAAATATGGTAGAAACCCTTACTTTCTCCAAGCCCTTTCCTCCATTCTTCCACACCCATCCTTTCCTTTTCTTTCCATCAAGAAATCTCCTCCCAAATGAGGAAAAACAAGAATAACCAAAAGCAAGTGAGAGAAGCCAAGGCAAAAGAGAAAAAGTCCCCTCTCCTTTCAAAGAGAAGGAATATATATAGAAGGACAAAGGCAACCAACTCCCCATAACTTCCGAACCACCCAACCAACTCCAATTTTCGTCACTTTTCATAAGTTGGTAATTAGAGTGGGTTTTCAACTTTATTTAAGGGGTTTTATGGAATAAAAGGACCCCTAACCCATAGACCTACCACCTAGGAAACTTTTTATACAATTAAAACCACATAAAGACTTCATAAAACATACAATAAGTAATCACATTAAAAAAGGTGACTCAAGGGTCTAATAAAACAACCTCCCACAAATTCACAACCCATATAAACAAGGTTAAAACACATTCACAAGAATAACATAAGGGAAGTAGCTATGTGAACCCTTCATCAACATTGGCCATTTTTTTTTACCTGTATACTCAACCAAAAGTGTCAGTACTTCTCATAATTAATAGTAATTGAAACAAATGGCATATGAAAAAATAACATTCTAAGAATGATAATCAAATAGAGCATTAAATCTACACAAGTATAATTTAACTCTCCCTACTTGCATAATATCTTTTAGAGTCAACCAGTGATTGATCATACTATTTAATATCAAAATATTACCACTTATCAATAATCTAATTAACATGTAACAAATACTACTACAAGTAAATATTTAATATCAATCATTACCTTTATATTCACATTTACTCACACTCATAATATAAAATCACCTAACATGATGCAATCTATTTGATATACATAATAATATTACCAACAACAAAACATCTTGATCATTGCATTCTTACATAGATAAGGAATATAACTCATCTGGCTATCACACGAAATCACAACAACCACTAGTTAGTTAGTTAACAATCAAAGTATAAGCAACTTGATGTATAGGAACAATAATCACTAATGTATATTGTTCAACATAAAAGATCATAAAATATAGGACATAATGATGTAGAGTGGCACAAGGGAAGCAACACCCAAGGGTTTACTCTATTGTCCTTTACCCACTCACCCACTTCAACTAGCCTTCAACCAACCAACCAACCAAAGGCACATTCAAGGCATATGAAGGATTTGATGTCCAGACTATTGTCCAACCCCTAAGGCTTCTCCAACACCTTAAGATAGATCAACAAACACCTTCTATATAGTTGGTTTGATCCCCAACTTCCCAAAACTCTCCAACCTATACCTTGACTAGTAAGGCTACTAGTCCTCCAAACTAGGTTTTCTCAACAAAACTTGACAAATCCCAAATGACCAGGTAAGTGAATGATGGTTTTAGATACCCCTTATAGGACCCTATCAAACTTCCAAGTCTCCTATTCGAACTCTACTCCAACAATCCAAAACACTCATTAGGTCTCTAGGCCTAATTGATCAATTTAGGCTAGGTTACAAAGCAAGTGCTCAAAATTGGGTGCATAGGTCAGGGGTAGGAATTTGGAATGCTTCCACCATGTCCCTACAACATAAATCCATCATTTATTTTCTCACCCTACCAGGATTCTATCATCTACAACCTCAAATAGCATGAATTTGGCCATATACAATGAAATACTTGACCTAGGGCATCACCTTAAAAATAGAAGACTGCATTTCCCAACAAAAATCTTTTGGAATCTTATAGTACATATCCCTAGCCTGCATTTCACTAGTTTTTATGAATTTTTACTAGTGGAAATGCATTCTAGGGGCAGATTTCTATGGCTGCCCTAGAAAACATGGTTTCTAGACCTGTTTTGAAAGAAAAATCTATAACTTTTGATCCTGACCACTTCAGGACCTCAAACTAGTTTCATTGGAACCCTGACTCCAAGCCCTTTCAGAAAAAGTATATTTGCACCCCTAGAAAATCCGTACATGCCATACAACAGTAAAAATGCAGCGAAAAATAGTCAGTTTCTTTGATTTCTGTGCACAAATTCTGTATAAAAACTTCCTCCTCCGTACTGGAGCAAGATGTTTACCATATTAACCCATCCCATTTAGTATGCGACTTGAAAAATTAGTTTAAACTGTCCAAAATGAGTTGCAACCACCTAATGTGTCATAATACATTGACAATATTTGACACTATGGTATTTTTGCATTAACACTATGGTTTAGCTTGTCCAAAGGAATCAAACCATCCTCCATACTCCCAAAACATGATAAAACACACAAACAATAAAAAAAACTCAAAAACCAATCCTTTAGACCTTCTAGGCCTGATTGGCACAACAAGGATCCAAGTGGACTAAGCATGATTGAGGTTTATAGGGTCACCTCAATCATCTTGACCACACAAAAGGGACCATACAAACATGGCTAAAGTCTTATTACCACACATACAATCAAAACAAAACATAGCTTATCAAAATGCATCAAAAATGTTTGAGGTGTCAGACTGCTCCTAGGTACCCTGCACCATACACCCACTGTCAAAGAGAACTCAAGTCTCTTGAGTTGGAATGCTGTCAAATGTGAAACCTGTCTTTTTAATGTCTTCCCTGCTCATCCAAGTGGCATCCTCCTGAGGTTTGTTTAGCCACTTCACCAAATAGTCATGATAGGTGTGCCTTCTAGTTTGTTTTGCAATCCTCTTGTCCAAAATGCACTCAATCTGATTTGGAGAGGAAGGAATGAGTTCCTAGAGTGTCTGATCAGTTTTATCTTCTTCAACAGCAGTCTGAGGATCAGATCCTTTATAGGGATAAAGGTCTGAAACATTAAAAATTGGAGACAAAGCAATGCCATTCGGAAGTCTGATTTTGTAGGCATTGTCTCCACATTTCTTGAGCACTTCACAAGGCCCAATCTTCTTTATGAGTAGCTTAGTGTGCTTACCTGCAAGGAGCCTCTCCTTCTTCAGATGAACCATTACTAAATCACATTCCTTGAACTGCAAATCCCTTCTTTTTCTGTCAGCAAATTGTTTATATTTCTGAGAAGTGGATAGTAATTTCTGTTGTACTTGTTCATGGACATCTTTCATGACTTGAATGAAGTCTTCAGCCAAGGTACTGCTGTTTTCCAGTCCTTTAACCTCCCTAAGTTCCAAAATACCCCTTGGGTGAGTGCCATAAACAATTTGGAAAGTAGACAGGTTGGTGCTTCTATTGATAGTGTCATTGTATGAGAACTCTGCCTGAGCCAAAATTGAATCCCAACTAGCACCCTGCTCCTTTGTTAGGCATCTTAGAAGGTTGCCAAGTGACCTATTAATCACCTTTGTTTTTCCATCAAACTGAGGGTGATAGGAAGATGATAAGGACAAATTTGTACCTAGTCTCTTCCACAGTGTCCTCCAGAAGTGTCCTATGAACTTGGAGTCTCTGTCAGAGATGATTGACAAAGGTAAACCATGTAATCTTACTATTTCCTTGAAGAAAAGACCTACTATGTGTGAGGCATCATGTGTGGTTCTACATGGGATGAAGTGAGCCATTTTTGAGAACCTATCTACAACCACAAAAATGTTGTCATACCCATTCTTTGTCCTAGGCAAACCAAGTACAAAGTCCATGCTTATGGAATCCCAAGGCTTTGAAGGAATAGGTAGAGGAGTGTATAACCCTGCATTGGATGTATGCTCCATTGCTCTTTGGCAAATTTGACAAGTTTCAACAAACTTCCTTACATCGGTTGGCAATTTGGGCCAAAAATAGTACCTCCTAACCAATTCTAGGGTCTTATCAATACCAAAGTGACCTGACATGCTGCCACAATGCTTTTCCCTGATTATATTCTCTCTAACAGATCCTCTTAGGATACACAACATGCTACCCTTGAAAAGATATCCATCTTGCAACAAAAAATTAGAAAAATTAGTATTATACCTTCTTGTCATGGCCTTGCAAGATAGGTATGGCTCTTTGAAGTCTTCATCTGCTGTATATTGATCTTTAATGGCATGAATACCTATACTTTCCAACTAAATAGTTTGCACAACAAGATTTGTCCTACTTAAGGCATCGACCACCTTATTGGCCACTCCTTTCTTGTGTTTTATGGAGAAGGTGTATGCTTGGATGTACTCCATCCACTTGACATGTCTGTGATTCAACTTTTGCTGCCTATTCAAGAAGCTTAATGCATGGTTATCAGTAAAAACTGTAAATTCCTTTGGCAATAAGTATTGTCTCCATTTCCTCAATGACTAAACCATGGCATATAACTCTAGATCATAGGTGGAGTAGTTTTGTTTTGCCTCATTTAACTTCTCACTAAAGAATGCTACAGGCCTCCCATCTTGACTTAGGACTCCTCCAACAACCCTCTTACTTGCATCACACTCTACCACAAAGACCTTATCAAAATTAGGTAGCACTAGGACTGGTTTTTCTAAAAAAATTTTCTTTAATAGTTCAAAGGCTTTGCTGGCCTCATTTGTCCATACAAACACACATTTCTTGCCCCCTTTTATGGTGTCAACAAGTGGAGCACAAATGCCACTAAACCTTCTAATGAACTTTCTATAAAAGCTGCATAAACCATGGAAACTCCTTACCTCCGAGGCTGTTGTAGGTGTTGGCCAATTAAGAATGGCTGCAACCTTACTTGGATCCATTTTTAGGCTGCCCTTGGAGATGACAAACCCCAAAAATATCAACTCTTCTTGTAGGAAGACACATTTGTCAAGATTGATTCTCAACTTCTCCTCTTGAAGCCTCCTGAGCACTTGATGGATATGCCTTATGTGGTCTTCCTTGCTGTCACTAAAAATCAGTATATCATCCAAATATACAACAATAAACTTGTTAAGGAAAGGTTTTAGCACTTCATTCATCAATCTCATGAAGGTGCTTGGTACATTTGACAAGCCAAAAGGCATGACAACCCATTCAAATAGTCCTTCATTGGTTTTGAAGGCAGTTTTCCACTCATCCCCTTCCCTTATCCTAATTTGGTGATAACCACTTTTTAGATCTATCTTGGTAAAATACTTAGCCCTACCCAAGCAATCCATTAAATCTTCCATTCTAGGCATTGGAAATCTATACCTGATAGTGATCTTGTTGATGGCCCTGGAATCAGTGCATAGTCTCCATGTTCCTTCCTTCTTGGGTGCAAGCACTGCAGGTACTGCACATGGACTAATACTCCTCCTAATAAGTCCTCTATCCAACAAGTCTTGGATTTGTCTTGCCACTTCAGCATTTTGCTCTAGAGTCAACTTGTAGGCTGCTTGGTTTGGTAGGGTGGATCCAGGGATGAGATCAATGCAATGACTAATCTCCCTCTTTGGTGGAAGGGCATCCTTGCCTTCATCGGCTATCACATCTTGAAACTTCTCCAATAGTTCTTCCACTTCCTTTGGTCCAATCCTCCTAAGAGGTTGCTGCACTTTGACCTTCTTTGGATTCACATCCTTGGGCTTGATGACTACTGCAAAACATGGCACTTTCTCTTCCTTGAGGTTAGCCAAAAACTCTTTTTCACCTACCAACATAACTGAACTAGAAATGACTTTCTCTTTGCAATCATCAATCAAAGGAGTCATTGTAAACTTTTCACCATTCTTGGACAAATGAATCACATTGTTCTTACCATCATGTTGGGCACTTGTGTCATGTGGCACAAGGGAAACAACACCCAAGGGTTTACTCTATTGTCCTTTGCCCACTCACCCACTTCAACTAGGCTTCAACCAACCAACCAACCAAAGGCACATTCAAGGCATATGAAGGATTTGATGTCCAGACTATTGTCCAACCCCTAAGGCTTCTCCAACACCTTAAGATAGATCAACAAACACATTCTATGTAGTTGGTTTGATCCCCAACTTCCCAAAACTCTCCAACCTATACCTTGACTAGTAAGGCTACTAGTCCTCCAAACTAGGTTTTCTCAACAAAACTTGACAAATCCCAAATGACTAGGTAAGTGAATGATGGTTTTAGATACCCCTTATGGGACCCTATCAAACTCCCAAGTCTCCTGTTCTAACTCTACTCCAGCAATGCAAAACACTCATTAGGTCTCTAGGCCTTATTGATCAATTTAGGCTAGGTTACAAAGCAAGTGCTCAAAATTGGGTGCATAGGTCAAGGGTAGGAATTTGGAATGCTTCTACCATGTCCCTACAACACAAATCCATCATTTATTTGCTCACCCTATCAAGATTCTATCATCTACAACCTCAAATAGCATGAATTTGGCCAAATACAATGAAATACTTGACCTAGGGCATCACCTTAAAAATAGAAGACTGCATTTCCTGACAAAACGCTTTTGGAATCTTATAGTACATATCCCTAGCCTACATTTCACCAGTTTTTATGAATTTTCACTAGAGGAAATGCATTCTAGGGCCGGATTTCTATGGCTGCCCTAGAAAACAGGGTTTCTGGACCTGTTTTGAAAGAAAAATCTATAACTTTTGATCCCGACCACTTCAGGACCTCAAACTAGTTTCATTGGAACCTTGACTCCAATCCCTTTTAGAAAAAGTATATTTGCACCCCTAGAAAATTTGTACAGGCTGTACAACAGTGAAAATACAGCAAAAAATAGTCAGTTTCTTTGATTTCTATGCACAAATTCCGTACAAAAACTTCCTCCTCCATACTGGAGCAAGAAGTTTACCATATTAACCCATCACATTTGGTATGCAACTTGAAAAATTAGTTTGAACTGTCCAAAATGAGTTGCAACCGCCCAATGTGTCATAATACATTAACAATATTTGACACTATGGTATTTTTGCATTAACATTATGGTTTAGCTTGTCCAAAGGAATCAAACTATCCTCCATACTCCCAAAACATGATAAAACACACAAACAATCAAAAAAAATTCAAAAACCAATCCTTTAGACCTTCTAGGCCTGATTGGCACAACAAGGATCCAAGTGGACTAAGCATGATTGAGGTTATAGGGTCACCTCAATCATCTTGACCACACAAAAGGGACCATACAAACATGGCTAAAGCCTTATTACCACACATACAATCAAAACAAAACATAGCTTATCAAAATGCATCAAAAATGCTTGAGGTGTCAGACTGCTCCTAGGTGCCCTGCACCACATAAACCATCGATGACTAGCAGGATCAATAAGGCCACAAGGGTCTTACACTCTCCCCCCCAAGGATTAGGCTTCCTCCTGGAAGTCCCTAGAAATGAAGGTAAACACAAACATTTGTCAATAATATTTTATGCAAAAATTCCCAAGTATGAAAATAGAAAATTTTATCTTCCAAGGCATTCTAAAATACTAGGCAACTTACATTTTAACTGTCTACTCATAATATCATCCATCCATGTTGTACAACAATATTGCAGTTGTCAATTTTAGACATCAACTGCTTAACATCATTAGCACATACCTTTAAATATCCCTATTATTTTACCTTCATCTCCAAGTTCCAAAGCCAACTACTTGCACATCTATGGTGAGAATGGAGAGGCACTACATCCTCCCCCCTAAAACTTGACTTACTCCTAGAAGTCACAAACTAGGGTGGAACATAACACATTAGTACTGTAGATTTCTATTACCAACTTCAAAGATGATTCATTACATCAAAATAATATACACTAGTTTTGCCTATGTAAATAATTCATCTCACAATAATATATACTTATATAGTCCATTTGAAACATGACCTATCCTTTTAGTTTTCACTATCACAATAATAACACAATCAAGACTTGTATTTAGAAGATGGTTCTATAGTACATAAACCACTCAAAATCCTTACATATTAGCATTAACACCCATCAGTTTCTTTCAGAACAAAGAAAACATTGCACCCTTTTAGTCCTAGCTAGCAGAATTTCTCATAACAGAAACATATAAAAAAATATTCAATTTCAAATGCATTACCATTTTATTTTCTTTACCCTTAAATTACAATTCCTCTTCCAATACACTGTTAAGCAGTTAATACATCAGAATGCTACACTTCCATAAAAAACAACATAATTATACACACCAAGCACACATTTTTTATCAAATATCCATCAAGACATACCACTTTATTCATTTTACAACACTAAATATCATAATATATTCAACAAAGATCATGATTTTACATCTTTTTAGAAGCATGGAAACACAATTTATCATTTTATAAGTACTATATTCATGATTTAACATACATTCTTCACATACACACGAATGCACATCACCAAGAATCACATCACAAGGCTACACAAGGGTTCATCTAGACACCAGAAAGTAACATAATAAACCATGATACATAATCCATGAGCCAAGAGCCAATATCCATCTCACATAATCCATACCTCACACTCAGTGGCTTGTTGGTGTTAGGCCACACACAGAGGGTGAGACCATCCAAACAAGACCACAATGACCTCTCTCTTGTTGTATAAGGTGGTTAGCCTCCAAAAGATAGTCATCACGCATAGGTGGGTAGTGGTCCTAGCTGTATAACAGCCTCACATACCCCCATCCTCAAGGTTCCCTGCATTTGCTTCCTCGTATAGACTCACCAAGTCCACCTCATACATCCTTGGAGAGGAATCACAATATGACACATGGCTGACATAAAAAATAATAAGGATAAACTAGTTTAGCGACCAAAGCCATAAAGAAAGATCAAATAAAAATTCAATTTCAACAATAAAGCAAGAAATGCGTGTAATTTTAGCACTAAATCATATGTAACCATGAGGGCTACATGTAAATAAAATCACAAGGTGTGGTTAAACCATCGCAATCAAACATAAACAAAATGTTGGTCTTCATAGTCAATAAAAAATCATCAATACCATAAAGAAAGTCCATAATCTTCGAAATTGCAATATACAACACTATGTGACTAGATACTAGCCACCAAACGAGGAAGGAGGGAACAACGTCAGGCTATAGCAGTAGCCCTCATGTGGTACAGAGTGGGAACGCCATCCACATGGCTCAGAGTGTACTCCTTGGCTACACCCTACATCACATCATCACGCGGCATGGACTAGCCAAGTGGCCCACACACTCCTTGTCTGCCCACATGGGATGTACACCTTGACCACATCTCACATCACATCTCAGCGTGACATGGTCATATGCCAGCCAGAGAAGGCACGTATTGGTCGTATGCCGCATGATAGTGTGTCTGTGGCTCTGTAGAAGTAGGCATGCACAGAACACACCCCGCATAGCAATACCTCATGGAGAAGGCACACACAAGCACTTGCCGTAGCTAGAGGTATACATGGCTAGGACATACCCATATGCTAACTGACCCAAACACCATTGAAAGAAAACATGAGTATCCCTCTATAAGTGTACGAGGCCTCATTATGCTCATAACACAAGTAGGGTATCAACACAATCTCATAGTGCACGTTCACGTGTCTATGCATGTGGCATCATGTCCTCGAGCCCATCTTGCTACCATCAACAACACGGCATCATCACCAGCACTCTGTCGAAACATCAGTGGGGTGTGGAATTGTACCTATTGCATCATGTCAGAACATGTACAGATATAGAAACTGTCTTAGCATGGGTAACAAACCTCCCTCCACATGCTGGACCTCAAATTATACATGGGGCACATGGTCTCACTTGGGTTGTCCATGCATGTCCCTTTCACCCTAGACCTCGGCCCCCAAATGGAAACACATGTGATCACATAGTTCTAGTTGGGTTGTCCATTCAAGTCCCTCTCACCCTAGACCCTGGACCCCAACTGACAATTCATGTGAAATATCATACCTTTCATGAAGACAAGGTAGATGATCATCCAAGAAATACCATCAATATGCTAAAGAACTGTGGGGATTAGGCTAGCACATATGGATCAAGAACCCTGATCCATCATAAGGGGAAGTAGTGAGTACTTTTCCTCAGGACCAGTTGAGCTAAGACCACTCTGCACCACAATATGCATATGCTACACATGCCGCCCAAGGAATTTTGTGGCTACTACTACCCCTTCACAAATTGAGAGACTAGAGAACTAGAAGAAAAGAATCTGTGAAACTATCTTTTGGCTACTCTTATATATAAATTTCAACCACACGTGGGTTGGCCCTCAATCAGGTAACAAACATACACACACACATAATGGTATGGTTAATCCCACACCTAAAATACAACATATTCCCCATGGATGGGTGCCCAATATCACCATCCCATGGGCACACAAAGTAAGTACGGGTATTCACAACACTCAACCAATGCACAATTACTAGTTTCTCACATTTACAGGGGGGTTACATTTACATACTCAATTCCATTACTTTCAAAAGATCACATACCATACGTATATTTATTTCCATAAGCAATATGATTCCTTTTTCCAAAATCATATCATTACCTATTAGGTACAACCCAAAAGGCGAGGACTAAATCACCCTCCTTGCAAACATTGTTAAAACTACATTCATTTTAAACACTAAATTCAAATATTCCTAACACCTATTTCCACTTATAAACATCAAAACATAATCATCATAGATTCACTTGTAATGCTTTCAACATATTACAATAGTTCATGAACATGTATAGCATAATCACTACCATCTTTACATTAGTGCATAAACATAAGTAACTATGGAAACAAGGTAGATAACTGAGGAGGGGGGGGTGAATCGGTTGTCTCTATTATCTTAACTTTTTCTTCTTTTATAATTTGTGTAGCATCAAAACATATAAGAATACATAATCATGAGAACAGAAATAAAGTCAACACACATAACACAAGGATTTTTACGTGGAAAACCCTGTTAAGGGAAAAACCATGGGATGATTAACCCAAGATTGTATTCTCTGTTAAAAGAATAAGAAGTATAAAATGACACTTGCCAATTAGGGCTCACTACCTGAGCACACTGCTCACAAGAGGCACACTGCCTACAAGAGACTAACTGTCTACAGAACTTACAAAAGGTAACTAGGTGTTTGAACTAATGAGAGGCTTCTTACAAATGCTAGAGTTCAGTTCCTGTTAGGTACAATATATTGATCTGATGCACTTCATTCTTCCTCTGTTCTAGTGCTGCTACTCTGTCACATACCAGACTTGTATTGTTACTTTCTCACTTATCTCTGCCTTTCTTTGCACTTTATATTATCATATATGTACACACACACACCTTCATACTAGAATCCATCTGGCATATATATCCGCACCAAGGATTTCAACAACTTTCTAGTCAGCAACTAGAATACTCAAGATATTTACAAATTACTGATTTGTTGGCTGAATTCATGCTTGATTTGTGATGTGTATCAAAAACATAGGCATTGAGGTCATCAATCATGTCGGTCAACATTGTATGATCCCTCAAATAGCTTGATCAACATCAATTACGCATCTAGATTGAAGTCTGATACTCTGCCGGTCAGTTCTTCTTTAGTCTGCTCTGCCTGTCTGGAATCCAACACTCAGATGCTCATATCATTTCCATGTTTTATCATCGGAGGCTAAATCTCTGGAATATAGTAGTCATGATACTCCTCTTGACTTGTCCAAGTCCGCAACTTTCTTAGTTACACCATCTGAGAGATCCGGACCTGATTGTCGGACCTTGTTGCATGCTCTATTCTTGTTCACCGAACCAAAACAATCTTCAATCTGACTTCCGGTATAGGCATACTATGTGCTGCAGATGTGTGGGATAGACTTTGTTGCCATCAATGACAACACTCATGAAGCCACACAGTGTCTCTTGCCAATAATCTCCCCCTTTGGCATTGATGGCAACACTTAGTGAAAAATGGCTAAGTGTCGCAGTAAACTCCCCTTGGCTGATGCTCTGTCTTTTGCACTGTTATACTGGAACTCCCTCTTAGCTAGATTCCACATTTTTCATTACTCTTCACTCCCCCTTTGACATCAATGGCAAAGGGTAGGGTCCGCATACCAAAAATTTGCAAAAATTATTCTATACATGGCCGCATAAGTATATATACATGTTATACTTACATATACTTGAGTACATCCACAAAAGTGGCCTTCAACTGTACAAAATATGTGGCCCAGCTCTGCTTCATCCTGTCCAAAATTGAGATGTGACCACTCAACAAAAATACATATGCTTCTGCCCTTTTTAAATCGGCCAGATCACTGGTCTAGGCTATGGTCTAGGCATCTGTCAAGGCCTCATGCATTGCCTCTAACTTAGGGATAATTATCCCTCTGAGTTCACTCATCCTGTTTATTATATCCTTCTTTTCTTTGTTTGGCCTCTTTATTTCATTTATGATGACTATGGCCTGGCATTCTTGATTAATTAAGGATGTAGTGAGGGGATCGAAATTCTGAGATAAACTTGATAGTTTACCTTCTTGTTCTTTCACCTTCTTTTCAATATCCTCTGTCACTTTGGGCCAAGATAGACAAAATTTGTACATGTCCCCACCATCTTTAAGAGCATTTTCAAGGCTCTTTATCCCAATATCTAGGGTCCTCCTATCATTAGTAATGAGGCCTTGTACTTCAGTGAATCTTTTTCCCAAAAACTCTTTCCAGACCTTTTCTTCTACCGATTTCTCTAAAGAATCAAAATGAGTGCTAATAGAGTTTACCAGAGATTTCAAATTACTGGATGGAGAGGCCGAAGGATCCTTTTGAAAAGATGGCATGATCTTTTCCATGTCAATGAAAATGATCTCACGCTGAGATAAGTGAGATTTAGAGGGGTTGATGGCCAAGCCATGCTGTTGACAAATCTGCAAAAACTGTTGTAGATGAATGAAATGTTGTTTCATATCCTGGCTAAATACAAGGATATCATCAATGTATGGCTGAATGAATTTTGAAAATTGATAAAATATTTTATCCATAGCTTGCTAGAAAATAGAGGGTGCAGTTTTAATTCCAAATGGAAGAACTTTTCATTCAAAGAGACCTTGAGGCACATAAAATATCGTTTTGTAGATGTCTGCTTCATTCATTTGTATTTGCCAAAACCCTTTTGTTAGATCAAACTTGGAATAAATATTACTGCCCTGAATAGCCTGCCATATATGATCCTTGCTAGGCAAAGGATGTTGATTGTCAACTAAACATTCATTTAAAGGCTTATAATTAACCACAAGCCTTTTCTCTGTTAGTTCAACTCCATTTTCATCAAATTTTGGTACATACATTGCATGGCAACAAAATGGTGAACTAGAGAATCTGATAATATCTAAAGAAATTAATTCTTTAATTTCTTTATGGCAAAGCTTTGTTTCATGCATACTCATTAGAAAGTAGTTAGCTTTTGCCTTAGGAATAATCTCAATACCTGAGGAGTCTCATTTGAGAGGTAGAGAACAAGTCAAGCTCCTTTTTTGTTTCTTCAGATCTTTTGTCATAACAGTATGTGCAAATTCTTCTTTGAGCTGTTCTAGAGCTGCTGCTGTTGTTTCTATCTGTTGTGTTAACCACACAATGTTTTCCTTCTTTTGTTTCTTTTTCTAGATTTCAGTTTTCTTGGTAAAGGCTATATTCTGATGTAGCCTCGGCATCTGATAAGTACCCAGAAGGGTAATCATTTGAGAATCCATGATAATGGGTTCCCATGCTTGCATGGTTTTGCTGCCAATCACACCATCATAACCTTCAACTTCATAATGAACAAAAGTTAGCTCATCAATAAAATCTATTCCTAATTGAATAGGAATTCTACAAATAAGCTAGGACTCATATTTACCTTTTCCAAAGACAATTTCTGTAGTTTCTTTTATCCAGAGATCTTGAGGAAAACAATTATATTAGGCAATATTAATGTCAGCTCTGGTATCCCATAAAAAGGCTAAGGGATAAACTTTAAAGCTAGGAGGATGAATGGTAAGAATAACTCCAGGGCATGTAGTTGCTTGACCAGTATGGAGTGTTCTAAACTGACTGCCACTACTGTTACCTTCTTCTAGAAAAGAAGCAAGGTTGCTAATGATGTCAGGACTTGGTGGTGGTTCAATTGCAGGCAGTTGTAAAGGACTGAAAGGTTTTTCAGCGCAGAAAAGTTCATCTTCTTGAGATGAAACTTGATGAGGTAACTAGATGATAGAGGAGGCATTGTACTAGGTAATGTAATTATCCAGTTCTGGAGATTTTTCCATTTCTTCAACAAGGTTAATATTTTCTTCTTCATCAATCTCACTTATTTCAGCATGAGGTTATTGAATAAATTTTTCAAGAAAAATCTTTCTCTGTCTTCTCCACAGACGTCGAGCCATACTTCCTACTATGAGAGCTTCGATGATGCTTCGCTAAGCTATTGGCATTCTTGATTCAGTTGTTGGCTGAGGAGTAGCTGGCTATGGAGCATAATTAAAGACTGCCGTTCTTCTTATGGCTTGTCTGGGTGGTTCATCTTCTTTTAGTAAAAAATGTTTCTTTAACTTAAGCTGTTCTAGCTTGCTAGTCAGCTTTTTCCAAGTTTTTGGTCCCATGTTCATTTCACTGAGCTTTGCTTCAATCTAGACAATTTCATCAATTGTCTTGTCCAGTTCTACTCTAGTGTTTCTCCTGAGCATCATACAGAAGAATGAGTTTTCAAAATTAGATGAATCTAAATTTTGTTGGCCAGTCAAAAGATTAACATTTGCCTGCTCAGGGGCAGACACATATTCCTCCTCATCAGATTCCATTGCTTCTGATAAATCAGAAAGAATAACATCTTCAGAATCTGAGGGATACTCATTGATGAATTCATATTCATCATTATCAAGTCCAGCTTCTCTGGCAATACGAACCTTTCCTTTATTTTTTTGCTTGTTCCTGTCTGGACATTTATTTGCATAATGTTTTCCCTTACAGATATAACAAGTAGGTTCCCATTTTTTACCAGAGCCTTTTCGATCCTTCTTTCTAAAATATCCTTTTCTTTTGGGATATTTACTGTACTATTTTTTCTTCTTTTTATAGTATTTATCATCTTTATCAAAGTATTTCTTTTTAGAAGAAGATTTGCACTCCTTGCATTTATCAGAATACTAAGTAGAAGGCATAAGCTGGTAACAAATAGAAGAAGAAATCAAAGGCTTGACTTTCTTAATTTCTTTTCTTTTCTGATTGGGTTGACATATTTCTTCATTAATTTCTACCAAGAACTATACCAATTGAGGATAGGTAAGTTCTTTCATTTCTATTCCCTCATTTACTAGATTTTTGAGAACCCTTTTGTGATAGAATTCTCCTACATCTATACCAAAACTTTTGAGGAAAGTAGTGAACATAAATTCATGATTTTGTTCACGTCTTGACTGGTAGAAATTTTTATACTGATCCTCACAATATGCTTTAAAATATTTTAGATCTTTACACTTGCCTCGAATAAACTTGTTATAGGCAAGTTTCTCTCTTGTGTCTATTTTTCCAACAAACAGACGGGTTAACTGTGCACACACTTGATCTATGCCATGATTGATCAGGTTGTCTCTGTAGGTATCTTCTAACCTGTCCCATACATTTCTAGCAACTCCAGTCATAGAGTTGAGGGCTTGCTTTATCACCTGAGCTTCGTCGGCTCTTGCATTAGTTGACATGTAATTGGTGATCCAGGGGCGCATGGCACCTATGCCCTTCATATTTTCCACATTCTCAAAACTGTCAAAGTTGACCAGAGGTGGAGTATTTGATTTATAGGACTGGATGTTTTTGAATGGATCAACTAGATTTGAACCATTTGGATTGGTTCCTTGTCCTCTTGCCATCTGGAATTTCCCAGATGCTTTTTCTTCCTCAGATGTTTCTCAGAGGGTTCCAGTTGTGGGATCATATACCTTTTCTATTACAAGCTGCTTAGGATTGACTAGAAGTTTGGGTCCTGCATACTGGGCCTACAAACATCCTTTGGCACTAGCCAGGAAATTCAACACTTTGGTTCTCTGAGACTATGACTGGGTTTGAACAGTAGTGACCAGGGTTTTGATCTCAGAAGATTCCTAAACTATAGAATCTTTTATCAAAATATCATTTTGATTTACTTGTTGAATTTCTTGTCTAACAAGTTCAATCTTGTCTTCTATGTGCTTCATTTGAATTCTACAGTTTGATAACTGCAAGCTTAACACATCATTATCTAATTTATTTTCTGCTCTAACCTGTTGCAGCTTTTCTCTGTGTTTTTGCTGCTTTATGTAGAGCGACCCACCATAAATGAACATTTCTCACATTTATAAAATCCATTGTCCAGGGCTGAGTATTGATCATGTGGACATGGATTTGGCACAGGTGCATTAGAAGTACTAGCACCAGAAGTAGAAGGAACAGATTTTTTAACAGTAGGGATTTTAAACAAATCTTCAAAACCCTTTGAAGGTTGAAGACATACACTCTGTGATCTAGAAAACACAGATGGCAAAGGGTTATTATAATTAAACATGTGTTCCTTTCTCATAGACGGAGTACATCTAGAGGAGAATCTAATAACCACTTGGTCATCTATTTCCTCTAAAGTTACACCACGTAACTGAGGTGGTTTTTGTTCAGGAGGCTGACAATCTTTATCCCATAAGTCTAATGCCCACTCTTGAGGTAATTAAATATCTTTATGCTTAGCAATTTTGGGGGCTATTAATTGGGTGTGCTCTGAGGTAGATTTCCAAATGGTAGACAATCCTTCAATTCCCTGGGCTCGCCTAGGATTCATCATAAGAGGTAGAACCTTGTTGTACAGGCAATAATGAACAAGAAAGACAAGGGAATGATCTACTAAATTATCTTTCATAAATAGATTCATGGTCCTGAATTGATAATTAAGAACATCTGCTAAATTACCATCTTTAAGACTTACTGGGAAATCTAATAAACAATCAATATAAAGTGATCCTTCAGACATGGAATCACAAGCACATCCTAACAGAGCATGAGATAATTTAAAGAACCTAGCATCTTTTAACATCATAAAAATTATGATAGGAAGACCCTTCCTATAATGTCCTTGAACGCCTATTCGAACATAGGATAGATGCATAAACTGGGGGTTCTTTGGACTAGCATTAGCCCGATCCCTAAATTTCTGAATTTCTTTGTCACCAAACATATTTAATTTTCCTTCAAATCCTCCTTTTACAACATGTTGTAAAGAAGCAACATGACATTTCTATGAGGATGTATATCCGAAGAAGTTTTTTAGACCTTTGGATTTATTTATCATAGATAGGAGACCATCAGGGATATCTTTATAAATCTTAGAAGGCTTTATTGTAGGGACTCGAAATTCTTCATTGACAAATCTACCATTATTAGACACTTCATCTAAGACATTGCTATTTACTTCAGGTAAAGAGAAAGTCTATTCAGAGTTTGGGAAGAAATTTGTGAAACTAACCTCAGCACTACGATCCTTAGTGTGATCTTCAGGTGGTATATTAGATCCAGATGTAGAAGCTTGATCCATAACTGAATGTGCTCCAATCTGTGCTCGAATTTGCACTTGAAATACCAGATAATAGCCTCAATAGCCCTAAAAGCCTAATAGGGCTAGACAGTGGGACTTACAACAAGGTCTTACAACACAGAGTGATGATATGAGCAATACACAGAGTGATGCTTTCAATACAAAACTATACTTCAAGAACTAAAACTAATATAGTCAAACAAAGACTGTATTTAGTGAAAGCGACTGAGGATTATAACATAATCATCACCTATGGCTCTGATACCAACTTTTGGAAACAACTGCAAATGAGAATAAAACAAACACAGAATTGGAACACACAGTAATGAGTAAAACTGCTACAACAATCATTATATTTATGGCGGAAGCATTATAGTATTACAGTATTCTCATATACAATGCACGCTGTGAAAACACTTATAGAAAAGAAAAGCTTATGCTAATAGGACTCTATAAGCTGTTTAGGCTTCTAAGTTTCTAATTTCTGCTAGAAGCAGAAAGAGCATACTACTCTGGCCTTTCAGCTTTCCTAAGACTTCAAACTTTAAACTTCACTAAGACTCTAGACTTTGCTTGGAGACTCATTTGCCAAGACTCTAATGAAGAATGAGGTGGCCTTACGTCCGTTATATAGGAAGGTAAGGTGGATCTTTTACCTTTCTTCATAAGTCAGGGTTCAAGTCTATCAATACAAACCAGACACGTGTAGACCCTTATCCAAAGGATTACCCATGTGAAGATAAGATTCTTCAGGTGGGACCAAATAATCTGTGAACAAGATAAAGGGAGACAACTTTTTACAAAAAATCTTTTTGATTACGGGAAAGATAACCGGTGCATACTGTTAGGTATGTATGCTATCCCCTTTTTCCCGTGGTGTGGGCCACATCTATCTTTTGACATGAAGAGATAGATGTCTTAGATGGATGACAAGCCATATCCATTAGCTAGTACTTGGATCAGATTCACTTGGAATACACTGAGCACACATTATGCATCCTTCACAGGATTCGCCAGGTGGATGAGTGCAATCTGGGGCATGATTGTCGTCAACAGGAGGAGCATAGTTGCCAACTCGTTCTTCATAATATCGACAATGATCACAAGATTCCCAAGCAGGATGAGGTGTACAACCGGGGAGAAGTCCAACATGAGCATGAGAACTGGAGGGCTGATTTGGATCAATTGATGTCGATATATCTTCCTTCCATATGGTGCTGAGGACTTTAAGTTTATGTGCTCCATACATTCCATGGCTGATTGAAGTATGATTAGCTCGATCAATCCAATAGGTTTTTGTATGAATCCAGATGGGCATTTTTGTGGTATACAGATGTTGGAGTTTGTTTTGATGTGTCTAATATTGAAATCTGGATCCAAAACCAGTAGGGCCATAAGTTTGAACCATATGCCTACTAATGAAACTTTTTGTAAAGGATCCAAAAATTAATTTGAATACACATCCTGAATAAGATGAGGTGTCAGTAAAATCCATTCCTGTAACAGACATATGGGGACCATGGAACATGTCCCTTATTAAATTCTTTCCTCCTTCATGGTCAAGCCATCTGTCTATTCTTAGAACAATAAGATTTAGGAATCTAATGGGTAAGACACGATCTTCACACCAATTTTGTAAGACATTTTTAACTTTAGGATCTATAGCTTCTGATTGTGCTGAACATTCAAAAAATGGATGGTCTGTCCAAAGGCCACTTGTTGTTAATTGTTGTGCAGCTATAAGGCATCTGAATCTATCATGTAGAAAATCATTGGCCATATAAAAATTATGTCTATCCCTCATTGCAAAGGGATTTGTACTCCATTCCATACAACTGGGTTCGTACCATCGATGTTCACAAACTTTTATTACATTGACATGGCCTATGGCTTTGAAAGGTGGATCCTGAACAAGAACATCATGTTCCATCTTGGCAAGGATATGGCCTTCTCTGGAAAGGAAGTTTGCAAAAATGTTAGAAGAACTAGGAAGATGAGCAATATCAAAATCAAATGTGTTTAAAAACTGTGCCCATCTGAGGAGCCTTTCTCGGACAACTTTGTCCTTTGATTCTTTTTTAAAGAATCCCTTCAAGTTCTGCAGATCACTTTTAATTAGAAATTTCTTATTAGCAACAAACATTTGAAATGCTTTCAGAGTATTGATTACTGCAAGTATTTCTTTATGTGTGCTATGATAATTAATTTCACTATTCTTGAAGCTTCCAGAAATGTATCTCACTATTTCTTCCTTGCCATTCGGTATTTTTTCTTTAAGGACTCCTGCCCATACATGATCACTGGCATCTGTCTCAATTATTTTGAAACCATTTCTTGGGAGTCTTAGAGGAGGAAGTTCTAAACATTTCATTTTAATTCTTATGATTAAGGAATCATTCTTAGTTGACCACTGTGGTGGATTCTTTCCTAATAATTTGTTTAGCTCAAGTCTATCTTCGGCGAGCTTGCAATAGAATCTAGAAATATAATTCACAAGACCCAGAAACCTTTGAAGTTCTTTGATAGTAGTTACCTAGAGATTCTAAATGCGAGTCAGAATATGTGGCTGTGCTTCCATTTTCCCCCATGTGAGACTTCAGAAGTTTTTCTTTTTCCTTGGCTTGAGAAAAAGATGTTATTTTCATTGTCTGGACAAAATTAAAATTTAGTGGTCCTTGAAATAGCTCAGGTTCATCTATCTCCATCATCTCTTTGTTCAAGAAATTCTTCACTACCTCTACAGTGTCTCTTGCCAGAGATTGAGTCTTCTTTTCTTTTGGAATCTTAGAACTATCATCCGAGATATTCTCTGTTTGTTCTTCTTCTTTTCCCTTTACCTCCTCGTCTTGACTCACTTTTTCCTCTTTTCTTCCTTCTCCTTCAATTTCAAAATCTAGAATGTCTGCAGTGGGATTTGGAGGAGAGATGTTACCTATATTTATTGCTGCATGAACTTCCTCTTTCGGAATAGAGGAATCCAAGTTCTCAGAGATTTCTTCATTTATTTTCTTTAGTCCTTTGACATCCTTGTCAGACATTTCTTCATTAATTGCTTTTAATCCTTCAACATCCATGGTAGAGGGTTCTTCATTTGTCTCTTCTACAATGGGAAGATTGAATCTCTTCAAGGCATTCTGGAGGATGTCTTTTGTTTCACTTGCTACTTGGTCTGTTTCTCCAAGCATGAGTTTATTCATTCTTGCCTTACTCTGGAACTCATCCTTACAATCATTAAAAATCATGTTCATTTTTTTTGGAGTGATGGAAGGATAGAGATGAATTGCTATCTGCTCCCTAATCTCTAAGTCTTTTTCCTTTGCATTATCTTTTCTAAGTTCAAGTACCTTCTCTAGACTTTTGGGAATTAATGAAATAATTTCAATGAATGCTTTGTTATAAATATTCAGGTACCTTACTATAGCTTCTTCCAAGATCCTCTTGTCAATATCACTATATTCATCATAGAATTCTATGACTGGTTGCAGATTCTCATCCACAGTAACTGCCTTAATGATATCATCAATGGAAAGAGTGGGCTTTTCAACAAATTCTTCTGCTTTTTCTTCTTTGTTTTTTCTAGCAGAGAATTCCCTAGATGCTTTCTTCTTCTTCATTTTCTTAATTTCTTCATCAGACTCTATTTCTTCATCATCCTTGTGACTTGTGTAAGACCTTGTGGCTTTTGTCTTCATTCTCTTTTCTCCCTTTCCAGATGTCTTGATTTCTGGTTTGGTGGCTCTTGAGCTCTTAGGAGTGGTGGGTGTAGAGCTCTTGGAGGATCTAGTCTGGGAGGAGGCTTGTATCGAAACACTTCCTTTTTTTGCTTCTTGTTTCTCTTTCTTAGCTCTTTCTATTTTCTCTCTATTTGCATCAACTACCTCTTTTGATATGCCATATCTTTTGGCAATTTCCTCTACTTCCCTTCTAACTTTCCTTTTTATCTCCAGTTGTCTTAGCTCAACATGTATTTTTACACTTAGTTCTTGAAAGGTTCCAAACCTTTCTGCCTCAAGGTCCTTAGGTTGGCTCAACAGGTGTTGAATATGGAGCTCCAAGATTTTCTCATTGACCTCATATCCCATTGGCATTATCCAAACTATTCTGGGCTTAACTGCCTCCATTAGGCATTGATCAATATCTACCATAAAACACACTATATCCTTGTATTTCTCTACTATGGATTGAGGTATCCTTTCTCTATCTTGCATCATGCTTTGGAAGTTCTTAAAGTAACCCCAGAGTGTTGTTCTTTGAGCTTTAGCATCACCAAGTCCATACATATAGTCTCTAATCTGTATTGCAACCAGTTTGTCATTTTGCCAAACCCAACCACTTGATCCGGGTAGCTCATTCATGTAGTAGAAGAATAGACATAGTATTAAACAACCATACTTGAAGGAGTTCTTCTTATCCTTCTTGATCTTCTACAAATTTTCTAATAGTTGGTTTAAAAGAAGATCACATAGATCATAATCTGCATTTTCTCTCAACATTTGATATGTTGCATATATTGCAGTCCCAGTTACAGAGTTCTCCCTGCTTGAGTGATAGATCTTATACCTAATTATCATTGAGGCAAATTTGACATCTAGATCTATGATGTCTTCTATGGTCATTGCTCTTTTGTCAAACTTAGATTTGGTAGCTTCACTTGCTGTCTGATTCTTGACAGATTTGAGTGCAGGTAACCCATTGGATGAGTACAGTCTAGTTACTGCTTATCTTGAAAGGCCTTGTTAACCATATGAAATTATCATGCATTTGGCTAAGAACATACCAAACCTAATCATCTTCTACAAAACAAGGAAAGTGGATACAATGTTTGAAGTGTTTATCCCGGAGGGCCTTGTATTGAGGTTTGGGTTCAAAACTTTCATCTATTAACTATTTATGATAGATGTCCATCAACTCAGATTCACCAAATTCCTCAATGTTGGCATGGATGAAGACCCTAACATCTTTTGTGTGCAATACCCCATGCGGAATGCTAGAAAAAGTGCCTAAAGGATCAACTTCTAGTAATTTGTAGGGGTGTTTCTTGAATTTTGGGCACGGCCTATCAGTGATCTTAACAACCATTGGATAGCCATTTACAAAATATTCAGAGAGAGATTTTTAGGATGGAAGTACCTTTTTATGCTTTAGGGTTCGAAATAAGAGCCGGAGCAAATCGCTGATTGAAATTGGATTTTGTAGTTGACCTTTGAGAGAGTTGTAGAAACTTCGTTGTAGAGCTCTTCTTATCTTCTTCATGAATGCAATTGTGCGAATGATGAATGAAAGAACTATTTTTATTCTTGCACAAACCCTAATTTCCTTTTGCAATAAAAGCACAACTTAAGTTATCCAGTTGCCCTGTTCTGAGAGAGATCTTCTCGAATCACTATGTTGCACTTAGAATCATTTTCAATGAGGATCAACAATGTATTTTCTTTTCTTCAATCATGCCATGGATCCACAGATCAAAGTATTTCAATTTTGAATCATACCAGATCTGTCTATGAAAATCCTGCTTTACCGAATGTCTGTCGGACTGGATCAATCTTGGATGATTAAACTCTTGCAAACTCCATGCGAATCTTTCATATTTTTACCGAGGGTTATTTAGATATTTTTCTGAGAACCCTTTAATCTGCAACATTCCATGTGCCAAATTTAGGCACCAATTGACTGGCTGGGGGAATTTATTTTTCTTTGTGACTCCCCCTGAGCCAGAGCTCATTTGTTTAGTTCCTAGAAGGAATATCAGCACTGGATTCTGGTGCGGATCCATCCCCAACATTTTCTATACTCTTCTTCACCCAAATCTTGCTCATCTCCCTTTGAACTTCATCTGTAATCACTTTGCCTTTTCCCTTATCCTGTTTTTGATTATGATGCACCAAATGCTTTTATCCCTGATTTTTACTTCTGCAGAATTTGGCAATATGACCGGATCTATTGCAATTGTAACAAACAACATTTCTTTGCATATTTGACTGATATCCTCTTGATCTACATTGATTAGCCATATGTCCCATTCTATTGCATGCAAAGCATCTATCATTGAATGAATTGTTTATTTGCATATTTCTGCATTCATGAGATTTGTGACCATACCTTTTACAGTTGAAACATTGTTTGGAGAAGGATGGATTATTCTGATTCATTCTCCTTCTACATTGAGTTGCTTTATGACCAAAGTTGTTGCAATTGAAGAAGTATCCATTGAAGGATGGATATCTTTGAGCATTTGGTTGCCTTACCGGAGGTCTTCTAGGCTTGTTTCTTTGGTTTCTTGATCCAAAGTTCTTTTGACTAGATCTGGAGCTTTCACCTTTCTCATATCCCAAGCCACGCTTGTCATCTACCCTCTTTTGGCTCTCAAGAAGAACTTCAAGTTGGACTGAGCTTATCTTGAATTTCTCCTTGTATTCATTTGTTGTTTGAAGACTTTGTTTGAGAGTGTGTATCTGATTTTCAAGTTGTTCTTCATTATCTCTAGCTTCTTCAAGATCAGATTCAAGATGCCTGATTATTTTATCCATTTTGTGGTAGTCCTCTATCTTCTCCTTGAGAGAATGTTTTAGATTATCTTCACTTTTCCTTCTTTCTTCAATTTCTTGGTTGAATCTCATAACCCCTGATTCCATTTCATGCCTTACCATAATGACCTTTTTCAATAGCTTCTCACATAGCTTATTTTTCTCATTCAAATCTTCATTAGTATCATTGTCTTCACTTTGATTGGCTAATTTTTGAAGTAGTTCCTTTCTCTTTTTCACAGAGATACTAAGTTTTTGGTGTAGGAGCACCCTGAGACATTGAGAATCTAAAAGATTCTATGCATTTCTGTTGTGTCCAAAATGTCATCTAGTTGGTTGATTAACGGCATAATCATAAGTTTGTATATGTGTCAAGAAAAGATTAAGAGAATGTAACTGAACTGTTATGGATGTAACTAATTGGCAGAGGTTGTTCACTGTCCACCGTATGTAACTACCAAGATGTAAGTCTTTAAATAATTGGTCTATGTTCGTAAAGAAAAAATAAACAGAGAGGAAGACAGAGAGGAATAGAGTGGCAGAAGATTGTATGTATAATTTCTAAGGAAGGAATAAAGAAGTTTTGTATTTTGGTCTAATTACAGGAATATAGATTGGAGTCATTCCACTGGTTGAGATTTCTTCAAAATCAGTGGAATGACCTCTGTAGTGTTAGTTTTCTTTCTGTTATGTAGGAGTTAGTGGTTTCTGTGTGTTGTTCGGTTACAAAAGGTTGCAGAGGAGAATATCAGCTTAAGATTTGCAGTGTGTCACTGAACATACATTTTATGTGTATACTGCAATTGTATGTCAAAGAATAGTGTGTGCATATCGCTAAAGTATATCAGGTATACAATTCCTGTGTATATTGCTAATGTATGTTGAAGAACATTTCTTGTGTATATTGCAATTGTATGTGAGTATCATTTCATGAGTATCCTGCATTTGCATGTTGCGGTTGTATGTGGTGAATGTGCTTTTTGAATGATACAGGGAGTGACCAGTAGAACCGGGAGAGAGAACTGGCGTAGCAAGTCAAGCAATGTATGTGCAAAGTAGACGAAGACATCAAAGTGACAAGGGCTATCGAGTAGGTAGAGTCATATTGAGCCGACAATACTATTCTCACTGATCAAGTTGTATCGGGGTGACAACTGAAAGTGTCATCGATGGGTAGCTCATTGGCATATCGGTGGGAGATCTGGAGACAGTGCCGAAAGAGGTAGTCTTACCGAAGGCAAAGTTTAGTGTTAAGCATATCAGCATGAGATGTATTATCAGAAGATGAGGAGAAGGTGCTACTGATGGTCTAAGTCACAGCGAAGGATTTACGAAGTAGTCAAAAGTGAAGTGATCAGTGTATCGGTGTAATAAAAATTTGAACTCGCTGATGGTTTGTGTGTTGTTGATGGGTAAACTGGTTCAACAGTTCATATTTTGATGTGTTTTGTATGCTTCCATTGTGCGCTCTGCATCAAATTGGTATTAGAGCTAGCAAAAGGTTTGGCAAAGGATTTGGTAACTGAATGTGTTGTGTTTGATTTCTAAGAAGATAGATGAAGAGCTGAAGGAAAACTGAAGAGTTGGAGCAAAGTGTTTGGTTGGTGACCATTTTGAAGATAGAGATTGTGGAAAGAATTTTGAAGGCTGACAGTAGTGTTAGACTATTGTAGATGCTCATGCCATCTAGTTGCGAGGAATAGGGATTCTTGTAGTGTGGGTAGATGAGGATGAGGTCTATCAAGACCATTGACCAATGGAGATTTGGCTAGAAGAGGGTGCAAAGAGAGGCCACTGAGGAGAGAGTGGTAGTGCATCACTAGGATCTGTTGTTGGACGAGAGGAATGGGTCTGTGAAGTAGCGTGTAGGATGGACATCTGAGTGAGCATTCTAATGTAGTCTGAGAGTACTCCACTGATGGGAGTAGAAGGAGCCTGAAGATGCTCTGAAGTTGATGGTAGTTTGATTTTGTTGGTTGGTTGGTCACTAGTCCATTGATGTGAAGATTTGTAGCCTAAAGCCTAACGCTGAAGAGTGAAAGATGAAGCCAGACAGAGATGCAGGAAAAAGGTAGTTTTTTGTTTTGCAGGTACATTTCTAAGGGACTTGGAAATTGATGTTGGTTGGTTGTATGGTGTAGGAGCACCCCAAGACATTAAGAATCTGAAAGATTCTATGCATTTCTATTGTGTCGAAAATGTCATCTAGTTGGCCGATTAACGGCATAATCATAAGTTTGTATATGTGTCAAGAAATGATTAAGAGAATGTAACCAAACTATTATGGATGTAACTAGTCAGCAAAGGTGGTTCACTGTCCACCGTATGTAACTACCAAGATGTAAGTCTTTAAATAATTGGTCTTTGTTCGTAAAGAAAAAATAGACAGAGAGGAATAGAGTGGCAGAAGATTGTATGTATAATTTCTAAGGAAGGAATAAAGAAGTTTAGTATTTTGGTCTAATTACAGAAATATAGATTGGAGTCATTCCACTTGTTGAGATTTCTTCAAAATTAGTGGAATGACCTCCGTAGTGTTAGTTTTCTTTCTGTTCTGTAGGAGTTAGTGGTTTCTGTGTGTTGTTCGGTTACAAAAGGTTGTAGAGGAGAATATTGGCTTAAGATTCATGGTGTGTCACTGAACATACATTTTATGTGTATACTGCAATTGTATGTCGAAGAATAGTGTGTGTATATCACTAAAGTATATCAGGTATACAATTCCTGTGTATATCACTAATGTATGTTGAAGAACATTTCCTATGTATATTGCAGTTGTATGCGAGTATCATTTTGTGAGTATCCTATATTTGCATGTCGCTGTTGTATGTGGTGAATGTGCATTTCGAATGATACAAGGAGTGACCAGTAGAACCGGGAGAGAGAACTGGCACAACAAGTCAAGCAATGTATGTGCAAAGTAGATGAAGACATCAGAGTGACAAGGGCTATTGGGTAGACAGAGTCATATTGAGCCAACAATACTATTCTCACCGATTGAGTTGTATCAGGGTGACAACTAAAAGTGTCATCGATGGATAGCTCATTGGTGTAGCGGTGGGAGATCTAGAGACAGTGTTGAAAGAGGCAGTCTTACCGAAGGTGAAGTTTAGTGTTAAGCATATCAGCATGAGATGTGTTATCATGAGATGAGGAAAAGGTGCTACCAATGGTCTAAGTCACAGTGAAGGATTTACGAAGGAGTCAAAAGTGAAGTGATCGGTGTATCAATGTAATAAAAAATTGAATGCGCTGATGGTTTGTGTGTTGCCGATGGGTAAAATGGTTCAACAGTTCATATTTTGATGTGTTTTGTATGCTTCTGTTGTGTGCTCTGCATCAGTTTTTCTTTTAGCTCATTTATGAAATCATCATCTTCTTTGAGTCTTTCTCTCAAACTATTGACTTTAGAATGTGATTGTTCAAGATCATCTAGGGCAGACTGAAGTTGTTCCTTCATACCATACATATCCATTGAGATTCCTAGATCTTCTTGAAGCTGTTAGGCTTTGTTTAGAGGAACTTAGCTCTAATACCAATTGTTGGAAACAAGGTAGATAACTGAGAGGGGGGGTGAATCAATTGTCTCTATTATCTTAACTTTTTTCTTCTTTTATAATTTGTGTAGCATCAAAACATATAAGCATACATAATCATGAGAACAAAAATAAAGTCAACACACATAACACAAGGATTTTTACGTGGAAAACCCTATTAAGGGAAAAACCATGGGCTGATTAACCCAAGATTGTATTCTCTGTTAAAAGAATAAGAAGTACAAAATGACACTTGCCAATTAGGGCTCACTGCCTGAGCACACTGCTCACAAGAGGCACACTGCCTACAAGAGACTCATTGTCTACAGAACTTACAGAAGGTAACTAGGTGTTTGAATTGATGAGAGGCATCTACAAATGCTAGATTTCAGTTCTGGTTAGGCACAATATACTGATCTAATGCACTTCATTCTTCCTCTGCTCTAGTGCTACTACTCTATCACATACTGAACTTATATTGCTACTTTCTCACTTATCTCTACCTTTCTTTGCACTTTATATTATCATATTTGTACACACACACCTTCATACTGGAATCCATCTGGTATATATATCCGCACCAAGGATTTCAACAACTTTCTAGTCGACAACCAGAATACTCAAGATATTTATAAATTACTGATTTGTCAGCTGAATCCATGCTTGATTTGTGATGCGTATAAAAAACATAGGCATTGAGGTCATCAATCATGTCAGCAAACATTGTATGATCCCTCAAATAGCTTGATCAACATCAATTACTCATTTGGATTGAAGTCTGATACTCTGTCGGTCAGTTCTTCTTCAGTCTGCTCTACCTGTCTGGAATCCAACATTCATATGCTCATATCTTTTCCATGTTTTATCATCGGAGGATAAATCTCTGGAATATAGTAGTCATGATACTCCTCTTGACTTGTCCAAGTCCGCAACTTGCTGAGTTACACCATCTGAGAGATCCAGACCTGATTGTCGGACCTTGTTACATGCTCTGTTCTTATTCACCGGACCAAAACAATCTTCAATCTGACTTCCAGTATAGGCATACTATGTTCTACGGATGTGTGGGATAGACTTTGTTGCCATCAATGACAACACTCATGAAGCCACACAGTGTCTCTTGCCAATAGTAACATCTTCACAATCATCATTACATTCACTTCTATATTCACATAATGATATAAATCTCATTTTACACCCATTACACTCTCATCTCATAATAACACATAATGCGACATCATATCACAAGTCACAATAATACCATTCATTCACAGGAAAATGAGAACTAGCAACACAATTAGATGAGTTTGGTTGAGGACCCCTAGTCATTTCTCAACATTCACATCCATACATATAAGCATAAGTAACCTTGGCTATGTCAATGGCATTTAGTTTCTCACTCAAAGAAAGATATGCAACATTCTTATTACCTTAGCATTCACTATTTTCAGTTTGCATTAAAGTACAAGTGTTCACCTATATGATCTCATTAAAGTCACAATGCAATAGAGGAGATCAAATCTCATCAACAAGATATATCCACTAAGCAATTATAGTCCTCATTCAATCTCATTAAACAAGGAGGCACTAATTAACATATAATTACCTTCAACACATAACCATAACAAGCATAAGGTCTTCTTCACTCCTATCTCACTAAGTCTTTTACTTTTGGAATTTTAACATACTAATTAAATCAATATGCCATTATTCTAACATCTTGTCAACTATTGACAACTAAAAAGAGGAGAGAAAGATAGATTTCATCTCTCGTCAAGACATTACATGCCATCCAATATTCACCATACAACATGCAAATTATACTAAGGGGAAGTTTAAGGCACCATTAATGCACCAATTACTTCAATTTGTAACTAAAGAATGATAAATGCAGTAATCTAGCACATCAAGAGGTTACAAACAAAATTTGGTCATATCACACCAATTTCAGCAACAATACATCACTTACAAGAAAGCATGCAACATTCGTTCTAATCTATCCACATCCATGAACATCTACACACTTTCCTCCTTTACATCTATAACACAAGAAATAATTACAAGAGCAATTCATGACCAATTAGGGTCATCTCATTCACTAGCAACATAAGGGAAGACACAAGAAGATCATGTCCAAGCAAGGGTAATTAGGCAACCCAAGTTAGCTTCAACCCACAAACATACAAGGTGGAACATTCCTAACCCCGTCTTATAACATGGGAGAGTGATCACTCTTAACCACGGGAGACTCTCAACCAAGATCAATAGTCTAGTCCCATTGAGTAAGGTAAGGCCAAGGAGGCTATATCCTCCATGATTTCTAAGAATGGGGTTATAAATTAACCCACTAATGCCATGATAAGGCATGAAATCAATCAAGACTATAAAAATAATATAACAAGCTCATGCCACACACACCAAACACAATGAAACATAGAAGGCTCAAGTATACCAGAGCTCCTAGTGTGTGAACATGCGCTCTGATACCAGGTGTAACGCCTCGCCAAGAAACCCCAGAGGACAACACTAAACTAGGTCAAATTAATGGATTTTTTTTAAAGAAAATAAAAATAGGATTCATAACATAACATAATAATCTAAATCTAGGTCATCTAAGGTTCCTCAACTATGTTACTCACAAATCAAGATTACAAGAAACAAAGGTTACATAAAGATATACAAATGGAGATACATCCCAATTTACAAATACATGATAAGAGATCTTTTCAAACAGGAACAAGACATCTCTCATGCTTTTACAAATGATTATAGTAAGAACCATAAGGTCATCTTTAGCATAGTGGAAAATATATTCTTTGCTCCAGTAATCTACTCAGATAATAGACCTGTATCTATGCATCTAAAAGTGAACATTAGTTCCACAAAGATTATCAATAAACATAAAAGAGAACTATATACTAGCCTAATGCCCTAAGGGCCCGACCCAATGTCTTGTGGGCTCATCCATGATGGCCTTGCCTATGTACATGTAGCACAGAGACTTCGTAGTTTGGAATGTCAACTTGCAACTTTATGATTAACTAAGATGTAATATACTCATAAAAGATTACATCTCACTCTAGAGTCTTTAACAAATCAATACACTCATATTAGAATGAGACAGAAAACAAGAACTATTTACCTTATATAATTTTCATTAGTTCTCTTAAGGTTTCACATAACGAAATCAGGAGGTCTAACTCAAACTAGCAACTCTCCAAATATCACCATCAACTATGCTTATCCATGAAGCAAACACAATGTATATATTGAAAGCTACTTACCATTAATTGCATAATTTCATTTTTCATACATGAATGATTTAGAAAACTAATTCCTTATTTAGACATAAACTCAACCATACCATTCTCTTGCACATGCTTAAAGTGAACAATGATCATGCATTAAATGAGTTTTTAGCATCTTAAAGTATTGTTTCCACATGCATCTAATACAATTTACTATGTTCTAGAAGAAATATAGATCAAATAAACTTAGTCGCAAATGGATGTCACAATACAACCATTAGATAATACATCTCACATATCATGGATAGTATTGTTTCCTCTCTACAAGGACATATATCTCACATGGATAAAGATTAGAATAAATTACAAGACATATATTATACATTTCTACATAGTTCTACCCTATCCAAAGTCATAATCAATGAGATAGATCCATTACAAAATTCATAACTAAAGCTCTATTTTGATCATAAAACCCCTATTGAATAATGAACCAACTATCTCACCATTATACTTTATTTTGCAAAGCATTTACATGATTAAACTGCTTACATATATTTAGATCCATTGTGCTACGGACATACACACAAGTAGATCAATTGGTGCAGCAACACCCTTAGGACCTAATGCCTACAGGAGGCAAAGTTTGATTTTTTGTCTTATTTTGTGTTTTTCAATGTTAATAAGACCATTTTAGGCCAATATAAGTCATTTGGATTCATTGATTAAGGTTTGGTGTCATTTAGTTGAAAAAATTAAAATATTGTCAAAATTTGTCAAGTGTTGTCATAACAACTTTTCTTGTCAAATGACAACTTTTTAAAAGTTTGTTAAAAGTTGTTAAATGGTAGTTGTAGGTTATTTGGGGGGGCATAAAATTATTGTACAAGCATGAATATGAGCCTCCAAGTCAAATGGAGGGTTGGTGGTTGGATTTTGGAAGTTGAAGCAATAAAAATACTTTTTTTTTGCAGTTTTCAAACATTTTCTTTTGTTATCTTGCATGGTACGGATCCGTACAACCCAGTACTAGTCTGAGACAAACCAAGGATGCAAGTACTATGAATCTACTTTCCATTTCTTTTTTTCATCTAATTTCATGTAAATTTGAATAAGTTATGGCATTTTTATTGAGGGTAGGTCTATAAAGTTCAATTTTCTGAAAATGCAGTTTGAAAACATGCATGGTACAGCCTAGTACGACCTCATATTAGGGAATGTAATAAATGGATGGAAATGTATTTGTGTATAGTTTACAATTAGTTTGGTTGCATGTGATTTAATTAGGTTTTGAGTGAGTTATGACATTTTTACTAACAACAGGTCTGAACTTTGCCTAGGGTTCCTAGTTTGGAACATTCTTGTTTTGCCCTATTCCATACAAAAAAAACTAGCCCATTTTGACATATGTTTAATAAGGGCCAAAAAATTATTCCAAACAAGTCTTAGATTCTGAATATGAGGTCTCTACTGAAAGTTATGACCAAAAGATCCAAATTGGTTCACCCATGTTTTAGGCTTTAAGAGCGAGTTGTCTAAGAATGAACAAGAATGCATATTTGCATCATTTGTATTGAAACCCTATTTGGAATGTGACAAGTTAGTCTTGATTGAGTCCTTTCTCTGCATCATCAAAGTATTATAGTTGAACTACATCAATTTAATTTACAAATGACATATTATCCCAAAGCATATAGAAAAGAACCTAATATAGAAAATGTAATATTAATGTCATTAGTAATCTCTTGAAAGAAGAGGACAACAAAAACAACAATATGGCCACACGCTCTCCTCCCAACCATAGGATTGATGCTCAATCTACCCCTAAGCTCTAAGGGTCACATAGCTCTTCCAAACTTACATGGCTTACATTTCCAAACATGACACAAATATTCACATAACTCAAGCTTAACTTTAACACAGAAAAATGGCTATTCATGTTCAACTCAACAAGATGGAACTCCTACCCACACAAACCCCAACACACAACATACTCACAAGGAAACTAAAATTAACTCTTCACATAGATTTCAATCACAAATACCCATTTATACAAGGATCAACAAAGATATACACAGACCAACGAAAACTCCAATCATTCATTTTCATATCAACAAAACTCAAATCCAAAATGGTAGATCTTACCAAGAGAATTGGCAACCCAAATATGGTAGAAACCCTCACTTTCTCCAAGCCCTTTCCTCCATTCTTCCTCACCCATCCTTTCCTTTTCTTTCCATCAAGAAATCTCCTCCCAAATGAGGAAAAACAAGAACAACCAAGCTCAAGTGAGAGAAGCCAAGGCAAAAGAGAAAAAGTCCCCTCTCCTTTAAAAAGAAGGAATATATATAGAAGGAAAAAGACAACCAACTCCCCATAACTTCCCAACCACCCAACCAACTCCAATTTTCTCCACTTTTCATTACTGGGTAATTAGAGTGGGTTTTAGACTTTATTTAAGGGGTTTTATGGAATAAAAGGACCCCTAACCCATAGACCTACCACCTAGAAAACTTTTTATACGATTAAAACCACACAAAGACTTCATAAAACATACGATACGTAATTACATTTAAAAAGGTGACTCAAGGGTCTAATAAAACAACCTCCCACAGATTCACAACCCATATAAACAAGGTTAAAACACATTCACAAGAATAACATAAGGGAAGTAGCTATGTGAAACCTTCATCAACATTGGGCTTTTTTTTTAACTGTATAGTCAACCAAAAGTATTAGTACTTCTCAGAATTAATAGTAATTGAAACAAATGGCATATGAAAAAATAACCTTCTAAGAATTATAATCAAATAGAGGATTAAATCTACACAAGTATAATTTAACTCTCCCTACTTTCATAATATATTTTAGAGTCAACCAATGATTGATCATACTATTTAATATCTAAATATTACCACTTATCAATAATATAATTAACATGTAAAAAATACTACTATAAGCAAATATTTAATATCAATCATTACCTTAATATTCACATTTACTCACACTCATAATATAAAATCACCTAACATGATGCAATCTATTTGATATAAATAATAATATTACCAACAACGAAACATCTCGATCATTGCATTCTTATGTAGATGAGGAATATAACTCATCTGGCTATCATACGAAATCATAACAACCATTAGTTAGTTAGTTAACAATCAAAGTATAAGCAACTTGATGTATATGAACAATAATCACTAATGTATATTGTTCAACATAAAAGATCATTAAATATAGGACATAAACCATCGATGACTAGCAGGATCAATAAGGCCACAAGGGACGGGGTCTTACACTCCCCCCTAGGATTAGGCTTCCACCTGTAAGTCCCTAGAAATGAAGGTAAATACAAACACTTGTCAATAATATTTTATGCAAAAATTCCCAAGTATGAAAATAGCAAATTTTATCTTCCAAGGCATTCTAAAATACTAGGCAACTTACATTTTAACTGTCTACTCAAAATATCATCCATCCATGTTGCACAACAATATTGCAGTTGTCAATTTCGGAAATCAACTGCTTAACATCAATAGCTCATACCTTTAAATATCCTTGTTATTTTACCTTTATTTCCAAGTTCCAGATCTAACTACATGCACATCCATGGTGAGAATGGAGGGGCACTACAGTTTGTTACAACAAATTTCACAATACAAATCACCACACAAGGTGATTCTATTAGTCAAGTGTCAGTAATATATATCAACCCCATCTTCGTATATGGACTAGGTCCATTTTTTTATTTCTTGCTAAAGGGACACACGATCCTTATCAATATTTATTTGTTTTTGTCATCCGCTGACTAGTAGAGCCATTAAAAAATGGAAATGCTAAAAATGAGAGAGGAGATAAAAGTGACTTGGGTTTACAACATGGGAAGATGCCCCCAAGACATCCTCTACAACAGTATGCCCCCAAGGCACCACACACAACAATTATAATAAGATAGAGGAGAGTAGAAGGATAGAGAGACAAATAGAATAATGGTTACAACATAGGTGGTCTCCTTGTATCCCTAACCTTACAAGAATTTCAAGGGTCATCCAAGGAGACCTAAACAACATTTAACACAACACGGGGGAACTCAATACAACACTATCAACATATATATCTAGGAGGAGGCCACCCTTGAGAACAACTAGAATAGGTACTACATTGAGTGTGGCTAAATGATGGAGAAATACTTCCCTGAGTCAATGGGATACTTCCTGGTGGACAATTCATGTCTATCATCTCAGTATATATCATATTTAGTCTTGAACTTGTTGACATTGTATTAGCCTTACTACACTTATTCACTATTCCCTTAGTGGGTGGAATAGGTTTAATTGTTTTGATTGATCTCGACATCCATCCATAATGGATTTAATGTGAGACATTTCCTCATCCACTAGTGCTTCATCTTTTGAAAGGAGAGCATAGGAATGAAGGGAAGGTAAAATGGTGTTAGGAGAATTGTTGGTGATTGTATCTTTAGTGATGTCCAAAGGGTTTTAACATGAAACCAAAGGAGAACTACCATGGCCTTCACATCCTTAGTGATATCAAAGGGACTTGGACATTCAACTAAAGAGGGAAGATTGAGGGTCATCACTTCCTTAGTAATATCCAAGGTACTTGAATATTCAACTAAAGGAGGAAGATCAAAGGTCTTCACTTCCTTAGTAATATCCAAGGTACATGAATATTCAACTAAAGGAGGAAGATTGATAGGATGATCCATAGAGACTTCATGCACTATGGTAGGGATAGAGTTAGATGAATTCTCATTATCTATCCATGGAGTGTTCTTCATTAGAGGGGATTCTTCATTCACTAATGCTTCATCCTTCAAAGGGAGAGCATCAGAATGAAGAGGGGGTAGGGTGATGTTAAGGGATGTGTTAATGATTTCATTCTCTTGTGCCAAAATTTCCTCATAAGTTTTAACAACTTTGGGATAGAGATCATAAGGTGAAATAGACAAAACTAAGTTACCATCACATGTATTAGAGACTAGATCCAAGGCATGGTCCTGATCTTTAGCAATAGGAGTCATAGTGGAATGTCCAATAGAGATAAAGTCATCTAGGGCTTCATCTAACATATTGAAGTAATCACTACTAAAGGATGCATCATATTTATTATTATTTATGAATTTAGTGAGATCATAATCAAAGGATATATTCCCATGAGAGTTATGAAGCTTTCAAAGTTAGATATATAACAAAAGATTTCATATGTGGAACATGTAGAAATGTCAATGTCATATATGTATGCTATTTGATTTAAGACTTGAGGATTCTTATTAGTGAATTTGTATAAATTATCAATGTCTAGTATGTATGCAAACAAAGCTTCCAAAGATGATAAACAAGAAGCATCCATGATGAAAATATGATAAATCGTTGCACACCAAAACACTAGTTTGAGGAAAATAGGTTTTTGAAGATCAAAACATACTAATTTTACTACAAACAAAGTGAATATGATGTGAAGAGTGTTGTACAACAAGGTAATGTAAATGATTTTAAGATTTTGCACAAAGAAGTATGAAAAGAGTGGTAAAGCCCTTAATGTTGAAATACACAATGTGTAATTACAAACATTGAAATTTTAAAAGTAAGGACATAAAATGATGCAACAATACAATGCAAAATCAGATTTGAATGAATTTTTATGATAGCAGAAAAATCTAAAATAAGATTTTGACTACAAACCCTAGCTTTACAAATGATTAGGTTATAGGAAAAATGCAAGTTTTCAACAAACCCCTAGCAAATGAGATCTTCAAATGCAAGATGTAATATCATGAAATAATTGATTGTTGTAATATGGATCAGATCTGATGTAAAAATCAGAAAAACAAATGTTTTCAATGATATGTAATGAAAATAATGAAAAACTATGCCTTTATGCAAGCCTAGAATGCTTAACTTTTTCTTTCACCTTTTTTAAATTTATGCAAGATTTTTCAATGAATAATGATAACAATTAATGCAAGATCTGATTTCAACACTTATCAAGATGCAAATTCTTGATGCTATAGGTTCAACAAAATGTTAAATGGGGAAAAGATGAATGATGTAAGCTAGTTTGTGTACACTAGACAAACCCTCTTCCTCAATAACATTCAAGGACACAACTGAGTTAAGTCACTACCAAAGGGAGGATGACTCAACTACTAATTTTTGTGCTTTTGTTTGCTATGGAAAGATGTGATTTAATCAAGCCTTTTATCAAACCCTAGGTTAAGTATGAGTAAAACCCTAGTTATAAGATAATCAACTTGTAACAAATAGAAGACGAATGAAACCCAGAAATCAAATGCACAAAGATGATCAGTGAGATACCAGGACTTGTGCTCTAGAAGTTGGAAAGTTAGAGGACATCGGGGTGGGTACCCAAGTCCTGAAAGTCCAAATCTCCCAAAACTCAAAATTGGAGAAATATTGCAGAGGGTGTCTAGATGCCAGATTCAGTGCTTGTTTCAATAGGAGGATGTTGGGGCAGGCGCCCAAGTCTTCCATAGATAAATTTATGCAAACCACTTTCAGATCCTAAAACCCTTTCCCTTACATGACCTTCCTATGTTAGAATGCACAGGACAACTGAGAGGGGTGATGAATTAGTTGTGTATTAAAACATTAAACCCTCAAAGCAATTCCAAACATCAACCTCTTATTATGCATTAGTAGAATGTAAACATATGAAGCATCAATGCAAACACATTCAAACACATAAGAACACCAGATTTATGTGGAAAACCCAAGAAGGGGAAAAGCACAGTGAGGATTAGCTCACATATATGAATAGTAACACTGAAAACAAATAGGCTCACTGCCCAAAAGAAAGGCTCACTACCAAAAGAAAGGCTTACTGCCCAAAAGAGAGAAGAAACAAGAAGATTGTTATAGAGAGATTCACTATCTCAAAGCAATAGAAGAAATCCACCACTGCCTCTTCTTTCTATCCACAACCTTTGGCTCACTGCCTCCAGCAACTTCAAGCACACTGAAATATAGACATCTTCTGCTCACTGCATTCCAGAGTCATAAGAATTTAAGCTCACACACAACTCACTACCCTTGATTCACATTCACATTATCTTCTATACTTTTCTCCACTCAACTTCATCTTTCCTTTATACCATCCACGACCTAAAACAATCTTAATTAGGTCGGTCCTAATGAAGCATGTGCACCTCAAACATGCAATCACTAGTAGAAATATGGAAAATAAATGACTAGGTGACTAAAACTTTTAGTCATGTGACCAAAATTTTTTGCAACACAGCTATAAATGACTAATTTGGTCATCGGGCAAAAGACACAACTAAATAATTGGCCAGACAAATAAAAATGACTAAATAAATGACTATTACTCCTCTATTCTTTTTTCTTTCCAATTTGATCATAATCCAAGAATTCAAAGACAATACAAGGAAAGGCAATAAATGTCCACATAGACCAAAGGAATAAAGGGAGAGAAAGCTCAGACATTTCCTATGAGCGGAGCTGGATTATCTTGGCTCTTCAATCTATCTCAGTGCACTAGCCATGACACAACATGCCCATTAATGATCTGCAAGCCTTGGGGAAGTGACTGTCCAACCCTAACCTGCCAAAAACATCATTACTTGCCACCTTGCCAACATCTACCGAGGCCTTCAATCACACTTTCTGACTATCAAAAAACAAAGCCGGCCCGCATAAAATGTCTAGGGGCTATCTCTACCCACTCCATGTGACCTCTCATGTCTGCCTAAAGATCTAGCCCTTTATCATACGATTATATAAGATATATTATATAATATTATATTATAATATTACATAATATTTATAATATAATATAATATAATATAATAATATTAAATAATATAATATATTATTATAATATAATATTATATTATATATTAATATTATAATATTATAATATATTTAATAATATGGAGGCTTTTCTTCTAACCTACAAAATGTTAATGATGGGTGCCAAAAGTAAAATGGTTAAAATTTAATTAAAATTTTGGTGCCCATCTTGAAACCAAGGTAAACCCTATTTTGTTTCATGTCTGCAACTATTTTGAGTAGGGATATTGTGGGCAAATGATGGATGAGAAGCAGAAACTCTATAGGATGCTCAAAAACATGAATTTAGGTGGGGATTCGGGGTCTAACTTGGACATTCCTATGCCTCAAAATTCCATGGGATTGTCAGCAATGGATGGCTTCCTTACACTCGAGTTAAGGGGAGAGTTTGGAGCAAGGCTCTTGGATCTGCATGCTATGGACGATTCTGAGCTATTTAATGAGGTTAGTATCATTTTGCTTGTGACAATCTTGGAGATAAATTTTGTTGCAATGTATCAATCAACACATACTCGAAGGTTCTTAACAACTCTAATAGTTGTTCCATGGGCTATGTTTAACACACCAAATGCAATTGCTAACTTTTTACCATGGTGGCAGAGGAATTATTCTTTTCCCTAGCCTTCCACAACATTAAGTAAATTCTTGAATCTAGAAAATACCTTGCCGCCTTCATCTTCCAAGCCAATTTCTCCAACTTTGCATAGGTCTCCTTTGTCTATGGATGTGATCTGTCTCCTACACAAAAAACATTTACCATTTTATGGCCTTTAATCCAACTGCATCCGGGGATTTTTTTTAATTCCTCTATCTTTCATCAATCTCCTTACCTCACCACACATGCCCACTTCTGGATAGATGTTTGGTGCAGTCACGGTAGGAGGGTTCATAGAAGAAATTGTCTGGACTGTGCAACAAGAGTAAACACAACAGAAACAACTCAAAGAAATAAAACAAATGTAGCTTCAGTCATTTTGTATATCATGGAATTCAAATACAATCTGGTTGACATCATGTAGGCTTATAATTAGGGCTCAAAGGCCTGATTTCAGAATATCAGAATGTGCACAAGATATAGCTTTGAAGCTCCTTTGTGCAAAATCTAAACTATTAATTATCACTATGTGAATCACTTGCTTTCCTAGGGGTCTATTACATCCATATATATCATCTCTAGACCACAAGATTCCTTTGCATTGGCCAAGAAAGGTCACAAACTCCCATGAAGAGCTATAATGTGCGAACACGGATAGGTCAGACCTAAATGCATAGAATACCTCCGTAAATGAATGGAATGATGTGCGGATCTTTGAGGAAGGTCGGCCACAAACCAAAGATCATTGAATGATGTGTCATTAAGCTCTGCAAGTCAAGGAATGCTTCGCAAGTCTTCTCCTTCAGCTGATTGTCTGAGACTATCAGTATGCTCTGCTATGAGAAAACAGTTGATCTTCTGATAGTGATAACTTTCTAGTAATTGATCCAAATGCTCTGAATTCTAGATATGATGTAGATGAATGATTGTAGATGCTAAGTCTAGATCTGCAAGATGTGAAATACAACTATGGTAGAATGCCAGACTGAAAAATAGAAACTGCTTCTGACTGAACCGCATAAACTGAACTAGAAAATGAAAAGAAACAACATGAAATGCAAACAAATTGAAATGCAAATATTTTTGGTTGATACAAGATTGCTCTTGAACCAGGGATGCTCTTGTATTAGACATTCGGGGTTATTGAAAAAGTGAGTCCCTCACTTTGCTAGGGTTAGGGGAGAACCAAGACGGTCCACCTAAGCCTGAGAAATCCATGATGAATCTTCTTCTAGTTTGCCTTTCCATTTCACAAGATATTATTTATATTGTCTTCTTCTAGTGCTGTGTCCAACTCTGCTATCCAAAATGTCTTGAATCTGATTCAGTGCTTGTTGTGGTAACTACTTCTTCAAGTCTTCTTCCATGCTATCACTGAACTCTGTTTCATGATACTGATAAAGGTCTACAATGTTGAAAATAGGTGATATACCCAAAGTATCTAGTAATTCCACTTCATATGCATTTCCTAAATCAAATTTCCTGAGTATCTTATAAGGTCCAAACTTCTTCATCTTCAACTTGTTATATGTCCCAACTACAAATCTTTCTTTTCTCAAGTACATCATTACTTCATCTCCCACTTCAAATTCCTTATATCTTCTCTTCTCATCCGCCTTTTTCTTATACTTACTTTTCATATTCTCCACATGCTTCTTCACCTAATTATGCACTATCTTCATATGATCTACAAATTCTTTTGCTTTTGCACTCCTCTTTTCTTCCATGCTGATATCTCTCAATTCTGCAACTCCTTTAGGGTTTACTCTGGTAACAATATCAAAAGGTGTTCTTTTGATACTCCTATTTACTAAATTATTGTATGCAAACTTTGCTTGTGAAAGAATCAAATCCCAACTTCCTATCTTCTCTCCAACCAAATATCTCAACAAGTTTCCCAAACTCCTATTCACTACCTCTATCTATCCATCAGTCTGTGGATGAAAGGTTGAACTGAACTTCAAATCTATCTTCATCTTCTTCCAAAGTGTCTTCCAAAAGTATCCAACAAAGTTTGTATCTCTATCTGAAACTATGCTCTTAGGTAATCCATGCAATCTCACAATCTCCTTGAAAAATAGGTTAGCTACATGTATTGCACCAGTTGTCTTCTTGCAAGGTATAAAATGAGCCATCTTTGAAAATCTATCCACCACTACAAATATTGAATCATGTCCTCTCTATGTCTTAGGTAATCCCATTACAAAATCCATGCTTATGTCTTCCCAAGGTCTCTCTGGTACTGTCAAAGGTTTATACAATCTAGTATTCTGACTACTCCCCTTTGCAACTTGACAAACTCTACAACTTTGCACAAATCTCCAAACATCCTTATGTATCTAAGGCCAAAAGTAATTTTCACTTACCAAAGCCACTGTCTTATCAATGCCAAAATGTCCTTCCAATCCACCACTGTGTTTCTCCTTGATCAAATTATCTCTCATTAAACTTCTAGGTATGCACAACTGATTTCCTTTAAACAACATATCTTCCTGAATGAAATAGTCCAACCACTTACTTCTATCTATCACAACAGGTTCCTTACATGCTTTCCAAGGTTCTGCAAAATCAGTGTCTCCCTCATACATGTTCTTCAATTCATCAAAACCTAATACTTCAACTTTCATCTTTGTCAACAAGTTTCTTCTCCTATTTAATGCATCAACACAAAAGTATAACTATGCATGAACTCTACCCATCTCATATGTCTCTAATTCAACTTACCTTGACTGTTTAAATATTGCAAAGCTTGATGATCTATATATAACACAAACTCCTTAGGCAACAAGTAATGTCTCCACTTCTTCAAGGCTTGAATTATGGCATAGAACTCTTGATCATAAACTAAATATCTTCTCCTTGCATCATTCAACTTCTCACTGAAATATGCTATAGGTTTACCTTCTTGACTTAATACTATTCCAATTGCATTTCCACTTGCATCACAATCAACTTGAAATACCTTATTGAGATCCAGTAATGCCAAAATAGGTTGCTCTATCACCTTCTGCTTCAACAACTCAAAGCTTTTATCTGCTCATGATGTCCACTTAAAGTCCTTTCTGTCACCTCTCATTGTCTCTGTCATAGGGTTACAAACTAAACTAAAATTTTTGATGAACTTCTGGTAGAAACTAGCCAATCCATGAAATGATCTAACTTCTCCAATGCTCTCCTGTGTAGGCCATTCGACAATTTCTCTTACTTTCTCAGGGTCCATCTTCAATCCTTCTGTAGAAATAACAAATCCCAAATACACTAGTTCTTCCTTCATGAAACTATACTTCTTGATGTTTATCAACAATTTCTCTTCTCTCAACCTCTACAAAACTTGTCTAATATGTGACAAATGTTCCTCTTTTGTCTTACTGAATATGAAAATGTCATCTAAGTATACAATCACAAAATTACCCAATAATTTCTTTAGAACTTCATTCATCAATCTCATGAAAGTACTCAGTGTATTTGTCAATCCAAAGGGCACCACTAACCACTCATACAATCCTTAATTGTCTTAAAAGTAGTCTTCCATTCATCTCCTTCTCTAATTCTGATCTGATGGTATTCACTCTTCAAATTTATCTTTGTGAAATATCTTACTCCACCTAAACAATCCATGATATCATCCATCCTAGGTAAAGGAAATCTATACTTAACTGTGATCTTGTTTATTGCTCTAGAGTCAGTACACATTCTCCATTCTCCATCCTTCTTAGGTGCAAGCACTATAGGTACTGCACAAGGACTCAGACTTTCTCTAATCAAACCTTTCTTCAACAACTCTTGTATCTGCTGGTTCAATTCTTCATTCTCTGTCAGTATCATTCTATGTGCTACTGTGTTAGGCAAACTTGTTCCCAGTATAAGATCCATGTGATGACTGATACTCCTTATAGGTGGCAATCCTTTAGGTACATTATCTGATATGATGTCTTCATATTCTAGATACAACTTTCTTATCTCCTTCGGTTGTGATTCTTAAGTCTCCTTCTTTAATGCTTAAGGCTTCTTAGGAATCAAGGCATAACACATATTCTCATGTCTCAAACCATCCAGAAATTTTCTTCATCTACCAAACAGATTCTAGCATTCCCACATACTTCACTCTTACGATCATCCTCCAAAGGAATCAAAGTAATTCTCTTTCCATTAGATGTTATAGTATATGTATTCTTTCTCCCATCATGAATAGATTTTCTATCATACTGCCAAAGTCTATCCAACAAGATATGACAAACATCCATAGGCATAATATCACACAAGACTTCATCATCATAAGATCCAATATGAAATTTCACCAAACATTCTTCACTCACCAGTACCTTATGATCATCCTGAATCCATTCTATCTAATAGGGCTTAGGGTGTTTCAATCTTTCCAACTTCAACTTAGTCACCATCTCCTCTGAAACTAGATTATCTGAAACACCACTATCAATTACAACTTTGCAACATTTACCTCCTGATTTGCATCTTATCCTGAACAAGCTTTTCCTCTATGGTGGTTCCTCATTTGTCTCTACTTGAAATAGTGCTCTCCTCATCACCAATGATTCTCCTTTCTTAGGTTTACCAACATAATAGGGATCACCTAGTTCAATAGGTTCTTCATCCACATAGGCTATTCTTCCACTATTTTTTGTCCTCTTACTTGTACTACCCTGATTACATTCAAATGCTCTATGTCCTTCACCTCCACACTTGAAACAAGTACCTCTGCATGTTCTCTTATCAAATCCTCTTCCTTCTCTCCTATATCCTTCATTCCGGTATGCACAAGGGTTTCTATTGATGATGAATGTTTGTCATAACAACATGAATAAAAGTTTACACAACAAACCTTTATTATCTTGAAAAGTACGATCAATTTAGGATTAATTGATGACTCCAAGGCTCCGTTGATCAGGTCATTATCATCTGATGTTACTTAGAGGTTGATGTGTGTTGTTGTTTTCCATTCAAGGGCCTTATGTACTTCAGTAATTTCTGCAAAGTTCTTCATTATTCCTTCAAATATCCTATCCTTTATGCCCGTTCTACACAAATCTCAAACAATTCTACCTTTGTACTATGAATTTGATCAAATAATGTGCCTATAGGTTGATATTTGCATGATTCCTATCATTATTTATGATTCTTTGCATGATATTTTCAACACTACATGCACTTAGCTCAAAATATGCTAAAGATGTTCAGTTACCTATGGGTATCTACATATTTTATGTTCTACTTTTCATTTATTGAGATCATTGATCCATATACAAATTCTAATACAGTAATGAAGAGAAGAAAACTAGAATCATACTTCACCAGGGCATTCCACAAATCTGCATGATCCAGTGTGAATCTTCAAAGGAAAAGTTCACAACATGCAATAAAAATGAAAGTGCTTCTATTGAACACAACATTCACCATTACATGTCCAGAAATCAACTTGAAGATTACGTAAAGTTTACAATCAGGATGTAATCTGGAGCTTCATCTCCATCTAGTATGCTTTAGAACAAGTACATTTACAATGATCTAAAGAAAGAACCTTGACATTTCAACAATTATATCTCCATTAGTCTCAGTAATCCGATCTCCTATCGAGTCTACACTAATTGGCCTTATTTCTGCCAAATATTCTCTCTCCCTCCTTTCAAATGACAAGTCATGGTCCTTTTATGGCACAAAGGCCAGAGAACAATTACATTGATCCGACAATCATGATCCTCTCAGAATAATCAATAATTCAGATGAATAGCACGTGCCTGCCAATTGGCAATTGTACATCTAGTAGAGAATATTCCAGCATCTTTGACTTAGTCCACCCTCCAGTTGGCACACAACATATTTGGTGACATCTTCTTTGGCTCTAGTTATGTCACCATCGCAACTCTGTAATTTTACCCATTTTATCTTCCTTCTACAACATCCAGCCAATCCCCAAATAGCTCCAATATCCTGCAATAGCCACATAAGAATTAAGCATCATCATTCAATAAACTAGCAAGAAAATTGAGCATTATATTAAAATCAGGTTCTGAATGTGCAAACACATATATTGGGTCATGAATAATAAACATCTATGAAAACTATCATGCATACAATACATGTGCTTTATACAATGTTATGCGGATAAGAAATGATGACATCACCATCATATTTTGACTTGATGAAACTTTTCACTGTTGGGCTCACTTTTGTATCTTATGCACTTTCTACATATTCAACTCTTTGTATATGATCATGCATATTAGTTAATATCAGGGATATTAACGAATATCACCCCCCTTTCAAATCAGTATATGATGATGATGCCATCATCGTAGTCAGGTCTTGTTTAGAATGAAAAGGATGACATCATGGTCACCTTAGTGAAGATGAGGCATATTCAGAAATATGACTGACATTGGGAAATATCACCCTCAAAAGAGGATGATGTCACATGCATATCAGGTGCTCCTTTTATCAAATTAAGATGACACCAGGGTCATATTGGGAAAGATCAGTCATATTAGAAATATGACAGATATTGAGGAATATCACCCCTCGGAAGAGGATGACATCTTGGACGTATTAAGTCTTCTTTTCATCAGGCTACAATGACATCATCATCATATTGAAAAATATGATGGATATTTGGATACATGACCCTCCGTGGGTCAGGTAGGATGATTACGTCATCATCTGGGTGATGTCTTTCTTTCATTGGAATTGAATGATGTCATCGTCATATTGGTGTGGGGTGATATTCGCGCAAGGGTGATATTTTGTAAGATGACTGATATTAAGAAATATGACCCCCCGTGAATATATGATGCTCTTGATGGGTAGATACCGGGTTCTATCTAATTTTAACATTCACGTACAAATATGCGGATATCAAGATTCTTAATGTTAACACACGCAAGGTGATATTTGTGAATATCATTCATATTAAGAAATATGACCCGGAGGACTTGGAATATTAGGTTTGACCAAACATTGACCACGTATAACTTCTTCATTTTAGCAAATTTTAGGGTGATGCAAAAGGCAAACCAGCTTAGAATTTTACACTCTTTTACATGGCAGGCTTCCTGGGGAGAAATTTAGACTTTGAAAATTAGAGTTAAGACTTCAAGATTACTGATGTACCTAACATTAGGCATATGTATACTGACTAATGCTGCTTTTACCATTATCATCTGAAGCACAAAAAGTAAGGAGACAAGCCAAAAACATTGGGTCCCTATTTTGCTAAGGCAAAATTGGGCATGTTGTGTAACCACACAACAACTTGCCACCAAAAAAAACAATAAAATTCAAATAATTCAAGAGGTGAGGATAAGTTAAAACATAATGTTCCAGCTCTTGTTAAGCATGAGCATCCTAACCTTTCTGAATGGTATCATGTTCATCAATATAACAATATATTGCAAAGGGATCAAGTGTGTGCATGTGATTAATATCCCTCATCTTGAAGATGAGTTGAAAATAACAGTGACTGGTGTTAAGCTACATAGTTGAGTTCATCCCTAATAGCCAACTGGATAGAGCCTTACTGTTAGTAGGTGTCCATAGCCCCAACAAGGTTATCGTTGCAATTCCCCTACGTAGAGCCCCATTGCCAGCAGACATCCATAGCCCTGGTAGAGTTACTTAGATGGCCTCATTTGGATTTTTAGTATAATCCTTCTCCTTTTAATTTTTTTTTTTGTATAGCATACAAATTCATGAGATATTATCATTGTAAGTTCATAATGCAAGGTGTGGTCACTTGCTAAAATTAAGCTGAGAATTGCAATGGTAGCAAGGGCAACCTTTAGATTTGTCACTTAACACCTACACTAGTATGTTCAACAAACCCAATGATTTTAGGTGTGTCATGGTGAAGATCCCCTTGAGTAGGAAAAAGTAATACTGATGAATATGATTTCATAGTAATGATCAAGAGTACTAGAAAACATGAATTACAACCTATGGATGAACTTATATCCAATTCTTGAATTCTAACAATTTTAGTAGTGTTCTTAAGTAACAAGGTGCCTCATGTTGCCTAACCAAAACAAGGATGCAACAACATGGAGCAAAAACAACACAAAGAGAAAACTGTACAAACAACTAACTATAAAAGGAAGCAACACAAAGCAAGACAAGAAAGAAAAGAAAAGAAACAAAACAACTACTCTACCAAACTATACACAAGACACTACAAGGCAAACAAAACCCATGGTAAGACCCAAAGACACCTATATTTGCATACTTCCTTAGATTGTGCAAGAGCATCAGGGCACTAGTTATAGTTCTTATCCTAGCAAACTCATCTTTGTATTCTGAGAAATATTCTATATTTTGAATTCACTGTATTTAACAGAATAATCCTTAATGATCAACAATTGAGGAAGTTCATCATGTTCATGATCAATCCATATGCATGTTTTATTCCCTAAATTTCCATAATCAAAATAATATTCAACATTATTCCTTGTGGAAAGGAAAAATACAACCTGGTGTATTTCCAGTTCTGCAAGACATACTTGTCCATTGCTAGCTGGACTTTCATTCGACTTCACATTTTTATCACTTATCTCAATATCAGGTCTCACTTCATCTTGAAGAATGTATGATTCTTGATGTATTACTCCATCATCTTTATCCAGCTTTGTTCCTTCATTCTGCATGTATATCTAATTCTTGACTTCAGGGAACACCTCAATGTTTTCTTCAATTTTCAATTCCATCATGTCTAAGCAAGCATCACATTCCCTTTCTCAATGCTCTTCATCATGTAATCTGCACCAACTTTCAATCAAGATATCATCAGTGGGTAAACCTAATATTTGGCTACACTGTATATTTCTAGACAAGTACAATTCAAAATCCTTGAAGCGATTTCCTTCATCATTATCCAATTTGGTTTCTTCATTTTGTAAGCTTATATGACTTTTGACTTTAGGAAACACCTCAATGTTTTCTTCAATTTCTTCTACATCAGTATCTAAATAAAGATCTTCATCATTATATCTTGATGCACATAAATCTACTATCTCTAGATCAAGGAATTGTAAGGATGATTCAACATTTAATTGATAAGAAAACTTCCCTGTATCATTTTCAAAAATGTACTGGCTTGACATATGATCATGCATAGCAATAGAAAAGTCCTTTGTATCCTCCATTTTCACATATTGCTCTTCAAATAGTTCATTTTCACCATCCAGTGGAATGTATAGTTCCATTGACCTGCAACAACCTTGAATTTGATCATTCAACTTAAACAAGTTAGATAGTAAATCAACATTTATTTTCTTTTCGACAACTCCCTGGGTTACTATCATAGGAACTTCTTCAGTAGTAGTGCATTTTAATTTGCTAATCATATGCTTACATTTCTTGTCCCAATCATCTTTATTGAAATTATTAAGATCAGATCCATAGACATTTTCAAATAACAAATCTATATACTTATTCAACACATCAGATATATCAAGTCTAATTTCACATTTCTTTTCTCTCTTATTGGATCTATCTTCTAGTTATTTAATGAATGGAAACAAGATGTAACTTTATCTCCAAAATCTTCAAACCACACATAACTGGACTCTGCTTCATTCCCATAAACTGAAGAACACTCAATCTCACCATATATTGATTCGTCGAAAGGTTCTTCGTTGTACTTATCTCCCAGAACTGGTTCAACTGTTCCATTCTTTGGACAATTCATGATTGTCGGAGCCGTATCTTCTCATTGCTCCAAAATTCTCTCATCTTCCTATCAAACTTTAGTCCTATATACTTCTGAGAAAGGAATTAGTCCTTCTAAAGCTAAATCTAACCTTGTGAGGAAAGTCAAACAACTAACTTCACTGTGTTTTGCAAAATTGTGTATCCTGCATCTCCTAGATAAACCAAAGTTAGACAGACTTTGAGGATAAAGCTTCCTATTTAAAGTTCTCTAAAAGAAAGGAATATTAACTTGAAAGTTACTCACATATGCATCCATTGGAATAAGACTCTATTTTAATTTTTTTTAGAATTTTGAAATTTAATGAGATCTAACATATTTCAGAATAAAAACTTGAAAGCTCAGAAAATTAGACTAATCTTTGAAGCTTTGAGCTAGATCTTTGTAAAGATAAAGTCAAATCTTCTCAGACAAGAGATATTTGTAGTCCTTAAACTCAAATGATGAAATATTTATGCAATATTTGTAGAAATACAAAGCTTTCTTTTTTCAGTCCTCCTTCTAGTGCCAAAACTGTAAGATGACTGATATTAAGAAATATGACCCCCCGTGAATATATGATGCTCTTGATGGGTAGATACCGAGTTCTATCTAATTTTGACATTCGCATACAAATATGTAGATATCAAGATTCTTAATGTTAACACACACAAGGTGATATTTGTGAATATCAGTCATATTAAGAAATATGACCCAGAGGACTTGGAATATCAGGTTTGACCAAACTTTGACCACATATAACTTATTCATTTTAGCAAATTTCAGGGTGATGCAAAAGGCAAACTAGCTTATAATTTTACACTCTTTTACATGGCAGGCTTCCTGGGGAGAAATTTAGACTTTGAAAATTAGAGTTAAGACTTCAAGATTACTGATGTACCTAACATTAAGCATATGCATACTGACTAATGTTGCTTTTACCATTACTGCCTAAAGCACAAAAAGAAAGGAGACAAGCTAGAAACATTGGGTCCCTATTTTCCTAAGGCAAAATGGGGTGTATTGTGTAACCACACAACAGTTTCCTCTTCGGTAAAAAATTATGTCATCTCTCCAGTAAGCACTGTTATCTCTGTCATCCTTCTTAAATGGGTTGTCAAACTTGTTCTGCTCCAGATACAATCTATCTCCTTCAGAAAATGTTCTACCTATTTGAAATTTACCTCCACTACCTCTCTGTCTCTAATCATGTCTTTTATTCATCTTCTCTTCAACTTTCAGGGCAAATTGATTTGCTTCTTCCAAAGTTGTCATCCTTACCAATCTTAGTTCGTCTTGAATGTTCAATCTCAGCCCATTGATATACCTAGCTACTTTCTCCTTTCTTGCTTCACTATGTCCTATCCTTATGATCATTTTATGGAATTCTTTAGTGTACTCCTTCACAGATTTCTTCTTTTATCTCAGGTTTTGCAATCTTTTCAATAGCTCCAACTCATAGTCAGCAGGTATAAACTGATTCTTCAACTTTGTCACCATCCTATCCCACTTTGTAATCTTTTCTTTTCCTCTTTTGTTTCTTTCCAACTAAACTTGTTTCCACCATATAGTAGCATGTCCTTTCAACTTTATCTTTGCAAATTTCACCTTCTTTGGATCTTCAATTTCCTCATATTCAAAGTATTCTTCCATGTCATTTATCTAGTCAATCAATTCTTCAAGGTTCAAATTACCAGTATAATTCAGAACATCATCTCTAGGTCTCTTTCCAATCTTTGATATAGCTCGCAACATCTTTACTTGATCTGATTCTTCTTCTTCATCACCTCCTAGGGTTTCACCAATTTGTTCAGTAGATTGAAATTCTTCTTCATCATCACTTTCAACATTAGGTCTTAGTGTCAATCCTCTTTGCCTATCTTCTTCAACAACATCCAATCGAATTCACATTGTTCTCATCATCTCCATCATCTCATCCATTCTTCCATCCATTGTTCCAATAGCAGTAACTCTCCTCGGTGGCATTCTTCGTAGGATCAAGTGCAAACTACCTCAAGTTCGGCGATCGGACTACAAGGTGACAACTGCCTCTCAATCGGCGATCAATTGCAACACAAGTAACTTGCCTCAATTTGGTGATCCGTCCACAACAAGATCTTATGGAATTCCCTCACCAAATTCACTCAATTCACTCCCAAAGATTTGAACTTTTGCTCTGATACCACTTGGTGCAGTCACGGTAGGAGGGTTCAGAGAATGAACTATCCGGACCGTGCAGCAAGAGTAAACACAACAGAAACAACTCAAAGAAGTAAAGCAAATGCAGATTTAGTCATTCAATATATCATGGAATTCAAATACAATATGGTCAACATCATGCGGGCTTACAATTAGGGCTCAAAAGCCTGATTTTAGAATATCAAAATGTGCACAAGATATAGCTTTGAAGCTCCTTCACTCAAAATCTAAAATATCAATTATCACTATGTGAATCACTTGCTTTCTTAGGGGTCTATTACATCCATATATATCATCTCCAGACGACAAGATTCCTCCACGTCGGCCAAGGAAGGTCACAAATGCCCATGAAGAGTTGTAACATGCGAAAACAGATAGGTCAGACCTAAATGCATAGAACACCTTCGCAAATGAATGGAATAATGTGAGGATCTTTGGGGAAGGTTGGCCATGAACAAAAGATCATTTAATGATGTGTCATTAAGATCTGCGAGTCTTCTCCTTCAACTAATTGTCTAAGACTGTTAGGATGCTCTGCTCTGAGAAAATAGTTGATCTTCTGATAGCGATAACTTTCTGGTAACTGATCCAAATGCTCTGAATTCTGGATATGATGTAGATGAATGAATGTTGATGCTAAGTCCAAATCCGTAAGATGTGAAAAGCAACTATAGTAGAATGCCAGACCAAAAACTAGAAACTACTTCTGCCTGAATTGCCTGAACTGAACTAGAAAATGAAAAGAAACAAACTGAAATGCAAATGTTTTTGGTTGATGCAAGTTTGCTCTTGAACTAGGGATGCTCCTGCATCAATGTTTGAGAGAACATAAGTTGTGCAACATTTTTAGGATCCAAATCAAAAAGTAGTGTTGTTGTAAATACTCCTAAGCCTATATTCATATGTGATCTATAGGCACCAAGAAAACACATCCATACAACTAGCATAGATTTAACAGGTATCTCAATGATAAAGTTTAGGGTGTCTTCAAGATAGCCAACATGGGCAAGGAGGTCAACCATGCACACACAATGATCAACTATAGGTGTAATGCAATAAGGGTTACAAATGTGATTGAAGTATGTACATCTCTCATCCACTGAACCTGCATGGCTGCATGCACCTAGAATACAAGCAAAGCTTACAATGTTAGGATATGTTCTAGAGTGCTTAATTAATTCAATGATTTTGAGAGTGTCTGTGCAAAATCCATTTTGTGCATATCCTGCAGTCATTACATTCCATGAGATGACATCTCTTTGAGGAATTTTGTCAAACAGTTCATGTGCCTTGTCTATGATTCCATATTTTACATACATGTCTATGAGAGCATTTCAAACTATAATATATCACAAGAATCCCCCTACCATTATGCTTTGAAGGATGTCTATACCTTGTTCCAAAGCTCCCATTTGGGCACAAGTAGGGACGATGCTGGCAAAGGTTGTAGAATTTGGATTTACAGCTGACAATTGCATTTGCTTGAAAGTTTCTAAAGCCTATTCAACAAATCCATTTTGTGCAATCCTGCAATCATTACATTCCATGAGATGACATCTCTTTGAAGCATTCTACCAAATAGTTTGTGTACCTTGTCTGTGCTTCCACATTTTTCATATATGTCTATCAGAGCATTTCCAACTATAATAGCTGACAAAAATTTGTCTTCTATTATGCCTTGATGGATGTCCATACCCTGTTCCAAAGCTTACCATTTTGATACAGGCAGAGAGGATGCTGGAAAAGGTTGTGGAATTTGGCTTTACACCTGCCAATTTCATTTGCATGAAAGTTTCTAAAGCCTTTTCAACAAATCCATTTTGTACATATCATGCAATCATTGCAGTCTATTAGACCACATTTCTTTCAGGGATTTTGTCAAACAGTTCACATGCCTTGTCTATGCTTCCACATACATCTCTTTCTCTTTGTATATGTATATTCAATTGCATTTTCTTGAAATTTTTTAATTCCTTATCAACAAATCCATTTTGTGCATATCCTGCAATTATTGCAGTCTAGGAGACCACATTTCTTTGAAGGATTTTGTCAAACAGTTTGGAACCAACTATAAATTTTAAAGCAAATGCAATTGGCTGGTGTAAAGCTAAATTCCACAACCTTTGCCAACATCTTCCCTACCTGTGTCAAAATGGTCACTCACTCTCCTACAGGCACTTCAAGTCATGCCTGCAGTGATGCGAGGCTTCCCTGCATCATCGTAGGCATGACTTGAAATGCCTGCGGGAGAGCGAGTGGTGCAAAATATACCCAACAAGAGATTGGGGGTGGGCAATAATGCTCAGCATGTTTGTAGGAAGAAAGGTGATAAAATATGTAAGAATGAAACAATTGTTTGGTCTAGACCACCTTGATAACAACAATATAAATGGAAGAAACTAGGAACTTAAAAATGAGATGTAAATCTGTAAGACCTTTATTGAAGGTCAACAAACGTCTATATCATTCTAGAACACTGAGTAGCTATCAACAGTCATAGATTCAAAGAGCTTCTTATGTTTTATTAATTATTTGAAATACTTCTTAAGCTGTTTATTAGAACATAGCTATCTTTCCCAACATTATAAGATCCAACATAGAAATTGAAAATAATAAAAGTGAAGAAAGGTAGTATGGAATCTCAACAAGGATTTACTTTGGATGGCTCCTCTAACCTGAAAGGCAAGCCTGTTCTTAGATCTAAAAATGGAAGATGGAAAGCTTGCACATTCCTTGTTGGTAAAAAGTGACTACTGAAGAGATTATAGTTAATCTTAATGGGAAAATAGATCTGTGTTAGAGAATATTTCTGCAATCAAAGTTTGGAAGCTCCTACAATGCCATATCATGTTCATAGTTTTAGTCTATTTGGTTTGATATGAATTTTTTTTTTAGATCTCTGATTGACAGATTCATGGTATTTTGTTACAATGTATGAAGTGTTTGAAAGAATGACTTTCTATGGAATTGCCTCCAATCTAGTGATTTATTTGACAAGTAAGTTGCATGAGGGTACTGTGACTTCCTCAAGGAATGTAACCAATTGGGTTGGAGCAATTTGGATCACTCCTATCCTTGGGGCATATATTGCAGATGCTCATTGGGGACGCTACTGGACATTTATCATATTTTCATGTATTTATATACTGGTATATAGCACATAAATCTTCCTATCTTTTGCTTAAAGATTTGAATGACCTATTGTTGGTGATAGATATTTGATCTCTATATGGTATCTTATTTTTATTTTTATTTGTGATAGTTATCAGCACTTAAGGTATGCAATTATGTCCATTAAATTATGCAGTCCTAGTTGTTATATAGCTCTAGGTAAAACAAACAATATAGTAAGCAAATACAGGTGACTTAACTGTTCTGTTTAGAACAACCCTAGCAAAATACTTGCATAACATTAGTTTAAACATATAAGAGTTGAATGAGACTGTTGTAAAAGTATTGATATATTAGGAATGTAAATGTTTTAATTTTCTTAAATTGGGTATCATTCCAACATGTTGCGATTGTAACCCAGGAGAGTTTAGATTGAAATGTTCTTAGTTTGTTACAACTAATTCTAGATTGCCTTTTTTCTCTTCTGTATGATATAGTTACAGTTTACCATATATATTTTACTGCATTGTTCCATGTAGGGAATGATAATCTTGACATTGGCAGACTCATTGCTAGCTCTGAGATCACCAGAATGCCCAGAAAATTCCAACTATTGCAAGAAAGCCTCCTCACTCCAAGTTGGAATTTTTTATTTTGCATTGTATGTTCTTTCTCTGGGCACTGTTGGTATAAAGCCCAATATCTCCACCATTGGAGCAGATCAATTCGATGAATTTGACCCAAAGGAGAGATCTCAGAAGGTCTCCTTCTTCAATTGGTGGATGTTCAGTGCCTTTTTAGGAACACTATTTGCACAAACATTTCTTGTATATATTCAAGACAATGTGGGATTTTCTGTGGGATATGCGATCCCCATTGGTGGACTGATCATATCGCTTGTGATATTTCTAGTGGGGACTCCATTTTACAGGCACAAAATTTGGTAAGGGAATCCATTCAGCCAGATTGCTCAGGTAATTGTAGCTGCAGGTCAGAAATGGAGAGTTAAAGTCCCTTCAGATCCAAGTGAGCTCCATGAATTGGACCCCAAAGTGTATGTTGAACAAGGTAGATTCCCCATTTCTCACACTCCCAACTTGAGGTAAGTTTACTCAATACACCATCATGTTCAATTGCTATTTAAGATAATGAATTCTAAGCCAATGGTATGGTAAAATTAGCAGGCATGATTTCATATTATTGATATTAATTGAAGTTTCCATTTTTCTCCTTTCTGAACATCTAAGGTCAACTCCACTCCTGTATTTTGAAAGATTTATCCATATTTATTTCTTTCATCAAACATTATCTGCATGCTAGTTACACTGGCATTTTAAATAGTTTATGGGTTTGGAACACCGTGTTAAGGCTATCAATAATAGAAATAGAGCTTTCTGACTATTCTTATATTTGCTCCATGCATCTGTCTTCTCATGGTCCACTATAATGTGTTTCTTTAACATTAAGGCTGAAGTGACTTATCTTTTATTATCATGACAGTATTAAATGGGTGTAGAGTCTTATATTGATAACACCCTTTTTCTAAACATTTGCAATCAACAGAATGAGTGGCTTGATATTGCAGCACTAGTTTAAACATAGCTTTCTTATCTCAATCCATTTTTTCTAGATTCCAGATGGAGGAATGCTATTGCTTGTTACAAATTGACACTAGTAATGGTTTACTAGTAATTGACACTCCAAGGCATGAATCTTTCACAAATTTGAGAGTTCAAGGTTCTAGCTTATGTGATATTGCTATATTGGTTGTTGATATTATGCATGGTGAGAGGAACCTCCCGCAACAATATAATGAAAAATGCACAAAATAACAGAAATATATAAATAGCAGAGACACAGAAGGAATATATTGATCGCAGGCCACTTCGAGGGGGCAACCTCTTTGAGCAAGCTCAATACAATAAATTTATGGATGCCTTCATTGGCCTCAACACATACTTATATACTAAGTCTAATCTAAACAACTGTTACTTCCCATGAATGTGGGATAATACAATATGCTCACAGGATGACTTACAAAGCATATGCATCCAAATGTAATAGACTAACAAAGTAAAGAGAAGGGTTAAACACGGGTTCCTAACATCCCCTCTCTCTTAGAAAAGCTTTGTCCTCAAAGCTTAAGATGTGGAAATTGTTGTTGAATCTGAAGGAGTGGTTCCCATGTAGCATCCTCTTATTGCATTCTGTGCCATTGAATTAAGACCTCTGTGATGGATCGGGAGCGAAGCTAATGAGTGCATCTATCAAGGATTGCCTCCAACTCCAAAATAATGGATCCTTCATTATCTGATTCTGGTAAAATAGTTTATGCTCTAATGTTGGTGCCAAGAACTTTCTTTAGACAAGAGACATGAAATACTGGATAAATGTAGGAAGGAGGAAGCTCCAATTTATAAGCAACTGACCCAATCTTATGAAAAACCTTATATGGCCCATAGAAATTTGGAGCCAACTTATGACATCCTTTGAGTTTCATGGATGATTGCTTGTATGGTTGTAGATGAAGAAAAACCATATCACCTACTTGAAAAGTGTGCTTAGAACAGTGCTGATTAGCTTGTTGTTTCATTCGATTTCGTGCCATGTGAAGATTGTCCTGCTATTGCAAGTATGGGCCTAACCAGTGTTGTCATTGATGTCAACATACTCCTGTTGCATTGATGACAAGGATTGGATGAGCTATGTGTTGAGGATATTGAGAAAATTAGTCCTATCAGAAACATAGAAGAACAATGAAGATAGTGAAGCTCTATGAAGTGAAGATCCCAGCTAGATGAAGATCAGAGAATGTGTATCAAAGGGTTTGTAGATATGTGTCTAAAGATGATCTAGTCAAGATTTGAGAGGTCCGCATGAAGATTTGGAGAATTTATGGCCATATGAGTAAAACTAGTTTTGGTAGCTATTCAGAGGTGACAAAGTGACACAAATAGGTCCGGTGAGATCCAGAAATACAATATCTTGTTCTACGAATTTGGTGGAATGTTTAGGAAGCCAAGGTGAATTGACAACTCAATTGGTTCATGGTTTGGAGGTCTACAAACATTTATTCTAATGTGACAATGATGAGAGACTGTGTTCTTGAGGTTCTGGATGAAGATGCAAATGATTTCAGTAAGCAGAAGTGGTGTGGATGCTCTTGATGATTTAGGCAAGTTTGTGGGAGTCTCTACACTATGTCCAATTTGTGTTGGCAGTCCGCATTGAAGATTGAGCTCGTAATTGAAGATTTACTCTTGGGTGATGGTGTTCTTCCTAATCATGGCCGACTAGATGTTCTACACATCTTGCAGATGATCTTGAAGATGTTCTGCGAAGCATGGCGTGTTCCTTAAAGAAGATTGAAGTCCTAGATATGTGTGGCCGACAGTGTGGTGATACACATGAAGTTTTGTAATAAGTCAAGTTGTATTTGTGTAATTTCTCTGTAATAAAATAAAGTATGTATTGTGCTAACTTAGATGATTATCTCGAAGTCGATGTCTTGTATAAATAAGATTTGTGAAGTCATTTCAAAGTATCCTTGGTGAAGATGAGAGTGGTAGAGAGGAGAAGAGCGAAAAGTAGAACAGAAGTGTTGAGCTTAAATGGAACTATCTCAAGCGTGGTGAAGATGCTAATCTCTGGCTCAAGTATATAATATTTATATTATTATGTAGACAGTGTGTCTCCTGTAGGTAGTGGGCCTCTTGTGAGCAGTGTGCTCAAGCAGTGAGCCCTAATTGGAAAGTGCCATTTTATTCTCCTTATTATTTTAACAGAGAATACAATCTTGGGTTAGTCACCTTGTGGTTTTTCCCTTAACTGGGTTTTCCACTTTAAAATCTTGGTGTCATATGTGTTAATGTGTTTTTTCTCTTGAGATATTGCATTGTGCTTCCGTGATTAAATCATTATTATGTTGTAGAAATATAAGAAGGATTTAAGTGTTTGTAGAAAGGAAAGTTTTGGTAATAACTGATTCACCCTCCCCCCCTCTCAGTTGTCTGTCCTAAAACCAATAATTGGTATCAGAGCTAAGTTCCTCTAAAATAGCTTAATCGCTTGAGGAGATCCAGGATGTCTTCCTACAAGAAGGATAGTCTAAGGTTTGATGGAACTAATTACACTCTTTGGAAAAACTGCATGGAATGTCACTTGCAATGTATGGGAATGCAATACTAGACCATGACTATCAAGAAATATGTTCCTCCAAAGAATGGTCCAACAAATGAATGAAAGGAAAATTTGAAAACCTGAAGATGAATGAAGATGAGAATATCACTACATTTATGTCAAAAGTAAATGAGCTTCATTGTGGCATTAGGTGTGCTGGTGGAACCTTGGATGAAGATGAGATTGTTGCCAAAGTTCTTAGATCCCTACCTCCTGCTTACAAACACAAGGTTGTTGCTATTGAAGAATTCAGATCTCTATCAAATATCACAAGAGATCAATTGGTTGGAAAATTATCTGCATTTGAATTAGCTAAGTTTGGAGATGCACCCCCCAAGACTTAATCTGTATTCAAAGCTAGTGCCTCTATAAAAGGCAAACAAAGGTATGATCCAAGAGAGAACTCCTCAAAGAAACTATCATGGTATGAAAAAGCAAGAAAAGATCTAGAAGAAGATGAGGCAGAAGCTGCTCAACTTGAAGCCCTTATTGCAAAAAGACTGCCAAGAGGATTTGGTAAGTATGAAGGAAAATTGCCCTTCAAATGTTTCAATTGCAACAAGATTGGTCATTTTACCTCAAGGTGTCCAAAAAGATTTTCAAAGACAAATCCAAATAGATCAAGATTCCAAAAGAAATGTTACCATGTTCATGAAGATGATGATGATGGAGTAACAGATGATGAATCAGAGACAGGAAACAAATCTAGAAGTGACTGGGTGTTTATTGCCATCAAGGAAGAAGATCCAATGCCTACTGAATCTGTCAATCATAAATAGGTAGAAAGAGCTCTGGCTGCTCAAGTTGAAGAAAAGGATGAATGGGTCATTGATAGTGGATGCTCCCACCATACGACTAGTGATAAAAATAAATTCATAGATCTGGAAAGATATGAAGGAGGAGTTGTAAAATTTGGTGATAATTATGCTGGCAGAATCAGAGGCAAAGGAACTATTTCTTTTGATGGAAAGAACAAAACCAATGATGTACTATTTGTTGAAGGTCTGAAGCACAATCTTCTCAGTGTTGGGTAGTTGGTGGACAAAGGCTATGATCTCCAATTCAAAAATGCAAAATGTAGAATATTTGAAAGCTCTGGAACTGAGATTGCATCCGGTACTCAAACAAAAGGTAACATCTTCCACTTGGTTGGTACTAGAAAAAGTTGTTTATTTGTTCAAATTGATCAGATTTGGTTGTGGCATAGGAGAATGTGTCATGTAAATTTTGATAATATCATCAAGATAAGCAACACTTAGGCTGTAAGAGATCTTCCAAGACTGGTAAAACCCACTAATAGTATGTGCAAAGAATGTCAGTTGGGTAAGCAGAGCAGAGTCACATTTAAAAGCAAGGAACAATCTTCTGTCGAATTGTTGGACTTAGTACATACTGATCTATATGGACTGGCAAGAATCAGGAGTTTGCAAGGTGATAGATATTTCATGTTACTAATTGATGACCATTCCCAAATGATGTGGGTGACATTCCTGAAAGAGAAATCTGAGGCTCTTGAGGAATTCAAAATATTCAAGACTATGGTAGAGAATGAAACCAGGTTAAACATACAATGTCTTAGGTCTGATAGAGGTGGAGAATTCACATCTGGAGAGTTCATAGAATTCTATGAGAAACATGGGATAAAAAGATAGTTATCTGCTCCAAGGACTCTACAGCAGAATGGAGTAGTGGAGAGAAAGAACTGGACCATCCAGGAAGCATCTAGAACCATGATGATGGAGGCAAATGTTCCTCAAATCTACTAGAGAGAAGTTGTAAGCACTGCTGTCTATAGTCTTAATCGAGTACAAATCAGAAGCAATACTGGTAAGACCCCTTATGAACTCTGGTTTGGCATCACTCCCACTGTAAAGTATTTCAGTCTTTGGTAGTAAATGTTACATTAAAAGATATGAAGACCTTGGCAAATTTGATCCTAGAAGTGATGAAGGAATATTCTTGAGTTATTCTACTCAAAGGAATGCATATCGGTGTTATAACAAGAGATTGAGAAAGATTGTAGAAAGTACAAATGTGAAGGTTGATGAAGGCATTAAAAAATGTCAAGATTTTATGAATATGAAGAAGATGATTAGAATAATGTTTTGGTCCAAGAAGTTTAAGCTCTCTCTGAAATTTAGATCTAGACTGATCTAGAGAATCCTGGAATACAGGAAGAAAAGATAAGTTTGAATGAACCTGTCCAAGATATAGTAGTGCAAGAAATTCCCAAAACTCCCAGGTATGTAAGACTAAATCATTCTGAAGACCAGATCATAGGTGATAAAAGCAAATGTGTTCAAACAAGAAGAAAGATTTCACAAGACTTAGAAAAGTATTGTCTGATTTCAAAGATTGAACCAAAAATAGTAAGTGAAGCATGCAATGATGAAAGCTAGACCAAAGCAATGGAGGAAGAGTTTATGTAGATTGAGAAAAATCACACTTCGGATCTTTTTCCCAGACCTAGAAACAAAAATGTGATTGGGACCAAGTGGGTCTTTCGAAATAAACTGAATGAAGATGATCAAGTAGTCAGAAACAAAGCTAGATTGGTCTGTAAGGGTTATTCACAAGTAGAAGGAGTTGACTTTGAAGAAACTTTTGCTCCGGTGGCAAGAATTGAAGCAGTAAGATTATTTCTTGCTTTTTCTTCCTTCAAGGATTTCAAAGTATATCAGATGGATGTCAAGTCTACCTTCCTAAATGGTGACTTGGAAGAAGAAGTATACATTGAGCAATCGGATGGATTTCAATTTTCTGATCATGGTGATATGGTCTGCAAGTTGAAGAAAGCACTGTATGGACTCAAACAAGCCCCAAGGGCCTGGTATGAAATATTATATAAACATCTTTTGAAGATTGGTTTCAACAAAGGTACTGCTGACAGTAACTTGTACTTCAAAATTGATCATGAAAATATCTTGATTGTTGAAGTATTTGTTGATGATATCATTTTTGGAGGAAGAGATAGTATGTGCAAGACTTTTGCAAATCAAATGAAAAGTGAATTTGAGATTTCTATGTTTGGGGAAATGAATTTCTTCTTGGGTTTGCAAATTACTCAAACAAAGAAAGGAATCTTCATATCACAGACCAAATATGTGAAAGAATTATTGAAGAAATTTGGAATGGAAGATTCAAAACCAATGAATACTCCCATGGCAACCAGATGTAAACTAAGCAAAGATCATGAATCTCCTAAGGCTAATCAGAAAAATTACAGGTCAATGATTGGAGGACTACTATATCTTACTCAAACTAGACCTGACATTATGAATGTTGTTGGTCTTGTTGCTAGATTCCAAGCTGATCCCAGAGAATCTCATGTCATGGTAATCAAGAGAATTCTCAAATATCTAAAGAAAACAATTGAGTATGGTTTATGGTATCCTAGGGATCATGATTTCTCTCTTCATGCATATACAGATGCAGATTGAGCAGGAGATGTGGATGACTAGAAGAGTACCAGTGGTGGTGCATTCTTTTTGGGGAAAAGATTAGTTTCTTGGTTGAGCAAGAAACAAGAGGCAATATCTCTATCCACTGCAGAAGTAGAATATATTACAGCTGCAGGTAGTTGCACTCAAGTATTGTGGATGAAGAAAATGCTAAGAGACATCATAGTGGAGTATGAGGAACCTATCACAATCTTCTGTGATAACTCAAGTGCAATAAATATATCAAAAAATCTGGTGTTGCATTCAAAGATAAGACATATATCCATCAAGGTTCACTTTTTGAGAGAGTAGGTGAACAAGAATGAAGTCAGATTAGAGTTTGTGCCCTCAAAGGATCAGATTGTAGACATTTTTACTAAACCTCTACCTAAGGACTCTTTTGAGTATCTCAAGGAGAAGTTAGGGGTTAGTACCCCTCCAGTTCTAAATTAAGGTGCATTGATGTGCATCAGTCCGGCGGATCTCATAGTCATATCTTGTGGTTTGGATTGATGATAGGAAGCTGCTACTCATAGGGAGTAGTCTATATGATTTTGATTGATGCAAGTATGTGCCCTTTGCCATTGATGTCAAAGGGGGAGAGAAGACATGTGAAAAATAAAAGTGGTTGTTGATCAAAGGGGGAGCAGTAAAGAAAAAGAATACATATGAATGATTGCTATTGATAGGGGGAGCTATGTCATTTAGTAAGGAGAATTTCTTGTCTTGATGGTTAAAATAGTTTTTCACATCGTATGTTGCCATCAATGACAAAGGGGGAGATTGTTGCAATTATGGGCCTAACCGGTGTTGTCATTGATGTCAACATACTCCTATTGCATTGATGACAAGGATTGGATGAGCTGTGTGTTGAGGATATTGAGAAAATTAGTCCTATCATAAACAAAGAAGAATAGTGAAGACAGTGAAGCTCTATGAAGTGAAGATCCTAGCTAGATGAAGATCAGAGAATGTGTATCAAAGGGTTTGTAAATATGTGTCTAAAGATGATCTAGTCAAGATTTGAGAGGTCTGCATGAAGATTTGGAGAAGTTATGGCCATATGAGTAAAATTGGTTCTGGCAGCTGTTCAGAGGTGACAGAGTGACACAAATAGGTCCGGTGAGATCCAGAAATACAATATCTTGTTATGCGGATTTGGTGGAATATTTAGAAAACCAAGGTGAATTGAAAACTCAATTAGTTTGTGGTTTGGAGGTCTGCAAGCATTTATTTTAATGTGACAGTGATGAGAGACTGTGTTCTTGAGGTTTCAGATGAAGATGCAAATGATTTCAGTAAGCAAATGTGGTGTGGATGCTCTTGATGATTCAGGTAAGTTTGTGGGAGTCTGTAAACTGTGTCTAGTTCATGTTGGCGGTCCATATTAAAGATTGATCTCGTAATTGAAGATTTATTCTCGGCTGATGGTGTTCTTCCTAATCATGGCCGATCAAATGTTCTACACATCTTGCGGATGATCTTGAAGATGTTCTACGAAGCATGGCATGTTCCTCAAAGAATATTTAAGTCCCAGATATGTGTGGCCGATAGTGTGGTTACACGCATGAAGTTTTGTAACAAGTCAAGTTGTATTTGTGTAATTACTCTGTAATAAAATAAAGTATGTATTGTGTCGACTTGGATGATTATCCCAAAGTCAATGTCTTGTATAAATAAGATTTGTGAAGTCATTTCAAAGTATCCTTGGTGAAGATGAGAGAGTGGTAGAGAGGAGAAGAGTGAAAAGTAGAGCAAAAGTGTTGAGCTAAAATGGAACTATCTCAAGCATGGTGAAGATGCTAATCTCCAGTTCAAGTATGTAATATTTATATTATTCTGTAGATAGTGTGTCTCCTATAGGCAATGGGCCTCTTGTGAGAAGTGTGCTCAAGTAGTGAACCCTAATTAGAAAGTGCCATTTTGTTCTCCTTATTCTTTTAACAGAGAATACATTCTTGGTTAGTCACCCTGTGGTTTTTCCTTAACTGGGTTTTCCACGTTAAAATCTTGGCGTCATATGTGTTAATGTGTTTTTGCTCTTGAGATATTGCATTGTGCTTCCATGATTAAATCATTATTATGTTGTAGAAATATAAGAAGGATTTAAGTGTTTGTAGAAAGGAAAGTTTTTGTAACAACTGATTCACCCCCCTCTCAATTGTCTGTCCTAAAACCAACACCTGCAAGATGCAAAGAATCTGATCCCAGGTTTGGAGGATTGTGTTGACTGCTTGAACAGGTGAACTGCTAGGGGTGTATGGAAGGAGCATTGGTGGTGCCTAACCATAGACTGATTCATATGGAGTCATTTTAGATGTAGTGTGGTAGGAGGTATTGTACCACCATTCAGTGAGAGGGAGCCACTTTTCCCACTGATGTTGTTGTGAGGTGAAGCAATGAAGATAAGTTTCTAAACATTTGTTGATAATTTTAGTCTAACCATCTGTTTGTGGGTGATACCTGGAACTCATCTTTAGTTTGGTGCCAGTGTGTCAAAATAGTTCTATCCAAAAATGACTGGTGAAATTTGCATCATGATCTGAGACAATGGAAGAAGGGATGCCATGAAGGCTGAAGATCTGGTCCATGAAAATTTGTTCAACTGAGAAGGATGTATAGGGATGGCTGAGGGCACAAAAATGACTATATTTGGAGAAGTGATCAACCACAACTAAGATCACTATCTTTCCTCTAGATTTAGGGAGCCCCTCAATGAAATCCATAGAAATATTTGTCCAAATCCATGTAGGGATAAGCAAGGAGAAATCTAGGAAGGAGTGTCATTTCACCCTTGTTGCATTGGCAAGTATCACATTTAGCCACCATCTATTGAATTGCCCTTTTCATTTCCTTCCAAAAGAAGTTACGCCGTGCTCGCTCATATGTTTTGAGGAACCCAGAGTGCCCTACTGATGGAGAAGCATGGAGTTCATAGAAGACAGCCTACTAAAGATCTGTACTTTGGGGAAGAACCAGATGACCCTTGTATCATAGAGAAGCACCATCCCAAGAGTAATGTGGTACAATAGAAGGGTTAGTGGCCAACTATTGAATGATTTGAGATAATGAAGAGTCATTGACATAGCCCTGTTGGACAGATTCCAACCAATTTGGAACAGGCATAGAAATAGATGAAAGGGAAGCTTGTGTTGGAAACAAGGCAGATAACTGAGAGGGGGGGTGAATCAGTTATCTCAAAATTTCTTTAACTTTCTTTTTTTTTGTTAACTTGAGAATCAGTGCAGCATCAAATTATATAAGCATATGTGATCATAAGAATAGAAGTAAAATCAACACACATAACATAAGGATTTTTACGTGGAAAACCCTGTTAAGGGAAAAACCACGGGGTGACTAACCCAAGATTGTATTCTCTATTAAAAGAATAAGGAAGAATAAGGAGTACAAAATGGCACTTGCCAATTAGGGCTCACTGCCTGAGCACACTACTCACAAGAGGCACACTGCCTACAAGAGACTCACTATCTACAGAACTTATAGAAGGTAATTAGGTGTTTGAACTAATGAGAGGCATCTACAAATGCTAGAGTTCAGTTTCAGTTAGGCACAATACACTGATCTGATGCACTTCATTCTTCCTATGTTTTAGTGTTGTTGCTCTGTCACATACCGGACTTCAATTGCTGCTTCCACACTTATCCTGCTTTTCTTCACACTTTATTTCATCTTCACTCCACACACACTTACATACTGGAATCCCTCTGGTATATATATCCGCATAAAGAATTTCTATCAACTTGCTAGTCGGCATCAAGAACACTGCAAGTAATTACTCCGTTAGCTAAATCCAAGCTTGATTTGTGATGCATATCAAAAACATAGATAGAGAAGTCATTAATCATGTCGGACAACAATGTATGATCCCCAAAATAGCTTGATCAACACCTTTTACTCATTTGGATGAGGCTTGATGCTCTATCGGTTAGTTCTTCCTTTATCTGCTCTACTTGACTGCAACCCGATGCTCAGATGCTCGTATATTTTCCATGCTTTACTACCAGAGGCTAAATCTCTGGAATATAGTAGTCATGATACCCTTCTTGACTTTCCCAAGTTCGCAACTTACTGAGTTACACCATATGAGAGATACGGACCTGATTGTCAGACCTTTTTGCATACTTTGTTCTTGTTCACCAGACCAAAACAATCTTCAATCTGACTTCTGGTATAGGCATAAATGTACTGTGGATGTGTGGGATAGACTTTGTTGCCATCAATAACAACACTCATGAAGCCACATAGTGTATCTTGCCAACAATCTCCCCCTTTGGCATTGATGGCAACACTTAGTGAAAAATGGCTAAGTGTCGCAGTAACTCCCCCTTGGTTGATGCTCTGTCCTTTGTACTGTTATACTGGAACTCCCCCTTAGCTGGATTCCACATTTTTCACTACTCTTCACTCCCCCTTTGACATCAATGGCAAAGGGCGAGATCTGTATACCAAAATTTGCAAAAATTATTCTATACATGGCCACATAAGTATATATGAATCATATGTTATACTTACATATACTTAAGTATATCCGCAAAGGTGGCCTTCAACTGTACAAATTTTGTGGCCCATCTCTGCTTCATCCTATCCAGAATGGAGATGTGACCACTCAACAAAAATGCATATGCTTCTGCCCTTTTTAAATTTGTTGGATCGCTGGTCTGGGCTATGGTCTAGGCATCTGTCAAGGCCTCATGCATTGCCTCTAACTTAGGGATAATTATCCCTCTAAGTTCACTCATCCTATTTATTATATCCTTCTTTTCTTTGTTTAGCTTCTTTATTTCATTTATGATGACAATGGCTTGGCATTCTTGATTCATTAAGGATGTAGTGAGGGGATCAAAATTTTGAGATAAACTTGACAGTTTACCTTCTTGTTCTTTCACCTTCTTCTCAATATCCTTTGTCACTTTGGGCCAAGGTAGGAAAAATTTGTACAAGTCCCCACCATCTTTAAGAGCATTTTCAAGGCTTTTTATTCCAATGTCTAAGGTCCTCCTATCATTAGTAATCAGTCCTTGCACCTCAGAGAATCTCTTTCCCAAAAACTTCTTCCAGACCTTTGCTTCTGCCAATTTCTCTAAAGATTCAAAATGAGTGCCAACAGAATTGACCAAAGATTTTAAGTTACCGGATGGAGAGGCCGAAGGATCCTTTCGAAAAGACTACATGATCTTCTCCAGCATTCCAGATGCAATCTCCAACAGCTCACAGTCTTCCATGTGAGATTTTAGAAGTTTTTCTTTTGCTTTGGCTTGAGCAAAAGATACTATTTTCATTGTCTGGACTGTGGAGAGAGAATCAAAATTTAGAGGTCCTTGAAATAGCTCAGGTTCATCTATCTCCATCATTTCTTTGTTCAAGAAATTTTTCACTGCCTCTGCAGTGTCTCTTGCTGAAGATTGAGTTTTCTTTTCTTTTGGGATCTCAGAACTATCATCATAGGTCTTCTCTGCTTGTTCTTCTTCTTTCCCCTCGACCTCCTCTTCTTAACTCACTTTCTCCTCTTTTCTTCCTTCTCCTTTAGCTTCAGAGACTGGAATGTCTGTCACACCTGTAGTGGGATCTAGAGGAGAGATTGCACCCGAGTTTACTGCTTCAAGAACTACCTCTTTTGGAATTGAGGAGTCTAAGTTCTCAGAGATTTCTTCATTTATTTTCTTTAGTCCTTCGACATCCTTGTCAGAAGTTTCTTCATTGATTTCTTTTGATCCTTCAACATCCATGGTAGAAGGTTCTTCATCTATTTCTTCTACAATGGGAAGATTAAATCTCTTCAAGGCATTCTGAAGGATATCTTTTCTTTCACTTGCTACTTAGTCTGTTTCTCCAAGCATGAGTTTATTCATTCTTGCCTTACTTCGAAACTCATCCTTATAGTCTTTAAATATCATATTCATTTGTTTTGGAGTGATGGAAGGATAGAGTTGAATTGCTATATGCTCCCGAATCTCAAAATCTTTTGCCTTTGCATTATCTTTTCTCAGCTCAAGTACTTTTTCTAGACTCTTAGGAATTAGTGATATTATTTCAATGAAGGCTTTATTGTAAATGTTCAAGTACCTGATAGTAGCTTCTTTCAAAATTCTCTTGTCAGCATCACTATATTAATCATAAAATTCAGTCACCAATTGCAGGTTCCCATCCATAGTGACTACCTTGATGATGTCATCAATGGAAAGAGTTGGTTTTTCTACAAATTCGTCTGCCTTCTCTTCCTCCTTTTTGCCAGCAGAGAACTTCCCAGATGTTATCTTCTTCTTTATTTCCTGGATTTCTTCGCCTGATTCTATTGCCTCATCATCTTTATGGCTTGTATACTTCCTTGAGGATTTGGTCTTCATCCTCTTTTCTCCTTTTCTAGATGTCTTGACTTCTGGTTTGGTAGGCTTTGAGCTCTTGGAAGTGACAAGAGCAAAACTCTTGAGGATCTAGTCCTAGAAGAGGCTTGTGCAGGGGTACTTTCTTCCTTTGCTTCTTCTTTTTCTTTTTCTACCTTCTCCATTTTCTCTCTGTTAGCATCAAGGGCCTCCTTTGATATGCCAAATCTTTTGGCAAGTTCATCAACTTCCCTTCTAACTTTCCTCTTTATCTGCAATTGTCTTAGCTCAACATGAATTTTTACACTTAGTTCTTGAAAGGTTCCAAACCTTTCTACCTCAGGATCCTTGGGCTGGCTCAACAGGTGTTGAATATGTAGCTCCAAGATTTTCTCATCGACCTCATATCCCATTGGCATTATCCACACTGTTCTGGGCTCAACTGCCTCCAATAAGCATTGGTCAGTGTTAACCATGAAGCACACTGTATCCTTGTATTTCTCAACTATGGATTGAGGTATCCTCTCTCTAGCTTGCATCATGCTCTGGAAGTTCTTAAAGTAACCCCAAAGAGCTATGCTTTGAGCTTTTGCATCACCAAGTCCATACATATAGTCTCTAATCTAGATTGCAACTGGTTTATCATTTTGCCATACCTAACCACTTGATCCGGGTAGCTCATTCATGTAATAGAAGAATAAACATAGTATTAGGCAACCATACTTAAAGGAGTTCTTCTTATCCTTCTTGATCTTCTGCAGGTTTTCTAATAGTTGATTTAAGAGAAGATCACATAGGTCATAATCTGTATTCTCTCTCAACATCTAATATGTAGCATATATTGCAGTCCCAGACACAAAATTCTACCTACTAGAATGATAGATCCTATATCCAATTATCATTGAGGCAAATTTCACATCTAGATCTGTGATGTCATCTATGGTCATTGCTCTCTTGTGAAACTTAGATCCAGTGGCTTCAGTTACTATCTGGTTCTTGACAGATTTGAGTGCAGGTAACCCACCAGATGAGTGCAATCCAGTTACTGCCCTGATGGTATCTTTTGTTATCTTGAAGGGCCTTGTTAGCCACATGACGTTATTATGCATCTTGCTCAAGACATACTGGACCCAATCATCTTCTGCAAAATAGGGAAAGTGTATGCAATGTCTGAAGTGTTTATCTCAGAGAGCCATGTATTGAGGTTTGAGTTCATAACTATCATCTATTAGTTGTTTATGATAGATGTCCATCAATTTAGAGTCTCCAAATTCCTCAATGTTGGCATGAATATAGACCCTAGCATCTTCTACATGCAATACCCCATGCAGAATGCTAGAAAATGCCCCTAAAGGATCAACTTCTAGAGATTTATAGAAATGTTTCTTGAATTTAGGGCACGGCCTATCAGTGATCTTAACAACCATTGGAGTAGCCATCTTGCAACAGATTTTGAGAGAGATTTTTAGAATAGAAGTACCTTTTTACGCTTTAGGGTTCGAAATAGGAGCCGGGACAAATCCCTGGTTGAGTTTGATTTTGTAGTTTGATCTTTGAGTGAGTTGTAGAAACTTTGATATAGAGCTCTTCTTTTCTTCTTCTCGAATGCAAATGTGCAAATAATGAGTGAATGAACCCTTTTAACCTTGCACAAACCCTAATTTCCTTTTGCAATAAATGCACAACATAAGTTATTCGGTTGCCCTATTTTGAGAGAGATCTTCTTGAATCACTGTGCTCAACTTAGAATCATTGTCAGTGAGGATTGACAATCTATCTTCTTTTCTTTGGTGATACCATGGGTCTATAGATCAAAGTAACTCAAATTTGAATCATACCGGATCTGTCTGCAAAAAATCTTGCTTTACCAGATGGCTGTCAAATCGGATCAACTTGAGCAGTTAAACTCTTGCAAAACTCCATGCAGATCTTTCATATTTTTTTTTTATGGTTATACAGATATTTTTCTGAGAACCCTTTAACCCGCAACATTCCATGTGCCAAATTTAGGCACTAATTGACCGGCTGGGGGAATTTGTTTTTCTCTGTGACTCCCCCTAAGCCAGAGCTCATCTGTTTAGTTTCTGGAAGGAATATCATCACCGGATTCTGGTGCGGATCCATCTCCAATATTTTCTATACTCTTCTTCACCCAAATCTTTCTCATCTCCTTTTGAACTTCATCCACATTTACTTTACCTTTGCCTTTATCTTATTTTTTTATTATGTTGTACCAGACCCTTTTTATCCTAATTTTTACTTCTGTAGAATTTGGCAGTATGATCGGATCTATTGCAATTGTAGTAGACAACATTTCTTTGCATATTTGATTGATATCCTCTTGATCTGCATTGATTATCCATATGTCCCATTCTATTGCATGCAAAGCATCTACCATTGAATGAATTGTTTATTTGCATATGTCTGCATTCATGAGATTTGTGACCATACCTTTTGCAATTGAAACATTGTCCAGAGAAGGATGGATTAGTCTGATTCATTCTTCTTCTACACTGAGTCTCTTTATGACCTAAATTGTTGCAATTGAAGCAATATCCATTGAAGGATGGATATCTTTGAGCATTTGGTTGCCTTACTAGAGGTCTTCTAGGCATGTTTCTTTGGTTTCCTAATCCAAAGTTCTTCTGACCAGATCCGGAGCTTTCACCTTTCTCATATCCCAAGCCACACTTATCATCTACCCTCTTTTGGCTCTCAAGAAGAACTTCAAGTTGGGCTGAGCTTATCTTCAATTTCTCTTTGTATTCATTTGTTGTTTGAAGACTTTGCTTAAGAGTGTCTATCTGATTCTCAAGTTGTTCTTCATTATCTCTAGCTTCTTCAAGATTAGATTCAAGATGTTTGATTATTCTATCCATTTTGTGGCAGTCCTCTATCTTCTCCTTAAGGGATTGTTTTAGATTATCTTCACTTTTCCTTTTTTCTTCAATTTCTTGGGTGAATCTCATAACCCCTGATTCCATTTCATGCCTTACCATAATGACCTCTTTTGATAGCAAGACACATAGCTTATTTTTCTCATTCAAATCTTCATTAGTATCATTGTCTTCACTTTGATTGGCTAATTTTTGAAGTAGTTCCTTTCTCTTTTTCACAGAGATACTAAGTTTTTCTTTTAGCTCATTTATGAAATCATCAGCTTCTTTGAGTCTTTCTCTCAAATTATTGACTTCAAGATGTGATTGTTCAAGATCATCTAGGGCAGACTAAAGTTGTTCCTTCATACCATATATATCCATTGAGATTCCCAAATCTTCCTCAAGCTGTTAGGCTTTGTTTAGAGGAACTTAGCTCTGATACCAATTGTTGGAAATAAGGTAGATAACTAAGAGGGGGGGTGAATCAGTTATCTCAAAATGTCTTTAACTTTCTTTTCTTTTGTTAACTTAAAAATCAGTGCAGCATCAAATTATATAAGCATATGTGATCATAAGAATAGAAGTAAAATCAACACATATAACACAAGGATTTTTACGTGGAAAACCCTGTTAAGGGAAAAACCACGGGGTGACTAACCCAAAATTGTATTCTCTGTTAAAAGAATAAGGAGTACAAAATGGCACTTGCCAATTAGGGCTCACTTCCTGAGCACATTGCTCACAAGAGGCACACTACCTACAAGAGACTCACTATCTACTGCAGAACTTACAGAAGGTAATCAGGTGTTTGAAGAGTTTAGTTCTGGTTAGGCACAATACACTGATCTGATGCACTTCATTCTTCCTCTGTTTTAGAGTTGTTGCTTTGTCACATACCAGACTTGAATTGCTGCTTCCACACTTATCCTACTTTTCTTCACACTTTATTTCATCTTACTTCACTCCACACACACTTACATACTAGAATCCCTCTGGTATATATATCCACATAAAGAATTTCTATCAACTTGCTAGTCGGCATCAAGAACACTGCAAGTAATTACTCTGTCAGCTAAATCCAAGCTTGATTTGTGATGTGTATCAAAAACATAGATAGAGAAGTCATTAATCATGTCGGCCAATAATGTATGATCCCCAAAATAGCTTGATCAACACCTTTTACTCATCTGGATGAGGTTTGATGCTCTGCTAGTTAGTTCTTCTTCTGTCTACTCTACTTGACTGCAACCTGATGCTCAGATGCCGTATCTTTTCCATGCTTTACTATCGGAGGCTAAATCTCTAGAATATAGTAGTCATGATACCCTTCTTGACTTTCCCAAGTCTACAACTTACTGAGTTACACCATCTGAGAGATCTAGACCTGATTGTCAGACCTTGTTGCATACTCTGTTCTTATTCACCGGGCCAAAACAATCTTCAATCTGACTTCTGGTATAAGCATACTATGTACTGCAGATGTGTGGGATAGACTTTGTTACCATCAATGACAACACTCATGAAGCCACACAGTGTCTCTTGCGAACAGCTTGATCATCAAATGTGCGAGAAGGAGCATCCGCCACAATATTGTCCTTACCATTCTTGTAAGTGATCTCATAGTCATAACCCATGAGTTTGTTGACCCACTTATGTTGTGCTAGCAAGGAGACCCGTTGTTCCAAGAAATATTTCAAACTATAATGATCAGTCTTGATGCAAAAATGATTCCCTAGTAGGTATGGCTGTCAATTCTGTACTGCATGCAAAATAGCCATCATTTCCTTCTCATATGTAGAAAGTACTAAAATCTTTCCAGAAAGGGCTTTGCTGGTGAATGCAATGGGATGGTTGTCTTGAAGGAGAACTGCACCAAGTCCAATGCTGCAAACATCACTCTTAATAGTGAAGGTCTCGAAAAAATTTGGCATAGCTAGAACATGTGTAGTACACATAGCTTGTTTCAATTTTTCAAATGCACACTCAATAGCATGTGTTCAGATAAAAGCATCCTTTTTTAACATAGCTATTAATCGAGCTGCAATCTTCTCGTAATCCTTGACAAACTTACGATAGTAGATAGTTAGTCCTAGAAAACCACAGAGGATCTTGAGTGTCTGAGGATGCAGCTAATTTTTCATGGCATCTATTTTTGTAGGATAAAATAAAAACCCCTTGGGTTGAAACAATATGACCGAGATACTCCACTTCCTCCTAGCCAAAAATACATTTAGACTATTTTACACAGAGATGATGATTAGAGAGAAGTTGCAACATGAGATCTAGATGTTGGAGATGCTCAAACCATGTTTTACTATAGATGAGGATATCATCGAAGAAGACCAGATTGAATTTCCGCAGGTAGGGACAAAATATTTTATTCATCAATGCCTGGAATGTTGAAGGACCATTAGTGAGGCCAAAGGGCATGACCGAAAACTCATAGTGGCCATCATGCATGCTGAAAGCTATTTTAGGGATATCAGCGTCATGAACCTAAATTTGGTGATACCCAAAATGAAGATCCAACTTGGAGAAAAATTGAGCGCCATGAAGCTCATCAACAACAGGAATCAGAAACTTATCCTTGATTGTGATGTGATTAAGTGCTCGGAAGTCAATGCAGAGGCACCATGACCCATGTTTTTTCTAGATAAGAAGAACTGGTGAAGAAAAGGAATTGGTACTAGGGTGAATAATACCTTGCTTTAGTAAGTCTCGAACGAGCATCTCAATCTTTGTCTTTTGGTGAAATGGGTAGTGGAAGGGCCTGATGTTGGGAGGAATGCTTCCAGGAAGGAGATGAATAATGTGGTCCTTTGGTCATGAAGGTGGCAATCCCATTGGTTCAGCAAAGACACATGCATACCTATCTAAAATTTGTTGTAGATCAGAAGGAGTGGTGGAGACAACTGATGGTTGCATATGTATTGAATGGAGCTAAGCAATGACACCATGTGAATTTTTCTTAAGAAGATTTTCCATGCAATGTTAACTTATGATGCTAAGAGACCCCAGTAGTAAGCCCTTCAATGTGTGTTTGTGCCCATTGTCTAAAAACTGTATCCAAAGTTTAGCAAAATCCCATAAGATGGGTCCAAGTGTGCGTAACCATTGGGTGCCCAAAACCACATCACATCTGCCTAAGGGCAAGGCAAACATGTCAGAGCATAGGTTATAATATCTAATAGAGATATGCACATTGTGGCACTTCCCTTTGCAAGATAATGTGCCCCCATTGGCAATCATGACTTTAAAGCTGGAACAAGGATGGACAAAACAATCAACCTATTTGGTGATCCGAGGGTCAATGAAGTTATGAGTGCTACCATAATCAATGAGTATTGTAAGAGGGAGCTTCTTGAAGTAACCCTTGACCTGCATGGTTTGTGGGGTGGTGACTCCTGCTAAAGCATGGAGGGAGATCTCTGGGTGGTCTTCCTGAGAAGCAGGGTCAACAAGCGGCTGTTGTGTGTCGACCTGATCATCCATTGTATCATGATCATCTGCATAAACTTTAGTTTCAGGTGAAGAATCCACATCCAAGAGATAGAACTTTTGCTCAACACATCTATGTCCCCAAGTGAATTTCTCATCACAATTATAACAAAGCCCTTTTTCTCTATGTGCCCACATCTCTGCTTCAATCAAATGCTTGATAGGAGTTGTTCTAGGAGCTGGCGTTATTTGAGGTCTTTGAGAAGTCATATTTCTGAATGGAACAAAATTGGATTTGCATCACTGTTGAGCTATGATCTTGTCCTTCACCAACTTAGCCAACCCTAGGGCTTCCATCATTGTGCTAGGACAAAACATTTTAACCTCAGAGCGAATTGCATCCTTCGGACCACTAACAAAACAACTCCTGAAGAAATCATCAGATAATCCCCTTGTGTGATTGGCTAGTTTTTCAAATTCTATCTGATATTCTCTCACAGTGCCTGTTTGGTGTAGTTTACTGAGTTCTCCAGTGAAGTCATAAAAAACACTAGGGCTAAATTGTTGCAAAATGAGTTTGCAAAAATCTATCCATTTTGGCTCCTCATGAGCCTTGATGTACCAACAAAACCATTAAAGGGCTTCATGTTCCAAGTGAAAGGATGCAAGAAGGACTTTTGACATCAAAAGTATTATGCAGAATGAAATATTGTTTTGCCTGGTATATCCATCCAGTCAGATCATCACCACTGAAGCGACCAAAATCAAGCTTCGGCCCACAAAAATTGCTAGAAGAAGAAAACCCAGTGTCTGCAGAAGATCCTGGCTACCATCTATTATTCATGGCTGAATGCTAAAGATTGAGGCTGAGAATTTTTTCATCCAGATCTTGGAGTTTGGTCTTGAGGGCTGCAAGTTCATCCTCCATGTTTTTTGCTCCTATTCGGGTGACAACCATAGCCAGGAGATTTTTTTTTGGGAATGGGTAGAAAAAGAAAAACATAAACTTTTTTAGTAAAGGAAAATTTGGATTTGTGAAAAACTCTGAAGGGTAATTGGGGTTTGACTAGGTTTTGGACACTTTTTGAGGGAAAGGGGAGAAGAAAATGGGGATTTCAGAAGTGGGTTGAAAGAATGGGAGAATTTGTCCAAGAGGGACAAAGGAGTAGAAATATGAAATAAACACTGGGGTAAAATTTGAAGGCTATTGGGTGAGAATCAAAGAAGTTATGGCAAACCCTAAAAATAGACAAATGTGGGATTTTTGGCTTCGATATGTGGAATTTAGGATAGGATCCTCAAGGAAGGAAATATGCAGAATGAAATTTTAGGGGTTCCAGTGAATTTTGAGAGGAAATGGAGCTAAAGCAAGGAAGACATGGAAAAAAAATGGAGACGATCTGCCAACTGCTTTGGATGGATTCAATCTGTGATATGCTAACTATTAATAGATATGGGCCCCAAGGATGTTTGGCTTCCTAAAGGTTCAGGGGAGTCACTCAGCCACCAATGTTGTCTAACGACTTGCATATTGGGGCAGTACCCCTCACTCCATGGCTCATGTAAAACTAATAATCACTTTGCCACAAACAACAACTCTTGGTTTACCTCATGGATGGGAACTAGTCAATCAGGTAGGGGTCGTTGCCCTTTTGGCTGGCAGGTCCTCTCAATGGGCCAGCTACTTCGGGGTTCTTGTGGTACTCCTCACAATGAGTTTTAGGGCTATATGCCCAGACACTTCCCACAATTAAGTGGATAGGGATATTCCTTAATCCGAACCTGCAATTGAATTGAACAATACATATGCCAGAAAAAAAGAACTACTACAATAATCACAACGCGTAGAGGCCATTGTGGAAAAACAAATTCAGCAAAAATTTCACCTAATGAGCCCAAGAAAGCACTCTGATACCAGATGAGAGGAACCTCCATCAACAATATAATGAAAAATGCACAAAATAATAGAAAAATATAAATAGAAGAAACACAAAAGGAATTTATTGATCATAGGCCACTTCGAGGGGGCAACCTCCTTTGAGCAAGCTCAATACAATAAATTCATGGATGCCTTTATTGGCCTCAACACGTACTTATATACTAAGTCTAATCTAAACAACTATTACTTCCCATGAATGTAGGATAATACAATATGCTCATGGGATGACTTACAAAGCATATGCGTCCAAATGTAATATACTAACAAAGTAAAGAGAAGGGTTAAACACGGGTTCCTAACACATGGTTTGGAACCACAAACACTTGAGTCGCTAAATCTTTTGATAATGTGACATACACCCTTTGTAGTTTCCCTGAATAAGGTAAGTCTGTATGGTAGTTTCAATGTGTATTCAATATCTATCTGCCATTAATTTTCATGAAAAATTTCCCACCTTGAAAATCACTGACACAAAAGGCTTTCACTGCATGCTTGACTTATTAAGGTGGATAGGCTCTATTCTTGGAAGGCTCGTCCAAATTCTCCTATAAGAATGACCTTTAAGCAATAGTCAAAAGATGTTCAAAATGAGTTTGAACACTGGCTCACTCAGGTTTGGCTTTGTACAAGATTCATTTTTCTAATGGGAACTAGAACATACAATCATAGAACGAAAGTCTATCTCTCAAAGTAGGGTTTGAAGATTGGAAATATTTTATCAGGATTTCACATTTTTCTTCATTCTGAACAATTTTTTGCAATGAATGCAAGTTATTACAGAGCTCAAAGAACAAGGACTAAATTCTGAGTTGTATTTAAGAAATAAAGAAGTGAAGAAATATGTTAGTATTGTGCCAACTAGTGCAATCGGGTATGACTTGAGCTTTTCCAATTTATCAAAATTTACCCAACTTAGTAGTGAAGAAAAGTTCAATGTCAAGTTTAATGGTTATTTTTCAAGTGTGTGTGCACACTACTACATAGGATTCAAGGATTGGGTAGGATGATCATGATCTAGACATTAGGGAACTAGGATTTCTGTCACATAAGCATTGTAGCTTCTTATAATCTCTTTTTTTTTCTGTGTTCAAGTCCATATTTAGTTGAGGTTACAATATACTAGATTTATGTAAAATAGCCAAAGACTAAAATCTTGAAACATGAAGGCTTAGGTTCTCCTGGAAAGATTACTCCTTAAATGACAACAAATACAAACTTTATTCTGGGTTCATTTCTTGTTCAAACTTTTGTATAACTCAAGATAGTCTTTTAACATTTTAAGTAGCATGCAATCATTGTTGTTGGCAAGGTTGCCAATGTGACAACTATGTCATGTGCCTACCAAAGGCTGGCCCATTTTGCATATGTATCTGATATGTCATATCAGACAAAGATCATGTTGAATTAATATTCTATGGATTAAAAACCTGTTCCAATGTACCAAAGCTTGAGATGGGAGATGCTAGCCAAGATCCTAGAGTCTAGCTCAACACCTGCCAATTGCATTAACTTAAAACATTAATGGAATTATTAGTAAGACAAATTTGTGCCAATAAGGCAAAGATTTCAAGTAGTGGAACTACATTTTGATGAAGCACTTGAAACTCAAATGTACCATTTTGTGTACCCTTCATTAAGTAAATGTCTTGCATCTGGAAAATACCTTGCTGCCTTCATCTCCCAAGCCAATTACTCCAACTTTGCACAGATATGTTGTGTCTGTGGATGTGATATGTCTCCTACAGAAAAAGCATGTACTATTTTATAGCCTTCAATCCAATTACATACATGGATCTTTTTAATTCCTCTATCTTTCATCAATCTCCTTATCATTTGAACCTCACCCCAGCTGCCCACATCTGCATATATGTTTGAGAGAACATAAGTCACAACATTTTTAGGATCCAAATCAAAAAGTAGCATTGCTATAAATACTCCTAAGCCTATATTCATATGTGATTTACAGGCACCAAGAAAACACATCCACACAACCACGACAAGTTTAAATGGCATCTTAATGATAAAGTTTAGGTTGTCCTCAAGATAGCCAGCATGGGCAAGAAGGTCAACCATAAACACATAATGATCAACTATAGGAGTAATGAAATAAGGGTTACTCATGTGATTGAAGTATGTACAACCCTCATCTACTAAACCTGAGTAGCTACATGCACATAGAACACAAGAAAAGCTTACAATGTTAGGATATGCTCTAGAGTGCTTCATTAATTCAAAGATTTTGAGAGCATCCTTGCAAAATCCATTTTGTGCATATACTACAATCATGGCATTCCATGAGACCACATTTCTTTGAGGCATTTTCTCAAATAGGTCACGTGCCTTGTCTATACTTCCACATTTTGCATACATGTCTACCATAGCATTTCCACCTATAATTTCAAATGAAAATCCCCCTTCCATTATGCTTTGATGGATGTCCATACCATGTTCCAAAGCTCCCATTTTGGCACAGGCAGGGAGGATGCTGGCAAAGGTTGTGGAATTTGGCTTTAGACCTACCAATTGCATTTGCTTGAAAGTTTCTAAATCCTTTTCAAAAAATCCATTTTGTCCATATCCTACAATCATGGCATTCCACGAGACCACATTTCTTTCAGGCATTTTTTCAAACAGTTCACATGCCTTCTCTGTGCTTCCACATTTTGCATACATGTCTACCAGGGTAGTTGTAACTACAACATCTAACAAAATTCCTTTATCCTTTATGCTTTGATGGATGTCCATACCCTATTCCAAAGCTCCCATTTTTGCATAAGCGAGGAGGATGCTGGCAAAGGTTGTGGAATTTGGCTTTACACCTGCCAATTGCATTTGCTTGAAAGTTTCTAAAGCCTTTTCAACAAATCCATTTTGTGCATATCCAACAATCATTGCAGTCCATGAGAACACATTTCTTTGAGGCATTCTACCAAACAATTTGCATTCAATCAATTTTGTAAGTGCCAATCAGTGTTTTGTTGTCCATTTCTTTGAGAACCAGATATTCGACAATCAATTTTGTGTACCCTTCGTCAATACACCTAAGTCAAACAAACTGTTGCATTCTACAATCTATCAGAAATTGATGACTAATATACTTGAAACTCATTTTTTAAATGTTGGTTTTGTATGCTCCAATGTTTATTTGTGGCCCTCTACATGATAGAAATGTGGCCTTGATTTTCAATTGGGTGTTAGAATTTTAGACTGCTATTTTGTTTTGAAACAATATACTTAATGAAGTATGTATTTCTATCATGCTATGTATCCTTTGGCAATAATATTTTTTAGTTTGAAAAGTGTATTATATCATTCCAACATAGGCAGCAAATTAGTTATATTGTTGTTCTATGACTGCTTGTAGGAAAATCTATTATCGTGTCCTTCTTTCAGTTTTATTCACTATTTTACTTAAATGGGCTTATACATATTAATGTTATCTAATAGATTTTAATTGCTTTGGTTTCTAGATATCTTGTTCATCCATTTAGATGAACAAATGGACAACAAAACACTGATTGACACTTACATTTGTACTGAGATTCCTGGAGAATTCAAGTGGCAGCCCAGTTCTCTTACT